>LR999983.1:10000000-12400000 GCA_905220455.2 Deilephila porcellus
TTACACTAAACCAGTCTAAGGGTAAAATTAATGATTATAAAAATATGATCCCCATTATAAAAATGGCATTTTTCAGTAGAATTCGGTGGTCAAAAGTGCGCCTGTAATGTAGTAAGATTTTCCATCTCGTGATAACCAGAGAGCCGAAATAAAATTAAACAATGAAAATAATTTGAAATAAACTGAGTCCGCCCCGTGACCACGAAAGCTGTAAAGCAATCGAAACGTCGGGAAGTTAAAAAATGTAAGAAATAAACCAAATCGCGATAAAATCCGTAAAAAATAGTTTTGTTTTAATGTGTAACATTCGCGTAAATCTAAGAAACCAAAATGAAAATACTTTATTTCTTTAATTTGCAATTATGTTATATCTTCCATCGCACCCAAAAAACCAAAGAATTTCCGTTAATCAGTTCAGTTAAACACATCAAAGGCAGTACCAAACACCAGTTCATTGAAAATCTTAATGAAACGTTGAATGAAATGTTTGCAAGTCGAAAGCAATTTTGAAACTTTTTGACGTCAGTTATTGGCTTAACCCGGCTTTGTTTAATCGGATCACTAATTTAATCACCACGCGGTATATCCCACTGACAATCTTATTATTATAAAAGATTTTTGTTTTTTTTAATAGAAAAATATCATAATTTTAAATACGGGAAGCGTGGATGACAGGTTTTAGCAAATATTCCTTTGGCACTTTTCATCACATTCCTTTTTGAGCATATTATTAATGATATTTGGACTATTTTAACGAAAACTCAGTTGGCTACAAAGAATTCATTAACTTGACTTTTCCAACTTTGGTAAGAAATATTGGCAGACTCATCATTTCATGCCTTCTTCGATGTGTCCTGTATTCATTTTCAAAACCTTCATTCATCTGCATTTTCAAAAGCAATACACCCGAGATTTTATTTTATTTTTATTTTATTTTATTTGTACATTTTATATGATCCACCAACAGATGATACAATAAGTAACTTAAGTATCTATACAATAATTTTTAGATCTTCTTATATTGTTCACCTATTTTAGGTGGACCCATCTACTAAACAACATCTAAAAGCAGACAGTAAAAATAAGGAATGACAAGTAGAAGCAGCCGCAGATTATAATACAACAATAAACGTCCGTGCGAAGTAGTTTAGCTTTTGTTAATTATTATTATAATTATTCAAGATCTTTGAGTATTATAGTTAGGTGCATACAAATGCAACTTAAATGGACATTCAAATACAGTTGTTATTCGTAGAATTCTATGTTTCCCAACTTATAATGATTTCGCTCCCCGAAAGACAGCCAGGGCACTTTACACTCTCGAATCTGTATGACACCGTTGTTGCTCATAATGTGCGTGATAGTCACCAAGAGACGTTGGCCGGTGTGCTGGCGTGGGATTAAGTTGATACAGTGCAGACAGGCTGCAAGATTTACGAGCGTGCCAAGTAAAAATGTTGGTGACACAGGTGCCCCTTGCGGTGTTTAAGATATTGTATATATTGGTATGCGTACCAACAAGAGAGCCAAAACCTTTTTTCTCCAGTTCATGTAAAAGTGAGAGCCAATCTATGTTATATCGAATCTATCTTATAATTTATTTTGTGAAATCTAAACCATTATTTTTATAGATTTGTTCCACCTACGACACTTCAACTCAAAACATAAATTAACCTGTTTTTAATAACAATGTACTTCAGCCACCCACCTACAAAGAAATATTGTTTTATTCATAAGCAATACTTCTTTTACTTATTAACTATGTACGACAAGAACTTCCCTCTTTCGAACATGTTGGAAACATCTCGAAACCACTCGTTAACCTCATAAGAAGTTTCATCATATTATTCGGCAATATGTAATTAAATTTACGTCTTACAATCTTTTGTATTATTATTATTATCTTGGTAATTCAGGAATGTCGGTTAGTAAAATCAATGTTGAGTTAAAGACAGAAATTACGGGGTGTTCTTAAAATGAAGTATTAAAATGTTATTAAGTAATATTTAACCCATATAATGATTATCTGATTATGTTTATCACTAACAGTCTTTTATTCTAGGTTACCTTTCCTAGCCAAGTGTATACTAAAACTTGACTATATAACGTATATTTAAAGTAGAATAACCAATAGATAGAAAACTAAAAAAACGCTTTCGTAAAAGACCCAACTAAGGTGCTTGGTAAGCACCCCTCGCTTTTTAACAATAAAATGGATGTATTTCACTCGATTTTCTAATTCTAATCTTAAACTAATTAACAACTATTTTCAAACATTTTAGTTGGGTCTTTTACTAAAGCGTGTTTTCTTAGTTTTTTAAACTATAACATATTTATTTTACTAAACAACAACGGATATCATATCTAAGGAGATAATTACCCAGTTTTATTTCGTTAAAAAAAAACATGTAAATTCTGAAGGACCTGGAAAAGACAATGTCCAAAACTTTAAGTTATTGTGTTGTCATCAGTCCTTGATAACTGTGCAACATTTCAAATTAATTCGATATTTTAAAGTGCACGAAAATCGCCTTCAAAGATTCCGTTACATACATTCATCTATATCAGCCCATATACGTCCCACTGCAGGGCACGGGCCTACTCTACATACATTCATACATACAGACAAAGCTAATAAAAACGTGTTAAAAGGATCTTGTAAAACACACGAGTGGTTGTTGAGTTATAACCGCACGAACAAACAGAGATTGGCGTTTTGTAACACGAAAGTCTGAAAATTCAAATATCTATATTTCCGAGCAGCTAACAGACACATTCAACATCCAATAATGAATCAACACGTAGGAAAAACACTCACTCCGGCCAAGTTGGCAACTTCCTTATGGCATCGGATGGAGGGTTGAAAGTTAAAAATAAACATTTGTTAGTGCGGTACTTTGTACCCGGAGTCGAGTCACGTATGAACACTGGTATTTAAATTCACGTCTTTGTTAGCGCTAAAATGCTGAACTAAATGAAGCTATGCAATCTGGTCTTTAAAGTGCTAACGGAAAATAAATGAAGTTTAAAATGGTTGCTATCGGATGCTTGCTGAAGACTATCGTGCATCAGCTGGTAGATGACAACAGTCTCCCAATACTGGATGCAACAAAAGTAAGGAACACCTGGGAGGAATACATTAAGTTAATGTTTGCAGATGACTCTAGAAGTGCAACAGTAGAGATCCACTCGGAGGACGGACCCCCCATCCTGAAGGATGAGGTTAGAAAAGCGCTCCGTTATGCGAAGACGAAGAAAGCAGCCGGACCCGACAACATTCATGTTGAAGTGCTGAAATTAATCGAAGATGAACATTTGGACGCTCTCACAAACCTCTTTAACCTCGTATATACTTCGGGACAAATACCAACAGATTGGCTGATATCTACCTTCATTACACTACCAAAGAAGAAAAACCCGAGAAGATGTGAGGAGTTCAGAACGATTAGCCTTATGAGCCAAGTGTTAAAACTGTTCCTTAACATTATACATGCACGAATAAGGGTTAGATGCGACGAACAGCTGGGAGATAGCCAATTTGGTTTTAGAGCTGGTGTCGGTACAAGAGAGGCTTTGTTCGCCTTGCAAGTTTTGGTCCAGAAATGCAAAGATATGCAGCAAGACGTTTTCCTTTGCTTCATCGATTACGAAAAAGCCTTCGATAGGGTATTGCATGACCGTCTAATTGCAATATTAAACGACATCGGGTTAGATGGCAAAGATGTACGAATTATACAAAACCTATACTGGAACCAGAAGGCTGCAATTCGGGTGGACGGGGACGAAACTGAACAAGTGGAGATAAAGAGGGGCGTGCGACAAGGCTGTGTGCTATCGCTAACTCTTTTCAACTTGTACTCAGAAGCAATTATTGCTGAAGCATTAGAAGAGCTAGACTGTGGCGTCAGAATTAACGGGCGAGTCATTAATAACCTTAGATACGCCGACGACACAGTCCTAATAGCGTCTACGGAAGCAGAATTGCAACACATAGTTGACAGAGTCAAAGAGTGCAGTCAAAAGGCAGGCCTTCAAATGAACGTTTCCAAGACAAAAATCATGGTTATCACTAAGAAGGAAGCTATATACTCAGACATATCTGTAGCAAACAGGAGGCTGGAACGGGTGCGTAGATATAAATATTTGGGCACATGGGTGGGTGAAGACTGGGACAGTGAACTTGAGGTGAAAACCCGCATTGAAACCGCTCGCAGTGCCTTTAATAGCATGAAGAAAGTCTTTTGCAGCCGTAGCTTAAAAATATCCCTACGCACCCGTCTATTGCAGTGCTATATCTGGCCCATCGTTCTATACGGATGTGAGGCCTGGACGCTCAAAGAAGGACTCCGAAAACGTATAGAAGCTTTCGAAATGTGGACCTACAGACGCATGCTGGCTATTAGCTGGACACATCGGGTAACCAATGTTGAAGTACTACGCCGAGTTGGGAAACAGCGCCAACTAATGCAGACCATCAAAAGAAGAAAAGTTGCTTATCTTGGTCACGTGCTCAGGCACGACAGATACGGACTTCTGCAACAAATTATGATGCGCAAAGTGGCAGGCAAAAGAACCGTTGGTCGAAGGAAGAAGTCCTGGTTGCGTAACATCCGGGAATGGACGGGGATCGCGAGTGCTTCGGAGCTCTTCCACCTGGCAAAAGACAGAATGAAATATGCGGAGCTGACTGCCAACAAAAGCAGGTCGATTGATCAATTGTTTACGTTATAAAAAAAAAGTGACACAAATTAATCATGTCTTGAATAATATTTTGTGAACCGATATAAATAAGTTGGATCAAGAAAAACAAAATATGTAAAGTGTTGCTAAGACGAGACCATACGACTCGCACTGTCTAAAAGTTACCAGATCTCATGTAGAGCCAAGCTTCTTACTCTTCACGCCCTAACTCTACAAGGCCTAACTTCACAAACTCTATACCTTAGTCAAAATATGTGGCTTGGCCGTATTTTATCCTGTATACAGGCACTGCGATAATAATAATATAATCAAAAAGATTTTATATTTCACGTGCCAAGTTTCAAGTGTGTTAAAGTAGAATGGAAGTATAATTATTCTAATCACCTTTTGTGACAATTTTCAAACATATAAAAAACAGAAAACTAATGCCTCGATGCATGCACAAAAACCTAACATACCGATTGACAATACATTTCTATTCAACCTCTAGCAATGTGGTTTGAAAAAACAACGGCAGACCGCTCCTAGCAGTCATTAAAGTTTTAAAAATAAATCCATGAAATAAATGGGCGAGGTATTAGGGTTGACACGCGGCCGACGTCCGCGATTAACCATTTAAAAGTCAAAATCCCTATCACAATTGTACTGGAATTGGTCTTTTATTCGTCCTTTACAATGATAAACATTTAAATATATTTTCGCATTTTTCAATTTCGGAATAAAGGCGTAATATAATTTATTGTAATAAATATTACGAATAAAACTTTTTGTAATATGTGGCCAGTTGTTTTTTATTATTATAACTGGTTGTTAATACATTGCTAAGAGAGTCCACCTTTTAATTATAATAGATAATTAATTTAAAATGATACGGATTGCGACACGGAGGTTTCGGGTTCAATCTAGATTTTACTTTTAAAACAGGACGCACACTCTTGCTTTTTAGGAATGTCATATTTACAGTTTATCGTCATTTTATTTAATGACGAAGAAAATCATGTTGAAAAATACTGCACATATTTGAGTTTTCTGTTCAAATTAAAACATATGTAAAATTTATCAACCCAGTACCTACAGTTGTTTAGTGCGCCTCTTGAGGCCTAACCCAAGCTAAAATTTAATCACGAAGCGCATATAAACACTAGCATAGACTGCAAAATAGCACTAATTGAAATGAAGACAACCTTAAAAAAGGTTTATTATATTATCATCATCGAAAAACGAACTAAATTATAGATATAGGTTCCTTCCGTTACAATCACATTCTCGGCGGAAATTCTTTACGTGCCCTTTGAATAGTCAAAATAAATTGGAGGTCCAATTGTTCTGTAATTGAATGAATTTGTGAAAAGGCACTATTTTTATCTTTTTTTTATTGGAAGGATGTAAAAACATTCAATGTTACACGAGCCGCATTAGCTGAATCAATCTGTTACATATTTTATGCACGTGTTTGAGAAATGTCACTGAATATAAAACAATATGGAAATTCCGTTTCAACTATTCCGTGCGCATAGATTTCTTTGATCGCGATACTAATGATTTATCACAAATACACCAACTTTTGAAATTGTAATCTTGAAATTGTGTTTACTTAAATCATTCAGGTTAATTGTACCTCAGGGTCTCTTTTGCCCTGTAAATAAACCTGATCTTATACATCTAGATGCTCGTACTACAATTAGTGAAGCCGATTGCAATTTTGCCAAAACAATGCGATAAAAAAACAGGTTTCACAAGCCTTATGTTTTTTTTCTCTATTCAATAAAACCATAATTTTCTCTTCAGTCACGGGTAGTACACTGCTAGACATAGGAATTAGAGATTTCCAACTTGTTTTTTTATAATTAACCAACCTTCATTCTCATGCAAATTGCAATGGACATTATTATCCTATGTCAGTCTTGTACAAAGCATTTGGAATTTAACTAAAGGGTCTTGCAACAAAAGCGTTTCGGGAAAGTGGAGAGGGTACTTCCGCTACTGTTCATATTGAAGCCGCCACTTTGGCATTATATGGTATATACCAAAATATTTCTTTTTGTCATGACAGTTTTATTATTTAATTTAATATATTGTATGGAAACAAGGAAATAGTATTTAAAATAAAATAATTATAATTTATTCTACCAAGCTCTGTCTTCATTTAAATGATGATATAAAACTATTTAGCGTCATACATCATGTCTTTGATTACGTGAAAATTCATAAAATGAATTGAGTACTTTATTACTGTATATAACTTTTCTGTTTTAATATTACATTGCACTTTCTCAGACTAACGCCCGAATACTCAAACGCCATTTAAATATTTAAAGTTGCAATTAACTACCCACGACCCACTTAATCAGTACATTTAAGCGAGACTTGCGTAGATAAGTGAAACATAATATTTGAGTAGCGTTTAAGTATTCGGGTGTAAGTCCGTCCTCTATTAAAATAAAGCACATATTTAAGTAAGAATTCATGAAAAGATATTTTAATGTGTTATTGAATGGAAGCTATATTAAAACTAGTCTCAACGTTTCATAAAAACTACTTTCCATTTCAGTAGCAACTTAAACAATTATTTGTAAACAGCATGGAAAAGTTGGCTATTCACACGCTTTGTGTATAACTGTGTTGTCTATGCCCTATGGTGCATTGTCTTTGGGTGATTGTCATTGGTTTGGTGGGTAAACAGCTATTTAATACATTACCTATTTCCAGCTACCATTTCGGGTAGGGAAATATTAATTGCCTAGATTTTTCGCTGGTTGTTAAACGTACATGTCCTGGTATTAAAAAAGAACATTTCCTAGAATTGAATGAGTTCCTAAAAGCATGGATGCGACGCAAAAAGCCGTACGTAAAATCCTATGACATAAAAATCATGTTATACCAAGTATGGGTAAATTTATCGCGTGATACAAATGAATACATCCAACACTCACATACATAGTCATGACTTCTTGTTAGATACCAAGTCTTGTATGGTGGGCATCGAGTAGAAGAGACTTTTCAGCCTCACAACATATGGAGCCGACGCAAATATTGTAGACCACATAAACATTTTCTCGCTGCAACGACATATGTACCTACGACCTCTCGTTTCACAGCCGGATTCTTAACCAACTGAGCAAGATGTTTTTGACAAGCTTCTGCCGTTTTTACCAATGATATGCCACGTATTTTACATTTAAAATAAATGTTCCTCAGTTTATTGTTAATAAATTTAATAACGGTATTAGTAGATAAAATATTAAAGCTGGGGTTCAGAGCATTTGCATCATAATGTCATTGTCGTCAATTTGAAATATTTGTGGACATAACGCTTGTATAAAATGGGAATAAAACAATGAGATGCCGCGTAATAATACAGTTTAAATGATTTTTTATTTGGAAGCATAATACATTCAATGATAGGTATTATAAATTATATATTTAACTCCCAGTACTAATTTACAGGTAAATATTATCTTAGAAATCGAATTGAAAACAGATCTTGCAAATCTTATGGCACACACTATGCCAGCGACATGTTATGCGAAACTTGAATTACACCCAAAAATTCCTTCTGCTGTTGATTCTTTACCTAATTAAAATTTATAACACGTCCGCATCGGCGATGTTGATGGCTTCATCGTCCATAATAAATAATTAGATATTTAAAGTGTACAATTACTAGCATTCTACACGGCTGTTACAACTGAAATGGTACACTGCGACATTGTGCCAGGTTTTGCGGCAACTGTCGCCTGCCTGGTATTACCGACGGCATACTCGCTGGCAGTGCCGCTGCCATAGTGGAGCCTTTAGGCCAAGGAGAAGTCTATAAGATATTGGTGTATTATTAAATCTTGTTGTTTTCACGTAGAATTGTTAAACAAACAGAATACAGTCCATATATTTTAGATCTCTCTCGATAGCATGATAGTAAAGGGTTTATGTCTTAAGAATGTTCTTTAGAGTGTGCGACACACCGTGTAAGCAGATAATCTTATTATTGGAATGTTATATACTTTTTTACTGTTTTTGTCGTCTTTACTGGTATCGGTAAAGGTTTTTTGTATTTCGTTGTAGGTGAATAAGATTATTTATTTTTTACATGCACTTGATGTATTTATGGAAGCTGGAAAGCTGTGTTACGTGAAACAGAATCAATATAATAATAAAATATTGTACTAATTGGAGTTCCTTTAAAAGTCTATTTGATTACTGAACGTCCGTGAACCGAAGGTAAGGTGTATCTTACAAAGAATTATTATATTTTTAATTTAGTTTGACATTTCTCAAAGCCGCTAATGAAAAGCGCCTAAAATAATGCATCAGTACTAAGTCTAGTCGTATAAATACATTTGCAAGTTATTCATTCTCTAGTCTCATTATAAAGTCTCTCGTAGTTCCTGATACCCACGACACAAGACTCGATCTTAGTGTGGGGTCAGGACTATGTATGTGACTGTTGGGTGTATTTATTTATTTATTTATTATCATTAATATTCAATGATCTGAAATATTTATTACTTTTTTAATTTTCATTACATCAATCGTCTAGCAGGAGATTTGTTATCATTCTAAGTTATATTATATTTACAAAAGAAAAGTAAATTTTGATTGAATTTTTTGACTAAAGAGATCAGGAATTAAAATTAAAACAGTCTTATGAAACTGTGAAGTATTTTTATATTAAATACCAATTAAATTAAGTATTCAACTTAATTCTTTATAATCCATCAAAAGAAAAATATTTTTGTTAATCATTTCACAAAATTATTTTCTTTTCAAAATTCCATGAAAAATTATCAAACAAAGGGATAGACGAAGTAATGAATAATTTAGGGAAAACTATAACATTAAGAGCCGCAGAAAGGTTCAAATATTCCATTTGTATTCGTTGATACAACGGACCCTACAACATGTGTGGTTCATACACATGGAAAATATTGAGGTGTTTTCAAACTATCCATACCTTTGGATATTGTGGGATCTTTAAAAGTTTTTTTTATGTATGAATATTTCATAATGTAGAGGTTTATTGTATTATAATTAGGTACTGCCTCGGTGGCGTAGTTGTACTACGGTACGACTACAAAGCTGAGGTCTCGGGTTCGAATCCCGGGTCGGGCAAAGTGATATTGGGTTTTTCTATTCATTATCAGCCCGGAGTCAGGAATTTGTGCCCGATATGGCGATAGGCTCTCGCCCCTATCACATCATGGAACGGAACATACAAGGCGAAATGTGGGTGTTCTGGTGGCGCCTCTGCCTACCCCTTCTGGGATAGAGGCGTGAGTTTATGTATGTATGTATGTAATTAGGATAATATGATGGCGTTAAGAAAAAGAAGTATTATGTGGTTGAGGACAGAAAAAAATTAAGAATATTTATGTGAGACCCTCTTGGCTAAGTCTTTAGTTAGGGCATGGGTGACAACTGACAATAGACACAAGCAGGCTAGATGCTTTTGGCTAGCAATGGGTCACAATCTTCTTAAAAAAGACTATACAGTCGTATCCTGAAAATTTGTGTCCAAATATCTAAGTTGGGTGTACAATTTGTCTCATATTGTGCATCAGGATTGGTTAAATATGAAATTATACATATTAATATATCGACTAGTAATAATTTGTTGACCTACATATCAGATACTTGTAAGATAATAAAAATAAAATGTCACTGATTTACAAAAGTAATTCTTTTGAATTCTTTCGAAAGTGCTTGGGTTCCGTTTTCGTTTTCCCTTTACTAAGAACAATAAATATTAATGCTTATTTACACAAATGCTTGAAAAATAATTCCCGGTAGTTCCGACGCTTAGGAAATGGAGCGGTTTCTAGTCATTTCCATTTGGTTATTTATCCTGCGTTTCTTTGAAAATTCATTATAGTTATGTTAAATTTGCTTTTATATTTAAGTTACAATAATATTATAAATGAAATGTATTTAAATTTCGAAAAAGCAGATGACTACTGAAACATTTTAGATTCGAAATGCCAATATCAATTCCCTCGATTTTCATGGGATATGTAGATAGTACAGATTTAGACAAATTGCGCATGTAGAAGAGACTATTTTCCTCAGACATTTGCAGTTGGAGCCAAGCAAGTATAGAATGCGATAACGGTGTTTTATCTGGATAACAAAGACAAAGGCAGAATAGAGGCCACTTCATACAAAGGAATATGTATCAATTGATACACGTTGGAAATCTTATCATAGTGGCTTTGTGCACAAAGTTGAAAGGCTCCGAGTGAGGTGTGAAATGGCTTTTTTATCTCTGTAGTTTTCTGTAGGGCTTATTACCTTGGATATAAAAGTAAAATGTTCCTTTGTTTAGCTGATGTAAGCCTGTAACTCAAGGAACCATGATCCATTTTCTTTTTTCAGTACGACAATGCATTTTATAGTCATAACATACTTTTCATCCACTATATTTAAATAAAAACACTCAACAGTCATATACATAGTCCTGCGTCAACAACTAAATAGTTTTGTCCAAGTTACGTCTTGTGACCTGGGTAAAAGATGCAAGAAAGGACTCTTTGATGTCACACCACTCAGCCAAAACAAATATTTTTGGATCATTCAAACATTTGTCTCGGTGCTGGAATCGAACCCGCAGCCTCTCGTTTCACAGCGGGCTCTCAACCTCGTTACGGAGGCTGTAAACCAACTATATCAAATTTTTATTGAGTTATGTTATATTATGTAACTTAAGCCGTCGCTTAGGCGACTTCACTTTAAAATTGTTGGGGTCAAAGAAATATCAACTTTTACTTTGCAAGTTTCATTCTCGGAACGATGTATTGGAAACATAAGAATCTTTACAAACTTTGTTCACCTTTAATGACTTTATTGCAAAAGATCGCTTACTTCGTTCATAGAATAACATTGATTTAGTAACGATCTAGTGTGGAATTAATACGTAGATTTCTGCGTTGCTTTTGGTGCCAAGTCGTCCGCGAAATTTGGGTTTGACTTGATTGTACTAATTTATATAAAAATAAAGACACTATGAAAGACAGAATCCCATTTAGATCTGTGATGTTTCCAAAGTTATTTGAAGCTTTGGATTGAAATATAATATACTTTTAAATTAATTTATATTATGCAAGAATATAAGCTAGCTAGCTGTGTATACCTAAGTCGGGAGAGACTGGACTACTGTGACGGCTAGGTTCGATTTTAGAAACTTTTTTCTCTGCAGGCAATATTATTTTTTCCACTATTTCGACAAGATTGCAATTATCATTAGCCGCATTCAAGTCTTCTTACTATTCTATGATAAAAATGTAATCTAAAATGTAAACCGTAAGAGGTTTTACACTAATGAAACCACGTCTTCTAAATCGCTTACCGTACACAAATAATTGTATGAAAAATCGCACTCAAAGTTTTCACTGAGGAACAAAATATTTCAATTAAGAAGGAGTGACACGGCGTTTAGTTGAAAACGTTATTAATGGAACTTCATTAGATCATAATGAACACCGTACAGATTTGATACAAGGTAAGTGGTTCGTGATTTTGTTATTTTAGGGTTAATAAGTTTTGGAAGCTGTAGGAGTGTGTTTTGAATGGACGGGTTAAACTGATTTTGGTAGGGAAAGTTGTATTAATTGGTTTGACGTCAGCGGTTTGAATAAGGCTGAAAAGTGTTTTGAAAGTTGTGATAGTCATGAGATAGAACATATGTACCTGGTGCTGGACTTGTAAGTGATTATTAAGAAAAAAAACAATCCACCTCCCTATCCCCAAAAGTTAAACATTCTTGTGATTTTTAAGGGTTTTCTATTTTTGTTACAGTTAAAAAGGGTTAAGGTTTTATCTAAAAATAAAAACTAAAACATTATATTATATTAACAACATGAAGGTGTTTTCTTTAATAAGAAAATTTAGATTCGGCTTAGGCTGTATTCTACCCAAAGATAGGTTTACTTTTTCTAGATTTTTGTTTACTTAGGTATTAGTGAACGCAAAGCTTGTTAAAATAAGTGTGACTACATAAAGCTCTTGCAAAGTAGAATTTTACCTAACAAGCTTACTTGACAGTTAAAGCTAACATTTTGTGACGTCACGAATTGAATTTAAATTGAGTAGTGAATTTTCTTTAATTTAAATAAGCTATATCGTTTTAAAACAACAGATATGCGTAGGAATGAACCTTTTTTGAACGTTTAAAATTGATTATATGCACCTGTAGAAAAGACGAATTTAGTTCTGAAATAAGAATTCCAGACATCCAGAAGAGAATAAAAATACGAGTACTCCTTTAAAAATGCTTATCTAAAACAAATAAACAAAAAAATTTGAAATTGCCACGGCAGCGACAGAAATTCTATTATTTCGAAAATGTCGTGTCGCCTGGCATCAAATATAAATCCCTATTTTTCATATCTGTGTGTCGTTTCGCACGCTTATACAATACGCTATGGAGCCTTATGAAATATTTATTACGAGAATGTAATGCATTTTATTGAATATACCTGAATGCATGACTCAAGCACATACTGACGTGAACATTACCAATTACATATTTATAAGCTTCATGATTGTGACCTAACCCCTCTCAATCGAACTCTCGATTGTAAAGACCCATGCTTAGCAGTGGGTATGTAATGGACTAATATATCTATTTCCCTAAATGAATGCAATAATACAAGTACATTCTAGCGTGAGCATAACTTCTTTAACTCAAGAAAACTGATATTTATTTCTATTAAAATCTACTCAATTATATTTCTTATTTTCTCACAATATTCTTATATTTATAACAATAATTAATAAGTATATTGCTTCATTTTTATTCTAGCAGTCTGAAGAGAATCAGGGTGAAAAGAAATAACCGTCTATTGTCCAAAGACTGGATTACGTATCATTGTTGTTCGTACATAATAACTATTAATAGATACAAAGATTAGGTACAACTTAGATTGTTATTTGTTTACATGATTGTACAGGACTTTAAATACCCGCTTAGCAATTAATCCGTGTAAATTCCAATAAGATATTTCCCCCAATAGGCAATAATGCCGGAGTCAAATGTAAATACGATGGCGGCATTTAGAAATTGGGTATTCAAGGGATTAAATACCCATTATCCGTCCACCCATTTTATGGTGTAATTTATTAAATTTGTTTAGGCTTGCCTTATCCGACGTTAAGGAATTAACACTTTAGCTTGATTTAATATCCGTCCTATCTATTCAGTGTTTGTTTTGACGTTAATATGTAGGCTTAAGACAGGCGTCCACATATCCGCATCGTACGCATCGGACGCATCGCATCAAACGGATTGTTCACACCATTGAGATATAATGTCGGCAAATCCGATCGCTGCTGGTACTGTGGACGTATTGTTAAAAAATAATCCGTTTAATGCGATCCGTCCGTTACGTGCGATCCAAATATGTGGACGCCTGCCTTTAGGAGCTAACTCAATATTTTGTTACTCCAGTTATAATATCAGTCATGAGTAACATATTGAGCATTCAAAATAGATTCGTTTGATTGAAATAAATTCTAAGTAATGGCTTCATAAGAATAAGTGATAATTTATTTGGAAAACAAAATGTTTTCTATAGGCAATTTATTTTTTTAAACATTAAACGGTAGAACCTGCAATATCCACGCCAATAAAAAAATACACGGTTTAATTAGTGCAGTAAAAGACAAACTGTCACGCGGATGAAATAGAAACTGATAATTTAAAGAAAATTAAATTTAAATTTGAGAAGCAATATAATTTCATTCTGTTAATGCTAAATGGGTGAAATTGACTGAATGGCTGAATAGCAACGATTACAACATAATTAAATTCTGTTATAATTACATCACTCAAATTCAAAGCCACAAAGACGTTGAATCTTAATTACACAAAGGGAATCCCAATATTTGTGAAATTTGATATTCAAAGGAGATAGTTATTTTACTTATCCCAAGTTAGGTGTTGCAGCCTTTTATCTTTGCCTACTCCTATAAGTTCCTTCGGGTAATTTAATCGGCGCTTAGTTTAAAATGGAAAGTACGCCATCCTCTTTAGCACTTTGTTGTGAATTCTGAGTAACAATAGTTTACGATCAAAGCTAAACAATTTCGAGTAGTACCTCTACTCACTGGTATCACTATTAGTAAATTTGAGCTCATAATTTTGCAACAATTTACTATCAATTTCGATTGTAACCGAAAGTAAATTATTTAGTTACGCCTAAAATTATTTTCAATTGTATTCAATAGCGCTAAAATACATTTTTTTAAGTTTTTTGTTTCAAATATATGCATATTCCAGCACGGTCAAATGTCAGCCAATAGGAGAATAAAAAAAGGTGGCCTGTCACCACCGTTTTTATCTACGCATCGATTTCAATGTTACACTAGATAAGACATTCAGTACACAAAATGTGTCCCACCTAGTTGCGGTGCATGCACCACACATGAAGCAGTCTGCTTCGTGACAGTGACAGTGCAGTACGCCTTATCGGATACGTTTAGGTATGGAATTCCAAGCATTGCCTTGTAATTCATAGTGTTGATTGGTTTTGCTACTGTCCATGAGCGGTCGTATCGCTTACCATCAGGCGAATGGCATGCTCGTCTCGCCATTCATTGCAATAAAAAAAAAATAAGGCAAAAATACTTTTATTTTAAGACATTTGTCTACTTCCACAAAAATGATGACTCCTTAAGATAACTATACCTCGAATCATAAAGAATGAAAGTAATTCATATATGCGTATGTATAGAACATAATATATTTTTCCACGCAAGATTAGGCAGGCAATTTGTTTAAATAGCACACATTTTTCGAGATCGACACCCGTGTCACAACTTCTGTGATTACTTTCCCGCCATTTGTCAGGCAGCCGCCATATTGTCTTAAATGACACATTTTATCTTGAGTTGTCAGCATTAACAACGTATTAAATTAATAAAAACATTTGAGTAAAAAAGAAAATTATATATTCATGAATTTTTATTTATTACAATTGCCTAGCCCTGTTCCCGGAAAGAATGACGTCATGCTGTCAGTCGACCGTAAAATAACGCCAATATATTTTATAATAAGTACGTAAAAAAATGATCCATGTGTGTGAGAAATGAAGACAGGTTGAAGAAGATAATAAAATAATCGCAATATAATAATAAGCAGTGTATTTCTATGTACAAGAACTCTAGATCCTTTCTATTCGCACTACATCCGAAGGTTGGAATTTGCTGGGGCCAAGCCGTGTCTAGCTGGTATAACGTTAAGGACGGTTATGATCATTTGTCGACTTTCTTTGGCTAATAATGATGGCATAATAATAATTGTTAGTACGGGTATCATCATTTTAAATTGAAAAATGTTGAAGACTGATGGCTAGTCAGTTATAGCTGAAGCCCTTTCGAATTTGATTCACAGAGCATACACGAGGGAAGGTTCTAGATCGGTCATTTTCTAATATAAGTCTTTCAAGATATGTTCTTATAGTACCACATTATGACTTACTGATATAATAGAATAACTTATTACAAGTTATATTTTCATCCAATCTAACATCGACAATGATAATAATGGATATTGATTTACAATCAATATATTTATTGTTCGATGTTTCGATACAGTTTATGAATCAACTATAGATGTAATCAGACAACTCAATTATTACTTAAGCAATAAACATGAATGTAAATTGATTGTTTATCTAGCCGAGAGCATTATCTTCAAATTTATATGGTGGCACTAAAACGTTCACTATCTGTAAGTCATGAATAACTGTCAATAATTTTGTAGTTGAAGTTATTAGCGCTTTTGGAGGTAAAGTAAATAGATTTTGCTGTAGTTGATTAATGCATATATCTAACCAAAATATACGCAGTTTGACGTCACAAATATCTAATAATTATCAGACAGACAAAGCTTGCAGAACTAGAAAAATAATTTGGGTGACAGAAGTTTTGGGTCAAAGGTTAAACCGGCAGTCTTTAGTTTCACAGCCGTCTTCTCATTTACTGCGCCAAAATGTTCAATGTAATATCTTGAACTCTGAAAAGGAAATAGTTCTTTATAATGCACATTCTGCCGGAGGCAATCAGACAACTTCATAACGCGGTTGAAACGGCGAGCAATAAGCTGTTTAACGTAAATAGTTGTGAAACAAAACGAACTGCAAACTATGACTCTCGTAGCAGCGTAAAATTATTATTTTTTATTTAAATTAAGTATTTCAGAGTATTCTACGTATTCATTTTGGTAGAGACCGCTACAAGCGTGATATAGCCTGAAGCCTTGTCCCAAGTCTTTCGGCTTCTTCTCTATTTATTTGGTTTTAAGCAAGCCGGCAAAACTGTAACGCAATAGATTTGTATTTAAACCGGTGAATATTCTATTTACTATGCATGCATGCTGCATCTACTATGCTGCATCGGGTAAACAAGTATGAAAAAATCTGTCAATTGAAAAAAAGAACAAAAATGTAAAGCTTTGCTTTCTTCATTAAAGAAGTGAAAGAATAGAAAATAATTTTAAAACACCAGTTACTCGAAATGTACGTTGATTTTTTTAGCTTTAACAGACCCAAAAATAATATTATTGTCCACTCTTAGAAGAAGAGGGGTAATTGAACATAAATTCTATGCCATTCATTTTGTCTTTCTATAATGTTGTACTCGTATATAAGAATAAAAATTGTGTCTGTTTTCAATTTAATTTTATTCGCTATGAAGTGCAGAAGCTGGATTGTTAATTTTTCAGCAGTTTGAAATACCTGATGTTGCCAACTTATAAAAAAATACCCAAATTTTAGGATAAAGCTTTAAATTGTGCTACTTTCATATCCCAGTGTTATAACAGTAAATTAAAAAATTACACAATTGTATCGATTATGTGTGACAAATATCACACCCTAAACACTAGAGGGCGCGGCAGTTTTTGGCGACGTAATTAACTACTCGACATTTATACATATTTCCTTAGGGACTATTTGGAGCATTTCTATACGCCATGAAAGCACTTCGTATTATTACTTGACATACTGTTCATTCTTTTACTGTGTTAGTGATTGTATGACCAACGAGAGGTCAAAATATTTGGTTTGGATTTTTTTAATATTCTTTCTCGATTCTTACACAACTTCCCACTGCTGAAAAAAGGCTTTTCCAAAGATTTTTACAGCAGTTACGCCCAAATACTGGAACACAACTTAAATATAACTTGCGCTTAACTACGTTAATCCCGATTAAATGTACTGGCTAAGTGAGCCGTGCGCTGTTAAGAGCAACTTATTATTTGAATGTCGTTCCAGTATTCGGGCGTTAGTCTTATAAAATCAATTCATTTGACAGCGTACATCGTTTGTTAGACACAGGGTGTAAAACGAAAGGCTGGGGGTTCGATCCCCATACCGAGACAAATATTGATGCAATCCACAAGTACCTATTTGTTTCGGGTCTGGGCGTTTATGAGACCGAAAATTCTCTCATAGTTTCTTATACCTGTGACACAAGACTTGATAAATACATACATACATAAACTTAAGCCTTTTTCCGAGAAGGGGTAGGCAGAGGTGCTACTAGGACTCCCACATTTCGCCTTGTATGTTTCGTCCTATAATATAATAGGCGTCGAGCCTATCGCCATATCGGGTACAAATTCCTGACTCCGGGCTAATATATAATTAATAGCAAAATCCAATATCGCATTGCCCGACCCGGGATTCGACCCTGAGACCTCAGCTTTGTAATCATAATGGAATATAACTACGCCGAGGCAGTTGATTGATCTAAATATGGGATTATGGCTAAGTGTGTCTGTTACATAATTATCTTTATTAATTTTTCACCATGAAATGGACTATCATGGTCAACTAGCGCCCAAATCCTCTCATATAATTTGAGAGTCTCATGTCCACCATTAGAATCTTTATGACCACATCTAAAACTTTAATGATAATAGCATTGATTATAGTGTGAACTGACCGCTTATCATCCAATTTGTTTGCGCAGCCCGTCATAACACCGCCATTTGTAATGCCGGCGTCGAAAATAAACGGCAGCGTTATTGAAATCGATTGTAATAGAGCGGTTTCTATGTTTGGTTTTATGCACAAATGCAAACACCATTAGAATTATTACAATTAAAATGTATCATACTATAAATGGTATATCCAGACTGCGACCGAAAACGAAATCAGGTGGTAGTTTTAGTGACTTCAGACACAATGCAACTAAAAATTTATTCAAAAGTATTTTTTTTTACATTATTTGAGTGGTAAATACACAGTTTTGCCTAAAATATGACACCTTTTTATTTTTAAAGACGCAATGGTACGCAAGGGCTTAAATTAGTATTTTAGCAATAACTATGTATTTACCACCCAAATACGATAATTTTTAAAAAAAATTAGAAAAAATTGTCGCTGTTCTTATCGAAAATTTTAGTTGCATTATGTTTATAGTCACTAAAACTACTACCTGGCTTCATTTTCGGTCGCAGTCTAGATATACCCGGTACAAAGCTGAAGAGTTTGTTTTTTTTGTCTGAACACGCTAATCTCAAGAACTACGGGTCCAAATTGAAAGTTTATATTAGTGTTGTTTGGCCTATTTATCGAGGAAGGCTATAGGCTATATAACATCACGCTATGACCAATAGGAGCAGAGCAATAATGAAAAATGTTTCTAAAACGGTTTGCATGTCAAGAATTATCTGCACCTAGCCGAATTCGAAGATAGTGGGTTATAAATGAGCCAGTAATTAGTACATAAAATATAATACATAATAATAAAAGTAGTAGTGACGTCACAATGTATAAGTTACATATTCCGTTACTTGATAATTACCCCCAAACCTCACTACTTCTTGAAATTATTTTATGTTTCGGTGGCGTAGTTGTATTACGGTACGGTTACAAAGCTGAGATCTCGGGTTCGAGTCCCGGGTCGGGCAAAGTGATATTGGATTTTTCTATTCATTATCAGTCCGGAGTCAGGAATTTGTGCCCGATATGGCGATAGGCTCGCCCCCTATCGCATCGTGGGACGGAACATGCAAGGCGAAATGTGGGTGTCTTAGTGGCACCTCTGCCTACCCCTTCGGGGATAAAGGCGTGAGTTTATGTATGTATGTATGTATGTTTATTTCTGAATGGATTAAGAACATTTTATGTCACGTTATGGAAAGCGAAAAAAAAAAACAGAAAAATGCCTTGTATGTTACATTGGAATGTTCTAGTCTAATTTCCTTGCATAAGCCGTGTCTTACTTTACGAGTTAACTTCAAATTGACTTTTACTATCTGCAAGTGGACAACTTCGTTAACATTATTTATTCTAATTAAGTTAGCTGCAGGTGCAAAGATGTCTGCGATACTTTTACTTCTGTGAAATTAGTTAAAGAACTGGATTAGTAATGATAAAGGACTTGTTTTTATGACGGATAACACTTTTTACAGTAAAAAAACATGGTCCTTTGGTCATGGGATAGAAAAATTGTACTGAATAACATTTAAGTACTAGGACAACATAAGTTGGTGAAAGCGGACAGGGTCTTAATTTAAACGTGTAAGATAAAACGAGTGAGTAAGATAGTGTATCCAGAAAAGAGACAGATTTTACTTAATCAATCTTCAAACTCATGTTTGGTTTCTATAATCAAAAATTTAACTGAAAGATATTTTGTCAACTTGCACATATTAGACAACAAGCAAATATGTCATTAAAAAAATAGCATAGTAACTGTGTTATCGCACTTCTCTACCTAGCTCGGACGCGCTGTCCACCTCTATTACAAAACAAGAAACAATATTTGTTGTAAAAAGGATGCTGCTGTATATTAAATGAAACCATTCATAATTATTTACAGAGGTCATGGCCCTCAGTCGCGTGGAAGCGCCATATTACATCTCTCCACGTTCTGATTTAATTTAATTATGATATAAACATGGCGGTAAAATAGTGAAATTTGAAGTAACTGTATGCTTAAGTTATATTATTAAGACTAATATACGTACCATAATTCTAAAATATTGTTAACAATATGGACTATATGGTCTAACCCCTCTCAATCGTACTCTCAAGTGTAGAGGAGTGCCCTGCAGTGGGACGTATATGGGCTGATACAAAAGCTAGAAAAAAATCGATGGGTTTGCGAGCTTTGTCGTATCTCGAGATATAAATATGTTTGGCAAATTTAAGATGGTATTAGCAGCACTTCTGTTTACCCCTTGGGGGACACAGATTTGTACCTCACTATTTCTACGTCTTCCGCGAATTGGACCATTGGTTTTCGACATAAAAGACACTTCGACTTTTTTTTCTATAAAATAAGATACTCAAATTAATAGAAAATTCGTTTTTCAAGATCTGAAGATGCATTCAATTAAAATAGATTAAAATGGATCGGCAAAATTGGAATATCTTTTATCCCTATTTTTTCCATAAATTTCTTTAAGAGCATAACCAAGAGTCGAGAAGCCAGAAGACTAGGATTATGTCGACGGATATTCACTATGCAAATATGGATTAAAAGAGGAAACTAAGTAATAAGATTTAGAGCAAATCCAACCGGGGATTACGTGAGAAAATAATTGTCAAGACAGTTGGAACAGATAGTGATCTTTATTGTTTAAAGTAGAGTAACTTTGAACTTTGATAAAAAATACGTGGACATATTTAAGTAGAAAATTTATTCAACCCCTATTGGTATTCTTTTTGATCAAGGACGGGATAAAGATAATATCGCTAGGAGACTTGTCGGCATTTTGTTCTTGGTTTGCAATTTTTACGTGCCGCTGTTGCTCCTTATAGACAGGAGTTAAAGTAGAGAGTGGATGGAATAATCCCTGATGTACATTTATAGAGGATCCAGTGATAAATAACAACATGCAAGGATATTTTGCTTTGTGAATGAAATAACGCAGTTAACAATGAATATCGGTATGGATGTTGAAAATTGAACACTTAAGGACCAGCGTTAATAATTAACCATGTGAACCTTGATTGGAACTCCAAACCTCCGCGCCTGAAGTCCGATCTCCCGGATATTCTATTGCGCACTTCGCTCCTACTCATAAAGTAGCTAAAACCAAAGAAAATTTGAGTATTACTTGACCAGTTCCCACATAATTCGAAGCTGAATAACCTCAAATATCTCGCGTCCACAGTGATCGGATTTACCAAGCTTATTACACAAATTCATTGTTTAAATTTGCACAGACGATATTCAATAAGATTTGGAAGCAATAATCCGCTATAACAATGTTAGGGACAAATTTGACCCTTGGAACTTGATTTTATTCAATTCTTGACCGGACCTCAGGCGTCAAAGAATATTTTGTTAACATTTATCTTCGTAAAACGTGGGATTTTGGGCACTTTTATATCTGACTTTTGTGCGAAGTGCCCTTATTATACGGTTTCAGTAATAAAATGAATATACGAGCAAGTCGAAGACAGATAAATGGTTGTCGGTGTTTTATGCACCTGCACTTCCGGAATTATGACATTTTTATAATAATGGATATTGTTTTCATAGCGCGTTTTATGTTCGTTATTTCAGTTGTTCATGTTCAGTTCAGTTCATGTTTGGATGTTTATGTAATAAGCATTTTATTAGATTTTATTTCTATTCGTAGAGATGTTATAATTAACAATGCTCAAGTAGAGTGCTTTTTAATGACTAGTAGATATAATAATTACCCCAGTACTCTACATAGTCTAGAAAAAATAAATTAGGTAGGAAATTTTATACTTTAGCCGTACGCAAGATGAACATTATAGCAAATCGGTTCGAGCGAATTTGTGCTAAAAATAAATACATAAGTATAAAACACGGTCGTCTGTTTAGTATTAGTAACTATCTATTTTTGAATGTTTTCTATTAATTAATATTTCTAATATATTATTTTATTTTAGATACTCTTACCACGCATTGAAAGACATGTAGTCAAAAAGACATTTCTATTTTATCACGATCATAGCAAGATTTCTAATTAATTACATTAACGTAATATGTAATTAATTTAATTTGTACTCATTTAGACATCATTTCATTACATGAAGTAGGAGAGCAGACTTTGAATCGGTTAAAAATAGAACCGTTTCTCTGTTCAGAGGTACTGTTTAATATTTTTTTTAGAAAAACCTAATAAGCATTATATCCTATTTTTCATAGGACATCCTCCGTGACGTAGTTGGTTAGACATTATCTGTGAAACGAGCGACCGCAGGTTCAATTTCCGCACTGAGACAAATATTTGTGTGAACCACAGGTATTTGTTTCGGGTTTGGGTGATTGTGAGGCCAATTTCTGACCCGCGACACAAGACCCGATCTTATGTTGGGTCAGGACTATGTATGTGACTGTTGGGTGTATTTATTATAAGTTATTTATGCACGTAAGACAATTGTAGGTATTTTCTTGTCATAACTTAACTTGAAAGCGCCACAGGGCATACACAGCGCTTGCAGTTTATACATTGAATTTATCGAGCGATATCATAAAATATATGAGAAACCCAGGTGTTAACCCTGCTGATGGCCATGCGTTAACCTGCGGAAAATGCGTAAAAAGCCCACTAAAATATTCAAGGGTTAATAACAACCCGTCAATGTGAGATGTTTGGAAGATACGCTCACATCGCCTCTATACGGCCTTTTTTACTTTACATAAATTATTTACTGGGACAAATTATTATATTTATGCTGTCCCCACTTATTTAAATATAGACCTAAAAGCTGGTCATTCGTTTGAGCTGAGCTAAAATAGTTTTACATTATTTAGTATTTTTATAGATAGCGAGGGCTATGGTTATGTTAAATACATGTACTATGTTAAAAACTTAATAAAGGGGTATTCGTGTTAACGACTTAAAGTCTTTTTTTAAGATTCAATGAAACAACATAGATTGATGTCCTTTTCAATCCTTACCGGAATTTAAACTTTTGTAAAGATCTTTATAAAATAAAATATCATATAAACACCAGTTTTCGCTTTTACGTGTCAGCTTTTTAAGAATAGTCCAATAAAAATAGAAATAAATGCTATACCGCAACTTTAATGTCAAATCGGAACTACTAGCCTTTACTTTAACTCCACGTATCACAGGGAAATTTCCTATTCAATGGTACAATCTCGAATGTCATAGGTCGAAAACGAAGGATTTATCGCATCTCACACGAGCACTTCATTAGTCTTTGTCCGTGTTGTAGTGTCGACATCTAGTCAATACGACTGGGCTTTGAAGATACCATCGGAGTCTAGTTTTACACTAGGACAATTGACAAAAGACTTGATTATGGGTAAACTCTGGAGTAGATTCGTTAGTCCTGTAGTTTTACTGCCGCACTCAGAGACGTCTAATGTCAATTAAACCGTCCCTTAGTATAGATTCTCTTTGTAAAATCAAAGCTTAGTAATGGTTTAATTGACATTAAACGTCTCTGAGTGCGGCGGTTGGAATTGAGTTCTTTGGGTTTACAGACTCAGTAATGATAATGTGTACATTTTTTTTTATTTATTTATAAAACATTTCAGCCCAGATGCATAAACTAACTTTGACGATAACTTTAACTTCAGCAATGTTATCGCCATACATTTGTGACGTATTTGACATTGCTAATGTATGGGATTGACGTTTGAAAGTCTAAGTTATGAGCAAAATTAGTTTGTGCAATTGGCCCTTATATTGTAAATATACAGCGTACCAATGCTAAAATGTTTACATGACATTAAAAATTTTGACCGGGAACTACTTTTTATAAAGTAGTTAATACATTTTACTATTTCGGCATGGATAAGAGAATTAAGTTCGTTGAGTTCATTTCCAGGCTAAGTAATCATGTTTAAGTTCTTTATCCGAAACTACATTTAATTTAGTGGTTTAATGAAATTTCTATTTTTAGCAATCAGCGCATTTGGTATTAACTTGGTACTAAATTGAGCTTTGTTTTCTACTAAATGGGAGGCCATTTAAAGTTATTCAGAGCTTTGTTTTGTACTCCTCCCATTTAAAGTTATTTATATAATTCATTGTTTGTATCAGTAAAACCAAAAGAAAACTTGAGTTTTAAACAAAATAATATAGTATATTTAAAATATAGTAAGTAGTGCATCGGTTTAAAAGCTTAACCGATCCGATTAAAACAACTTCTGTTAGTGCAAACCACTTTCGCAAAATATATATTTTAATTTTTGTATCCCGCGATGCTCTCATCTTTATCCGAAAAAATATTACTTGAATACAATCTGAAAATAAATCTGCAGAAATGTAATCTCTCTAAAGGACTTTCCCTGATTTAGACCACTCCGAGTGGAATGGCGATTCGCAAAGTATTTTTTTTCTCCGAAAATACAGTACTGTCTGGAAAACAATAAAGCTATTATGATGATAAATTTATGTCAACAAAAAATAACGTTTCGCCTCTTACAATAATCTTGATTACTGTTCCAAAGGTTACTTTTATTAAAATGATAATTCATTTTGTTCTCGTGTTTTTCATTTTGTGAAATCTCGGTTTCGGGATGTTTATGGCAGAGTTTGCTTAGGTTATTAACATTTACAGGACTTTCTGTAAAATATTTTTCTTGTAACAATTTTTATATGTAGTAACAGGATATCATATGATATGATATGATAATATTATCATTCATACAATACGATTTTTTGTAAATAATTCCTAGAATAGCAAATTTATTATTTTAAATTTCATTCATTCGGAAGCACTATTCAATGAACACATCGTAGGCGGAAAAGACGAAAATTTATTTAATTTATTTTCCTTACATTTAATTTCTAGCAAGTATTTGGCAGTTAAAGCTACTTCTATTAATTCTTCTCAACTTCTCATAATTAAATCACTAACTACCGTCCTTATAAGGGGAAGTTTAAGTTAATAAAGGCTGACAAGGCGAATTAAAACAGGATCATGAACTTGAAATTCATGCGTTCTGACTATATAGGAACTAGAGTTAATGCGATATAAATATTTTTCTTCCATTTTCAGGTAACAATATTTAAAAAAAATTGCCCACAAAGATGATTAAAGCTGGAAACATTGTAGCCGTGTAATATTTAACAAAAGTCTGGCAAAGTTTAGTACTCTTTTGAGAAGGATAAAGCTACTGAGCAACTGCCTATTTTTATTGGAACTAACAAGTTTATGGCATATCACTGGATCGGGCCAAAACTTCTAATGAATTTATTTCACAATTGTTTATGATAATCACAGTACAATCGCTTAGACCCTAAAATTATCAGAAATTTTCACAATTGTATAGGAAACGGTTCTTCTCCGTACCAATCATAGAAATTTAATTAATCAAAATCAAAATTAAATCCACGTTCTTTGTCGTCATTATTGCGAAACAATGCCCTCTGTAATTTGATTTTCGAACGAAATACCCTAGAATTTAATTTAATTTAACAAACTGTTCAACGGATGCTAGGAGGTAATTATGAAGCTAATGTAAACATGCCGCATTTAGACGGGCTTGCCTGTCCGTTGTCAATATTGGGTATGCTAGCCGTATCTTGTCAAAAACAGTGTTGTGTTGGGTAGGCGAGCGTAAATATACGCGCGATATGGTTCAAAATTTACTGCGATTTATACTTGGAGTACGGTTTATATGGACTATTTATGGTAATATCGATATAGAATTATTAGTATGCTATAATTTTTTCACATTAATGGTTTGTGGGACAGAACATACAAGATGAAATGTGGGTGTCCTGGTAGCACCTCTGCCTACCCCTTCTGGGAATAAGGCGTAAGTTTATGTATGTTATTGGTTTGTTATGGATGACTTTTAAGTTTGGTTTTGAATATAAAGAATATTTCAGAGTATAAGTTAGTTTATTGGAGGTTCCCAGCTTCATAAAGGGCCAAATAATAATTAATATTAGAGTCTCAAAGAAAACAACAGTTGGAAACAACAGCTTCCGTGTAAAAATTTATTTTAGTCAATTACATAGACGTTAGGCTATTTTGTCTTGGGTAAGATGCCAGTTGGCAATCTATATTTTCAAATAAGTACGTTCTTACGGCGTACGTATGTACGGTGTTATACCGACGTCTAAGCAATCTCAACGTATGAAATTACCTAATAATTTCAGTATATCACAAAAAATGTGTCTTGCATACTGAGCTTCAAACCCACATTGCTTATAAGATAACTTCTACCCTTCATAACGTAAAACATTTATTTTGCAGCCGAGTATTATGAATTGAAACATCATGTTATTTAACATACATTAGCCGTATTAATAACCAAATAATTATAAGTGAATTATCAACCACCGGATAAATTCCAATACAAGCCATAGAAAGTGGGTGTTATGATTTTCCTACCAAATATTAAGCAAATATTTCATTAAATTTAATACCGTTTGGTTGCCTCGGCTAATATTTTAACGTTGGAATAGTCGAGTTAATATTATTAAGTTAATTTGAGGTATAAATAAAGTAATAGTACAGTTAGTTTAGGTGGAATAACAACGTATATATTATATAAATTTTACGATATACAATTTCGTCACATTGTAATGATGGAAGAATTTCAAGATATATTGCAGTAATTATTTATATTTTTTATTTAGTGGAAACCTATTTTCGCTTTTATATAAATTAGTTAGTAAGTATCTTATGATATATTTTGCTTATGAATGAATGCGTTACATTTTGTGACAGAGGAGTGTGAGATCGCAGGTTCACACAACACATATTTTTGTGAACAAAAAATCTTTGTGTCGGATCTAGGATTTGAAGCGCTGACTTTAGGGGCTAATTGTTTCTAATTCTCGATACAAAACATCTTACTATGTGGCTGTCGGTTATATTAAAGGGGAAATATCGATATATAATTCACTCAATTGACTCCCACAGCCGAATGTCAAGGTATAATGAAAGATCTCGACTCCACGTTGTTTTGCATAATGTATTCCTTTGCTTACAATTGTAATCCTCGGGGCAGATTCTTTTCGCAAACCCTTTGTGCTCAGTTGGTTCAACTCGTCCTTTGCATGCCTGATTGTAATTGTCAAGAATATTGCGTCATTTGCTTCGTCTTGTAAAATATTGTCTTGATCGTAAAGAACAATCTTTGAAATTTAAATCTAACTTCCTTTTTCTATAGTAATATGTTTAATTCATACTTCTTGCCTTCTTTCACTAGTAATTACTTTCCAAAACTATACTTTTGAATTTTGATTAAATGCTTTTAAAGGTATATTTTTGTGCAGGTAATTCGAATATTTTAATTATACCTAATTGGTTCCATTAAACCAACGGCTTTCACTAATAATAGTAAAAGGTTTTTGTATCATCTGCATGTGCCCGTATAATGTTTAATCTGAATATAAATGTTTCCATTTTACCCTTTTTGTTAATCTATTGTATAGGGAAGAAAAACTTTTAAATCATTGGTGAAGGTGCATACACCTTACCATCTATTTCGGCTATATCATAATATAGCCGAAATAGATATTTTAGATTTTGTTCTCGACGTCTACTTGTTTTCCAGGAACAGTGATATAGTTAGGATCACTACAAATTATTTTATTAGTTTCTCTGATGTAATATTATATTACTAAATCGATAACGATATTAGGCTATTTCAGCCTCCCACCGAACAGCAGTGTTATTCCACTGTTGTATTTCGGTTTGAAGGACACTGTAGCCGGAGTAACTACTCGACATAACGAGACCTAACATCTTATGTCTCAGGATGGCGAGCGCAGTGGAATGCCAACCATTGCTTTGTTTTAAGGTCTTATTTGGTTTTGCTATTGTTTATGAGCGGTCGTATCGCTTACCATCAGGAGAATAGCAAGCTAGTCTCGCCATTCATTGCAATAAAAAAAATAGACTGGTTACCTAAGTGACGTAAAGAATTGAGCCAATTTTTATTTCAATCGACCTCCGAGGCTCAGTGAACTCAAACGTTTGGACCCCCCAAAACTCTTCAGCCAGTTGCGATATTATACCAAATATCCTTCAGTTATGAAATACGAATTTCATTTGTTTTGATCAAAGCCTGCTCTTTTGACCACACAAATTCTTCCATAATGAAATTCTTTGCTACTTTCACGAGTAAGGATATAAAAAAAGTAAAAGATAAGCGTGATATTCTTACATCCAACGTGTTTGGTAAATGAATCAAAAGAATTTAATAATCTTATAAATACATTTAGTGGTTATATTATAACAATTCCGGAGGGGAATAATTAAAATATTCAAGGCACCTGTGGATGTATAGAGACTACAGAAACTATAACCAGCTCTAAGAATTACCAAATCCTAGAAATTTGGCCAAGATGATTACTACGATGATGTTTCAAGAACAATTGTTCAATCGAATTGTTTTAGTTGTAAATCATATTATTAAATTAATTCGTTAATTATTTAAACATATAATAAAACTGCCCAATCATTATAAACGATTATACTAATCACAAGACCTACAAAGTTAGTACCTAAAGTTGCATTTATAAGTATTTCTCCTGACAATGGCAATGAACGAGGTAACTTAGTTCTAAAGATAAACTCTTCCGTATAAGGTAATGCGATTCCTAAGCATTAGATTAACGCAGGTTTAAGGCTTCGTTTGTAAGTCCGGATGACACAACGCCGTCATTTGTTTGACTAATACTTAGTTGTATACTTTCTAAGACGATTCAGAAAATATTTCATTGATATCAATGGCGTCTTATAGCTGCCTGGCGTCAAATGCTTTTGGAAGTTCAAAATATTTGTATTTTCTTAAATTCTTTATTTTCAAAATTCGAATAACTGCTCTCAAATAGATAAGAATTTCATGAAAGTACTTAAAATAGCTAAGAAAAAACATCGCACGTATAAATTGACGGTACTTCTACAATTACCAAGGAAAGTCATTTGGCTAATAACAGATGCAACTTCGCTTCCTTTTCTAGCGCAGACTTTGGTCTCAAGATTTATCACAATTGACTATAAAGATCTTGATTAAGCAAAGCGCTTCCTTTGTAAGATACAGTCCTTGTCGGACTCTCAGATGTACCTCGTAACCATTTGGAGGACCATTTCGCTGCACTACTGTTATTAGGGTTTTGAAATTTCCCAGAACTCTAAGTAATTGTCTTTGCAATGGAGAACGCTTGTTTCATTTTTAGCTCGTCATAAAAGGATGCTATATTGCTGAGAGCATCCTAGTTTATGTGAGTTTGTATGATGCAGTTCCTGGAGTTGCTTAAATAGGTAATTATGAGACGTTAGTGAAGATTTTAAGAACTCTACGCTTTATATATTCGTAATTTATGAATGACTTCATTTAACAGATAGATCCATCTACTGAGAGAAGTTCCTTCCAAAATATTTATAATTAGAGAAAATCTCAACTTTATTACCTTTCTTACCATATTATTCTTCCATTTATAAACATCCAGGTCACTTAATAAATATAAAAGAAACCACTACATCACACGTGTTGAAGGGTACTCAAACAAATCGTTAAAGTTGTTATTAGAAAATTCTATTAGAAAGACAAATATGTCCGTACAATTGGTGTTCTAAAAAGGTCGCCTTTAATAGAAGGTGAATAGACACGCCAACATATTGACCAACCTATAACTATATTATCGAACTACACGAAATGGAAAAGTTTGGTTTCTATCAGGTTTTATAATCAAAGACATAGGTTCAAACTATATTTGTGAGACATTTATTGAATTGGAATTTTAGTGTTCAACACTAAGACCTGTTGCTGAATCTCCTAACTCGATTATAAGTATATAGCTTAGTTTACGGAACTTTTCTTCGACTGAAAGCTGAACTCTGTTGTCGGTATAAATGCTTGGTAACTTCATTAATTTGATTCTTATTGTTGAATATCTGTTCTATTGTGACGTATTAAAGCAATTCTTTTGCTAATTACTTATATACATTTATACCTATATGAAGTAAACTAATTAATCATAACAATCAAATAAGATAGTACTCTTGTATCTTGTGAATAATAGTATGTTTATCTGTAGTAAGAATGAATTATAAGACCTTTTGCAATGTGGATCATTTCCTGGTTTTTATGATGTTGTTCTTTTTTGTTTTTTCTTCATACTAATTTTATGAAAAATGTTTTGTTTGAGTTTTGTAATTAAATATTTAAAACAGATTTTTGTAAGACTGATAATTCATGTACCCCATTTCTATTGCTCACAGAAATGAATCTGACGATGCAATTAGCTGTGGTGGTGGCGGTGTGCCTCTGCGTGGCGGAGGGCGCGCCCGACGTCCGGCTCGCGAGGGCCAAGCAACAGCGACCCACCCGCGGGTTCAAGAACGTCGAGATGATGACTGCTAGGGGCTTCGGCAAGCGCGACAGGCCACACCCCCGTGCTGAACGTGAGTTTATTTAACAAAAAAAAAAAAAAATTAAAAAGTTTTTGCAAAAAATAATAATTAGGAACTTGATTATGAAGTAGTGTTCTATTGAAGTGTGATTATTCATTTAGTTGTAATGTTTTATTTTATTATCAATATGATAATTAAAAATCTGCGTATGGATTAAATAGTTCAGTTGCTTCAATTGTTCCGATGTGTTCTAATTTAGTTGATACGGATAACATTTGGTTGTTGGTAAATCAGTTTTTTACTGATAGTATGTCATTAATTTGAAAAATAAGCTCATTGTACATATTATGTAAATAAATGAACAGTGTTTTTTCTATTTTTCATCCTGTTGATGTTATATACAATAATAGGCACCGTGGTGGCTTAATATAATTTTAAAAGTAATGAAAGTAACGCATGCCAAACTGTAATTATACGCAAAACATATTTCTGTGAAAACACTGAGTTATGGCAACTGTGAATATGTTGTGACGCTAAATTTGAAATTCAAATAATTTAGACTATTTTATGCTGCTAGTATAAATATTTAAAAATGACTGAACGTAATAACCACCAAGGTTTCAAGGGACAATATTTGTCTACTAATATTATTGATAAGAACTGAAGTTCATTAATATGGTAACTTATTCTCTGTTATACATATAAAAATTGAAATACCAGGTTGTACGAATGTTATTATGAAAGCTTTGTACTATTTCAATTACGTCTTGATACTAGATATTGCATTAATTATTAAAATAATTTAACAAAATTCATATAGCCACTACTTTTTAATTAATTATGTGTTAAATTATTATAAATTAAATTAATATTATAAATTAATTAATGGTGTAAAAGTAATAATATAATTATATTATTATTTTTACACAATGCAAAAAACAAACTTACTCATCGATTATCAGAAAAAAAGGTAAGAAAAAAAGATCTGAAAAAACATTCGTCTTGTCTGTCAAGTTAGCTCACCTGGTTAGACTCTAATGGGCCAACAAAACTTGTTATGAATATTACAAGGTTTCCCAACCTTTACATCCCTTTATTCCCTTCCATTCCCTTTAAATTCAAATAACCCAACAATCGTCGCAAGTTTGTTTTACTTCTCATCTTCTAACTTCAACATGAACTGAACAGCTATTTAATTAGATTTACAAAGACATTACTGTATAAAGAATAAGTATCTTGTGGAAAAAAGGGTACCTATATTTGATTATCGTATTTGATAAATTGACTGTGGCGTACCTAATAATCTTATTATTTGTTCGATGAAGCAAAAGAAACAATTTGTTCAAAGTATTGGGGTTAAAAATGAGAAATGAATTACGGCGTAATTGAGTTTTCTGATAATAATTGAATTAGTCCACCATCTCTTATAGATTTATACTTATAGATATATATCTTAAAATCGGTTATTATTTCAGTAGGTTAACATTTAAAAAAACGGCATTATAAATTAGGACATGTAAAAAATATACATCATAATCCGACAAGTCCATTTAGTGGTGACTACAAAAATGCTTCTCATATATGTTAATCCCTTGTTTCTTATGAACATTGTTCCTAAAGGCGATGTTGATCATCAAACCCCATCGGCGCGTCCTAACCGCGGCACTCCTACCTTTAAAAGCCCTACCGTTGGAATCGCCAGGGATTTCGGTAAAAGGGCATCGGACTACGGCAGCGAAGGTACCATAGGTTGAAATAAGCCTGTGAGGAAACCCAAGGCTGCGGTGTACTTGCAGTCGGCTTCACGGCCTGATTACTGACGGCAAACTGTACGAATCCTTAAAAACTTTTAAGAAAATATAGATTTAAAAGTAAAAAATAAAAGTGCTAACAGTGCAACACCTAATACTTCTGGAAACGACCTTTTAAGAACCAACAAAAATAAATCTACAGAAGCACTAACTTAACGTGCACAAGCACTTTTTAATCAATTTAAACTGCAGCGCGTTTCGTATCAATAGTTCAAAGGTTCGCTAATGGTTTCTCGTCAGTAATTCTACCACAAAGTGAGAGATGAAATAAAACAGAAAATCCAATTGATACTGGTTGTGGAAGCCTTACATGGGACATTCAGGAGAGCGGTCCCGCTTTGCAGGTGTTTGTCAGGATCGAAATCTTGTTAGCGTGCGAAATTGGTTCGTGTATCGAATGAAAACGTTATTTAGAGAGAACATGTGTAAACGCCCGTTGGAATTATGCTTTGATAATTTCAAATTGCTACTTGTGAAAGTAAGTCATTGAGATATTTTTGATCAAGTTTGATGTATGATAAATTCTAAACAAATCCTATTATTAATCTTAACGTGTTCTCTCAAAATAAAATAAATGCTGTTTACTTTGGAATATTTTGACGATCCAAAGTGACGTAAGCATTGCATGAAACAGCCCTAACATGAACATTTTTAAATATTTTTAGAGTTATCGTAGAAATAAAATGTATTTATTAATTTGACAATGAATTGACAATATTTGGAATATTAGACAGCAAAAAAAGGTGGAATGTCCATGTTTGGGTGATAAAAAAAATAAAACACCAAATTATCTGGTGTCAAGCTTATGTCAACAGTACTAACTAAACAGACAATACAAACATAACTTCATTAACTATACATGTCAAAATACATGCAAACAAAGAAACAAAATTAATGTTGCTTTTGTGATAAACTCAACAAACAGATTCAATCAACTTCGACTCAAACCCTCGCAAGAAGTTCAATCCTAAAAGCAGTCTGATGGTTGCTCAGGATTTTGGCAAAAGGAATGGTAATGAAGAAGCAGTAAACGACGAAGGTAAAAAAAGAAGGCTTACCGTGGAAATGGCCTAACGCTTTGAAGATTCTGTGTGCTGTAATTGTACCTTTAAACAAATTAATGATATTATACAATTAATATGCTTTAAGGAAGTTGCCTCTTCACTTCTTGTAAAATTATTCTAGAATATCATAACCAATTATGAAACTTTTTATGTTATTAATTAAATTAATAGTTATATATTAGGTCGGTGTAAATTTAACACACCATTTTTTATAAATTAAACTATGAAAGTTTTAATTTAAACTGTAACCGGCGTTTCGTGAAAACGCAACTTCTATAAATAAAACACGTAACGCCTTTTGATAAAGCAATATTTGAACATGAATTGGCATTTCGACAGAAGAAGAGATCAGAGTGACCCGTGGAACGTTCAAGCCCAACTCAAACATTCTTATTGCCCGCGGCTATGGGAAACGTACTCAATTGCCAGAAACCGACGGAGGTATCGCTTAGATTATCTGGAAACCAATAAAAAAGGAAAATACTACAAACTGTGACGTGGTTGTATTAGGAAAAGGCTTAACGAATAACGTTTATTTGTTCAAACGGATCGATCAAATCCTCGGGGACCGGACGCGACATATTAGGCTGACGTGAACATGCAATAAGCTTATTAAAACATGCAAACAATTGGACAATTTAATTATAATACTTCACAAGAATACTGCTTGCTTGGTACAATGCTTATACGATAAAATACGAGGAAAATGAAGATACGACATAGTAGCCATACAAAAAATATGCTGTATTTTTATCTCACACGAACGACTTATGAGTGCTTCGATAAACGTCTTCTTAGACTCATTTTCTTTATGAATAGCAAAAGAAAAGGTAAAAGGTGTATCTTGGTAAACACTCAGCTACTTACTTTCGAGGCTTATGAGAAAAGTCATAGAGTCAAGTGCGCTTATCGTTAATGGGCTTTCCCTGTAAACAAAGGTGTCTTGTCACATCTGCTTATTACGTATATGCTATTAGATGATAAGAAACAATAGTAACAGCAACAAGAGGTTATTACGCTTCTTTATTAAGAATTGTGTTATGAAAGCTTGATTTGTGTGTAATTAAAGATAATATTACAATTGCAGCTAATACAAATCCGATCTAAGTCTCGGGAGAGGAGTTTGTTTATTCATCGACATTGTTAACAGCGAATTAAAAATTCATAGACAGAGCAAAGTATTACGAAACATTTGTTTTAAGATTCGGAATAACCTTTGGAATAACATTTTCATAACAAATACTAGTTTATAATTTTTGGACTCTCTTGTTCTCTTGGATCTTTGTTCCATTTCGACTAGTTGTTTTACATATTTAAGTGTTAACTTTGGAATAACTATATAAGCAATTATGTTGGAATTAGATTTGTTCTTGATGCTGTCAACATTGTCGATGATCTTATGATTGTGTTTATCGATACTAATGTATATTTGTTTTACGCAGTGTACGGACTCGATAACTTCTGGGATATGCTTGAGGCCACGCCGGAAAGGGACGTCCAGGAAATCGCTGAGGAGAAGGCAATTGAAGGGTAATTTACGTATAATTAAATTCTAACTATTATAGGTGTATAGATGTAAATAGTTCAGGCTTTTACCACGCAGCAACGTATCGATTTACTTATTTTTGGCTATAGTAAGAGAATTTATGACCCGAATATGGACATATGGTAGTATTACCCTGAAAAATTATGTTCTTCTGGATTACATTACATAGATTACTTTAGTGCTTAATATATTAAAATATAGTAAAACGTGGCTGTAGTTATTTTTTTATTAGTTACGTGTTTTTGTGCTGATTGTTATAAGTACATAAACGATATCGTAAAAAAGCACTTTGTTAAATTATAAGTTAAGTATATAAATATTAACCTTACTACTTAATAGTTCAAAATTATTTGATTGCGCTCTCACTATGTAATTTCAATTAATATCATCATTTCTTCACCCAAGGATTTATAATTTTTTATCATCTTATAATATAGTGATTCTGCAGATTACGTTAGATTCAATGACTAAGGGGTAGGATTCGATTCGGTTCAATGTCAATGACCGGGTATTTACGGTAAAAGAAGGCAAAGAATCTTGCGTACCGTAGAGGCCTTTACCGAAAAGTGTATTAAGTACACCTATCCGCGATAGATCAGCATAATGATCCCGCCAAATAGCAGTGTAAATGCGCTGTTGTGTTCCGATTTGAAGGACATTTGTAGCCAGAGTAACTATTGGACATATTGAGACTTAACATCTTATGTCTCAGGATGCACTGCTTTGTAAATCATGGTGTTGTTTGGTTTGCTACTGTCTGTGAGCGGTCGTATCGTTTACCAGCAGGCGGAAGGCATACTCGTCTCGCCATTGACAGCTATAAAAAAAAGGGAACTATGTTCAATCTTTCTCAATCGAACTCTCGATTTTGAAGGAGTTTCGAGCTTAGCAGTAAGGGATTTTGGGCTGAAATTAAATATTGCATGTTAGTATTACCAAAATAGAGTATACTATAATACTACGAGACTTCTACAAAGAATCCATAGAGTAAGTTAGCTTGGATCAAAATCTTAGCTTCGGGTTATTTACCATATACGAAACATGAAACTGTTTCATAACCCAAGCGAACTTCTATGCTGTTACCAAGTTTTGACGTCAAGTAAGGAAATCTTATAAAAACCCGACAATGGTTAAGTGCTTTTAATAGCTTAAGTTTAAGCGGATTGACGTTTTATTTACGGAATTGCTTGAAAAGCATCGGTTAAGTTTCGTTTAGTCATTATGAGACTAAAGTTTTTGTTCTCGTTTGGTAACCTATTGTTGGTAGGTCTCTCATATGTGAGAGGCCGCCTGGGTATGTACCACCACAATGTCTATTTCTCCCGCCAAACACCAGTGTAAATGCATTGCTTAACATCTTATGTCTTAGGATGGCGGGCGCAGTGGAATGCCAAACATTGCTTTGTAGCGAGTGTTTGTTTTGGTGAGCATGCCGCTCGCCTCGCCATTTATTGCAATAAAAAAATGTTATAATACGAATTAATCACGAAATAATTTATTTTAACTGAGAACTGTTCATAATATTGTTAGTAAGTAATATGCCGTTCCATATCTGCCCACTTCTGAGTAAGAAACTCCCAAGTAACATTTTGAACTGTATAAAAGCTGTATTATAGACTATTTGTTTTCTACAGGCTGTTAAACGTTGCTGTATAAAGACTGTATAGCAAGCTATACAGCCCTTATAACTCTGAAATGGGCCCCAAAATTATACAGCTTTAAGTGTAGATTTTGCTGTATAACAGCTGCATAATAGCTGTACTATTTGGCTGGCTAAGATACTATTTAGATACTTTTATACAGCTTCCATTCTCTAATTTTCCTTTTTATTCTTTTATACAGAATCAGGCTTGTGAAAATCTTAATAGAAGAATAAATATATTATAATTGTGTTCGTTTCTCCATTTCCATTCTCCATTTTATTTCTTAATTTACTATGTGCCAAGGCAGAGACCATATGTGAAGTATAAGTGAAAAAAATATTTGATAACTAAGTGGTATTAAGTACTCTTTCCTGTTTATCGTTGTTATTATGCTTGCGACTGATATTTTTATGTGAATATGTATACTATTTAAAGCTCAAAACTCACGCCCCTTCGAAATAAAGGATATACATACATTTTTTCTGTAACAACAAATATGTGATCATATCTGAAAGCAGTTTTAAGAGTAACCCGGACTGTTCTATTGATAGTAAACGTAATTGTGTGTACTATACAGTTAAAATCCTTTGTAAATTTGTACTGAAATTTCAAAAACAAACAAAAAAATATCTCGTAAAATTGGAAAGCAATTTATAGGTTATGATAAAATGGCGTCCTTAGTTTATACAGCTCTTGCTCTTCTAGTACCTCTTAATGCAGCTTTTTGCATAACAGAGTCGTTATTTAAGAACGCATCTCAGCCTAAAGAGTAACATTGTCTGTACATTACTATTTAAGTACTGTAGAAGCTGTCTTAAAGTCTTATTCATATTCATTTATACAGTTAATTAGGGTTCAGTTGAAAAAATAGAAAACCTCATTATGACCAAAAACCAAGGCCCGTAAGGCGGTGAGCAAGGAATCGGATTGTTTTATCGAAAGTGTTCCAAATATTTTCATATCATATCATATCATATCTTTATTAATAAAATAATTTACACGTCACAATTTCAACATAAAAACATTAATTATTATAAGTAATAAAATAAAAATAAATAATTACATTACAAAATTTATTTTAATTTATTTTAAGGCTATATTAGTTTCAAAATAATCTATAAGCTGGATAATTGTGTATGCCAACACTATAATAATAACTTTAATCTTCTAAAACACGAAAAACTGTAAAAAGGGAAAAATGTACGCCAATCGCATTTGGCTTTAAAAAGGAGTAAATCTAAACTCTTCTACATGAGATAGAATTGTATTACACTATTATAAAGGGAATTGCTTGGTAAGAGTATCCTAGATTTCCGTTGTACAGCTATTATCAAGCTTAACTTGAAGGCTGAACAACAGAGTAATTTTACACCAATATTCAGGCTATAACAATATTTAATGCTCTTGTACAGAAGTAGGTTATACAAAAGTATAATTTGAGAGCAATATACAGTTATTGTCGTATAAAGTTGCTGAACGCAGTTTTTTACGCCGCGGTCTGTATTTTAGCGTTTTCCAATGCTATTTAAAAGCTAAAGGTAAAAATTTAGACTCTATACAGCCGTTAATCAGCTATACTGTATACAGTTGTACAGTTATACTTTAGTCCAGTCCTAAACATATTTTTACACTCTTGTACAACATTTTTTAAGCTTATAGCTGGTAATGCGCTGGTAAATATAATATTTTTCCGCTTAAATGTTACTTGGGCTCCTCTACAGTAGACAGTTCGATTGAAGGAGCTTAGGCCTCATTCCACCATAACGCTGGGCTATGCATACATACATACATAAACTCACGCCTTTATCCCCCGAAGGGGTAGGCAGAGGTGCCATTAGGACACCCACATTTCGCCTTGTATGTTCCGTCGCACGATGTGATAGGGGGCGAGCCTATCGCCATATCGGGCACAAATTCCTTACTCCGGACTGATAATGAATAGAAAAATCCAATATCACTTTGCCAGACCCGGGACCCGAAACTGAGACCTCAGCTTTATAACCGTACCGTAATACAACTACGCCACCGAGGGCTATGTGTTGGCTTTATTACTATAGGTAAAAAGGAACTTCACAAACTTAACTCTCCAAACCACGGATATCTATACCGATAGTTCAAACAACTTTGTAAGACCGAAGGTTGCTAAAAGTTTTTATACCCCAAGAGATACCAGAAGGAGCCTGTTTAATAAAGACGTGAATTGTTTGATATTACCAATTTTGCTTCAATCACAGTTGTTTGCTCGCATTTCTGTTTCGAACACGTGGTAAATTCGTGATTGGCTGAGGACAAATAAGGCATTTAAAACTAAAGACTATTTTAAAAAATGCAAAGAAAAATAAAATTCAAGACACATTTTCATTTACCATTTTTATAGTGTGATAAGTTGATGTAGCTTTAGTATTATTGCAGTTACGTTATGCCATGATAATGCGAATCGTACGGGATTATCTCTCCCTAGAGGAAAGTGAAAGGGGACCGAACCGTCAAAGGAGCATTTGCTGACCTGTTAGTGAACGAAATCCACACTTATAAGTAGTGTTAGCAAAATAGTTATTGAAAATGATTATTTCGGTATTCCGGAAAGGGAAAATAATTGAGCTATGTTTTCTGAAATACTAAAAATCTTGCGATTACAATATGCAAGCCCACTACTAGAATTGCTTTTATCTACAAATTCGCCCAAAAATGTTTTCGACCGTATCAGACTTGTATAAAATAAATGGTACATTTTTATCTACATTTTACTATTTTCAGTCTGATTATTTTTTCTTATGAGGTAAGTTCATTTGACGTGGTGGACGGACGACCTGATTAAGGTTGCAGGAAGTCGTAGGATGCAAGCCGCTTCCAACAGGTTGATGTGGAGAGCTTTGGGGAGGCCTATGTTCAGCAGTTGACTTCCTGTGGCTGAGGAGAAAGAGAGAAACTCATTTGTTTTAAATTCATTTAAGATTCCGCACAAATTTCCCTGCACTCAAAGAACATGGAGATATCTATCCTTAAATCTGTATTAGAAAGTTAACTTAGTAACTGCGTCAATATTTCGTCATTTCTATGGAAATATGATTGAATATCCACTCACCCATAAAAGTGCGGAAACAATACATTCATACATACAAATAACTCTGATGACGTTATTACTAAGATGATTATCATAGAATAAATGTAAATGGTTTTTCTCCCCCATTCGTTTATCCTCAAAGGCCGATAGGTAAGTGTTTTGGGCATTGGTAGGCGGGCGGTGGTTCCAAATTTGCACGCATTGGCGCTGTTCAAATTACTATTTGCGATTTGTTCGCTCGGTGAGGCTGCCGGAGGCCATAGGACCTTCAATTGTGGAGCTATAGTTAGAATATTAGTTGCCCGAATAGCCTCTATACACGACGATGAAAAACCAACCATATACCGTCCACCGACGAAATATTTTAATATTTTGATTGCATTAAAGTTGCTATCGGAAGAATTGTAGTTACTTAACTTACTAGTATTTTAATACAAGCGTTGTATAGCTAAATCGACCGATAAAATATCGCTTTATGTCTAATTCCAGAATTAGCCGATCGTCAATTAAAATTTGCAAAGCAATCATGCAATTAATTTCTCTAAAATATGCCGATGTAATTCACCAGAAGCCATGCCAATTTTGAATTTATTGCAAATGGAATCGATGTAATTAATTACCAATGATTTATTAATGGTAACATTCAAGCATTAACTTTGAGGCACCGATCAAATTACTACCCAGTTGCTAATTAAGTTTTTCATTATAAATAGATTTTACAGTAATATTCGTGCTGTTTAATGATGAAATTCGAAATGGGAGGCTAAAATAAATGGAACTTCTGCCGCAATTATACTGAATATATCTGCCATATTGCCATTGGAACTCGTACTCCCTCGAGTCGGGAGTTATCACGAATTCATTAACAAACAAACTAGCAATAGTTTGAACTGGATATTTGGATAAAATAAAACTTGTCAACACAATATTGGGGTTTGAAAATTAATTGGAAACAAAAACCAATCGTTAATCGAAACATCACTAATGACAAAAAATGTAGTTGTAAATATATCTGAATGCTTTTACTAATTGAGACTGCCTATTAAGTCTGAGCTGCGTGACTATTATCTGTCTGAATAGGTCCCTGAAGATGGTCGGGACGGACCTTAATACATCACGACAAGTGTCTTACCCATACAAAGTTTATTACATTAAGATTGTCCTTACACTCCTTAGAATTAGTTTTTGATTAGATATATTTACTGAGTATTTTCTCCTAAGTAAGGTGGAAACGTGAGCAGGATTCGGGCAGATCTTTCGTCAAGATTTACAGAGATTCTATTCACAGTTTCTTTCTTTTTTGCTCGGATTAACCTTAGCCAGTTTTAGACATTTCTGACTACAACCATTTTATAAACCATTCACACAACATGAATTATTCAAATAGGAATCGAAATAAAGACGTCTTTGTTCAGAGCCCACGTAATCTATACAAGATGGAAGTATTCTACTAGACCGGACACTACGATAAATATCTTTGTAACTGAAACTGTAATCCACAGTTCAATTAATAATAAAAGATTTGTTTAAATTTGTTTCATTTTAAAAAAAATTAACACTGAGGTACTTTTTTGAATGCTAATTTATTCATAAAAGACGGGCTTAAACCACTCAGCTGACAGTAACAAATGCAACAAATTGCAAGGCAGTTACAAAAATCCGATAAATGTTTATGAGAAACATTTTAACAATGCCGTACTTTGTCTGCATGTCAGATAGGTACGCGAACAAATTTTCTTCACGACATCTTCTTTAGTACATACCTATAATATTCTATGCTGCAGGCATACAAATAAGGCAATGAAATCTATCTACAATCAAACTATCAAAATAAGTGTTCCATCACTTTCTTACATTAATCTTTCGTATCTATTTGTCTTTCTTCTGTTACGCGAATTTTGGTTGTATAATTAATAGTTGATTTTATTCCAGAATTCCATTGGATTGGTTTGTGAATGAAATGCTGAACAACCCAGATTTTGCGAGGTCTGTGGTACGCAAATTCATCGATCTTAATCAGGTAACGTTGAATTGTTGATCTTTGAATGGTTTTATTTGGGCTATTTTTGGCTCGGTTTCCAATCTATAGGATTTTATGAAAAGGGCAAGATTAGAGAGCTTTGATACTCATACAAAAAGATTGTCTATAATTTAGAATTAGTGAGTCAGTTATGTTAATTTAAATAAAAAAAATTGTAATGTTACCGACGAATTGATTATGGCTTAATATTTTCACATTGAAAATAAGATATTAAAATATTCAATTTTTATTTTACACCCGCGCTTTCTTAATTGTTTTCTCTATTTTATGTAGCCAATTAAAAATATGTACGTGGTTGTCAGAAAATCAAGATTTTATCGGTGTCCGTTTTATACCAATTTGAGTATTAAACTTCACAAGGTAAATAAAGATATTTCTGTGACTACAGAAGTTGAATAAAATAATCACAGAGAAATGGAAAGTTTTAATTAGTCTACGAATAAATATGACTGTAAGCGTCCTTTGAACTTAATTAATAGTACAGTATATTTTCTTAGTTTTTTCTATTGGAGTAGGTTTAAGCTTGAGGGAAAAGGACAAGTTTTCTATAAATACAAAATTTGTATTGTTTACTTAATTGCCGTTTAGATTAATATAAGATTCTGACCTTTGCTCCGAAAAGTTTTATATGAAATTTTCTTAAATAAATTTTGTAGTCCACGAGATATTTTCTCGGGTCTGGGTGTAGTTTCTAGGTAATAAATAATTTCGCTACTAAAAAAAATTATATATTTTACACTGCCCTCTCTATTTCCTTATCTTCCATCCATCCCATAGTTATCGCCTATATAGAAATCGCCTAGAGCGCACTATTGATTTTCTATTGTTTCTGTTTAATGTTTCTATGATTGTATAGAATAAAGACTAAATAAATCAATAAAAGTAGTAACACCGATCAGTCTCTCGTACATTGTGAGTCTTACGACACAAGTCTTACTTTGGGTTCAGGACTGTATGACTGATGGGTATATTTACAAATTTAAAGGTTGAAATATCCGCTAATTCTCTAGCCTAAGGTGTGGTCAGGGAAGCATGGACATACATACATACATCATCAACTATCATAAACTCTAGATATTCGGGTGTTATTTCGCAAGGGAACTATTCGGCAGTCAGTAAATTATGTGCTAGTGTGTTAGATGGTATAAACCTAGCTTTAAACGCTAGAAGCTTCGGGCTATTAGCAACACAAGTTGCCGGATGCCACAATCCGATTTTGTAAATTGCCCTATTGAGAGCTATTTACATAAACATACGCCATAGCTTCGAGTACTTCGTTTTACTGACCATCTAGAATTTCATTCAAAAATATTTTTCAATTTCGTCTTTTAATTTTCATCAAGATTTTTTGTCTTAATTACGAACTAAATTACTTTGTTGTCATATAAGATTTCATTAATTAAATTTCAGTGTTTAGTTACAAAATGTCTTTGATTAAAGTCTTAAATTTTAAAATATTGTATTTTATTATTTTTACAACGCCATCAACAGACACGTTTCTATTCGCTGTTGCTTTTGTCGCCTCATAATAATATTGGAAGCGATCCGAACATGAAATCCGAATTTTATAAGGGACAAATGATGTTTCCTTATTGCGTCGAAAAACTTATAAGGATAAGGGTCGTTCCGACGACCCTATGGTTTTATTATGACGGCAAGATTTCATAAATATTATTTTTTATGTTTCAGTTTCTTCACTTGTTTGTTGGCATTTGTTTTAAGTCCTAGATTTGTGGTAGCATAACAGTTTCTTGGCCCACTTCCTCGTTTTTTAATCCGCGATGATGTCTCGTTACCGCCACTTGTCTGGCGACCCAGATCTTTACAATATTTTGAATAATATTCAGCGGAAAGTTAATTGTTCTTTTTGTTTGCAGGATGGCTTGCTCACAGCGGATGAACTACTCAGAAACGTTTAAACTATAACTAAATTTACGGAAAACTTACCATTATGTTGTATTCGGTTATTGTACGGATATTTTATAAATACTCTATTTATTATTGAGTTACATATGTAACGTTACTGTGATACGAACTCTTCATTGAAAAAAATATATAAAAAAAATGTTCTCGACTTTTGTTCTCGTATTGGATTGTTCTAATTGTAAATATTTTATGTCAACGGCGTAAGATTGTCTGTCCATAGGATATTTCTATGTCTGTAGTTGTTTAATTCCGTATCTACGCAGTTTAATCATGATGTGAGCAATTCTATGAGGCACAAGACTAAATTTTAACGTAAACTTAACTCTGTAATGTCTATGAAACATTTCTAAAGGGGAAAAGCTATGTTTTTAGGCTGGGAACACCATCAAAATTATGTAAGTCAATTTTCATAGAGTCAGTAACCTGTGGATCTGTCCTGTACTCTACATACATACATAGCTATTGTAATGTTAGGCTATAATATTCAAATACTATATGTCTGTTTGGATACCCTGTATTTAATTAGTTTGTTGTTAATTAGAAAACAGTCGACGTTACGAATGAAATAGAAATATGTCGGGTATCGAATAATGTGTTTTATTTAATTTATACCACTACCTGCATGCACAGACACATATTATAATACATAAAATATAGTATATACATACATAAAATATGAAAATCATACACATTCTGGCTTGCCCAACCTGGGATTAGATTCCACAACCATAGAGCTCCTAAACAGAAACCCTTTAATTGTAACAATTAACCATCTATGAATTTTACAAGAAACAAGAAGCGATTAAGGAGCTGAAAATATTTTCACGACAAAATATTAAAGTAACCCCATGACAACAATACCTCTCTACAAAATCTGTCTTAATGTTGCTCTGATTTATTACATTCCATCGAACAAATCAAACCCTTAGTATTTTTGATAGTAATTGATATCTTTGTCAAAAAGCAGATAGACTGGTATGTGACGCCTATGGCTTCCGACAATTTCTCATCGAAAGAAACGCCACAGCCAAGTTGTCGCTTTACGTTCTGACTACCCCGGTTAAACCGACACATTAATAGCTTTATCGAACTATTTACATGTTTCTTTTCTCTATACATAAGCAAGGCGGTGGAGATATAATAACATTAAATAAAACCATATACAACGCCTCGCTCAGTGGTGCGGATACCAAAACTTATCAAATAATTATAATTGTAAAGTATGCAATGTAACACGGACTATCACAAACTGTGATTTATTGGCCAATTAGGGACGATGTACAATAGGCGGGTACTTATAAATAATTTTATATTTATGTACCTAATACATATCAATAATAACGTATGAAATCGCTTCCGGATGTTTTCTACTAAATAGATTAATATTATAATAATAATTTTAAAGTATTTTCACTAACTAATCACGTTCAACACCGAGATTTTTTACGCCAAACTTTGTTGCAAAAGACTTCCGTTTAAGTACTAAACAAAACTTAACTTATGCAAACTAGTCCTTTAAAACGTCTATTCAAACTTTAAAAGTAGAACAAGGCTGAAACATAACCCATACTTAAAGTACATTTTTCAAAATCTCCAATGCAGTTTCAATGAAGTGTGAATTGTAAGTACATATTCAAGGATTACTGGAGAATGTTTTGCCTAATCAGATCATTTGTTTGTCTCTCACGGGAGGAGCGTGGGTGACGCGTAGTTATCCCTCGGGAAGGCTAGAACAACCCAGAATACGTAAGTGTTCCCCCTAATTAACCAATATGTTTACACAGGCACGATGTGATCAATTTAACCGAACATTTTTGGGGTTTTATTGGATGTAAAGGTGATTTACGTAAATATCACGTTGTTTGGGTAAAATTATTGGTTACGTATTGAATTTTAATGAAGTGGAGTAAGGTAAACACCTGTATCAGCCCAAATACGTCGGGCAGGGCACGGGCCTCCTCTACAATCGAGAGTACGATTGAGAGGGGCTAGGCCATATAGGGCGCCACGCTGGCCTAGTGCGGGTTGGCGGAATGTACATACAATACATAAAGACTATACATAAGGTAAACATATTATGATTTGGTAAATATTGTAGGATAGGATAGGATTCAGGCAGCTTCAAACAGGTCCCTGTTGATTTCTTGCTGAAGTATATGTTTATCAGTGATCATGCTGTTTTAAGCGATGATAATGCATAGCTGAGGTAAGGAGAGAACACATGACATTACAAGGGTTGTCAATAATAATGTCTAACATTTCCCATATCTTTGACTTTGAAAATGTCAGTTCCATACATTAGCAATGTCAAATACGTCACAAATGTATGGCGATGACACTGTCATAATTAATGTTACGGTCAGTTAGTTTATGCAACTGGGCCTAAATGTTAATCAATACAACTCTTTACGGACGGGTTTTGATTTATACATCCCGTATCATAGAAATGGGCCAACGAAGAAAAGGATCATCTATGAATACCAACAATAGACAGAGAATTGTAAAAATGTTGACGTCATTGAGGCTAGTAGGGGCGGGAAGAGAAACAGAACATACGAAATTTCTTTTCATATATTGACATAGAATGTTTATGCTACAGCTCCCAAAATAGTGCCATAAATTAAGATAGCACTTAAGCGTAAGAAAACATTAGTGGTTGAATTATTTTTGCAAGAAAACATCTGTAATAAACCACTTATGGCACTTACGCCTTTTTGGCATTCGTTCCTGCGTAATGTAGGCGTTTATATAAAAACAATGGAGAAAATAACAGTAAATTAGTATAACAATTAGGTGTTTATATTTTTCTCACGTCCCGGTTTATGTCTCTGATTTATTTACGGTATTTTTGTGTTATTTGATATAATTAAGTTTAAAAAAATTATAATTTAAATAATTATATTAAAGACTTTGATTTTAACGATATGCGTCAATCAAAGCTTGTTATGGATATACTTTATTAACCAAATTCTTTCTTAGAATTTATCAACATTTCATTACATTATATTAAGTGTGTTATTTAGTCAGCATAAGTGTTATACCAATATAATTTAAACCGAACATTCTAAAACTTCATAACTTCAAACAATTTTAATAACTGCTTCGCGAGATGCAATTTCAAACAAAATAAACAGATATTATAAACAATGAACTTAGGTCTTTGACGAAGTTAGACGGGACATGTCTTAGACAGGTAAGTGAATTTCATAGTTAGGTCCAGTGTTTCAGCGGCATAACTTTGATTCAGTGCTTTGACGCCAAACTTTGGTTTCCTCACAACTATGAACTATAGGGCAATAAAAAGTCAAAGGTTGTATGAGAAAGTTACTCAAGTATTTCAGGAACTTTAATAGCCTTTGTGGCGCTGCTGATTAAGCCAGCTGTGAAATTTCAAACGAGAAGCCGCGAGTTCGATGCCAAGACAAATATTTGTGAAATCAAATATGTATATTTGTTTCCATTGTGTTTTGAGACAAAAAATTATCGCGTAGTTTTTGATACACGTCATAAAACTTGGTTTCTTACTATGGGGTCATGACTATGTGTGGGACATATGGTTGTGTTTCCTATTTATGAATAACTTTAACATTCTTAATCCAATTCACTAGTCCATTTTGTTTTAATATAAAAATAATCACAAAATGGCAACCGCATACGGTTTTAAAATCTCGAGGTAGATCCATAAAATGATGACGTTAGTTGGACTTTTAAGAATGGATTGGCCAGGTAAAGCAAAATAATGACCAACTGGCAAACATTTTATACGGTTTTAAAATCTCGCGGAAGGTCCATAAGATGATGACTACGTTAGTTGGACTTTTATTAGAAGGACTGGCCAGGTAAAGTATAAAAAAGAATAAGGAGGGAAGAGAGATTATTGTTCTAAAGTGAGACGACAATGAATATTTATGTATGTACTAGCTTCTGCTGGCGGCTTCACATGCGTGACGCGTGTTTTTGGGGATCTCACTTGTAAAATTGTTCGATTTCAATTATAGTTTTAATGGTTAATGAAGCCAGGCTCGTAAAATATAATATGTCGATTTAGAATTTTCCAATATATTCTCAGAAACACTATGTATTTGCCAAAATTCGTCCAACTCTATTGAAAAGTGATTTTGTTGATATTATAATACGAACTATTCATTCTTGAAATATAAAAAGGAAAAAATGTATGCCAGTGTTTTTTCTTTGCCATATCACACGAAGATTACGCAAACTAGAAATAATGGCGGCTGAATGTCAAAGGCCAGTGGGACAAAAACAAAGATCAACACATATTTGATATTTTCCGTATCCGGGAATTAAAGGACCGATAAGACCCTCATAGTTTCTGACACCCACATCCAACATGAATTTTAACATGGGCTCGAAATCAAAGAGACAAAATATTCTTCATTCAAATAGTCTTTTACAAGATTTTTTGAATCGTTAATTATTGCTACCACTCGATGATACAGATACTCGAGAATATGTTTATCCATTTTTTGTATTTGTATCAGCTCATAACGCCCCACTGCGGGGCACGGGTCTCCCCTATAATCGAGAGTACAATTAAGAGGGCCATATAGTCTACCACGCTAGCCTAGTGCGGGTGTCACCCCGTCCGCCAGGATTTTATATGCCGTATTTTTTTTTTACAAATCGCTATGCTGGTTTCCTCACAGGTTTTATTCTTGAGCGTAATAGTGCGTGGTGATTGACTATCTATACACCATGACTCCGAAAAGTTGTTTGTCCATTATATTCATTTAAATATTTTTATTGTTAATATTACCAAGGTTTTAATATCTCCAAAGCACATCAAAGGAATACCTTCCAACGGTCAAATGCCGTCCAAGTATCAGACTTTGTTATTAAATATTGTTTATTGGAAATTGTTCAGGAAGCTGAGATTTCAGTGTGAAACTCTAAAGACGCGTTTGAAGTTGCTTGATTGCTGGCACCTCTGTAGTTATTCTTTGTGAGGGTGTACTCAACAACCGGGTAAGTTTTCAAATACAAGCTTTATAAGACGGAAGCAGTAAGCTATGTTATCCGGCTTCTATAGGCGTTTCAATTTGCAGTTCTGTTTTTTTTTATTATTGCAATGAATGGCATGCTCGTCTCGTCAAATATCGCAATTTATGAAATAAAATTTAAAAATTGGACTGATTGCTAAGTGTAAATGCCCAAAAATAATCCTGGCTGTTAACTAATTTCATAACATTTTGTGAATTTCTAAAAATAAACAGTGGTTTGAATTCGCGGCGAAAACTTAATTACGACCGACGCTGGCAAACATTTAACGTAATTAGCAACCAATTGAAGCCCTCAAAGTCGGCAAGATACCGACTCATTTTAATTCGTTTAGACGTTAATAAATTATGACTTAATTATGTTTTTGCAAAATATTTTTTTTATTTCATTTTATACAGGGCTCCACTTTAGCTTAGTACAGGTTATTTCTGATTCGTAACTGCAATGACACATTGAACTTCTCTCATAGTAGAAGCATCTTCGGTTTGGTCTATAGAATACGAGCTAATATAAGTTATTGGAGATCCTACTATGGGTGGCATTAATAAGCTGATGAGGATGCTTGCAGAGCCTCTGATAAGAATAGCACAAATATTTCCATAGAGAGAGAAATATTTCCTTTGAAGCCTATAAGATTCTTGGATACCTGAGGGATAGCTATAAGAATTTGAAAGATATGCACCCATTTCTTTATTTACAAAAAAATTAAAAATGTGTGCCATAGTCAAGCCTATAAAGACTGCAAATAAATAAATACACCCAACAGTCACATACATAGTTCTGACCCCACACTAAGGTCGAGTCTTGTGTCGTATGTATCAAGAACTATGAGAGGCTTTTCGGTCTTACAAACACCCAGACCCGAAACAAATATTTGTGGTTCACACATTTGTCTCGATGCGGGGATTGAACCCGCGACCTCTCGTTTCACAGCCGGCGTCTAACCAACTGCGCCAAGGAGGCCGTCCGTAAGTTCGTAAGTTTGCTGTAAGTGCGATAATAAAAAAAAATATTCCTAAAATGTGATTTCCTTTGAATATATGATCTGACCACACTTTCTTCGAGACCTGGAATTACTTAGTTAATTTTGAGGTAATGTTGAAACTTTACAATAAAAACCACTAATTACTGTGAGAGGTCACCTGGGTAGGTTGGTAGGTTGTGTTCCGGTTTGAAGGATTGTAGCCAGAGTAACTACTGTACATAATGAGGCTTATCATCTTAATGCTTAGGATGGCGAGCGCAGTGGAATGCCTCGCATTGATTTGTAATTCATTGTGTTGTTTGGTTTTGCTACTGTCCATGAGCGGTCGCATCGCTTACCATCAGGCGAATGGCATGCTTGTCTCGCTGGTTATTGCAATAACAAAAAATACATTGTAACGGGACCAAGTTGATTACAAAATAATTATATCTAACCATTACGTGATTCGAATACGGCGAATAAATTCATTTTACCTGCCAACAAAATTGGCCCACGTTTCTCCGGGAATAATAAAAAGGATCCGTAATTTGCGTATTTGCTTGGTACTGTTTAGTATGCAGGTAATTTGATATTAATGACACCATTGCGAAACTGTTCAGTTTTAAAATATTATGAATGTCATAAAAAAAACTTTCACATTATCTTTTCAGTCATTAATTAAATATGACAATTTTTTTTTATTTATACCGGGTATATCAAAACTACGACCGATAACGAAGCCAGGTGGTAGTATTCGTGACTTCAGACACAATGCTCCTACAAATTTCGCCAAAAAATTGTCATTTTTGTTTTTTAATTTTTACTTATTTTCGTATTTTGGTGATAAATACCTAGATAGTTTTCGTAAAATAATAATGTACACCTTGTTATTTTTAAAGACGCAGTGGTATGCAAAAGCTCAAAGTACTATTTTCGCTAGAACTAGGTATTTACCACCCAAACACGATGATATAAAAAAAATAGAATATGTCGCTTTATTTGTAAAATTTTATTTGCATTGTATCCGTAACAACTAAAACTACCACCTGGTTCGTTTTCGGTCGCAGTCTTCATATACCCGGTATACAGGTTTAAAAGACCGAAAAGCCGTTACGCTTATTTAGTTAGTATTACCTCTTAGTATTTTATTTTAAACTCATCGTATTATTCTATACCGAAGCACGAAAAAACGCATTACCAAAAGGTTTCAATGAAATAGAAAATAACGTCGCCTAATTCGGTTTAAACGAAACTTACCTGCTGAATAGAGACAGGAAATTAAACCTAACACACGGTTCTATTCTGCTTGTGTTAGTTAACTCTATTGTACACGCGCCTATTTTTGTTCGTCTTTTATTAGAAATTTGGCTGATATTGTTTGTATGTATTGGCATGGTGTAAGTACTATACATTATACAGAGTATATCAAGACTGCGACCGAAAACGAAGCCAAGTGGTTGTATTAGTGACTTCAGACACAATGCAACTAAAAATTACGCAAAAAAAATCGTCAACTTAGTTTTGGTATTTTTTTACTTATCGTCGTATTTGGGTGATAGTTACATAGCTTTCCTAAAATAAAATAATGATGTACACCTTTTTATTTTTTAAGACGCAATGGTACGTTAGGGTTTAAATTACTATTTTCGCAATAACTAGGTTTTTACTACCCAAACAAAACGATTTTTAAAAAATTGCAAAAAAAATCTGTCACTTATTTTGCAAAAAAAATATTTGCATTGTGTCTGTAACCACTAAAACTACCACCCGGCTTCGTTTTCGGTCGCAGTCTTGATATACCCGGTATATGAAGTATTAAAATGACATTCAATGGTAATAACACTGTATTCTTTCTTTTTGTCTTTTTTTATTGCAATGAATGGCAAGGCGAGCATGCCATATACCTTCGAAATTCTTGAGTATTTTCAGGACGCGGATTTCCTCATGATCTTTTCCTTCACTGTTGCAGTGAGCGATAACTGAATACAAAAGGTTCATGCAACCTTTTATTGTGAGATTAATGCATTCCAACTGTAGCCGTTCACTTTTTGATTTGCATATACAGAAACGTCAACTTGTCAAGTTTCACGGCAAGGTAGTTATGGTTAGATATACTTTTTCCCCAATGATTTTCATAGCGAACTGCTGAAAGCGGCAAGCACCGTATAACTTTTTCCAACCTTTATTAACTCTTATTTATTTATTTATTTATATCCTTTATTGTACACTATATTTAAGCTTAAAAAATAAAACATTACATTCGATAATAGTACAAAAGGCTGTCGTATCGCTCGAGGCAATCTCTTACCGACTACCTTGGGATGGAAATAAGAGAAGGATAAAAGAGAGGGCAGTCAATAGTGCACCAATAGCTTATTAAAAACATATTAATAATAACTATAAAATATAAATAACAATAATTTTTAATAGATGCTCCGTATACACATAAATATACGAATAAACAAGTAACTCTTCTGTCTACTTTGTAGATGGACAATAAGCTTTGAGTTTGCCAGTACCTACGTGCCCTCCATTTGAGAACTATTATCAATTATTATCCCTTACTATTAAAATATTACGAGGTTATTAAAATTTCATTTACATTAACTACCTCTGTAGCGTAGTTGTACTACGGACTACGGTACGATTATAAAGCTGAGGTCTCGCGTTCGAATTCCAGGTCGAGCAAAGTAATATTGAATTTTTCTATTCATTATCAGCCAGGAAACAGGAATTTGTGCCCAATATGGCGATAGGCTCACCCCCCTATCACTTGTGGGACGGAACATATAAGGCGAAATGTGGGTGTCCTGGTATGCACCTCTGCCTACCCCTTCAGGGAAAAAGGCGCGAATTTATGTATGTATAGATATATAAATCCGTGAAATGATTAATATTAAATTTATGTAATCATATTCTGCATAGATTAGTTGAACAAATTCACTGTAAAATCTACTAATTCATGTAACTGTTAAGTCACCTGATTAGAGATTTGGATCCCGACACGCAACGATTTGAACCTGCCGAATGTAATGACAGACTGTGGTTGGTACATACCAATTTGGCGGCGGAAATCGTGTCTTTGTGAGAAATTCAGTCGCTTTACGTAATTGTTAGATGTATAATTTAATGTTTTATTATTTGTTACTCAGATTATAATATTTCCTAAGTTACTAATAAGTAATCAAATGGCAATTAATTAATTGCAACAATGGTTAAGCAGCGTTAATAACTATTACGATTTATTAAGCTTGAAAGTTCTGACTTTAGATGGGTCACTAGACTGATAAAATCTGTCTGCAAACCCATATCTGTCCCACGGGATCAATTATTGCTCAGCCTTTATCATTGCACAGTATAGACTACAACAAGCCGTTTACCGAACGAGGAGAGAATGCATACTTTTATGCATATGACAGCCTCCGTGGCGCAGTTGGTTAGACGTCGCCTGTGAAACGAAAGGCCCCGGGTTCGATCCCCGCACCGGGACAAATATTTGTGAGAACCACAAGTATTTGTTTCGGGTCTGGGTGTTTGTGAGACCGAAAAGTCTCTCGTAGTTCCTGATACCCACGACACAAGACTCAATCTTAGTGTGGGGTCAGGACTGTGTATGTGACTGTTGGGTGTATTTATTTATTTTGGGTGTATTTAAACATCGACAAATCAATAAAGTTTCATAATGCACCGCCATTCGTCCGTTTTATATACTAAATTACTTGCGGTATACAAGAAAATATCTGTAAATGTAAATACATACAAATGTATCAACCCATATACGTCCCATTGCAGGGCACGGACCTGATAATGAGAAAATATGTATAAATACAATTTCATGACCACGTATTTCATTGCGTTTTACTTTAACTGATTTCAATTACAATAGCTCCACAAAAGATGTGTATTAAACGTTGGAGATACAAAGAAGTAGCTCGCACAATGTAAACAGCTTACTTCATTTAAGTAAATAACTCTTTGTTATCCACTTTACTTTAAAATTAAACGCAATGTAAATTACATTTAGTATGTATGTAATGACTTTGTTTAGTACCTCTTCTACTTTAAAAGCATACTCAAGTTAGCTAAAGTAATATTTAATTTTTGCTAATTTGTCTTAATATATTGCTCTATTATAGAAATCCTTTAGTTTCTTTGTCTGGTGAGTCAACCATAATTCTTTGTTTCTTGCATACGTATAGAAGATGTGGAAACGGCTCTGATATTAAGTGATTACCACCCATAACTTAAATAATACTTGGATCGTATGTGTCAAGTGATATGCGGGTTTTAGAAAATGGGAAAAGAACGGAAGGCGAGAGAGGGGACTCGATTTTATTATCTAAATATATAAATTTAACAGATGGAGTCGCGGACGAAGGCTTATCATATACGTTTTTAATTCTATTGTTTAAAACCTCATACAAATTTTAATCATATACAGATTTAGAACCTATTTTAGTAATCGAATGTTTTGTCTTCTTCGCTCAAACTGAATTCTAAAGTCATTCGAAAGGGACAAAAAATTCCATAACTGAAATAGCTTTTAAATCTGTCTATGAAAAAGACCATAGACCACAACGATTCTATAATGTCTTGAATACAATACGTGTTCTCTTACCTTAACGAAAATGTATCATTACTAGTTACTTATATTAAAACTAATTGAACATACTTATTATGTTAAAAATCAAGATATTTTTTATTCAGAAGTCTGTTACAAAACATTGTGAATTCTTGATTACTGGTGCTTAAAGCAATTATTTGAAAGAGACAATGCATTATCACAGTGGTAACTCGTACATCAACCACCCTATTATCTATGGTACTAATATGACAGCTGAGAGGCTGCGGGTTCGATCCCCGCACCGAGACAAATGTTTTTGTGAACCACAAGTATTTGTTTTGGGTCTGGGTGTTTGTGAGACCGAAAAGTCTCTCCTAGTTCCTGATACCCACGACACAAGACGCGGCCTTAGTGTGGGGTCAGGACTATGTATGTGACTGTTGGGTGTATTTATTTATTTATTTAATATTTAATGTCATTTGACCAGGGCATCCGCTTAAACATGCTTCGAACACACCAAGTACCCTTGATGGTATTATCTGCTTTGTACAATTACCATACAAGTCCATTCAGACCCAATTGATTTCAATCAAATTGCATTCCGCAAGCAAATATATAGAAGTACATATGATGGAGTAATTTCAATTAGCTTCTAGCTTTGACTCTAAATACACAGATCAAACTTTGCATACATTTGAACGCAAACATGTTACAAATCCAATGGGGATTATTGGAGTGCCATCTTGGTGTCAGACACAATGTTAAGATGTTATTCATGCCTTAAGTACGGTTGTACTTGGAAAATGTGTCTACAGAATGTTATAATCCTTTAGCTTGTATCTTTAGCTGCACGAGCCTCATCTACAATCGAGAGAATTGAGAGTGGTCACGCTGGCCTCGTGCGGCTTGGCAGACTTGACATACCATAGAAATTCTTACAAATCGCTACGGCGCAGTATGCAGGTTTCCTCACGATGTTTTCCATCAGCATTATAGTTTTATATTTCGTAGAAAGCAATTATAAAATGGAAACGTACCTGCAAGCGCGTCGGTATCAGAGGTGACGGCCATAGCTTTTAAGTTAGTCTCCTTACCTGTAGAGAAATAATGATAAGATTACAAATAAAAACAACTTGTTATTTATATTCAAAAATAATATACCTAAGCTCATCTTTTATCCTCCCGTTTTGCTTTGTACCGGGTAAAAAATATTCGTTTCTAAGTCGTATCTATTTTCTTCTTCATTGAATTCGACGCGGTAATGACAATTAAGTATTCTTTAGAGATTCGTCCAACATCGTGCCACTGTTGAGCCTCACCAACAGAAGAGGCAGTCGTGGCGATGAAAAAAATAAAATGAAAAATGTTTACATCGTTTCACAAAAGACAAGGTTAGTTTGTGACCTTCTAGTAAGCATTAAATATGCTGTAATATAAACGTATTTACGAAAATATCTAATACTGTTTCAAAATAAGAATAATAATCTTTACAAATACCAAAATAAAAATAAATTAATATACCAAAGGGTAAAGATACAGATTATAATTACACTTAGTTTTGAATTTATTTATGTGGAAGCTACGAGTAGTAAATACTCAAAACCTTAAGCTTGCAAACATGTCGGGATTTCTAACCCTTTGGACAAGAAAAGGCAATGTCTTGATTCAACTTACTTACCGCGGATTTGTCTCGAAAACGTCGCCCAAAATAAATGTGAGTCGACCGCGGGTTGAGAGAAAACAAATGTGGAAACACAGTGACTTCTTTGCTGGCATGTAAAATAAGGGTAGTTTTAATAATTTGAATGCCTGAGGCAGTTGTATGACGGTATGGTTATAACGCTAAGGTCTCTGGTTGGAATCCTGGGTCGGGCAAAGTGATCTTGGTTTTTTTTTATTAATTATCAGCTCAGAGTCAGAAATTTTTGCCTGATATAGCGATATGCTCGCCCCATATCACATCATGGGAAAAAACACACAAGGCGAATCATGGGCGTCTTGGCCGCGCCTCTGCCTACCCCTTCTGGGAAAAGACGTGAGGTTGTATATGTATGTATGTAATTGCTCCAAATAAATTTATGCCTGAGATGAAACAAATGAGATTGAGTAAGAATGAGATTCTTCGATAAGGAAAGCTTTTGAAGAGCTTGGTTTAACAGTAGACTTTTTGTAACTGACGAAAACAACCATAATAAACCAAAATATAACTCACCTATAAAAACCCGAGTTACCCGGATACCTTCGTACCAATAAGAATAATATTTTCTTTTCTTTTGCAACTTTCAAACTTCGCTGTGTTTGCTCTAGTCTTCAGCAGGGGTCAAAATAACAAAAGTTTTAAGAAAGCTGAACAATTATGTGAATTATTAATGAGTGCTCCGATACATTTACTTTTATCCCTATTGACCTTTTTGCTCTATAATGACACCTACAAACGTTCTCAATTTAAGATTTAAAATATTTGGAATAACAATAAAACGGCACTAAAAATTACTGCGTGATATCCGAAGTTTAAGTTTGTTACTAAAATAAAAGTCCTAGTAAACCACGCAAATATGTCATGGTTCAACCTGTATGTACTTTGTATCTGCTTACTATCAAGCCGGCATAATTGTGTCGACCAAGAGTGTGGATTACATTGCACCTCCCATCAAGATTCAATAATCATGACTACAATAGGCATTTCATAATATAATTTGTAAAGTTCAACTGACTCGGTGGCTGTATTGTGTTGTGGTGTGTGGTGGTTGTATTACGGGACGGTTACAAAGCTGATCGGGCAAAGTGATATTGGATTTTTCTATTCCGGCCGGCCCGGTGTCAGGAATTTGTGCCCGATATGGCGATAGGCTCGCCTCCTATCACATCGTGGGACTGAACATACAAGGCGAAATGTGGGTGTCCATGGTGGGTGTAGTGGTGCCACTGCCTACCCCTTCGGGGATAAAGGCGTGAGTGTATGTATGTATGTATTTGTAAATTTAATCTACCATGTGCAGAACATTCGTTATACAATTGTTGATGTTATTATAATGCTCCGAAAAACTCACTGAGTTTATGATTGCATTAGCGGTTCAGCCCGGCTTCGCCCGTACACAGATAGTTTTTGGGTCCATATCAACAAAATATAGTATTCGCAGCGCACACGATGTAAAGAATATGTTACGATTTTTTTTCAAATTGGGTTACGTTATTGGAGGTTTAGTAAAGATCCCTTTTTTTTAAGGGCCTTAAGCCTATGTCACCCAAGGATAGTGTAGCTTCCAAACATTGAAATAATTTTTCAAATCGGTTCAATAATTTCGGAGCTAATTCAAAGCAAATAAACAATCAAATCTATCCTTTTTATCATAGTAGTAGGTATAGACTAAGATATAAATAAATTACCCAATATATTCGTGATAGTATCAAATATAATCATTTCAGACGAACAACCGATTTCTCCCCTTATAAGGATACAATGGGGTAATCAAAAGTTACTACGTGTGCATAAGGCATACTATTAGTGAAATGAGCGGAATAATGAAGATATATGGGATAGATATATTAAATTAATAATGGATATGTATCCAAACAATGCTGTATCAAGACGCTAGTTAACTTGTTGTGTATAACAAGTCATGAATAGTCAATACAATCCGAATTGATTTTTTTTATTTTTTTTTTTATTTTATTTATTTTGGCAACAAACAGTCATATACAATTATTTTACATAAATAAGAACTTATGTTACTTATACTAATATAAGTCTAGTGTTATTGACCTCTAGTGCCGAAAAGAGGTTAGTTAGTTACAAAAAGTTTAGGTCTCCGTGAACAATGTAATAAAGTATATTTTCTATGATACATAATATAATATCTTATGACTATGAGAAAATTAATTGAATAAGGAGTTGTGTTTGACAAATAATGAGACGCATTTGTGTTGCGTTATTATTAAAGTAACATTTTCTAGTAGAAAAAAAAAAGTAAAAAGTACTGGTAGTTTAAAACAAATAACAAAAAGAAAGGTATATACTCGTAAATCTAGTTATATCTACAACATAAAATTATTATAACACAACATTATCTCAAAGAATAACTATACATACAATATTGTTTTATGGTTGTAGTTGGACAAGTGTAAGTTTTTTAAATGTATTGAGTGAATTGAAGAATATATCAATATTTGATTTTAAGGTATGTGTATTACAAAACATTGTATTATAATTTTTTGAGCTCCTAACAAGGAAACGATTACGTGTATAGTTTTTGTTCGCAGAAGGTGGTATAAATATTTGCAGGTGTCTATCATTTAGTTGAGTTACGCGAGAGGGATGTGATAAATATCTACTTTTTGCAATAAAATTTATTCTGCATAAAATGTCCGGACAATCGATCAGTCCGTTTAAAATTTTGTATAACATAAGAAAGTCAAACTGTAATCGGCGTGTTTCTAAAGACGTTAAATGGTACAAACTAAGTGATTCGTCGTAGGTGTGTGAGTAACAATTATTTCTGAAATTTAAAATATTAATGAACTTTCGTTGTACTCTTTCCAACCGAGCAACGTGTATTTTATATTGAGGATTCCATATTATGCACCCAAAGTCTAAAATTGATCGCACGAATGCGAAATATAATAATTTAATAGTGTGTAGGTTTTTAAATGGCTTGCTACACCTGTTGATGAAACCGAGCATTTTTAATGATCTTTCAACGATTTTATCTATGTGGAAATTAAAAGTCAGCTTTTCGTCCATCGTGATACCTAAATCCCGGACAGTTTTTACTCTAGTTAATGTACGGCTAGTTATTTTATAGTGAAAATGTATTGGTTTAGGTTTTCGCGTATAACTTATTATGAAGCATTTATCACTATTGAGGAAAAGCTGATTATCATCACAGTATTTTGACAAATTATCTATGTCTGATTGGACTTTAAAGCAGTCATCAACAGATTTCACGACTCTGAACAACTTTGTGTCGTCAGCGTATAGTAATTGATGAGTGTTTGGGAGGGCTTTGATAATGTCATTTATATAGAGGGTAAATAGAACCGGGCCAAGGTGTGAACCCTGGGGTACACCTGAAGATATTTTAAGAAAATCGGATATGTAACCTTTGATACATACGGCTTGACTTCTATTTCTTATGTAAGAATCGATCCAGCGTAAGAGACTGCCATGTATGCCGGCCCTCACCAACTTCTCAACTAACAAGTCATGGTTGATTTTGTCGAAGGCCTTGGAAAAATCCGTGTAAACGGCATCTATTTGTAGATTTTTATCCATTGCATTTAACAAAAATTCTGTGAATGTTAGAAGATTCGTGTCTACACTCCGCGATTTCATGAAACCGTGTTGTTCATTAGATATATAATGACGGAAATGATATGAAAGTTGTGATGTAACTATTTTTTCTAATATTTTACCGAGGATACTGAGTTTAGAAATTGGTCGGTACTCTGTTATTAGATTAGTTTTAGAATTCTTTGAAATTGGGGTGATAAGTGCTTTTTTCCATAGAGCCGGGAAAGTACCTGAAGTGAGTGATAAAGAGTAAATTTTGTAAACTGGCTCTAATAATTGTGACGAACATTTGGATATAATTATGGGATGAATACCATCGTGCCCGGCACCTTTTTTGATATTAACGGATTTAAGTTCCTTATGAATTAATTCTAAAGACAGGTTAATGGAATTAATGTTTACAGTACTATCTGTCGGATAAAATTTAATGCGATTACGTGAATCTGAATCTTTGTACTGTGTGAATACTGAATGAAAATATGTATTAAATTTGTTGCATATATCTTTCCCATCCGTTAGAGATTCTCCCTGATAAAGCATCTTGGCTGGCATGTCATTCAAAACACATTTTTTATTTTTAACATAGGCCCAGAAATAATTAGGATTTACTCGAATTATTTTTTCGCTTTGAATGACGTAGGCTTTATGTAATTGATACTGTAACTTATGAAATCTCTTCCTTAACATTGAAAAAGTATTGTAGTCATTTGTGTTTCTATAGCACTTCCATTTTTTGTGATATTTGCATTTGACTATGATGCAACCGTATAAACAATGTTTAGCAATCTCCATTATTGGCAGTACGTCAAACCAAATCAGGAAACTAAAGCTATTATGTAACCAATTTAAATTGAGTACCTACTCGTATTTATAAACGGACATGCATATGAAATATATCAAATGAAATGTAATATTAAACCGAAATGCTTTCGATTTATATTGAAAACACGCGGCTTAATATCCAAGAAAATAAACATAAGAAAGAAACCTTAATTATAAGACCTTTACGATGTAATAAGCTAAATAATGGCAACACTAAACTATGTTATTCAAGAGTAAATTATCCTTTTTATGCGACAAGAGATTACTAAAGACAATATACGCAGAATACTTTCGATATTGTCTTGGCGACCCTAAGTTAGTATTTACCTTTGTTACGAGATGGCGCCACTTTTACTGGTCTCGCATGATCCATCATCAGTTGTTGACTTAATAAAGTTGCAGGCCCACTTAAGTATATGGGATATGTATTGGAAATTTTCACGTATAGGTAAAAAATCTTTTTTTTATTAAGGTCATAAAATAGCACGGCCGGTCAAGTAGGTGCATACAGACAATGAAGAATGTTAAATAATTTTGATTATTAGCACTCCATATTCTCTGGCAAAAATAAAAAATACTAGTGAAAGAATTACTTCGATATGTCAATTAGTTTCCGATTTAGAAGTAAAACAAGTTGTAACCGTACGACCCGGGCTGCCGGTTACGGTGTGACGTCATAGCACAACACGCTCACTGGCTCACTCAGTCCGCTCGTGGTCGCGCGCCCGTGCCGTTGAATTTATACCCACACAGTACTATAATATTACGTTTATACCTAAAGACTTTTAACAATGTCCAATCCAAATACTAGGAAATCATGTGTTGTGCCTAAATGCACAAACACAACTACCAATTCGCCAGAAAAGAAAGCCTGGAATAACACATAGGCTACTTTTAATACTGGGAAAATGTACAGCTTCTGAGGGAAACTGGGGCGAAGCTGCTGGCGGAAGCTAGTTTGCAATAAATCAATATAGGTATGTATGTATTCATTTAAATTTACTAAGAAGAGCGTTACCTACCTATATTATACATACGTGCCTACCAATAGCTACAAAACTATAATACATACATATTTGTTGTCTTTAACTTACAAATTTAATGGTAGGTAGGTAGTTCTACTATTTGAGTTGCATTCGTCCATTACGACATTAGTTGGGTATTTTGTTTTGATAAAACAATTTAGAACAGATAAACTATTAAGCATAAGTAGTAGCACGGAAATTTCACTTACCGTTGCATTTTTATTCCTCGCATTTCGGCGGCAACGAAATCACTATTTGTTGATAAGTAATGCGCAACCATTAATCCATCTATTTTAGGTAGATTAACCGATTCCCCTTTTTCGAATCCTTCATCCATTTTATTAATCGAATAATATTTACTATTATTAAACTATTAACTCAATACGCGAACGAAAACCAACAACAAAACACTGCGCAAGCTATTACAACTACTATAATCGCTGGCGATTTGATACGAAGCGAGTCGTGGCCCGTGCGGCGCGTTGTGAAATGACGTCACAAGCGATCACGCGACTGTAGCGGGACTCGATATTTTTCAAAACTTTGAATACCTATAAAATCAAAACTACTAGGTATTTTTGACTACAACAAAAACTAGTGTGTTTGTATACATAAAGGCTTTACTGAGACAACATTTCAAGTGATTTGGCATACCTAGTAACATTGTCAATTGGACAAAGGTCATAAAAAGTTGCTGGATGCAGACCGCGCCCAAACAGGTCGCTCTTAATCTCTTAATTTAATGAACCGATCATTAAATTGGTCTCAACCATTGCCGTGCCTAATTGTAAATTTGTTAAATCACAATTGTGAAGAATAAAATTATTTGCGAAAACAGCATCAATAAAATTGCAGAAAAATAACATCCGTGACAGGGACACTAACCGTAAAATAGGCGATAGATTACGTTTCCTTTTTGAAAAAGGTCGCCTCTACAATCTATTTTTATTATTTTCCGGTACAAGATCCGGTTCATTGAAAAAGTTCACTAAAGTAGTACTTTCGACGGAGATCAGGTGTACAAAGGTATGATACGGTATAATGGTACATAAACTCTAATATCCTTTTGTTAAAAGGAAATGTTATGGTTACATGCAAAATTGTGCTTAAATTTTTTTCTATTATGTCCCATACATTAAATAGAAAAACTGAATGATTAGAGATACAGTTTTTTTTTGTAATGATGTATTCTAGTGTTATACATCATTTCAATAACAATCTAGCCTTATGACTAATAAGTTATTTAAATCTAACCTAAACTTCTAAAGAGATACAGAATGATAAGCATAGTTAGACGTAAAAATAGATTACGCTTTGTTGCGGATAATTCAATCCGCAACCAGGAGACGCCGCTAAGAACAAACGTCTATCTTTTCGTAGATGTATGTATTAATTATTTAGTATCTTCTTGAATGCCTGTCCATCTAGAGAAGCTTGGTATTTCTGGCAAGCTTACTGGCAAGCAAGTAAGCTTGTAAGCTGAAACTGCCAAGCTCCAACCTACGCTCAGCATACTGACCCTTATCTTTTAGCTTCAATAAATTATTGATGGAGAAGAATTTTAAGAGGCTGCGCAAACACTAACCAATATTCGAATGTAATACAATTTCCTATCAAACACACCCTACACTTCACATTCAGCCAATATAAAATTAATACATCTTTACTAACAATAGGTCAATCACCAGGCACTATGACGGTGAAGGAAAACATCGTGAGGAAACCTGCATAGCGTAGCGATTTTAAAGAATTTCTATGGTATGTAAAATGTAAAGTCCGCCAACCCGGACTAGGCCAGCGTGGCGGAATATATGGCCTAATCCCTCTCAATCGTACTCTAGATTGTAGAAGAGGCCCGTGCCCTGCAGTGGGACGTATTTGGGCTGATACAGATAACAATAGGGCTGCCTTGTACAACATGTAGAGCCCGACTAGGTAAGCGAAATTGTAAGGTTCCAAAAACCACCCACACTTTTAACCTTCTTGCTTACTTTGCGTGTTCAAGCCTACGTGTTGAAACAAGCTTTAATTAACCTATCCGATAATATTACGAGCCTGTTTGTTTTCTTTATTCGGTGAATAACAATTAACAATACCAGAGAGTTATTGAGACTGCCTCGGTGGCGTAGTTGTATTACGGTACGGTTACAAAGCTGAGGTCTCGGGTTCGAGTCCGGGGTCGGACAAAGTGATATTGGATTTTTCTATTCATTATCAGTCCGGAGTCAGGAATTTGTGCCCGATATGGCGATAGGCTCGCCACCTATCACATCGTGGGACGGAACATGCAAGGCGAAATGTGGGTGTCCTGGTGGCGCCTCTGCCTACCCCTTCGGGGATAAAGGCGTGAGTTTATGTATGTATGTATGTATGAGAGTTATTGAGGAATATTTTCTATACTCTATACTTAAATACCTATTGTGAAGAATTAATTACAAAAATACATTAAAAAGCACGTTTTAGTAAAAGACCGAACTAGTAGTATTACTAGTCTTTTCCTTTTTTGTAAAAGACCCAACTAAAATAGTAAAATTAATTATAAATGAGTTTTATATTAGAAAAAGTTGTGAAATTTAAATACATACAATTCTAAAGCGTGTTTTTTTTTACTTTTATTTATTAAAAAAAAGCGCTAATCCTGAAGGTTCAGTGAGAGGTAACCATAAAGATCTGAAATTGTAACAGTCACTGAGCGGATGACTAATATCTCAGTCTGAACCGTGACCACGAAATCTGAAATTCTTTAAGACATTTTTCAGTTACGCTAGTTTCTTGCGATATGGTCCTCAACTGTTCAAGTAACTAGTGAACGGGTTAAGTTAGGTGTGAACATTGATCTCGAACCTGCTCCCATTAATATGCATATGTAACTATAACTATGAATAATATCAGCATACATAAAACAATGACCTACATAAAGATTTTTACACTGTAAAATGTTAATACTTTTTTGTTATAGGCCTACGTTGTTTACCCGCGTAGCACTCGCGCGTAGCCAATGACGTAGCGTAGTGCTACGGCCCAATAATATGTAAATGTAGTTCCAATATGTTTGTTACATGTCCTAGTTAGTGCTTTGTTTTTGATTAATGTGCTTACTAATTATTATGTAAGGTAGTCATGATCATCAGTAACAGGATGTCTTGTGCTATAGAAGTCCTTCAAAGTTATTACTAAACGATTTATAGATAATACAACCTATAATATATTATATAATTGGTCAACATACCCAATAATAATTACCTTGGTTATTTCACCATCAAAACATTTATTAACTTCTATTTAAATCAACAGATGGCGTTATTCTAATCTGCAACAAAGTGGCAACAAAATTCAAATTTCGAAACGTGGGTACAATTTATCGTTGTTAAAAGAGTCATTCTACTTATGTATTTTGTCCTATATCATCACGCATTAGGGGCATAGAAATATAGGTGGAAAGCACAATAAAGCGTCATCATAAAACCGCCATATAAACAACAATATAACACGTTGTCCGCGAAAGTGAAACCATGTTGTGGAAACCTTTAAAATTAGCACTATTAGAGCAGGAGTGTTGTTTCGTGTCGTGAAACGAGCGTCGTATATTTTTATATCGGTGTGGGTGTCTTGGCTCTCGTGGGATAAATGATACAGATTGGCCTTTGAAGAGGTTGGATAGTTTCCTATCTGCATAATAGGTGGTCTATATATTTTGACTGCCTCGGTGGCGTAGTTGTATTACGGTACGGTTACAAAGCTGAGGTCTCGGGTTTGAGTCCCGGGTCGGGCAAAGTGATATTGGATTTTTCTATTCATTATCAGTCCGGAGTCAGGAATTTGTGCCTGTATTGGCGATAGGCTCGCCCCCTATCACATCGTAGGACGGAACATACAAGGCGAAATGTGGGTGTCCTGGTGGCGCCTCTGCCTACCCCTTCGGGGATAAAGGCGTGAGTTTATGTATGTATGTCTATATATTTAGACAGGGTCTTATGGAATGACGGTGACAGTGAATATGATGGTGATCACGTCTCAGAGCTAGAACTTATTTACGTGTGAGAAGGGTAAGTTTTCCATTAGGTCGTTCTAGTACCGGATGGTCAGTACATAGGTATCTTTTATTTATTTATTTATTTAGTCTTTATTGTACACAACAATAAAACACAATATACGGAAATAACAAAAGAAAAATATCTTTCTTCCTTTCAGCCACAGGACGTCTACTGTTGAACATAGGCTTCCCCCATGGATCTTCACATAGACCTGTTTGAAGCGGCCTGCATCCAGCGACTTCTTGCTACCTTAACGAGGTCGTCCGACCACCTTGTACACCAGGTCCACCTAGGTACCTATTAAATGTGAAGAACCCTTAAAAGGCTATAAGGTGATCTCCACGATAATTTTATCAGATATAGGTAATACGCAAGTTACTTCTAGAAGTAAAAGGTGCGTCGCGTGAGCATGTAACCTTCGTTTCGACGGTTCGATCTGTTTGCTATCGAGTATCGCACCCTTGTTAAGATCACTATAAGGACATTCCAATAAGTTTTTGTCTAAAATTTTTGTCTTAAGTTTTTGTCTAAATATCAAATAATATACTCGTGGCTATAACTTTACTTACATACATACATACATAAACTCACGCCTAGAAAGGGTAGGCAGAGGCGCCACCAGGACACCCACATTTCGCCTTGTATGTTCCGTCCCATGATGTGATAGGGGGCGACCCTATCGCCATATCGGGCACAAATTCCTGACTCCGGGCTGATAATGAATAGAAAAACCCAATATGACTTTGCCCGACCCGGGATTCGAACCCGAGACCTCAGCTTTGTAGTCGCACCGTAGAACAACTACGCCACCGTGGCAGTCTATAACTTTACTTATAATATATTTACATATACTGATACCTTAAATACATATATTACTCGATCAAGAAAAATAAAGAAAAGAATGACTATTTTATAATTTTCTCTAAAAGTTTGAGAATACATGTTTACGTAGGGTTTTGTATATTTTTATGGAGAAAGTATCGCTAAATATGGAAATATTTCAAACATACTATGGTAGTAATAACATTCTTCTATTTATATTTTCTGACTTATTAATATAATAAAACAAAACAATTGCTTCTTTTGTTTCCAAAACGGCTACAGTAATAGCAACCTTCAAAGGATGAAACGGATCTTTCTGTAGCTATTTTGTTCTGCTGATAGCGCTATGCCTTTTAAAAAATTGCGTTTAAAATTATGCACACAGAAGACATCCTGCACATAATATTCAGCTCGTTATTAAAGTATGCAATTTTGAAACTTTATATTCATTTCGCTGCCTCAGACGTAATTACTGGCATTGCAGACGCTAATACAACAAAACGAAACGAGTTGCATGAAATGTGCAAAGTGCCTTTATTTGTCGCTGTAATGACTTACTCTGCGTTTAGTATCTTTATATGTTTTTTTTAAAGCCTCGAATACACGCTTTGAGATTGTTCATAGAGTTTTGGGTAGTAATGTGACAATTACTTCAATGAGAATTGAGTTTTTTATATCTTGGGGACGAACGACGCGGAAAAGGTTTAGGTAATTTAAAATTATGAGCAATTAAAAATCGTGGTAAAATTTGAATAAAGGTCATACTCTTTCAAAGCTACTGAGGGCGAGTTAAAAGACAATCAACATAGAAGAAGATAAATTAGCAACTGGTATATCACATTCGCATGTCCCAATAAGTTACCTTACCAAACACAAAGTGCTAAAAAATTGCATTGCATTAATAAAATTGTGTTTATAATTTCTCATTACTGTAACTCTTTAATTTCTGATTCAACCTCCTAGAAAATATCATTCTGGGTACAGGTAAATCAAAAAGCTGCGGAGAGTCAAAGCGATAAGTCTTCTGTCTTTTTTATTTACCCGTAGGCCTTTTAAAACGTATCAAGTTACTGGTTCTAACTAACAAAGAATCCATGAATATAAAACAATGTTTATTCAAACAGTGTTCAGCTAACAGGCATCGGCGCATGCATCGACGACCTTTACGACTATATTGTAATCTACGGAACATTGTAGTGCTCTATCTTTTTCAAACTTTAAATTTGACATACATTCGAGTGGACTGCGTAATAAACAATGGGAACATTTTATCACAGATGACAGAAGTAGAATCGGTCTTTAAAAACTGAAGGGGAAAAAGGAAGAGAGAGGATAGGGATCTTTGAGCCCCCAAGAAACCTAGTCTATTTCATACATTATTCCGAAAATTTTGAGGTGGGCCAAGGAATTCGAATCCGCGAGTACCTTGGAATACTTTACACTCTACTCAAAACTACAACCGCAACAAGTTTGTATTTTTTTGTTCAAAATCTTTATTTACAAAAGGGCCTATGTGTGAAGTAAAAAAGTAGATATTCAGTAAACGCAAGGTGTAAAAGATTAATTCTCTTATTTAGGATCTACTCGTAAGTTACATGCTGCAGACTTACTGTAGTAACTAAATATACTGTTAATTTTTATCTTGACTAATGATTTTAATCTACTGAGGTTTGACATTTTTTTCAGTAATCATAAATTTGGTAAAATCTGGGTTTATGTTGTCATTTGCGCTCTGTAAACGGATGAGACTTTTTATATAATACAGTCCCATTGCAGAGCACGAGCTTCTTTTACAATTGAGAGTACGATTGAAATTTAGGCAATATAGTCCACCACGCTAACCTAGAGCGGGTTGGCGGACTTTACATACCATAGAATTTTTTAGATATCGCTAAGGTATGCAAGTGTTCTCACGATGTTTGCTTTCACTGTTATAGTGCGTGGTGATTGGCTATCAATACGCACATGACTCCGAAAAGTCAGAGGTGTGCCCTGGGATTTGAATCCAAGAACATCATGAACATGTAGGCAGCCACGTCTGTCTGTTGCCAACAGGCCACCACGCACTTATGTATAATATTTTCGTTTAAAACTATTTGACTCTATTTATAAACTTAACGAATTCCTTTTGCCTAATATATATTACTAGCATTTGCCCGCAACTTCGTCTGCGTGTTTAAGATAATGTAGACGTTATATCGATAGAACTATTCCATTGTAACCTCTACGTAAACTTTAAACAAAAATCAACGTGCAGCATTTCTATTTCCAATTCTGACTCTGAATTTAGATTATCGGATCAATGGGTCCGTCAGTTATCGATTCAGAGACCAATCGGAACAATAAATAAAAAGTTCAAAATGACGGCCATCATTTTCAATTTTGAATACAAATTTAGATTATTGGAACTCAGATATCGATTTTGAGACCAATCGGATCAGTAGTTAAATGGCCTTATTCATATACAGTTTTAAAACCTATTTTAGGTATCAAATGTTTGTTTTCTCGCTCAAACTGAATTGAAAAGTCGTTCGAAAGGGACAAAAGTTATTTTTACTCCTTTAGGGTTAAATTTAAGTAAACAGAGTACACATTTATTTTTGGTTTTAGATGAGTAATTATAATGGCAAGTTTGAAATCTGCAACTTCAACGGTTGCGGTTTTCCATACAAAATTATTTTACCGTTTTCACCCCCCTAAGGTGTTGAATTTCCAAAAATCCTTCCTTAGTGCTACCCTACGTTATAAAATAAATCCCTGTGTAAAATTTCAAGTTCCTAGCTTCAGTAGTTTCGGCACACGTTGATCCGGCAGTTCGGTTCTACAAAACTTCAACCCTTATTTTCGACCCTTTAGGGTTAATTTTAGATAAACAATATATACAATTATTTTTGTCTTAGAATGAATAACTTAAGTGCCCAGTTTGACAATTGTAACTTTAACGGTTTAAATTTTCCCTATATCAGTTGTTTAACCCTTTACATCCCTTTAGGAGATGAATATCCAAAAATCCATCCTTAGTGCTACCCTACGTCACAATCGGAACCTCTGTGTAAAATTTCAAGTTATTAGCTTCAGTAGTTTCGACTGTGCGTTGATCCAGCAGTTCGGTTTTACAATACTTCAACCCTTATTTTCACCCCTTTAGGGTTAATTATAAGAAAAGAGAGTATGCAGTTCTTCTTGTTTCTAGATGAGTAACCAAAAAGTCAAGTTTGATATCTGCAACTTCAAGTGTTTCGGTTTTCCATACACCAGTATTTTACCCTTTTCACCCCCTTAGGGGTCGAATTTCCAAAAATCCTTCCTTAGTGCTACCCTACGTCACAATAGGAACTCCTATGTAAAATTTTACGTTTCTAGCTCCAGTAGATTCGGCTGTGCGTTGATCGGGTAGGAAGGAAATCACCCAGTTTCTAAACATTTCAACCCTTATTTTAACCCCTTTAATGTTCATTTTTAGACAAATAAAGTATGCAATTATTTTTGTTATTAAATGAGTTATTAAACTACCAAGTTTGAGAACTGTAACTTCAATGGTTTAGATTTTCCATACAACAGTTTTTAACCCTTTTCACCCCCTTAGGGGTAGAATTTCCCAAAATCCCTTCTTAGTGCTACCGTCCGTCACAATAGGAATCACTGTGTAAAATTTCAAGTTCCTAGGTCCAGTAGTTTCGGCTGTGCGTTGATAGGTCAGTCAGTCAATCAGGTTCCTCTTTTATATATATAGATGTTCTATTTTCTATACATATTTGGTACTCCATAACCGATAAACTCAGTGTTTTCATTAGTCTCTGCGCGTTCAAATGATCCAACGTGAAATATTTTCCTTCAGACACGTTTATTTAATCACTATGTTTCAACCAATTTCGTTCCATTTATACGTCTATCAAGTTTATTCTTCAGACGTGTGCGGTCTTGCGATTATAATGTATGTAATAGGTATATTTACTTGAAATATATTTTGGAAAGGGAGCATATCCAGACAAATTACAATTTAATAATCCTTTGAAGATATTTTGTAGACTACGATGTAGTATGTAGACCATTCATTATATTTAGTAAATTGAGTTATTATTAATTTTACTTGTATTATTTCGGATGACTTATAATTCTAATTTTCAATTTTTTAACTTTAAAATATGCTACCATATAAAATAATACCCCCCTTTACCACTTATAAAATTGTGAAAATAAAAAACCCCGATCCATGTACAAAACATCAGTGAAAGACTAAAATCAACTAGTACTTGTAAAAATGGATTTCTTCCCCAATTATAAACTTTTTTTTTTAATGAAGCACCCTGGGTATTTTTTCTGCCTAATAAAACACTAAGTAAACTTTTCATTTCCACTAATTGTTTAGTTTTCTGGTTCTAGGGATGTAAGTGTCGTCGGCAGGAAGAAACATGTACGTTATATTAAACGCATTCATCATTTTTATAGATTTCCATAAATTTCATGTGACATCAGAATGTCTTGTTTACCAATGTAATGAATTTATGGTGCAATTTGATTGTGAAACCTTAAATGCGACTGATTATTATGACTTATAAAGAACATAGGGCATGATGAAATTTTAAGTTCGTTTATCATATAGGTAAACGCATGGGTTTCTTTTACCGACAATCATATTTTTTTGGAATTCGATTTTTCCCCGAAATATTCGAAAATGATGTGTGAGTTGCGTACTGGTAAGCGCAGCGTTGAACGTCCAATCGGACCGTCTGATTCAAGGTGGGTAGACCTAATAAATCTTGCTGGAATTTAGAAAGAAATTCTGTCCACCTACGCTATTTCAAGCTATAGGTAGGGTATCCGTGGCTGGGACAGTGAACTATAATGGAAATCCAGTGTTTTGGTCGGTTTTAATCAGGCCTGTTTAATTGTGTCAATGATTATCACTCATCGGTGAAAACTCTATTAAGATTGCTCTGTTCTTATTATTATGTGTGTTGTTGTGACTGTTGTATCAGAAAAAAATAGACTTATTCAACTATTTCTCCTGAAATAATATTTGTATTATTAAATAAATGATTAGAATTCTATCAGGATTTAAATTACATGAATTACGTCGTGCTTCTATATTTACATATTTCTTTTAACAATATTAAGACCTTTGCGACTATGAATAAGCATTTATTCTCGACACAATGACACCTACAGACGAGTTAATAGAATGAAACAAAAGGGTAAAATAAAGTGGTACTTTAATCCCTTTGATTCCGTTTTTACAAAGTCAGTTTAATTTTATTTATTTCTAACTAACGCGGCAAAAGTTGTCCTTTTCAGAAACCACCCAGTTAAAATTATATAATTGTAAGAAACTAAAGTATAGCTCTATCCACGATGTGTGACAGCTATGTTAAAAATAATAAAGCCCCATTTACAAGGGGAGAGTTTCTCGTCGCGAGAATCGTACGCGATTATCGCATTATACTCGTACAACCGCCATAGATAATGGTGTTCTAAAAAACGTTTACACGATGCAACTTATTTATATCCTTACGATAATCGTATCTCCGAGGCGATATACTCTACCCGTGTAAATTTGGCTTTATACGTACCGTAAACACAAAATATATTGAAATAAACTATTTTTACAGGTTTTATCGCAGATGTGGTTTAATTTTACATTTTTTAAGCTCAGTCCGCCCCGTGACCACAGTAGCTGCACAGTAATCGAAACTTCGAGAAGTTAATGACGTAAAATTATTTTTAAACATAGTTTTATTTTAATGTGTAACATTTGCGTAAATATAAGAAATCATTTATATCATATTATTTGTTAAATAAATACATAGATCTGGAAAAATTAGGCACGAAAAATTCTCAACATTGTAAAGTGTATTGTTTTGACGTTTTCATAAAAATATCAAAACCTAATGTGATGCCTCGAGGCTGGCTAAAGGTGCATGAAAAATAATTATAATAAAAACAAAACTCAATTAATTCAATTAAAATAAATAATTATTTTATTCGGGACAACATTAATGATTTGTGTATCATTGTAATATTATAAAGTGGTAGAAACGCATCGTGGTTACCATACTTTATTGTAGGAATGGGCCGGATTGAAAATCTCCTAACTTAATTTTCCTTTCTCATCCCCACCAGTCTTGAAGGTCTAATTAAAAAAAAATAGACACGACTTGGAACATCAACATCGTAGTCGTCGCTCAAGTATCAATATTTTTAAACAAACTAATATTATCAATTTTACAGTATTATTGTACAGCCATTAGAATCCCACGGCAAGGAAAAGTGATAATTCCTGTTTCTGAAAGTCCTTAAGTAGTCCTGAAAGTATTGAAGTTCTCGCTTATACAGCTGGGACAAGGACGATCACTAAAGAACCCATGCACGATATAAAGGTAGCTCGATGTGCCATGAGCGCTCCATATTAGGCATATCTCTCAGGGATCGAGTCTGCAATGAGCAAATCCGGCAACAAACGGGTATTTGACGTGGGACGACGCATTGCTGGGCTCAGGTGCAGGTGGACAGGACACTTAGGCAGACCAACGGACTACAGGTAGACTTAATCGGTTACAAAATAGTGGCCTTAAGAGGCTAGGAGGAATGTAGGCAGACCACCCGCTCGATGTATGGATGACATCACTAAGTTTCAAGGCCAATTGTGGATGAGGCTAGCGCTGGACCGGAAAAAGTGGTGCGATAGAGAAGAGACCTATGGTCAGTGGCGAATAAATTCAGGCTATATTAATACGCAAATATATTTATTATATATGTAGATCAATGAGATGGATCCTTCTATCTATCTATCTATTCAGCCACTGAAAGTCCACTGCTGAACATAGGCCTCTCTCAAAGATCTCCACATCGATCTTGTGAAAGATAGATGGATGGATGGATCATTATAATAGACAAATTATTCCTTAGATCATAAGAAACTTACTTATTTAGTAAAAAAATTCCAATTAAAACATTCACTATTAACACATGCATACACGCATCCAATCAGGCCATTAGAATCCCACGCTAGAATCTTCGCGCGTCATCACAATATTCTGAATGGCTGAAACTTAGTATACGTATAGCAAATAGCGAGTAATGGACTTGCACCCATTGTTATGAGACAATAAGTAGCGCTCTTTGTTAGAAACACTGTGTTTCTCCGCAATAGATATCTGTTGTGGGATGGATTCAGACGATCAGATAAATAAGAAAGACAGATCTTAGATATTGACAGTGTAAATAGTAATTTTAAATTAATTATTTATACGTAAATCGTCTGGCCATTTACGTCTCACTGGAGAAGACAAGCCTTCTTTGAAATTAGGAGAGGTTAGAGTTGTTTAGATGTAGGTAAGCAAATAAAAATTCTTTAGATTTTAGGCGGAACGAAAACTCATTCATCCATATTTTTTTGTTTTTAAGTAAAGTGTATACTTTACTTGAGGCTCTAGCATCCTTAATCATCTTTCTCTCTTCACATTTATTTTCAATGGCCGATAACTTATTTACTATCTCGGATTATAATCTCTATGTGTACCGAAGAGCATCTGCCATGTTTTTGCCAACATACATAGTTATATCTTGGTTTGTCAAGTCTGTCCAATAATAAAACCTACGAAACAATTTCAGATGCGAAATTGAATACGATATAATCCAAACTAGTTTATAGTATCTAAGTAAATAAATGTTGAAGTAACATGACCCCCGCAATCGGCTTTTAAATCCGTCCCATGTAATTCTACGTTGTTCACATTTCACTTTGTTTTCCCGTACGTTGAGTTTTATTGGTTTTTCATTGGCCAGTGGGAAATAATGCGTACGGTTTCAGTTATTTATAAGCCTATGGCTTTAGGTTCAGTGCGTTTAACGCCTCATTGACTTGTATATTGTCCTAAATTCAAATCCCAGGTGGAGTAATCTATTCCGTGCGATTTTAAATTCCAAGATTAAAATAATGAGTGAATTTAATGAGATATTTGATAAATTTATGCTAAATTCTTGAACTGAACAAAGTTTTTTACTTAAATTTATTTTTCATCTACGACTTTACATTTATATTGAGATTGAGACTCTCTCGCCCTCACACCCACCACTGCAACTCCTGTAAGCCAGGATCAACAGTGGCACGCATTTTTTGACACCGAGCATTGAAGCTTAGCGAGTCTCCGGGAATATAATTAGTTAAGTTGTGGAATTTCGAAATGAAAACCTGTTTATTTTGTTTTATAATGAATCGTGATATTCTCGTGTAAATCGGTATTCAATTACAATAGTATTGCTATTCGAGTCCATATTCTCTTTGGTATTGCTGTATAAAGGAATCTTTCCCAAAAAACGAATAGAAACATAGCAATTGTGTGCAAATTGAATTCTCTGTTTATAACAACAGTTCTATCGTTCTTTCTGTTTGATAGAAACAAAATATACGGAATAACTTCTTTTGCCTTGGTGACTCGGCTCGACTGCTTTGGTGCCGCAGTTGTACTATATGATTTCAAAGCTGCGGTCTCGGGTTCGAATCCCGAGTCGGTCAAAGTGATATTGGATTTTTCTATTCATTATCAGCTTTCATTTACAGTTATACTCACCTCATTATATCGCAAAAGAAGTTACGTACATCCATAAACTCACGCCTTTTTCTCAGATGGGGTAGGCAGATGCGCTAACAGGACACGCTCTGTTCGCCTTTTGTGTTCCGTCCTATGATATGATAGAGAGCGAGCCTATCGGCAACAAATTCCTGACTCCTGGCTGATAATGAATAGAAAAATCCAGTATCACTTTGCCCGACCCGGGATTTCAACCTGAGACCTCAGCTTTGTAATCGTTCCGTAGTAGGTACAAGTGCGCCACCGAAAAAAGTAAAACCACTGTAAAAGTACAGTATCCTTAAGTAATTTCAAAGTATCACAATTAAGTTGATAGTAATTGTGATGTTATATAATACCTTTATGTTCTTATCTATAAATAGATTAACAATTCTTATATGAAGATAATCTTCAGTTCTCTTTCGAATAAGGCGCCACAAGGACTTCTTAGAAACGGTGGATAGTCCATCTGAAGGACGTTCCAGAACGTCATTGATTTATTGTAACTCATACGAGAGGATTTTCATCGAATACCACAGTAAGTTCTCAAACTAAATTGACTATACTCAACCAGCTACAAGTGAGTACTCTTGAACAAAATCAATGATAAATGAATGCCAATTTCAAATTGTATAATAAAATTGTACTTTAGTATAGTTATATGTAATTTACAGAAAAGTTAAGTATACATTTTTCTTGTCCTGGTAAGGTTTATTTCTTTTTTTAATTAATAAAACTGAATTAATATTAATAACACACATTCAATATAAAGTAATTTCAAATATATCAACTATAATTTCAAATGTATCGAGGTGACATTATCAAAATTAAAGTTATCATTAAAGTTAATCAATGCAAGTAGGCCTTGGTCTTTTTTTTATTTTTATTTTTTTAATAATTAGGGAAAACAAACAATTGTATATTACAAAATTGTACACTAGATATTATTATATTAACAGTGGATAGGTAAATATACAATCAACAGCATTTTCCACGGATAGATAAATTGAGATTACATAAGTACAGGAGGCGTTACAACAGATCGTTTACATTCTGACTTATAACTCTTCCGTCCATAGTTTATCTTAACTAAAATACCTTCGCTATACTTGAGGCTTATTTGCTTTCAGTCTGTGCCTATGCCATTTTCGGCCGTGCTGTCAGATTAACCCACTGGGATATTCGTCCTACGATGTGACAGTGCAGTCGGTGCTGCAAGCCAGTTTCAGAGCATAACTGTCAGTATTGGTTTAGGAGTAAGAAAGTTCACTGCCGAAATAATGCTATTACGTAGCCAACGCACTGTGAAAGTGTGAAAAGGCAAATGTGTTTATTTTTATTATTGCATAGGTTCGGCAAACGAGCAAACAGGTCATCTGATCACTGCCGCCCATGAAAATTGAGGAGATAGGTAAGTCGCTCGTCTAAATGTAATGTGTCCTTAAAACCAAGACAACTGAGAACATTATAAGTTCTGCATAGAACTGGTCTTATCACCCCGAGACTTAAGATGTCTTTTAATGCCAAATAATCACGGGCTACAACTTACAAGTTAAAGCTTTTTTGCGATGAATGGCGACAGGAGCATTCGCTTGGCGGTAAGCGATATGACCGCTCATGGGCAGTAGCAAAACCAAACAACACCATGAATTAAAAATCCATTTGCATTCCACTGCACTCGCCATCCTGAGACATAAGATGTTAAGTCTCATTATGTCCAGTAGTTAGCTGAAACATAACAGTGCTTATACACTGTTGCTTGGTGGGGGACATAGAAAAAGCGGTGGTATCTAAATAAATAAATAAATAACACCCAACAGTCACATACATAGTTCTGACCCCACACTAAAATCGAGTCTTGTGTCGTGGGTATCAGAAACTACGAGAGACGTTTCGGTCTCACAAACACCCAGACCCGAAACAAATGCCTGTGGATCACACAAACATTTGTCTCGGTGCGAGGATCGAACCCGCGGCTTCTCGTTTCACAGCCGGCGGCTAACTAACTGCGCCACGAAGGCTGTCGTAGATAGAGATGTCATTTATAGATAAAGCGGTAGCATCTAGCCAGACAGTCTCTTGCATACGAAAGATCTGCCACGTAAAAAAGTATGAAAACGAAGAGCATGAAGCCAAAACATTAAATTTCCGTGACATAGGTGACAACAAATATAATGGTTTTTTTTTTATTAATCCCATAAGGGTATTAAATAAGGAATGAAAGTTTGTTCACAAGTTCCCTAGTTTTGAATTTAGGAATATGGAAATTAGTATGTAGGTCTGAAACATTCATGACAAAATCCCATCGGGGATACGGATCATAAATCTCAAAATATAATCTCCTACTGAAAGATTAAGCGTTTGAATGGCTTTAAGATTTCCAACGGTAATCTGTGTCATCTGGTTATTCTTATCTTATCTAAGATTAAAAATCACTACATTTTTATATTTTGAAGGTCCATGAAATATGGGACAACAGATGAAGGTGAAAAAACACTTATCGTATACATAATATTACTCCTGCATTCTTATTTGGTGATAAAATCACAAAAATACTTAAAATGAGTATTATAATTTCCGTAATACACGCAAATCTTCATGGCACAATTATTTCAATTCCTTAATAACCCATCATTTAAATAAAGTTTTCAAAGATATTAAGCGAAATTAAAGCAAAAATCAATCCAAATATGTACATACATAAATATGTAATTAATGTATGTAAAATATGTAAATTATGTCTCAAAATAAACAAAAAATATGATAAAAAAGAGCAATTTCAATTTTAATGCTGCAATCGATGCTATCAGTGACATTTAAGATTGATCTTGGAACATTCCATGTACTTTTTTTAAACATTCAGTTACCAAAACATTTATAAATATGATTTGATGGTTGCTAAGGAAGTTTGAGCGTTGTTTTTTCATAAGCGAATAATAAAGATGATTGAAATGATCTTGCATAAAACCGCCAGGATCCTAGATTTGTTGCCAGTCTCTTAAAATGAACTAATAAAAATGTTATTTGTAGAACATCTTATAGAATATGGTTGAAGGAGTGATAATATCTATCACAGTTTTTGAACTTCTGTATATTACATACTATTTTTATGTGTATTAACATGTGTTCGGTCTATTAATCGTTCAATTCTGAGTTAAACCAAATGCAAAATGATACATTTCCGTTATACATTTAAGTACAATTGACATAAAAACTCGGTACCTATCACAAGTCGTGTTTCACGTACCATGCAATATAGAACTCAAAATGCTCAACAATCATACACTTTGCATTACTTAAACCGCTTGTTCAACAAACTCATTAAAAAAAATCTTTTAATGATTACATTAATAAATGACACACACACAATGCTTAAATATTTATACATGTGTTATTATATAGAAATTACCGCTGGCCGCGCGGACTCTGAACAATAAAAATATTCGTAACCGTGTTTTGATTGTTGTTTGAAAAGCGCTCAGCCGCCGCGCCCAGCGCAGCGTTTGTTTATGCCCTATTATTATTTCAATCTTACATTTTGCTTCTGTGCAAACATGTTTTAATATTACACGCAATGTAAGGTCGTTTGGAAACGAAGACAGGTAATGTGGACTTGAACTATCCCAAAATTGAAAGAAATTTGCAACTTTTGCACTTCTTTAACGACATTTTTGGGTAAAAATAACATTATCCGTTGTTTATTATAAATTAATGCTTTTAGTTTTATAAATGAATCGCATGATTACTCTCGTTAAATTTAACATAATATAAAATGACATTAATTTATGAAAAAATGTGAATACCCAATACAAAGAGAGGCGTGATAATGTTTACTTATTTAAGATGTCGTCAACGTAATTTCGTTTAGTCCTTAGAGCCATGCTATTTTGGAACTCCTTTTACATATGACAAAACCACTGGAGACTCTTTAATAGATTTCAATTTTTTTCATATGATTAAAAAAAAATGGCGGTGAATATGTGTGGTGCATATAAAATTGAAATACAATTATTTTAACTTTTTTTATATTAGTGAGAACAACGAATCAAGCAGGTCGCTCCTTTCGTGTAACATTCATTAACCACGACAAACACACCCTAGTATGATTCACCTTCTAACAAGCGTATGTATTCTCATTATGCTCGATTCTCAATCTTATACGTATAGAAAGTTAACCTAGATAATTACCGATTTCACTTTTATGGTACAGTACCCTTAATGACCAAATCCAATCAGAACAAGGAATACAGGATTTTGGTATTTATTAGAATTTATAGTAATCTATATACGGAACCCTTAGTTAATGCTTCTTCACACTTCAACTCCGTTTTATTCATTCATAATATGTATAAAGTCTGTCGCGTGTTCCCGAAGATCGTTTCAGCTGATTAGAATGCAAATTGTTGGAGTTATTTTTGGTTAGAAAAAGAAACAATTTGGAGTATAGAATATGTCGGTGGGGCATCGTTATTGGGTGATATTTCGTGTCGCCGTAATTGTCAGCTCTCTTTATTAGCCTTGATAAAGAGTACCTTATGGGACGGTATATAGAAATAAAATTGGGGAAATATTATGTGTCTCGTGGCCTACATTTTATGTAGTATCTTTTACTTACGATGAGTGGGATGTTATGGAAGTTTGTCTTACAAAATTATTAGGTAATGAAGTGAGGTGCATGAGACTAATAAGCAGAAATATGTTTTGTTTCAGTAATTAAATTAACTATATAAAAAAAACAAGGCTTGTAGAAAGTTGCGATGATATTTTAATCAAGTTAAAAGTTAAGTGTGCAGGAAGTGGTTCGATGCAGGCCGCTTTCAGCAGCTCATTATGGATGTTCTAGAGACAGGTTTATCTTCAACACATGTTATGGCTGAGGATAATAATGATAAAGAAATTAAAAAGGGGCTTGAGTTCAGCAGTGGACTTTTTATGGCTAAATGTTATTAATTTTGCCGATACGCATATGGCGCTTCTAAAACAATGCTATAATATATAAGTACCTAAATTACAACATACGTCTGCTATTCATATTAGTCTGTGAGGACATAACAAGATCCGTAATATATTCTGTTGCTCCCTCTCACACGTCTCAAATTGCCGCAGCCGTCATATATAACAACTCAAGGCAGACCATAAGTTGTAATTCTGTACTTACATGAAGATATAGTAAGCGGTTTTAATTTAGGTTTTAATTACACTAATTGTCTCGCAATATCTGTGAGACATCACGCGTGTTGTGCAATTATTTTTAATGCTTAGTCTTGAGTTTTAGACATTTGTAAGCACGAATTTTGAGTTTAACTTTTGATGACTTAACTCGACATCGGCAAATGGCAACATAAATTGTGGTAAGTAATTTAAAAGATATCTAGCTAGACCTTATAGCACCTATATACATATTTAAGTTACTTATAGTATATTAAATAATGTTTCTCATTAGCATTGGCAATGTCGGAGAAGCCTGAACAATCCATACTTAAATTTTTAAAAAGCACGAGCTTCCATATTATAAACATTTTTGTAAAATATGTTTAGTTATTCCTCACATTACATTCTGATTGAAAATTCTGTGCACAATGTGTTTTCTAGTATATCCACTACTTCTGTTTGTTAGTGCAGTGGATTAAGCTTACCATTTCTTATTGAAGTGTTAAACGAGTTTTATAAGTAGACAGACGTAGTTACGACTAAATAATATTGGTTACGTCTTTTAAACTACAACTAATTAATTTTCTCTTGTCAAGGCAATGTTTTATTTAAATTAATTATTACATAGTAAATACAAGACCTGAGTCGAAAATCGGATAAATATTATAGGTATGATATAATTAAACCTTATTCCATCAAAAGGAGAAAATACATAAGAACCCAAGTTCCAATCACACATTCTTTATACACTCATATTAATTTACACCGCGTCCTATTCATTCGCATTATCTAATAAGATGATACCATACATTATACTAATATTGGAGATTTCATAAATATGTGTGAAAGGGCATTGGTTACTTTCTTTGATAGATTAATCAAGTCACCGGTGCGAATGGCGTATTGACTGATTTGAAAGGTTGCCTTTTATGGGTAAAAGTCAAGGGATTTCGTGAGGGCTGGAAATACATATATACATAAACTCACGCCTTTTATCCCAGAAGGGGTAGGCAGAGGTGCCACCAGAACCACATTTCGCCTATTATATTCCGTCCCACGATGTGATAGGAGGTGAGCCTATCGCCATATCGAATCAAAAAATTCAATATCACTTTGTCCAACCCGGGGTTCGAACCCGTGACCTCAGCTTTGTAATCGTATCGTAGCACAACTACGCCACCGAGGCAGTCAATTATAGAGTAAATACACCACGTATTTATGTAGTAATGTATGGAGGCAGTGGTCGCGGGTTCATATTTCATTTACATATAGTGCATCTATTTCAAAATAATACACAATCGCCACGCCTACATAGGGGTTGGCAGGGATCATGGTTCTTCACATTTGATCGATCTTGACAGACATTTGCTAGTCGTTTCAGGATAGGTACTTCTAACATGACCCTTGTCTAGGGTCTTGATTAGGTTGATGTAGGTTCTATGTTTTTTTTACTGCAGTGAATGGAGAGACGAACATGCCATTCGCCTGATGATAAGTGATACAACCGTTCACGGACAGTAGCAAAACCAAACAACACCATGAATTACAAAGCTATGCTTGGCATGCGGTCCAAATAATTCCAGCAAAAAAGCTCATGTGATTGCGTTAAGATGAGAAATCACTGTTAACTTAAAAAGGCACAAACTGGCCTTGGCAAATGTAATGCGAACAGATTATTCACCGAAACATGTTTATTTCTTGCTGGTTGTCATAATTGTGTCGGCCTGGTCGAAACACAGGCTTAACTAAAAACGCGATACACGATTTACCACCATACATACGAATATTCATTACAGTCGTTGATCTAAGCTAAGCCCGATTGTATAGTAATGTAATTATCGACAGCTTAGTTTGCGCGTCACGTAATGCATTTATAGCCGATACAAATCGGTCTGCCAGCGTTCTCACACGTAAATACTATCTTCATTTCTTCGACGCGTCTTCTGATACGTTTTTGTGTTAGAACTTCGTAGTGACAACCTCGTTATACACAAGATTCGCAAGTGCAAAGTTTTAATGGTTCAGATTTTTAAAAATGGAACCACTATTATGAATGGTATTTTGATGGTATGATTTTCATTATGTTGAATGAATTGGTTTGAATTAAATGGTTACCTTTAAGCTGTAATGGTCGCCACACACGTTTGCGCAAACGTGAGCTTGCGCAAGTCTCGAATGAATCGAAAATTGGTACGAAGTTTGCGCAGTTATTTGCCCACACACATTCCAGTATACTGGAGCAAACTAATACTTGCACAATTATATCGGTACGTGTGTGGCGACCATTATGGTATTTATTCTATCAAGATTATTTAAATAAAATAAATACTTTTTATAAATATAATTAAAAACATACCTTCTATGCAACATGTATTATATTGTAGCTAATTATAAAAAAAATAATGAATCAGCAAAATCAACAAGATTTTCGCCAAAAACAAGTTTTAGTCATAGTTAAGTAGATTTACTACTTTGTTCGTCAAACCACGTGATAAGTTCGTAATGGCCCTCGGAGACAAATAAAAAGGTCTCTTATTAAGTACCTAATAACAATGTAACTTGCATGCTTCGAAGTGCGTGCTGGCCTGTTGGTAATGGACCAGACGCGGCTGACATGTTTACGGTGGTCGCGGGCTCAAATCCCAGGATACATCTCTGACTCTCTCGGAGTTATGTGTGTATTGATAGTAAATTACTATGCACTATAACGGTGAATATATTATGTATATCTGAGCGTATGTAACTATGGGGTGTATTTATTTTTATTACAATACATATCTTATAACTTACACTTGTGTTGTGTTTATATCGTGATTCTTATTCAACTCCTTTATTTTAATCTTTATCAGACTATAGCACCACTCAAATGCTATCAAAAATACCCATAAGAGTCTCGATAGCCACAGATAAATACGTCATAATTATCACATGTACTGTGCATATAAATATTACTTTGAGTCAATCAGTAGCGAATACACTGATCAAACAGGTCGGACTTCAAGAGCGAAATAAATCGTCGAATCCAACTCAGTTGAGCAGTGTTCGATAAACTAACAGTGGCCTTCTCTCGTCACATACACGTCTGTAACTAAAGATTATCTTATTTTTTGAGTGTTCCCAGATGACAGCACAGAACAGGCTTCTGATTATGGCACAAGTTTCATAGAGGACAAAGTCACTAAACGAATATAGCTATGAGGAGAGGGCTACGCTCGGAATTTTCTTATAAGATCGAACCAAAACAGAAGAGATCCCTAGGAGAAAAAAAGTCATACAAAGCTTAATGTTATTAACCTGGATTAGCAATCAGATTACAGAAAGCTTGCACTGTGTTTTGCCTAATTTTCAAAAAGGTATTGTTTTTGGTATCATTAGACCAATAAATTCTGAAGACGACAAGGCAGATGCAACCATTTAATAATACGTTTTAAAAAATCTCATACAGTCGCATACCGCTAAGTGGAAGTAGCTTGGCGCCAAAGCCATTTAATTAGACATTTATTAGCTCTTTACTGACCTTTACTGGCTCGTATTTCCATAATGCCTCACTTAACTCATGCCAATCAGGGAAGTAGTTCCTATTGCCTGAATAGTGGAGCCATAAATACATACGATAACGCGATGGGTACGAGTCGAACAAGAAGGAAAATAAAATTAATGTCATATCAAAATTCTAATAACAAAATTAATACGAAAGAAATCTATCTTGCAATTATTAATCTAGTAAAAAATATACAAGTGCTATACCTTTATCTAATATATAAAATTCAGTTTTAGTGTTTATACTCCTCCGAAAGGGCTTGACCGATTTTATTGAAATTTTATATGTATATTCAGTAGGTATGAGAATAGGTTTATAACTAATTTTTACACTCCTAACTTATTATAACTAATTTTAGAACAATGGAACATCATTCAAATATTTGCACAACACAAATTACATTTCAACGGGTGCAAAAAGATCAAAAAGGCCCTTTTCATCTTCTTAATAAAGGTGGGGGACAATAACAGACGGTGTTAACCGGTTGAGAAGCGAACTGGTTGAAATTAAGTTCAGTCGTAATGGTTTGTACTGTTTAGATTCGTCGCTAAAGGGAGCAATTTTATAATTGTCGGTTGCAAATAAACTGAAGCTAAAATTAAGTTCAACGCCTTTATATTTTATTGCCATTGATACTTTTGACTGCCGACAGCCTCGGTGGCGTAGTTTAGCGGTATGATTGCTAAGCCGAGGTCTCGGGTTCGAATCCTGGGTCAGGCAAAGTGATATTGAATTTTTCTATTCATTATTATTCATTATCAAAAGCTATTGAAGGAAATTGTTGGTCAGTTACATTAAATGAAATTAATCTTTAACATTATTGTTTTACCTGTGGTTTTCATTGCATTGAAAAACATGAAAAAGGTTGGGATTGGGATTCTTCAGAAGATCGACGTAATCTTATTTTGTTATTTATTTATAATAAAATAAAATCTATCAACAATTCCACATGTCTATCAGAATCTAAATTATACAGGGTATCTCAAGACCGCGACCGAAAACGAAGCCAGGTGGTAGTATTAGTGACTTCAGACACAATGCAACTAAAAATTTCGCTAAAAAAAATTCGTCATTATTTTTGTAATTTTTTTCTTATCGTCGTATTTGGTGAAAAATACATATTTTTTCCAAAATAATGATGTACACCTTTTTATTTTTAAAGACGCAATGGTAGGTAAGGATTTAAATTACTATTTTCGCAAAAACTAAGGATTTACCACCTAAATACGATGATTTTTAAAATATTGCCAAAAATAATCTGTCGCTTTTTTTGCGAAATTTTTAGTTGCATTGTGTCTATAAACACTAAAACTACAACCCGGCTTCGTTTTCGGTCGCGGTCTTGATTTACCCGGTACATATTTTTGAAATAAACTAGCTCATCTACACAAACCTTTACAGTTTTCGCATTGTTAAAACAATATTTGAGCCAAAATTATCTATTTCTCATAAATCACTCAATTGTACAATATAAAGAAAATCGAACTAAATGTCTTAAAAGCGTTTTGAGCTTAAAATGTTCTTAATTAGGTCTATGGTAGTCAAAATGTTACAATTATGTTGTCAACAAAGCCGTAATCGTCATAAGTATTTTTCGGCCATAAAGGCTGTTAGAGATATAATGATACAATCCTCTCTAAAATACGCATTAATTTATCGTGCAAGCTTTTAAGAGACCGATAAAATATAAAGCCTAAAACTGGACTGAAATAAGAAATTTTGAATAAAAGAGCGCAATTACTTAAATATTTTTTATTGTTTATTTTACAATAGACTTCAAGAAGGGAGAGCAAGAGAGTGCGTGGTGGACTGCTGGTAACGGGCCAGACGCGGCTGTCTACATGTTCACGGTGGTCGCGGGATCAAATCCCAAAGCAACACTCTGACTTTTCGAAGACATGTGTGTATTGATAGTGAATCACCACGCACTATAACGGCGAAGGAAAACATCGTGAGGAAACTTGCATACCATAGCCATTCGTAAGAATTTCTATGGTATGTAAAGACCGCCAACCTGCACTAGGCCAACGTGGTGGACTATAATATGGCCTAACTATCAATCGTACCCTTAATTGTAGAGTAGGTCCGTGTCCTGCAATGGGACGTATATGGGCTGATACAAAGGGAGATCATGTTTTTGGAGTGAAGGCTACGTACTGGCAAAGTGTCGGACGCCTGCCTACAAGCTGGACGGACAACCTTCAAGGTTGCAGGAAGTCGCTGGCTGAAGGCCGCTTCCAATAGGTGGATGAGGTGATCCTTGGGAGGCCTATGTGCCGCAGTAGACCTCCTGAGCTGAGTTAGAGAGAGAGAGACACCAAGGAGCTAAGTGACAACGAGGTGCAATATTATTCTTGGTCAATTGATGCCCTATATCATATAGCTTACCTTGATGGATGCACAATTTATTTATTTATTTTATTTATATATTCTTTATTGTACACCAGGAAAAACAAACAGAGATTATAACAAAATTTTACAATAAGTACAATCGGCGGCCTTATTGCACAAGGCAATCTCTTCCAGGCAACCTTAGGATGGACATAGAAGAAAAGAGAGAGAAAGGGCAGTCTAAGGTGTATAGTGACATAAATATAAATAGATAAATAACAATAAAATATAAACTCATACAACAAACATACAAATTACATACATATATACATATAATATTAAATATATATAGATATATACAAAATAAATGTTAATGGAATAGTAAAAGCACAGCAATCTGTGAGTTCAGAGAGAGAGATAGTGCTCCTTGACTTGTGATTTGAATGACGATAGTGTTCGAGCCCGTCTTACGACATCTGGAAGTGAGTTCCACAATCGAAAAGCTTGTACGCAGAATGACTTGTCCATAAATGTCGTGGTGTGTACGGGCATTCTCAATTTCAGATTCTCCGATGACCTCAGGAATCTTTCATGGGAAGTATGGAGAAATTAGAAAGAATATTGATTAATAAATAATAAATAAACACACCCAACAGTCACATACATAGTCCTAACTCCACATTAAGATCAATTAAGTCTTGTGTCGCAAGTATCGGAACTACGAGAGACTTTTCGGTCTCACAAACACCCAGACCCGAAAAAAATAATTGTGGGCCGCGCAAACATTTCATTCTTTCAACCCGCGGCCTCTCATTTCACAGTCGGTGTCTAACCAACTGCGCCACGGAGGCTGTCATTGATGCAACCGATAATCGTTTCTTGCCATTCGAAAAAATAATCTAGCCGTGTATTCAGGACTATAAGAAAGAGAAAACAAATTGGTCGGCAAACTGTTCCACAACTTAATGGTTCAGAATGAATATGAAATGGAGAATCTCGTGAATCGGGTCTAGATGAATAAAAACACAAAATTGTGGTGCTGCAATTATAAGTCAAGGACTTTATAAATATATTCGTAATTATTTCAGGTTTTTTTTTATTCTGTTCAATAAGTTGATCAATTTTTCATAAATGGTACCTACTACAGCAAAGATTAATTTCATAATATTATATTGATATTTAAATGCTGAGTAATTCGGGAGATCACTTATTTGTTATCTGGACTATTTTTATGACAGAGAACGACACATAATTACAGAACAAGTAAAATGTTATAAATATCTACTTGTACAGTTGTTAAATCGACGTATTAAACCCTCGCTTATAAGGAAATCGCTGATCCCACAGTTCGGTGAACTTATTTCCGTCCAAAGACGTGGTAGTTCCTATTGCAATGAGTACAAATTCGAATTCCGGTCAACCTATATGGTAAAAGCTAAAAGTTGGGCTAAACGGGCCGTCAGATCTGATATTTCAGGGAACCTCTCGATCCAAGATAAAATTCACCTGAATGTAAGTGTATTGTAATAAAAACAATCTCTCGCTGATCGACACTATTTTGCCGACCCGCTTAAAATCGAATTTACTAATGAAACCGAAACGACAGCCATATTACACTTGAGTCACTATGAATGACGTCTCTTAACCTATGCATGATGATCGCTGTCTAGCAGAATACGAGTCCTAACCATTACTGGCACTCACGACGTTTTCCCGGTAAGTAATTCTACACTATCGCAGTTCGCTTGGCAACGCGTGACGGCTGCGTCTTCTCGATAAAGTAATCCCCGTATTGTGCTCGAACAATCTCGTGCGTGCGTTTCACGAGTAACACTACGCTTTTCTCTGATTGACGTGTTATCTGATTTATACGGAATCCCTTCTTTATTGATGACTTGGTTTGTACGACGTCGACTAGAGATCTCGGGTACTAAAGAGCTTTTTGTATTAACAAAATAAGAAAGATAGAAAGAAAAATAAGTTTATTTACCACAAATCTTAAATTAAGACTTACATCTCTTCGGATAGCAATACGAGAAAGATACCGGTATTATATGCTATGTACATCTCACAGCACCTCGTGTCTGTGGCATGCAGGTGACCACTCAGCATAATGTTAAGCTGTGGCCTGAAACCACAACCCAACGCTGATTTTCGGTGGTCACCTCGGGTGACATTCGGACGCCAGCTAGATTCTAAATACTTATTTTATTTACATATCTATTAGTAAAAGATAATAAATAAAAACAGAACAGTACTACCTACTAAAATCTTAATCCTAGCGTAAATTAAATAAAAGCATATCAGATATTATTCACATTATGTAGCTTTTGACATTGTAGTTTTTAGTTGTACAACCTGATGATATTTTGTGGGTCAGTGTGTTTTTTTTAAATTACAAAGGAATTTACCGAATACAGTAAATACATACAATAATATACAATAACACAGTCGTTATAATAAATAATGTTAAATTAAAGTAAGCTGGATTAAGATATTCACAGAGAGAATGGATAGGGATGAGACGTGAGATATGCATAGGTTCATGCTCATTGAAATGTATGATGTAGGTGACACAAATTGAGGTAGGTTTCCAGGAAACCCTCATATTTCTTTAAAAACAAATTTCGCAAACGATTGAAACAACTAATAAGTATCACCATTTCAAATTAATGTTTTTCCAGACAAACTTTGTTCCCAAGGGCGTTCCATTGCAACAACTTGACAAGTAATTAAAAGTACAATTCACAAGAACCAATGTTTTGCAAACTTCCCGTGAAGCCTTTAAATAACGAACATTTATAGTCGATAAAATGAAAAAAGCTTTACAAATAAAATTCAATTTGACGAAGCCTGTTCAAATCTGCGTGAAACGTGAAATAAAATGCAAAGTTTACGGCGCGCCCGCTCAAACGCACTACCAATCAAAGTTTTTACGTAATGCCGTTGCGTTGGTATAGTCAGTACCGACGTTGATAGTGATCTGTTACGAGGTTTCATTTTAATATTTATTGTATTGTCTGGCTTCTGTATAGTATTCTTATACCATAGGTGATAAATAAATACATCCAACAGTTACATAGTCCAGACCCCACATTAAGATCAAACATTGTGTCGTTGATATCAAGAACTACGAGAGACATTGCTGTTTCACAAACACCCACACCCGAAACAAATACCTGTGGTTCATAGAAACATTCGTGGCCTCTTGTTTCATAGCGGGCGTCTAACCAACCGCGCCACGGAGGCTGTCAAAATATAGAAGATGAATAATGTCTGATAGAAGTTGTTGAAAATTAGCGCTTTTCGGAACGGTCGATCCGATCACCATAATCTGAATCGGTCGATTTCCTTTCGCTTTACTTTTCAAATCAGTATCGGTTATAATTTTTATGTTATTGACTTTAAATAATAAACAACTTTTTATTTTTATTACATTGCAAATTAGCTATAATCTTCGATCAACAATACAGCCTATAATACTAAATTACTATTGATTTGAAACGCATTTGATGCTTAAAAATTCGTGATGTAATGGATACTTTTCTTTAAAATATGTTATATATTAGATAAGGTTAAAGTAAAACACCTTCTTATAATTCTTGTGCTAACCAATATATATCGAGAAATACATTATTCAAATTAATTAATTAAAAAGGTTGTTTTACTTTCACCTTGCCTAACGCGTGGTTCTACATGGAACAATAGCTGTACGTAAATTTCAAACAATTATTTGGGTCTTAAAATTGCCACCAAAACTAAAATGAAATAAATACAACAGGTAGGTACTTGAAGTAAATTACATTTATTCTCTGTGTCCATTTCTTTTTATCTCCTAAAAAAATATAAATTGACATAAAACGTAATGTAATAAGCGAGGATAAGCAATGTAATGGAAATTCGACCTGAAATGGGTTATGTGGCTTAACTATCTTTAAGCATGCGACGTGATTAAATCTCGAGGAGGAGAGAGATTGGGTTCGGAGAATTTTAACATAATACGAGTTTCGGATGATAGACAAAAAAGGAGAATGCTCATTTTACTATGAAACCTGGTATCGGAGCGAAGATTTTTGTTCCTCGATGAAACCTACTTTTTTGTATAGGGACAAATATATCTTTTCAATAAAATACTAATTAATTCAATAAAATAATTGCAACCCAGGCCCGGAGTTCTAGGATAAATGAACATGAAGTCCAATCACTCTGGTAGCCCCATTTGAAGTAATGGCTGACGTATCGTAAAATGGGATGATAATTACTTTAGTTTATAAAAATCTGTCGCCCGGGATAAGCAGGAAAACGTTCGACAAAACATAAAATATACTATATTGAATTATAAGTAGTATTAGAATCGGGACAACGATTTTTTTTACCGATACCATGAATAGGCATTCTCCTTTCATGAATAAAGGAAATTACTTTTTTATACTAACAAAATGCGAACTGCAATGCATCTGATGCTGAATGTATTGCAATCCGGATAAATAATCTTCCAGCAACGTGAAGTATAGTAATATAGATGACATTATAATATTATGATCGGTGCTTCTAAAAGCCACCGAATATACTTTACAAATAAATACTTAGTTTTACTAATTTAGAGAATGATTTCAAAACTCTAAATACAATATTATTTAGATACGTATTTTTGAAACCTTCGTTCCCTTAAGATACATAAATTTAATAAATCTTTGACATCCACTGAAAATATTGTGAATCTTTATTCTTTCAGCATAATAGTCGAGACTTCATTAACTTTACATCGACATGAAAAACGACGCATTAGAAAATGAAGTTCCAAACTACTGCTTTGTTATTTCTACTTTAATAACAAGAGCGCCCTAAGCTGCAATTTTAATAAATACAGTGCAACCTCGATATAACAAATCGGAGGGGAACAAGAAAATATTCGTAATATCAAGTAATTCGTTGAACTGAGGTTTGTTATGTTGAGGTTAGATTGGTCTAAAATTCGTTATAAAGAGGTAAAAGAATAGTTTTATTCACCTCAATATTACTTTACGTTTCTGAGCCATTTTAACTTAAATCTTTAACAATAGTGACGAGCAGAGGTGTTTACATTACTTTCCATCAAAACAACAATGATTACTTTACAAACAAAAGCGTGTCGAAACATGTCGAGACATGAATCACATTATAAGATTAAGAGTTATATTATTGGTGGAAACTTTATATAAAGGTTTTGGGTTGGCAAAATTCGTTAATTAGAGGTATGAATACTTTTTCTTGATAGTTGAAAATTCGTTATAAAGAGGTTGTACGCAAAGAATGTTCGCAATGTAAAGGTATATTTTATATTGACTCTTATGGACAATTCAAGGGGATTACGATGAATTTGTTAAATCGAGGAAGTCGTTATATTGAGGTACGTTATATTAAGGTTGCACTGTAATATCGAGGAAAGAAGGTTTTTTATTGTTTTTATAGATGTTCATAATGTTATACTATGTCTTATGCTTATCATAAAAGTAATAAGCTCGTGAAGAAATAAAAATAATAAAAATATGGTACTTAATTTGCAAATAATTTATTAAAGATTATTAACTCAAATATATCCACGAGACGCAAACGGAATCGGTATTACACCAGTTGAAATCATATCGCAACTTGATTGCGTGGGTGTCACTATAACGTTTGTTGCATCGTCTTCTACGGCTGTCGTTTTTCGGTAAAATACAAATATTTTCGCATCAGCTCTTTGCAACTCATTTTATTTGATATATTGACCATAGTTACCTCTGTCCATTTTGTTCCCTTATCATCGAAGTTCCTCCCATAATCTTTTATAACGTCAATACTTGTTTATCGAACGGAAGCCTAAGATTATCTTTCCGGTAAGTAACTGAAAACAATTCGAATTTCAATCATTCATTCAATCTATCACGTTATAATCTTAACATTATGTAAGTCATCGGTAGCGCAGTTGGGAACAGACTTCACCGTCAAAACAGATCGTAGATTGAAGAAAATACCTTTGAATTTTCGGTTGATTTGTCTGTAGATTGCAAAAACATTATTGTAAGATATTATTATGTCAAAACGTGATTGAATACAGAAACACAACAGGAGAAGCCAAACCACCTTGCATATTTATCAATATTTCACAATTTTGAATAAAATATTTATTCAAATCTTCTGTTTCCAGTAGTCGAAGTCTAACGCATCCGAAGCTAAAAGATATGCTTATTCGAGTTACAGATGTTAGGTGCAAATCCGAGGGAATTTACGTCTCAAATTCACGCTCCATCGGCTAGGAAAAGTATCTTAAATCTGTGTAGAGACGATATTTTTCTAAAAGCTCACAACAAATATGTGACATTTGGTTTATTGTGTGAGATGATTGAGTGTTAAACAGTGATTCACGTAAAATAATAATAGTATTTTATTAATTTAAATCGGAAAATTTTATATCGATCTCTAACTATATAATCAGACATTTCGAGTTGTGAGTACGAATTAATACTTATGTACCTGATTTTATTTGCTTGGTACCAGAAAATTAACTACATATATGTAATGATTTTCATAGTAAATATACTAAAATAATTCTGTGAGTGATGTTTTAATAAGACAGAATGTAGACCAATAAATACATGTTTTTTTTTTAATTGATTTTTTTTCTTACTTGAAAAATAGTATGAGTGGGATTTTGAAAAGTTACCCTTATTAAAGGTTTAGCTAAAGAATTCATTATAGAAACAAATGTATTGTTTTTTATTTATTAACGTCTTACTAATGATAATCCACTACAACGGTCCATTTAGCAATTATAAGAGTTGTACTTATAACACATAATCAAACGAAGGATTCCTCATTTTACCTGTATAATATCCATGGCATTTAATTTTAAATGAGGTCTGATTAAGTTTTGTTATTCTTGTATAATAACTTTACCCTCGTTTCCTTTTTGGGCATACCGTACGTACTCGCTAACCGAATGATTTTGTCAGTTTCAAAGTCGGATAACATACTTGCGCGTTAAACATCAAGATTGATAGAATTTTGCAGAAAATATATTATGTCTCAGTAGATGTGACTTATTTTTGAGTTATTTATCTTTGATGTCGAACATATACCCAGCAAAAATACATTTTTCTCAATATTAACTGCACACAATACATAAATTGTGAAGTTATCCTTCGGACCCCGTCTTGTTACAATGTTATTTACTACTATATTTTAATAAGCAAAGTAAGCATTCTATCTATATCGAGATGTCGTAACTATCTGAAGTATGCGACTTCTGCGATCAAGATTTCTGATAGTAGATTATAACATTAAGGAATTTTAACGTCACGCATCGAGATGTTCAAAATTAGCTCATAATCGATGAATGCTTCGCACGACTTCTTCACAACCGTGAGTTCGATTCGGAAGATATAGGCCATAGTCCACCACGCTGGCCTAGTGCGGGATGGTGGTCTGTTGGAGGGATATCATTAAGCTAACAACTAAACTACCAAGTAGCCCGCGGAAAACAGCTGTCAAAACATTTCTTGATATTAAATAAAATGCACTTGAAACGATTGACAGATAACACTATTTCGTGATTGTGCGGCGAGTGACACCGTATCTGGGATAACCCTGACACTATCAGAGTTGATAGAATAGTTTGCCAGATAAACGCGACTCAATGCCAATGATTGCTTTAGAAGAGCCTAGAAATATTTCAATCTTACTGTTTCTGAGCGCCGCTTTTCTTTCAAATTAATGTTAACGTAAAATTACAATATTCAAAACCTAATAATAACCTGACCTTTTAATTAGAAACGTGGCATTACTGAGCTTTGACCTACACTGATTTAGAGCCACTTAGCGTTAGTCTGCCGAACTATATAAGTGCAGGTCTTACATTTGCTTGAAATAATTATGGAATCTAGCGTAGGCTTATTTATAACATCGTTCTTATGCCCTAATGCTAACAACACTTAAATTTACTGCGATTTTTTCATTCAGCATGATATAAGTAAAAAAAATATCAAACAACACACATCAATACACTGCGCCCGGACACGCACAAGTTGACGCATTCCGGCTTTTGAAACACATTGGGGAAGCAAAGAAAACAACAAGCGGAAGCAAAGATTATACAGTGCGTTTCTCTCCAATCATAAATATGCGCATTTAAAAAAATATCTTCAAGTATCAGTTTCCGGAATAAAAGATAACCTTCAAGGACCTTGTTAAGAATGCAAGACGAGGTAATGCTTTGTATGAATCACACATTTCTCATTTTTGTTATACCAATAACACACTGAATTTAGTCATCAATGGGCAGTGGTGTACTAGCTGTCTTTGTGAGGGTGACCCCCCCGTCGCATAGCTTTTCGTCTAACTGCACACCTAATGTAGATTTATATCTGCGTATTTTCTGGATAAGAAAACTTCGGTTGCTACAGCACAGCTCAGTTCTTAAGTTATTAAAACATAGTGGCTAACAAAGTGCCAAAGTTCATTTTACGAAATACAACATTATTATATTATTGCCTACTGTATCAGCCCATATATGTCCCACTGCAGGGCACGAGCCTCCTCTACAATCGAGTACGATTGGGAGGGATTAGCCCATATAGTCCACCACGCTGGTCTAATGCGGGTTGGTGGACTTTACATACCATAGAAATTCTTGCAAATCACTATGGTATGCAGGTTTCCTCACGATATTTTCCTTCACCATTATTAGCCACGTACCTTTTCAACTTTTTTCAGCAATAAAATCTCCTCGCAATTGCCATTACAATGCACTTGCGACATTCGGACACTCTTTACAAATTTTCAGTAACACAATCATAATTTAAAACGTGTCGATTAAACAAGTTCTCGTCGCCCCAGGACGGTCTTAATAATTTAATTTCACCGCAGCTCCAGGTAAATTTAATTGTCGAAACTTATAAATTAAATAAGTGCTTTGAAGGACTCGTTAGCATGAAGATATAGTTTGAGTACTTCTAATTAGTAATAGAAGTAATCATAAAAAGCTTTTGAGATTGTAATGCTTTAATTACGAATAAATAACTTGGGACCCAAAAAAGAAATGTAATTGGTTAAGACATAAGCTTCTTGCCCAGTGATCAAGGACAAGTTAAATAATCTGACACAATAATAAAAATAAAACACTTTATTATTACACCACACGACACAAAATACAAAGACGAAACAAATTTACATTTGGTGAAACAATTGGCGGCCTTATCGCTTAAAGCGATCTCTTCCAGACAATATTTCAACAGGTAAAATGTCAGGCGACATTGGCGGTGGTTGTTATTTAAAATAAACAACATAAATAATACATAGATAGATATTCCTAGGTTTATAGAGTACCTAAATACAGATTTTTATTCCGTCTGTAACAATATTCGTGCAGATGCTCTATTTATTCTGTTCGATTTGAGCTATCTTCTCCGTATTCCTAATACTGTTCATTCTCAAATTACTTATACAGATTGCTCTAATCGATATAAGCATCCATTGTAATATCATGCATAGATATTGTTGATTACTTTCTTGTTATTTTTGGTTTATAATATAGAGATTTTATATTGCTTTCTCTGATAAGATGAAGTATTACTTTGCGAGTAAAACATGATCTGTTAATAATAATGTTTACGAATCACGCATAAACATGGAACATTTCTTTCTTAACATACAAGCGTTTGTTTCTATAATATATTATCTATGATTGTTTATAGCCGACTTTTCACTAACTACACCTCTTCCATCATTAATAAGTCCACAAACCTAGCTCAACTCCAATCCAGAGCAACTCATATGATATTGCAAATGTATGATTTTCTCAAGTGAGATTTATATTGGTAATCTGAATTTGTACACGACGCAGCGATAGGGCCGAGAATTACTAGAAGGGAAAAGAGGATCATACGAAAAATAGTTTTTAAGTTCAATTCATAGCTCTCGTGGTAAACAAGAACGTGACATTAAATGACAGTATGAGTGACCAAGCAGGTGACCACTTACCAGCGTAATGTGGATGGTCGCATGTCTCATAGAGCAAGGTCATCTCAATTGCCGTAATCCAGATTGACCGCAAAAATTGTCTTAAAGGTTGAGTTTCATACACAGTTTTTTTATGTTGCGATTATTTTTTTAGATTTTCTTTCTGAGTGTAGTTTCATGCTCATAGACTAACTCTTAAATGCATTTTTTACGGGCTCATAAAAATATCACATTTCAATCAATTTATTCCATGTTTAGTACAAGTCTTCTGGGATATAAATAGAAACTACGATAGATTTTATATGTCCCAATAACCACATCCGAAACGAATAATTGTCAAACGAATAAACATGATGCCAAGATCGAACCTGCAGCCTCTCGGTTTACACCCGGCAGCATTATCAACAGCGCCACGAAGCCAGAGATTATGATATAGCTTATTTATGGTATACACTATTTGCATACCAAAATTATGTTGACGTACTCATTCATTAGGAGAAGTCACACCAATACACACGTTTTCAATATAACTTTTTACAGTGTAGTAATAAGATCTTGTTTCGGGGCGTGAAAGAGGTCAAAACGATTGGAAACAGAGAGAGAAAATGTTTATAAAGAATACACAATACGAGTATAATTTGAAAATGGAAATCGGATTGAGACGTGTAACAATTTCAATGTATTTTGATTAATTTAGGTTTTTTTTAACTATTGAACTTTTGTTTACCAACGTCCCGACTGCTGTTACCTAGAGTCTAGACAATAGCCGAAGTCAAATCTAATTCCAATTAAACTTCGATTATGGGATAATACTGCCTGTTTTTACTCACACTATAAATCTTAGAGCTCTACACAAAAAATGCGAAAATATACGATGTATCGACCAGAATGGTAAAGTTCAGCCTTCACGATTTTAATTGTTTTTCTATTGAAATCATTGTGAGACCGATAAAGTCTCTCCTAGTTCCTGATATCCACGACACAAGACTCGGTCTTAGTGTGGGGTCAGAACTATGTATGTGACTGTTGGGTGTGTTTATTTGGTTGTATTTAGTTATTACTATTACATCTTGCTAGATTATGACTATAATGAATGTTTAGCTGATCTTAACTATCGGAAGAGGACAGATAGAAGACGAATTCATCAATGCTCACCACAAGATTAAAATGTGAATAAGGATCGCAATTTTATAAATTCGCGTTAGTGGAACCAGCCCTTATTACAAGATAAACGGTTGATCGACAATATCTCTGTCACATATCTCGCAATGGAATATTGTTGACGTTATCACAGCACCGAGATACGTTGATCTCGATAAAATTGAAGGCTTTAGATGGTTTGTTTTACTTCTGTTGCGGATCGCAAACTGAACACGATACACACGGCGGTCAAAATGAACAGTAAGTTTTTATAAAATCATTTTTATTCAAAAGTAGTAGTGTTAATTTTTTTGAAACTGTTTTCAAATAATCGATGGGATAAAAATTGGAAAGAATGTGTAAGATTTTTCTGTTAATTTTAAGTCGCCATTTTTGTTATGTAATGATTTTGAAATAAGCTTCCGCGACAAAACTACGGAGAATTATATGAAATAAAAATAAATTTCTATTATTGCATAATTTGTTATTCAAGTTTCTTCGGAAAGTTAAACATACTGGCAAATATTTCTAAAATTTAGTGTGTAAAGTATTTTTAATATTATATTTACAAAGACGTTTATTGTCTTTAATAAATATTGTAGGCGTATTTGAACATTATGGATTCTTATTTGTGGAATTTATTAAAATAGCGGTTTTCGGTGCTTCATGTGCAAAATGAATAAACAATGTCGTAGATATAAAATATTGTTTTTTTTTTTAATCGAACAATAAAAAAGAAAAATACTAATTTCAACAAATTAAAGTATTTGGTGTTTAGTTTCCGCTGAAACAATATTGTAGGTATAGTTTTTATATGAAAAGATTTAAAACTATATTAAATTCATCATAATTGTTTCCTTCAAAGAATATGTATTTGTTTTTATTTAAACAAGGATGATCAATTTATACTAGAGTACAGTGACTTCAAAGATACATCTTAAGCTCTTGTTTTTGCCGATAAGTTATTTATCTTGGCAGCTTCCTGACGCGTTGATAATGTAGAATAAAGAAAAGGTACTATGTTTTATATGAACAATTGATATGTTGATACTTTTTATTTTGGTTTGTGACTAAGATCCTATAAATATTGAAAGAAAGTATAAATAATAATATAATTTAAAAAATCCGGTGTTTAAATATAAGTAAAAAATCCGGTGGTTTGAAGTCTGTAATGTTTTCAAAAATAAATACTTGCATAATATTGTATGTACTTTGCGAATTAAAATGCGCACAGAGGGGCAATACAAACAAAACGATAATACAGGAAAACACATCAACCGGACTTACCGGGGTCCCGTTCCCGAAGCTGGATGGTCGGCGCCGAGGACTTTGGTTGCTATACTTCCATCGAACACCTCTTTTCACCAGTTAGTCCACAATACACTAACGAATCAGGCGAATATCCAGCTCGCGGAGCACGCACCATGAGTTGCGAAGCGCAAACGAGACTCCTTACAATATTTCGCACAACAGCCGAAGCAAGCAACAAACTACCCTCCCCAAAATTATATTTACATTAAAATTTAATGAATACTTAAACTTCACAAACGATATTATTGTAAATTGTAGTAAGTATAAAATATTAAGGTGATCTTAAAGTAAAATTCTGAAAATACTTTATAGACACTTCCGCGCCCACAGACCTACCACTAGAATTTTGTCAAAACAAAACTAATTTTTACGGATTTTATCGCGATTTGGTTTAATTTTTACATTTTTTAACCTCGCGACGTTCCGATTACTTTACACCTTTCGAGATCAGGGCGCGGAGACCGCCTCGTTTTTAAAATCCTGGAAAGCGATCACGACCCAAGCTAGTACAATATTCGACGCTGTACAATGCTCAAAACATGTACATAAGATTTACATATATGCCTTTATTTGTCCCTCAATTAAACGTTAATATAATTTTTAATAAAAAAGCAGTTGTTGTTGTTGACATATTGCGAACGCTGTATAGACCTATAAAAACATATGCATTATAGTTTTCCTTTCATTACAAATAAGTGTGCCGATTGAATGTCATCTTGTGTGAGTTGTTAATATGTCTTGCTAATAAATAAATACGTTGTACACTTCTTTGTATTTCCAGCAGCCTTTTGGCTTCTATGGAGCGCGGCGGCGCTGTGTGGCGCCTCCGCTTTCTCAATCCAATTGAGACAAAACCCGGAGACGTTGTGCGTCGGCCAGGAGAACTTCCTGAGGATAGCCAGCATCGAAGACTGCGTGCACTACTACCAATGCTACGCCGGCCGGTCCTACCTTATGCAATGCCCTGAACATACGTGGTTTAACGAGGCCGAGCAGGTACTTTTTTTCTTTTCTGTCCCACAATGTTAGTCCCACTGCGGAATAAAGGATAAAATGTTCCATAATGACGTGTTTCATAGTTTATTTTTATCATTTTAGTGTAGTATCAGCTAGATTGTATTAAGTAATGAAAATCAGCTGTGTTTTGTCTGAGGTAACTTGGATAACAGCTAAATAGATATTTTTTTAAAAATGTATCGAAAAATTAATTTAGTTGTACAACGATTCGATAATTTTATAATTCTTAACAGTGATCAAAAATAGTAATAATTAATTGTGTTCTTCATAGGTGTGTGATTGGTCAAGTCCTCCAGCTGCTTGTGTAACTGCGCCGGAACCAGAACCGGAACCTGAAACAGAGCCCGAACTCGAGCCCGAACCCGAGCCCGAACCCGAGCCCGAACCAGAACCGGAAGTACAACCAGAACCAGAAGAGGAATCTGCACCTGAACCGGAAGTACAACCAGAACCAGAAGAGGAATCTGCACCTGAACCCGAAGTACAACCAGAACCAGAAGAGGAATCTGCACCTGAACCGGAAGTACAACCAGAACCAGAAGAGGAATCTGCACCTGAACCAGAAGAGGAAGTCGAACCTGAACCTGAAGAGGAAGTCGAACCTGAACCTGAAGAGGAAGCTGAACCCGAACCGGAAGAGGAAACTGATCCCGAACCAGAATCAGAGGTAGATCCCGAGGTACCCCTACCTGAACCCGAACCTATCGACTCCCAAGAGGAAACTGAACCCGAGGCAAGTGAGGAAGGATCTGGCGAGGAATGGGAAGAGGATCTTGTCAGGAAATTCGTGCTAGCCGTTAGTAAGCAACAAGAGGAACTCGAAGAAGAAGTCGCTTTGGAAGAAGAAGAAATAAAGAAGGCTCTAAGACAAGAAGAAGTTGATGATGCAGAAGAAGCGGACGAGGAAGAGAGCGCTGATGACCTCAGAAAGAGACAGGAGGAGGCTGAAGATGATGACGATGAGGAACCTCAAGCTGATGACGATGATGAAGAAGCCGAAGACGTTAAAAGAAAAGTGAAACAAGTAGAAGTCGAGGACGATGAAGATGACCAGGAAGCCGATGAAGAAATAAGAGCCAAGCGTTCAATCAGACAAGAGGAGGTTGATGACGAGGAAGCAGACAATGAAGAAGATGTAGAAGAAATTCAGATACATGAGGAAGTTGAAGAAGATGAAGAAAGTGATAATGAACAAGAGGAGGCCAAGAGCCAAGAAGAAGAAGTTGAGGATGAGGAAGTAAATGATGGTGAGGAAGAGGAAACCAAGAGACAAGAAGAAGTTGACGATGAGGAAGTAAATGATGATGAGGAAGAGGAGGTCAAGGGACAAGAAGAAGTAGACGATGAAACACCAGCTGAGGAAGGCGATGACAACGAGGGTGATGACGAATCTGACGCCAGCAGACAAGAAGAAGTAGACGACAATGACGAAGTAGCTGATGATGATGCTGGTGAAGAAGCTAAGAAGCGACAGGAAGAGGTTGAATTAGAAGAAGAAGCAGAAACAGAAGAGGCAACCAAAAAGGGTTTCTTCAAACGCCTTTTCAGATTCTTCGGTTGAAGTAGGACATTCAAACGCAATTCCTTTGGGAATGCTAACTTGAAATGTTGAGCGTGATTAGTATAATTTATTTATTTGTAAATTATTTCGTTGTTATAGAAAAACTTTGTGCAATTTTGTAAATATACGTGTAAAATGTAGGTTTGGTTGTTTCATTTTATTGAAAGACTAGATTTTACATCCCAATTAAATATTATATATTTAAGAGATTTCTTTGTGTACGTTAACAATAAGTAAATCAGTTATAACCATTTTCAATACCAGTCTTTACCATACATAATCATCATGCCTTTTTCCCCAAGAAGTAGGCACAGGTGCTACCAGAACACTCACTTTTTGTCTTGTGTGTTTCGTCCTAAGAAGTGATAGGAGGCGAGCCTCTCGCCATATCGGGCACAAATTCCTTACCCGGGATTCGAACCCGAGACCTCAGCGTTGTAATCGTAGCGTAGTACAAATGCCCCACCGAGACAGTCAGTCTTTATCGAAATCATAAATGTCTGATGTAGTATTCTTAGGTCCACTAGTGGAAGACTCGTTCACTAATGGAATTTATTTCCCGTCGGAAATATATGTGGACCTGAATAATTGACGTCATTGGAACATAAGTTCAGCAAATCTATACATATAATAAAAATGTAAATGGTCGATGTCTGTACATGGAAGATATTTGAGAAATTTTAACGCGAGGGGTCTTTATAACAGCAACAGAAGCCAAAACAATTTTTTTTAGAATTTTTGTCTGTCTGTCTGTCTGTCTGTATGTTTGCTTGCGCATCACGCAAAAACTACTGCACCAAATGAGATGCGGTTTTCACAGTTGTATTGCTACAGGTTCAACTTAAAAACTGGTATATGTTGCATTCACATACAGGGTGTTTCTTTTTATTTGCTTGCACAATACTCAAAAACTACCACACGAAATGAGATGCAGTTTTCACAGTTATATTGGTGCAGGCCCAACTTAAAAGCTGGTTTATGTTGCATTTACATACAGGATGTTTCTTTTTGTTTGCTTGCACATTACTCAAAAACTACACGAAATGAGATGCAATTTTCACAGTTATTTTGGTGCAGGTCCAACTTGAAAACTGGTATATATTTTATTTACATACAGGGTGTTTTTTTTTATTTACTTGCGCGTCACGCAAAGACTACTGCACCAAATGAGATGCGCTTTTCACAGTTGTATTGCTGCAAGTTCAACTTAAAAGCTGGTTTATGTTGCATTTACATACAGGGTGTTTCTTTTTATTTGCTTGCGCATAATGCAAACTACAAGACGAAACGAGGTGCGGTTTTCACAGTTATATAGGTACAAGTCCAATTTAAAAACTGGTATATACCTTATTTACATACAGGGTGTTTCTTTGTATTATGGAAGATAATAATAAATAATAATAAATAATAAATGGAAGATAAATGAGAAAAACTAATATGGGGGTCTGTATTAACGTAATAAAAACAATGATTTTTAGAATATTTGTCTGTTTGTCTGTGCGTTTGTGCGCGTTGAACTCAAAAACTTAGGAATGGAACTAAATGAAACTCTGGATTAACACTTAGGCTATTTATCCCGAAAAAATAAGTGTTCCCGTGGGATGAGGAAGGAATTCCGATATATTTGTTACTTTTATACTCAAAGGGATGGGGGATGGGATTGGATTACATGCCTTGAGCGAGACTGAGACGGCACGGGCGGGATATAACGGGACGGGACGGGATGGGATGAGAAATACCAAATAAAGTTAATCACGCTGACGAAGTTTGCGGGCAGAAGCTAGTTCAAAATATAGGTTAAACAAATTGAATTAAAATAGAAAATAGAATTCGCATCCATCTCAAAACGTTTTTAATGTAAAATAACAAAGTAGATAGGGGAACACAAAAAAATGAAATGTGAACCGCATTCCGGCTAGGTTCACAGATATTTCCGACGTTGTTATAAGAATTAGCATACTTAGCTTTTATTAAATTTACAAACATAATTAAAAATCAATTAATTTTCAGAATAACATTGTAAAAATATATTTTATGATCATGAAAAAAAAAACTAGGTAAGGTTTATTTGTGCATAATGAAGTCAATTTAATTAGCTATTTCAGTGCTGAAACTGTGATGGAGTAGTACAGATAATAAAATAACAAAAAGACATAATATTTTAGCAATTTATTACATCATTATTATACAAAATAAATCTCAAATACAATAATAATTATAGTATAAGTAACACAACCAAGCAAAACATTAAACATTGGATTTGAGAATTACGTTTTATGTCACGGTAGGCCCGCGGTAGGATCGGCCGTAAATGCATCTTAGGACATAAATATACGGTTATCAGTTAACTAAGGTATGACTTCTTTGTTAGCTTTCTACTCATTGGCAGTAATTTCTTACAATACTGGCAAATTTATCAGGAGCCCTAAGAGCTAGGCACAGGCCGTCGTAAATTATACATAACAAAATAATATAATGAGCGAGCCACTATCTGTGACCAGCTCGATAACATTTTAGTCAACAATTTGGCAACAAAATCTATCAATTTGAATCGAAGCGCCGTAACATTAACGCGATACAGTTAAGGCAAAAATATCTGTATTTATATAAAAAAGTTTATCATGGTCCACCTAACGCACAGTATAAAAGATTAGCAATGAGTAGATATTTAAGATATGTGATGTGTTAAAATATATGGGAATTGTGGCTTTGAAATCATACACCGCTTTGTCGATGGCTGATCTAATTTTATCAATCCTCTATTTTATCAATAATATTTAAAATAATTTTAAAATATAAAAAGGTTTAGTAAACTTTGTAAATTGGTAAATTTGGATATTTGAATTTAAAATTATTAACAAATTCGACATTTTTTTAAATATAAGTCGACAAAGCCTCCGTGTACAATTTCAATCGCCACAAAACATAAGCCTAACACTAAAGCGAATTATTATATTAAAGTACGTGGTTGTATATCTAGCGTTTCATAACATATAATCATTCTTTGACCAGACACATTTGCCTTACTAAAACGTTTCAACGTTCGATTCTGTCGAGCGACCGCGCTTCATTACATAAACAATATTCCAATACTCGACAAAGTCATCAAAGTTAACTCTTTGGCTTGACGCGCCGATCAACAGAACCCAAAGTTTTACATCAAAAAATATCACCAATAAAATCATTGTCACATCCACGGCTATCTACAAAACAAACATCTAAAATTAAAAACAAAATTAATATTTACCTTTACAAACTCATATTAAACTGCCGTTAAAATACAATACAAAGAACTGTTGTTAAGAAATAAATAATGAGAAAACAACTATATACAAAACACGTGTCGTGTGCGACAGCACGGATGCGACAAATGAAAATACAACACTCCATACACCGATACAATTCCAACGTCCAAATCCACATTTATATATATAACTATATTGTCTATGGTCTACAGCGGTTACATGAAAATATCACGAGAGCGAATACATAGTTTGGTACATACCGTTAGTTAGTACAAAATGACAATAGTTTCATTTATTTAACTATAGAATTTAAAGCGTGTTCTTAACATTAATTTTTATTTATCAAATCCATCGTGGACATTGTTCAGTAAAAAAGTACGAAACAGCTGCGGTTGTACAAAATATTTATCCTATACAGAGTGAGACAAATAACAGTCAAACTCGACTACGATATTGAGACCTTCTTAATGGATACATCGACAACGAGAACGCGGGATACGAGTTATCGATACGTCATCTAAACAGACATGCTCAGTCGGAGTGTAGGGGACCGACGCGCAAGAATAAAGTATTATCACGATTATCGATTGTAAGACACGAGTGAATGCATCGATATCTTAATTTCGAGTGGAGTACTTCGGATATCGATAAGTATCGATGTTATTCCGTGCGCACGAACCAGCGAAGTGCCGAACGTGCTAAGTGTACGAATTCAACGAGTGCGTGAGGGCATATCGGTCAAAACAGCCCGATGTCCTTCTTCAGGTTAGTCTGCTTCCAAGCGGGCAGAACCGAGAATTCTTCTTTGGTCATACCGAAAGCCTCCTGTAAAATTAAATAATATTAAAACCCTATCATTAGCAGCCCTATTCATAGATATATTTAAAACCAATTTTAGTTATTGAATGTTTTGTCCCTTTCGAACGACTTATAATTCAGTTTGAGCGAAGAAGACAAAACATTCGATAACTAAAATAGGTTTTAAATCTGTCTATGAATAAGGCCGTATGTCTTTAAATTATTCATATGTCAAAAATGATCTGGCGTCTATATCATTTGCTTTGCTTACAAATACTACATTTTTATTCATGCTGTTAACTGTTAAATTATTCATGTCTAAGTATACTTTACTACGAACGTCTTTAGTCCCAATCAAGGCACAAAATCTTGGTTATAAAAACATAAACTATCTCTTTGGAGTGCAAGCAATCAAACAAAATTATGCAAATAATATAACATAAAATATTTTTATCACAACATAATTCGATAATACTGTCCCGCCCTCACACCCGCCGCCACTGCAATTCCTGTAAGCCAGGATCAACAGTGGCACGCATTTTAATGACACTGAGCATTGAAGCTCAGCGAGTCTCCGGCAATGTCTAACTTGTCTTTAACCCGCAACGAATACAATCAAAAAGTTAAATTAATAGGAGGAGTTGGAAATTATTAATTATTAATAATTCGATAAATCCATCACAGATTTATCGAGTGGAATGTTCCATCGTAACCTTTCCCTTGACCCTTCTGAGGTCGTTAGAGTGCAAACCGTGCTATCCAAGCGGTAGAGAGGCGTGTTTTCATTTGGTGCGTACATTGACATACAAGAGGGGACATTGCAAACAAAATGAGCGATGGTGCCGTTCTTTCTTAATATTATGATTTTTTATCTTACTATTAAATAAAAACATCATAGATGGCAACATTTTTATGAACTCAATAATTGACATCGACATACAAGGTAAGGCAAAAGGGGTATACTAAACCGAAAGTGAATGCTATTATCATCACAATAAACTATTTCAGGGTTGGCCCATAGTGAAAGCTGTTCATAATGACGAATATAGCATTCTCATTTCGCTATACCCTTTCTGCTTAACCCTGTATATGATAACTATGTCGACGATAATCGACAATTGGGTATTCTACCCATTTTCAAAAAGCCTTTTAAGTTGTTCCTAAGATTAAGACAAACTATTTAAAAAAATATCAAATTTTTATTCGCTCGGCAAGTCCAATAAAAAACCATTTAAAATTTAAATTTTAAATTTATGCGCGCAAATATGTGAAAACGCTAGGCGCCATGTTCCTTTAAAATGATACGTCACTCAACCAATAAACAACCTGTGTTTGTATGAGCTCTTGGACACCGGAGGGGGTATTCTACTTACGGAATGACGTACAATCGTTATCCATCATGGCGGCAGCCGTTTCACATATTTTTAGGACAGATAAAAAAATTGAAATTTTCAAAACGAATTATAAAATTTATTCCTTGGAGATAAAAACTGAAATTAACATATACTTATTGCATAATGCTCTACTATATACATTTATAGTTTTTAGATTTTTTCTTTTTTATAGTAAAATACCCAATTATTGGTTATTTTTTCGAGACTTAGTTCGCAACATCCATGCTCGTATAATACGTGCGTGTGCGCGTGCGTGCGTGCGTGCGTGCGTGCGTGCGTGCGTGCGTGCGTGCGTACATACCATGAAGTCGTGTTCGGAGAGGTGTCTCTCCAGGTGGTGCGGGTCGACGTGGTCGGGCAGCGGGCGGCGCTGCAGCGCGCCCAGCGACAGCAGCGCCCCGCCGCTCGCGCGCGACAACTCGCCCGCGCCCGACACCACCGCGCCCGCCTTGTGACCCACCTGCGAACCAGCCGTGCACCTAAGCTACCCTATTTACATACTATTTACATCTATGTATTGGTAGTGTGATATAAAGAAAGTCTTCAGTATCGACAGGCGACGCCAGGAGAAAACGTCTGTACTAATCGATAGTTTATATACATATTCTTTTAACATGTTTTAAAACGTAAACTGTGTTTCAATTGATCAATCTTCCAACTTGGTAACGAAGAAATCGCTTGCTAATAGATAAATCTTATTCGCCTGATTAAACAGTGTCTGTTGTAACCATCAAGAATAAACCACGTCAAGATAGTCAGAATAGTGAAACCATTTGCTGCATTGGCACTTAATTAAGGTTCTGTGCAATTATATTTACAAATTGGACCAAGCCACATCCTGCACCCAAGGATATATTGATTGCGTAAGGGGGTGAAGCTGTGTGATTAATTGGCCATAAAATTACTGTTAAAATACGTACGGCGATGTTGGCTTCAGCGGCGTAGTCGTGGTCGGCCCAGGTATCGAAGAGGTCGGTGAAGGCGCGCGGCTCTAGACCCGCCATGACGACTCGAACGTCATGCTGTTCGCGGCGGGGTTCGGGGTTCGGTTCGCGGTGCAGGCTCGCCACGCGCACGTACTCCAGTGCGGAACGCAGCGCCGCTGCGCGTAGTGCTTGCCACCGCGCCGCGAACGCGCCCACTCCTGAACATCACAACGAACTGAACCTCAAACATCGATCCAAACATTTATGTTGAATGAGATGGCGCATAAACACAACGCACGGTCTAATTTACAACTTGAAAATATTGAGAAAATTCAATAATGGAGTTAACTTTTTTTTTCGTTTTTAATATATTTAAGGGATTCCAACTGACCGGTGTTAATCTCCGCCGTCTCCAGCTCTCCGTCTTCACCCCGAGGCCACCATCCTTGCCACAACCACACGTTCTTGCCGTCGTCCAACAGGAACAATGCTGTAAAATAAAATTCCCAATTAATATTTTGATCATCATCAGTCACAATTCTACAAAAATAAATTATATATGTTCCTTACCAGGTTGCGAAGCCGAATACAACTCCTTTTGTTCAAAAGGGAAGGGTGTCACCAGATGTTCGTGCCGCAGCGGCGACAACACCTCGTTGGCTTCGAACTGACCGCTCAGGTCCGTGAAGTGGAAGAGCCGAGGTGTGACGTCACTGCCGGCCTCCTTGTCCCCACTCATCACGGAGTTGTACGACTGCTTGTTGGCCACGCCCAACGCCTCCAAAACCTCCTTCGGCTCATCGCCCTCTCTCACTTCGGTGATCTTCCAATCACCGCTGAACAAGTAATTCGTCTTCCTTGCAATCATCTTGTTGGCAAGATCGATGGCGACGTTTTTAGTGTGCTTGAGACTTCGCGAGCCGTGCCATATGTAGAGGCCTCCTTTCTCTGTATCGACTAAGATCAGAGAGCCGCGACTACGGAGCTGACGCACGGAGCAAGGCACTTGTACTAAGTATGCTTCGTTCGACACGTTGCCGCGAGTGACGAAGAGCCTGTATCGACTCTTGTCCGTGTCGCGCTTTCCTTGGTGGATGACTAGCTTGCCTTGGAATAGGTTCAGGAACGCGGGAGGCTCGTTTCCTTGTGCCACGCGGACTTGGGGACCCTTCTCTTTGTCCAACTCGACGGTAAGTAACGCGGCGGCGCCTTTCTCGTTCGACGACGCGTCCTTACCCTGCCAGCAGAAGTACGCGCACCGATCGCGACCGGTCACGTTGTGTTTCGAAGGCTTCCCGTTCAATTCGCGGCCAGAGACTGTTATCTGGTACTCCCATCGAATAATGTAGCTATCCCCTGAGAAGAATTCGCCGATTTCAGATTCATTATCGACTTTCTGAAAGTCGTATTCGCGGATGACCCACTTGCAAACAGATTTGGTGTTGATATCGTAGTGCCTCATGTTCTCCTTGTCGTAGTAATGCGTGCCGCGGCCGAGATGGGAACCTTCCAATACTAGATCGGGTTCTTGGTACTCGTTGGACCACATTTCCTCGGCATCGCAGGGTTTGATTTCAATTGAACTGTTTTTGTTCTCTGGGGCCTTCACTTTTATAACTCTGGTATAATCTGGCCAGTCGAGGAATTTTTCTTTGAACAATATGGATTCCATATGTTGGGTTACTTTCGATAAAATCGCCCATTCGGGGCGGGTTTTGGACACTTTGATGGGCGTGGTAGATTCTTCTCGAGCTCCTTGGTACATGGCAGCATTAAGTGGGTTTATGTGACACTCCTCATAATTGTATCCTTCATCGAATAACTCCTGAGCCAATTGCGCCGCTCGTCGTCGGCTTTCGAGCGGCACATTCTTACCGTACCAAATGTACATTTCTGAGCCAAAGTCGAAAACAATCACCTTGGATTGGTTGAGCATGGCTATCTTTGGTACTTGGCCCCAATATTCCTTGATTGGCACCAACTCGTCATCAAGTACTTCATAGCACATGTTGGTTTGGACGATGCAAGATTCGAATATTTCGTCTTCGTCCGCGTGACCGGTTTCAATGGGCTTGTAATTTTCAACGCCCTCTGTCACACCAAGCAACGACCAAAATTGGGTCCAATGTTTGTTGCTGTAGTTCTTGACTTGCTCGTCAATTTTGATGAGGGCTGGCGCGTTTTTGCATCCGAGATCTTTTGTATTGTAGATGTGGAGAGCGATGTCTGTGCTACGATTTCTGTTAGGAAAACAGTTTTATTATTAGCTATGTTTTAAAATTGAGATACAAATAACTAAATCAAGCTCTTTTTTCAATTGAGTCTACAAAATGAACAAGGTTGTGTTGCTCTTTAGAAAATATATTTTTGCACACGAGTACAAATCCCACAACATCTCACGCTTTATAAATTATAGATTGGGACATGATCCATACATTTTTAAAACTTAAAGTTTCGGTTATAAACACTTTACCTTTCGATGACGTTAGCGTAGAGTCCAATGTATAGATACAGTTGGTCCGGAGTGATGAGGATGAAACAGTCGCCGCGGTTCACGTTGGAGTGCACCGGCTCCACGAGTCGCGTCTGAAATACATACAACACTATTTTATTATGGTGTTTAAATATATATTTCATAAATGAGCTAACAAACAATAGTCTAGGGGGATTAAAAGGAACAAAAGATCACTAATTTTATTCCGAAATTAATTGTATTTTCATTAATTTACACAAAACAATATATTAAATTACATAATTTGTGAATTTCATAACTTTCAGCGGAGTCTCTTGCCCATGTAATGCCCGTTTGCAAAAATTAACCCTAGCGTCCTCTAGTAAGATTAACTTTTCTTCATTAACATTTCATAATTTTAAAACTGGACTTAATAAAAGTAGGAAGTACTTAATTGTAAAACATTATCAAAATCATTGATTTAGGTCCTATGTTCAACACCAGATCCCCCATGGTTGGGGCTGATCATTACTAATCAAAATGTATATCATCAGCTCAGTCCATCAAGCCTTATCATCAATACATCCTGTCATCCACATCCATCCAACCCACCTGCACTCGTCTCCTGCCCTTGACATGCAGTAACATGAGCGGCTTGGTTCCATGCGAGGACACTGGCGCGGCCGCACTGCGGAGCGCCACGTTGGAGAAGTCCTCCTTACTGGCCAGTGCCGCTAGGGCTTCCGCGGCCAAGCCTACGTTGGCTGTCACTGTGAGTACAAATAACTCGTAAAAAACGCCGCATAAAGAAAATAACATAAATAAGAGAAAAAAATATTTTCAGTAGGTGTGAAAAGATTTATTTAGATCGTGAAAATGACTCATCTTGTTGTATATTTACGGTATTTACTATGGTCTACAATATTTTAATATATATTTTTAAACCAATGTGAAATTATATTACATTGGTTTAAGACATTAAATTTTAGGTGAAAATAATATTTTACATTCTTAGGCATAATATTGTATGTCTACATTTATGAGCCGTCTACCATTTAGCGAAATTATCAAATTGACAAATCAGTTGACAAACAAATTGTGAATCAAAAACTTAGGACTCCAAAGTCAAATACGATAGTAATATAATGCCTCACTATTCACACTCCAAAGAATCTATACACCAACGGAATATAACCATAATATTTCCATAAGCGTAGTACCTTTCTCCTTAATGAGTTGTTCTCGAATGTTGGTGGAGGGCGGCGGCACGTACTCCTCGCGTATGTCGGCGCGCGCGGCGAGCGCCTTGAGCGGGTTGCGCGACGCCGCGTGACGACGCTCGCGACGGGCGCGGCGCGTCCATTCACTCGCCAGCCTAGACAATATTTAAATAAATAAATACACCCAACGGTCACATACACAGTCCTGACCCCACACTAAGGTCTAGTCTTGTGTCGCGGGTATCAGAAACTACGAGAAACTTTACGGTCTCACAAACACCCACTCCCGAAACAAATACCTGTGGATCACACAAACATTTGTTTCGGTGCGGGGATCGAACCCGCGGCCTCTCGTTTCACAGGCGTGTCTAACAGACTGCGCCACGGAAGCTGTCAAATAATACAAATTACAATACCTAAATATAGCCAATACCTATAAAATTAGTTAATTGATCTCAAATTCCAATAAACTATATTTTTTATGAAGTACTTATCAACACAAAAAAGTAAAAACAAAAATCTGTTCTGTAAAAAAATATCCTTGCAAGAACCTATTGTACCTTTCTTCTCAGAAATGATTAAATCATGCAAATAGCCGATGACTGTGTTGTGAGTACAACAAAGTCATAAAAACTCCAGTTGATTGCTTGTAATCAATTGTTCTGTACCTTACAATGAGCTAATTGACACGTATTTAATTGCAGCACACTTGTCAAGAACTATTTATAGATACTACGCGAGAAAACTCTTAAATAATAAGTACCATTATGAGGAATATTTTAGCCGACACACATGCGTTCGTTCCTTCCCGATTTTTACTTTGTGAATAAGTAGGTGAAAAGGTTTTGACTAAAGTTTACAACGATAGGCCTTAAAATGCAGCAAAGAGAGCAAAATAGTAATTTCATTAGATTTATGGCAATTAGTATCAGAATTAAAATTGAATATAGATATATGGATTAAGGGCATCATATTATCAGATTTTTTAAGGTAAACAGCCTTCCTGCCTTCCAGCCATCTACCTATCTCTATGACATTACACGGAGTCAGCATACTATGACTTAAATATTGTATCTTGCGTAGTTGTATTACGGTACGGTTAAAGGGTTACGGGAGGTTTCGGGTTCGAGTCCAGGTCGGGCAAAGTGATATTGGATTTTTCTATTAATATATATCAGCCCGGAGTCAGAAATTTGTGCCCGATATGGCGATAGGCTCGCCGCCTATCGTGGGACGGAACATACAAGGCGAAATGTGGGTGTCCTGCCTACCCCTTCGGGGATAAAGGCGTGAGTTTATGTATGTATGTATTTATCTGACCCTGCTAATAATGATGGTATATGCAAAATTTCCAGTCTTAATTCACTAATGGTCTTCTTATGATCGTGAATACTGTCTTTCCGCCAACATTTAAAGACCAACTCACAATTGCCTGGAGCCGCTATCGATGGCGTCCAGGTCGACCTCGACGCCCTCGGTCTTCTCCTGCTGCTGAAGAGGCGCGAAGAATGCGTGGAACGTCTCGTCGTCCGCGCGCGGGACTCGAACCGGGCACCCGGACTTCTCCGCACCGGGGGAGTCTTCTTCTGTAAGGGAGAACAGGTCCTTTAGTACTCAAAAATTCATTTCTTTTGAAATAATAAAGGTAATAAAAATGTTATTATTTTTGCTAGAGTCATTCTTTATTCTTCTATTAGAACAAAACCTCTATGCTGTTCTATTTTGTCGCCCGCTTGGCTGTAAAGATAAGTGAATCAGATATGTTGTCAGTTATGCTGATTCTAACCCTTGCGTGGGAACATCTGGGTAGATACTACTACCTTTTTATGAGCAGGCATGATACTTACCAATTAGAAGATACAAATTACATCAGCAAGCAAAAAATATTAAAATATCATTCAATAACGATGATTTAAGTCATTTATCCCATAATATTATACGTAAATTATTTGCCTAATATAAATGCCTTACTCTCATCAACTCGGCTGATGCTCTCGCTGACGGAGTGGCTGCGCTTAAACGATTCTCGGTCTGGCCTGGCGACTTCCTTGGGCTTGGGCTCGGCGGCGGCGCTGACCACGGCACACGACGCCGACCGAAGCGGACCTGAGGCGAACCCGTTCTTCGTCGGCGATGACGGTTGCTTGCGAGATCTGGGGACGAATGAACAAAATAAATACACCCAACAATTACACACATAGTTCTTTCACATAAAGATCCAGTTTTGTGTCGTGGGTATCAGAAACTACGAGGTTTCGGTCACACAAACACCCAGTGACGAAACAAATAGCTGTGGAGCACACAGATTTGTCAACTTTGTGTTAAATCGCTTTATAAGTCAAGTAACATTGACGATTAAATCAGTGAAGTAGGTTAGGATTTCTCACATTAAACTAGTTTATTATAAAATTTTATCATATCGACATTAATTACTTTGTGCGTGAAAGTTCAGATTTCCCAAAACCAGTTATTAAGCCAAAACGAAAATGATTTAATAAAAATATTAAATCAAGCATGTAATTACGAAAATGGCGCCGTAATGTGTTGCATGGACAACATTATTTTTTATTCATTTACGTTATTTTTTCACTATTTTATTACAAATCCATAGATGATGCATTCTGTCAAGTTTTCAAATTAAAATAATATATCAATACGGTACAATAAGGTATTGAAACTTTCGTGTATCACAAAAACCCAAAAGCGATACATTGTATAAATCAATGAGGAAAATTGAGGCAAGCGACGCGCCAAATTCCACAGAGGACGGTTCTCGTGTGGGTTGGAATTTCAGCAAACAGACCGACCCACGCATACGCAGTATTAAAAATAACTTTATTTAGTTGTTTACTAGTGTATCTACAATATTTCATATTGATTTACCGGTAAATGCGAGTAAATGAGGTATGTTTACACCCGACTGTGGAGCCTAAGGCTGTATTTGTATTGAAATATTTTCGATTTAAAAAAATATATAAATACAAATACAAACGATTCATCTGTTTTGGATAAATGAGATAAATGTTGCTGGTTGTAGAGCATTCGTATCCGTGCGGTCAACTACCATCGTATACAGTATTGTAAAATCCGTCAGTGTCTCACTCATCACATGTCTCTCGCGTTTGGGATTCACCTGTATATTTCTGGACATGGCGGCAACGTAGTGCCGACCTTTCACAAAAAACCACCTCTCGTGAGTAGTAACTCTATTTGCATTTCCCATCAGGTCCATTGCAACCACTTCTTTATACGAGAAGCATCGTAAATTGCTCCATCACATACGTTCAACACATCTATGAAGACAGGTCAGATATGATTGATCGATTCCCATACATCTCCGCTTTACCTGCTCATATCTTTACTAGAAACGCGGCCTTTAAAAAATTACATCATCATTACCTGAACTTGTTGGGCGGCGGTATCCCGGGCGAGGCGACGGCGATGGGCGCGGCGAGGCTGGGCGGCGTCAGCGGCGGCGTGGCCACGTTGGTGCTCACTTTGTCGCGCTCCAGCCGACCGGCGACCGTGAATAGGGTCGCGTCGTTTTGGGGCACGCGTTTGCGCCATCCCTGGAAGGGAGAGGGAAAAATTAAAACATATACGAAGACAAACATACATAATCTCATGCTTGTATTAAAAAAGTAGGCATATAAGTATGTCACTAGTGCTACTCAAAGTTCGCCGAAATTATTTCCGTTCCAAGATACTGATGACTTAACACATGAAAAAATTTCCGATTTGGTATTGGTATTTTAAAACTGATATTTTAAAATATTTTTTAATAAAACCAATGATTTGACAGTTGAGAATGAACATTTTTATTATACTTTTTAAATATTATTTTGATATAAGGTTATATTCTAACAGCACCACTTATCAAAATAATCTAATATCAGTTAATAACCAAAAAATAACAATAACTTGACTTAAACATTTTCTAAACATTTTGTAATCCTAACAATTTTACAAAATAGTTATGTTTGGCACCACTTAGACTTTTCGTTAACAAATCGGCAGGCATCTCAGATGTTGACCGATAAACAATTTTTACAAGCTTATTAGAAACTGCTTCTCGTATAAAATGATAGCGCACATCTATGTGCTTAGTTCGTTTGTGAAATAAAGGATTTTCCGTCAACTTTTGAGCTCCCTGGTTATCATTGTAAATTACTACAGTATAATTACAATCAACAATACCTGATAAAAGACTTTTTAAATATATTGCCTCTTTACATGCCTCAGCAATGGCCATGTATTCGGCTTCAGTACTTGACAATGCTACTGTTTGTTGCTTCCTGCATTCATAAGATATTACACAGCCTGACAATTTAAAACAAAACCCTGTGTAGGATTTTCTATCTATAGCATTTGAAGCCCAATCAGCATCTACGAAACCTTCTAGATCACAAGTATCTTTAGTAAACTTCAAACCATAAGACTTAGTTTTTTGCAAATATTTTAAAATTCTTTTTGCATGATGCCAATGAATTGAACTAAAACAATTATTAAATTGGCTAAGATAGCTTACACTATATGATATATCTGGACGTGTTAGTACTGACAAATACATAAGATTTCCTATAAGTTGCTGATAGGGAAACCTTTTGTCAACACATTCTGCCTTATCTAATTTCAAATTACATTCCATTGGAGTATCTTTAGTATGACAATCATTCATATAAAACTTTTTAAGAATTTGTTTGACAAATTGTTCCTGATCAATTTGTCAAACAAATTCTTAAAAAATTTTATATGAATTCAAATTCTTCTTCTGGGCCCATAACCTAATAAAACCAATGATTTGACAAATTGTTCCTGATCAATTGAGATACAATTATTATCATAATATTTCACTCGCATGCCTAAACACCTTTTTATTTGACCTAAGTCTTTTATTTTAAATGTTGACATAAGCTTTTTCTTCAAATCATTAGTCATAGTCCTACTATTCGAAAAAATGAAAAAATCATCAACAAATATTGCAATTATAGTCTGCTCATTCATACATTTTTTACTGTATAAACATGGTTCTGAAACTGACTTTACATAATCCATATTTATCAAACAATCATTTATTTTGGCATTCCATGCCCTAGCAGATTGTTTTAATCCATAAACTGCCTTTTTAAGTTTAAGAACACAATTACTTGGACAGTTTAAACTAGGAGGTGCTTGCATGTACACATTTTCTATTAAATCACCATTTAAAAATGCTGTAACTACATCAAGATGAGTTGTTTCAAAATTAAATTTTACACTTAATGCAAACAAAAGTCTAAGTGTAGAATATCTGAGAACTGGCGAGTAAGTCTCATGAAAATCTACTCCATGCTTTTGAGTGTAACCTTTCGCCACAAGTCTAGCTCTATACCTGACACTGTTATTGCTTTCTGGCTTTTTCTTGAACACCCATTTGCACTGTACTACTCTATCTGCCTCTTCTCGGCTAACAATCTCCCACGCTTGGTTGTCTTCAAAAGCTTGAAGTTCATCGGACATAGCTTGCTGCCATTTGTCTTTCTCTGGACCGTTGATAGCTTCATTATGGGTTATGTCTTCAGCCCAAGACTCTGGTTCATCTGAAACACAAAGATTTGTAAAACCATACCTTTCAGGAGGTTTCCTGATACGCTTTTCCGTCAATTGAGCCTGTTCATTTTCACATGGATCTTCTTCTTCAGATAATGTCTGATAAGATTCACTTTCAGTTGAAGTTGTACTTTTTTCAGAATCATATACATAAGTTGGATCGTTCTGGTTTGTTAATGTTATTTCATCTTCTTCCATAGAACTTTCCTCTTGTACTGATTGCGTTTTTTCTATCTGTCCTTCGTTTATTTCAATCTGAGTGGTATCTGGCTCCATTACAATGACATCTCTGCTGGTACATATTTTTTTAGTTTCTGGGTTATACAATCTGTAACCTTTTACGTTCTCTGGGTATCCTACTAATATATATTGAACTGCTTTCTTGTCCCATTTCAATCTTTTATTTTTAGGAACATGCATCATTACTGGGCTCCCAAAAATTCTGACATGACTGAGGTCAGGCTTTTGTCCTGTCCATACTTCAATCGGTGTCTTTTGGTCCAAACCTGAAGCTGGCGATCTATTTTTCAAATATACTGCCGTATTAACTGCTTCTGCCCAAAAACTTTTATCCAGTTTGGCCTCGAACAATAAACATCTTGCACGTTCAACTATGGTCCTGTTAAAACGCTCGCTGAGACCATTCTGCTCCGGAGTATATGGATTTGTCTTCTGATGGATAATTCCACTATCTTTCAGATAATTTTCCATCATATCTGAACAGAACTCACCTCCATTGTCGGTTCTCAATGTTTTTATCTTTGTTCCTTTTTGATTTTCAACCATTCTCTGAAATTCCTTGAAATACTGTAGAGTCTGATTCTTCTCCTTCATAAAATATACAAATGCCATCTTGCTAGTATCATCAACAAACAATAGAAAATATCTTGCCTGTCCAATAGATCGAACCTCCATAGGCCCACACAGATCTGAGTGAACTAAATCTAGCATTTCTGTACTTCTATGTTTTCGTAATTGGAAAGGTAAACGACTCTGTTTCCCCTCACAACATACTTGGCAATTGGATTTTTGGATATCAGCCTTCATATCAAACGATATTCCGTCTACAGCACCATTCTTCATCTTCTGCAAATCATTACTATTTATGTGTCCTAATCTTTTATGCCACTGCTTTGCATTTGCAGTTTGAACTGCAGCAGCCAACATTTTCTCTGACTTTATTGTATTCAACTTATACACACCATTCTGTAAATTTGCTATTCCAATAAGCTCATTCCGTTGATTATGTATATAACATACATCATTCTTGAAAGTAACTTTGTTTCCTCTTGCTATCAACTGGCTCACTGATAACAAGTTCGTGGTTAGATTAGGTATGTATAAAATGTTGTTTACTTTAATGTCAAACTGAGAATTATTTACAAGCGTACTAATCTGTGTATCTCCGGCACACACTACTGGCACAGTCATATTATTTGCAACAATAATTTCCTTCATATTGTGTACTTTTCTTACTAGCAATAAGTTTTCCTTGTTTGATGTCATATGAGCACTAGCCCCTGAGTCGATATACCAGTCTTCCTTATTAAATTCACTATTGAAAAATGCAGCACTAAATGCGTTTACCTGCTTTTCTTTCAGTTCAGGACACTGGTTCTTAAAGTGGCCAATTTTCTTGCATTTATAGCATTTTATAATCTTTTTTACATTTGACGTAAAGTTTGACGTTTGTTTTGCGCCTTTAATATTCGAATTTTGACCAACCTTACTCTTTTGTTTCGACCATAATGCAACTTCCGAGTCATGGTCACCGATCTCAGAACTCATATCAAGCAATTTTGTTTTAATGACGTCAGAATCTATAGCAATGCCAGAATGTTCTATTGCCATAATCATCGGAGCAAACTTTTCTGGCAGCCCCGCCAACAGCAATGATCCGATCCATTCTTCATTAATCTCGAAACCTGTACCTTTTAGTCTTTGTGCAGTTTCCACTATCTGACTCACATAACTTGTCATGGATTCACACTTATCGAGTCGAATAGATATCAAAGTTCTAAGAAGACTGATTTTCCTTGTAAATCCGCTGTCATCAAATAACTTCTGTAGTTTCTGCCACAAATCCTTGACTTTAGTTTCGTTTTTTATGTGCACGTATAACTTGGGATCAATCGTCATGATGAGTTTTGCTTTCGCTTTTCTATCTTCAGCATCACTTAAATCGATAGGAATGGCGTCGATGTCAATGCCTTCCAAGATGAGAAAATTTCTTGCTGCGAACGCCCAGTCATCGTAATTTTCGCGTCCCTTTAATTTCGGCACATTTACTAAATAACTGCCTGACGACATTATAACTAATTTTCAAGTAAACAATATGAAATTACTGTAATTATTGAATAAAATTTTTGCTCTGGGCCCATAACCTAATAAAACCAATGATTTGACAGTTGAGAATGAACATTTTTATTATACTTTTTAAATATTATTTTGATATAAGGTTATATTCTAACATTTTTAAGGTTATTTTATTACTTATTAATGTATAAAAAATGAGGTATATTACTATTTCGCTTAAATGCTTATTTATCTAAACGATCCAACGTGTCACTAAGAGGTTTAATCGTCCTTAATTATTGCTTAAATTTTAATTCTTTGTCTCAAGCGTACTGTTTTCAAAACATCCGCGTTGTTTGACAATCTTCTTCGAAGACATTATAAAAACATTTTGAAGCATAACCTCAGGTTAGCTGAGTTTCATGTTAATTGTATCTGTTATTTCAGAATCCAAACGGTCATCTGAACCACAATGCGTCACATTCGTAAAATTTTATAAAACAAATTGTGCATAACACAATCAGGGTCGGGCGGCAATGAATCATTGTGGTCAAAGTATCCAATTAGTCACAAATTGAAAATTTATCCATGTAACTATGTTATATAAACCACGTAAGTATTTACCTCACATGTTAAGTGAGACGTAAATAAGCATTTCATAGTCAACTATAACATAGTGTACAGATAACCTCTGCTAAACGTAAAGCTTATTAAATTAATTTCATTTGTTAAAGAAATTTATTTCATTTATAATATCCTTATAAATCCTACGTGATTTACGTGGATATCATGAATTTATTTAAATCCAACATTCAAATTTTAATGCAAATTTCAATATAGCTACATCTACCGGAACTTGCGTAAACTAATTTCAGGTTCAACCAATCAAAATCCAGATACAATTATATTGACACTTAACGCCTTCATTTACGATAAAAATATTTATATTTTTCAAGTCTACAATACGTCAGAGGCCATCAATAGCACATATAATTGTAATACGAGTGGCCTTATAAAGTTACTTGTATAATGCGTTACGGATGTATAAGCAACAGATCGGCTTTAGAACATTAAACATATTTAAAGTTTTGAAACTACGAAGAATTTAACCAATCGGAAGATTAATTAAATCGAGGTAATGTTAACACCCAAACGATATAAACAATAATCATACAATTATTCGCAAAATATGCTACACTAGTATAGAAATTTATTTTGTTGTTAAACTCATGTTATGAATCGTAAAAGAAAAAAAAAACAGTTTACGTTTGTAGTTGCTAGAATATCTTAATTATTACATTTAACAAAAAATAAACTGATTTCATTGCCGTTTCATTAGATTTATCTACTAAAAGAAATAAAAAATTTTACTTATTCTGCCAAAGGCATATATTTAGGATATTATTATTTTAGCCAGAATCGTTTTAAAAGCGGTAATTTTGTTTATAACTTTCCAAAACGGAATATTGATCAATCAAAATAACATTTGACACGAAAAAAATATCAATATTTTACGCAAAAAAATTGCACTAAGGACAAACATTTTAGCACAATTAAGAGTATTTTGTTCCAAGGAGTCGAAACATTGAAGAGGCAAAATACGTGCAAAGGCTAAATATTAACTTCATACATTCTCTTTATACAAGGTGTTTCTTAAAAGTGATATTACAATAAAACATAATTTTGATAGAAGATAAAACCTTCACAAATCATTTATTATTTTATTAATTATGGAGTCGTTTTAATTATTAATATATTTTTAATTCAAATGCATATTTATGAATAATCAATATGTTAATTATTTACTACACCCATATACATTGTAAGTAGCCTGTAACCTGGTTGCAATAGGTATTTACGTATAATAAAGTTATATAATTTATTTAATATTAAATAATTCTTTTTATTCCAGGAACTACCTACAACTATTTTTATTTTGAAACGGGGTAAACCATGTGGATTATGAGTATTCGAGTCGCCACGTTATTGTGAAATATAAAATTGCATAACACATGCAATATGATATTATGTATTGATGTGATGGAGTGATAGTCCATAAAAATCTACCACTCTGTATAATCCAAACTTTTTGGTACACCGTGTATAACATCTGACCATTTAACCCCAGCGTGTGTTTACGCAATGTGGAATCGTTTAAACAACTCGCATGTACGAAGTGTGATGAACTCTGACATTATCAATGAAACATTGAAGCGCATATGTACGATATACGATGCGACTGAATGTAATTATAAAATGCACATCGTTTAGAAACAAGGACTCAATTACATAATATAGTCGATGTTTTTTGGTACCGATATTTTCTATTATAGGGAACAAAAAAGGCATTTAGAGTAATAGCAGACGTTAAACCAATCATACGATCTTTATAAAGCTTTTCTCTTATTTTAATCTATTGTCAGTTATTAAATTGAACCGAAATCATTATAATCAAGGCTGTACACATCATCACAGTACCCGTTTAACAATCCATTTAATTGTAAAATTACAGCAGTCCAACAAATAAAAAGCTACTTTAATAACCTTACAGTTCACCAATTAACGTAATAAAAATCAGGAAAAACATGAAATTATGTTCATATCTTTTTAATTTTGTTTTACGATCCTTGAGTGATACTTACTTGCGCTGCTGTTTCCAGCTTATTCCGCCGATCCGCTAGAATGTTCGATCCCAACTCATTTTCGTCAATCTGGACTTTCTTTTTGTCATCCACCACCGAACTCAGAGTCTCCTGTAACAAACAAATAAACACATGAATATGTCAGCCCATATACATCATACTACAGGACACGAGCTTCTTCTACGATAGAGAACTTTGACCATAGTCCACCACGCTAGCTTATTGGGGGTCGACGGACTTCACATGGCATAGAAATTAGTGTAAAGTTGTCTATGGAGTGCAAGCTTCCTCACGGTATTTTCGTTTGGCAATTGACTATGAATACATACAGGATTTCGTAAAGTCATAGAATATAGATAATAGATAGCCTTTGGAATCAAATTTGTGACCACCGTCTTGGTAGTTCACGTTCAATCCGTTACCCAAGACCACAATGCACAACCAATTATAAATTAAAAACTACAGTTTAAAAGTAAAAGTGTTGACCGTTTAAAAGATTCATCAAAAACTTTCATCAAAATTGTCATTTGTGACAGTAAAAGTGATAATTGGCGCGAAACATACAATTATCCTCAGTTGGCAGTGATAAAGTCATTAGATACGATAGAGTACGCGTGAAAGATTGTAATTATGGTGTTGTTCCTTGTATAGGAGAAAAAATATCCATTGTTACGTACACGGGTAATATTACATTTGATCTACATTCACGGGCTGTTTGTTTACCGTCACGCCATATTGCATAAGAATCTAAGTGTGTCTCTAAAATAACTTTGCCAATCGAATAGCTGGATTTCGCAATTTGTTTGCTCGGTTATTGCCTAAACCAAACTTTGAAACATGAAACATTTGTAACTCCTGTATTGGCGATAAATTGGGAAAAAGAGGTTTCCTGCAGACCTGGGTGTAATGTTTGTCTTTTAGTCTGACTATAAAAACAGGATGCTTTTTCGTACCGCGGGTAATCACGATACTTATTATTATTGGAAATTATTACTTAGCGTCATCTGCCACAAATAAACGCATTTAAGAGTAAAGCTGCGTTAGCGTAACCTGGCTAGAGTTTCTGTTATAAAGATTATTCAATTCAAGAGTATTATTTAATCATATATGGACAATATTTAAGTGATAGAGTCGCTCTGCTTCCAGTTTCTAATATAATTTGCACAAAAATAAGTTCATTAACGTATATTAGCATAAATCTTGCAGTCTGACCTTTGCATCGACGGTATCCGATTCAGTGTCGAACTTTTTAAAAACAGGCTTCAATCCACCATTGCTAGCGTTCCTAGTTTTATTCTTCAATTCTCCAATAAGCGAACCGAAGTTAACTCCCGCTGGGACACCAGACTGTTTTTGAAGACGTTTATATAAAGGACTATCTTCAGCCTTCTTAACTATTGGCTCTTCAACCTTTTGTATTTCATTATCTACAATTAAACTATTTATTTGTTTTACGGGAGGAGATACTCGTAGCGTTTTATTTATTTCGTTCAAAAAGTTATCATTATGTATTGGTTGGGGTTTCTTAATAGGTTGTACTTCATAATCGAGTATGTTCGATTCATCGTTTGCGAGAAACTCTGTTTTATCTAGAGACAAGTTCTGTATGATAGATTGTATTTTGTCACCGCTTAAAATAGTTTTCTCTAAGAATTCCGCTAATTTTTCTTTTGGCGGACTCTCTCGTCTGGCATTATAATCAACAAGTTTTTCTTTATGCTGTTCGAGGAGAACAGGAGGGATTTCTTTATTTTTAACATCAGTGCAAGTTGATATACGCGAACCGTCCGTTACTGAAAAGTCTAGTATATCTTCACGTAATAAAGAAGGTTGTACTATTTTCGTAACTTCTATCTGAGCTGTTGTCTCATTTAGTTTATCAATTTCTTTTAGAGAATTCGTACCTTCCCTTTTATTTTCTGGGGTTCCCAATTGAATTTCTTTTTCAACTTTAACTTCACACTGAAGTAATTTTGCTCGACTCTGATTTCTCGATATTACAAGTTTCCATATTAAATACAAGAATACTCCAAATCCAATTATCGATTCCAGTATCATCTTGAGAATTTATACAAGGACTAGAAATTTTCTATATCCGTTACCAATATCACTGTTATTGATGTTAATTACCCTTGAAGGCGTTGCGTTCCATTTGCAATGAGGTATCAATTGAGTAATAAAGTTTTTGCATTGTTAACAATCACACTGTGTTTACGTCTGCGGCGCACAACTATTAAACAATTAATAAAACATAAGTCGCCCGGTTAATGAATGCAGATATTACACTTGTTGCACAAAGAATAATGGGCGAGATAACAATGACAGCGCGGTATAAGCAATGTGTATGCGACGGCGTATAGATACTGACTGGCGGGTCATTTGATCGGGCGACACTATCATCTGGTAGCGAGCACGTGTGACTCATGCGCAGGTCCTAGAACGTGTGTAAACACTGACAGTAGCACATACATATATGACGCATCTCGTGTAATGAAAAGCGTGGATAATGGGCGCGCCGAGACCAGCAGGTTCATCCTCAACATACACAACCTTGTTTTGAGAAAACACACCGCACCCAAACACGGAATCGTGATGGCCCTCGGATTACGGACGGGTGAAAACTTGATTTAGTACTCCTTACTCTACGATAAGCATATTAAGGCCCGTATGGGTATTAAATTGTATGAAAATAAACATTTGTTGTTTAACTTTGTTGTTATTGTGCACGGTTGCTACCAGACAATGTCACCCGATCAGAACGAACGTCATTTTATGCAAAAACAATGTATTGGTGGTTAATATCAGGAAAACCATAAAATTATTTGCCTTGCTGCTGATGGAATTCCAACTCAACACAATCCGCGTACTAGATTTAGACGCCAACATGTGCCGGTCCTAGAACGTGTGTAAACACTGACAGTAGCACATACAAATATGACGCATCTCGTGTAATGAAAAGCGTGGATAATGGGCGCGCCGAGACCAGCAGGTTCATCCTCAACATACACAACCTTGTTTTGAGAAAACACACCGCACCCAAACACGGAATCGTGATGGCCCTCGGATTACGGACGGGTGAAAACTTGATTTAGTACTCCTTACTCTACGATAAGCATATTAAGGCCCGTATGGGTATTAAATTGTATGAAAATAAACATTTGTTGTTTAACTTTGTTGTTATTGTGCACAGTTGCTACCAGACAATGTCACCCGATCAGAACGAACGTCATTTTATGCAAAAACAATGTATTGGTGGTTAATATCAGGAAAACCATAAAATTATTTGCCTTGCTGCTGATGGAATTCCAACTCAACACAATCCGCGTACTAGATTTAGACGCCAACATGTACCAAATAAGCTAACTCGTTTCAACCAAATTTGGGATGTTGTAAAAATATGTTATGGACGTAGATACATTAACAATATTTAGATAAGGAACACTTACATTAAGTTGTCCACATTTTAGACTTTAATGAGAAGACAGGAAGAAATCAATGACTTTGATGAATTATGACAAGCCGGTCAATATCTGAGAGTTAATAGATGTCAATAGAGGGAACGATGAGGGCAGTATAGGACGAATCCATCACAATTACACTATCAACACTCGACATAAAAATAAACCATTTGTATTCATTGTAAATCTCTACACCGCTTGAATAAGAATGAGCGTCAAGGATCCATTACTAGACGACGTAACACTTAGACAAATAATAATTAGCGTACGAATAAACATAGGAGAGGCACGTGTGTGCAAGTGAAAGCTAAACTTTTAAAAGCGGACGGAACACAGGACGCCTCCGTGGAAAGTATGGACGACGATGTACGACATTCCTGAAATAGCTCTCCGGTAACCTGTTGCAGATCGCAAGGTCAATGACGCAGATAACAATGATAAGATTGTGATAATAAACGATAATGATGAGAAACGTTTTGTACGAATCAACAAATTCACCAACAATTAAATTACGCAAACACTATAAAACCAATTGTTAAATCGATTATAATTAAAACACTTGTGGATACCCAGAGGTTATTGAAATTTTTGCACAGATAAATAAATTGAACGTAGGCAATCGAGACACGAAATTTCACCTTACAATTAAAATCGCATACAAAGGCACAAAAGTGAATTTGAAATCCCACCAATTAGCGTTGGTTCACGATTAAATATAATGGGTACTATTTCGGATATGCTCGCGTCTTAGTAAAAGCGACTTTTGTTTTAAAAAATCTTTTAAACGCGTATGGAACGAGGCGCGGGCACCATCGGCCAGGCCGCCAAAACAACTGACGGTGCCAGTTCGTCTCGCTAACCAGCTGGGTCAGTGTCGAGTACACCTCCAACCTTACGGTCACGAATAACACTTTCGGTAAACGAAAATTAAGATTCATTTTTTGTTTGCAACGCAATCGGCGCGTGTTTCCCGGAAATTGTTCGCGAGAGTACGTTTTCGAGGTTTTGGATATTTTATGTTGCAGAAATGAGCAGTAATTAAAGGTTGGGCTCGAACAAAGGATTTTGAAGGCGTAAGCGCATGAGCCGTAGTTACATTTGAAATATTTCTTTGAAAAATGCGAGCTTGGAGGAATTACTCATACAACAGAGTGATATGTGTAACGCATTGTTGCAATATGGACAGTAATGTGACGCGGGAATTGAATTTCGTGTGAATGTGTTAATATAAGCAGACGAAAGTTGCATTATTAAACAAAGCTTCGTATGAACGTTTGTTTTCACACATCTGTAACACATTACCATTATATGGTCAATTTAAAAAGGGTTCAATGACCGTGGAGAAACAAATTTACTTGCCATAAATTTAAATCAATGTTATATAAGGAAATCAATTTTTGATACAATAAACAACACAATTTATTGCAACAATATTACGGAAATGGCATGATATAGTAGATTTTACAGGTAATTTAATTTAACATTGACAAATATTACTGCCTCGTCGGCGTAGTTGTACTACGGTACGATTACAAAGCTCGGTGCCGTGTTCGAATCCCGGGTCGGGCAAAGTGATACTTCTATTCATTATCAGCCCGGTGCAGAAACTTGTGCCCGGTATGGCGATAGGCTCGCCCCCTATCACATCGTGGGACGGAACATATTAGGCGAAATGTGGGTGTCCTGGTGGCGCCTCTGCCCTTCTGGGATAAAGGCGTGAGTTTATGCAATTTTTCTCCACTATGAACTAACGATTAATGTATGTACTTAAACTCATTCAAATATTTTCATCACAGACAGTTAACATACGATCAGTCAGTCACCACAGAGGGTTTCTGTTTATTTTAACTTCGCAGTGGCCAAAAGGTATATTTAGCTATTACAAAACGTCGACCTTTATTTGGGCCATTCATAACAGATGCGTTTTCTGGCACCGTCGGACCAATGTCGCTAGATAAATGGGGGCGCGAATGAATCATTACCAATGTATCATTTTTGGAGCTTAAATTAACGTCAAATTTTGATTGGTGGTAGTTTACACCAATATTTATTGTGAACTAATTAGCCAGCAAAACCAAATTATTATGCAATAATACTGGACATAATGAGACTTAACATATTATGTCTGAGGATGGCGAGCGCAGTGCAATGCCAAGCATTGCCATGGTGTTTGGTTTAGCTACTGTCCATGCGCGGTCGTATCGCTTACCTTCAGGCGAGTGGCATGCTCGTCTCGCAATTTATAGCAATAAAAAAATTGTATCATACATGATAGTTATATTGGCAAGTCATATGCAATTACGGATTTTTTAAAATTAATATATAAGTTATAAGCGACGAACGCAGACTCTACTTATAAACAATGATAAATTGCAATGAATATCGTTTTGTCTTATTCATTAAATGAATGTGAACAATGGAGCTCAAAATGCGTGAAGAAATAATTACAGGATGCAAATTGAAAGTAATGTGTCTGTGTGAAAAGATATTCGTAGTATGTCCGAAATATGAAATAAACATATTCTCATAATAATATGACAACGTTTCCTTAAATGTTTCCATTAGTCCCTTACAAATTAAATACTACAGGAAAATTTTAAAGTAAAGGTTTTATACTGTCGGCCGATCTGGTCGCAATTATGCAGTTTATGGTATAAGCCGAGAATGCACAAAGAATGAAACTGCAGGTATGCGTGAGTCACAGTTCATATTAGGTCTTGTGTTACTGAGATTTTAAACATAAAATGATACTTTAATAGGTTTTTATAGGAGTTTCCTTTTAGCCTTGGATGGAGTTTAAGTGATAAGCGTTGACTCTGTTTAGTATGTAGTAAATGTGTTTAGGATACAATATGCATGGGTGTTCATATCGGAATAATTAAAAAAAATGAGATTTTTTTGGAAATGATTTTTATGTTTTTATACATAATTAGACATGTCAAGTTATGCTCGCAGCTTTATATTTCTTTCAAGAGTTAATAAACATAGAGTCAACTTGATTTTTTGCCTAGACAGATTGTCTGGAAAAATAAGTTTATTATTTTTTATTCCGCAACGATGGACGTGTGTTATGTGATCGATATTATACGTATATAATTCAACGCTGACTTACGCCCGAATACTCAAACACCACTTAAATATTATGTTGCACTTAACTATTAAAGATGTAGGTAGTTAGTACAACTTAATATTTAAATGGCGTTTGGGTATTCGGGCGTTAGGTTCATAAGCGCCACTTAACATACATTTTAATCAGTACTTATTAAAAATAATTACTTATTACTCCACCAAGGATAACATCTATCTATTATTTAAACTAAACATATAATTGAACATGCAAATATATACTTGTTATCCGTGGCACATTGTATACTTATACATTATAATTATAGAGTAAATATTAGATTTTATGATGCAAACGTCGAGTATGTCCAATATAGTGTATATTTTATGAAGCTTTCGCATAAGCTTAGCATAACAACAGGTCGGTACCAGATGCACTTAACGCGCAACTTGATAGTGACAGTCCATTATTGTGGACCCTTCGATATTATGTCATTTTCGACAAAGTGCAGTGTCGAACGATATCTGTCAACATATTTCTTGTTATTTTGTATGGGCGTTCCGTTAATTAAAACAGTTTATGTCATCGGCTTCACTCAGAGACTTGTAATGTCAATTAAATTGTTCCTTAGTATAGATTCCCTTCGTAAAATATACACTAAGTAATGATTTAATTGTCATTAAATGTCTCTAAGTATGGCAGTTAGTCCACTATGCTGACAGAGTCGGATTGGTGAATTAAACATATTTTTTAAATTCCAGAAATACTTAAAATATATAAAATTCGTAATAAGGAAAAATTACTTATATCTGGTGTAAACGAAAGTAAGCTATAATACTAAGGATTTATTTAATAGGACAACGTTTTACATCATAAATGTATGCAAAATTTTTATTAAATAATAATTTACAATTCAATTTATTTGTATACGAGGAAAAGTATGCTCTGCCCTTAACGTTACGTATTGTCCTACATTATCGTTTACTTTGCAATGTAATACCGTTACAGGAAAAAGCAAGAGCGTGTGAATTTTTATGACGACAATAACGACATTTATTTGGCATTGGTTGGTTGGTAATGGAGGATAAACGTTTCCAAATACGTCACAGCAAATAATAAAAATACTTTATTAACATTATGTTCAGGGAATGTCGTTGCTTTATTTTGAAACAGAAGTTTTCAGACTGTCCTCGAGGCGCAGTAGTTTAGACGCCGGCTGTGAAATGAGAGGCTGTGAGTTCGATCCTCGCACCGACTCAAATGTTGTGTAAGGCACAGATATTTGTTTTAGATCTGGGTGGTTTGTAAGACGAATAAGTCTGTCGTAGTTTCTGATATTACCGCCACAAGCTCGATCTTATTGTGGGGTCAGAACTGATGTGACTGTTGGGTGTATTTATTTATTTAACCCAATTCATAAAAAGTCTTTAATTAATTAACTACACTAACTCCCGCACAAGACCATAGGGAGATAGGGGTGACTGAAAACCAGCGCTGATCTAAACTCTGGTTTCGGTCAGTATTTGCTGAGTCCTTTCCTTTTGTCTTTCGGTAATATTATGTTTGCTTAAATTTGTTGTATTATTTGTTAATTTTAAGGCAATAAACATATTTTATTATTTCTTATTTTATAACAATTAATATTGGAGAAAAATACATACCGAGAATCGAACCCCGGGTGGTTATGACGTCACTCGCGCCCGGGACTGGTTTGCGCGGCGGGCGCAGGGTAATATTACGTTGGTGCGCGCTCGCAACCGCTTGCAGCATTCGTTTTGCATCATCATGGGAACGCGGAGAGAAATGAGACGCTCTTCGGTATGTTTATTTTGTTCATTACTAGCGGCTTGCCTTTACAGAGCCGGATGTAATTTATACTTAAGACATGAGGATGGGTAAATACTGACAATATTGACCGATCTTTAGTAAAAGACAGCTGATTGTGTGGTCAATCCCGCGAGACAACTTTTGGTCGTAAGTTTACGCTTTGTCCCGCTCAGATAATCGCGCCAAGTTCCACCTCCAAATCCGGCCCTGTAGTTATAAAAAAAATTCTTCCGGATTTCTTCATTATAAATATGTAGACTATCCGGATTTCTTCATTATAAATATGTAGACTATCCGGATTTCTTCATTATAAATATGTAGACTATTGCAAAATGCAACTATCTTTCAAAAATTCAATTACATAAATCATCATCAGCTAATTATTCAGTCAAAAAATCTCTAATGTTGAACACACACCCTCGCCCCATTCCTTACAATGAAGAAGCGTGTAACGTAAGTTCTCAAGGTGTAGACATTCCTGCCCACCATCAATCTCTGTGATAGTTACATTGCCATCGGTCAACAAAACCTTGTTCTTTGCTAAGCAAGTGAAGACGATACACAAATCTAACTCAAACCAAAGAAAAAAACCTCAACCAGCCACCACAATCCCAATAATACATATAAAGCGAATCACTGTCCCCGGTAATCAGTTAGTTGACGACCTGATCACGACCTCACACACATAAGGCGACGACCGAGCCAGACCCTATATAGACATCGGCGATACCATTCCGTATGCAGTCAAATGCGACCTAGAATGCCCGACGTCCGAGGCGTGTTTTTAATTGATACGGCAGGAAAATGTATGTAGATCGCCAAGTTTTTTGAATTTTAGCGGATGTTATTGTTTATGTTTGTTATTAAGATTAACGGTTGAATAAGTTTGAAATCCCTATCTAAGAAACTATTTAGAATATAAACCAATCAAATTACGTCAAATGTGGGCGTGTCGATAAATCTTTGACCCGATTGGTTCGTTTTTGGGATGGATTTTCAGATAGCGATCAAGATTGTTTATTGACTTAGTCTTATAAAAACTATTTTCTTTCAATATGGAATCTTATTTGAATTTTGCAATAAAATAGACATATGTATGGAGTCGAAGGCCGCTATAAGTATTTGCATTGACACAAAATATATAAAAGTTGATTATTTGCAGATAGCCCTCGGATGATGGGATATTAATTGCACAGGTATTGGAAAAAAGTCGTGGTCATGCTATATGACGGTCAATTCACTCACCAGCTGTAGTTTCATATAACTTGATGATGAATTCAGCTAAATATTTAAGTTTCCGAAATTAAAACCCATCATTTTTAAAATTTACAATTTCAGCATACAAGAACAGCCGACACTTTATCAATGTGCCAATAAAATCCAAACAATTTTATAATCGTATAATTTAGCGCAGATAACGCGGCATGAAATGTAACGACAAACCCTCATAATCAAGGCGATGGATTATAACTAAAATCTATTTGAAATATATGTACATGCTGCACATTAATTTATCTTATCTGTGATAAAATTAACTGTAAACATAAGTTCCAAGAACATATTATTAGAATCATCTATATAAAATCAATAACAAATATTATTCGACTACGCGCGTAAACCAGTTTCATTTCACCGATGCTAGAGGCGCCACAAGCGCACATTTAAGTTTCGCCGGGGGCGATAGATGGCGCTAACGTGTAATCTAATAAAAGCTCGTTCCAATGCTATCGTGAATCTAATTTCTTGCTCTTGCCTCTGGTACTAGGAATACAAGTTTATTTTACCAGCACTTTGCCATAAATAAAGCCAAATAATCCTATTATACTGTATAAGTATTTGTTTTCGAAATAAAAGGTATTAAAAAAATAGGCAAGTATATAATTTAATTTGTCTTTAACATGGAACACATTTTTTCTCATATGTAGCAATTTTCAAAGCCCTTTTCAACATTTATACAATACATGACTAGTGCATTCGAAACTGATTTATTTAATCCGTCCGCTAACCCCATGAGTCGTCACTAAAACAAAAGAACGTGAAATGTCAAGGTCGGCGACAATAAAGGGACTCCGAATATAGCCGTGGCATTCACGTAAAAATAGACTGAACTTTCGGATTACCGTAATCCCTTATTTAGGATGACAACGCGAACCCCTTAATTACATAAAGGTTAGAGACAATACTCTGAAGCTTACGGCGGGTACTTAGTCGTTGGAAACAACGCAACAAAAGATTTCTGTTCGCGTTGTAATTTTTTAAACCATATTACATTACAATGGATTAATAAATACACATTTTACTAATATATTTTACCCACGTATCAATTAAGCATATTAAATACCTTATGCAATTATTATCAATCCAATTAAAATAAAATAGATTAAAATATAAAAAGCAAATGCGATAACACGAGGCAAAAAAAAACTTAAGGGTTTTATTTTCATATAAACACATATTTTAATAATAAATGCGACGCTAATAAGCTTTAAGTTCGATATATTAGAAAATTGATACACAAGGTACGTTTTGACTGCAATAGGTTCTGACTGCAATTACCATGCTTTCTTCAATGCTCGAACGTCCAAGACTTTTTATAAAGAAAGAAACAATTACCCCTCTAAATAACAAATTTGTCAGTACTGATGAGAACATTTTAAGGCCATTTACGACGCATTAACAGCTGCTCTTCTTGAGCATAAATCAGTTTTTAATTAACCAGCCAACAGTGAGCGGACGCGAGTCAAACATAGGGGGCGATTAAGGTTAACGGTTTTATAGCTGCTATATTATGTGTGACCAAATTAGGAGCAGGACCTTGGCAAGTTGATGCGTGAAATGGAACGGTGAGAGTTAATGGCCAATGTTTGAGCCAATTAGCAAACGTTTGTGCTGCCTTTGTTGCTATGTAACACAACTGCCAAATTAGAGGAATATTTATTGTTTATCAATGAGGTACATTTATTATTCCATAATGCTAATATAGATAATAAAAAATATTATGTTTTATAACATGAATTATTTAAGCTATATGCTCTACCGATACCATAGTTCCTTAGCTAAGGATACTTACAAATTAAAATAATACACAATATTTAAATATCTATACAATAATGATAGATAAATTAAAACAAGAGCTACCTGCCCCAAAACCTTGTTTTTATAGAAAAACACGCAATTCTATTGACGTATCGAGAGAGGTGTGTCATAGTATACAATTATCGTACATAATAGAACGCCCCAGTAAACTATACAATGTTATCATTCTGTAGAGGAAATGACATTGTTTAAGCATTATGATAAAAATTAATCAACAGTGGCCATGATTTAGGACGTTAAAATTTTTCCAAAATTTTACTACTTATAAACTAATTACTAAATAATAAATGATACAATCATTTTATTATGTTCATATAAGAATGTCTCAGCGATCTATTAAATATATAAATACAAGCTTTCATTGGAGTTTATGAAGAAGAACGCTATGCCGAGAAACATCCAGTTCCGGCAATTCTAGTTTTTTTCTAATAAAAGCCACTCAAACTGGACGCCACAAAAAATTACGTAATAAACAGGTTTTCAGGAAGTTGTGCCCGATATGGCGAAAGGCGGCTCGCCCCTTATCACATTGTGGGACGGAAAATACAAGTGGAAAATTAGGTGTCTTGGTTGCTACCAGAGGAAACTCTGGCTACACCTTCCGGAAAAAAGGCGTGAGTTTATGTATGTATGTAAACAGGTTTAACGTATTTAGTGTTTATAATCTTAAACCTATGAATATAATTAGAGATATTACCAATTTTGTATAATTTTTTTCTCATTAATTATTATAATTAGATTATTAAAAATATACGGGTCAATAAAATTTAAATAAAAACAGCAATTGTCAAATTGTCTAGACTATATTTTAATCACTAACGAATTAAAAAAATGTTTTTTTTTTTTGTTTTAGAGATAACATTTTATATAGCTGTGAAAGCTAGACTTTCGCCAGTTTAATCTATTTTATATTTTAATTAATTTTATTTCATACAAATAATATGTATCAACCGAAATATTATTATTCTAAATTTGAATAACCCTGAACTGTCAAAAAATATTTAAATAAATACAAAGTTAAACGGCTGATTACCATAATAATATATTAGCAGTCAAGTAAAATATTGGAATACTCATCAATGTACTCATGTACTCATACACCTTACGGCTTAAAGGTCATCTCTGCCTCTTTGTTTAAATACAAAATAATATTTTTAATTTAAATCTCATCAATCATAAGTTCATCAGTTAACACGCTTTACAGCGGGGCTTGCGAATTATTATATAAATAATTGCGGTAATATGTGGATTTCGTGATCAAAGTAATTATTTACATGTTTGTTATAATTGAACATATCCTGTGATATAGTCTGTCTGTACTCATAAAGATTTGTTAGCCACTTGATTTAGAATCAAGTGAGCACTTGTAGATGGCAGTGGATCGGAATTGACCCGAACGTGATAAGATCGAATCTAGGTTGATACTTATGGCTTTTCGATGTTACGTCTTATTTTAATAAATGGTCAAGGAAAACTAGGTGAGAAAATCAGCGTAGACCAAAACACTAAGGCTTAAACACTGAATTGTGAAGATTACCCGAGTCCAGAACATCATAACATATTTATTGATATAAAATATAAACGATAGCATTACAGAACAATAGGATTACTCTGCTGAAGGTTGTTAGAAGGTGGACGAAACCTGGCTAATGTCGTATGAAGTCTATATGCAGGCCGCTTCCAACTGATCTATGTGGCAATTCATTGGAAAGGCCTATGATGAGCAGTGTTAAAACTCTACATCATACAAAAATGCCTAGTTTTATTTTAGTATCGCATAACTTTACATTCATTGTGCAAAACACCAGATCGCGTGTTTACAAGTCAATAGGGACTTGTTCGCGATATCTCGACTTGGTACCGCGATTTGGCGTGACTTTAACCTTGGCAATCGCAATCAATAACCGATTTAGGGCAGAGGTTTTGTTTTTATATTTCTATACTTGCATTATTATTAAGTTGTTAGTTGGTTTGCCTTCAGTTAGGCAATGACGACGCAACATGTTATTGTAGTTATTGTGAAGTAAAGCGAAAGTTAGTTTAGTAAGTATTGTAGTATTTAAGGTACTTGTGATTCGAAAAACATCTACAATTCCAGTGCACCATATTCGACATAATGTGGGTTGTAAGAAGCAATTAAAACTGTATGAATTGATTTTTAAACTAGTCAAACATATTTACCCCCACAATTTTCTGTGTAATCCTTGATAATTTATATCCCACATTCTAGATTTTAAACCTTGAAAAACCTCAGTTTTAATTAACATCTTGCCAGAGCTCCCCCTAGCCTATTTATCCAAGTGGTTGCGCGTCGTTGTGACGTCAGATCAAAGAAGGTTACTGGAGAGAACTCTTAAAAAATGTTTCATATCTCGCACTTAATAAATGCTTTTTGAAATGTATTCTTAATTTGTCACAAAACCACCTTGAAGTAATATTTGACCTTGGTAGTGGTGGCATTCAGGAATTTTAATATTAATACAAAAATAACTAGTATGGGACAATGTTTTCTAGACTAGGAATACTTAATTAAAAATTACCTAGAAATTGTTGTTTTAATTGACTGTTCGGAGGCGAGGTGTTTTTAAATTGTAAATTAAAATATCACATAAATTATATCGATGTAATCCGGTTATATGTAGCGAACATTTCGGAACTCAGGGCATTCGCAATAAGCCTACGTCCGCCACATCGTTGACATTTTAAAGAAGGGAAATGTCACGAGTACCAAGAATAGAATACCATTATCGTCCTATATCCATTCTTCCTTTCCTTTCTAAGGTGCTTGAAGCATGTGCTCACAAACAGCTTTCCAGGTTTGTGTACTCTCACAACCTGTTGAGTCCACTGCAGTCTGGCTTTAGACCTGGCCATAGCACTATTTCCGCACTCCTCAAGGTGACTGGCGACATTAGAGCTGGTATGGAGGACACCCAGGTCACTGTTTTGATCCTGGTTGATTTCTCAAACGCCTTTAATGCTGTCAATCATGATATCCTTCTGTCCATCCTATCCCATCTTATGGTTTCTCCCGAAGCACTGGACTGGTTCTCTTCTTATCTTCGAGGGCGTCAACAGTCGGTCCGAATCGGCGAGACTTCGTCAAACTGGTGCGACCTTGACTCTGGTGTTCCTCAAGGCGGTATTCTTTCTCCTTTATTATTTTCAGTTTTCATTAATTTCATCACCAAAAACCTTCGAAGTTCGTACCATCTGTATGCTGATGACTTACAGCTTTACGCGCAGTCGAGCATTGATAATTTATCCATAGCAGTGGATAAAATTAACAGGGACTTGCTCTATATTAAAGAATGGTCTCATAATTATGGGATTAAAGTCAATCCCGTTAAGTGTCAGGCCATAATTGTGGGAAGCCAGCGTTTGTTGGGCAGGCTGGATACAACAACTATCCCACCCGTTGTATATGATGGCACAATTGTAGAGTGGTCTCCAGTAGTTAAGGACCTTGGGCTTCTTATCGACTCAAATTTAAACTGGCGCGCCCAAGTTACATCGGTTTGCCGGAAAGTCACGGGTACCCTTCGATCTCTTTATCGTCTGAAAAATTTTCTTCCAACTAAAACTAAAATAATGCTTGTGCAAACCTTAATCCTACCTCTAATCGACTATGGTGATGTGTGCTATTTTGACCTGAATGCAGATCTGCTCAACAAACTCGACCGTCTTCTAAATAACTGCATTCGATTCATCTTTAATCTCCGTAAGTATGACCATATATCCTCTTACCGCTCTGAACTCAGGTGGCTACCTATTCGCCAGCGACGTAGGTTGCGTGCTCTTACTACACTCTTCTCTCTTCTCATGTCCCCCACTCCTCTATCCTACTTAATATCTCACTTCCGTTTTCTGTGCACTAATCATGATAAAAATCTTCGCTCAGCTTCTAATCTTTTACTCACGTGTCCCTCTCACAGTTCAGATTTTCTCCACTCTTCGTTTCCTATTCAAGCTATCCTTCTATGGAATGCGCTCCCACTCGAAGTCAGGACGTCCACAACCCGCCTTAGATTTAAAATGAAGGTCCGTGAAATGCTGCTCAAAGAAGTTGCAGAATCCTCTCAATAGTTTCTTGTATATTCGTATATATATTATATATATATTTATATATACATCTGTATATATGTATGCATATAAATGTAAATTTATATATATATTTATTTTCATTTATGTAATTGTATATATAATATCTTATTTATCTACTTGTACATATATTTTCTTTTTTTTCTTTCTCCTTATGTTTAAGTATTCATACACCTACTTCAGCTCATCTCTACATCACCTAAAGGTCGACTGGGAGATAATGCCACTGGCATTAAGTCCGCCTTGTATACTTTTGTATATGAAGCTTAATAAATAAATAAAATAGAGGCAGACTTACAAAATGTCAAGATTTAAGTAATTGAAGATACAGCCTCTACCTACCCCTTATGTAATACAGGCGTTACATGTACATATAAAAATATTTTTTTAATTAAGAATTCCAAGCAAGACAAGAGTAAAATTGACAGGACTCAAGTATCCTGTGTTTATAAGTGGCGGTTCTTATATTATGCCTTCAGAGTGAAATGCCCTTAAGGCATGCAAACACTGCACTCGGCGGGTATAAAAGCACCATTATTTAATTCTCAAGAAATGTTTTATTAAAAATCTGATCACTGCATATAGTCATTGCAATTAACAGTCTTTTAATTCCGACTTAATTTTAGAAATATCCGACAAACAAAGTCTGCACAATTAGGTATAAACCATACATTCAAAACTAAATTTTTTCTTTTGATTATAGTGCGTACTGTTAATTAATTTAAATATTGATAGAATCGCCTATTTTGTGTCAATGTGCTTTGACTATGATCGCTAAGCTCCTGGATTTGATTCCTAAGTCAGGCAGTCATGCTATTGAAACACGTATATTAAAATACGCCCACCCTACGCGAAAATAAAGGGTAAAAATAAAATTAAGCATTATAACTATGAAATGAATATTCCCATTTAAATATAATTAAAATTCCTTCAATCTTGAGAATCAAATGCACCAATATAAGGTAAATTAGACGAAGAACTAAGTTACAATCTATAAGTGGATCTATAAATGGGTCTCATACATAGTGTTATTGGACCTAAATAAATAAATCAAGCACTGCGCCCTGGTTGGTGCAAACATTTACCCGACGACAGGTGTTTGTCTTTAGGTCTGTTTGTTTGTGTGTCCTCTTTACGACATACGATATCAGATTTTTTGCCATGATGAGTATAGTATTTGCCTTAGACTGCCTCGGTGGCGCAGTTGTACTACGGTGGGATTGCAACGTCAAGGTTTAAGGTTTGAATCCCGGGTCGGGCAATTTCATATTGGATTTTACTATTCATTATCAGCCTGGAGCCAAAAATTGTGCCGGATATGGCGATAGGCTCTCTCCCTATCACATCCTGGGACGGAACACACAAGGCGTAACGTGGGTGTCTTGGTAGCACCTCCGCCAACCAACTCACGCCTTATTCACCTTCTGGAAATAAGGCGTGAGTTTATCTATGTATGTATGTTGAACTAATAGTATTCAACTCAGTATGGAGCAAATCTTAAGGAAATATTGCTACATTGATAAATAGGAAAGAAAAAAAATACGACAAAATTAAATATGTACACGTTTGCAGGTTGCATTGTAACAGGTTAAAGACAAACTAGTGTCCCTAAGAGACTAGCCGAGCTTCTGTGCTCTGTATCAATACTTTGCCTCCTTCTGATCCGGGCTTACAGGATTTGCATTGATGGGACAGCCGAGATAGTATTTATCTGTAGACCAGTCATTAATGTGGATAAGCCGCCGTCCATTTTATGGCAAGATTTATATCTGAATTTATTTCTAATAACCCCGAACTGATAATAATAAACTAGTAATTCAAACCTTATTCTACCTTCAATAGGGATAAAAGCCACTTAAGCTTTCAGGTACTGATAAAAACTGCCAGCAATGTCAGAGAGAGATTTATTTATTTTTTTCACTTCAGCTATTACGAGTAGTTCTTAGGCTACAAACGTGACACATTCCTCTTTCATAATTCACAAGCATAGTACGGGGGCAAGGCCCACCTACACTGCTTATTACGAGCTCAAAGCAAGGTCGGGGTAGTGAGTGCTCTTACGAACAAAAGTTCCATACTGTGAAACGCTTTAAAAGGTATTAAAATGATGGACGCGGAATGAATATGCGCGGCAGATGGCTACATCAAATTACAGAACTATTGTGTGTGATTTGAATTTTTATTAAATAATTATGCCATATGTATGGTAATGTGGAATGTCAAATTATGTAATTACGTAGGTATTCCTTTATACGGGTTTTTAAAAAGTCGGTTGTAGATTTAAATGCGAATATCTGTGAATACGAAATAGAATTCAAGTAATTTGAAATCTGCATAACCCAAGTTACCGATAGAGAATATTATAAGTGTATTGATAGTCTATTACCTCGCACTTTGACGGTCAAGAAAATCATCAGGAGAAAATCACGGAGATCTTCATAACAAGTCATATGAAGAAATATGTTATACCAAGTCCGCAAGCCCTCATTAGGCACATGGTGGACTATGACCTAATTCATCATGTAGATGTACTTCATTATTATAGTATGTTTAGGTACCTACATGAAGAACTTAATAAAACTGAAGTACTCTATAAAAATGCCTTTAAATAAACCGTAAATACAATTAACAATTAAATAAATAGGTAGGTCAGGCAAAGTGATATTGGGTTTTTCTATTAATTATCAGCCCGGAGTCAGGAATTTGTGCCCGATATGGCTATAGGCTGGCCCCCTATCACATCATGGGACGGAACATACAAGGCGAAATGTGGGTGTCCTGGTGGCGCCTCTGCCTACCCCTTCTGGAAAAAACGGCGTGGGTTTATGTATGTATGTATGTACTAACATTGATTCTGTTCTTGGCCCGCTCGATCGCCTTGGAGTCTTCTTTCTCGGGGCTGAGGCGGCAGACTCGCGCGCGCCAGTCGTTGGCACCCGCCGCCTGCAATGCCGCCAGCCTAGAAACAATTACAATTAAATTTATTTATCATCAATACAATAAAATAGAAATAAATAAAAAATAAAGTGTGTAACAATAATATTCTACTTATGACAGCCTCCGTGGTGCAGTGCTGTGAAACGAGAGGCCGCGGGTTCGATCCCCACACCAAAACAAATGTTTGTGATCCACAAGTATTTGTTTCGGGTCTGGGTATTTGTGAGACCCAAAAATTCTCTCGTAGTTTCTGATGCCCACGACACGAGACTCGATCTTAGTGTGGGGCAAGAACTATGTATGTGCCAGTTGGGTGTATTTATTTATTTATTTATACGAAAAATGTTACTATATTCAATTACATTTACGCACTTTACATAAACGAAATTTTATAATTATTCATATAGGTACTTATTTTCTAAATTTGGATTTACAAGTGGCCATACAACCATCTGAACACATCACCAAGATGGACAGGAGTTTGTCAAAAGAGCGAACTATAATTTTAATTACAAAACTGATTTGTTTATAATCAGCGCTCTTAAATTCAACTTAGCAACACATAAACGTAATTAAAACTCCATCAGAACCACACACGAATAGGTTAAGACAATATTTACATAATTTCCATAATATTTATCGTCGCTCCTACTTTATTACTCACAATGTTAGTAAACATAAGATAAGAGACGGTAGCGGCACTTGAACTTGGCTATATAGGACAGTTATCACTGGACAATGCATTACGATTTGTTGTGACATTTGAACTTAAAGACATTTATCTAGGTCGTTTACCTAACCTTTATTCGATTGGTACTTTGGTAGCACTATTGTTAAATAAACATAGTTTACTTAAACGCCATTTACACGGGGAGAATTTCTCGCGGCGAGAAATTATCGCATGACATAACCGCCATAGAATATCGTGTTCTGACAAATGTTTACACGATGCAACTTTTTCATATCCTTACGATAATTGTATATTCGAGGCGCGAATCTCTCCCCATGTAAATGGGGCTTTAGGAATATGTATTCAAAATGTTTGTCGCATGTGACGAAAATGTTTAAATGTTTGTTACCTCTAAAGTATAAGCGAACAATTCCATTAAATTTTAAAAAGTATAAGGCCAAAGATAAAATGATAGATCAAAGTTGGAGGCATCTTTGATCTATTAATTTCGAAACAAATATGCTAAAACATTAGCCGATAATTTGAAAAAGTATTCGAGATATGTTTTGGCATTACTTTAATCATTGTCATTATTTAATCATCTAATTAAGGTGTGACAGGTCAATACAACATATCTTTTCCACGTAGTACCCATTAATAAAAACACACATCACATTTTGAAACAAAACATCAACATGTCTAGTGAAAGTAACAATATTTCCGTCGAAACACATAAAACACACAAGTTTCTATAGATATTTTATCTGCTTGAGTTATAGTCATACGGCAGTGTCATTCGGAAGACATTTTTAAAGATAGCTGCGATTTATTTGTTAGCTACTTGCTCTCGTTCGTGAAACATTTTTATCGTGAGAATATGTGAAGCATTTTCATCTATGTTTTGGGTAAAAATAATCCATAACAAATGTTTCTACGGGTGTATTTTTTCCAAAATACAATCTTAACAAAAGTCCAGTTATTGAGAGCTTTTAGTTATTAAACATTTCACTTATTGAGGCACTAAGGTGGTAGAAATTCGGACTCTTGTGTTTAAATTTAAATTATTAAGTTTGTAAGAATTTAATTCGAATGTCCTATTTATACAATTAATAGAGAAATAAATTATTATAATCTAGCAACGATAAAATCTTTAAAGAAATTCTTCAACTACTGAATCACCCGAGTAAAATAATTCAAATTACAACAATAGTCTAATATACTCCAAAATATTTAAACAAACCCACCTGACCATAAATTCCGAGAAAATAATTAACTACTTTCCGATTATAAGTTTTAATGAATGGAAGAATGTAAAGCTTTATTTGGAAAGAGGATTTGGCTACTTCATTTACAGTCGGGGCTTTACTGCCTAAAATATTGTAATTTACAAAAAGTAAAACAATATAATAGACTTTATACTCTTAATTTGTGGGATTTTTATTATTATTATATCATTTTGGGATTTAAGCGATTTGACATGCTTTTTTTCTCATTCAAACTTGACCCGAAATGTGTTTTAATGTTTACAATGAATCTTAATTACTGTGTTATTCAATATAGTAGAGGAAACATATGTATGTAATTTGCTTGTACATAGAATTTTCCTGTTTGGAATCAAACTGATTGTGAAAATGGAATGTACCTACTGACACAAAATTATGGAAACTACGCACTTTAATTGATACAGGGAGAATGTATTCAATTAAAGATTATTTTTACCTATTAATGTTTACAATCAACACATATAGTATTTCATATTGCCAATCTCAATACAATATTTCTTATTTAACCTGTGATGATATAAACTCTAAACCAAATAAAATTGGGGAAAGATTTTTCTAAATATACTTATTTCCTCTCATTTGCATGTAAAGGACGTGGATCATAATTTTACGAACTGGCTCCTATCTTACATCAATCTCATCGGAATCGAATTCTTTATTAAGTAAATGGGAACCTAGGATAGCACAATTTAGAACCCGAATAGGCATAGTATAGCATAGTTATAACACATCTGAAGTTATAGGTTCTAATGTAAACAGATATTTTATCAACAACATATTCGTGTCTCTATCAAAAGTATAGACTCCATCTATTACTATTCAAATAATCAATACTGTATAAATTACAAAGATGACGATGTAGTACCTTTCGGCGATGGTGCCGCCTCGGTGGGGCATCTCGGCATGCGTGGCGCTGCGTTGCACCCCGCCGCCCACTCTGCAAACAAACACACCACATATAAACATACATATTGCCATACGTTTTAATGCTAGTAGGATATTCGTGACCATAAATAAATAAATAAATTCAGTCACATACATAGTCCTAACCCAACACTATGATCGAGTCTTGCGTCGTAGGTGTCGGCAACTACGAGAGACTTTTCAGTCTCACAAACTCCCGCCACACAAATACCCATGAAAATGCCTATTGCCTACTCCAAGGGTATCCAAAAGCAAAGCGATTAGTTGTTGTTGGACTGAAAAGCATGGCTTTCCTGTATATAAAGATGATGATGATAAATCTAGTGTTCTTACCCCATACTTCGCACTATTTTCCTGTGAATTTTGTATTTTGAATGAATTATATCCAACCAGTCATAAAAATAATCCATATCCAAAACAATTTGTTGACCAAATAAATCTATATCTTAGTGCGGGGATTGAACCCACAGCCTTTTATTTCACAAGAGGTTTCTTAAAACTGCCCCACTCAATTACGATAGTATAAATCCGCAAATGTCTTAACATACTCTATATAATAACACATGCATTCACAATTTATGAACGACAAAGCTTGGCAGAACGCAGTATCGATTTTCAACTAATACGACGCACTCAATATTCTTCCATAACATTAAAAATACATAAGGAAGGCTCATGAACATTACCTGTGCTTCTCAAATTGGTCTTTGAGAGATTTGAAATTGAACAGTCTCTCTTCCAAGGGCCGCATTGACAACATCTTGCCGGTTTTTTGTCAAACACGATTACAAAATAAACACTTAAATCCTTACAAAATATACCACATAACAAACAATACTGTTACAAACGGGATAAATAAATTAATAATTAATTATTGACGGGCTCGCTCCCGCGTCAAACGTGAAAGATGACTGGCGCATTGACAGGCCGTGTGCCACTATCCAGAGTTTGATAAGGCCGAGGTTTGAGCCGCCTAGTTATTGGGGAAGGGGGAGTGAGCAAGTAAATATAACTCTCTTTGTCTTGCCATTGTAAAAAGGGGCTGGGGGTGTAAAAGGAGAGTGTTTGTATTGTTTGCGACAGTTACAATACTTCTTTGTTGCAATGAGGTAGTTGTAAAAGAGTTTTGGTGCTTTTTAAATACGGCGTAATTTTTCAAGTTTAATTAATGTGATTTCGTAAGTTCATTTTAATATTAAACGATACATTTCGAATATACGTATTGGCTCTGTTTTAATTTAATTTAAATTGAAAATTTATTTAATATTTTTTGTAATTTATTTAACCATACTTTTTATAAACGCACATTAAATACTTTTTATATTTCTAATTACAGACCAATAACTGTCCATCACATTTATACAAAGACAACGCGAACTTAAAACGAAATACATTTGAATCCTTTTTTCAAACTCTAGCACATCTGTGGCAATTCAAATAAAGAATGCACTTGATCCGCCCGACTCCCCTTAACTGCTAAGAATAATTTGTGCATATGCTATGTTGGCACTTAATATTTCGCAATTAAATTGCAGCTATATGTTTACGTCTTAACATTAGTACTGCGTAGAAACAATGAAGCTATATTAGGACGCTTCCACATTGTTGCAAGGAACAATGACGACATTCCTTACTGAAACGCTTTGGATTATATCGAAGTGACGCGGGGGTGACGAAAGCACTTCCTTGACAAGATACCAACGTTAAAAGTACGTGAGTATTAAATTGTTTTATTTTTTTATGTCTGTGTCATCAAATTTTATACATATCAATACGATTGTATCTCGAAAGGGGTAAGCAGGGACGGAGTTAGATCGTCTTCTTGCTATAAAAAGTTGAAATAATTATTACAACGTTGTGGAATTATAGATATTTCTAGAATGTGTATGATACATACAAAACAGTTGTAGGTTTTAGCACAAATAACTCTAAATCCATAACCAATAAGAGATTTTAAACTTTAGTTCATATGGCATACCGGCTGTATTCCCATTGGTTTAATTCTTCTAATTCAATGTACTACTATTTCATTTAAAAAAAAACTCTACGTGAACACAGCAAATTAGTATTCATGCCATGTATAATTTCCTTTAGATATCAAATCTCATACTGCATAAATTAGTATTGCATATGAACTGTAAAAATATAATCTGCACTAATATTGATAATATTATCTATGCAAATAGCATCGCTGCGTGGGAGGTATCCTGTATTATGTCGCTAGAATACAGTAATTGTTTAAATTAAAAACTCTAATAAGGTTAATTAACATACCCATGAAAAACCTCAGTTATATTTTTTCCAAAAACAGCGACTTTTAGCATTACAATTTACATATTAAAACTATTATACCTTTAATATAGTTCAATCAAAACAACAAAAATCGCTTTTAAATTAAAATCCATCACAAACCAAGCCTAGTTAATTAATCTGTGTGAAAAGGAACGTGATACAATATAAAACGTTAATCCCCGATCCGCACGCGTCTCTATACAGCAAGGAGCGGCGGTCGTTATCCTGTCGTGTGCGATTAAACCCTGTATTATTGATTGTGCGGCTAGACGACAGGGAAAATTCACTACCTATCCGATATTCGAGGTTTTTCACGTTTCATAGGATAAAATACCTTCCATCCATCCATCCATCAGCCAAATGACGTCCACTGCTGAACATAGGCCTCTCCCAAAGATTTCCACAGTGACCTGTTGGAAGCAGCCTGCATCCAGCGACGTCCCGCCACCTTTACCAGGTCGTCTGACCATCTTGTGGGTGGACGTCCTACGCTGCGCTTTCCGCTACGTGAATACCTTAAAATACCTTATTCCAATATAATTCAGAACAAAAAGTGTGGTTTACAAAGCAAGGATTCGGAGTTCCACTTTTCAATTTAAATTTGGAATGAAATTTATTACACAGTAATTTGAAATTCGAGAGTAAACAATACCAGTGCCAATTTGATAACGACATAAATCTTTTTCAAATATAAAAAACAAATATGTGTATTTACCAAAAAAAACGAACAACCAGTACTACAAATTATAAACAAATATTTAGCACAAACAATTTGTATAATAATAATATTATTGATTAACATTAACCTAATTACAGTTATATCCTGTTATTGTTCACTATGCTATGCAAAATGTCGATGTGAATTTGTACAACATAATTGATGTTTACCACAATCTTTGTGTAAATTAGTTTTTGTTGAGTATTCCTACATACCAGTAATTTTTAAGTAAATATTACTTGAAGCAAACAAAAAATTATATGTACAAAAATGATTCTTTTTGTCCCAAATATTGCCACAAATTATATCATAAACGCAAAAATAATTAGTAACTTTATTTTAATTAATACTTTGCATTACCAACGATGGATGTTATTGTTCCGGTTTGTTTTTAGGACAGTTGCATATTTTATTTACTTATGCGATAAGAGATTGAACGCACTGAATGTTTAGTTTTTTCAGATTATAATTTATTATAAGCCCGGTATTTCACTCTATTTAGAATACTTGAACATAATAATATAATAAATGGATCAATAAGCTCAAAAAACCTACATCACATTTTTAAAATAAAGTAAAAATCAGGCAATGTTCATGTAAATACATACTCGTATTTCATTATATTTCTATTACACAAAAACAAATTGCATATACAAAACAAAAACAAAAAAGGCAAACAAACAATTTCTAAAACGATAAATCCTTTAATTAACTATTTTTCGAAGAGCCCACATGTCGCAACATATACAAATAATTAGTTAATTACAAAAAAATCCGGCACACGTGTTGTTTACAAAACCTTTACTAATACGACTTCTAATTACATTGATAATACAAAAACACATGAAGTGATTAAGACAAATAGTTTTTTAACTCATAACAGTTGCGATAAACTTGTGAAGGGAAATAGACGTAAGTTTTAAAAACTCGTTAAACTCCGAGTGGTGCGATCAAAATGCTACAACTTCTGTTATTTTTCATCTGCGGTTGCAGAGTTTATTTGGTTTGGATAGTATGTATTTTCAAAGTCATATTAAGTTTGTATATTTATTTTGTATTTTTAAAACAGCGCCAGGATTTTTTAGTTAAAGTTGAGTTTATTCTGGTCTACGGTAGTAGAAAAAAACTGCTTAAACTTTTATTTACATACAATCTAATAAGGCTATTATAATTGTTATAAGAATTTATCTTTAAATAACGGTTTGTAGGCGCAGTACTAAATATTATCATTTATTATTTATAATAAACAATCCCGAAAGAGTTCATACCAAGCAAGCGCCTTGTCAGAAAATTATATGAAAAATATTTAATCAAAATTAAAAACGTTGTTTTAGCAATCCCACTGTTACAGAACAACAATAAAGCGAAATGTCTAATATAAAGCAACCAAAACTAAAAAACAAAACTACACGAACTTTTTCACTAACCTTTTTGAATGGAAAAATTAATAATACAATAAACAAATCCAATTGAATTTCGAATTAATTCAAATTTCGAATACACAACGCAATTTCCGTAAATTAGTGGTAATAAGCCCTGTCTTTATCGTTTACGCTGACGTGACCGTTTACGTTAACGTGACAGTTTATGTTTTTACGTTCACGTTAGAGTTTACATGAGCGCAGGGCGGGACCTTGAGGCGAGCGCGCCTCGCGGTTAACGTGCGAGAACTGCTGGGCGGGCGGGTGTTTTTCGGACGCCAATGCAGATATTACTAGTGGAACTCGAACGCAGGGAAAACTCGCAAAGACTTTTGTACTGTTCATAGTTTTTATTGCCAATCAGAAGGGCAGGCATCAGAAAACTCATCAAGATGAAATAATAAAAATAACTTTATTTTTAGCTTGGTGGTTGTGGCTGTAAAATTATAAATTGATTACAAAAGATTTCAAACACCTATTCTGTGGAAAGTCTTAACAAAAGTTGTTGGCAGTATCACTAAAGCACTTTAATATTACATAGCATCTTACACGTAATAGTCTAAATACCATAAAATAATTTATGTTGTCTATCTCATAAAATACAGTTATTAAAGTACAAGTTTCATTACTGGATTGAAATGTTATGAATACAATACGTGCATCATAAAATTTTCACTAAACTGATTAATATTTAGAGGGTCTTATCATGTTAAAAACCGAACATAAAATTTTTCTGCTATACACATAAACATTATGTACTGTCAATTCCAATAAGAAACAAGAACTAATGAAAGAAGGAATAAGTGTTCACGTCCTTTTAAAATAAGCACATAGCATATTTGTCACAAAACGTCATTATTTCTCTATACTAGCAACTAAACTAAAACTACTTACGGGAATGCTATATTTTTAACCTAATCTACCTATGCAGTATTCGTACTTCGCAACAAAAGGAGTTAATTAAAAAACTTCGTTCGAGTACCAACAGTAGGAGGTGGAGCACTGCAATGTTTTGTAGACACGGCGCGGTGCCGGCAAACCAAAGTGCTTTCCAACCTCGGGCATAATGTTTTGCGTTGCAAATCTAATGTGTTGTCATTTATACCGGGTATATCAAGACCGCGACCGAAAACGAAGCCGGGTGGTAGTTTTAGTGGCTATAGACACAATGCAACTAAAAATTTCACAAAATAAGCGATAGATGATTCTTTACAATTTTTTAAAAATCATAATTTTTAGGTGGTAAATCCTTAGTTATTGCGAAAATAGTAATTTAAACCCTTACGTATCATTGCGTCTTTAAAAATAAAAAGGCGTACATCATTACTTTGGAAAAAATATGTATTTATCACCCAAAAACGACGATAAGTAAAAAAATTACCAAAAAAAAATGACGATTTATTTTGCGGAATTTTTAGTTGCATTGTGTCTGAAGTCACTAATACTACCACCTGGCTTCGTTTTCGGTCGCAGTCTTGATATACCCTGTATATTTCCCACGTGTATTAAGCAACACCTGCGTATGATGTAATGGTAATTAATTATTTAACAGCGATAAAACGTGCAGTCCTGGTTGAACATCAATATAGTATTGTTCAAAAACTCGAGGTTATTACAACTACAATTGATTTCGGTGGCACAAGAGCCAGATGTGAAACAAAATATATTTGATGAATAAAAAAGTATTAGCATTTTAACAGGCTGTTAGAATACTTATACCCACAGAGTAGACCTCAATATTATAGAACACAATATTACAGGATAATAATTTTAGTTCTAAACATATTTCCAATACGATACGAATTAATCGGACTGATATGACTCGCGGCCCGTTTAGTACTTTGAAGCATTAATATTTTTAAAGTAAATAGGGTATACATTATTCAGAATAATAAATATAACTGGTTTATAGATAATGGAATTAAAAACAGATTAAAAAGCAGACTCATATCCCAATACATCTAAGTATCATTTTTGCACGTGGCCTAACGCAATAACTCAAACTTAAAAATCCCAAAAAACCCCTTAAAAACGCAATAACAATATTATAAAATAAACAAATCGTGTGCGCTAAACGGACGCTAAACACGCTCGTTTCCATCATTAACCCCCATACAGTGCGCCGCGCAGCGTGTAATTCGTAAAGTACAAACGTTGTACATTAACAACGAAACTTAGTCTCCCCGCTGTACCCTCAGACTGCATTGTGGGCAAACAAAGAGGGGTGCTGCGTCTCATTAATGCAGGATACTAGTTAAGCAAAATATATAAGACACCTATAAGCAGATGGGGACTGAGAAAGCCAACTTTTTGTTTGTTAAGAACGACCTGATGTTTTATACTTTGTTGCTTTGTCGTTCTTTCCAGTGCAAGTTAGCTACGGATTGATTTTTTTTGCATAACAAAGATTTAGATTGTAGAACGTGACTTGTTAATATATTCTTAAGTTGTTCCAGGTCATACTATGAAATCGTAGTTGCCGGTTACACAGTTTCTTACATTCAAGTTTTATTAAATTTTTACCCATTTATTCTATTTTATTAGTACTTAATTTTGAAGTACTGAACATTAATTTCGGAGTAAATTACTCAAAAATGCATGCCTCCAGTTTCTCAATCGTATAGGCAAGCTCAGGCCTAACAAAGACAAAATTTATTTGCAATCAACATTTCTACAACTACAAAAATAAAACTAACAACTGGCAGCCCTAAATCAGCACAAAGCTTGAGCCGCAGCACCCGTTAATATGTAAATACCGCAGCCCTCAACAAAGGTGAGTGCTGCATGAATTCGATGGCGATGCACATTTTCCATCGAACGCGAAAACCCGCAGTCAATAATACTGCATATGTACCAGGTATAGGTTACGGGAACTGCGCAAATTATGGTATTTATTTGCTAGTTATTTGCTGCTATTTATTCATTCTTCTTCTTCTTCTTCTTCTACTTAGGCGTTATCCCGGCCGGTGCCAGGGTCCGCCTTCCGTCATTCATTATTACATTGAAATATAGACCGCTTCCAATAGGACTCTATAGAATTTTTTTTTTGTTCAAAATTAGACGTCTTGTGACTGTGCAGGTGTAAAGAAACAGTATTTTTTATTTTCTGGAAATTAATTAATTTCGAACAGTACCTACTGAAGCAAAATATTTTAATAGATCTGAAAACCTGTTCAGAAAAATTGCAGTGATTTTTGTTTACAGATAGAATTATGGCTACAACTTATCAAAAACGGGAGAAAACTGTAAAAGATAGTATTAAGCAGTATATATATGTTGGAGAGTAGAATGCATATCCATTCTAGGCTAACCGCCGAGATTAGATGGCTCGATTGAGTGGCATTACTGTCGCAACAAATAATTACATCAAACAAAAGCTGTATTGTCCATTTACTTTTTCTTTATATTTAAATCCAGAAACATTTCAATTTTCCCTTCATTCGTAGATATGCAGCAACATAGACGAATTCCCCGGTCGAACACTGATAAATCGCGAGGCTGTCAGTTGTAGCGTCGCTACGCTCAACACTGTCCATGTCTCGTGTATGCACGGGATTGTATTGATAAAATATTACTGGCTTACTAGAATCAATTCCATATATTGTACAAACAGAATGTTTTTTAAACAAAAAATCTTTAAGTTTAAATTAAAGCACTTCACCGCAAAGTGAAAAAATGACTTTTGCAATGACACCGCTTCGAAGTAAATTCAAATATGAACAATTCACTTTTAATGGCTGATTATTCCTCAATGATAAACACTAATTAATATTGTTGTTTAATAAAATCTGCACGTGAAAGAGCTTTGTAAGATAACATTCTTGTTTACACAATAGTTTCTTAAAGTCTGTGCTTCTGAAGCAAGTTTTAAAAACAAATATTTCCGCAAGATTTTACTGAACAAGTATAATAAAGCTAACGTATTGTTGTTTCGCTTGAAACTGAAAAAAATGTAGCCGAACTATTCGATGTCTTTTTATATTTCGTTTTCTTTGCGGAAACTTTTCAAGTTGTGCAAAAGAAATGAGTATTTCTCATTCAGTTAAACATCCACTACAAAGTTATGCCTCATGCCGCTTAAAACGTATTTATGTGGTTGTTATAGATATTAATGACCACGTAACAGATTTATCCAACTAGGAAACAAGAGCACCTCGGGGCAAAATAAAATTTAATTATTAATTTATAAATGCAGAGATAGGTCTAATGCTGCGGGTAGTTTGTCACTCAACCAGGTTACACAAAACTAAAATATATAAACGAATCCGCCCTAGATTGTTCCAAAGACCACAATCAAAACCATGGAATTATCGTGTCATGGTAACAACAAAAAAGTATCAATTACATTTATACCACTCCATCCCCGTTTGACCCTCCAATGCACAAGGGACGTCTAACTCTCAGTTTATGTACCTGGGATACATTTATAACACATGAAAATGTGAAACATAAATGAAAATAAGTTGTTTATTGCGTCAAAGGTTTAATATCCGAATCTACTCTCTATGCATATTGCCATACATATGTATGCCTCCTTATGTATTTCTAAATTGGCAATACATTATAAAATCTCAGCCAACTCATGTTTCTCTTAACAACTAAAAATCAAGGTATTTTTCTTGATCTAGAATGAATATATCGTTTCATAGTCCGTTTATTCCGCCCCTAGTATGGTGAATGTACACTTATATACAATGTGACAGACATTTGAAACAATAACAACGTTACATCAGCGATAAAAATTATATCGCTAAATGGATATGTCGCGTCCGAATGGACTAAGCGCCCACAAGCCCATCTCATATAAATCATTATAGGTAAGCGCCGCAACACAGCCCCCACCCTTGAAATACTGCCGGAACGTCCGAACTTCCGACTTTTCCGAGAGCCGGAAAATACTACCGGAGTGGCCGGGAAATACCGCCGGAGTAGCCGGTACGACCGGCCCGACCGGCATCCATACTAACGTTTTCATTGCGAATTCATGCGACGCCATTCGACATGTTTGTATTTTATGCATTTTATATGCTCGCTGAAGAGTTTTGTATTGTTTTAGTTTACTTTTGTTTGCTATCTGATATTTCAATTAGTGAAAGAAGGTTATCTCGTCTACTTAAATAGGTGGATTGGAAAAATACTGATACGCGTAAAAAATAGGCGGAATATAAAATTTAAAGTACATTTTAATTAATTATGGATTAAGATTTAATATTTTAAGTAACACGTGAATCACAAATTAGTCCACGCGATAAAACACACCTTATTGTAACTACTATTGTCTTCAACTGACATGAAATTGTACTACAATTTTTATACATTTTACAGTTATTTAGCTTAAGGAATTCGGCTGTTGACTTAAAAATTACGAGTATTATAAAATGCTTCAAAATAGGTCATCGCTTACATTAAGAAAAAAAAGACATTAAAGAAACCTGTTTAACACTTAACTAAAACTAAAGTACTTAAAAAAAAGATCCAATCTAAGATAGTGTTAAAACTGATACAACATCAACGATAGGAAAAGAACATGAACCTTTCTTCAAAACACATTAAAAACAAATGCACTAGTCGTTTAAGGTTGACAAAGACGTCTGACACATTTTGATACTTGCGAGATATTTAATAATTTTGTTCTTCCAATCAACATCACTTTTAGCCACAGGAACTAATGGTATTAAGTCTTCCGAAATTACACACAAGGATTTTCTGTAACCTTTATTTGGTCGTTACTATAGCTTGTGAATGTATATCCAAATGTACAACGCTTCATATTGTCCTAAAGCTTCATTTCAAGAACCTTTTTTATTGTTTTATGTTACGCAGGAAAATCTCCAAATTGCTGCTGTTAATATACATTTAAATGCTGCGCCTAATCCTATTATTACTTACAAACCATTTTCGGTTTTACTGCCACCACGTTAAAGCATAAAACTGAATGAAACATAGCTGTATATAGGCCTACCATAGTATCCAATAAAATACGCCGACGTAATTGAATCGAGACGCAGCTTGTGAATGTCATCGCTGGCACTCGTAAATTAAATACAGTGATGTGTTAACCAGCGGACGTTGAGCTTTGTTACAAAAGAATTCTAAGCACACGAGGGGCTAAATATAACTGGTGTTGTGATAAATTGTCCGATAGAGATATAATATGGAAGTCGGATTTACTTGACGCGTGGGATGAAACTCATCAATTAGAATTGAGTTATTGCTGTTTGTATGACATTGCGCACACTGTGCAGTGTATTTTATCATTGCTTCATAAGTTATAAATCTAATAAAAATATAAGTTTAAAGGCATTATATTTTACTGTGTTATTGCAATTAGATTTGATATGCGATATGATAGAAGTTTAAAAAAAATAGAGGGATGGTAGATACTAAATATTGTTAAAGTCAGATATTTCCTTTAAAGAAAAGTCCACTTCTAAATGTAAATCAAAAACACACGTGATTTTGTCAAGTATCAATATCATATTTCCAACGTTATAGCTGATCAATATGGGACTTCAATATCAGAAGGTATAAATAACCATTAAAGATAGATAGAGATTAAGATGTCTGTGATATATCCAATTACATTTAAAACAAAAATTATTTATTGTAAAACTAAAAATAATTACTACTACAGGATCCAGATATTTCAAACTATGTTTTCTATTATTCAATAGCTGCACAAATTCGAATGAATTCTATTCGACGAATGCAATTTTTTGCATTAGCAATTATTTTTTTCAAAGTATCAATGCGTAAGCTTATTCACGCGAGCGGAACCATAAACGCAAGCCATTCATAATTAAATATTAATTAAACATGTACTCCTGTTTACCAACACTCCACACGGTTTAAACCAATAAATTCACTTATAAAATCGTTACGTCACAATCACTAAATAGACGACAAACTAAACGGACAGGAAAACATTGTACTGTCAAAATTAACGTACAGTCAATATAAATTACTCATTATGATAAAACGATAATGTATTATCAGTATTATATTTTGCTTTAATGTACTGCAAGGATCAATCCACTGGCCGATTGCGTTTACAGATAAGGAATCGTGCGATCAAGTGACTCAATGACAAATATAAACAAATTGGAGAAATACGGAGGTCGTTTCTGATTAATATATTATTTCAGCATTTCAAACTAGTTGCTGTAGAAATCTTTGCAGGACTGTTCCGCTCTGTCTTGTGGCTAAAGTTTAATATGACGAATCATTTTGCATTGTTTTATTCTTGCATTGTGTGGGTGCAATTCATCTTAGTATGGAATTGTTTGATGTATGTAGAGTTAAAAAAAAAATATAATTCCTTTTTACACCCAAAGAAGAGCAAGAATTTTCAGTCAGATTTCACTCACGTAGGTTAAAAGAGCAGTAAATAGCTGAAAGGGGATGGTTACGAATAGCCGCCTAGGGAACCAAAAGCCTATCAAAGATACAAGCTATTTTAATAAACACTACCCTAAAACCATACTACAGTATTACCCTTAAAAAGAAACGTAAAATAAGCGAAGAATAACTGCGCAAAATACCGGACGAGTTCATTTAAGCGCATTGTTGCCAAGTTCAAATGAGAGCAAAGCGTAGGAAACGTTGAATGGTTCTTGTTAACGCGAACACAAATATACACTTTCTTACTGCACGCATGAAGGGACGGTAAATTATTTTAATTAATTTGAGGTAAACATTGGAATGCTTAATGAAGCGAGAAAAACATTTTTGGTAAGTATTTTTGGTAAGTATGTGATTATGTAGTTGCGAGGTTATATTGTGATCGGTATTTTATTTATTTTTTCGAATAGAAGACATTTTTTTCGTAGCTGGATACTACTGGTTCGTTGCTCCATTTTAGATATCGTTTTACATTTATGATTCGTCATATGTTTCTGTTCTTACGATGGTGATTAATCACATCCATTATGAAAACTGTCCATTTATAATACAGACAAAATTACTTACATTACTTCGTCTGCATCAACATATGACAATATACGCTGGGCCCTTCAATAATGTTGACGACAGGTGCGCTCGTCCCCCAGTAGGGGACGGAATTGCATTGCTTCCACTAGACTCGAGGGTCTTCATCGCAACACAACAGAGAGATGGAGTATTAAATAAAATTCGTCACTTGAAGACGAGTGTACTGTATTTTACTTCTTATTTAGTTTCATTTGACAATATGACATAATATGATGGGTCTGTATTGTGTCTACTGCCTTTTGGTACAATTGTATGATTTAGGAAGTACCTACCGTGCTAAACAAGAGAAAATAAACAAAATCTCAATTAGGTATAGGTACATAATATAAAGTACAAGGTATTAAACATTGTGAAAATGTAATAAAATGATATCACAGTATTGCAATAAAACGTAATGCAACATCAAAAGCGGTATTGATGATTGAAGATAAATTAAAGCATAAGGGGAACTCCTCGTATCGTAGTTAAACTTGACCTATTTAATATATTAAAGTATCATCACGTTAGCACTACACAATGTCTAGGCAGAAAAACTTGACTAGTCATGAACTTACTCTTAAAATTGGAGAGTCGACTTGAAATATAATTTCGATTGGAGCTATTCTCACCAGAGTCAATTAAAGTTATGTCTTATTGTCTAATCAAATCTCAGCTAAACTACCTTCCATTATGCTCAAATAATGTCAAAACATTAACGACAGTTTAGTAAACAATGAACCATACAAGCGCTGGTTAGCCAATGGCCCGACATTATCGGCGAGCCGACGAGTGAGATAACACTGAACAATGTTATCGCACGATTATGTAATAAATTAACTTGATACTCAAGCTATGGCAACACTGAACCGCGCTGCGAATTACGGTATTGCACGTATTATATGGTAAACATTGTAGGAGGTGAAGACTTAAATGATAGTTTTATTCTGTATTGCTTCAAATATTTGTTGTTGAATGATAGGAAACATTTTCAGCAATAGATCCAAAGTATTGTTTTTTTAAGCGATGAATGTCGAGACGAGCATGCCATTCGCCTGATGGTAAGCGATATGACCGCTCATGGACAGTAGAAAACCAAACAACATCATGAATTACAATATGTCCAGTGGTTACTCTGGCTACAATATAATTTATGCTGCATATATCAGTGGATGCATGGGAAGGCAAAACTACGCGTTATCTTTTCTACCACTGTTCGAACTAAGAGGTTCTAGGATCCTTTGGATAAAGCATAAAGAATGAATTGAGCAAGCCTTATTACGTATACTACAAGATAGCCACTCTTTTTGTCGTCTTATTAATGACACTCAATAGTCAGAGCCCAAAACCACGTACAACGTAAAGTCAACAGCCTATAAACGTCACATTTGTCGCAGAACCACTAAACATTTCAAGAAACAAGGTAAAATACCAAGTAAACACCGCGATCCATTAATTAAGCAAAACGTAACGCGAATATTCAATGCAAAATCTATTAGTATGGGACCCAAGCAATCCTTTAACTACCTAATAACAGAGCTGGAGGACATGGATCAAATGAAAGCAGACGCAATAAAGGTGTTTTATCGTTTGGAAACTAGTGATACGTTTACCCCCCAGTGATTAATGCGAGCTGGTACGAGCCGCGGTGTCGTAAACACTCCGCTATTAAATCATTATTAGTAAATGCGTGGAAATGATAGCTTCGTGTTAAAACGGCCGACGTCTAGGATTAATATCACCGGGAGATAAATTGGGGGATTTTTGCGCTGTATTTTTGTGTGAAGCTTTTATTTTTTTAATGAATTAAACTTGTAATTGATCTCAACAATTATAAGCTTTTTGTGGATAACGAAGATTGTGCAGACCAAGAAACTATTTGCTAACTTAGAGGTACATCTGAAGAAGACTCGCCACAACAATTACTCGTAATATCACAGGGGGGGTAATATTTATATCGTAAATATATAAATTGGGGGATTTTAACGCTGTATTTTTGTGTGAATAATTTATTTTTAAGAATTAAAATTGAAATATGATGCGACAGTTGGAAGCTGTTGGATCGATAACAAAAATTTTGCAGAACAAGAATGTATTTGCTCACTTAAAGATATATCTGAAGAAGAAGACCTTTCACAACAAACCTTCAATAAAAGGCTGAAGTATCGCATGTTCAACGCAACAAAAATAAAATATTCAACCGGAGTGGTAGTAGCAGCTATTGAATTCGACGCAAACAAGATCTCCTTCCTTTACATCCTTTGATGTGTCACAACATGACATTCGCAAGCGTATCACTGATATTTCCTACATACAAAATGAAAGGAGAGAACGGTACCGGCACGTGTTTTGTTATCTAGCGCTTTCTGCCGCCCAGAATGGGGAACCTATCTGTATTACCCCTCGTGTTAATGAACGGCGGCGACGTTTACACTTTGTATTCAAGAGATACTCTTATACTTTGTATTGAAGGTATACGTGTACAATGTCGCCTGTGTTTTTGTTGGGAAGATGGTTTGATGTGGAGATGTTGTACCTGCTGTAGAGGTTGCTGAATAGGCGATGTATAAGAGCTAATTGTAAAGAAAGTTTCTAAAGATATGGATAAACATTTATCACTAAGCTTTGTCAGTATCGTTTAAAATACTGAATTTCAAGTTATGTTATCTGTTAATATTATTTTTATTGTTTCTCTGTTTTCAATTTTTTTTTAATGCCTTATTCCCTAGAAACTGAACAATTTTCTATGCTTCGCTCAATGGGACTGAGAATGGAATTAAGAATGCATGATACATGTATGTAATCTGATTCTATATATTGAATTCATAAGTGTTTCCATGGTACAAGTAAGAGACAACTCGTATGTTCACAAATTGACCTAGAAACTAACGCAATAACCATGAACAGTACTGCAAATTACTGATCTCCTTAGTTAATAAATTAGCTTACAAAGTTACAATGGAAGCCTATTCAGCCGTTTTAAGCTGAGTGACACACAATACGGAGCACTTCGCGATATTCTAACTGTACGTAGTGTACCATGGAAATGAGGTTTGCGTCTATGCCGGAAGCGGAAGCGACGCTCCTGTCCCAGTTGTCGGCGAGTTAGCACTCCTGGGAGGATATTACTTGTCCCTTTCCCGCTTAAGTTAGATGGAAGCTGAGTAAACGTGGTGCTAAGTATATTGCTGATTTTCTTAATGAGATAAAAACGTTTATCGATTACTAATGAAGTCATAGTAATACATTCAATTTGTTCGGGGGTGTTTAAAATCCCTTGGTGAAATGAAAAAATCTGACTTATTTTTGAACCAATTTCTATCCTCGCGATCTTCCTAATCAGTTTTCGTTTTCACCAATATCGTCCAACTTACTAGCAACAACCTCCTACCACACTGTTACAGGAACAATTAAAAAAACAACCGAAGCATGCATATCCTTGTTAATTTATCTCAAGTTGTCCCTCCTCACTGCATGCATAATAGTATGCATGTATACCACGAGTCACGTCCTACGAGGCAACACTCGTGTTTAATCAAGGCGCCTCTCGCTCACCCCAAGCCAATAACTTAGAAAGCTTTCAATTACAGCTTTTACAGACATTTCATGCTTCTGTGTGAGCTTTTCACTGTCTTATGTGTATGATCTTTGAATCATGTATTTAGTCTTCGGTTGAATGTGTCTGTGATATTAGCTTGGGGTTCGAGATAAATGTTATATTATAAATGTAATGTCTTTTAAGTATATTTATTTAAGTGACTAGTTGCTGTCGTGAAATATACCAGCGTTTTAACTTAAAACATGCTAAACTTTGAATCTTGTAAGGAAGAAAAACAAAGCATGCAAAATAACAAAAACAAAAACCATTTAAAACAAGCAACGGAAACTCCAAGGTGCTGTCAAGTACGAGTATCAAGATGCGGAAGAAAACATATTATTCCGCCCAAAAAAAAGCTCGTACTGCGGGCAACAAAGATTTCACTTTTACAAAATATTATGTCATGGCACGAGCGAAGAACCATGAGGTTTGTACGACGCAACTTATGTTGACTGGTGTACGGCGAGAATACTGGATTCAGCGAAAAGTACACTCGCTTCTAGGAGCGGTTTGGACGTACTTGGGATATTACTTAGGGGGATACGAATTGATTAAAAACGAAATCACGCATGTAAGGCAAAATACATATATAAGGGATCCCTTATTCCTCATTACTAGTGTAATACAGATTGGTAGATTTCAAACGTATATTTATGTGAATACATAGGTAACATTTAAAACTAAGCAGTGTCCTGGGTTCAAATTCACTAGTCCCATCTCGGCAGTTCAGTCCGCTTTCGTCAACCCTATGGCTAACTAAACAGACTTACTGATTGTACTCCCTATTTCCATTCATTACCATTTGTTTCAGTTCCCTATTGATGATTAAGCGACACTGTCTGAATGAGAATGAGGGGGCCAAGACAAAAAATATCTCACATTACCCCACCCTGATTACGCCCACATCGTCTAGACGTGAGGTACTGAATCTTGAAAGAGCCTGCAGCCGAGTTCTTTACGCGATGAAAGCGGGGGAAAATGGGAATTCACAGGATTCAGGACAAGCAACAATGCGACAACGTTATGGTGAAACTTGTATCCGTGCAACAATTTTACAATACGCTCTCGGAGCATTTAACATAACACAAAACTTCTTGTAATAACATTCAGCTATCATTTTCGGCATACGCGGCTACATATATTTCCAACTTCTATTTAATTTTAACCGATATAAAAAGGAGAAAATCAATTAAGATGTGTTATGTTTTAAATTTCTGTATAATTTCGATGCGTGTGATCGAAAAGCCCCCTAAGAGAATCAGCGAGCCTTAGTGTTAAGTATCGATTTGCGAACCACCTTGAATCAGTGTACTGTCGATCGAAGCATATCACTGCTAATCTTGAAAGCTGGAATTGCAAACGTATTTTATATTTTAAATTAAAACAAAAGGAACCCATTTCATTCGTATTTTTTTTGTCCATTCTAAAATAGACGGTTATTAAGACGTGACGCCTGTGCATGTAGCATAGACGGGGAAATGGAACTTTTTGCTGTGAGCCCGCTGCAGGCGTTGAAACGTAAGATTGAAAGCGAGTGGAATATCTCTGCAATGTGCGCATTTAGCTGTACATGTGTTCTTAAGGCTGAATTTGCATGATCTCTTGTATTATTTTTATACTTTTTTTTATATATTCTAACTTGAAAGTAACCTTAAAATCGAGGATACTAAAGGCCAGGCAAAATAGTGAAAATTGAGAAGCAAAGCGAACCACATTTATAACTAGAATAACGATAAGTAAAGTTAAATTATTAGGCTATTTTAGGCATTTTTTAAATATGTTTTACTTACAATAAATACAGTTATCGCAATTGGATTTTCTACATTATTGATTGCCGCCATTCATATTATGCAAGAAGTTTTTTATTATTGAATCGAATTGTATTGAATTCACTTCGATTTATTATGATTTTACTATAAACCGCAAAGTGCGGAAGAGATCGTCCAATTTTGAATACCGTTGCTCAAAATAGCAGTGAAAAAGTTATGATACTTTATGTAAATAAGCGGTTTATTTCAATTTCAGACTAATTTCGTGTGATGTGGATATGAGTTGAATGGGGTGTGGGAAATCTTATTCATTAATTACATATAGCTCATGATGCAGTATCATTATTTTGATATTAATCATGTATGTAAGTCAAGGTAAAATGAGATTCACATTCAAAAGTGATTCCCCGGTCAAACCGAAATACGGTTGCGTGGGACCTATGTATAAACTGCTATGATAAAATGCTAGAGATGTAATTCCTTATACTTCACATACCATAAAGGTAAAATTAATGCTCAAAGTATTGTCTGAGTTCAGCCTACCTTATTATACCGGGTATATCAAGACTAAGACCGAAAGCGAAGACAGGTGGCAGTTTGAGTGGTTACAGACACGATGCAAATAAAAATTTCACCAAAACAGCGACAGATACTTTAAAAAAAAATAAAGTCATCATGTTTGGGTGGTAAATACCTAGTTATTACGAAAATAATTATTTAAGCCCTTACTTACCATTGAGTGTTTTAAAAAAAAGAGGTCTACATCATTATTTTAGGAAAACTATGTTTTTATCACCCAAATACGACGATAAGTACAAAATTACAAAAAAAAGTTGTCATTTTTTTTGCAAAATTTTTTACTTGCATTGTATCTGAAGTCAATAATTCTGCCACCTTACTTCGTTTTCGGTCGCAGTCTTGATATACCCTGTATAATTCAAACTCAATCCATCCGGTCAATAAGCCGCTATGGGCCGGAGTGGCCGACTAATGACTAATGACTAATGCCCTGAACCGTGCTTACGTATAATGCGTTTGGGCTCATTAATATACCATAAGGAGGTAACTATTCATGTGTACTATTAAAACATTTATGTACAAATATATTTATTTTAACTTAGGACATACATAATATAAAATTGGTATTCTCAAGATATAAATTACCACAAAAAACATGATTTTTCTAATAGCGATCACACTTTATTCAATTACTAGCGGCCCGGCGCGGCTCCGCCCGGGTGCAGATACACGTTATTGAAAATATTATATCGCCAATGTTCATCCGGGATAACGTAGGATTCTAATGGTGAAAGAATTTTTCAAATCAGTCCAGTAGTTTCAAAGTCTATTCAATGCAAACAAACAATAAAATATTTCCTCTTCATAATATTAGTTAAGATATGCAAACTACTATTAACCTACGACACGTATCTCACGATGAATACCATGTTTATAACTGTTAAGTGTATATTTCGCTTCGTTATTAATATTAAAAGTTGGAGTATATATTAAATAAAAATTAATAAGAAATTTTCCAAGTGCTATAAATTCACACATCTATCATAACCCAGCCATCCGAACTTGATTAAGACGGCTTCGCCATCTTGAAAAATGAAAGAAAATAAAATATGAGTCTTCACATCAGTCATGATATGCTCGTGTTAATATCTTAATGCGAAGTAGACTCGTTGGAATAATTATGCAGCTTTAAATATCTATGGAGTATGACTATGACTTTAGAATTCAGTTTAGAGTGAAGGAGACAAAACATTCGATAGCTAAAATAGGTTTTAAAACTGTCTATGAATAATGCCGTAAGTAAGTAAATAAATTAATAACGGTTTATAGTTTATAGTTTTTTATTTCTTTAGAATTTATTTCAACAACACAAAGCCTGACTACGGATATTTAGTTAATAATTAATCATTACTTTTAGGCTATTTTTTTTTTAAAGCGATTTCAATTATCCTAAACATATCGACAACGCATCTTGCCAATTGCCAATAACGGAGATCTAAAAAACACGGACATAAGGTGCTACACTATGTACAATGTAGTCGTACCTATATTTCTTATAAGGTACATATCCATGCACCATCATGACCGGCGAAAACACGCCGATCATTCCGAAGTCACATAATCGAAAACGCTGCACGTCAGGTAGATAAGTTTATAGGTAGCGCTCCGGCCAACCGGAAGAGCACGGCCGAATGCACCCTCCGGACTAGCCGGACGCCGGAATAACCGTTTTAACCGGAGTCCGGACGAAAACTTACAATATGCATGAAGTGCAGCTGTGTGGTAGGTTGCAGTGCACGTGGTTTATAATGCCTCTTAAATTTGCTATGTGGGTTTTGAAAAATGATTTTAAATTTAAACTAAAGCTATTGCAGTATTCAGTGATTTGATTGTTTTTCAGTTAGAACTAATATTTTTGGCATAATTTGTTATATTAGATCTTACTGTACACTTTGAATATGTGTTTATTAAATTTCTCTTTACATTAACATTTATAAATCGACTCCGGTACCCCTTTTAAAGTAAGCAGCAATTTAAAGTCTAGTATACAATTTCGTCCCTTAAACCCTTTAACGTCCGGATAGACTAAAGTCACAAGCTCCTACCAACTAATTGTCAATGTGAAGCCGTGTACACACAGTCCGGCCACTCCGGATGTTGTGAGATAAAACGCGGCGACCGTCACGGCGGATGCACAGGGCCCGTAACCTAAATCATTAAACTCATTAATATGACGTAATGCCATTAATACGTATTAATGATGAGTAGGATTCAAGGGAGCTGAGTGAGATGTGATTTATTTTGGCTTGATTTTTATAGCAAATTATACATGTTTGGTAGTTTTCATAGGATTGGCTCAGAAGCCTCAGACGTCCATAGTTTCTAATACAGCTAGTTGCATCTACATCGCTCAGATAACAACGGGAATTGTGTGATACTAATAGTGAATTTTATATCCCTCATTATCATCCATCATCGTGGTGGACTACATGGCCTAACCACTCTCAATCGTACCCTCGATTGTAGAGTAGGCCCGTGCCCTGCAGTGGGACGTATATGGGCTAATACAAAAATATCCCTCATTATTACATGATTTATTCTTTCTATAGTTGATTTATTAATTTCCATAGTTGTTTTATAACAATAAGTAAGGCCGAATTTTTTAAAGCCTTTCGTCTCACTAATTTCTGAAGCGACGTAAAGTGGCCTACGTTAGTACGTTCTATAATTTTTTTCTTCTATTAAGCAATTCTAATTGATTGAATTCTAATTGTATCATATCATAATAATATAATTCTTACAGAATATAGTAAAATTTCAGGTCATAACAAAACCAGCCTCTTTAAAACACAACGACGCTAGATATATATTTTACGTTTGCGCCTAATTTGCACTTCATTACATCTAGCGGGCCGGTTTGACAGCCCGTACCGTGCCGACTACGCCCATGCCGGGAAACAGCATCCATTACCATTCATCACACAAACTGTCATTAAATGTTACGCTCTAACAATACTGTAGAGTTCAATGAAAGCGGCAATTAGGGAAATTTAAATGAATTACTGATATCATTTTAATTTTGACTTCTCGTTTTTGTTGAACAACTTAAGGCTATAAATGATAGTAGAAATAATAGTGAATGTAGGTAGTAATAATAATAGTCACTTTGTTGAGCCAGTATAAACTAAATAAAAAACTAGAATAAATTCAAAAAGGTCTAATTGTACAATAAAAAGAACCTAAAGGATTAGTATTCCAAAGGTTCCAAGAAATCGCTTAATGCAATATGGTCATTCATTGTTTTTACTTTAATTTTTATGTGTTATGTAATTCCTATCTAAATTGATATGTACAACAAAGAGTATAAATAAATAAATATAATAAAGTATGGCTCGATGTTTACCATCATGTCTCCTGTGGACTTTTTACCGTCCAGTACAAAAAAAAACACGTATCCAACATTCTCGAACAATCCAAAATCGTTACAACATTTAAAACCGAAAACCGATAGAACAAAAATATCCCATTACCATTTGAAACGTCTACAAATGTGAGGTCCGGTGGAATGTCACTGGACTTCTTATTTACGATCAGGTATGGGTCAGGTAACTCGGATTTACATAAGCACGTGTGCCTTACCGTGACGTAACACGAGGCTTTGAACTTATTCGTAAACACCGAAGAGGTTTGGTCCGACTTGTAAGTCGGTGCAGAGCGGTATTTATGTTTTTAAATATCAATAAAAATGTATTACAAAAAAAAACCGTAAAAATATTTCAGTTCTTTTGTTTTTATTACAATGTAAAATTCAACTAACAACTTTAAATAATAGACAAATAAACTTCAATATTGTGATTTGTAGAAATATAAATCTGAAGATCCTTTTGCAGCTGTATTGAAAATATCTATTAAAATACTTGTAAAATCTCAATGAACATAGCGACATTACAAAAAAATACTAATAAAAAAACACGTGTTCCGCGATCCGCATATTATAAGCGAGACCAGTGCGTCATTTCCTTCGCTCATCTCTTCCTACTTTTTTACTGTTTCTGCCAACCTTCGTTTTAAAAGTTGAAAATAACAATTACCTTTGTTCTCTAGCAGATATCGAAAGAGCCATATCGTTTGAAACGTACCTGTAACAAGAAAAGATAAATAATTAAAATTTGCAAATAACTTTAATAAGACTAATATCGCAGTTAGGTAGCATGGTAGAAGAGGTCAATGACCAGCAGTGGGATATATAAAAGCTGATAATTCTTGAGTTACCTTTACATTTTAAAATTATATTAATAATTGCCTATCGCGTGGTTTTCCCTGAGGTTAAATAAGAATTCTGCATAAAGGGATAAAAGGTAGGTTGGAATTGCTCATTACAGTATCAATATGCCTATATGTGTCAATTCAACTGCGTTGGATACCTAATATTCTCGCTCTTGTTATTTTTAAAGACTGACAAATGAGCACACGGCTCATCTGAAGGTAGTCACTACCGCCGAGCCGCCCATGAATATGTACAGACTACAAAATTTATGTAGTGGATGAATTGCCAGCATCTTAAAATGGGAGGGAGAAAGGGATAGAGCTAAGTATGGAAGAAAGAGAGCTTTCCTTTAATCTTCAAACGTTTACCACGCGTTGAAAACGTTTATGTAATATATTCCATTTCTATCATTTTATACCAACTCATTATTCTCATAACTACAAATAACACATCCAACTTATCAAATCATCAAACGAACAGCAAACACCGACGTTATTGAAGTGTAATTTTATTTTGCACTGCACCGGCTTCGCGACGAAGCCTCGCATCGCTTGCACTTTGCACCCGAGTGCGCAGCGTAAACTACACCCATGGGATCATGCGTCTGGATGGCAGATAACACGTACTTCTAATGTAACCCTAGATGTAGACGTTCGTTTAAGCTGTGTAATATTAATAGGCGTAATTGGTGTCGATGTTTTTCGTATCGATTTTGATGCATCTGTTGACAAAGTTTTATTGGAATTTGCGTATCGATATTACAGTTTTTGTTTTGTTTTGGAAGGTCGTTTAAAGTTTTCCGAACTATTTTAACGTAGGCGAGTAACTACAAAATGTATCGTGTCTAAATGCAAGATAACAAAAAAAAACAGTTGAGGGTAGTCTTTTAATTCCAACCACACCGATACCAAATCTTAACAATTTTAAATATTAAATCGTAATAAAGCTATTTTGAGCATGTCTTCTAGTTAAAATAACGAATATAATCCTGTTCAAGAACGGAACATTGTCTTGCAATGACGAGATAAAAAAATAATTGCAAACGCGTTGTAAGCAGCCTTGGACCTTGGTTAGTAAAAGCGATGACTTAATCTCAAATCCGGTATAGGAAAAACCGATTGTGGTACGAACGATCCCGCAAAAGGTTTATCCAATAAGATGAATTAATGAATTTGAGTAAATGAAAGTTTTAGGCATTTATAATGTTTAATTTGAAACGGGTATTTCCTTATTTAAAGTAGACTCAATTCAATATTTGTTATATTTGTTAAAATATTGAATTAATTCTGATTTTTATTCTCGAGCTTCCTCGTGGTAAAATGTTTTTCGCAAAAATTTTACGGTTTCACATTATAACGCAATCATTTTTTGCTTAGTTTTTTTCCAGTTTCTGGAAGCATGAATTGGACAGGCGAAACAATCAATTTAATAATTTGCTATCGTTGTTTTTGCGTACGCTATGCAAATACCGAGTCGAAATTACATTAAAATCTGATGAAAATCACGTACGCAGCAACAAAAAAATGTTTGTTTTATTATGTATTTCTGTTTGGATTAGGTGGAATACATACAAGACTCTTACAAAATACCTAAAAATATACTGAAAGAATTTTCCAGTAACAACGTAAAAACTGATATTTTTTTACCAATACACCATTAATTACATAAATTATGTTACTAAACATTCCTAACATAACGAACAAAAACTTAATTCACACAAATTACATATTACACAACAAAAAATAATTATCAAACCGTGATTGATGTGCTTTATTACACCCAGAAAATTAGCCGCAAACACGTATTAATAAGTAATCAAGACTATTTGCAAGACGTCTTCGCATAACATTGGAATTGTGATCACCCGACTACTTCCGATGATTGCCGAAAGCGTCCGAACTGACCACTGCAGTTGAGCGCGCCGAGCCGATAATTTTCCGGCCATTTTCCCATAGCCGACTCCATTCGTCCGTATCCCTGGCCACCACAAAATGGATTAGCAGAGTTCCCGATTGCCTATTAGTGCGCTCGCCGTCCGTAATTTAAGTTCATGCTTGGTTAATTGGCACGGGCCATTATAGTTTTGGAAAGTAACACTGTTTGTGAAAAGAGAAAACATTAAACGTTGCTGTCATGCGTACCCTACTGACGATTGTGTCGAACAATTAATCGTTTTGTGTCCAAATGTGAATGTTGTTTGTAAAACAACGGTACACGATAAACAGTGAATCAATACTTGGTAGGTTTACTTTGAATATTCATTATATAATATTTATTTAAAAGCTAGGGAGTAATAAATATTTATACTCCGTTTTTATGTAAACTATTTCTAATAATTCTAGGCACAGACTTTCCTTTAGATTGTTAGTTCTATCTTCAGTCCACGCTGGCCAAATGCAAATAGACAGATTTTATTACACTATCAGCTAGTTCAAAGTAAAATATAACCTAGACATAAATTTCCAAGCTGTATAAGGACTTGAACCATTACCAGTAATAAATATAAAGAATTCATATTCTTGTGTGCACAATAGAATGCTGATTTTAATGCTGACAGTAAAGCAACGACAATAAAATCCAAACACATCCTAGAACGTCAATCATAAATCATAACTGAGAATTCATTTACCTCCTAAGGCTCAGTATATTGCAAGAGCATTAACAACCGACCAATACTCGCACGACCTTGGTTGCAACTCGACTATAAACCCATCTGACATCATACTTACGCGGCTAAATTGAAAATACTAAAACTTAACTTATTGCAAGTGTTTTAAAAAGACATTTGAATCGGTCGGGTGCGCGTGTTGCGTCACGCCACGACAGAGTTCTTTTACAACAATCGAGAGCGGAGATACAATCTGTACCAAGACTAACAGGTGATAGTGAGTCACGATTGTCCTGGCGATACATTACACCTTAACCTTAAGGCGCATTGGAACGGTTGTAAGCCAGTGACAATGACAGATATGCACTACTAGTGGAATGGTGTTGCTAAATGAAATATCAGAGTGACCTACGAGAGGAATTTAATGGTGAACATGACATTTATTAAACATTATTGAGAAAGTCTGAGAAGGATCTAAGGTTGTAGGAAGCCGCCGGATGATAGCCGTTTCCAATATGTCATTTTGGAAATACTTTTTGGAGGTCTATAATAGTAGAGTTCTTGTGGCTGAGGATGATGGTGATGTTAATTGAGGAGGTAACTAATGAGTAACCGGTTTCATTTCGTTAATTGATTTTAAATGAATTGATAATAATAAATGGCTTTATTAACTCTGATTTTATTTTTGTATTTTTCTCCTCCTTTTCTGCGGTTAAAGTTAGGTGTTAATACTTATTCTTCGAATTAGTCTATTTACTGTTTAGATCGTGTAGTGATCGACACTTCACACAATTAGGACTAGTTGAGAGATATTTTTGGGACACATAATATTTTTAATATATAAATGTTAAAAAATTACATATTTTTTTTAAATACCAATTATGAACTGCTTATTACAAACATTAAAATTACTTTTGCAGTTTGCATTTGCTAATTGGTGTGGGAATATTAAAGACAATCGTGAAGTGAAGGGATCGATTTTCTATACAAAACAAATATTTGTGCAATCCATAATACCTTCTATTATCGGTCGTGACTTGCATTATATAATATAGCGTACTCGTCCTAACAGCTGCTGACATACAAAGCTATCTAATATTTATAGTACCTTAACGTTAATTTGTTCAATACAATGCGAAAGATGTATTTATAAGGAAATAAGTAACAAAATTACTCATGTAATATGCAGTTAAAATATTTATAGAAACATAATATTTTGCGGAAAGTTTATTCATCTGTATGTTATTTATGTGTTAAACATGTTAGTGAAACTCATTTCTAAAGCGTCCATATGCCCAAATCGGGTCATAAGGGCCTCATTGCGTAATAATTGCGGAACCTGTATCTCCCACGCGAGCAGGTGCCTTTCAACTATTTGCAATTCTATAATACGCCTTTACTTAGTTCAAGATATAATGGTAGTACTCAAGGTGAATCGGATAGAATATTTCATAATAATTGTTGTTTACTAAATTATTCATTAGTTGTAATGTTATGTTTTGACTGGTGTTGATTGACTGGTTATGTTTTTGGGTGATAATTCGCAATGAAATTCTTTGACAATTTCGGGATGAGAATCTGGCAGATGGAATTGTAAGAATTCAGGTCTATTCAGAAGTGTTCTGATGTAAGCTTAGATTTATAATAATATAAACAATTCTTACATATGATTTTAAATGTAAATAAATATATGTACAATAAGAAACATACTTTGATACTGAATTATGAAAAAAAAGGGATAATCGAAGCAACAAATCCTATCGAATATCTTTTAGTTTCTCTCATGTTTGAATTTCCAGAATTGAACATATTTACTAGCTGTAGCTAACTATTGCTAATTCTCCTTTAATAAAGGAAGACATACACAATACTTACATCCCTACAACAAAATAAAACCACTATCAACACATCAACTTGTTCAAACAAGCCCGCAACTCCTGAAAGATTAAGCCACACGCATTTGACACAGATGCAACCGATTTCTTGAGATCACGAGTCGAACAAGATTTCTCACGCAGATGGATCTATGCTAATTATATTGCGGTTGTCGGCGAACGAAACGGTATGTGTTCCAGAAAATTTGTATTGAAATTGTTTTCCTATAATATAATAAACATAAAATATAATGTCGCTTTTTCACAACGCCACGACAAAGTGACTACAAATTATCTCATGGAAGGCGCACTGAAACGCATATAGAGTAGTTAACTACGCAAAAAAACCCATCACTCACCATTAAACACATTTGACAAGGCACAGGCCTCTTCAAGACTACAGAATCTATGATTTCATTAACTATAGCTGACTCTGTACAGGGTTGAACGAATGAATCCAATCTAAGCCAACGTGGTGGGCTATACGGCATAACCTCTCTAAATCGTACTCTCGATTGTAGAGGAAGGCCGTGCCCTGCAGTGGGAGGTATATGAGCTGATACAGCTCACGGTGGTCGCAATCCGGGCGGATATCAATATCCTCTTACCAAGTGTTATATATTTATCAACAATGTTAGCATTCTAGTGCATTCACCGAGCCTTTCATAACCCGTGAACGCGTCGTTGTACACAATTATTCACAAGCGTGTAATTTAATCATCGGCATATAAATCGTAAATCAAACGGGAACCATTGACCCGTGCATAACACTCGGCTATTACTTTTCACGGCAGGTGGCAGTATCGTCCATACTAGGGATGCGGATATGCGCAACAATATTAAATATGTTTGATATATAGAATTTGCATAAATTTAAAAGACAGGTGTTTGAAAAAATCATTAACGGAAATATAAATTTAGGTGCGGATATCCGCAAATTCAAATATCCGCAAATAATTTTAAAATATTTAGGCATACTTTTACATCAGGTATTTGAAATTACATTGCATGCCACGAGACAAGAGTCTGCATATATCCGCTTACCGTCCACGCTTCCTAAATGAAACAATTTCCAAGTGTCTACAACACTGGCCTATTACTTTTCACGGCGGGTGGTTGGCAGCACAAGATGCATCATATATCTCAGAATAAGGTTTAGATACATTTCCGCATAAATATTCGAAAATGGAAATTGCATCAATACTATGCGCATTATTAGTTATAATATACACAGTTCTGAATCTACGTTTCAGTGTATGAATCTACGTTTGATTTCTGAGTTGGACAATATATTTAAATATGTTTTTGTTTAATTATCATTATTATCCCGCAATTGAATAATTAACATAGAACATTAATAATCTCACGCATATGACGGATATAATGACGATGCCATAAGATCTCTTATATCCGCGACCGATATCCGCCGTATCCGAACAATTTTTATCACGTTTGTTAGCATCACTAATGGACACACAGATGCAATTATTTCTACACACGAATAGTTGTTTAATAACTTATCAATGCATTTGGTAAGACAAGTAATAACGTTGAGTCGTGAAGTATACTTCTAAAACTGAGATTTTATCTTTATTTATGCTTAAAAAGTGAAGAAATATAAACAACTATCCAAATATACTGAAAGCTTTGTCTTTTTGTTTGATCGGAATAATCTCTGGATTTACCATTCGGATTGTAGAAAGTAGTTAGTTCTTAATGACTTTTAATTCTTGAGACAGATATGAACTGTTTAACATCAAGTTACGAGCCTAATAAGCTGAACAAAATAATTAATAAAATGTTATGTAATGACAGTCTTCGTGGCGCAGTTGGTGAGACGCCGGCTGTGTAACAAGAGATCGCGAGTTCGATCCCCGCACGATCCACAATATTTGTTTTGGGTCTAGGTGTTTATGAGACTGAAAAGTCTCTCGTAGTTTCTGATAATCATGACACAAGACTCGATCTTAGTGTGGGGTCAGGACTATGTATGTGACTATTGGGTGTATTTATTTTTTATATTTTACTGCTCAGATTGATTTAAAACCTTGTGTTATAAATAAAGAAACAAATAAAGTGTCTCAGAAACTTTTTAACTATTAGCTTCATTTATTAATACTCGTAGTAATAAGTTCTACGATTTTTGCCACTAATCATAGATTTTCCCGGGAATCCATCCGCACACAACCTCAATAGTATCGCGAATATCCATTCAGTAAGTAATTTCTGAAGCCCTTTCTCTCATACTTAAGCCTGCCGCACACGTTCAAGTGTGTTTGCGCAAACGCGAGTTTGCACAAGTCTCAAATCGAAAGTTGGATCGAAGTCAGCGAAGTTATTTGCCCACTCACGTTCCAGTATACTGGTGCAAACTCAGACTTGCACAGTAATATCGTTACGTGTGTGGCGCCCATTTGTAAACTTCACGGTGAAGTAAGGACGGTAAAAGGCAATTATCATATCAAATGACGTCACACCTTACCATTAATCTCTCGCGATGAAAACCCCTACCGTATCATTTAGTCATCAACAATACAGGTTGCACAATTAATTATATGAATCACTGCTTTTATCAGCTGAGAAGTATATAAGCTTATGTTTCAGTGTTTTACTCCTTGAAAATGTACACAAATCAAGTATTTCAAAATTAAAATTATATTTTTTATAAACGCTAGCGCAATAATCTATACATATAATAAAAATGTAAATGGTCGATGTCTGTACATGGAAGATATTTAAGAAATTTTAACGCGGGGGGCTTTGATAACAGCAACAGAAGCCAAAACAATTTTTTTTAGAATTTTTGTCTGTCTGTCTGTCTGTCTGTCTGTCTGTCTGTATGTTTGCTTGCGCATCACGCAAAAACTACTGCACCAAATGAGATGCGGTTTTCACAGTTGCATTGCTGTAGGCTCAACTTAAAAACTGGTATATGTTACATTCACGTACAGGGTGTTTCTTTTTGTTTGCTTGCACATTACTCAAAAACTACCGCACGAAATGAAATGCAGTTTTCACAGATGTATTGCTGCAGGTCCAATTTGAAAACTGGTATATGTTTAATTTACATACAGGATGTTTCTTTTTATTTACTTGCGCATCACGCAAAAACTACTACACCAAATGAGATGCGGTTTTCACAGTTGTATTTCTGCAGGTTTAACTTAAAAATTGGTATATGTTGCATTTACATACAGGTTGTTTCTTTTTGGTTGCTTGCACATTACTCAAAAACTACCGCACGAAATGAAATGCAGTTTTCACAGTTGTATTTCTGCAGGTTTAACTTAAAAAGTGGTATATGTTTCATTTATATACGGGTGGTTTCTTTTTATTATACCCATAGGAAATACAGGTAATTTGATTTAGAAACCTCTGGTAATATTAAACTGTTGTCTGCTGCAATTGTAAAGTTAATTTGACGTTGGTGGGATTACATACAGGTTGTTTCTTTTTTATTAATCCACAGTAATGTTTTTTCTAAATTACCCTAAGACCTAAAGCCTCCTTGCAAATAATTAAAAATATTTCATAATTAAGCAAGGAGGTAGCAATATTGAAAGTAAAATAATGGAAGATCAATGAGAAAAACTAATATGAGAGGTCTGTATTAATGTAATAAAACCTAAAACAATGATTTTCAGAATTTTTGTCTGTTTGTCTGTGCGGTTGTGCGCGATGAACTCAGAAACGGCTGAGCGGATTTCGACGAAATTTGGTATAGAGGTATCTGAAATCCAGGATGGATTAACACTTAGGCTACTTTTTATCCCGAAAAATAGTGTTCCCGTGAGATGAGGACGGAATTACGACATATTTGCTACTTTTTTATCCTCAAGGAGATGGGATGGGACTGGATTACATGCAATGAGTGAGAATGAGACGGGTCGGGTGGGATATAACGGGACGGGACGGGATGGGAAATTCCAAATAATCTATACATGTATATTTTCTTAAATAAAGTTAATCACGCAGACGAAGTTAGCGGGCAGAAGCTAGTATTATTAATAATCATGGAAGAGAACTACAAGACTTAAATTATCGTATAAAACTTGTCCAAATCGTTGATCATTTTAGATAATTATCTTCTTCACGTAAATCATGTATTATACCTTATTGAACCCATTTAGGCCTTAAGTTTTGTAACTCATATAATATGCCATCACGAATACAAACACTATTGAGATTTACTTATTCCATATTTATTTACCAAACGCCCAAAAGCCCATCGAAAGTGCTTGAAGTAAGCGACAGAGCGGGTTACCCAACGCTCAGTACTCAAAGTGATTATACCGTTACTTGGAGACGGCTTGAAGGGCCACTCTTGTTCGTCTTGACAAGCACGACTGCGTGTATTGAAATGTACTTGTTTCCATTTGTATCGCCTGAGTAGATCCTGCGATTTAGAATCGCCTTCAATGATATGTCGGTATTTTTGTTTTTGAGTTAAGGTTAACTCATTTAATATGATGTGTTATGTTTTTATATATCCAACCCTACTACATACATAAAACGTAATTAATTCGCTAAGGATTCCCACAGAAATCGTTTATTGATTCCGGATTCTACCATGTCACCATGAACATACATTTTTTTTGCGTTGAATGGCGAGACGAGCATGCCATTAGCCTGATGGTAAGCGATACGCCCGCTCATGGACAGTAGAAAACTAAACAACACCATGAATTGCAAAGCATTGCGTGGCACTCTACTGTGCTTGCCATCCCAAGACATAAGATGTTAAGTCTCAATATGTCCAGGAGTTACTCTGCCTACAATGTCCTCCAAACTGAAACACAACAGTACATTTATTTTGCTCTTTGGCGAGAGAAATAGATATTGCGGTGGTACCTATCCAGGCGGCATCTCACATATGAGAGACCTACCACCAGTAAACATATGTACGTGTGCATAATGCATATAATATACAAATATATTTTGCAAGGAACATATGAGTCATAAGTTAATCGATTTTTGCAAATAACAAACCGTTTTATAGTGACAACAATCGTCCGTATATCCTCCCTCGAGATATCCAACTTCCACGAAAGCTTATCTGCTTATAAAACGCGCCATTTTCTTATCTATTAATCGCATTAACCTCTATTTATTTTCATCGCATGATACACGTTAAATTTAACATTGACCTTTAATACGCATGGCCATTACCCCGTACCATACCATGACGGTGGAAAAGAGCACAATAAAAACTTAGAAACAAGGAATCGAATCCATGACTTCACGGTTCAGCGACTACGCTGGCATTAGCAATAGGCCATGCTCTATGAGGACTTTATTTATATAGATAACCTCACGCCTATAACACTCAACAGATAGGTAGAAATTACCCTATTTCTACTGTAAAATTACCGAGCTATTTCCGTCTTAAAATGTGATACGAACCTTTTACCATGATAGACACGAATTGAAAAGCTTTTCTATAAGATGCATATAAACAATATGAAATTGCTTGTAGTACGGTCTATTCCACTGATGACTGAGATGATAGATGAAGTATCCACAGATCTATTTTAGACTATTATTAAGCTGTCTAAGAGGAGTTACTCCGCAGTTTCTTAGATATTACAATTCCGGGCTTCGACAAAGAAATTACACTTGTTTGTGAATTTATCTTATTGATATAGTTTTTGATGATAAACATTCATGATAAATGTGTTTAAATATTGCATATTATCTGTGATTTCCTGCAATAAATTATGCACCGGATGTCTAGATTTATGATATATTTATAATTTCAATGCTTGTAGATTAAAACCTATTTTCATCTTTTTTATGATAATATCAATGTATTTGTATATTACGTTTAAATTAAATATATGTTTCATCATTTCATTACCTAATGTTAATAAATATTTTCAAGTTACAAATTGAATTTGTTTAAATGGATGTAGCAATTTTATATTTAACTAAGATTACACGAAAGAGCAAAGAAAAAGGTGTGGTTTCACAATACGCTCGAGGTCGTTGTTAATTAAGTAAATGCAGAATTATCAACGGCTATCTGATATGATGATAAGTACCTGAAATAAGACAACCGAACACACAACAATCAAATAAACAACGAACTGGGGCGACACGCCTTTTTTCGTATTTTTAATGGATATTTATAGAATCTTAGGTATTCGCATGTAAGTTCTATATTTTCAAGCTTTGAATTTTCAAGTTTTAGTTACAGGACTGCTATAAACTCTATTTTTTTGAGGTTTAGACTATTTTCACATTTAGTGTTGATGGACATTCTGATGCTAGAGTTGAATGTGCTGAAGCGAGAACAAATCTTTACGAATGTCTACGTTAATTAAGAAAAAATAAGCATTATTACAAGGCGCAGAACGTAAAATACTTGAAACGCTAATTACATGGATAGTAAATAAAATGTCTCAAAAAGAAATAACATGCTCTGGAAGTATAAGAATCAAGGTGAGCAAATAAAACTTGACAAATAATGAAATGGATACGTGAGAGTGCCCTTTGTTCACGTAGACGATAAAAACAAAGCTAAGCAACAGCCATTAGCACATGATAAAAAAATCGTTACATATGCAATCATTTCTGGTTTACGAACGTTCATTTGTACCACAGCTGGTAGGTAAAAAAAGTGACGTGTTTGTGAACGCCTTGGTATGAAATCACGCGAGTGGTAACTATTGCAAACATTATAAATTAATGTCACGTTATTTTTCTAAGAACTGTGGCATATAAAGAAAGAGTTGTGTTATCAGCACCAATAGTTGAATAGTTACTACTTTTATTTTACTTTAAACTAGATAATTCATTAGTATAGAGAATGATGACGTTTGCAACTTTCCAAGTGTTTCAGCCAGATAGATTTTATAAGTAAAATGTCCTACTCGTATAAGTAAACGATGCTCAACACCCTTAGCTTAAAAAAATATGATAAAATAACTATTTTACGTAACACACAATCGTCCGATGAAGCAACACTCGCTAGCAGGAGACCGCTAACGACCAACATTTTGGGACTTTAAACAATCCGGAGAACTCATTCATCCGTCGTCAAGTCAAAACAGGAGTTGACAAAACAAACACGACATCAAAAGGAGGATAAAAAGAGTTGAGATCACACGTCGCTAAATGGGAAATGTTTGGTTTTCCCTACTGCCGAAGTAGTGACTAGGTTATCTATTTTGTGGAATTCGTGTAATTATCCTATTATTTTGCTGCAAAATTTGAATGTAGTTTGTGAAATTAAAAAATACGTAATTTGCATTATTGTTTTGCTTTGTTATTTGGGGTAACATTTACTTATGACTAGCAGTGGCAACCATACTTGGCTAACCTGCATTTACTTAATATTTTACGTTCAGCTTAAATCTTAGCATGATTAGAAATTTAAGTTTCCTAAAGTATACTTTAAATTTCCTTTTCCAATTCAATTATATTTCTTTATCCTGGTTCGGGAAAGTGACCGCGCTGCGATTGATGACAAAGATAGAGTTTCTACAAACAACAAACTATATCCAGCCTTTTTACATACATCTGAACTTGATCAATTCCTTCACATTCCGTATAAAGGAGCAAATATTAAATTGAGTACAAGGTCCACCAAGACAGCAATGTCAAAAGCAGGTACCGAGAACACGAGTACTGCCGATTAAAATCTCATAAAAGTCGCGAGCACCGTTATCAGATGAATGAGTAAGGTAAAAAGTAAACAATCCCGTATCGGTGTCACACTACAATCGTACTTCATACTCGAGTTGCGTAAACGTATAAATTATGAACAAATGATACATTTACATACTAGACAAAAGAATTATGTAACACGCTTCGAGGTTCACCAAAATGGTAAATATTGTGAGTCATAGAAACGGCGGTGATTCATTCGCTGTTCGGTACTTTTTGGAGATAAAAAATAACCGTTAAAGGTACTTGATGCTTAAAAATAAACTGTCCTTAGTAATATTTTCTGTACGGTTGCTCTCGGATTACAAGTGATCTGTTGAATTTCTTCTGAGTCCCCTGTATTTTCCTTTTCTTCTTTTTTATTTCCGTAAACCGGAAAGCCATATTTTAGCATTGTGGATGTGTCTAATTATACGTATTTTGTATAAGGTGAATTTACAATAACCTCAATTGTAAATCAAACGTCAAACCTCGTACAAAGCCCATGTTTTCTATGACTTTGAAGTACATAAACTTCATAATCTCACAATCGTGTATACAACAAATATATTGAACCCTGCGACCTGCGACGCCATCTGAACTATATTGAGTGAAAGCTGCTTTCACACTTCGCTTCGGAAGTGGTCCCGTACTTGTTAACTACGTGCATACAAACAAAACAACATTTAGGTTAAGATCGTACCGATTTGTCACTTTGTTGCACGTGCACTGGGGATTTCTACAATAATTTCTTGAAATATTACAATCTATATTGAAAAATATAATGCATGTGGTAATTCGTGGTAAGAAGCCTATGTTATACATACCTAGAAATATATAGGTACACCTCACTCGCCTTGCACCGACTTCAAAAATAATTACCATTCTGAATGCGTATTTTTATGCTATTTTTATACTCGGATGAGTTAAGTGGAATAAAGTTAATTTAAGAGACTTTATAAGAAAGCGTTTTTAAATATTACAGAATATTGTTCACATACTTTGTTTTTCATTTTATGCATTTTATCTCAAGTTATAATGCAAATAAACGTTTGAAAAATATTTTGTAAGCACTCTTTTGCTAAAAGAAAACATAACTCATAAGTAGAGACAATGTTTTTTTTTATGTTGGAGACTAATTAGTAGCGACGCTCATATTTCATACAACGTAATTACCTAACACCGGCAGATTTTGCAATGAATTCCAGTTAGTATTTTATCTCTTCTCAAAACTCCTAATCATCGTACAAATCAAATGTATAATTACAAAATTTCTAAACTCGACGATAAATTACGTACCGCTGACGTAATTCGAACAACCATTCGCAACGCAACGAAGGACAAAACGTGACAGCTATGATGTTAACACAGGTCTAAAATAAAACCATTCAATTAATGCATCCGTTTTGCCAAACTAATTTTAATATGAATCAATTTATGGAGGTGTTTTTTCGCACATAAACAAATAACCCAACCAGATTAAAATGACTATGAAGGTAATATTTTCTTATTAATATTTTAATAGTAGCATCTAAATCAGCTAGCGGGACAACTTACTGTTCCCGAAAGCATAAGAAGGCTAAAGAAGCGTCGTGATATGCTAGACAGCCATACGGCCTGACTTGGATAAGTAAAAGGCTGACTCCGCTGGGAGTCGTGCCTTACACACCAAGAACCCTTCATCCCATCTGTTTATAGTCTATATGACTGATTGCAAGATCTTATACAAAAATATATATATTTATATATTTTAACGAAATTATAACGTACCATCGTTATAATTCTATGCTGGCATGTGAAATCATTGTCTTATTAACAACAACCAGCGGTGATCCCAAGGACATAAAAAACAACACACGGTTTCCAATGGCAGATGAAGAAGCTCTAGTCCTTATTATAGGCGTAGCGATGCGCTCATATATTCCTGCGTATCAAAATTCCGTCACCTGCGCAGGTATATCACTATAAAATTTTAATATAAGTAGTACATTTCTACTAAGCTATAGATGGCAGTAATGGACAGTCCGTACGTTGACGGGGCAAGGCCGGCAGTATCTGCTTGCGGCTTTGTGGTTCATATCGGGTCAAAGTCAGCCCAGTCAGCTGTGCCTCCTCAAACTATATGCATTTCGTATCTTAGTTCTTCATAGTGAAAAGTTTATGGCAGCTAAGTCATTGGAAAAGAAAAATAAATAAACTGCCATGTCGTGATATTTAAATTTTAGCTAATACAATGTTCGATTTATCATCATCAACATCAAATAAGCTTAAAAACCTAACAGTTTAATGGATAAAGCTTCAGGACCGGAAAGAAAGTTTCTAAAATTCTTTATAAATAAAAAACTCCAGCGAAATTTCTTCCCGTCCTATTGGTTTAGTCTCTATATTCTGTATCTTTCAATTTTTGTAATTCTTGTAGTTAGTACGAATTTTGTAACTCAAGCAATTGCATAACGCATTTAGTAATAATTTCTCAGAACCCGGTAGTATCCTAAGTAATCCTATGATAAGTTTTCCTACTTATCTTGCGACACGTACGTTGGCAGTCTTCCTGTACTCAACAACTTTCGATATAATTACTTAGAAAACCGTTTAACGGTGATCGTATGTCGATTGGTATAAATCAGCCTCTTATGGACGTGACTAAACTTCATGGAATATGAAGCTACATGCTCACTGAAGGGCATACATTTAGGTACCCTATTCCTAAATAATGTGGGATACCATGATCCTTTGCTCACCATCCAAGTCCAAAGAGTTAGTGTGTTTAATTGTAGTTGAATAGTGATATGAAAAAATTATATGGTCAACATTTTCAGTCACAACATTTTAAATGAGGCTAAAAACTGCGACCATTGCGGAAATATCTAGCATATTATCATCCACTCATACTTCGAGAAAAACAAATATAATCAAAAAATAATAAACAACTAGCCTTATATCGCGTGCCTCGACACAAACTAAAATCGGAATCCCCATGAGTCAACAATATTTATGTGTTCTGTTTTAGGCGACGCGACAATTCCGATAGAATGAAACGTTTCTCCATTTGTTTCGTAGTTACAGTTATTTTTTGTTTGTCCAATTAGAAACGACATTGGAAGGTCGTTATAGAGGACCGTGTTTATTGTGTAATAAAGTATTTCGGGCTATGTTATCACGTTTATGAATATTTAATAATACGACCTTTTTGAGGTTACACGAAATGGCGTAAAGGTTAAGCAATTGCTTTTCTTAATTCGGCGCTGTACGATTGATGATACAAACTCTGATGGATTAGACACAGCGCAATATATGAGCTATTCTTCTCCTCCAAAGGTTTGACTTATCACTTTACCAGCAGACGAACAGCTGATAAAATAACCAAAAATATATTACGTTGCATCAAGCTCGCTAATGTATTTAACGCAGCAGGTAGAGCATAATGGTCGATCCAATTAGGTCAACATCGTAACCAACACCCAAAGTTTACCAAAGTGTCATTAACAACTGCGCAAAATACCGTTATTAATTACCGAATTTCCGTAAGTGATCCCGTTTCATGTTTGTTTACGAATATAATCACGTGCTGTTTACAAACCGATTTTAGGGCGAAAGTGCAAACACTGTTAACACTTATTGGAAACAACGTAATGTTTATATATAGTTTTTTTAATTTTACGGCTTTGGCTATGGCCTTTCTCTTATATTCTTCGTCTTCTTTAGATCTTACTTGAGATCATATGTTAAAGTATGCAATACTGTTAAGGCTTTTCTTTCGCATTTTATTCCTTATGTATGATTGTCAGGCGCCCAAAATTCGATACTTTCCTACTTTCTTCACCCACTCAATCATTAGGCAACACTCTTACGATCCCCGATATTTAGAATGGGCATTAATGACCGTTCATCATCAATTACAAGTATTTTGTATGTTCGTGTCTGTCCTATACAAAACAAACTTGATATAAGAAGCAGCGTAAATGCACTGTGTTCTTGTTTGAAGTATGTACATTGTTGCCACAGTAACTACTGGACATAATACGACTTAATATATTATGTCTCAGAATGGCGAGGGCAGTGGAATGCCAAGCATTGCTTTGTAATTCAGGGTGTTGTTTGGTTTTGCTACTGTCCACGAGCATTCGTATCGCTTACCATCATGCGGATGGCATGCTCGTCTCGCCATTCATCGCAATAAAAACAAAAACAATGACTAGCTTTGAACATTACTTAAGGAGAAAACACATGCCCACGTGAATCATTCTGATGAACATCTTGGTAATGTTTCAGGTGTGTATGAACTACGAAATAATTTGCGTGGGCACAATTGATTGGCGTATCTACAATCTCGACGCGCGGGCCGATGTTCTGTTTATTATTCTAAATATTGTTTTGATTTGTGTTACAGCTTCTAGTTATTATGAAAATATAAATATTGCTATTAAAAATAACATTCATAAGCTCATATATGTCTACCCGAAAAGGTAAGATGAAATTCAAGTATGGTGTAGTGTTTCCGTTCTATAATGTTCTAATCATATGCTACTATAAATTCAAATAAAGATAAATATATTTTCAAATTCAATTTCATTATAGTTTGCCGGTTCTATAAATTTTACACAATATATCAATATAGAAGATCTAAAAAGATTACACAATATAAGCTGATCTGCATTCGTGATTCGATATCTTTATTTTTCATTTGGGAATTAAATCATCATCCAATTTGTCCTCAAAACATGCTAGCACCAGAATACCATAGCATCTTCATACGAATTCATCTACATATTTTATCTACTTGCACAACTGTATCTGGAGGTTACGGCAACACATCTTCACCAAAAACTCGTATAAAAAGAAAATTAACCAAATATTTACCGCAAACGTAATAGTTTCAAAAGTGTCGGACATCGGCCGCACTCACCGCAAATGCTTACGAAAACAGGTTAATGTTAATGACAAACATCTTCTATCTTAATAAAATGATATGGTTATCATTGGTCGCACGTATTTTAAATATAACTGGATTTATATTAATATATTTTTTTTAAATTATTCGATGCCTTTGAAATTTGGTAGTTATCACCCATGTTATCTAAATTCAATCCAAAATTATATTAATTTATAAAACGATGTTTTTCATAATCGTTATTCATCTAGCGTTGAGTGTTCTCTTGCCTGGGAGAAATTCTTGTTTTATATTTACTATCATCACCACCTTTAGCGAAAAGATTTAGGTATGTATATTGTTAAACATAAGCATCCCCAAAGAGATCCTGGGGTTCCAAGTTTGGATCACAGGTCGCTTTGGATCTTAAAATCGACTTAAAAGCGACCTGCATCCAGCGACTTCTTACAATCTTTATTCAACTGCCCAACTAGGTCAACTACCTACCAAATTATTAAAAAAGAAAAATTACGCAAAGTCATGGGCAACAGCTAGTGTAATATACTAAAACATCAAGCTCCGCTGTGACCTCGTGAATTGATTATAATGAAAATAGAGGGCCCATTGTGACATAACGCGAAATGTTAATCAGTGTGTGACAAATACAAATATTTGACGCGTAGTTTATGCATGAATGAGGCGTTAGTCAATCAATGGGTAACCCGTTAGCTAGTTCGCTTTGTGTAATGATTGTAGTGGGTCCGATTCCAACAGACTAATATTTTTATAAAAAAGTACCTAGGAAATAGTAATAAATACGCCCAATAGTCTTACAAATAGTCCAGACTTTAAATTAAGACACTAGGTTTGTGACATGGATGTCAAACTACATGAGACTTTTCGGCCTCGCAACCCCCAGACCCAAAACAAGTTTTTGTTGATAACATTATATTTAATCTGTAAGTTTGAACGCAATAAAGGTCCATTCTAAGACAGGAAAAATTACAATAGGTCAGTATGCAAAATAGTATTAACCGACTTCTATTTATCACTTCCTATACAGATTTATGAAGGAAAAGAAACAATAAGCACTCGTTAGTTATTTTTAGCATCAGCCCGCCAATTGCGTTTAATTAGTGCACATAGGCTACAATTCTGTTTTGCTTAGTAAGTAACATAACTGTATAAGTTCATAATAGCCCACTGCTGGGCAAGGGTTCTTCTGCTATCGAGAGTTCGATTGAAACGGTTTAGGCTATAGTCCATCGATCTTGCCTAAGGCGGGCTAAAATAAGCATGGAAATTCCTGTAAAGATCTTTGTAGAATGCAGGCTTCCGACATTCCTTATGATAAAGTATAATACGTGTAATTGTAAACCGAATGTACTATGTGTAAAATATAATTTTGATCAATAAATCATGTTGCTATTTAGTATTTTTGCAGCTGGTGTTTCCAAAAAAACAATAAGCATTTGTTCAAACAGTAGGTACTTACGCTCTACACTCAATTATGATTTCATGGGACGTTCAATCTATGGCATTGAATATTTAAAAATAATATTGGTTCCTATGAATCTCTTAGTAAATTTATTTATTCCATGAGGTCAAAATAAGTCACGCAAGGAGCTTTTAAATATCATTCGAAAAATATTATGGTGACTCCTTACTTCAGTCTAACATTTATAATTATCTTAAAACCTATGATTTCATAGCACTTTAAATTCTATCCTTGGGTTGTAGTCAATATAGTTATTGACTATGAACAAAGCGTGAAGACCAAGTGTTCGGTAAATAAAATACCTAAACACCGCACGCCATTCCTTTATTTACATGCATAAGCATGGTAAAAAAATTCAACACTGATCTGATAACTGACAATCACAGATATTCTAAGAGAACCGGTCCATACATTTGAGGACGAGGAATGAAAAAAAAAATTACTAGTTTTTGGTTCCTTACCATATTATTTTCGTTCTATATTTGGTACGAAATAGCCATCATGCTGCGAGCTAAAAAGTCTAGTAATCATTAAACCGCGAAAATCTGAGAGCGTCGTTCATATAATATTTATAAACACCGAGCATTAATTAAACTGATATAATTAACGTGGTTCTAAAGACACATATTGAATAATATGTTTTTTTATTGCAGTTCGAAGCATGTGCAGGCTTCCTGCTATAACATTATCTCTAACTAATATATTGCAGTATAAACTTATCTATACAATACGTACATACTTCATAAATGATATGAGTATTTTTTAAAGATCTCAACAGGATTTTCTGCAATTTTTATTGGAAGTCTACGGTCAACAGCGATGATGCATATTTCGCTATTGGCTGTTAAATATAAAGCAAAGAAATAAACAACATCGTTTATAACATACATACATAAACTCACGCCTTTTTCCCAGAAGGGATAGGCAGACAGTACCAGGACACCCACGTATCGCCTTGTGTGTTCCGTCCCACGATGTTATAGGGGGCGTGCCTATTGCCATATCGGGCACAAAGTCCTGACACCGGACTGATATGCAATAAAAAATCCAATATCACTTTGCCTGATCCGGGATTCGAACTTGAGACCTTAGCTTTGTAATCATACCGTATTACAACTGCGCCACCGAGGCAGCCGTTTATAACAAAGACAGCTAAATGATGCATCTAGTACAGAAATACTAGAGGTTGAAGCGGCAGACTGTATGTGCGGGGTCAAAACGCGACGCGCTAATCTCAACATCAGGAAATACGTGGCACGATTTTTGCGCTATCAAGCATATCAAACAAACGGAATTTTTTTGAACCAGTCTACGTGAATTGTGAGACATCTTCAAAGCCATTTTATAATTCCTGTGTTTAGACTTTTTAGAAAAATATATATTTAATTTACAGACACGTCACATTGTACTGTTTCCAAACTGATCTACAAAATTATATCACAATTACGATATGTAGGTTCAATATTAACTGCAATCAAAGATTTTCGCTCCGTCACTCAAAGCACAAACTCTATATTATATGGTCATATTACAAAATTTCCTACAAATTTATTTACCGCACTTAAAACCTAAGAATTACTGTCTTCGATCAAATATATCTACACTCGAAGATTACTGCTCACAAAATATTTTCGCTATACAAAACATCGCACAATGGCCGACTGGAATGACGGAGGGCGTGTTAGCAGGAGAGCTCTGTAATACAAACCATTTCTCTTACGATATAATCGGTTATTAACAACTCAGTCTAAACGTAGCCCGGCTAGACATAAAATAATAACGTAATGCTTCTTTGTTGCTATGGTTTATGTCCATCAAGAAGTGTCGAGTATAAACACAGTAATTTTATATAAGTATTTTTATACTAAAGATTATAGTGTTGGTTATCATGATCTGTATCAGCCTCGAGCACGGGCCTCTGTAAACTCTTCCTTGACGTTGAGCCACCCGAGAAAGATGTTACCATCCAGCCTACCTGTGAGTCGCCTCCCTACTAAATCCCTACACCGGCATACCAACCAAAAACCTCACGGTGGTCCTCTTCAGCTCATTGGAGTGGCTCCAGGATTCAGACGCAAAATGCCATAGCCTCGCCGGAACCGCTCCTTCGCGATGCCGCATTACGGCCCACTCCACGATTTTACACCTCGTGGTCGCTTTTGATGAGCGCTACGCAGCTGAGTTGGATTTGAGTTATACTGAGTACGAAAATTTACTATTATTATTGAGATTTAAGTTCCAAGTATTGGACTTGAAGAGAGCACGTGATAAAGTAAATTAGTATAACCACTATGGTTATAACATAAACAAACTCCTAAAAGTTAATGAGGCCATATGTCGTCCAAAAACAAATCCGACCCCAAATTCAAATTTGAAAATCAAAATAGTTCCCACCCTACCAGAATAACGCGAGAGGTATCAATCTGTTTCACAAATACCCGCACCGGAAGCGAACTCGGGACCGTTAATTGCCGTGACAAGTCAGCCACTTATGTTACTATATTTGGACCACACCTCCCAATGGACTAGGATAGACGAAATGAGCGCAACGTTCGAGAGTTTTATAAATGGCTTTCGGGATCATTGGATTAGCTTCGGGACTTCGTTCAAACTTGGTAATTGATACCTGAAATTTAATGTGTCTTTCATATTGCAATACTCGTAATTCTTCGGGGATTAGCGACCTAGGTTATTGTTCGCTAATTCCTGTTATGTAACTATTTGTATTTTTTAATAGTCTAATGCGAAAAGGTGTAAAAATATACCAACTAGACGAATTATAATATCATAAAAGAATGCTTCTATCTAGTCAATAAATAACGCAAGTAAGAAATATGCTCTTTTCATGTCACTAACAAATGCCAGACAAAAAAGTTTTAATTCGCATCACGCTTCACTTTATTCAATTTGCTGATAAAAACTTTCTGACTGCCCAAACTGTACAGTTAACGTTTTTATTCCTTAACACAACTTCATAAAAACATTTCTAACTCTTCATAACTACGTCTGACAGACAAATACAACTTTTAACAATGTTGGGAGTCGTCCGCAAACAACTTAGTAAGATATATCATTTGTTATAAACATATCCTAAAATTATTTTGTATCTTTGGGTACCTTTCAGTTTGTATTTCGCTTGTAAAGTATACTACGTACTTTGCACTGCGTTAATTTCAAAGTAATTTATTAGATAAAATTGCATCTTATTGGCTAAACTTATCAATATTACACTTAACTTTCTTCATATATTTAAAATGAAATAAACGTTTATTTTTGCAATTAATAAAGATAAAACACAATAACATTACTTATGATAAAAAAATTAAACTATCCCACATCATTTACAATAAAATATAATAAATAGGTCTAAAATTACTCGTACCACAAACCATCTTCTATTTTGGTACAAAACATTAACCCCTGCTCAAGCACTTCGATAACAAAAGCCAGATTCAACCGTCAAGAGCATCAATTCATCTGAAGCGTTCAGGTATCCAACAAGTGGATAGCCCTTAAAACAATCCAATACGTTTCAAATGGAACGAAAGCGAATTACGTAATTGCGAGTCCATTTCGCGTACTGAACTGAGGCCAATTAGGGGCAGGTCAAACGCAGGGCAAGTCAGCTTGCAGGTAGAGAAACCTGAGTGAACCGACCCGTTAGATTAGCATATTAGCCGCAGGTTCACGCTCAAATTAACCGGATTATGTACTAACATGACTTCTTTTCTAGTAATGTGTATTCGACTTTATACTTTCTTGAGAGTTTGCCTTGGGAGGCTGGGTATTGCAAGGTGGGTTGCAGAAATTATATTGTAAAAAAATACATGTACATATTTTATCGCTATTGTAATTGCTAAACAACTGGAAATTCCTTGTTTTGGTAACGATAGGTTTGGTATATAATTAGAAATTAATGTATTATAAATAGAACATACCTATGGCTATATCAGAAGGTCAATGTATAATTATTTCATAGAGAAATATTTAATTTCATAGAGAGGTCTTTATTTTATTACATTGTTTTATATCATTTCATCACATCTATGGAATTAAAAAACATTCACTCATCCAGATATAATATTTTAAAATGATATTAAATTGTATGTATTCAATTTCCAGCAAATTTCCCTTAATTAAATATAGATAGATTTGCAGCTACCTTATCAAACGCAAATGTCAATAAAACACACTAGACCATCATCAAAGTGGACCAAAAAAAATTTTGCGGTCACCAATCATGACCAACCACGCAGAGCCACCATCACACCGCAGAAGCAACAAAACTTTACAGGTACAAGAAAACAATAAAAAATGGCCGACGATGATTTGCAAACCTTGGCAGTAATGAGCTTCAATTGATAATAATGATACCAAATGAAATAATTGGTATCTCTGACCGCCAGAGTGTTTACCAGGAAATTCAATTTAGTAACAATAACTTGGCGAATTAACATATTATACCTACATACCTATCTTAGCTGAGTGGAAACCTATCGGTCACAGTCGGGACCAGCCATTTTTAATTTTTATTTATTTTTGTTTTTTTTTTTTATAATCCATGTTGTATACGTTGCGTCTGTAATTAATCGTTTTTCTTTCTTTCTATCTTTACGAAGTATTTTATATTTTTACTTAGATAAAAATATGTTATTATTGTAGGTAGAGTTTTATATTTCTTACTAGTTATTTCTTAAACAAGTAAGCATTGTAGCAAATTAGTATTCATTGTACTTCTGTGATTTTAATATGACATACATCCAATTTTGAAACACCACGCTGTACCATTCTAAAAGCTATTCCGAATGCTATAAAGGTGCATGTCTTTGCATTGTGATCATTTCTTGACCGAATTAATTATTGTTATTGCGCTAAATGCAACCTGTATGAGATAAATTAAAAGAGGCATATTTTTAAACCTATTTACCGGTAAAAATTAATAAGTTGCAATCGATCAATACCCATACATGTCAATGACTTAAAAAATGAGTTTCAATACAGGATACTCGGAAGTGTAATCCTGTAAGTACTACCAAACGACGGAATTCATCACATCCAACATTGGATAATGTTGGTCCCAGCATATTCAATTAACATTCCAGCGATCAATTAAATTTAAACTCTAAACATAAAGTAAAAAAGTGCAAGATCGATAAACAGTACACTGGCATATTTTTTTGTAAGCAGGAGTCACGCTCAGATGGCCACGACAACAGGAAGATATGGTCAAACACCGGCCACCATTAATGGAAAATGTACTTTTGAGTATTTATTTAGGTTTAGACAAAGGCGCAACGTAGGCACATCAAATTGTGAATTGTGTACTGTTGGTGAAATTCTAATTTCCTTGTTAACGTCTTATAAAATATAAAATTTAACAATAATTATTTTTTCTTTATCTTTCCTACATTATAAGGAATTGTAAATATTGTAAACAATAATGATTCTCATAGTAGCGTAACCGCAACAATAAATGCCGCATAATGTCAACGCGCACGGTAATTTACTTCTGGTTTAGATTTTAAATAAACTGTAATACAGAGCACTATTGTTTATTATTTCTAATTAGTTAATAAACATCGGTAAATTACTTAGTTAAGAAAAACAATTGAATATGATTCATAAAAATAAAGCCATAGCTAACAATGATGGTGATGAACAAATCAAAGTCAAAAAATAAAATACAAATGAACCTACAATTCGCGATTGGCTAGTCCGTTCTGAACGAAAGTGTCGCATTATGTATGTATAAGGTACCTGTAGTACCGGGAAATAATACACTTTCTTACACATCACAGAGAACACTTCCCGGAATACCAAACGAAGTGAAACTCTCCCCCGGACACAACTCAGATTTGACCATTTTATGTTAAATGCGTGGACGTAAAGAGAATATAAAACAACCGAGTGTTTGGCACTATGGTCAATCATGTTAAATTAAAATTAAATCTTTATTGAGTGATAAATCAATATGCCTAGGAGTCGAAACCTATGATTTTGAAAAAAAAAACCTACTGTATTATTGCATTGTTATACAGGATCAAGGCAGGGACAACGATAATGAAAGATCTTGTGAAGTTACATTTAGATCTCAATATTGAGAGCTTGAAACTAGTCTTGATGAATTGACATTGAAACCATTATCTGGTGACTAACACGATTTCACTCCGATAGTTACGACCATTGTTAAAATTGATTGCGTTCATTCCAAAATGGAAATTTGTAATTTGAATATTTTATCACGTGAATACGGTCAATATAAAATTAATTATACATTTGTATGGGTCGTAAATCACTTTAGTTTCTAAACTATTTTAAACTGTTAGTTTATTCATTCTTCCAGTTCTAAATATAGATATAAATGCTAATACTATTAATACTTCGAGACAATAAATAAGTGAAATAATCTTTTTAGAAATAAAACAGCTCAATACCCCATTAAAGTACCTCAAAGACGGGATAATTCAAACATCTACAAGGCAATTTATCTTTATTTTTAAATCTCTGTGCAGCAACTGTGATAATAATCCCGCTTCTATCGTTGAATCTAACATCCCAATCATAGACGTTCAATGTATTCATTCTATTCTACAACCCGTATCGTCGAACCATAATAGACTTGAGAACTCCTTTAAATAGAATCACGGCATATCGACGCGATACAGCTGGGAGTAGTAAAAATTGAGAGCTATATATACAACGAATACAGAGGACACTAAGGTTTATTTTATAAAAATTCAACAGTAAATATACGTAAAGAAAAAGCACTACTGTTTTTTTATTCATAAAGTATGACGAATGAAGACGATGGTGTGGATATGTCCGTTGCGATTCTTTATAATAATGAAGACAATTATTCATTTCAAAATATTTAAAATAAAGTTAATTACCAGATCTTAACATATCAATAGACGATCGCCTTAACACTACAGAGAGTAACAATATAATATGAATGAGTTAAGTTAAAAAGTAACACTGTTACTAACAGACAACTCTTTTGCATACAAAGAAGACACAATATTAGCGTATCCGTCGCATATCTCACGGACAGTGAAAGTCGCAGAACATCTGGACATGCAGATACTCGTATATCAGATTACAATAATTAGCAGCTATCAATCTAATTGATCGTATGTAATGCGTTGCAATCAATCCGTAGTTAATAAGCGTAGAATGCAAACGTTTTTACTGTCATTTTGGTGTTCATTAACGGAGTCCGATTAAGGAACCGACGAGCGTTAACCTCAAAAGATGTGCTAAATTTAATTAATGCTCATTAAGAAACGTGATTTTTACGTATGCATCTTGCCTTGGGTGTATGTTTATTTATGTTTTCTGTTTTAAAAGGTAATGTTGTAGATAAATAAATACAGCGTAGAGTGACCTACAGTTCTGTCGCTACTTTAGTAAATACTTTCTTTGTATCGTGAGTGACAACACGAACATTCGTTTCGTGCGGAGATCAACACCCAAGGCTATTGAATTATTTTTAAAATAATTATATCCCTAAGTTTGAACTATTTTATTATTTGTAATCATTAAAAAAAGAAAGAAAATAAACCTAAGAAAAATACAATTTTTCGACAACCACCTTACCAGCCACCTATTCCTTCCCAAAAACAACCACACATCCCACACCAAATTGAAAACTCCATCAATTTTGAGTATCTTTGAACCACGGCCCGCAGTGCGGGCTAGGCGTTGCATTCGCCGATATCATGTCACATAACGCACAAGTGAAAGCGGCCACAAGAAAGCAAGCGTCGGCCTAACTCACCGCCCATTCAGATAAGATAACGCTGATTTAGTGACTCAACACGATAATTGATACCGAGATTATCAGATACTGATATTGATTAATTTGAAAAAATAAGAATGATTTTAAATAAATAAATACACCCAACAGTCACAGACATAGTCCTGACCCCACATTAAGATCAATTAAGTCTTGTGTCGTGGGTATCAGGAACTAAGAGAGACTTATTCGGTCTCACAAACACCCAGACCCGGGACAAATATTTGTGGTTCACACAAACATTTATCTTGGTGCGGGGATCGAGCCCGCTGCCTCTCGTTTCACAGCCGGCGTCTAAGCAACTACGCCTCGGAGGCTGTCAAAGGCTGTTTTAGTGTTGAGGATCCTATTTGAGACGGAAATGGCTGGATGAATTGTGGGTGGTATTGGTGCAACCTACTCCTTTAAGGTTACAAGCTTGAGTATATATATGTATGCTTCTGTAATATCTCTGTGTTAATTTATTTAATAAAGTCATATTCAAACACCATCACACGAAGCAACTATAATTGTACGACTATGTAATATCTGCAGAAATTGAACCCGCAGACTTCAGAACAGGAAGCCAATCGTCAAGCGCTAGTCGACAGTAAATTTTATGTTTTATTTGTACAAAATACTGCTGCATAATAACTTTCACACATGTGACAAAAGAAATCAGGGAGGTTTAACTTTTCAATCAGCCAAATATTCGAGCATACTAAATATAAACACAAGATTAAAAATAAATCAACGAATTCAAATCTAATCTACAATCGACGCTATCAGTAGATAAAATAGATCTAAACAATACCCAGAAGCGCTACCGTAAACTACTATTATCAAGTGTTTCCAATTTAGTTGTTAATAGTGAACATGATCTTCATATATCTAAAATAGCTATTGAAAAATTATAGCAATTTGCTGAGAATTTAATAGAGATAGGGTTTGACGACCGCGCAGCGTTTCCATTCAACGGGGAGGGTAACGCACCCCTCAGTAATGTGCCCGGGGATGGCGAGACGATGCCGACGACCCCGGGGTAGAAACCCAAATGTGAACGAAAATCTCACTGAGGTGTTATTACATGCTAAACCAAATGTTTTTGCAATTAAAAATTACATTTTACTTGTGGAAGATGCTTCAGGATAAGTTGTAGACGATGATAGGAAAGATCATGTACTCGTAGTTGTGTGTTAAAATGTTGTCAATGTTGTTGAAGTTTAGCTATAGTCCTTATGTACAGTGCTATATAGGCGTGTTTTCTGTTTTTAATAGTATTTGAGGTAATCTTAGAGAAATAAATTCACTCAAATAGAACAAAGTGATATTGGGATAATATTTTCAGGATGTAAATACTATGGAAGTAAACAATAAAATAGTTTTCACAATGTTGTACTATTGTTATATACAATAAAATCTGCGAATTATAAAAGCGTGAGATGCCTACACCTTTGCATTATTTTAATCTGTCATTTTAATAAAACTCGACTTTTTTGGTAAATAACTTGGCAAGTTATGAAGCTATTAAGGTCAGATAGTAACATAAATTGTAATTAACTACTGGTTGTCACCAGTACCTCTAATGCGTTAATAGGTGTCTCTATTAATGCATTAGAGACGTAACACAAATGGTTAGTTAGAAAAACTATTTCCATATAATTAATCTATAGACAATCAATACAGATTTTCTCACAACATGCCATTGAAAAACTTGATTGTTAACCACATAATCGAAACAAATTCGCTAATAGGCGTCACTTATCTGTGAAATGTGATAATTTGTGACAAACACGATAATGAATTATCCCACAAAACAGCTTATACAATTCTACACTTATTAATAAAATTCACATAAACATTATACAATTCACAGAAAACATAAATTGGGTATCATGAGCGGAATTCCCCAATGTAGCGGAACATAAATCGACATCAGTCAAGTTTCTTAATGAGGACGAATTGACTTCTATTCATAACCGATAAGAAATCGATAGTCAAGCTGCGTTACAATTAGATCAGCATACAATAGTAACCGGAGATGTAAAAGTAAATATTACTCACTCAAACAACGTTGTATAAAATGCGACAAAACTCGATATTAGAGTATGTAAAGGAAATCCATTCTCACATTCACAGAAGCATTTGAAACAGCATTACACTAAAATCAGTCTTGTTTGATTATTGCAATTTATTGCACAGGGTTGTTCGCCTTTACAGCTGTACGTCGTAGCGTTTTCGGGATATCGATCTGTATGCCGGCACGCTGTACCATCAACACTGTCTGTTACTGCACTAGGCACGTCATTGTTGTTATTAAACGTGATTTTATGTTAGATATTAGATATTTTAGTATTGTTTGTGTTATAGATGTCGATCAGCTGTTCCGCGCGATATACACGTCGTGCGAACGTGCGGGAGGGCCGCGCGCGACTGACTGCGGACTCAGTGCCGCCGGTGTCGACGCGGGCCGTTACCTACACATGGACGTACTACGGAGATACGTAAACAAACAACACGCCTTTTTAAATTATCTCGTGTGCCAAAGACTACACGGAACGGTAAGTGTACGAGTAGGTACAGGTTTTGGATTATCGATCATATCTCACCAACGCTCGCCTCATTACTCGTTTCACGTTACTTAATTTTGTAATACGATTTACTGTGCTTCAACGAGATTTATAATTAAAACCGTAATACCTTTAAATATATTCATGTGAATACTTGCACATAATTCAAAATTACTTTTAGAAATAAAAAGCTTGGTTTTAAAGGTCATATTAACTCGTATTACGCGGGTCAAGTCAAAGTAACGGATGTCGGAGAAATTGTGACAGAACCGGTCGGTTTAGGGAACGAGGCAAACAATGCACAAATCACGTCAGTTTCCGTGGTACCGGACAATTTGTGGCTGCTCTCCGTATTAAATTGGACGTTCTAGAACTGGATGTGATAAAGAATTCTAAATTGTTTACAAATGATACAACCCATTAATGGAACATCAGGCATCACCCGACGCGAAGTGCATTTTTAATAACACTGTTTAATTAACCACATACTTCAATATATATAAATGCACTGGATGTTTTTGCTACATATTCAATAACAAGTAAGATTATAAGGATCCACCACAACAACAGCTCCTTATTTCCAAGTTCTGAATAAACAATGAAAAGGTTGCATAAAGGCTATCGATTCTGGAATTGCAAACAATAGTCGAGATGCGCAAAGGTATCAGGAGAATCCAGTGCAAATGCAGTACGGTGGGCCCAAGAATTATTATTATGTAACAATCCCATTGTGAGCGCAGCATCTGCTAGCGACTCTATTCACCGAGTGACCTTTGCGCCGCGTTCCGCCTCGGCTGAACACGTGCGCTTGCAAAACATCTTCGTGGAACATTTAAATACCAACGCGGACGCGACTATACGCTAGACAATGTCTAAGTACATCGAAGCATGGGCGACCACAAAATGATTCGCTTGCGAACTATCAATTGTAGACAATCAACTCGGCATACTAATGTAATTCAAAAGCAATCGAATGTATTCTACTGGTTCACTCAAAACTATTTTACAATTATAAGAATCTGGCAAGCGACGGCGTAAACAGTCTGAAACAAAAATACTGTCAAATTTATCGGTTCTAAATGAGTATATTGAACTAGAAAAAAGGTCGTGACTTATAGTGGAAGAAACGTGGGAAATGTACGTCGTTCCGACCCATCGACAAGGCGACGTCACGACCGGGTTTTTATCGACGTTCGGTAAATCGGGAACCCAAACTAAGTGATGCATAAATTAAACAACGAACACATATCGCACTCCACTAGATTTGTTAGTCAACAAAGTGTGCGATGCATGCGCCATTCCCACGGATGTTTTTAAATACCACCAACGAAACATATTGTTCACAATGACGTTATGTAAATACCTTACTTGATACGAAGCAGATGAAACACATCGGAGAAACATACCTGAAGCAAGAGCAACACAGTTTAGTGCACGCAAATCAATAAAATTCTAATTCTAGAACGAAAATGCATTTAACATGTACATAAGTAGCCGGGCCGACGGCGCACGCCACTATCTGATACATTAACCTACATACAAAACGTAACTCATAACAGATTGCGTATGAAGTGAGAAACCAGTGAGTGAGTCGGCATTACCGATTCACACAGTTCTGTCGAAATTGAAACTCGTAAAATTTATAGTGTCCGTCACGGTAGCGTTTGCACTGCAAGACATAAAGGCGAAACTCGAGAAGTAATGCTTTTGGAACGTGACGTAAAAGAATCGCTTCACTGACATCACGCCTTGTTGATTCTGATGTTTCTTTGGACGGATGTGCAAAAACTAAGCTTCGGACACGCTTCTGAGCGTTGGATATGATCTATTATGAAACCGGACAAGTAGCAATGTTGAAAAGGTAGACAATTAGTTAGTAAATTTCGATGTAAGCTTGATCAAATTGGATTAGATTTTACTACTGGAGTCGGTCTAGACAAATAGTTTTAATTTAAAATGAAATCCAAATGCAAATGGACTAACTAAATTATTTGACGCCGGACAATGCACTTGCCCTGGTGGTCCTAACCCCTTTGTCCCAAACCACGGAGGGTGTGATTGTTTTGGCTCAAATAAAGTTTGTCTAGACTTAGTCTAGACAATTTCGTTTGGCTGGGGTCGTGATCTTGTGATTTTGAGTTTATGTCTACGGCTGAATCAATAGCGCCGTCTGGTGAACGCACTCGAAAATTTGTGTTTGGAATACATTTTGCAAGGACTACTCGTACATGTAGCGCAACCCACACATGCATTGTGTTGAAAAGATAAAATAAAATATTGAAGCAACATTGCACTAGTGTTGTTCGTTCTATAATTCACGTATAATATTTGCCTATATCAAATGTATAACACCAGAAGCTAGGATATCATCAATACTGGCTGCTAATTAAAATCCTATACAATCTATATATTGAGCGTTACGAAATATTACATCAACAACAAAGATTCCAAAGGCAATGACACCAACTGGAAACAAACCAACGTACATACACACACGAGTTACAAGCGGCTAACTATGGACCATTTTAGCTCGCGGCGCGGTGCCATTAAACATGCACCACGAGTTGGGCCGGCCGACGTAACTGCACTTTTAAAAACTGCACCAGTAGAGTGCATTCGAAATGCAAGAATGAAAGCTAGCAATGCCACCGCTGAAAAAGAAATAAAATGTGCTAATTATTTAGTAAGGATTTTTGAAATACTAGAAATGACGTTAGTTATAATGAAAGAAGGTATGAGGTGAGTTACTAAATTAACTTCTTTTGTAGTCTGGCATTTTAATTGATAATGGACATTGGATGGGTTATAATATATGATGTATGTAGGAAATAAGAAGGGACGGTAAAGTGGTTTAATCAGTTGACGATGGTTATTCTAGATGATATTTTAGTACTATAAGTTTCTAATTAAGTGGACGCATTTTTATCGTGTCAATAATCCGTGGAAATAAGATCTCTTCCCACAAAATATTTATGGTAACCTTTTTTCTCTATCTTTAATTTGAAATTAAGCTACAAACACGCATCTCACTAAAACAGATGTTCTTATACTGCAATTAAATTTCAGTTTATAATCCTGCATCACTCGCGAAAACCCATTGCCATCATTAGTCATGCTCAAGCACGTAACTCCACCGAAATATTTGATTTTAACCGCAGACAAGCGGTTGCCGTAGCTTTGGACGGCGAAATTACGGGCATGTTTGCGGTGTCGGTCGTCTCCCTGTGGAGATGTTTATAGCTATGAACCAGAGAATATTGTGTATGCGTATGTAGAGTTCTTATACAGTCTGGCAATTGAAGTAATAGTAGATTTTATTTATTAAACTTAAGATACCCGAAAAGTTAAGCTGAAGTAGCTAGTGGTACTCACAGTTCGCCGAACTTTTTTCATCAAGAATGGGATAGGGAAGAGAGGCCATGCAGCGCATAAATTCCATTTATAACAAATTAAATGAGACATTTTGTTTAAAAAATCGAAGCATTATAGGTTACAATGCAAAAAGATAACTGTAGGCTAGTATTGAAAACATACTTCTAAAATATTGATAAAGTAAAAATATTACTGGTTACAATTGTTTCGATTTTATTACACGACAATTTTATTGTGTAACCTGTAACAATATAGGCAGAAGTAATTTGTATCGAAACAATCCACTATTGTGTCACGTAGATAATTAGAAACTTTTATAACAACCTTTGATCGTTAATCTATTTATCGGTATTATGACAATCGTTAATTTAATGTTTATTTTTAATAAGCGTTGGTCTGTCTGGTATCTAGTGATTCATTTTATAACTTGGTGTATTATAACATTGTGTTTACATTATATTGGATAATTAATTTGCGAGCTTTTAAATTTTAAGTCTCAAACTTGGACTGAATCTTAGTGTTTTATAATCATTAATATTATAATTCCATTGACATTGGTATATAATGTTTTATACCTCTATCATCCAAGTACAACAAAATCTGAAGTAACAGCTCCAACAGAGGATTCAGTAGCTCTTGTTAACAAATTAACATATATTTTAAGGTCGTTAATCAATGCCCTCGACATCATTATAACAATATTCTTAGTATCAATTAAAACTGAATCGAAACAAGGAAAACGCACAATCAACTATGTCAACATGCCTAATTAAGAATGTATGTTGTTTTTGCTGTATTTTTTACCGCAATTGGATCGTAAATGCGTTTACTTCCTCAAATTGTTTATGGACATGTCGGAAGAAACCCATGTTTTTGCATCGTCCACCTCCATGTTTGGGGATAGATCGATTGAGAATAACTCATGATATATCAATTTGTATGAAAGCTGTCGGCTGTTTTTACTTGATGACATTTGCAGTAAATTTAAATCAATGGCAAGGTTAAGGCTAGTTTGTTTTATTGCCTATATTCGAAATATGGATTTTATTGGTCTCTCATATGTGAGAGGCCGCCTGGGTAGGTACCACCGCAATGTCTATTTCTCCCGCCAAACAGCAGCGTAAATGCACTGTCGTGTTCCAGTTTGAAGGGCATTGTAGCCAGAGTAACTACTGGACATATTGAGACTTAGCATATCACGTGTCAGGATGGCAAGCGCAGTGAAATGCCAACCATTGCTTTGTAAATTATGGTGTTGGTTTTGCTACGATCCGTGAGCGGTCGTATCGCTTACTATCAGGAGAGTTGCATGCTCTTCTCGCCACTCTTCGAAATAAAGAAAAAAATGGATTTCAATAAAAAGCGACTTGACTGCTTATAATATTGCCAAATTGATTAATTTAATATGAGCGGTCATGCTTGTCTACCAATAAGCGGGCCGCTGGCTCCGCTGTCTATGCAGGTATTTAAGTGATGGTAATAATTATGCGTTGGTTGCATTTTGAAAATAGTTGTATAAAAAAGGACAGTAACAATCTCTGTACCTTCGCGAAGTCACCAAGCGAAACGCGGAAAGTTTACTAATTCTGTATAAAGAGATGAAATGCTGACTCTGTGAAATGCTTTGTTTCCAGCATTGGACTTAAAAGGCTTGATGATGAATGTAAAGATGTTCTTATCACGGCAATTCTAGCTACTGCGTTATAGTTACAAAGAAAAAATAACACAAAAAATAAAAGGAAAAAGGAACACAAAATTAACTCAAGAATACAATGGAAGCATTTTATTGCCAACACTCAGTATGAATCACTTTCAGTGAACGCCACAACCATTTCTTGTGAGCGTGGTCTTGTAATAAACGAACTAAGTTGCGATTCGACTTGCTAAAGAGAACAATAGCGACCCTTCAATTCATTGACTACCTTCATTAACATACAAGTCGGTTTCGGTAAGTGATAGAACCAATATTGAAGAGAATTGAATATTCATTGGACATCTAGGAACTACTATCACTGATCAATGTTACAAAATATCTACCGGTGCAGAAAGCATATCTATCGGATTGAGAAATATGTAATTAAAACTCTGGTAATAGTAATATTTATTGACAGAGGAAGCCTATTAAATTACGCTACAGTGTATGTTACAAACACAAAGATAAAACACCTTCCATGAGATATGATGTAAGTGAAACATTTGATGGTTAAACCAGTTTTTGTATGAGGAAGAAACTAGTAACTGAGCAATCGGGTCATTTCTTGTAAAAGGATTGCCGGCAATCATGATTATAGCTGTATTACCTTCCTTAAAAGCTTGTTAAGTTATTTGTAATTCATTCAGACAAAGTTTATTCGTGATGTACTTATCATATTGATCGATCCGAAGGTTACAGTCAATACTTAAAATAAGATGTAGTATGAGGCTACTACAGATTTTTGGAGGCTAACAAACTCGTTATCTACATGCAGTTAGGCAATAATATATTATACAAGTTAAATTATTGTTCAATTCATATATAAATCTTTATCTGATATTTATAGACGCCTATCTTTATAGCATAAGTAATTGTATTGTGTACTGAATCAAGAAATCATCCGATGATAGGAAATTGTAGAAAAATTCTTAATTTATTTAGATACACTGTTGTTGTAATAACAAATAATGATTCGCTTTTAATGTATAAAACACAACGGTTCTTTTATCTGGCTCAATTCCCAATGATTCCGTTGTGAGACCATTAATTCTCAATTTTCTTTGACTACATTAACTGCGTAAGAGAACGTTTTTGCAAAATAAACTTCTTTCTTTTAATTTAAAAAGTGTTTAATTAAACATCACATGTTCAGCGTTCATTTTGCACGGTTTCCAATACGTAAAAACCGCAAATGCCAAAAATATCCATTTCGAGAAAGCATCAGTGATGAGAGCGAAATTTCATTTAATGACTATCCGAGCTTTCGGACCGGTTCATAGCAAATATGCGAGTATATTACGTTTTATTGACGTTTGATCATTTGTTGAATGTGTTGATGTGTCCATAATGGATTTGAGAGTCCATGAATAGGCTCGTCGACGAGTAAAATTTTGTTGCACTTTTTCTTTTTTAATTGATTGACGTTATCCAATACATATGTTATGTGGTTTTATTTCTTTACTTTAAATTGTATGGCTCAGCTATGACCTACCCGTATATACCAAGTGAATCGATAAAAATATGGTCTCAAAAGTCAGTACGTATCAAGATTCTTAACCCCAAAAAATATTTACAAATGTGTAGTTTAATATTTATCACAACAAGGAATTGTTGGTCATTGAGGTCAAGCGCCGAACTTCCAATTAGTTCAACCTCATTTACCTATACTGTGGACGCCATTAGAATTAGGAAATCGTGACGTAGTGATTTTAGCTGTGGAATCACCTAAAACTACTACTGAAACCTTAGGAACTTTTCTACCATTCAAGAAACCGTGAAGCATTTTCTGTAATGCAAATTCATGATTTGCACGGCCTTCTTGTATTTATTACTCTTATTGATAAATTAACATAATATGTCACCAATACAACCGTTTTTAAGAACAAAATCTTCTAAATAATATTCAAATACATTTAATTATATATACAAATCCTTGCAGCTCAATATATCAATAACACAGTCCAAACACATAATATTAACATTGTAATTTATGTAAATAGGTCACCAATTAACCGGTATTCAATCAAACCAGTGCAAATTCCACAAATAATATAAATATTAATAATTACAAATCAATCTGAACAAACTTTACCGGCACAGTAAACACGATAAGCGGTGTAACCAATGTCGAACTAATAGTTTATTATACGTTACAATACTAAGAGCTGTTTAAGTATGAACTATTTATTAATATTATTATACTAGCCTTCAAGATCCCACTGCTGGGCAAAAGTCTCCTATAAGTTCTTCCATAAATCTCTATTGACGACCAATTTTCATCCAGTCCCTATTAAATCTATTGAAATCATCCCGCCATCGCTTTCGGTGTCTAACTATTTATGTTAATTAACAGCTATTTGATTGAATAGAAATGGGGATACTTCCCACTAATGCTATTCCACTAGGCCGTACCAATTTCTAGTATGGATGTATTTTTGGAGGCTTAGGGCATTTCTAATGTTAGATCTTTTGTGCTATCAACAAAACCGTTGATATTAATACCTTGTGATAAATTTTAAATCCGACTAAGGTTGTTTCTAATTAATTCTATTTATGTTCCCTTGTTTCATCTTGTAAACCTGTTTAAGCTTACTAAATGGTAAATAATTATAATTTTACCGTACTTTATTCCTAGAATTTAATTAAAGCCATAAACTGCAAAGGAAATGAGCCAAATTACATTTATTTGATTATTTATTTTGCATCTGTACAATGCTTAGTTCCCGGGTGTTCATATCAACACGTGCTCAACAGTTCATTGGAATTAATTGGGAACAAGACACCGAAATCCGGGCAACGCGTTTAATTCCAACAGTGTTTATAATAGGAGTTCGTGGTAGTTACTGATAGTTGGGTAAACTTGTTTGGACAAAGTTACTTCTTACTTGATAGCAACGCGCAGGTGTGCACGTGACAAGGAGTGACTTAATGACCAAAATCTTGAGCCACCCATAGACATTATACATTTGGCCTAGTTATACTAGCTATGCGGTTCATTAACTATAGAATGAATAGACAGGATTTAACCGGGGCACTTCTGTTCCGCGAAAAATCTACTGATAGGTGCCCAGGCAACAGCTTAGCCTTTGGTTTTATCAAAGTAAATAAAGAAGACAATATTATTTTTCATACATTGTCTTTCCTGAACATCATGATTGGTAATACACCGACTGTATTTACGATCTCTATTGTGTATAGCCAATAAACACTAATCATCAGACACTTACGTATTTCCCGGTTTCTTCCAACATAAATAGAATTTCGATTCTTACCACCAACCATCACATCCTGACCCAAAAAGAGACCCTGCAAAATGTGTATTAATCATTCAGATAAAATCGTAGTAATTATCCATATGAAGTTTGTGTGGCGCTCGTGTGCACAGCGCGGCCATTGTGTAATGTATAATTGCATCGTAGGTGCGTGCGCGGGTAGAAGTAATTGGGTCGCGAATGGCGCGTGCTTAACGCTGTTACTGTACCGCCTTACAACGTTTGTTGATCAATTAGGATTGTGTCGGGATGTTGATGATGAAATAATAAGGGATACTGATCAATTTTTGGAACGAAATATTACTGTTGTCACCAATTAATTAATTACCTATGAAGTATAATACGATTTATATGTCGTGAATTGGACTCCACCTAGATATCAAAATAAGTAGTTACAAAGTGAAAAACAAACCAAATAAAATATGCATAAAGCTAGTTAAAAGTGGGGACCGCCAATTCAAGTTTATCTCGACATTAAACTCTAAAAAATAATGTAAAATTGCCAGAAGATACGGCACCATATTTTTTATTTTGAACGACTCTAATCGTGCAACACATTCCTAAATTCTATTCCTATATTTCGTTGCAAGGGAAGTAAACATCCTTACTGCAATAGATCAGTGTGCTCGCAAATCGAAATATATTTTTACATTGAATTCAAAAGGGTCGCAACAATACGATACAATTGATGACCGAGTCATGATTTACAGGCGGCGTGTGTTTGAAGAACTTCGACTTTATTGTTGCACAATTTCTTTTTGATGAATTTCGTCCAATGGATGTAATACATTATATACGGAAAAATGTTACTTGGTGTATTTTATTTGATAGGTAAGTGTATGGTCGAGACATTATTTGCCTGATTTACAATAAATGCACTATAACTTATTACTGGTAAAAGAACACGATAATTGACAATATACTCGGAGTCTTATAATTTAAAAGAATGCAATCATCTAGTAGTTTTTTGTGACATTATGAGAAGACTACATACATATGCATGGGAATTTCGCCCTTCCTTGAAGGTAATTCCCCTTTAAATCTTCGAATTCAAATATTTTGTTTCCAAAATAATTACATCAGAAAATTATTGACAATAAATCATTCCTCGACCCCATAATTATGCGATGATGACTCATGCATAACATCAGACTTTATTAGTAGTGCCAAAAATAACTACACTACCATTCTGTTGCTATAAAAAAACGAAATTATGTTTTCCTTTATGTGTTTAGTCAAGGCCGACCCAAGGTGAGACTAATTTTACCATAATTTTATCCAATTATGAACTCTTATAATCTTTTAACATCGTTGCGTTTCCAAATTCAGCCATAAAGACACCATTTATCAGCAATTAAAGTTACAAAAACGGTTTTTGCATCTCTCCAGATGGACCTCTAATTCTAGAAAGATCCAAAAATATAACAAAGCGAAAGATTGTGGTGAGATACGCAGGAATAATTATGTTTGTATTTGTCAACCGTCGTGTGTGAAGGTGATAAAATCAATGTTAAAACACACGCCAGTTATACCCGACCGAAATCATGAATTGTCCATCTGTTCGAGTTTGTGACAAACTTTTCATAGTATTCCTGGACAGTCTAGTTCGTAAAATTTTGGATATTATCAAATGGCTAATGCCATTGCCAAATGGGTTAAAATCCCAGATTGTACCGAACATCGCTCAAGTGAAGTGATTTCACGAAACAAGACAGTCTGTAAACAGCACTGGGCCAGCATACTTATCTAAATCCCTCTGAATCACTTCGACTGACTGAATCCCTCTTCACAATGAAGCCCCTCGTGCCATACAGCGAGTCTTATATAGCTTGGAATTAGTACTTTCTCGTTCACATAAGCTAAAAAATACATAGGAAAAATCAACGGGTTTCCAAGACCCTGCACCGCCAAGCGTGGGTTAAGCAACGCATACATAAATGGTCGAAACAATCGCTTCAAACACGTATTAGGGTCAGACAAAGAGACAGAAGCCTCCCGATTCGTCTCAATGAGAAAAGACTCGTTACGGCCGATGAGTCATGTTTCACATAAACTTGAGGTTAACAACTTGCAGGGTTGCCCTGCATCTGGAGACTCGCGGATATTTCCTTGAGTAAAGCTTGTGATAGCAGGCAATGTTCAGTTGCTAGGTGCGTCTAGAGGTAATTTATTTAAGGTCATATAGGAATGGATACTAGCCTCTCGCGATTTATGTGTATTAGACTGCAGATATGCAATGAAGCTTATTGTAAACAGATGTATGGATATAACAAAGGTATATTATGAAACAAATCTTCTAGTTCATTTATACTAAGTATAGAATGTAGAGCAACACAAAATTAGATTTAAAAAAAAACTGAGAATAAACAATTAAGGGGATCTATTTGTTTAAGCGCAATCCCTTTTATTGCTATAGGGTATTCTTCCGTAATAGCAACCTGTCAAAGGAATGAATTAACTGGAATCACAAAAAGGGAATGTCGAAATTTTATTTTATTTATGAAACTAATTTTAAAATGAAACATTTTCCGAATCCACAAATAAACGCAATTTTCATTTCATTGCTATCTTAAACAATTGAATAATCATAATCTTTGGATATATCCCACAATGTACCTCAACATATGCACAGCAACCCAGTGGGCCGTTTTACACGAGGCGAGTGAAAGCTCCGTCGGTGTCACTTCACGGGAGACTTTTGATCGAATCACCTCCACAATCACCTTGATGGGTACATAATTATTTGCGTTATCCGATGTTATTGCGAACGCATGATTTATAGTGTGTTCGTGCTGGATATCTGCCTTTTCTAATTGTAGGGTTGTCATCATGTCGACTTGGGCGCTGTTTTGGAAAGTGTGGGCTTTCTAACTGTTTTTATGGTAATTTGCGTGAAATTTCATCTGTGGTGATTTAGATACGTCAATCTAAATATGACACGAGGGAAAGATATATGGATTAATATTTTATCTGCGTTAGCCTATATTACCCTACTCTTCTAGGTACGAAGCGTAATGTTTTGAAAAGTGAAGGACCTCATCAACAGACAAATACCAAAATTAGGATATTTCTTAATCACCTAGGTACAGAAATGAACCAACGACTCATCTGATGGCAAGAAATCATCAAAGTCATTAATGAAGAGTTAAACGTGCAAACCCAGCCTTCGATGATAAAAGGTGAAATGTGTAAGCAAAAAAAAGCCATCCCAGTGTGCGAGCCTTCAATAATGACGTCACAACGTATGAATAAAGCCAAATCGTATACTAAAAGCAAGTTGATTCACTCTAATACTATTGAAAAAAAAAATTACAACACTGAATAAAAAATCTCATTCTTAACAATCGATCTCAAACTCCGCTAAAGGTTAACGTTCAACCACAGAACTGCGAAATCAATTCAACGATATTTCAGGGACGTTGGCTGACAATTCATCGCTATTGTTATTTTTTTGCCGGCATATTATGATATATCCGTGCGACGATATCCCTAACGCAACAGATTGGATGCGGCTGTTAGGAAACTGACTTTAATTGCTTGTGATCTGTGGCTTGTGACGATGTTTTTTTTCGAGTCAGTTTCCGAAAACGCTTAGTCAATTTTGAAGTTCAATAAATACATTTTTTTTTAATCTCTTATTTTGAAGCTCCTAATACATGGTGGAGTATAGCCTATCCCATTTTAATAGAACTCTAGAGTTTACGGGAGGCCCGTGCCCTGCAGTGGGAGGTATACGAGCCTGGATTATTCATTTATTTTCAAAACCTTACACAGTCATGTAGCTGACATACATTTATTATTTAAAGTGGTCGACGGTCCATCGTTAATTGTAGGCAATACAGACGATTTCATGTAAGGTATGGGAAATATTTATTATCTGCATTATAGTTACTTTACAGAAATTGAATTTTCTTTTTTATAGAGAAACCATTTAAGTACTATAATGCAGCTAAGGTATGTGAAAGTCCAAATAATCCATCGATAAGTGATGGCTATATCTCTAGTTTCAAGAAGATTGTCGGCCTACCAAACATCGGCTAAACGCTACTCAGGCTGAGCCCTAAACTTGAGACCTACGTGATTAAATATGAAAGGTTTTCCTCTAACTGTATGGTTGACTCTATCCAGTCAAATACAAATAGGAGACTGTCCCGCTCTCACACCCGCCACTGCAACTCCTTTAAGCCAGGATCAACAGTGGCACGCATCTTAATGACACTGAGCATTGAAGCTCAGCGCGTCTCCGGGAATGTCTAACTTGTCTTTAACCCGCAACGAAATCAAAAACTAATACCCTACAACAGGAACTGGTGGTAGGTCTCCCATATGTGGGAGGCCGCCTGGGTAGTTACTACCGCAATGTTTATTCCTCCCGCCAAACCGCAGTGTAAATCCACTGTTGTGTTCCGGTTTGAAGGACATTGTAGCCAGTGTAAATACTGGATATAATGAGACTTAACATCTTATGTCTCAGGATGGCGAGCGCAGTGGAATGCCAATCATTGCTTTGTAATTCATGGTGTTGTTTGGTTCTGCTACCGTCCATGAGCGGTCGTATCGCTTACCATTCATCGCATTAATAAAAAAAACAATAGTAATACGTTCACGATAGGGACATTGCCTTAAATCTACTATTAAACCACGTGAACTAGATAATAAAAAGTATGTCAAGAGCGATTCCGTTGGATGGTCAAAATTTCTAAGATCCAAACAATAGGCATCTGTTGCATCAATGTTCACTGTTCTCTGTTCAGCAATAGTTTGTTAAATCACTGCCACTTACCGTTCTATTGTTACGTCCGTTTAAATTTTTCTTGTTTGGTATAGTTTTATTTGTTTTTTAATTACACCATGAAGTTAACTTGATCAAACAGTGAAATGTTTTGTTGTTTAAATGTTAATAGGGTTCGACTGTTGCCAAAAATATAAACTTCGTGAACACATTTTATTGAATTCGTATTTTATTATTTTCGATAAAATAAATGAATTTGTACTTGACTTGATATTTTCGAAAAAGTTTGAGCAAGCATCCAAATGTACATTCAAATACAATATTACATCATAAAATACGTATTTTTTTCTTTGTAGCACCAAAATCTTTCAAGCTGTTCCTAAAAGAGTACCGGATTTTGCAACTATTACCTAATATATAAATCCTCTAAAGTTACTTCTAAGTCAATCACATAATCGGTCACGTTAAGGAAAAAGCATTTAATAAATCGGTATTAACATATTATATCATAGTATTGAAAACGTTCGTTTTATAATAAAGCTATCCAATGCTGCCGCACTGGCGTATTGATCTTGACACGGTCTCCATTTCACCATACATGGCAGACTTCCTGCCGTTTCGCAACTAAGGCACTGGACCGGCACGCTTCCGCACTTTCCATTTGCAACCTTATTAGCACTGAGATAAAAGTGAAATTCGTACAGGTGTCACAGCGTTAGACAATGCCCATTTTTGGTAACACAGTTGAGTTTTCGTGGTTGGTTGTAATAAAAATGCGGTAATGTTCGAGTTCTAACGGGCAATATTAATTGCAGGTGTGATCTCGTGTATCCCTATACTGTTTGTTACGTGTTTTTGTGCTAGTAGGCTATTATGCACTGAGCGTGAATATTACATGTCATTACGTGATTTTATGATATTTATGGTTTTATATTGTATCGGTTCATTGGTCTAGTTCCATCCGCCTATAAACGCTCATTCCACTTCGAGCCGACGATGCATTACCATTTTTGAGAATGTATGCAAATAAGGAAAACAGCCGAGAGACGTCACTTCAATTGAAATTAACTAATTAAATAAAAATGGAAATTCGCACTAAAATTAAATTACAGTAATATATTCGAAATCTAATGATTCGAATTAAATATAAGATTTCCGTAATACAATAATGAACATAAGAAACATTCCAAACACATAATCGAATAATATTTTTAAAATCACTAGCCTATTACACCAAATTAATAACTTCATCCATAAACAATTCAATTAATTCCACAAAGAGAAATTCCGCACCTATTTGTAAGTTTCAAAATCAGCAAAAACCTAACAAAAGTGAGATCAAAGAAATCAAATCATGTAGAACATAAACATTACATTTGAATACATTACCATACTGCGGCATTGTATCGGGTCGGAGTCAAAGTCGGCGACATTTTAATCGAGCGACTGTGAAGCACTTTCGTCTGTAGAAAGCTTTGGCGTTTGCACAATGGATATCCGTATGCGCAAATTAGAAAACAATTTGAGGACATATTTATATAATTTTAAATGCTACATCATTTCACAATAATATTTTTTTTTTTTTTTTTTTTTTTGTTTATGGCAACTGATTCTGCTTCATTGCGAATATTACTGCCAGTGTCAAGTGACTAGTGAGTCATTCATGTCATTTTGGAGGGTAAGAAATAAAAGTTTATCGAGACTAAACAATGATTATAGATAATCATTGACACTAAAATGTAAAGAGAAATAAATACATTACTGATGCGAATTATACATAAAATCCATGCAGACATGTAAGGTTAGTTTATAGTTTTATGCTGTAAGTATTTAAAAAAGTAATTAATGCCTTTAAAGCTGGTTTATTTTTTAGGCATAGGATGGATGCGAGGTCACAGGGGAGCGGAACCTTATTTCTAACCAATAAGTCATATAATGATGGAGAGGAGTACCGGCTGCAGTTGAACAATATGTGTATCATGGAACCATCATCAAGACCACATTCACATAAGGAAGAATCCCTTACGTGTAATTTACATAAATGAACGGGCGATGAGCAGTGACCAATTCTCAGCCGAGAAATAATTGCTGATATGTGCTTGCTGAGCCGTATTTTAGAGAACCACGGTCTCAGAGTGATATCTGGCTGTATTTTGTACAGATGAGCACCTTTAAAGCAGCTTGTATCCTTCCAGTTGGCATTCCATGCAGTTTCCAGTTGTTTTTTTGCAATGGAGACAAGGTCATGTGAATAGACTAAAAAGTGATCTTCGTTAGCCTGATTTATAGCATTTTTAGCTAACTGATCCACATATTCATTGCCAATTATCCCAATATGACTAGGTATCCATGCAATTGTAATTTGCAGATGTTCTTCACTACATAGTTGAATTAGATTTTTTATTAGTAATATGATTGGAGATATACTGTTGTTATTAAAGGGATTACATAAAAGGGCCTGAATACAACTTTTTGAATCAGACAATATAATAGAGGATGTAATTTTGTGTTCTCTAATGTACATGATACATTTTAAAATTGCAAAACATTCTCCTGAAAATACTGAGCAGTAATGGGGTAATTTAAACATATAAAATATATTGGCATCTTGATGAAAAAAAGCAACACCCACACAACTAACATTATTCAATTTAGAGGCATCGGTGTAAAACACCTCTGCATTTGGCCAACGGGTTGCAATAACATTTTTTAACTTTGTATCAGGATTTGGGGTGTGTTTATCAATTCCAAGTGTAAACTCAATGGTAGGAAAAAAAATAATAGATGAATAGTCAAAAGAATATAAAGGATAGGTTTGAAATTTATTAATGGGACAGGATACAGATTCTAGTCTCCTATAACTTTCAACAATGCAAGGAGTAGATTTGTGTGCCCAGTATGGTCTAGAGTCAATGTATGTACTTAGTTTCCTAAGTTTAGGGAGGAGCAAATGAGTAGCATATTGGGAAATTTTAAAAATATATCTGTCAGACAGATATTGTCGCCTGAGATTAAGAGGAGGATCAGAGCATTCTACTTGTAAAGCGTTAGTTGGTGAGCTTTTCATTGCTCCAACTACTATTCTCAGAGCTTTACTTTGCATTAAATCAAGTTTTTTTAATGCCCCCTTGTTACATGGCATCAGCAAATGTGTGGCAAAATCCAGATGGCTCCGTACAGTAGCATTATAAATTAATCTAAGTGTATATGGGTGGGCACCCCACCAGACTCCTCTTAAGCATCGCATGATATTGATGTTGGATTCACATTTATTAAGAACATGTGCAACATGAGCTTTGCCATTCATTTTGCTGTCAAACACTTTCCCAAGAAATTTAGCCTCATTGCTTATTGGAATTAAAGAGCCATTAAATTCAATTTGTATATTAGCAATATTTCGTTTTCTGGTGAAAATAACTACAGTACTCTTGGAAGGTGATAACTCCAGAGAATTCAATGAGAGCCATGAGCTCAGCATAGCCAAGCCATTCTCCACCTGATCTTTTGCCTCATTTATAGAATGGTGAATTGAGTAAATGAGAAGGTCATCCGCATACTGCAAGACACTGCACCCATCCGATATGTGGTGATCCATATCAGTAGTGTACACATCATACAGCAACGGACTGACAACAGACCCTTGAGGTAAACCCTTCCACACAGTTCGAGTGGACAACTGAATGCCTGGATGTCTCAGTGATATTGTTCTACCAGATAAAAGGTTAAACAGAAAATCTGTCAATCTTTGAGGAATCCTTAGCTGAACTAGCTTGTTCCTAAGGACCAAAAGATCGACATTATCATATGCAGCTGAAACGTCCAGGAATCCAGCCACCACTGACTCATTCTCACTAAACGCTAGGTGGATATCTGTAGTGAAGATGGCATGGCTATCAGAAATACTACGGCCCTTCCTAAAGCCGAATTGAGTTTCTGCCAAAAGAGAATGGTGTTCTAGAAACCATTCCAGTCTATTTTTTATTAAATGTTCAACAACCTTTGGGATGGTAGAGGATAGAGCGATAGGACGGTATGACTTGGAATCTAAGGGGCTCTTTCCAGGTTTAGGAATGGGAATTATTATTTGGTGTTTCCAATTTGCTGGTATAATACCATAATCAACAACTATATTAATTATTTTTAAAACGTAATCTAATGACTTATGTTTTAATTTTGATAGGAATGAATAGGGAATGCCGTCTGGGCCAGGTGAAGAGTCTTTACATTGGTCAAGCACTAATAATAGCTCCTGGTTATTAAAGGGGGAATCAATGGATGTAGTGTGAGCCTGACCATGAGGGAAGTACTGATAGGGAATTTGAGAAAGGTGGGGGACAGAAGGAGGGGCTAACTTATCTAAAAATTCTTCCACCCAGTCAGTTGAATAGGAAGTAGAACTCTGATATTTTTGCGACGTTCTGTAACACTTGACCCGTTTCCAAATCAAGGAAGAGGGAGTTTCAGGTGATAAAGAGGCACAAAATCTACGCCACCCCTGAAACTTCTTCTTTTTTAATAGCCTTTTAGTAGATGCGTCTATGTTACGGAAGTTTAAAAAGGAATCAAGATCAATTACAGTATTGCATATTTTTTCTGCTTCGTTCCTCCTTTTAACGGCTTGAGTGCATTCCGAATCCCACCAAGGAGGAGAAGGAATTTTACCCAAAGAAACATTTTTTTTCCGAAAACATGTTTCTGCGGAGGTGAGAATTAATTGCTTTAATTGCTCACAGCAAATATTAATATTGATTTGGTTGGGTTCTGGAAAAAGACTAATTTCATCCTCTATTAAATTAGAATACACTTCCCACTTGGAGTCATCCAGGATGAAAGGCAGCAGGGGAGGAAGGGTAGAGGTTTTAGTGTTTTGGGAAGGAAATGATATTAAGATAGGGAAATGGTCAGAACCATGAGTAAATGGGAGACGCGACCAAGTTAAAAGGCTAGCAAAGTTGGGGGAACACAAAGATAGGTCAACAAAACTAGGATTAATATTAGGAGGTGTACGACGAGTCGGGGAGCCATCATTAAGAACACATAAATCAAATTCATCTAAAATATCTAAAATACTTACACTAAAGGGATCGTTATTACGAGCACCCCAGATCTGATTATGACAATTAAAGTCACCCAGTAATATAATGGGAGAGGGAATAGAAGATAAATAGGTACGCAATATGGGTATAACAGAATTATCCCTTCTGGGTATGTAGACAGAAATGAAAGAAATGTTATTAAAACGAATGCATACAAACTGAATAAGGTTACTATTATTAACCAAGGGAATGTGATTAAAATTTAAATTATTTTTAATTAAGAGGGCTGCTCCGCCCCACCCATCACTTCTGTCGTCGCGAATCACAGTATAACCGGGAATGCGAAAAATTTGGTTAGGTTTTAACCATGTCTCTGAGATAGCACAAATAAAAGGTTTATGTGTATTTAAAAGGGAGATCAAATAAGTTTTATTTTTAATTATACTCCTACAGTTCCACTGAAGAATTAGATCCATTTTTTAAAATATTAAAAATTGATAGAGAAATTGTCTGAATTATATTACAAGCAACGTTGTTCGGTAATTTTGAGTCAGTGATAACTTTAATCAAAGAAGATATTAAGTTATGGATTGTATCTGCCGATACAGTATCCATTGGGTCATGGTCATTTTCAATGTTTGCGTTAACTTGCTTATTCTTAAGGGCGCAGCCATTTTCAGGAGAAGGTATAAGAAAAGATTGTATCATGGCCCTATGAGACTCTTGATTATGGCATTGTTGAATAGAAGGTCTAGAACGCGGTTTAAGAGATACTGTTTTGCGATATGACTTAGTAGCAGTGGATTGAGAGTCAGATGGAGGAAAGACACTAGAAGGTTGTTTAGGCGACAGACCCGGAGTGGACACTGTTACCTCAGCAAACGATTTCTTTACCTGCGGGAATTTTGATGTAGCTTCATTATAAGACACATTATGAAGTGACATATAATGTTTTATGTTTGTTTGTCTTGTGTGCTCTGGACAAATCTTATTGGTGGAGAAGTGACACCCAGTACAATAAACACAGACAGCCTCTGATTCTAACACTGAACATGAATCCCCCGAATGGTTATCTGCGCATTTATAGCATCTAGGTTTAGACCTACACTGTGTACGTGTATGTCCGAACCTACAGCAAGCAAAACACTGAATCGTCGGATAAATGTAATGCTCAACTGGCAACAGCGTGAAGCAGCAATATATTTCTTTAGGTAGTATTTGTCCATCAAAGGAAAACACTACCGTCTGAGTTGGAATCCATTTTGGTCCATCTGGTGAACTCATTTTTCTGTTGAGCCTACGCGTTTTAATTATTTTACCTGTATTAGGAGGAAGTTGGACAAACTCCACTATCTCGTCATGACTCCACTCAACAGGGATACCTCTTACTAAACCAATGCGAGAAATATTGTGGGAAGGGATGTATACTTTATAATTGTTTTGGTGAAAAATATCATTTTGTATAAACTGGTTTGCTAATTGACCAGTTTTGAAGGACACGGAAAGTCTATTACGACCAATTTTTTTAATTCCGTCTTGCAAAATATTCGTTAATCTGTGTTTATATAGAAATGCTCCAAATTTAATGGGATGTAATGTGGTCCCATCTGATGGAGAATCCTCAGATAGTTCCACATAGGCAATAAACGGGCCAATGTCCTCCGTACAATACAATGTTCTTGTAGGTGTTTTTTTTTCAGAAGTCAAACTATCCATAGCTGACGAGCCAGGTGTTTCTAAATTAGTTTGACTTTTATCTGAAATTGACTCAGATATAAATTGACTCAAATTGTTTTTAAGTATGATTTTATTGGTTATTTTTTTATTTTTCAAAATTGATTTCATTTTTCTTGTTTTTATCGACGTTAATTTTAATGTGCCGGCCTGAGAAAAGCTAGGGGCAGTATTGGTCGTGTGTGGGGGAACCGATGAGGTATTGGGTGCTACCAAATAGGAGATGACCTCTGGAGGAGGATCTGGATCTGGACTACGATCATATACATCCATTTCCATTTTTATTTACAATTATGCTATTAATATTAACAAACAACTATATTATTCACAAGCAATAGACTAACACGTGACACAACAAAACATGCCACAAACAAAACTTACCACCACATTAATATTTATTTACACTAATTACGTAATAATAATAGGAATAATATATAAACACATATAGCACACGTTCACAACAAATTCACTATCAGTAACTGTATAAATGTATTTTTAATTTATTTAACTCCCGACATAACCTACAAAACATGAATATCGCACGGTAGTCAGAAGCAGAATCCCAATAATATTTTTATTGTATAAACTGTACTGTGGTGTATAAGCCCACAATCGCCCTATTATAATAGAATTTTGATGATAATAGAATTTTAAAATCAATAATTTGACTTACAGGGACCAAACTATAATCTCCTACACCAATGTATAGTCTTAAGCTCTCTTAATTTACTATATATTATATTATGTACATTTACTGGCCTATTGCGGTTAGGATGGTTTGTGATGCCGTAGAATTTACCATATTTTTTTTTATTAGTGCATAGCTATATCTTTGTGCATGCATTTGATCTTACAATTCTCAAAAATTGAACAGGATATCTTTTTTATTATTTTGGAATCAAATAGAAAGAAATAACGACTCATAAACCACGAGTTGACTAAACCAGCAAATGATCGTATCCCAAGCACAGTATATTCTTTAAAAAAAATGGCTTGTCTAATCCAGGAATCCCATAATATTATGTATGTAACCAAGACTAATGAGGCAATGAATATACAACGTTTCATCTCTAATAATTAAACTGGTAGAATGACCACAAAACTTGCAGGCGGCTGGCCATATCCTATACATTAGCATAAAAACTCTCTTAGCTATAGACTAAACCTGATTATTCCAAGAGTAAATCTAGATATAACATTATTTACAATCTTTAAATTATTGTATCCATTAAGCTTCATTCAAATATCTTTTTGTCTCTTTAAATCTAAAATGCAAAATTGGAAGTAAAAATCTTTACTCCTAATTACATGATAAACGTAGTATGTTATTTATATTTTTATATACAGTACATATTTCTAGCAACGTTAATTGTAAGGGACTCCGGTATTAAAACGAAATAAGACTTTTTACTCATTTAATTATCTATCCAAATCTTGTTTATTCCACTACCCATATTATAATAACAAAAACAACGCTACCCAAACAGAAGTTACGTAACAATAATTACACGGTTATTAATCGCGCAACACGAAAGTGTATTAATGGTTTTGCGAGAAAATGCTGGCGAGTCACATTTTATGCACCGATACGCACGATTTCCCGACTGTGTGCCTTCGATTGGACAATTGTACACTTTCTTTAAAAAATCGGTTTGTTAACTCAATTAGATGATGGTTTCTTTTAATTGCATTTGAATATGTAGGAGTCTGAAAGTAAGGGGCTTTAACATCGAAATACAACGCTGTCTTGTTTTCAAAGAATATATGACAGTCAATTGTATCACAATTAGGCACCCTGACGATCAGACGAACTGGCCAAGACTATACAGAAAGGTAAGAAGTATTTCCGTCGAAATTAACCAGATAAAATGGAGGAACGAAAGAACATTTGTACAATAATTTAATATTCTTATTTTTAGTTACAGTAGATAGGAATTGCTATATAAGTTTTCTTTAAAGTGGATACAAAAAATGCTTACGCATAAATTACATCGGCATCAAAGCGAGTTTGTATACTATGTTTTATTTTATTTTCATATAAGTTATATGATATAAATAGTATATTTTACACGAATTTATGAACACAAAAAATAATAGTTGTTGTACAACGGCATTGACACTAGAGGATTTTGTGGTTATTTGTTGTTTCACAAACTTCGTTCCGCTTAAAAATATAATAAAATTATCGTAGTGGAATCCATAACAATCAATTACCATAATTGATTTTGTATTGTATGTATCAGTATCTATGTTAAAGATCTTCTAAAAAAATCTCAGAAAATTCAGTGACGTTTGCAGTCTTGACTATGATATATAGATTAAAATTTTCATAGATTTAATTTGTAACTTTTACACTATTTAAAACCAAGTTTGCAGCAACAGTTGCAATGTGTTTCCACATTCACACGCGAAGTGGAAACGAGCTCAATAATTATAATTAATTGCACATAAAAGACATTTTTGGCACACGTGTGCACATATTATCATCATAGTTTTTGTGCAAAATGACCTTGTGGTGGAAGGCTTGTACGTAACGCAATTAGGGTTGCCAACTGCCTCAAATAATAGTTACTCATCTGGTAAAGATGTCAATAATGATAGAGTGTTAAAAATAGCCTGTGATGACCGCGATTTAAGCATGTTTTTTTTTAAATGAACTTTGGCGAGACAATATCTTAAAGTTGCTATTCTGAACTATACGATCGCTGCGTATTATCCACAAAAATTAGACAAAGCATATGCCTGAGCATATGACCGAGCTTTATTTATGTATAACATATGTTATACATATGTTATACATAAATATAGCTCGGTAACCTATTATTCCACAACCTGAAGTAATGAAGAGTTCATTTTATGATTGGATGGCTTACATCAATCCTTTCATCAGTGCGGCTTTTGTTTATCACTCTGCCCTAATGCACTTGGTATAGATCATATACCTACTGAACTCTTACGCAGAACTCTCGAAGTACGCAGGTATACAATACGTTGTACATCACTTCAAAAAATCTGCAAAGTGTGCCCTTGATTTGAAACCGCGACTTCCAGTTATATTCCGGTTACCACGAATCCTATGGCCTATTTAAATAAGCCCCGCCTTCTAAAATTTTCATAAATAATAATATATTTCCGCATAACATACACTTGACAACCCTAACCGTTGCAGCACAGAGTATCATCGTGCATACAACAAAACCACTAATTACTGAAATGCAGTTACGTGACTTGCGAAAAAATAATGCAATGTGATAATTTACCACGCTTTGTTTAAATTAACGTAATGAAGTTTCAAGTAAACTGTATAATTGAAATCAAATTTGTAAATTGAAAATGCATTTTTGTTTGATATTTTTCGTCACTTTCGGTTTTCTTGCTTCTTTGTTTAACTTGCAATTTTAGCTAGAATGTTACTTCTTCTATTACGTTTTGTTTATATGCAAGTTTCGGAACTATATTATCATTTTATTTTAAGCCTTTCCGAAATAGGCATATAATTCACAACTCGCGCTGACGTAGGTTGGTAGGATTAACATACGTTTAAAATCTTTGTACATTTCTCAGTTTTACAGATTTTCTTTAGATGATTTCCGTCTCAAGTAAAATGAGCAGTAATTAATCACCAAGTGCAAATGTTCTTTTCGGAAGTTTTTGGTGTGTGTCATGGCCTTGAACCATTTTATTACATACATACATAGGAAACATAGGAGTTGCAGAGGCGCAACTAGGACACCCACATTTCGCCTTGTATGTTCCGTCCCATGATGTGATAGGGGGCGAGCCTATCGCCATATCGGGCACAAATTCCTGACTCCACTGACCATTTTATTAACGTGAGAAATATCCTCTTGGATCACTGTTTACCTCGGAGTTGGTAGACAGCATGGTCTCGGACCTACGAACTCTATTTTAAAGAAATAAATAGAATAAATAAATCTATGAGTCACATAGATAGTTCCGAACCACCATCAAAATAAAATAAGTCTTGTGTCGTGGGTATCAGAAACTACGAGAGACTTTTCGGTCTCACAAACACCCAGAAACTTAACAAAGTCACTTTAAAGCTAATCTTTGCTGCATCAAGTAACCAACAAAAACTTTGATACTAATAACCAACTTCGATATTTGATAATTTACTGGTGGTAGGTCTCTCATATGTGAGAGGCCGCTTGGGTAGGTACCACCGCAACGTCTATTTCTTCCGCCAAACAGCAGTGTAAATGCACTGTTGTGTTCACTTTGAAGGACATTGTAGCCAGAGTAACTACTGGACATAATAAGAATTAACATCTTATGTCTCAGGATGGCGAGCGCAGTCGAAAACCAAGCATTGTTTTGTAATTCATGATTTTGTTTGGTTTTGCTACTGTCCATGTAAAATTTCAAATGACCAAAATAAAACAGTAAAGTATTATACTAAATCGAACATTACGGCACGAAAAAAATATGTGCTCACCTGTACCGACCAGGGCTGCACGAAACCATTACAGAGAGAGAGAAGAACTATAAATACACCCAACAGTCACAATATATAGTCCTGACCTCACACTAAGATCGGGTCTTGTGTCGTGGGTATCAGAAACTACGAGAGACTTTTTGGTCTCACAAACACCCAGACCCGAAACAAATACTTGTGGTTCACACAAATATTTGTCTCGGTGCGGGGATCGAACCCGCGGCCTCTCGTTTCACAGGCTGCGTCTAACCAACTGCGCCACGGAGGCTGTCAAACTGTAGAACTATTACTGCGTAGAAGTGACAAAGATAGAAAAATAAATAGTGCTACATGTACCACTTAGTTTCTCATACACATTTCATACGCGGCGTCACATACGTACACATATATCAACGCACACCTATGTCCCAATGGGAGGGAGATACTATAGAGCGGCGTTTCCTCTAGTATATTATATAGTAGTTTTCTCTAGTCTTATCTTATTAACGTCGAAGTTACCTGGTGCAACCGAGTCTAAGGGTCTCGTTTACCACCCTCAAGTAAAGCGTCAAGTAAGCTAGTCATCAGTTAAAGTCACTCGTAACGCGTGTCAAATTCACGACGCTAACATTAATCTTTTGATTACACTTATTAGTACTTTACTAATAAGTGTAATCAAAAGATCCCAAAGGCCACATCACAATTAGCGTGTTTGCTTCATGGTTAAAATAAGGTCAAAATCTCAACCTCTTTTCTTATTTTTAAGAAAAAACATACGTTGATACTTCAGAGCGAGGCAGGGCGGGGGATATTTAATCTAATACTGAACCAATGTGTCATTCACATAACCAGTAGATTGTTACTTAAAACTTTATTTTCACCTTTGAAATTGACGGAAGATATTCGGCACTTTTACTTGCCAATTAACGTTAATCATAAAGTAACTAATAAACGGTTTGCTTGAAGATGTTTGATATGTTGTTAATATTTAATTACTAGGTACTAACCTGTGTCGTCCGCGCGTGTTGATGTGCCGCACCTCGCGGCCGCCGCTGCTCTCACCATCACTGCCCGACGCCACCTCCATCGCGTGCGACAACGACTTGCTCATCTGTAGGGAAATAACATCATCATCATCTTCATCTATTGATATGTTGATCGGTGGTATTCCACCCTCAACATTATCACTACCATAATCATCATAATTGCTCATCTGTGTACAAGGAATCGAAGTATTTATCATCATCACCGTCATCATTACTACTTACATTACATTCTTAATCATATGCCAATAGTATAACACTTTTATCATTATCATCACTTATCACCACAACCATTATAATCAACGTCATTATCATCATCGTTATACCTCCGTGTTGCAATTCGTTAAAAGGCAGATGTGAAACGAGAAGCAGCAGGTTACATCCCTGCACTGAGATAATGTTTTTATGGCTCAGAAATATTTCTTTCGAGTCTAGGAACTTGGTGTCGTGAAAAGCGTGAAAAGCGTCTAGTTGTTTGTAACATCCGCGACCTAAGATTTGATATCTTAATTTGAGATCAATATCGTGTATGCTGTTAGGCGTATGTACTATTTTCAAGAGATCTTGTTGATATTTGCGTTTCTTTATGAGGTGGATTGAGGGCATGAAAATTACTCTTAACTATAATTTTTTAAACACCGGCCTACAAGATGGAGCAACCGTTATCTTAAAACATTTTTGTTTTATATTCAATTTTTAAATCACAAGCTCAATCAATCTCCAAACTGTGAAATATTTTGTAACTTATAGATGTTTAAATAAAGAATCTAAATATGCAATGTGCAACTAAAAATATTTTTCTAAGCTACAATATAAGAAAGACCTTAATTCTGATAAAAGTACAAAAAACTGAACATCTGCAAAAACAAAACTTCATTCAACAATCAATACGTTTTTCATTATGGATTTCTATTTCCGGATTATATATTTTCATGACCTACCCCAGAGTATTAAAGAAATAATTCATCACACTAGCCAAAAGCGATGACCGACAGCAACATTCGTCATTGACGCTACTACAGAGTAAATTGTTCTCGTCGCTTCCGGTTACCACACGACAACAATTGTAAATCTAAATCAGAATTCAGTCAAGGTGGACAATTCCAAATATTTTGCCCATTTTGGCAAAGGTCTAGTATTGGACCTATTCCAGATATTTGACTTATGATTTCCAAGGCCTGTCATAATCTTATAAATTGCATTGTAATAATTTTGCAGTACCAGTACTCATATAGACAAAAAAACTTTGTTATTATGAAACTATTGTCTTCACTTTTGCATTACAATATAAAACAATTTCAATATAAATAAATAAATAATCCCTACAATCACTCACATAGTCCCGACCCCACACATACAATTCTTACTTCGTGGTATCAGTAAAAACTAGACTTTTTGGTCTTGACAACACCCAAACGCAAGACAAATATTTATCGGTCAAACAAACATTATTCTCAGTGCAAGGATCTAAGCAGCGACCTCTTGCTTCACAGCTCAAGCTATCACACTACAGAAACTATAAGGAAAGAAAATAAAGACACTTACGGCAGGAATGTATTTTCTAACAGCAGCGGCCAGCTCGTCCATACTCTTCTCCTTCCTCGCACCGTCCAATCCGAAGAACTTATTCTTTGCCGCCTGGTTCAATGCAGTGATCTTCAAAACCGGTGGCGGCAAATCCTCGGCCGGGGACGTATTTTCTGGAGGTCTTCTCAGTTTGCCTAGCTGTATAGGTTCATCCATTTTCTTGACAAACCTCTTATACCTGGCCTGATCATCTTCAACCTTCGGCTCTTGGGATGGTCTTCTGCCAAGTTTGCCGAGTAGTGGGGTCTTGACTTCTGTATTCTTTGCTTGGACGATGCTTTTTAGCTCATTACCTCCCGGTAATTGTATTTTCCTTGGGAACGGTTCAGGGTGCCTGGTGATGTCGGATTCTGTCCTGGAAGGTTTGAGCTTGTTGTTTTTGCGTTGGAAGCGGCGAGGCTTGGGGTCTGGGAGCTCGTCGGAGCTGTCTGATGATGAGCAGCTCTTCTCCGAGGAAGACACGCTTGATGCCGACACGGATTCATCGTCCGATGAACTGTCGATACCTTCGTCTTTCAGACCCTGGAAAGTATAAAATAAGACGATTTATTAAGTGAACTATGGCTTTGAAAACCTCAAAGGCATTTTCAAACTTATTGATGCAGTGGTAAGTAAAATAATAACAATAAGCAGAACTTCATCATTAACACATTACAATTTTTCTAAAAAGAGCACTGAACTATGAGATGGCTTATTAATATAGAACAATGAATATCATTACTATGTCGGCAACAATTTGATCATTATTTTATATCTTTTTAAACCACATGTAAAAAAATAATTTAAACACGTAAATAAACAAAGCATCAAAATAAAAAAATGCAAATAAAAATAACAAAATATCAGCTCACCATACCAACCTCAGAGCTCTCGCCTTTAGCCAGCACTTTTGGCTTAGGCGGCACCACCGTCGACCCCGATTTCAATATGCCGCGCACTTCAGGCGTGATCATTCTCTGTGCTCGCTCCGTTGGCGAATCATCGTCGAGATCTGAAATATTACATTATCTTAGTATACAGGTAAAATTATGTAGGACACCAAATGCAAGCGCCCGTTTTCATGTCAAATCCAGTGTTTTAGTTAAGCGCTGATGTTACGAGATGCGAGAACGGGACGCGTTTTGTTAGATATGTTTTAAATAATGCCACGCATCTCTATGTCGTGTTAAATTTTTAATTCTGCTCCATATCCAAAACGTAATAATTTTCGGGTTATATTTACACTGTACAATCTTGGCCGCAACAAAGCGTTGCTCAAGTGAAATTTCCGTCGTAAAAACGTTAATCGGGCGAAAACACATTTTCGTAAAATGGTCTTAGTGAGACCGTGTGCACAAAAATAGCTGAGACTAAATACATATTGCTGAGCATTAAACGCGCGCACTCTCCAGTCCCGTTCACGCCCACGTACAAACGCCACCTCACCAAGCGATCTCGACGGCTTGACAAACGAACCCCATTACGTTATTGATAAACAATTGCATGGAAGAAAAAACCGTGCGAAAAACATGACTAACACCGAGCCTGAGTAACTGGATTATTGGAGCTCAAAATAAAACATTACTCAATCGGTTCAAACGAGATGATTTACAATGTTGATGGAGCGCTAGACTTATATCGTGGATACAAGCGCGGCTGTGCATGCGAGCGCATTGTGAGACCACCCAAGCGTTATACGCCCGTCACTTCAAATCGTTGTAGCTGCAATGTACAAAATGTTAAACCGCCGACCATACCATCGTAGGCTACCTACATACTCAAACACTACAAAAAAACTCAAGTGAGTATTATACACCATGAAAATCATTCAGATTACAGTGTCGTACAATATATACAGCATGCGTATAAAACATCATAAAATAACCAAAGTCTACGCAACTATGATTAGTACCAATCAAACCCAAAGCGCAACGGCCCAAGCAAGAAACGACAAAAAACCAAAACTCAAAATAAACAAATTCAGACCTAAGCTTCTAAACTTTGCGTTCTGCCGCATTAGATACTCTAAGGAGGTGTTCTTTGCGCTGGCGGAGCGGAACAGTTCCATTTTGAGTTGGAAGTCAGGGTTACGAGGCACGTCTTCGTGTGTCAGCGACTTGGTGAGTCTCTCGTTCTGTTCCATCGCTTCTTGCACTTGGCTGGATAACACCGGCATTGTCCGAAGCCTCGAGGTCCTCAGTACGCGGTCGTCTTTAGGCCTCGGCAGTCCCGCCGGCGGTGGCTTATGGGTTAGCTTCGAGTTGAACATCTTCATTTTCTCCGATAGCGACATCTTAGCGGGATCATCCTCGTCTAACTTAGCTGCCACCGGTGAGTGTGTGCGTATTTACATAACATTGTGCAGTTGTGTGTGTATTTTAAGAGCCCGGGACATACACATAGTAGAGTAGTCGAGGACATGCAAAAAAGAAAAGCCGACGATCATATGAAAGGAAGCGATTCTTTGTATCCTGTATAAATGCAATATACATGCTTTGATTTGAACAAAAAATTGAAAATAAAATCTTAAATGCTAAATAGAAAAAAGTAAATTGTTCTAGATAAGAAAGAGAGGGATAGAGTGTGGACTAACCATCTTCGTCTCTGTCTAGCACGTTAGCGGTGCTTTTGGATTGAGCCAGAGAGAACGGCTTGTTGGTTTGTTCGTCGGTGTCTTCTGCGGGCGCGAATGAAATCGGCTGGGTCTTGAACCTGTCCACCACTGATGGACCCTCCTTTATCTTGGAGCGACTGTGGCGAATCAGAGGCTTTGGTGTGCCTGAAATTGTAAAGGAGACAATTATATACGAGATCATCATTGGCTACGGACGATTCAGTTGCGAATATTAGGGATTACCAGCACAAATAAAAAAATATATTCCATTTAATTAATTATTCCATTCCTTCTTAATTGGTGAGGAAACCTTTGACCAGGAATTGGATAAAATACCAAAAAATATGTCTATTGCGTATTATTTTTTCTCAATAGGAATTTGAACAATTGATAATTTAAAATAGATTACAACTTCGACAACTTAATAATTTAGTAAACTTATAACTATGAAATTCAAAACCATCCCAAGTTTCTAAATGCATAAAAATTCACACAAGTAAAATACAACAACTTTGTAATACCAAGCGGCGCATACTTTCAGCGAAGTTATTTATAAGCGGTATAAAATTGCAAGTCTGTTGCAAACAAAACAACACGAAACACATACCTTTGGCTTGTTGTTGTAGCTGCTGCCACATGCTGGCTCTCGCGACCACGCTGTTGCTCTTTACTAGCCCGAGAGCAAATCCAGTGTTCTCATCGTCACTGCCCTGGGTGTCCGGGCTTATGAGATCGTTGACAGTTGACTTCCTTTCCCTGTCCATGGTGAGGAGACCTCGTTCGATAGACGAGGAAGACCACTCGTTGCTGCTACTGTTTGTAGCGTGGTTGTCGCGGATCTCTTGGCTTTCCACCAAGCCTAGTTCCTCACCTGGAATGTACGTTTCAAATATTTCAGTAAGTGAATCATACATATTTTGGAAGATGTTCTCAAAATTATATTGAAAGAAAAAATTCTAATGAATTCGCGATATTTTTCCAGGCATACAATAGTAGAAAATTAAATCCCTCTGGCAATAAAAGTTTAAACAATAGACACGCTCCGATACAATTTTGTTCGTACCGTTTCGCAGATTAACGTTTTTAATTGGCAATTGATCTGGCCCAATGTCACTTTTTCCAGCCTACTGAACAGCGATCCGTAAAAATTTTCACAGATTGCTTAACGGCCCAGTAACTGCACTTCCAACTAATCCCAATGACGCTATGACAACGAACACGTGCATTACATTGACCCAAATAATTGAGCTGAGAGATATCAGCAAGGTTATGTCGTGTTTATTTTCAAAACCGACCTAATACGAATAGCGGCGCATTCGGCAATTCTAAATTTACCATACACAACGTAAACAAACCACAAGTTAATCTAACATTGGATCGGACTGATTGCTTTCATATGTTTGTTTTATGACGGCAACAGTTGTGACTTTTGGATCGCGCTAAATAAGTCTCATGTTGTTTTCGCATATTTCCATACCGCGCAAATGTCGATAAAAATAAATTTACGAGTTGAATAAACTGTGCGTGATTACTTACCGGAGTGGGGTCCAGAGTCTCTGGAGGAAGCACGGTTGTACACTCCGCTATCACATGACACATTTAGACTCCAGTTGTCAGCTTCGGCCTGATGTCTTTCGTCTTCGTCGAGGGCGCGGCTGTCCTCATCCAAAGCGACGCGGACTTTGTTCACTTCTTGTTCTATTTCGTCCAACGTCGATTGTTGCCTATCAAGGTTTTCGAAATCCAGAAAAGTGGCTTCGCCGTAGCTGTCGTCTTTGGTGCCACTACCGTCAGAGTTACAGGTGGCTGCTGTCGGCGACGTCACACTGAACGAGCTAGAACCGAAGGGCGGGGAATCCAACGTCTTTACGAAATCCACGAAAGGGTCTCTTTCCGGTTCCCCTGCGAGCGGAAAAGCGCCCCTGGCGGAGGAAGCAACACTGGACTCGACGGGACGGCTCGGAAAACTACAGCCCGCTTGGCCGAACGCTTGGAAACTCGCTTGGCCCGGCTCCAAACTGCGAAATGAGAAAAGAAACTCGTTAAAGTAGAACAGATCGGTACATAAGAAAGAGACGGTCGCTGTTTCAGCTCGCCTTCATAAATATAAATGAATTATGCTGCGAGTGATTGGATCGGCGTCGCTAATACATCGTTTTAGGGAAGTTTGACACCGTCGTCAATATAATCTAAATATAAATGTCTGTTCTCGATTGCGGAGTTATCGATCGATGTTTGATCGTTAAACAATTTATCGGTGAAGTAAATCGGCCGTATATTTCGGTTAGTTTATGCAACATTTCCAGCTGTGCGATATTTACGTTTGTACCCTGTGTAGTTTTAAAAGGCTATTTTTATTTTCATGTTATTAGCAAAATAAAAGCCGAGAAAACAAACGTTGTTGGAACACGCCCGGTGCTTTCATGTCACAACTTTTCACAACACATAAACGGTGCCTCCTTGGTTCATCGGGATCGCAAACATCTGTTGCATTTATATCGAAACCATTAAGGGCACGGGTATATGCGTGCACCAGATTGGTCGGACATAAAACTCCTCTATGCGTGCTTTGAAGCACAACAGATCCAGAAATAGTGTTTGACCCAGTAACGGCTGGAGAGCTTATTTCCGTCATCAAGATACAACATCGAGCGGCGACTTCATCGACCGATTTTAATCGATATAGGGCTAATGCAATTGCGGGAAAGCATGTCGAGTGCGTTCTATTTGTATCAACGATGTTTCAAATATTAATTTAATTTCTGTTTAACATGTAAACACGTCGATATGAAAATCTTGAAGGAAATCTAATGTTCAATAGTAAACATTCTGTAGGTATTATAATCTTCTACTTCGATTTTGTATGCTTGAGCAGGTACCGCTTGACAAATTCTTTTAAACTATTTTCGCAACCCGGAATTTAACATACAAATGACCTAACGAAATTGAGGATTTAACATATAATTAAAATAATGCAAATCATTTGATATTTGAATGCATCGAAGCAATGCCATACACACAACAATTAGTCATTTTTATTTATAAACTTAATGTAGCGCTCGCCAACAAAGGTAAAATAATAGACGCAACATTTGTTACTAAACCAAGCCAAAATTTAGCTATAAAAAGACTACCCGGCGAGATCATTAATTAGAATGACGAATGTCTTGCAAAAACTTTCTAAATTATTTATATTGTAAAAAAGTATAATTATTTTCGTTGTTATTTAGGTACAAGGATTTTATATTATATATACATAAGCTGTTGATTGACACAAATAAAATACTCAGTTAAAAATTGGCCGATGTAACCATTTGACTAAAATTTACTAAACTTATAACAAATTTCATTTAATTTTGGAAAACACAATCATAATCAATTTTGCTATATTACTTTCACATAATGCTTGAAATGTTGATCTATTTTAGCAGTATAACAAGGGTGTACAATTCGAATTTCCTGATGCAGTAAAAGCTGATTCAAGAAGATCCATCTCTGCCCAGTTGAAGATTTAAGTGTGGTCGACTACAAACAAATAAAGTTCTTGCATTGGATCGGAAAACCGGTGGTTACATGTAACAACAGAAAATAAACGATCCGATGGTTATATTGTTTCAACCAGCTGTAAACATCTGAATTTTACCTTTGTTTGATTTCTAAATACCATACCAAACTTGTATGGTTTGATGTAATCGGAGGTTATTCTACAATTTGGATATGTATCAGTAATTTAATGAACTTGCATTCACCCTAATATGTCTATAAATAATTATAAAATACTACTTACAATTTACCAAAAGGGAAATCCAAAACATAACGGGTCATGGCTCCGTGAACTCTGACACAAACAATATTTTTAAACTTGTGGATCTACTATTGGCACACACTGAAAGTTATTTTTTACGCGCTGTCTGCACCGAACATGATTCAAATCGAATACTGAACCAACAAGGATGATGTCAGACGAACGAAACGCAAATTAACACGAGCTCATGAACAATCGCATTTCATGATATTGATAATTATCGAAACCTTCGGAATTCGGCGGTGGCAAAACAAATCTATCAAAACGAAAGCAATTATATTCTAACAATGAGCAAATCCAGAACTCTAATATTCTATTAATTAAAATAGACTCAACTCACAGTCAAGGCTGTCCAGTCAACGAATAATTTGCTATGTAAAAGTCATGTTTAATAAAATAACATTAATGCTGAATGTTAATCGAGTTTCGTATTATTAATATCATCACTACGTAGAAATCCATAATATGTAAGTCGCATGGCCATTACATCATGAAAGTCAAATATTTTTAGTTCATCTACATGTGTTCATTACACTACAAATATACTCTTTTGCTTGAACAAATAACTTTTTGATACGGAGCCACGTCCTTTGAAATCATCTACGCTCTTACTTTATAATGTGTTTACACGTTACTAATATGTAAGAGCAAATAAAAATATTAGCGCTTTTACAGATACGTATAATCGCAACATAAAGCTTGATGTGTTCCAAAACTTCTCAGCATGATTTATTGGAGAACAAACAACAGGAAATATTGATAATATAAAGAAATGCTAGCACAATGAGTAACTGAACATTTGGATGGCGAAGCAGTCGGTGGCAGCCCACGCCACACGCTCGCCCATCAAAATAATGGCCACGAGCCAACATTTGGCTTCTAACAAACAGAGACCTATGTAAAGCTCAATCACCTTTACTGAAGAAAAGCCAGGTTTAAGGATGCCGGTTGCACTCATATGAAAGAGAAAAATAGCTACTGATAAACATCGGGATTTATGAGTGGCATTACGATGGAGTTCCGTAAAAATAGACGGTGTTGAACGATCGTGAGAAATGTACTCGCACAGTTTGACATACATACACACATGTATGTACCTACAGTAAGAACAGTGCCGGTGTGCATTTTCATTACATAAAAAATAGAATTGTGGACGGATCCATTTAGTTAGCGACGACAGATACAATGCGGTAGGTTAAAAATATTATATCAACACATTTAAAAAAAATAGGCAATAGACCTGATTCTTACCTGGAAGTGATGGACCGCATTTCGTCGACAGTGATGGGTTGTGTCTTGTATCGTTCTTTATCTCGTGTTTTCGCTCTGGATGTAGATGGTTGATCTTTTAGTGGTAAATCTTTAGTAAGAGCTTGTTCCATACTCTTTATTCTCGATGCAATCGATGGAAAAGTTTTAGGTGTCTCGTTGGTCTCATTTTCATCGTTGTGCAAATGGGGCCACTGTTCGTAACGTGCATTGTCACTATTTTCATCCACTTTCAACCGTCGACTGTTCAGTATCGACAGTAACTCATCGTTGACGTCGCACGCTAAACTTTTCGATCTTGGGTTCGTTTTCGGTCGTAGGTTCCTGCGACGGAGCACCGCACTGGGATAGTTTTGTTGCGGGTCGGTTGCAGGTATTAGATTTAGTACTCGTCGCGGTCCAGCCGCCGACAAGTCGTTCGCGTCGCAACTAAAATTCGTCGCACTGATGTTCGCGTCGCTGTCCGCGCAAAATGAAAGCCGTGGGCGCGGCGATTGGCTGCGTTCCCTGGTTAAACTCGAACCTCTCTGCTTTAAAATAGGTCTTACTGTCGCCTCACACTCCGATCCGGAATGATCAGAAGTGCGCGACCTGAGGAGTGAAGGCCTCCGTGAACTTCTGTCGTCTTCGCTCAAATCGAAACTAGAAGTATGTCCTTCATCGCCGGATAATTTTTTCGACGATTTGAGGATTGGTTTTTTAGGCAGATCAAAGTCATAATCATCATGCTCTGTCGATTTCTTTTTGAGTATCGGTTTAGGAGTATCGGTTGTTATAATATCGGGGCCTGGTCGTTCTTCAGAGAAGCTCTTTTTCTTTAATATTGGTCTTACAGTCTCTTTATCGTCTTCTACTATCTCTGCGCCACCGGCAGCAGCTAACAAAACAGCTTGAGCAATAGAAACATGTGAGGAAGCCGTACTACTACTAGAGCTGGAATTAGATTTGCGTTTTAGTATACCATGGGGCTCTGGCGAGCCCTGAGATAGCTCATCATTATGTAAATCATCCTCCCGGCTTATCTTCCTCTTCAATATCCCATGAATCTGTCCTTCTGGTGACCTATTTCTCACCACATCTTCCAGAGAAGATCTTCGATTTTTCAAAATAGGTTTGTTCATATCCGAAGAGCCATCATCAGCAAATGACACCTCCGGACTGCACGATCTCCTCCTAGCAACTTGCGATTCATCTAAACTACGGCGTTTTTTAAGTATACCTTGCCGTTGTCTGTTATCAGAGCGACAATTTTGTAATTCTAAGACGCTTGGCGAGAATGTCACTGGAGGAGACGCAATAGCTTGGTTAGTAGGATTTGCGGTGGCGTTATCTTCATGAATTGATTTTCTTTTCAATATAGAAACGGGGGTGAGACTACAGGACGTCGAAGATGTATCAACACGGCGATTTTGACTAGACGTATCATTATTGAGATCAGAAAACATTGCACTTTGTTTTTCAAAGTCGATCAGTCTCTGAGCTGCTGTATCTATATCCCTCAATCTTTCTGTAACTCCCCTTGCATAAGCTGGCCTTTCTCCAGTAAGACCATAATTGAAAGTGTGGTTATTATTTATTTGTTCCGAATTCGAAGCTAATAAGGAGTCAAACCGTGGCTCAGATGCGTCTACATTTAACTTATTACTATTTAAGTTATTCGTTAATTTGTTAACCCTATCTAATGTCTGTTTAGTGAATGCAGCTAGGCTGTCCATCTCTTGCGAAAGTCTAGAGTTACTCGTATGCGGTCTAAGAGTTTCGTGAAGCGTTGACATTTTAGCAGTAACTTTAGAATCTTCTAGGCCACAAGCATTAGCATCTTGTTTTTGTTCGGCTTGCGGATTAATATTCAACAATTTTTTAGGCAAAACATTTTTATCACTTGGGTCTCTCGGAGAATTATTTTCTAAACTAGTCAGTCTTTTCTTTGAATAATGATATTTTTCACTAAGACCTTCACTATCCTTTTGAGCTCGATGTCTTCTATCGATTCGATTGTTTTCCGTATCACTCTTTGCTTTTTCGGGACTTCTACGAACAACTCTACCTCGGGGCGATTCCAGTTTCGATTTATCTGATTTATTCTGTAAGTCCTTCTTAACGGGTGACGTAGAAGTACGAATAATTTTATCAGAAGGCTTCTTAGATAGGGGTATGCAGCTAGCTTTACCGTTAGTTTCAATGCTTCGTCGTTTCTCTTGCGACTTATGTATGGAGGCGTTAGAATTATTAGACTTAGAAGGCGTTAACTTGGTTCCGTAGGATAAATTAAAAGTATTTTTAGGAGATATTTTGGAAGACGGCAGTGTGCTTTCAGTCTTGGGATGTGCTGTTTCTTGGGGTCGACGGGATTTTGCTTTCGCTGTGGCTCCTGTAACAATGAGAAAGAACAATGAGTGTTAGGTATATAATATAAATGCACAAGATGAAGTACGTTCGACGTGTGAAGGCGGAAGAGGAAGCTGTTGACCCACACGCACGTATTGTTCTACTCAGGTTCAGTGACTGCTGAGCGACAATTTGCGCGATATGCCCACCACATGCCATTGTTACAGAAAGTAGGTAAGGCCTGATCCATTGTGTAATGCGTGTGGCAGATGTGTGACAGAGAATTGGAGAACAACACATATCGTTTTGGAGTGCTCTTTAAATCAATTATCATATTTAATGAGGTCGCATTAAAATCACAATAGATCAAACGCTTGTTGTGCAAATGTTATTCTGGTACACAAACGTTATGAACGGATGTTTTAATTTGTCTGACATAACAAAATGTATGCGAATGGTTTGTTGTGCTACTAGTCAGGTTCACAGGATAAACAATGTAACTAGAAAATAATACAATATCTGTAATTTCGCTAATGTTCGAAAGACTTGTGTATTTCCAAGCGCATTGCATAGATTAAATAGTAATTTTTAAATAATCCCTGTCACAGAAGTATTAGTAATGCTTGAACATAAAAGTACACACAAAACTATATTGCGTGAGTAGATTAAATTAAATTAATAGCGCGCGCCAAATAAACTCAGGGATTAATTATTACGTTGCTTATCGTAATTTTCTTTTCAATATACTTTTACACCGAATATAATATCGCTTATACGACTTTCTATTAATCTGTGTTTTACTAGGTAGCCAACAAATTGAGCTGTTTTGTCAAGACAATACAGCATAATTAGCATAGTGATTTCAGTGATCGTCAAACAGTGCCAGACGATAACACAGGCTATTGGCTATTTCCGACAATTCCCAGTGCGGCTGGGTCGTCGAACGGCAACAAAACGCCGAAGGCTGTGGTGGTGCGGTTTCACGCCGCAACCGACCAACGTGCGGCAGGCGCCAAGTAGGTTTTAGCTGACACAACTGTGATGCACTCACCGAATATATTGGAGTGTGTTTTAAATTACATCGTCGGTAATTTTGTTTTTTTGTTTGATTATAAATAGGGTGTTTTTGTTATTATATTTAATTTTACTACTAATTATAATTACATAAATACGGTTAAGATTCTTAAGGATTTCATTATAAATAGGCATTGGAACAAACCTCGAATGATATGTTCAAAACAGTTATTCTAATAAAATAATTGCATAACAAATTAACCACTCTTTTAAGCACCAATTACAATACATCACAGATACACATCCCCTATTTTATTTCAATCCACGTTCAGGATACGGCACAACCTGAATATCTATTCCAGGGCTTATCTCGCCGTTCCATTAGCCGGTACACCTGATACCTACTTACTTTTGCATAGACCACTTAACGACTGACCTCACCGATTAGATTACCGAGCTTTTACCATCCACATCAAATAAACGATGACAAAATGTATGACGGCGTATCTAATTACCGCATTTCTTTAACTTCTTGCAAACAAAGATAAATGGCTGTAATTTGACATGGTAGTGCAGTCATTAGGAGGACAAGGTTGACTTAAAATATTTTGGTGTATTCGGAATTAAATAAAAACACTTTTTTATTTTATCATAATAATAAAGGTAAAACGAATAGATTCAAAATTGCATAGGATTAGTAATTAAATGATGAAATGTAATGAAATACATTTTTCTTGAGACATTACGTCATAATCATTATAAAATAAAACAAATAAAGGGATAAAGGCGTGAGTTTACGTATGTATGTATGTAATAAAACAACTGAATAATAATTATTAAACATTTCATATGCTGGAAAAGACATACAAAGTTATTATTCCTTTAGATCAATAACAACTTCAATCAATCGACCATATGTTCTCTCTTTTAAATAATTTTAAAGATTTAAGAAACGGCCAGTATTGTCGCGCACTTCCTACATTTAAAAGGTTTCGCCCGAACGGAACATGAACAGCATGTGGTTATATTTTTATTTCCTGCAGTCGCTTGCATGTCGTCCTACATTTCGACCTAATTCGTACTTGTGTCGTCATTGGTTCACGTATTTTCGCAGTAAAACGTTACAGCGTGAGTTAATGGTGGGTCACCCACGAATATACGGTTAACGGGCACTTGTTTTACTGTAATGAAGTTTACAACAAATAAACAGGTTGTATGTTAGTTTATATACACTATCAGGAAAGAACTTCCCCCGCAAATTTAATGAAAAGACTCGAGACTTATTAGTCTTAGAATGACTTAATAGTCATTTAGGTCTAGATTTAGAAAGTGCTTATAAATAATAAATATCGTGAATTTTATTTAAAAATAATAATAATAGAGCATATCAACTATAATTTGTTGCTCTAAAACAAAAGCAAAAGATTCAATAAACATTCTAGCGCCAGAAAAATGTAACTTATCTACTTTCGCAACAATTACAAAATAGCACTATCGTATTAAAATAATTTCTCAAAATCTTAGTATATCTGCCAAATCAATGTATATGTATATTATGACAGTCATACATCAACACAAAACTTAATTAAAGATAGAAATAAACCTTGAAATTTGAGTGTAACCTTTTATTTCTGCACCAATTGTTGCGAGATACACGATATTCCTGAGAGATGGCAGCACGTGTAACACAGATTAATCTTAATTATCCAGCTGCAAACGAGATTTACTTAAAGCACTAGCTTGACTACAAAGCACAATAACTTAACATTAAAACTAATTTAATGGATATTAACGCGGATTTTTTAAATTATACACACTTATTATATATTATATAATATAATTGTGAGACCGAAAAGTCTCTCATAGTTTGTGATACCGACACAAGACTCGATCTAAGTGTGGGACCAGAACTATGTATGAGACTATTGGGTGTATTTATTTATTCATACCAACTTTCCGACATTTCGAAGACTTAAGCTTTCGTGGTCACAGGAGGGAAAATAATTTTAGTTATTATTATAGTTCATGTTATACTACGACCAACTTGATTAATTAAAAAGTAGTGTCCCGCAGATGATTATCAAGGCCGTGCTATTTTTATATTACTGGGAAAAACGTCTCGGGCTTATAATGTCAGAGATGAAATTGTTAAAGTTAAAGCTATATTTATCTACAAAGGAATGTACACGTATGTTACAAAAACTAAGAACAGTGCTTGTGATTGAACCAGAGATTTAATACATTTTGATGCATTCTCATCTGAACAATCACCCATTTAGAGATTCGCTAGAGCCAAAAAGTTACATACATACATATAAACTCACGCCTTTATCCCCGTAGGCAGAGGCGCCACCAGGACACCCACATTTCGCCTTGTATGTTCCGTCCCACGATGTGATAGGGGACGAGCCTATCGCCATATCGGGCACAAATTCCTGACTCCGGACTGATTGTGAATAGAAAAATCTAACATTACTTTGCCCGACCCGGGACTCGAACCCGACACCTCAGCTTTGTAACCGTACCGTTATACAGCTACGCCACTGAGGTAATTAAAATATTTTTACGTTTTAGACCCAAAATGTACAACTCACGAAAAAAATGAAACCTGCCCAAAAACATCGCTAGTAAATGGCGCAAGGCACTATGCGGCACACAAACGTTTCCATTAAAAACACATTTTTCATACTAAACAATTTCAGAGGGAAACTAGTGTTCGCAATTCACCAACATTAATGGCTAGGTAAATTTTAATTGGTGCGGCGGAGTTAATATAACAATTTAGCCGACTCGCGCGAAACAAATGATGATTATGTTGGTGCGCACATGTTAGCCTTTAAACCGCTCTCCTTGCTTTCCTACGTCAAAGTAAATTAATTTTGATTTTTAATGTATACTTCGGCTTAAAATATCCTACATATTCAGTACAGCTTCTAGGACAAGTATTATAGAATTGTTGCGAAGGATTATTCTGGTTCAGAAGGTAACATGTGCAGTGTAAAATTAATTTTATACGTTTCGTTGCAATAATTTGAAGTCGGTTCATTTCAAGAATATCAAATTGCCTTGTCAGTTAGTACTGTTATGCAATTATAGCTTCAATTAAGCCTTGTTAGAAACCCTAAAAAGTCTAGACTAATCGGCCATTGCCTAAAACCACACACATAAAAGTCAAAAAGATTTTATCTATTTATATACAGACCAATATGTGCTTGCAAACATTACGGCCAGATTCACTTATACACCGGAACACCCTATTAGACAACCTATTATGTCGTGGGACAGAACATACAAGGCGAAACGTGGGTGTCCTGGTAGTGCCTCTGCCTACCCTTTCTATTAAAAATTCGTGAGTTTATATAATAATGATAATTCGTGAGTATGTATAATAATTTAAACTTTTGACTGCCTCGGTGGCGTAGTTGTATTACGGTACGGTTACAAAGCTGAGGTCTCGGGTTCGAGTCCCGGGTCGGGCAAAGTGATATTGGACTTTTCTATTCATTATCAGCCCGGAGTCAGGAATTTGTGCTCGATATGGCGATAGGCTCGCCCCCTATCACATCGAGGGACGGAACATACAAGGCGAAATGTGGGTGTCCTGGTGGCGCCCCTGCCTACCCCTTCGGGGATAAAGGCGTGAGTCTATGTATGTGTATGTATGTAATAATTTTAACCCGAAAGAGTACATTTCCATCGGATAAACAAACAATTACTAACAGCTTAAGCCCTGGTCTGACGAACGGTACGTGCGGCACTGCGGCAAGCAACGGAGTTCAAGCAACTAAGGAGGTTTCACAGATAGGTTTCACTCTGCGTAAATCCGTTGACCAATGGGAGGGCCGAAACTTGACATCAAATGTTATTATGACAATTTTGCATTGAAGTCTTCACGGGTCTCTATGACAACGGATAACAATTATTTGAGTTCAAAAATATATAAAATTATATAAAAAAATTGTTTGTGCGTCATTCTAAACGAAGTCGGTAAAAAGGCACATAAGACCATTTTCTCAAATATTGATACGTGACATAATTAGTTTATATTTTCTCATGTAAATTAGCGTGCTATTAACTATATAATTTTATTTTTTCTGCTAATAAACCTATTCTTTGATCAAGTTATATTTCATTGGACTTGTATAGATACCTACTCTTAAATTATCGCCGATTGTACCGTAATTTGATAAAAACAAATTGTATTATTATTAGAAAATAAAATAATTTTGTTATAAACGATCACAAGCAAAACCTGGATCAATACTAATGGACACTTTCTACAATAATCATTTAATTGTACTTTTTATCTAAATTCACAATACGGAGCTCAAATAAAAGACGTAGGTATAGGTAGGTAGTTGGTATATATGTATCTGCACAACCTCCAGCACATCAGCAGTTCTTGATCCTAGGTTTAACTTTATTTGCATACATAAACTCACGCCTTTATCCCAAAAGAGGTAGGCAGAGGCGCCACCAGGACACCCACATTTCGCCTTGTATGTTCCGTTCCATGATGTGACAGGGGGCGAGCCTAACGACATATCGGACACAAATTCCTGGCTCCAGGCTGATGATGAATAGAAAAACCCAATATCACTTTGCCCGAGCCGGGATTCGAACCCGAGAGCTCAGCTTTGTAGTCGTACCGTAGTACAACTACGCCACCGAGGCAGTCTTAAAAAAATGTCGCACTCCGTTCGCACTGGTTCGCACTCTGTAAATGTAAATGTCTCTGAAATATTGCAAAAGTCATTATTTTGATATAGAAGATGTTATAGATCTCAGTACATTTGTTGAAATCCGCAGCTTTATCAAATAGGAACTAAATAGTAGGAGTTAAAAACAAAGAATCGTCTATTTCCCTCCATTACAAAGTGAAAGACAATTAAATATTGAATTGACCGCTCAAAAATACGGGCTGGAGAAGCTAGATGTAAAGCAACACGGACTAATATTAACAAGGGTCGTATGGTACAATCTGCGAATTTGCTTTCTATAATATGTACGGAAAAATTTAAGAAACATTTTTCAACTGTAATATATTATTATAAGACGCTCATCGGATGAACTAGTGATATTTTCCTAATTGCTCCGACCACCGTACACGAAGGTGGTAAACTCGTCAATGACACATGCAAATATTTCGTGTTTCTAATATCGGTTTCCAAATATGCTTTCGAGCAGGGTAGCATAATAGTGTTTGACGGCAAGAGCTGATTATTTCTTGCTGGTGGATATTGTAATTGGATTTAAAATTGTAATACATCAGATGCGTTGCGGTTACATTTTGGTGCCCATATGAAAAAATATGGGCACACTACCATCGAAGATTTGTTCCCTTTTAAAATGTTAATGTGTTCTTTCTATCTTGATATAAAACACAAAGGCTCCTGCTATTATTTCTGTCAAATTATCGACAAATAAATCCATGCCGCAATGTCGCACGCCGCGGCGACTTGACGAGAATGACTGCGCGCTGTGCGGTGTATTTTCATATAAATCTGTGCCGCTACCGCAAACCGCTGTCAGTTTCTATCAAGCGACCAAAATGTTATAATGGAGTTGACCCTTCACCGTGCGCGCTGGTTGACGCATATCGCAATAGAACAAAAGACAAATGATGACGTTTTTCATACAAAACCGAGTTTGACATCGCATTGCGTGCAACGCAGTGCCGCGCGTACCGTTCCACAGACCAGGGCTTTAGCGGGATCGCAGTTGAACGTTGACATTTCGATTTAATTTGCCTGGTAGCCGGAGTTTTCTTAGCGGTTGAATAATACATTGGTTTCAATTCAACTGACGCCCCGACCAACACGAAGGTTAGGAATCAGTCTATTTGTAAAGACGTTGATTGATTAAGAATCGCTTAGTGTTTCAGAATAATGGTTACTTCTTGGAGGAACGTTTGACCTATATAGTGTACATACATTTTGTGGTAATGCTGTAGATAGTAGAATATGTTTCTAGAATTTTCTAGCTCTTTGAATGATTTATTTCAGAATAGTCAACAACAATTGTTACACATATTTAGAATGAACCATTTCACTCATCGCGACCACCTGGACCACTTTTGTAGAGAATGGATGTGTACAGCAGGAAATGTGGAAAGATGATAAGAGTTGACGGAGACCTTTGCCCAACAGTGGGACAATATAGGTTCATTAAAAAAAATGTTTATATAGAAGTACATATTCTTATTTTATATTTTTCATAACTATCAGTGGAACCAAACGCAGCATTTAACGCTAAAGTACTATTCGATAAACTTTAAAGTTTGACTTCTCCTAACATAAATCATGACATTCCAGTTTCCATCTCTACTAGAGGAAAGAAAATCCTTACGTCAGTAACTTCTATGTGTATTTCTTTTCTTGTACAAAAGTAGGGTTGTAGGCTACAAACTACAAACTACTCGCTAGGCTACAAACATGTCAGTTCGTAGTAGTGGGAATTACGTCACATCCTGACCTACGAGCTTTTATAAATCTCATATTTTATTTTAACGTAATAAAACCACCGCACTGCCGGTTTAATAAGTTTGAAATGCAATCGCCACTGGCGCGGCATAACACAATAAACGAAAATATTTTTCATACACATTGAATGAAATATGTGTGTGGTGAAAACTATTAAAAAACCACAATTCGCAATGAGTAAAAGCGGAAAGTGCAGTGACCCTACGTCGTTCGACCCAAATCATGATGGTGACAACAAATAGGTAGAAAATTAAAGTTTTTTTGGTAAGCATATAAAGTATGTCTAATAAGAAATTTATTGACTAGGTACTGCTTTATCGCGATATATGAACTTAAAATTCGAGCCGATATAGGTTCGCAAAAATCAAATGAATCCACGCAGACACAAACTATCAACGAAGGCAGCATGGTGTTCAAAAATCATACATTCGTATTTAATGTAATAAAAATAGTAACAGTTTAAGAAGACGTTAATAAAACGACGTCAACAATGCTACATCTATTGAATAACTTTCTCAATAATTCTTCTCATAATTAGATGAAGTATAGATCGATCGATAACAATTACAATAGAAATTAAAATGAAAGACTTAAATCAATACCAAGAACTTTGTTTCAAGGCAAGTTTTGAAACAAATAGGCAAACCTGTACAATTTACATCCATTTAGTAGTGAAGAGGGCAAATTAAAGGACCTCAGAGAAGCTAAAGAGCCGAACACCTTTTGAAAGGAGCGGACCCTTGACGTTAATTAAGCATTAAAGATCGTCGGAGTTTAGCTCGCTCTGCATTATTTCTTATCGCTAATCGAGATATTTATTGCTCTTCCTTTGTAACATTTTGAAGCTTTGGTAATAAATTAGTAGTAATTTAATTTTGAGCACAAATATAAATTGTTTTCAGTGATTTCATTCCATATATCTAGATTATGAATTGAATAGTTTTGAGTTCAGTAAGTATATTTAAGGTCGGATAATTATCATCTTTGAAAAGGAAAGTATAAGTGTCTTTAACACTGTCCAAACCATTATTCGCGGAACCTTAAACATTTTAACCATAACATAACACAAATGAACGTCATATTAACGCTGTAATCATCATAAACCAACAAAGTTTAATATTCAAGACCATCGCGAATCATAACAAGATATTTGTAACAAAATCATTTTTACTACATTTATAATTCAAATTTGTTCAGATGGAGACATGATTGAACATCAGTTACAAAAAGCTTATTGTGTGGGATCCGTAACTAATCCGCAATGAAGGATCGGGACGGGGTACGATGGTCCGGCATTATGATCTGTCCTTAGTATATAACTACAGGGATATATTAAAAAAAAGTAATTTGGGTGTGATTACGAAAATTCCGAATGTAATAGTAAATTTCGCTTACAAATTTTACAGACTTCGGTTGCGGCACGCAGGACGATGGGTCGGACATTATGATCAGTCCTTAGTGGGGGCTATATTAAAAAAGTAATTTGGGTCACAGTGAGGGTACATGGAATATTAATCGTAAAACTAAAGTGGTCTAACATGATAATAAGCGTTTTAGGAAGTTGCTGTCTCAAAGGTTTGTAAAAGTATTTGAAGAAAACAACTGTCCAGCAATGGGGATCGAAGGTAAATTATGATTAAGCTTTAGTATGAGAGATATTACATTTTAAAATGATACGAATGATTAAACCAATAAAATATTACATAATTACGACAATATCCAGATGTTTCGAATGACATTCCTATAAAATTAATAGCAAAATTAATTAGCAAATAAACCAATGAAAAGAAAGCTCAACATTACACAACCATCAATCAACAAACAATAGGAGACTATCGAAGTAATTATTTTCAAGTGAAATCGCACAAATACCGTCGTAACCGCAATTTAATTTAGTAAAATATCCCGAGTAAATTCTCAAGGCATTATTAACAAGAGAGAACGCCTACACTCGAACAACCTCTTGCAAACAAAAGGATTTTTTCGCTTCTCGTGAAGCGAAGTCTTTTAAATCGAGCGTCTAGTGAAAAATTAATAACTTTACCTTAACTTTTATTTGTGTAGAAAAATTTTCAATGTAAACAATACCTTTAATAAGAACTAGTCTGTGTTCTACATTCTCTAGAACATTATATTAAAGGCTTCGAACAAAGAAAAAGCTTTTTACTTCAGCACAAGAACTTCGTAAGTTATCTTTCGCATTCTTAGTTTTTCATTTTCGCTTTTTATACAGTGAATTAAATGATAGCAGAGATTATAGATAATTAAAAGACATATATAATTTAGCTAATATTCTTACGTTTTGCAAAATACTTTATAGCAATTTGTTCCTAACATCACCTAATCGATCTAGTAATACCGAATAAAAACTATGGGATATAATTTCTACATTTGAATCTCAAGTTCGGTAATTCTTTAATATGAGTAACACGTAATGTCCCGTATGGTCTGTGGTATCTGTATAGTAATTTTCAATGCCATAGCACAATATTTATCGATAAACATTTCTCCCATACGGAGAACAAACTCTGGGATTCAGTATATTCAGCATACGTCCACTACACATTCTCTCATACCAAAACTCTAAAGATCAATGAACTTAAGTAATTAGCTGCACCATGAGAGCCCTGATACCCGTATTTAACCTAACCGTAAGCTATAACCGTTGCGGTGAACGGTATTCGAAATAGAAACCATGATTAAACAAACGCAGTGAGATGCTACGGTAGCATTTATTTGTGATCTGTATTTACTATCAAACAACCATAATTCGGCTTGTACATTTACCTATAACAAATAATAAAATTAGCATTCTTTTATTTTTGTAGCACGGCAAAGTTGACAACAATGCATCTTGTAGTAAATGCAAGGCAATCAAAATTCAATATTCATCAATGAAACATTATCTGGGATCTGGATCTAATTGAAGAAAACATAAACATTTATTTTTTATGAAATTACGATTGACAAGAAAATGCGTGTCTGTTATCAAGTCTGAGATTAATCTGACGCGAAGCATATTACTTTCCATGTATAATGCTACCTTTTTTCCTCCTCTCAGGGTCTAAATTTGGTAATAAAATGTAGTCAACCTAACCCAGGTCCCAAACTTGCCCTTTGCCAAATTATATTACGATCTGTCTAGGGATTAAGACGTGGTAAGGGAACAGACAGACGTAGTGACATAACCTTTTGTAATAGTGTGGATGATATTCGCAAAAATATTTATTTTCTCTTCACATATTTGACAATGTTACTATCTAGACGGGAAACAATGTAGAGATTACAAACCACAAGCGACGTTCCATCTCTCAACAAACAAAGGAACGTAAACACATTATCGTAATTAAATACAAAGTAAATCAAAGTTTAATGAGTTTGTATCAAAACATGTCACGCCCGTAGCATCTGGGACTTGCTTCACTTGAATCAAATTACGTAATTAAATTATTATCTGCCTTTACTCGTCTTTAAACTTGTAAATAAAATTTTAAAAATAAAAATTTTGTTTAAATTTAAATTTTACTTTTAACAGAAGCTGTTGTAAAGCAATATACCTTAAACTCAATACCCGCAGTGAGTTAAATATTATTTATGTAACCAACAAATTATGGGTATTGTCTTTTATAACACCAATATCTGCTTTATCATTACTGATAACCACGACGCTAGACTTTTTTCTATATATTGCCCCGTGTAACTGTAATGTGTATTTGTTTATTGACATAGCCTCACCAAAGCTCTAATATATCTCCTTTCCTCAATTTATGACCAGCCCTCAAAAGGTCATTAAACCGCTATAACCTGTACACGCCAGGCCATGTCCTATCCCAATTATGATTAATATCACATAGACTGCGAGTTTACGGCTGAGGTCTTAACGTCTCGTTGATAGGGAGCACTAAAGGTTAGGACGCACTCTGATAGGGGAACGCGACCGAAGCCCTAAATAGCATATGCCGTCTACGTATTAAAAAGTTAAACGTACGCATGTGTGTGACGTTTAATTATATTAGTACTTAATTGTAAATTCATTGGACTGCTTATAGTCAGTATACATAGGTTGTGCAATGGGAGGTCCTGAGCAATCCGTTCTATACGAAATTAAGCTACCAAAAGCAAAGTTCCCAGAAATGGATTTTATGGAAAATGTGGGTATTAGACTGGCGGAATCTTTGCAAAAATATTCAGTTAAGTTTTTTGTAACTTGAATTTATATATCACATACACATATTTATACATTAACTTATTAATAGATACGTTTAACAATTAAAAATCGATTAGGTAATTTTATTTCATACATATTTTTTTTTCTCAATGAATATCTACACAATCAATCTAAACACAGCCAATTGTTTATGTAATAGCACCTTAAAAATTTATAAAGAAAAATAACGCATATTTTACAAAACAAACGGGCACTGAACACGACATAGGATCATATAACATGAAATAGTTACTAGAATTACGCCTTATTTTGTGTTATAACTTATAACCACAAATCGTTCTTGAAAACTAAAATTGCTTGTAAAATAAACTACACCCAAATTACACATTGTGTGGCAAATTAAAAAAAAACCGTTTTTTTGGAAAAATATGTCAAATCTCATTAACTGTGTCATCAGCTAGTCTGGGCCCGATATGATTGTTCACAACAATTTACGATTTCCAAATTCATCCTTTTTTTAGTCATCTCATAATACTTTAGACGTTCAATTTTAGCATACACTCCATAAAACAAGTAATTCAATTTACCTAACACCACTCAAATAACTAAACATTAACAACGAAAGAAACCATCTTGTACAAAGACACCTAGAGCCATCTGGCGGCGTATAATATAATCCTCGGACCAATTTGCCGGATGAAAACAGCATGTCATTGCCCTAGACAAGGCAGTGTAAATTGTCGCGAGTCAATAAGGGCGAGCTCCCTGAGGTCACCACACGGCTTATTGCCGAGACACGCTGTCAATAATTCAACACGATACTGCGAGTGATGGCACCCTTGAACTGTGTGTGACCTGGGAGAAAAATATCCCTTTAATGTTTATGGGTAAATCTAGGGTATTTGGGTATGCCCGCATCAAAATATAACGCATAGATACCACGGCGAAAAATCCGTCTTAGAGATGTCTGAAGTGTCATGTTTGGAGTTCAACCTGAATATACGAGTATTTCGTTTCAAGCAGGTTGGCATAATTTTGACGACTGGCGAAAGGTACCAACCTTCGCCGGTATATACTCTATCTAAAATAGGTACACTGCATTGACCACAAAACGCATTCTACACAGTAAAAAAAATCCTTTACAAAAAACGATGACCCTAATGTTAACTAGGCCATATAGTAAATTTATGTCAGCGGTGCAGTTTTAGACTGTCGGAGTCCCGTTTCATATTTCAAATCCCATATGATACATTGTAATTTTGAATATAGGTCGCTAGTTAGTTACTCGGGCACGCGTTACGAGCTGCCCCGTATAATGAAGTCTTAAGAATTGACACCACATGTAGAGATAAATTTAGAATGAATGACTCATACATCTCGGAATAGAAGTTAATTTGTGGTCAAAGCAATAGAGGCAATTAGGTTTAAAATAGTGACCGAACGTGAAGAGATCGATCATTAAGAAACAGTTGAGGACAGTCGACTGGTAGTAGATAGGCCGTGTCATGTTATTGACTAATCAAGGGATTATAGTGTTACAATGTTCTTGGTTTCATTAGTAATGTTAAGGTTTTTAGATGAAAATCTCATACAATTACATACTACAATATTTACATCACAGTATAGAATATGTGAAGTATGAGAATAGAAACTATTAGAACTACTGATTATCACAAGGCTCGTTTTATCGTCGCTTATATTACAACACATTTAATGTTTTTTTTTGTGTCAGAAAATGTATTTAAACTATTTATAAGTATCTAATTACACCTACTATTTTTTATCGTTTACTTTCATCTTGGTTTTTTTAAATTTCTAAAACTCGTTTGATTTAGAAGCTGTAGCAGAGAAAACCCCTTACATCTCTAAGACAAGATTCATAATGTAGGTTGTACCTATTCATGTACGTATTTTTAGAATGCTTCAATTACTGGGAGCCTTTTAAGGCATAAACTTCTATCTAAGGATTGCTCTCACATGCTTAATTAACCATTAAATAGAACTCATTAACATAACATTTTGGATGTGATTGCAACTAAGTTGCAAACATCTTCAATACAAAGGTATCGGGGTCGATACTCCTTCCGTGTTGCACCCCGTAAACATTTGCATCACACCAACCTAAATTCTATATAATAAAAACTTTAATTTATGAAGATAATAATTTGAAAAGCCCCACGTTATGATATTGTGGTGCTGGCGGTGCGCCAGATACCTGAAAATGGCCAATTATTGCGTCAAAATTACTATGCGATAAATCAAAATCCTATTGGCTGGTAATATTTAACGCAAGGGATCATTTAGATGAAATGTTTATGTTGCAATGAGTAATGCCGGTATTTGGGAAATGATCAGGCAATACGTTGTTAACTGACAATAAAGAGGGGAGAAATATCAAGGAAAATCGAAGTAACTAGATCTGTATTTAACCGATCTATCGTAAGTAGAACGTAATTATGTTCGCTGAGGCATGGCAATTCAATAACTAGAGGTAGTTCCGAAATTGAAACTTAATCTAGATTCATAAAGACGCATATTGAATGTTACGAGTAGGTACGTAAAATAACAATAATAATCATAATTTACGAAGCAATTGAAGCACAAGCTTAGTATTCGTAGTATTAAGTTTAACAGCTAGGGAGTTTCTTTACGAAATAAGACATTATACATACATGTGACATACAGATATTAATACTAAATGCATAAAAAATAAGTCCAAACCAACATATCATAGAAGAAACCATAAAGAGGAGTAAAGTTAACAATCTCAAAGTAAACGGATAAGGAAAGTAAAAGCAACATTTAAAATACGATAAGGCAGTAATTAGTCTTCCAAACCAATGTCTGTGATAAGAAAATGTCTAACACCCACACAGCAAAATTACTCGTCCGTTTTTTTATCAGCATCTTAGAGCTTAAGACTTAAATAACCAGTAATCTGCGTACAGATACCGACGAGGCTTCCATTATCTTGTTTCTGTCTAGCTATTTTTTAGGCGAGATAAACTGTGGTGCTTTATAATTTTGTTTTCTAATTACTGACAAACAAAATTTCGTATCTCTTTGACTACTTTAAAAAGAGTTATTATCAAATTAGTCGATAGGATAACAGGATAACTGTAAGAACCTACAATTACAACAGTCCATGGCATATTTCTGTTAAAGAATTGCCAATCTGGAATTTTTCTTACTTCAACTAACTTTTTCCCCTTGAACGCTTAGTCACGATCAAGCGACCACCCTATAATGTAATCAAATTACTATAATTATTTGTTATGTGGTATGTTGTGATCATACATGGATTATATAATTCATTTCAATAACTAACCTAACCTACCTTACCTCGAGTTAATCCAGCGGCTGCTTCATGACATAATATTCCAAGTGTTTAAGCCCATCCGCCATTATGAACAAATGTTCTTTAACTACCAAGTAAATTTCTTTCACACATGCGATTTCTGAGAAGTGAAGACAGTCATTTACTCAGAAACGAATAAAACACTTTAAAATGCCACACATTTATTGCATCTTAGTCTCTGGATAATGATCGTTGAGTGTTTCACGGAATTATATCCCGCAAAAGTCTAAACATAGTCTGAAATACTGAATTATGGGTTTTAAACGTATTAAGTTCAAAGTTAAAATTTGAATTGACGTTGAATAGAGACATATCACGTTAATGAACTGAGTTCTAAAATTGTAATTTACTAAAATAAAACGTATCTATCCGAGATCCGTATCTGTAAATCTCAAATTGCCAGCATGCAATAGCTATCAACGAAAGCTTTGTGAAAACAACCTGCTGTGCCTATAGTAATCATGCGGTTTTGATGTTTTTACTTCGCCACTTAAGTTTCTACCATAGCGCCATATCTTCATTAGGCCAAGAGTTAAGAAACTTTCTCCTTATATATTTTAAATAATTGATGTATTACTTAAAATGGTGTACTCTAAATCCTGGATGATCTAAATATTCTACTACCTTTGACTTTTCCGAATTACCGACTCCGTAGCTAGCTTCAATTTAGAAAAGTACTTCATAATACCTAATGCCACAGTAAAAAAACAACATCTCGACGTAATCTCTATACCGGAGATAACCAAAATAATTTCCAAGGTAAATAAGTTCACCAAACAGCAATAGAATAGAGTCGTTACTATACTTACTGTTTTTCTGTAAATCTCCAAAAGCATTGCATTATTGTTAAAATTTAAAATTCGTATTTTGGAATCTCTTTTCTAGTTTTTGAAGAAATTTAACATTACGAACATCCTTCAGCAAATACGAAATTAATACAAGAAATCTCAAATTTGGAGATTCTTATGTACGCTCGACATGTAAACGTACTCGTAGATATAAATTTATAAATTCTTGTAAGAAATAGCTTTTACATAAAACTTTAAAATCATTGAAACTGTTACAGTTCCTACCTTATTACCTTATTATAATTGACTTTTATTCTAATCTATCAAAGAATAGCTTCTTTATTCTTTTGACACAACGCAAATCGTTTGCTTTTTTTCCTTATCTTCTATAACCTGCATTTTTTCATTTGTACTGCAAATTGACTAACACTTGATGTACGCGTGTATGTTGACTTTTAACTTAAGTTGAGTAGAACCAATGACCATGTGCAAAAAGCCACATAAGCAGTGAAAACGTATGCTCAATAAAATGATCATAAAACGTAATGGATGCACGGGCGGGGAGGCAAACGATCGGCAATACTACGCGCCCGTAACGGTCAATACAAGATTAACGATTGTTACCCCAAAAACAAACAGCGATGCCGACGAAGGGCGTAGACATACCAGCGACTTTCTATTTAGTCGATTATAGCTTGATGCTGCGACTAAACGCTTTATCCCGCACATATACGTATACTCGTATTAGTCGTGGCCATCGAAACGGTTTTTAAACGCTGTAGTAGTGACAACATTCAAATTTTGTACAGTGATCAAACGCACCTAGTCGCGAAAACGCAATGCAGTATAGATACAGTCATTAAAACGCGCGTTATTGATACTACAATCGAACGCAGCTAGTCACCATAAACGCTACACTAACCCAAAGTCGTAAAATCGCCAATCCCTGATGCTAAATGTCGCTCGTGTGTCTGGACCCTAAAGGAGACAGCTGAACAAACTAACAACTAGAGTTAAGAAAGTGGCTGAATTGGAAGAATTCTGTAAAACCGTGTTGCAATCCCTTGTGCAAGTGACTTGGCCGGTGTTCTGTTTGCGTGGCCAATGCCCAATGTTTATTGCCAAAGTTTGAGCTTCGTCTTGTACTGAAATTCAAAAGATATATAAATTGTAATTTGCTATAAAAATCTAGTTAGGCGTTTGAGAACATTTTTAAAGAAATGCCTACAAAAAAATAAAATTATTTTTGGAGATTTATGTTAAGTGGCAATTTGTCCATTTAAAAATCTCAGCGCTCAAATATGTTTTTTCGTTAACCTAATTTTGTATTTTTCGTAATTTTGTTCTCCTTACTTTTTTATTAGTACTGGTAAGCAAAAATCCAGGAACATGTATCACCAGGCATAGCAAACACATATAACTGGATATGGTAAACAATAGCCACATATGAAACTACTAAAATCATTAAGCAAGATAACAACCTATCCGTTTTGAAAGAGATTGGTCCTTGATAAGTTTGACCCAAAATAACCTCATTTACCTCATTCGGTGACGATCGAGATTGTAGGAAAACACAGATTTTTATCACTCCGATTACATAACAACAGTCAGCAGTAAATCAGATAGAAGAAAGTAATTACACGATAACATGAAACCTTATTACGAGTATGGTTATTTATCCAGAAACTTTACCATGAGGTCGAAGGCCCGTAGTAAAATCAATGAACAAATATATTCTGAATTTCGGATAAAAAGGATAGTTCAGTGAACAAACAATGTGTTCATGAAGATTCGTTTTTGCTTATAAATAAAATTGATAACACTAAATCCGTGCGTGGTCGTGTCAAGATAGCGAAGATAATGTGTCAAGTCCTGCGCATTACCAAGACAAGACTACCAGTTCACAAAAATATTTCATAAGATTTGAGTTCAATCTTCTTTTGTGTCGTACAAAATAGAAACGTTCGTATTGAGACACGCCATTACGAAGCCTTGTATCCGACAAAGCTATGTGTTCTCGAAAAAGAATATTTCATGATAGAAAAGTGGCTTCGTCATTGTAGAAAATGTAGGCTATTTTGAGGTGAACCGAATACAGTCATTTCATTAACCCAGAGGTCGTTCGGAGAAAATCTGCTAAGCTAATCTGATTCGAAAACTGTTGTACGCTTTGGTAACTGTAATTTAACCAATCGGGATGAAGGACTTTCCAGACTCGGATTCTGCGAATATAAAAACACATTCTTACGACCGGAAGATAATTCAGTAATTTTCATGTACTCTTCTCGGTATTGTAATTTGAGTGGGCGTATTCTAATGAAACGAGCGAATTATGGAACTGTGTCTGTTTTTCAGTCAACTGCGTCATAACAAGAATAAGAAACTCAACATATTTCGAATAATTTGCAATCGAGTACCCAAAATTTTCAATCATTATACTGATTAATTTTTATAAACAAGGCTTTTCTTACGCTAATCCAGATTTCAAAGCTTATTATAATGTTATTACGGTATTCAATTTATTATAATGATGACGCAACAGATACAAAAGCATATTTTCCAAGTAAAATATTTATAACAGCCCGTTTTACGTGTGAACGTAAAATTTTACGAACATCGCAAACGCGCAACTAGAATTTAGTTGATTCCATTTCTTAGAACAATAAAGTTCAATACGACCTAGGGACTAAAATGTAATAATAGCGCAGAAATAGAAGCTAATTTTGAAATGTTGGAGGACAAAACAAAATTACTAATTAGAAAGTAGTGCTGAAACTAAATAATTACTAAACATAAATTTGTTTAATGTTCTTTAAAGTTAAAAAAAAACATAGCCAATTATGTATAAGTAGAAACATTATTTATGCCAAAATAAACTGCACATATATACATAAGTACACGCATAATTCGTAAAATAAATCGTAGTGAAACTCTTCAAGTTTTTAATCTTGACAGCACACCAACTACCAGAAGCCAAAGCCAACGACTAAAGCCAACGAGCAATAACTTCGTCATGTAAATATGTAAGCTGTACATAGGTTGAGCATAGCTGCATGAATAAACACAATAAATGAATAACGTGGGTAATCAATGATTGTAAAGAAAGCCTAACAGCTGAAGAGGTAACATCTTTAGCTAAATTCAGCCAGTGCAAGACGAAAAATAGAACCTCCATTACGAAAACACTCGGAAGATTGCAGTCAATAGTTTGGTTACATCTGGCTCCGATCCAAAAAAGGCAAAAATACACTTCAAATACGAGACTCGATCAACCTTACGTGAGCAAGTTTACTTACTGAATTTTTAACTACATACTACTGAAGAATTTAGAAGTGCCAAGGCTAATGGACAACCAATTAGCGCCTCGTTTTAGAGTACTGGGGAACAATTACCTAACGTTATCTAATATTTAGACCTTGTCACGCTTGGTTTTACATACTAATATAACATTACAGGGCTCGAAGGCTGAGCTAGCATAGCTGGGCCAAGTCTTCCTGATCGACCTAGATACAACTGGCTTGATGTCGTCAGGAAATATAAGAGTATATGTATAAACGAATATATTACAACTGAGGAAGCTAAAGATCGGGTGAAATTGGGGAAATTGTGCCGGAAAGCAGACTATGACACCGGTCTGGATAATGCCAGGTAGAACGAAAATAGAACATCAAAAATCTCTTCAAATACGAAAATATCTGAGTCAATAATATCAAACCAATGAAAGAAACGAGGTCGGCATCCGAATAATCCAAGTAAACACTTCCGATTAAAAATATATGAAGGCATAAAATCGTAAGGACATTAAAAGCGGAGAAATACGCGCTATAAAATTTCTGATCGTAAATCCGGTTACAGTAGTACAATAGGACTTCTCGGCGTAAATATATCCGCAGATTTATATCAATCTCTAAATATAAAACCACAGTGATGTATTTTAAATGTAATATATATTGTAACTAGACTGCCTCGGTAGCGTAGTTGTACTACGGTACGACTACAAAGCTATGGTCTTGGGTTCGAATCCCGGGTCGGGCAAAGTGATATTGGGTTTTCTATTCATTATCAGTCGGGAGTCAGGAATTTGTGCCCGATATGGCGATAGGCTCGCCCCATGTCACATCATGGGACGGAACATACAAGGCGAAATGTGGGTGTCCTGGTGGCGCCTCTGCCTACCCCTTCAGGGATAAAGGCGTGAGTTTATGTATGTGTATGTGTAACTAGCCCGAATAAGAATAAATTAAAATGGAGGCTGTTATTATAAGACGTTAACGAAATTTGATTCTAATAATTCAGATATAATTAAAATCATGTCTTAAATTATTCAAACAAAACTTTATCTCGCAGCTAAGACAAATCCAAACTTTAATGAGCCTCAGAAACAAATAAATTTGAATATAACCGTTACTAACGATAAACTCGTAAGAACTTTAATGGAGTTTTCAAATCCAAACATCGTAATAGAAAAAGCCAGAAATGATTTTAGAAATATAAGACAACGAAAATCAATCTCGAGTCGGGGTTAGCAGAAGATCTCCCCCGTTTTTCACTTATAATCAAAGGAGAAGGCGCATACCGGCCTACTGGCCAATAAGGACGAGCGATATGTCATTGGAAAGGTCTTTTCAGATGTTACAACTTCTTCTATAACAACTAAACCCAAATCGCTGTATTTAAAAAAATATAGCTACTTAAAGACAGACCGAAAATCACACGAAAGCGCCTCGGCATAGTGAGCAATAACAACATGCGATACGTCGTTGGAAAGGTCTATTAAAATGCTACAACTTTTTCTACGGCGACAAGTCTCAAATCAGTGTGTGGAAAAAAATATCGCTGCGTAAAGGTAGCGCAAGGATGAAAACATGTATATGGACTCATAGCCTATTGTCCAATAACGACCAGCGATATGTCATTCGAAAGCTCTCTTCGTTTTCTACAACTTCTTCTTTGGCAAGAAATCCCGATTAGCTGTATTTAAAAAAATATTTCGACATAAAGATATCGCGAGGGCCATATGTATGGACTCCAGCCTATTGACCAATAAGGACGAGCGATATGTCATTGGAAAGGTCTTTTCAGATGTTACAACTTTTTCTATGACAACTAAACCCAAATCGCTGTATTTAAGCTAATATAGCTACATAAAGACAGACCGAAAATCACACGAAAGCGCCTCGGCATAGTGAGCAATAACAACAAGTTATACGTCGTTGGAAAGGTCTTTTAAAATGCTACAACTTTTTCTACGGCGACAAGTCTCAAATCAGTGTGTGAAAAAATATATCGCTGCGTTAAGGTAGCGCAAGGATGAAAACATGTATATGGACTCATAGCCTATTGTCCAATAACTACGAGCGATATGTCATTCGAAAGCTCTCTTCGTTTTCTACAACTTCTTCTTTGGCAAGCAAAGAAGAAGTTGTTTCTTTATTTATTTATCAAAAAATACCTAAACATGGTACTTATACAAAGTAGGAATAAAAATATTATTTACATTATTAGCTTATACGACTATCTCGGCATTAAACGAAGCTTGTCGTAGAAATAAGTCTAACCTAAAACATACATACATAAACTCACGCCCTTTTCCCAGGAGGGATAGGCCGAGATGCTACCTGGACACCGACGTTCCGCCTTGTGTTCCGTGCCGATGTGATAGGGCGCGAGGCTTACGCCATATTAGGATTTGAACCCGAAACCTCCGCTTTGCAACCATACCGTCATACAGCTGCGTCACCGAGGCAGTCTATACCTACATAATATCCTTATATTATTTGTTTCTCTATTTTAAATTGTGTTTGTTTTTTCTAAGAGCACTCCAGATTGGATTATTAAACGCATTGCCAATAATCAACGCCAGTGGCAAATGTACAAATACCGGTAAAAAACAGTATTACTAATTATTTAAACGAGTATATAATGTCGCGCAACACTCCTTAGACAACTCCTGACCAAAACCTGGATTGAATTTATGGTATTTCATCACAAAACTGAAACAGGAGTCATTTCACGTATATTAGTAGTATGTTGAAAATCCTTGTCTTGCGTAAATAATTAACAATTACATTTTAAAACGGTGGACGTTATTACAGATGCAGGAAATACATAATTTTGGATTGTGATACAGCGCAATTTGCTGAATCTTGCAAGATATCGAACGTTAAACACAGTAAGAGATTTATTGGATCGCTCGTCGTTATTGGACATTAGACTATGAGACATACATATTATTATGGCCCTCGCGATATCTTTAAGTCGAAATATTTTTTTAAATACAGCTAATCAGGATTTCTTGCCAAAGAAGAAGTTGTAGAAAACGAAGAGAGCTTTCGAATGACATATCGCTCGTCGTTATTGGACAATAGGCTATGAGTCCATATACATGTTTTCATCCTTGCGCTACCTTTACGCATCGATATTTTTTTTCACACACTGATTTGAGACTTGTCACCATGGAAGAAGTTGTAGCATTTTAAAAGACCTTTCCAACGACGTATCGCTCGTCGTTATTGGCCAGTAGGCTGGAGTCCATACATATGGCCCTCGCGATATCTTTATGTCGAAATATTTTTTTAAATACAGCTAATCGGGATTTCTTGCCAAAGAAGAAGTTGTAGAAAACGAAGAGAGCTTTCGAATGACATATCGCTCGTCGTTATTGGACAATAGGCTATGAGTCCATATAAATGTTTTCATCCTTGCGCTACCTTTACACAGCGATATATTTTTTCACACACTGATTTGAGACTTGTCGCCGTAGAAAAAGTTGTACCATTCTAAAAGACCTTTCCAACGACGTATCGCTTGTTGTTATTGCTCACTATGCCGAGGCGCTTTCGTGTGATTTTCGGTCTGTCTTTAAGTAGCTATATTAGCTTAAATACAGCGATTTGGGTTTAGTTGTCATAGAAAAAGTTGTAACATCTGAAAAGACCTTTCCAATGACATATCGCTCGTCCTTATTGGTCAATAGGCTGGAGTCCATACATGTTTGCCCCTTCTCCTTTGTCTACCCTGATATAAAGAAGGTGAATAGTGAACGAGCACCCGAGGTAGGCGTCCCTATGTGCGAAAATAATGGTTCCAATGACGCGGGGTCGCAAGTTCGTAGCCCGGCCACACGGCCATTAACCTCGTGTAATATCGCAAAAATGTCGCAAACCGCCCCATTTATTCGCCTGATGGATACGAATTTGTTAATTTCGAAAACAATAACGGGCGTAAATTTTTTATTCTCTCAATTCTGAAGCGTAAAATATTTCAAAAAAAGTTCCATGCGAAAGTTCGATGTTAATTGTACCATTTTTTTTTCAGTCTGTCATTTTTTCAGACAGGTTCAGACGCATCTTGGACTTTTACCCTTGGGACGTCAAACTGAGAACAACTGGGCTTAGAATTCTCAAGCGATGTGTAACGAATTCGTTCACAAATCGTTTCAACTAGAGTATACGAAGTTGATGTTTATTCTCAAAGAGTCAGCGATTACGAAGGTCTATGACCGAAACGTGGTTCGCTCATCTAGCCGCGTCTGAATCTATCGCATTTTGCGTTTTCTCTACACGTGCATTATCTGTGAAAAGGGTTTGAGGGGTAACTTGGGGAAAATTGGCTTTAGAATAATATTGTGGAATGAAAGTGTTTCTAGCAAATATTAATGTGAGAGCATGAACTTGGGCGTAAAAGCGATTGGATCTTGCCGCTAAATGGTCATTCTTCAAACGTTTAATCGTCGTCGTGTGTTTATTCACGTCTCTTTCTATTACATTTTGGGTTTGTCATAGTAATGTTTTTTATGGACTTTTTATTATAGTTCATTAGTCGGTTTAAAATATATTTCAGCCTAAACACAAATTTCAACTTCCGAAGAGTTATTTATTAGGCAATTTAACTCTTACTTGAATACACCGTATGAAGACATGGCATAAATTGAGAAAAGCTATATTTTTCATTCAAAATTATTTCAACATATTTCGTAACCATCAATCAATAACTCAATAAAGGTTCTTTAAACATATACACGTGACTAATGTGTTCATTGATTGAAGTTGGCCTAATCAACACGTATTTGTGTAATTTAATGATAAATCTATGTTTTTTAGTATAGAACAGCTCAAGGCTACTAATGTTGGCTATCAATCGTCAATATGAAACTGTAATTAATTTCGATAGCTTTTGTGGCGCAGTGGGTGAGGCCAGCTGCGATCGAGGTCGCGGTTTCGACCCCCGCAACGAGACAAATTACCAATCAATTGTGTAAGCAACCAATATTTATTTCGGGTCATGGTATTGTGTGAATTGTGATCGACACGTCCCTTGTAATTTCTTTCATGACACGATATAGGTGCGTAAATTTTATGTGGATTAGGACCATAATTGAATATAATATTACTTGCATGATGAATGTAATTTGAAATATAGATGTTTATATGACATGTAATGAAAAACAACAAAATTAAGTTGACATTACTCCTGGGGCTCAGCTCGATATCGCCAAAGAATTTGCAAGCCAATGTTCTTACAATTCAGGGTGGCAAATATCAGATACAATTTCGCCGGAAGGCACACCCTATCACTGGCCATGGAAACTCACAAAAAAAAACCATAATAAAGTAGTTAAATTACATTATGTCAAAGTGACTCTCCCACGCGTGCGGTATTTACGAGGAACAATGCTACGCACCGTCGCCTTTTTTGGCATTTACGTAAAAACTTTCTGTTTACATTTTTACACTTTTATACACAGTACCGCCCACAAGAATTTTTGCGTGACTACCTTTGATTATCCTGGCGGAAAATTAGCGATGTATCGAGATAAAACGTTAAGATACGTCGTAAAATGTCACAGGACGGGGTTCCTTGATGTCTGCTATAATGGATATAATATTTTGCTGCGATCGTAAACAAGGATAATGTTTCTTTTCATGTTTGGGGTCTAGGAATGTCAAAGTATAATATTTCTACTATACTACACAATAAACCATAATTTACGACAGAAATCTTGAATTCAATTATTTTAATCCAGAATTATTGTATGTATGTAGAAAAGTAGACTCAAGCAGTAGACTAAAAACCCTACTTCCGAAAAGGTTGTCAGACAGCATCATTCAAAGTCAAAATATAATTCTTCAACATGTCTAAATGGCTATCTAAGTGTTAGATAAAGGTTGGCAGAAGAAGACTACTTACAGATTACGAAACTACAGAAAATTAAAAAAAAATTACAGACACTCGAGACCTTTTAACCGCGATATTAGAATACTAATCTCTATGGAGCGAACATGTGTTACTATTGTTTATTTTTTAATATTTATTAAGAGCTCTTTAATCCACGAGATTATGTTAGACGCATAATGCTTAAAAACTAAAAAGCTAAGCAGAAAGAGAACCATTAACTCCTTTTTAAGTAAACTTTTTGAATTGATACATTTTATGATAAAATTTATAATAATGCATTGTGCGATGTAGACATGTATTTACTTTAAAACCCAGATTATGTATGGCTGTGTTTATTTTATTTATACATCCTTTTAGATCAAATAAAACACACCAACATAAGTAAATCAGAGACTCCATAATACCGAGTCTAATAAAACTATTACCGGGTACCTATAAACAGCCACACAAATTGCTGAACAGACTACACATGTTCCGTTGTCGTAATGTCTGTATAAATGAATACATACATATATATACATACAACTCATGCCTTTTTTCCAGAAGGGGAAAGCAGAGGCACCGGGGCACCACTTTCGCCTTGTGTTCCATCTCACGATATGATAGGGGGCAAGCCTAGCCATATCGGGCATAAATTCCAGTCGGTCGGTTAATGAATAGAAAAATCCAATATCACTTTGCCCGACCCGGAATTGGATCTCGAGAGCTCAGTGTTGTATTCGTACCGTAGTACAACTGCGCCACTGAGGCAGGCTGTCCATATAGTCTTCAATAAATATCGTATCTCTACGGTCTTAGATTTACGAGATAGCGTGTATTTAATTTAAAAAGTTGCGTACAAAATATGTGTTTGGTACATTTTTAACTTCTTGTTTAGAAATTCGGATGCTTTCAAGATGTTGGTTTGTGTCTGGTGTTACGTGATGTTGGAGATAATATAATCCGTGTATATCAATTTATGTCACAATACAACTTTAATCGAGTTTCACTTTCTTAGCTCCGTATCCCTTACTAAAAATCAGACTACGTACAAATTACGACATTTCTGGATTTATAATACCATAAAATTCACGAAACATTTTACAAAGCAATGCCCAGCATTCCATTACGCTCGCCATCCTGAGATATTTAAAGTCTCATTATGTCCAGTAGTTGCTCTGGGTACAATGTTCTTTAAACCGAAACACAACAGTGCATTTACACTGCTGTTTGGCGGGAGAAGTAGGCATTGCGGTGGTACCTACCCAGGCGGCCTCTCATATATTTTAGTTCAACAACTACAATACAACAAGAAAATGAAGTACCAAGTTTTAGCTCGAGACAAAACCAACATGATTCTGCAATAATAAATGCAAAAGAATTATCATTTGTTTGATCGTTAATTCAAGCTGTGTAAACAGTTACGTGGATATAATATATTTTGATATACAAGAGCTCGGAACGTCGTCCGAAGAGAGGCAAGCAGCGAATAACACTTAAAGAGAAACGTTCTTCGTATATTATTCATGAGACTGTAGTTGTTTAAGCTTCGGTGGTGTTGTAAAGATAAAACGAGGGTAATGAAGAGCCCAAGTATTATGGTAAACATAAGGAATAAAAAAAATAAAAAAACAGTTTCATCATTCTTTGGCAAATATTTACTGTTTGTATAAGTTTAAAATTCAAAGTAATATCTCAAAAATATATTGTAATATATTTTTCGTAAAAAAAAACTACTTCGTGACTTTTCATTCCATTTTACATAATAGGACAGCAAAATGCAAAGATTTATGCATTCAACTGAGCCCGCTAAACTAAGGATTTAAATAATAATGCCTTGCATTTTTTTAAATGGAATATTATTTGGAATTTCGAATAATTTGCTTATTCGCATTTACCAATAAAATAAGTAGTTTGTTTATAGCGTTATGTTCTCATATACCTAAGAATCTGAGAAAAGTTTTCAGAATAATTAAGAGAGCAACTTATAAAACCGAGGATAAGTTGCGAAGCACGAACTCCTTAAATTAGCAGATGTCTACGAAACGCTATTTATTGAACATTTGCGGAGGTATCTGGAACACATTCATTAGTGGATTTATTTGAGTATACAATTAATCTTCTATTTTTACACAAAAAACATACAAGACAGCCGATTACTCTTGTGAATCAACAAAGCTGATCACAAGAAATGGAAGGAACAAATTAGGCGGACGAAATCGACTTTTTTAGGCATGATTGAAATTCATAAGGGATTGCTTTTGTCTTGTACGTGAGCGTGAATCCGCCATACAAAAAATATTTTTATTGACTTATACTAATATTATAAATTCAATGACGTATACTTTAACTTTAACCGTTTGCAATACAACTACTGAAAATTGTTAAATAAATGATTAATATAGACACCCTATTTCTTTCCAGTACCTGAATATCCATCCATCCATCCATCAGCCAAAGGACGTCCACTGCTGAACATAACCCTCTCCCAATGATTTCCACAGTGACATGTTGGAGGCAGCCTGCATCCAGCGACGTCCCGCCACCTTTACCAGGTCGTCTGACCATGTTGTGGGTGGCCGTCCTACGCTGCGCTTTCGGCTACGTGGCCTCCATTCGAGAACTTTTTGGCCCCATCGGCCATCAGTTCTTCGCGCTATGTGCCCCGCCCATTGCCACTTCAACTTACTAATCCGCTGGGCTATGTCGGTTACTTTAGGGGCATTTCACGTGAAGCGGGCAGCAAAAAAAAAGTGAGGTTCCAGAATTCGTTCATGTTCTGTTTATCTGTACTCCTAGAGGGTATGAACGTGAACACGAAATATTTTTTTTGTATGTGGTATAGTTTTTGAGTTATTGATGTTGAAAGAATTGGAAAAGTTAGTGAAAGGGTTTTTTGGAGGCGATTTTTTTAATTGAAGAAATTAACAATAAAATACTATATATATCAGATTATGTAGTTAAAATACAGTGCTTTATTATTTCTAATCGGGATTACAAATTACTTCTTTTTTTCTTATATTAAACCGGAAGTAAATGTTTCAAATCAGAATTTGAATAACTTGGCCCGTAAAAATTTTAATTATTTTTATTGTAAAATAAAGCTAATAATATATTAATTTCACATTAAAAGTTGTAGAATGTTATCTTTACATGTTTAGGAGATACATGAGTAAAAGTACATAGATGCCGCACTGAGCGTGGTACCAGACGCTCGCGTAGGTCGCCCAGTCAGCAGTAAGGCAGCGTCTATCTGCCTTATTCATAGACGAATTTTATTTAGTTAGCAAACGAATGTGTTGTCCCTTTCGAAAGACTTTAGAATTCAGTTTGAGCGACGGAGACAAAACATTAGATAACTAAAATAGGTTTTTAACCTGTCTATGAATAACGCCCCATAAGTTATAAATTAATAAAAAAAAATCGCTTTTATATTGTCTATATAGGCAATCATATTGTCATGTATAAATCCCACAGAGGTAAGTAGAATCAGATTTGGCTAGCATGGCTTTAAATATATATGAACTGGCTCGGAGTAATAATTAATTTTAAAAAATGTGGATATATTTATAATAATGTATTTTATTATATTATTATAGTAAATAAAACAAACAAGATAATACATTATTGAAGATTAGTACGATTTAATTAAATGAAAAATCAGCACTATAAGAAACAGCCGTTTATTACTGCTCAAATGAGGAAATTCAACGCCTACGGATTACCAGAAACTCTTTCGTACGGCGAACCCTCAACTGCGGAACTAATAATTGGAAAACGTATCAGTTCCGAGGTTGATTCTAATTCTAAAACATTAAAAATAATTAAATAGTACTAATCATTAGTCCTCGAAACCGACGAGCGTGTATGCAAAGATTAATAATGTGTATCTTATTTGTTTTATTTATTATAAAATACATAATTATAAATATATGCACATTTTTTAAAATTAATTATTACTCCAAACCAGTTCATATATATTTAAAGCCATGCTAGCCAAATCTGTTTCTACTTACCTCTGTGGGATTCATACATGACAATATGATTGCCTATATAGACAATATAGAAGCGATTTTTTAAATTAGTTTATAACTTATGGGGCGTTATTCATAGACAGGTTAAAACCTATTATAGTTATCTAATGTTTTGTCTCCGTCGCTCAAACCGAATAGGGTATTTGACTATCATCGAATGTTTGTATTCTTTTGTAGACAAACACAAGTGCCATTTTAACAAAACATTTTTGTGAAAACAGTATTAAAGTAGCTTGTAACATGAGGCAAATATTAGTATTTTAAATGAAAGGGGGCTTAGTGGGGATATCTTACCATCCCTTTCACACCCGCACACTACAATGAACTATAATGCACAGTGACATCACTAATTTTCTTTTGCATCTCTTTTCTATTACCCCCACTACAAGATTTAAAACGTTTCTGACTTGTTTAATTCTGAATGGATTTACAAAATTCTTTGTTAGCTAGATTTTGGATATGGATACTTTTTGAATAATACAAGAAAAAAAAGAGTCAAATACGCTATTCTAAAGTCTTTCGAAAGGGACAAAACATTCGTTTGATAACTAAATAAAATTCGTCTATGAATAAGGCAGATAGACGCTGCCTTACTGCTGACTGGGCGACCTACGCGAGCGTCGGGTACCACGCTCAGTGCGGCATCTATGTACTTTTACTCTTGTATCTCCTAAACTTATAAAGATAACATTCTACAACTTTTAATGTAAAATTAATATATTATTAGCTTTATTTTACAATAAAAATAATTAAAATTTTTACGTGCCAAGTTATTCAAATTCTGATTTGAAACATTTACTTCCGGTTTAATATAAGAAAAATAAAAGTAATTTCTGATCGAGATTAGAAATAATAAAGAACTGTATTTTAACTACATAACCTGATATATATTGTATTTTGTTGTTAATTTTTTCAATTAAAAAAATCCCCTCTAAAAAACCCTTTCACCAACTTTTCCAATTCTTTCAACACCAATAACTCAAAAACTATGCCACATACGAAAAAAATATTTCGTGTTCATGTTCATACCCTCCAGGAGTACAGATAAACAGAACATGAACGAATTCTGGAACCTCACTTTTTTTTTGCTGTCCGCTTCACGTGAAATGCCCCTTTAGTTCTCCTACGGATCTCCTCATTTCTGATTCGATCTCGTAGGGAAAACCTGAATATACATATACAATATTATAGGTAGACATAAACTCACGCCTTTATCCCCGAAGGGGTAGGCAGAGGCGCCACCAGGACACCCACATTTCGCCTTGTATGTTCCGTCCCATGATGTGATAGGGGGCGAGCCTATCGCCATATCGGGCACAAATTCCTGACTCCGGGCTGATAATGAATAGAAAAATCCAATATCACTTTGCCCGACCCGGGACTCGAACCCGAAACCTCAGCTTTGTAACCGTACCGTAATACAACTACGCCACCGAGGTAGACAATAGTTATTAATAAAAAGTGGTTATTAAGATATAGTACAGTAATATTGACGTAGGTATTATAACTATTCCTTCGTATTTAATAATTTATACTAAATATAAAAGATCTTTAGGAACCCTTCTTATGAGGTTTGAGATTCATTTATTTCTCTATAGAACACAATATATATTCACTTAAATGAGAAACAATCTAAATATAAGTACAATCATTTCGTGGGCTTAATAAAAGCAAAAGATTAAAAAAAAAACAATAAACTACTCAATATTAAGAGTAAAAATTAATAAAACATGCGCGGGTGGATCTATATAAAATTGCAAACAAAGTACTGACTAATATGTGTACAAAACAGCTTACATTTTGTGTACTTTCATTTGCATACAATTTAAAAATAAACATAAACAATGAAAAGTTACCAACTTCAAAAAAGCGCAGACTTAATAAACAAACTATATTTACATTTCATATTCGGCGCGGCCAGACTAATCCACATTAACTTTAATCCCCTCAACGGCGAACACTTACTAAATGAAAAAACTTAGTTTAACTCAAACAAGATTAGGATTAATGGTATAACATGTCCACTTCCATTCGGGCATTTTTCGGCCGAGACGTTTCGGTTTCGGACAACGGGCCGCGTTGTACCGAAGACGATGCTTTTACGACTGATCGTATAAACTTTACTCCGGATGTTTGTCAAATTGCAACAGTAACTTACAATGAATGTGAGCAATAAAAAACAAATTCGATTAACTTTGAACTTGTGAATGAAATAAGATCATGTGAAGAGTTTATATTAGGTTTGGAAGAGTTCAATGACGGTCACATTAAAGGGAGTGAAGGATGTCGCCTGTCCGGATGAAAAGGCTTCTTGTGATAAGCGATATCAAAGAAAGTTACCCTAAATTGTTTTCTTATAAAATAAGAATACATTTTTTGCCATACAAACCGAGTATTGAATTTATAACTGTATATTTGTCTATTACCAAGAAATTCGGTGCAATACGATGCAAATAACTTCAACACGTCACAAAGAAATTACACCGTATCTTTACTGAATCATCAAGCTATGAAACAATTAACCTTGGGATCTTTAAGTGTGAAGAAGCAATTGTCCAGGCCGACATAATTGTATCTTATTATGTCGATGATAATAACCAACAAGTGCAGAGTAATAACCTACAAAGACAAAAAGGTTGCTTCTTAATATAAATATGTGTATACAGCATATCACAACTTTTATTGCATAGGTTATATTTAACACCATTCAATAGCCACGCGTCACACAATCGCCGTACAAAGTAAACAATAAACATGTTTTGTGTGTAGATGAACAATAATTTTAGCATATTGTCAAACAAAGCGGCAATTACCATCGCGAACAATACTACGACCTTGGTGGAAATAAGAACTGGTGGCAAATTATACATACCGGGTATATCAAGACTGCGACCGAAAACGAAGCCGGGTAGTAGTTTTAGTGGTTACAGACACAATGCAAATAAAAATTTCGCAAAATAAGCGACAGATTATTTTTTGCAATTTGTTTAAATTCGTTGTGTTTGGGTAGTAAATACCTAGTTATTGCGAAAATAATAATTTAAACTCTAACATACCATTGCGTCTTAAAAAATAAAAAGGTGTACATCATTATTTTAGGAAAACCATGTATTTATCACCGAAATACGACGATAAGTAAAAAATTACCAAAAAAAGATGACGATATTTTTTTGCGAATTTTTTTGTTGCATTGTATCTGAAGTAAGTAATACTACCACCTGGCTTCGTTTTCGGTCACAGTCTTGATATACCCTGTATAACATAAAACTAACGAGAGCACGTGGTACGAAATCATTGTTAGCCAATATTTAGTGTTGTAAATTTAATGGCTGTTTGAAGGCAATTAATAAATAAATAAATAAAATAAATAAATAAATACACCCAACAGTCACATACATAGTCCTGACCCCACACTAAGATCGAGTCTTGTGTACATAGGCAATCTTAAAATAGCCCTTACGGAATTATTTTTTAATTCATTATAGGCGTAGATGTGTGATTTTAAGATAAGCTACAATACAGCCAGTTTTAAATGCAATCTAAATAACCTTCTGACCGGGGTAACATTGGCTCACCGGAAACCAACGTGAACTAACTCCTTTGCTGTTGCGTTCAGTTCGATTAGTAAGATTTTTGAGGTGTTATGTGTAATAACACGATCGCAGATGCTTTTAATGACTGTCCTGGCTACTTATCCTGGTGAAAATGTTTAACATTTATCGAACATATCACTGCGTACCATATATTATAAAGACTTTTGGTTTCGAATGACTCTAAATCGTATCAGTTCATTAATATTCAGTACGAAAGTTGATTCCCCAATGTAATCGTGCGAGAAAGGCAATTCCGCATAAACTCACTGCCGACTAGACGTGAAGTTTCAAGTTTCAGTGACAATTGTATAGATATAACTTGCTTCACGTGCATTACAGAGTGCGGTGCAATTCTGACAATATGTATGTAAATCACCCACGCTTCGCCGTGACCTGTTTCTAACTGTGGCAACGAGGTAAGGCACCCGAATTGTAATATCTCAACATTGAGTTCAAGTATTCGTGTTAAAGTGATGACATTGTGTAGTGAAATAAAACTATTAAGTACTAACAATATAAAAATGTTCAAACTTAACTTATCTTCTGGTAGCTCCTTCCTGGGTGAGATATTATTTGTAATTATTCCTCTAAATTGGAAAGTTATGGATCATCCCCGGAGGATAATGTCTGTTCTACTTGACGAAATTATTTCTCTAGCCGGTGAAGTACCTATGTAAGATAGGGTTTTAAGTTACGGCTTACCGGCGGCTTACTTTATACGGCCTAGATACCCATAAATCAATCATGCATGAGGTTTGTATATACATATAATTCAATAATTGATGTCCACATTTTCCAGTCATTCAAATTTTGCAAAATATTAATGGAATATAGTAACAAAACACAAATTAATAAACGGGTCAACGGTCATTACACGGTACAATAATCAATATTAAATTATTATAGCAACAAACGTTATTTTGGATGCTCTGACCGGGAAATACGTCACCACTGTTGCACACGAACAGTAGCCATCTATTGAAATGTTTAATACAAAGCGAATGAATATTAATTTATATTCCAGCACACGTCCAAGATTTATTATAAAACTGTGATGAAATATTGGAAAGTTATGGATCATCCCCGGAGGATAATGTCTGTTCTACTTGACGAAATTATTTCTCTAGCCGGTGAAGTGAAAGTTATTACTATGAATGAATAATATTTAAGAGATGAATGATAGACCTACGCTATAGCTAGGTTTCACTTATCTTGGACTATCCCGGTTGAATGGTAGCACGGTTTCATAAGTAAGCACCACGATATATCATATAACAGCGTTTGTTGATCCTTCAGCACGATCTCATTCAAGGCAATGACACCATTATACAAGAGTTTCACCTTTGCATTCTTTTAATTTAGTTTTATGTCCCGCTTCGCTGCAAGGGTAAAAGGATTATTTCTTGCCAACTTCTACTTTTATCTTTGGTGAATTTTAATACAGCTTGAAGACAAGTTGTGTATCTAACTGCCGTACTCAGAGACATTTAATGTCAATTAATTAAAAATCAAATTGTTATAGATAATATTTTATGTGAAATATGTCTTTTTTTTCCTTATTCCTTAAATAATTTATTATTTATCAAATAATAGTATTTTGAAGCAAAAGTATGTATATTTTGATGAATAAAAAATATATACTGAATAGGAAAGAAAGAAAAATCACTTTTTTCGAGTTTACCGTCCAATAAAACAAAACTGGTTGTAATGACTGGTGAATAACATGATTCAGAAGTTAGTGAATCTTGTTATAACACCGAAAATAACCAACAATATGACTTTCATACAAGTATCTCGACAAATATCACTTTACGTAATTTACTAATTTTACGTAAAAATATCAATGACATTTCATCGATTTCGCGAATCGCAAAAAAATTCACTCAATTTTCCACTACAGGCCAGGGGTTAAATCATTAGTTAGTGTAGATTTTTCCAAGAGACTCTATACTAAGGAACAATTTAATTGACATTAAACGTCTCTGAGTGCGGCCGTAAGAGGTTCGCAAGCTATTGAAGTTTGCGAACCGAAGCTTGCTCAGTGTCAATTCTTTGCATACCGTTGATCCTGATAGACAGTATTGCTGTGGTGGGTATGTGGGCGGAATAGTCTTAAGTATATTCACTATTTAAGGTATAACTTTTCATTACTACAATAATTTACTCGGCACCTAACTGTTATGGAATAATGATGTTATTTTTCGCAGTTCAACGATCGACCGCTTCGTTCATTCGAAGTTAAATGGTTATATCAAAACGCCAGCGCAAAATATTAAAGTACAGCCTTTTGTTCGGCGACACGCGTCAATTCGCTTCAGGGTAAACTTTTATGAACGGAAAATGCGTCGAAAGCACACTATGAGCTAAAATGACAATTAAAATTCGTATAGTAGGCAATTCAATTTAACTTAATTGTTGTATTAATCAACTCATGAATACCCAAAAAAATCTGACCGAATGCACTAATAGCGAGCGCTTTGTTGACATGAATGCTACAAGACGTGGGGAATCTTTGTTATACAGGCAATAATACATTCAGAAAGTTACGCATGTACTCTTGAAACATGTAGGAATAATTGATTTTTCAAACTATGGATCACACGAATTAGATTAGGCATTGAATTAATAACGTTGCGGTTCACATAACATACTCGCTACCACTAGAAAATGGAGATTCTACATTTTAAGCGTTGAACAAATCATTTAGGAACTATATACAAACAGAACAAATTCATAAAATCTAATAATGTTCAAGAACCAATCCTCTTGAGATCGTCTTATTTAACTACGGAGTAATATACTTTGTTCTATAATATACCTAATTTTAACATAAATAAAAGTGGTCGCTTAATATGAAGTAGAATAGACCAAGACAAGCCTCAGTATCATCCCGGGCAAAAAACTCCTAAATTTTCTAAGCAATGCCTACCTATATTCTTTTATCACCTTAGTGAGTCGTGTTCAAAGGTGTGCCCGGCTTCACCACGGTGACATTAGACTTCACAATTCGAACTAATTGCAGAGACATCAAAGAACAAAGTACTTCTAAATACTTTTTCACGACCTTTCGTTCACCCTAGAACAATGAATTGTTCACCCTAGAAAAATGAACAATTTCAAATAGAAATAATGCACGTACCATTAAAAAGTTGAAGCTGTATATCTCAGGATTAAAACTGCAATTTCGTTCCGAGCAATCCATTCTCAAGCCGACTATCGTGAACATAAATACGATATTGCTTTTAATTTCCTGCAACAGATACAGCTCGTCCACAGCGATAAGTTTGTGGAAGAAACCGTAGCACAACTTAGTAGACACAACATAAGAACGCACGTAATTACGATAACAAAACGCACATAATCGTAAATACACACGACACTAACGTCTATCTATATATAGGGGCAATTCATTGTATTCAAATGGTAGAGTTTGATAAGACAGCTGCCAGGAGGCGGTGATTCAATTTTATACTGGTTCACTTAAGGTATTTTTCCAGAGTGAACTTTGCGAATAAATTCTATGCGCAAGTACAAGAAGTAGGGAATCGGCGGGGCGATATGGCATTAATGGATGAATTATGGATGTTATAAATGTGTGGCTTAAAATTAAAGTATGAGATATAAAAAACCAGTTATGGATGACACTACCTGTATTGAAATTACGGGTCATATACTCATATCTGGTACGGACTACATTTATTGCCAAGCACATTGTAGTCACTTTGTCGTGCTAGCATAAACAAACTAAACACGCGTCCTATGACTTACGAGTAAATACGTATAGCTCGGTAATGTCATTAATGAGCAACTTAATTTCTGCGTTATGTTTCACTTTAATAACAGATTAAGGGCCTCGTTCACCATCTTTATGTAAACCGTTGATTACTTACTTTTTGATTGACGTTATTTGACAAGCAAATGTGCAGAGTATCTTCCGTCGATTTCACAAGTGAAAATAAAGTAAAGTGGTGATTATGTGAATGACATAAGAAATTGAACGAATCATTCGTTCAATATTGCGTCAAATGTTCCTCGCCCTGCCTCCCGCTAAAGTGTCAACGTGTTTTTTTCTTAAAATATAAAGAAGGAGGTTGAGATTTTAACCTTATTATAACCATGAAGTAAATACGCTAATCGGCAGACGAAGCAGTCAGTAAGTTACTTATTAATGTAATCATAGGATTAGTATTACTGGAGCATGGTGAAATCGACACATGATGTTACGGATGACTTTTACTGATGATTAGCCTAATCAACGATTTACTTGAAGATGGTGAACGAGGCCCTAAGGAGCATTTTCATCCAACTTTCAGCAATCGACATTTTGTCCGCTCTGGTATAATAAATACCTCAATAACGTTATCGGGGTATTAAATTTAACGCAACAAGTATACTCGGCGAGAGATATCCCGACGCCTTTCTAATTTGAGAGCTCGATTGGATTCGATATTCCGCGAACGGGCTTGTATTACGGTCTCTGTTATGTAAATCCCTTTTACATCTATAAGAATTTTAATGATTGGAAATAATTTAGAGCAGTTTTGAGACTGTATATATTTAGAATATTATTTTCTACGAAATGCGAATAAGATTTGAACGTAGTTATTACACTTATTTAAACGAAGCCCTTTTAAATATTCTGTGTATCAGCCTATAAACCTACGTCCCACTGCAGGGCACGGGGTTCCTCTACAATCGAGTGTACGATTAAATACAAATAATAATAAAAATATATAATCTACCCTTATCCTACTCCCACATGGGGTTGACTTAGCATGTATTACGCAAATGCGTAGGAATTGATTAGACGGGACACTTGACGGTGAATATTAAAATTGTTTTTGTGTTTTTGCTTCAAATATAAGATGTTTTGTAAAATGATCGAGTATTCCTTTAAATACTACACTATATTATTATATAACCCTTCTCAATCGTACTCTCAATTGTGAGGAGGCTCGTGTCCTGCAGTGGAACGTATATGGGTTGATACGTACGTATTGCTTTAAACATAGTTCATCAAATAAGCGGACAAAACTAAATGTTTTATTATTTCTTTAGCAGTTAATAAATTATCTAAATATTAACATAAAGATAGACTTATTAAATATCATATAGCATTAATATTATATCGTCAAAGACAAAGCATGAATGTCACCAGCACCACACCAAACCGGTAGCAATAAGGATGTTCGGCACAACGCGTTGCATCTTTATGCAAACATATTTGTATTGGCTCAGTTCTGTGACCTAGACTTGCTAGTGCTTTTAAGACTTGCGCAAAACTCGCCGCCGTTTGCTAAATGTTGATTTCATTGCAGTTCAGTGCATCTGCGTCGGTGCAATCTAAAATATTCTATGGATTTTCAATGTATTAACACTGATAAAAGACGCTTAAGATTTAAGCTTAAGTTACGACTGGCATAAAGAAATACAATTGCTCATATACAATAAGAGGTAAAAAATACCCCGCTGTAGAAACATTACAATACTCATTGATACAATTTAGTCCCACTTCAAATGTCAAATTCAAAGAATACTTGTGTAAAATAAAAATTGTGATTCTTTTAGTCGGGACTAGCTCTTTGTTATTATAACCCGGTCCCGAGGAGAATTTCTGTCAAAATATGTGCATCAAAAATTCTGAATACCTTTCAGTGTCTCCTTTGTTTTAGTTCGTAATGCCTATGTGATTTGTTAAATAAAATTATTTGGATTGAAAAAAATACATACGTTTCTTTACAACGGTTCTAGAGCATTTTTCTTACATTTACAAGATAAAAGCCTTCTGAGAAAAGCTAATCTAGCCAGAGGGCTCTTTAGATCTTATTTATTTATACGCAACTCAAATTTAATTTAGCGACATCTCCTGACATACGCTTGAATTATTTTGTTCTTGAATCATGTTCAGTCAACCAAGAGTTGTAATAATATTTACTAGCAAATATGATTAATGTCGTGAACACCTTTCTTAATTAGTAGTAGCCCGCCCGTTATTACCTGGGTGTAAGTATTTTTTTATTTTCAAATATATTATCGTTTAACATCTTAATCTTCTTTCTTTTTCTTTCAATACCGGCAAGACAAAGAGACTGCCTATGCTAAACACATTGCGGTCTTTGCTTTTTATCCTTTAAAGTGTCTGTTAAGTGACAGTAGAGAAGTAACACCCCACCTAAGTACTACCAACCGTTTATTATTTTTTAACCGAATTCAAAAAGGAGGCGATTCTATGTTCGGCTGTTAGGAATTCTTAACAAAAAATATTTTGTTCCATCAAAACGTCCCAGTACTCATCGCAACCATATATTTCTTAATTCTTGACCAAATGACGTATTAACATATGAAAAAATCGTGTAATCGAACTAGGCTTCTTTGGGTTTTAAGTGCAAATACATACTGTAGGTAAAGGCTTGTATAACAACATGAAATGATACGTATTATCTTCCTACAAAAAAATCTCTTCAATTTTCATAACACAAGCCAATGTTTACGTAGAAAAATATTCACAGCGCACGGAACAAAAGTGTGCCAACGTATTCCATTTGCAAATGCTTTTGTCGAGAGGACCCTCCCGACGGACTCAGGGATAACTTCACAAAATAGAAATACGTCTGGAAACTTCCCTCATACATATCAATACCAACGAGGATAGCGATCATGACAACACAATTAAAATGATAAAGGAGATAAGCAGAGCGGACAACACTAATGTCTCATTGTAAGTGTATAAGTTTTAATAAGAGTAATCTTTTACAATGTAGCCGCGACGTCGTACGAAGCTTTCGGGAATGAGTTGTAAAACTGTTGAAGCTGTGGAGTGTAATAAAACAGGTTTTGTGTGTAAGCCGGGATCAAAGCAGCATCTTTTGAAATATGACTACGGCGGTGTCACAGGCGGTGACAGCAGAGCTTTGCTGAAAAGGACCTCGGGAGTTGGAGAAAAGGAATTGTACAATGAATGTTGGGTAAAAAAAATAGAGCATTCTAAATATATTCTACTACCTAGGTTTCAGGCTCTAAGCCGATACTGCTATTAGAGCAGCATAGTTAGATTTTCCGGAATGGACATTTAGAAAAACTCAAAAAAATTATAATAACATGATGTGCATTATTTATCAAAAGAGTAAACATCATGTCATCACCCACCTAATCCTTTTTTAACACGCCTGAAATACAGCCATCTTCGAACTAATATGAGAGCAGTTATCAATAGTTTTTCCTAGCCACAGCATTTGTTAAGAATCCCTTTGTGCCCACCCTCAAGTTAACGGGAAATGGCTAGGCCAACTTTCCCCGTTAGCGGGACACCTACAAAACTTTGTTTGGACTGGGGTCGCTTGGCAAAACCACTCACATCTCACTACACAGTGGTGTATAGAATGATTTTTGTTTGGTTGCCTGACTTGCTTAGCTTTTATTCTAATAAAGGGACTAAATAAGTTTAGAACAAATGATCGGTAATATTATAATCAACTGACAACTTTTTTGGCTTGAGCGATTAAGTAAGTCTAACTCTTGTTAACGGAGGGTGTACCGAATATTGAAGACATGACTGCATTTGTTAAAACTTTTAGGATATCGCGTAACAGGACTTCACAAATCGTTGAATTGAATTCAACGCTAGAGTCACCGGATATTTTTAATATACAGATTACAAAGGTATGGACAGTAATCTTCTCGATTATTTATTCACGTGTTTTATTTGTATCTGTATCAGCCCATAGCATCCTACTGAAAGGCACGGACCTCCTCTGCAATCGAGAGTACGATTGAGAAGGGTTAGGCCATATAGTTGTTGGTGTGTTTTAATACAGATTATTATTGTTTGTTTTCTCTATAACGAGATGTGCATTCCTAATGAAAACAATCATACATAAGTATGTGTAAAAAAGTTTCCTTGCGATTTACTAAAGTCGTTAAACTATTTGCGGTGTTGTGTGGGTGTAGATTGATCATGAATTTGTATTTCAATGTTATAGCTTCCATCCATCCATCCATCAGCCAAAGGACGTCCACTGCTGAACATAGGCCTCTCCCAATGATTTCCACAGTGACCTGTTGGAGGCAGCCTGTGTTATAGCTTAATCCGATCTAAATAACGTTTACCTGGAAGGTGTTAACTTTGTTACGATAGTTTCAAACGTGGGCTAACTAATCGGTGATCAAACGAACATATCTGTACGTAAAGTTCGACGAATAACGTTACATACATGAATAGGAACATAGCAGATATCTACAATATGATAACAAATAAAGCAACTGTTGCTGCGAATATTAGTGAAATAGGGTAAATAAAACACGATAAAGCCTGCCTGATGACAACAGCTAAACAATACAATCAGGTTAAAAATGTCCTAATTTATTGTGTACATTGGCAGTTTTTCAAATTGACTAATTGTAAGTATGTCGACATTGAGAACAAATTGCCTAAAGAATTGTAATTCACCTGTCTTTAACTAACCGTTCTTATTCACAAAGCGAACGAGACAAAATCCATGAATGAAAAACGACTCCACGTCGCGCTCAGCCCAATGAATACAAATCAATTTATATTTCATATCACCATTTGATTATCCTTTTGATTTTATGTATAACATAAGGCCCTTGAAGACGTCTGGCTTTATAGATCACTTTCCCTAAGAAGAGAATTCTAAGAAGGATGGTAATCAATCGCGTAGACTAGAAATTATTCATATTTCTAAGAATTCTGGATTGAATAAAGGATGAAACAGTTATATTTACATACACACATAACGCTACTCACGCCTTTATCCCAGAAGGGGTAGGTAGTGGCGCCACCAGTACACCCACATTTCGCCTTGTATGTTCCGTCCCACGATGTGATAAGGAGCGAGCAGTTATAAGAGACACGAAATAATATATTAACGATGTTTTCAATACGTAATGGATTTAGGGATATTATTTTGCCGTATTGAAAAATCTGCATGAATAAAATAACAGTTCTTGAACTGAAGTAATAATTTCAGAATTGTGTCCATTCTATAATCAAAGATCGACACCAAACATACGACGCCACGTTTTTGTGAATTTATCAACATTACCTTCACCCTCAGCCACAGAAGGTCGACGGCTGAATGAAGGCCGTCGCCAAAAATTTCCACAGAGACCTGTCAGAATATTTATATAAATCTACACATAGTTTTTCATCAGCTGGTCCCATTGCTTGTTTACACGGTGTCACAGAAATTGTAAAAATAATATTAAAAAAATATGTATTGACTTGCATTTTAATGACAATCGAGCATATCCAAACACGGGAGTACTTGCGTTTGTTTCAGAGTAAACATAACATGCACTATGTACCTAACACCTTTGAAGCAATATTTATTTTGTTTGTTTATTTTGCATGTGAGTTCAAAGTGCCATTTATTAACGGCTTTGTAAAAATCTATCATATTTTTCTATTGATTCAATGATAATATACGGAAAGTCAGTTGATAGAATAAAGTTTATAAACATGGTATGTGGAAAAGTTTAGAGTCCTTTGTCCCTTATAATGTATGTAATAAATAGCAGCTATTGGTCGCACTGGAAGGGAATCGGCATTGTCGATGCCAGTCACCAATGTTCCAGACAAATGATTTGCATATAATAAAGATAATAAATGTGTTTCAGAGGCATCTTTAATCATTTTTCAAAACGCATACAGAAGCGAAAATTCTACCAGGTGCAATATAGTCTCCAAGTTGCAAAGAAACAAAGCGGCAATATCTACAACAGAACAGCACACATCGATTACCGCACCGAACGTCAATAAAAATACACTAATAAAACAAAAACTTGGCATACCACTGTTCTCGATTGGCAAACGAATGCAATAGCTAAAATTAACGTTGACAATAATTGCTGCATACGACAAAATTAATATCTTCCTAGTCCACTTTTTAAATTTACAAATGTAATAATAGTTGCACAGACGTATCGTTCAGCTGCTAATGTTTATGCACAAACACTCAACAATAATCCTTGTGAAGAGGGTGGCGTTATGGATCTAAGTGCCACTTTCTCTTGAAGCTTAAACAGCACTTGTTACTTTATTCATTATGAGATATAAACATTGTGTCGTAAATTCCGCGATTATCTCTATACTCAACATGTCACTCATCTTAGTGTTCGTTAAGGAATTATCATTACAGAGTTTGATATAAGACAATTAGTGTTCCGACCCCCTGAAGAAAGGTTGTAGTTGTAATATTCCAAATGAATACTTGAAATTTACAGAAAAAACTAAAATAATCTTCGTGCTATTCAACCTAGTGAACAGATGTCACTTCTTTCTTTGACTGTCTCGTTCTGTAGCTGCTAATTAAGTCGTTTTAATATCTTGGCCGTATATCTCGCCTTACTGTGGTTAGTCTAGTCTAATATCACACACATAATAATTGAAATCGAAAAGGTATTATATCTATCTATCTATACATCTGAAGGAAGACAAAGTATTGCATTGAAGAAAAACAATTTATATTTATTATTTTCTTTCACATCGTTAGTGAAGTTCGCGGCCTCATCTTACAACTATCAGACGAAATTACAATATTTTCAAGGCGGTACAGTTAAAATTTAATTTAACTAACTTTCCACACAACCCTAACAATAACCTTGGTATCGCAACCTTTAAATATATCTTCCGTTTGCATTAAAGAATATCATAGTATTGAAACAATAGATTGCATATTCATTATTAAGTATTGCCGACCTTGTGTCTTCGTATGTTTTTGTTGACATTCGCAACACCTTGAACTGCTGGTCAACTAACTGCTAGAGATTTAATTAAAAACCTCAAGGCTTTCGGTGTATTTGCTCAATTTGCTTTATTCGTGTAATAGTTGGGTTAGTGGCGACGTGTCAGACGCACGTTCCGGAATTCGATTGCCATTAGGGCAATAAATTTTTTGTTCATTTCCTATCCGAAAATATAATTTTCTCGGGATTGGAAAGAATGCGATCGTAAATGGCTCATCCAAAAAATAATAATTAGTAGGAGAAAGCACCCCAGGTAATTTTATAAATAAGAGTAAGTATTCACATGTTATGTCTTTCTGCCAGTATCTAGAAGCGAAGATAAAATGAAGAGGTTTTAGTACAATGAAGTCATAATTTAATCACATATTGGAGACTTTTCTAGTATTTATTTTGGGTATGAATATTTGGGGTCGAAAAGTTTCTGTTAATTTCTGGGGGTTACTCTTTGTTTCGAAACGAAGTTCGAAAGTTCGGACGTCCGACGTCCGAAGTATATTAAAAGCTTCCCACTTCTAAAAATCAATACTATTCTCTATGAGACGTATTATTCATTCCGAACTTAGTCTATGGTTACGACGTACGATAGAAAATTCGAATATTTTGTGGAGTACCCACTACCTAGGCACATTCGTACAGTTTCACGTATGACGTTCGAACATTCAAGCATCGTTTCGGACCATAAAGTAACCCCACTGATTCGTCCGACATCATTCAAAATACACGTATCCTAGTGTGTATGCCTGTAACTATTGGATTTTTTTAAATGGCGATGACAAATTGACTGCATACTTAAAGGTACGCGATGCCAACGAGAGTGTCGATTAAAACAGATCATTATCCCACTCGACAAAGTAACAATATTTATAACTATTTAGCTATAAATAGCATCCTGTTGTACAACACAAAGTTGTCTAATACAAATAAACATACTTTGTTATCTTACATACGTTATCGCTAACATAAGTGGTCCTAGAATGTAGTAAAGAAGCAAGTTTGTATAAAGTGCATACTTCGTTGGGATGTCTGATAGAGCCAAAATATGAAGGTCAACTCGCAGTTTATGGGTTTAATACGGCGGATTCGGTTATCTCTGTCCCTGCTGAAATGAAATGCCTCGGTGGCGTAGTTGTACTACGGTACGACTAAAAAGCTGAGGTCTCGGGTTCGAATCCCGGGTCGGGAAAAGTGATATTGGGTTTTTCTATTCATTATCAGCCTGGAGTCAGGAATTTGTGCCCGATATGGTGATAGGCTCGCCCCCTATCACATCATGGGACGGAACATACAAGACGAAATATAGGTGTCCTGGTGGCGCCTACCCCTTCTGAGATAAAGGCGTGAGTTTATGTATGTATGTATGCTGCAATGAAAATAAGTGACCGAGTGTTGAAAATTTAAAAAAAAGCCTTTTAAAATAGATTTTACGTATAGCTAGGTTAGGTTTTACTGGTAGTAGGTCTCTCATATGTGACAGGTCACCTGGGTAGGTACCACCGCAATGTCTGTTTCTTTTGCCCAACAGCAGTGTAAATGCACTGTTGTGTTCTGGTTTGAAGGGACATCGAAGCCAGAGTAACTACTGGACATAATAAGACTTAACATCTTATGTCTCAGGATGGCGAGCGCTGTGAATGCCAATCATTGTTTTGATTCATGGTGCTGTTTGTTTTTGCTTCTGTCCATGAGCGGTCGCATCGCTAACCATCAGACGACTGGCATGCTCGTATCGCCAATCATACCAATAAAAAAAGGTAGCTTTATACGTTAATGAGCTATAATAAACGTAATGAATTAATACGTAAAAACTATTTTTTTCTATAGTATCCCATTATATGGAAAAGCCTCTCTATCTCGCTTTTAATACCCCTCGATTAGAGGTTTTATTGAACCAATGAGTTCATTAATCTCACCACTTACGTATGTACGTAGTTATGAGAATTTTTTTTCGATTATACAGAGTAAATAAATAGTCGTATTTTATTCCTATATTATAGATATTGTAACAATTATACTTACAATTTACAAGTAGACCTTAATTTAAGTGTAAAAGATCTTCATGTAGTGCAATGTGTTATGGTAGATTTTGTAAAAATAAACTATTATCCCAATGCCACAAGTCACATTTTCCAACACAAAATGTCAAGATGTATCTCAAATTCATATCCCTTATGGTCGCAAGAAAATTCCACGAGCTCATTGTATACAACAAAACACTTAGCATTCCCGTGTCCCTTGAGAACCACTGCTTTGACATGTATACGTTTCCACTGAGCTAGAACGGGTTGTCGACTACGATATCGCGAAATTACCACAATTCACAATGGTGTAATAAGAATATCTTGGAATCCTAACCATTCTGCACCATAATAAACATCAAAATCTATGTATAATGAGGAAAATATTGATAGGTTTCTGCAATCAGATGCCGGAAAGATAAGACATCGAGACGATAATGTCACTGATCTCATTATCGTAAGATTAGATGACACAAATATTTTTGATTTGCAACACTCGGAAAATTTCACAAACAAGAACACACTAGAACAGAAACCAGTCTTTGTCTCGCGAAGTGCATACTATTATTTTTAATGTGTGCCAGACTGCGTTCGAAATACGATAGCGCGATGTTATAAGCAAATGACGTCAGTTAGCGCATCGGTAAGCAGTTTTTTATGCTCGCGATTTACGAATCGAATATTCTGATGTGAAGATTTCATTTTTAGAACGATAATTGCGCTGCACCGTACTTACGCAATTCGCAATTCAACAAGTCCGAGAGCGGAGTGAAATAAATCTCTTAACGGAAGAGTGGCTTGAACCCGGTCGGGTTGGTTTAAGACGAATAAACAATCGCACACCACCAGATCGAAAGCTGTTTATTACGATACAAGAAATTAATTGTGATAAAATAGTAGTACTTCAGTGAGGTTTTAGTGATGTTAGCAAAAACAATTTGCAAGTTTTTTACCCAACTTAAATTAAAATAATTACTGTATAAATAGCATCATCACTATGACTCACACAGTAATGTTATTACTTGAGCTCACGCTTCTACATAATTTACAATCACAACATAATCTCGACGATGCACTCAGACGCACACAGATGCACACAAGTCATAACTTACACTTCAAACGACGTCAGATAACACTTTTCTGTTACAACTTCCTGTTGATTCACAGTGAACGTCTTCAAGTATTCAAAACAAGCATTGAGCCGATGCTTCGTATGTTATTCACACATTAGTTGTATTAAATACGAGGTACGTTACTATCATAAACATACTCGAGTACATCACAGCTGATCGACATATAAACAAACTCACCTCACGGCATCACAACAACCACGAGGAACAGTCCAACGGATACTATCTCCTTTGTGCACTGAAAATACGTGGACGACACGCGATTTCCGCGAACTAAAAATATTTGAAACATTCAAAAGGGTCGCGTGTGACGCAGCGGGGATAAAGGGCGTGCGCCACCGTCTGCGGTCGGCTGAGCACTGGCGCCGAGATCGCACGGAGTACGAACCGCTCGTGTCGCGAGTGCACAACCATCAGGTGGCACGACCAATGAGTTTGACAGTTTAATTGATGCGGCTCCGGTAATGACACGTATTGTGCTAACTACACAGTACACACAATTACACGCGGCGAGCAAACGGAACACATGATATTCGGAAACAATTACAGTGTGGAAACTGGTTTTGATCACAATGAGCGCTAATATAATACACAGATGAACACAATGCAATAAAATTGGAATGTGTGTGAGGACGACTTCAAGTTTTGCCAGATGCTGTAACTGTGTCAGCGGGTATTGGATATTGCCGTTTCGGGCCGGTATGCAATAAACTCACAATCCTCGAGACAAAATATATTGACAGTATTAAATTAATGAACGCGAGACATTCATCCTTTAACGATTGACCCAGTTTTGTGCTTTATCTCGTTTCTTCGCTTATTATATTTATTAGAAGCCATTAAGCTCTTGGATACAAATTCAATAGAAGTTAACACCAAGCCGGCGGTATTCAGTATTTTTACATTAGTAGATTTATTGCTAAAAAGAAATATAGGATTGCTTTGAATGTTTTACAGGCAAATTGCTTATTCATCATAAGTGCAATTTGTTTTTTTGCTACCGTAGAAGTCATTTGAATAAAATAATAACTCCATAGGGCGTCTAGTCGTTCAGGGCAAAATAGACGGAAATAGAGCTCGTGGCAGGACACCAATGAGGTGGACTGACCAAATTAAAACTGCAATAGGAAAGGAAGGAAATAGAGGAAGAGACAGTTGGAGAGAGATCGTGGGGCGAGCAACATCATCGTTAGGGCACAAAACATTGACCATGACCGCTGTGCCAAGAGTGTAACGACGAAGAAGAAGAAGTATTTTAACCTGCAGATTTCCTTTACCGATAAAGTGTGCAGTAATTGAGTTTAAATACCAATACACACAAGACTCCGAAGAGTCGGGGGTCTGCCGTTGGATTTGAACCTGCGATCAGTCTTGACAGTGCGCATTCGGCTAGATACTCACAAACAATTACATTCCAATGTACAACACAAAGAAAATGCTTTAATAAATGATAGGTTTCATTATGGCGATAGGCTCGCCCCCTATCACATCATGGGCAGAGCATACAAGGCGTGAGTTTATGTATGTATGTTCTTTTTTCTTTACGATACCTTCAGATTGTCCGACACCGACGGCACTTACCGAACTATTTACGAACAATGTGGCAAAAATCTTTATTTTTATCAAATTACATAGTTAAGGAACTTTATAGGTTACTCCTACGATCCTTGTAATTGTACATAGGCGTCATTGAGTAAGCATTAGGGCATTCTCCCACGTGAAAAAGTAACGACTCCCTTAAGATTTTGCAGAAAACAAGTAATTCCAAGGTATTTGATAACGCTTCTATTATTATGTATAAATTGAGTCAACGGCTTTCAGTGCTAATTGTCGGGTTCGATTTCATCCAAAAAGATTTATTTATTTGGCGTATTTAGCTCTTTATGCATTTAGAAGTTATGAATGAGACGTAAACGTACATATCTCAGAGTTCTACAGATGTTGTTAGATACATAGTGGCTTACTATCAGACGAACCTCTTATTCTGAACGCTTATTCAAATCCTTTTCTTTTTTATTTATTTATTTCTCAGCAGAATACTAAAACACATTCTAATAAAACATGTCAAAACAAATAATCGACAATGCGGTATTTGCTATACAAAACATTTCTACTTGACCTTTGTATAATAGTTTTAACAATGCTTCGTATTACGTCACGATGGAATTGAACTTGCAAACTCATTTAATACTGGGTTTCGACGGTAAATATTAACATTAAGAAGCATTGTGCAAACGTGAGCACAGATCTTGGTGGAAACTTAGTAATAACTATTAACTATTATAATTCTCTGCTTCAAGGATGTTGCGGTACTGTACATTGCACACTGCATCGTTGCTGTAATGTTAAGATTCATAGACGTATTATAACTAGATGGGACACTGCATATAATATTTGTGCGCATGTTTTGGTTAGATTACTAAAAATATTTTAGATCAACAACTTTAACTCTGAAAACGTTTTATTCCACCTATGGTTAGTGTCGGTTTCTCGGTGTTTTTTATAATTTATAAATGACAAATTATGCATTTGTGAATTGAAGTGGTCGGCTTAACGAACTACGAAGGACAGACCACAAATCATCAACATCTTCAGCCATAGTAAATCCACTGCCAAACTTAGTCCTCCCCCAAGGACTTCTAAAACAACCTACTCTATTCATAATCTTTAACGCTTAGCGCCTACAAAGAATGCTCACATAGGTACGTCATTTTTCATTTCGATCCTTCAGATAGTGTTGTAACACTACATTATTGTGTTTATGCAAATATAATTATGGTACTATATCATGATCTTCATTGTGAAATATACAGGGTGTACAAGAGAATGGCGCACCTGCCAATATACATTTTAGTAAATCGTGATTACGTCTAGATTATGATGCATTTTCGTAGCCGACTCTGATAATAACAAAGATGCCGAGAAATCAAGAATTAACATCACACGTGCTACCCCTTAACATATTACGCCAAAGTGATTGAACCTTACAACTGAACGGGTCGCTCCGCAACAGATAAGCAGGAATAGGTGATTAAAACTACATAATTGCCACGCCACTTAGTGTACATAGTTAGGCAATAGGAATTTAACATTGAACGAACCTTAGAATATGTTATGTAGAGAACATGGGCAGAAGACCTACACTAATTCAAGCGTACTGCTTAAGTACCACTAATGATCACAAAATAAATAATAACTGACCCTATAATTAAAGCCGTAAATAGGTACCTTAGGTAAGGAGGTAAGTGCTGGAACTGCCAAAATCCCGCACGAAAGCACTGCCACAATTTGATAACATTCAACAGTTGTACGTTCATAATTCACTTCATTAGACACGTAAAATGTACTATGTGTACATAGAGCCGTCGCTCGGTCTTCCGATGCAACGTGTTTGATTCAACTTCGAGTAATTTTGCACAACTCACTAAAGTATTCTACCGTTTTTAGTCACAAACCCATCATCATTGCATTGGTCAAAATACACTTAGATATTAAACTAACACTTCACTAAAAATACCATGGGATATTCCATGCGTCAAAATTCATAAAATTCAATCAAAATAACTGAAAAAGAGTTGATAATAATAATGTATACGACAAATACTTGTACACGCGAACGTAGTCCGAATTCAACTAATAAAAGATAAATGATTTTTTCGAAAACAGTAAGATAAAGGCTTGTTCACATTAGACACATTTACACGTATTTCATTTCATAATATGTTTTTTTTTCTAATTTTTACACGTGTTTACTGTTTTCACTAATTTAATATCATAATATGCTATTTCTTAAGTAAATACCATTTACTCGGCTACAATGATTTTTTAAATTTCGTTTCTATTATAAGATTTCTGTACATTTTTTACCATTTTAAAGCAACATTATTATTAATATTCATTAAATAATAAGCAAAGGCAGTCTTGTAACTGTCTGGATCAAATTATGTAACTACTTCAACACATTTAAACAAGATTAATATCTCTGGGGAGAGTAACGATCACTTTATCAATCCATTATGATCTTACGTTTTTACGTAACTCATAATATCAAGTACCTAACCAAATTAAGTTGTACTAAGTGTGAAGTGTGAACACATCCTAACATGGCGGTCATCCTTTGAAAAATGCACACAAAACACCGCCAATGGTATTAGTGTCACTCAAGCTCGGAAGCGGCGAGCTCAAAGGAAGAATAATCGAGCCGCGCTAGTTCCGACAAAGTTCCGACGAGTACACAGTGACCTTCGGCTTCCTTTAAGAAATGGGCCGAATTCTGCAATCATTTTAATATCATATTTTTTATTTATCAGTGTAAATGCGTAAAATGAAATTTTTATGAATATAAATTACTTAGATAATTTAAATGTTATGTATTACTAAAACATTTGTAATTAATAAATTTGCAACCTAATACAGTTTAACCGAGGACCAGCGTGATTTCTTGGTATCTTACAGTTTGGATTTGTGACACCTTAAGGAAAAAAATTACAAAACAGTCGATCCATGCACAATGAAACTATAGCAAAAGTTATTATGTCGTTAATTTTTTGACACTATAAATCTAAGTACGCTCCTGCTTAGCTGTTTTATTTATGTGAAATGAAACAAAAAATTCCTTTTTGTAAAATTAGAGAAGGACAAAGTGTACAGCTGAGAGTTCATGACCTGGCCTATGTGTAAAAAATGTTAAGGCGAAGTCAATGAAAATTTTGTTGCTGTTAAAAATGGTTTTCGTGGTATATTTCATTAACCATTTAACTAACGACGAAACGACAAAATACGTATATGTTAAAATCTTGTTCTTTACCCATTTCAGTTGGATTTTTACGAAAATGTGATGGTAATACTTGAAACTTTAAACGGTCATAACTCAAAAACGGATTAATATTTTCCAAACGTTATATTTTTATAATCATATTAATATTATGCCTTTGCATCCAACTTAGCAGGTGTTCCATTGTCTTGTACACCCTGTATAACATATTGACAGGTTTTTTACTAGCCTAATGGATGTTTAGCTTTAGAGTTACATTCGCAACGAAGCGTACATATGCGGCCATGGGCAATTTATTTATCCGCTAATAATATGACAGTCCACAATCTAAACGCGTTATGGGAGTTGATGGACAAAGTGTTCACGTATAATTTGAACAATATTGTGTTTATTTACTTTTTGTTTACTGTAAGATATTTTTATTTTAAAGTTGTTTATCGTGAACAATGAGTATTGGTTACCTACAATTATGAGTGATGTATGTACATACAAAAAAATATATGAAAAATAATGGTGTCCTAATTAAATACGGTGTGTAAATAATCGCTGAGTGTTGTTTTCAGAACTTATAAGGAGTACGTATAAAAGTATATAACTTACTAATGCTTGAAAAAAGCAAAGTGGATGTAAGTGTAAACTCTGGTGAAGGCGCTTTAAATATGAGATTTTCATAAAGATTTCGCATTCCTGTTAAAACTATTTACATGATCTTGGTAAACTATTACTAAAATAGCACTTCCAGTATCATTATAATACATTTTGTCCCTAGATCAGTGCATCAACCATCCACTGTTAGCTCGAACCTTGATGCAAATAATCTCACATCCGGTTCAGCGACATCTGTAAAGAGTTTCGGGACAAAACATTATATACCTATCTATAGAAATGGAGAACCTGTATGCAGTACATCAAGGAGATTATAATTACAAAAATAACATTATGGAAGACTGTATGCTCATCTATTCTCTTTTGCCATTACATCATTAAAAAAGGTGTGGATAAAATTTCATAATCTATAAAAAGATAATGATTAATGCGTATCAATTTTCCTGACATACAAAAAAAGAACACCGCAAAACTATAAATCAAGGAAATATAACCAATCGCATACTGCTCAAAACAGCGAGGTAAAAAACCTCATAGTTTGACCTAATTAACCGATGACTCTTTAACTACTGCTCCAAACCCAGCCACTGAGCGAGTCCACTCGAGATTTTTATCCGTCCAGCCTAGGTAAACAAAAAGAGGAATAATGCTATCTGCCACGCTTACTGAATTAATGTTAGAACTCAACGAGGTTGTTATGAAACCATCTGTTTTGTCGAGGCAGTGATTTACGGTTGTCGAGCACGGCAGCATGCCATGATTCTTGCGATACAAAGAATTTACCTTAACTATTTGTTTGAATTATATCAGTTCTGTGATCAGGAAATCACAGGGTTTATTGTATAAAATTAGTTGTTTCGAATAATAGATTTACTCAGAAGTCAATGCACCGGGCTCGGCCCTACTCATCAAGTGTTAAGTGTCTTATTGTTCCGTAATCACTGTTATAATAAATATTCATAGGTTTAATTAACAGTGAACGAAAACACTTAAAGAAAATCTACATACTTGAAAATTATTTAAAAGACTTACGAAGGTAGATTCACTAATACATACTTAAAAATAATACGATTAAACCACACTTTAAATTATATTTCGCGTTGATTAATAAAATAGGAACAAAAAAAACACACTCCCAGCTCAACAAATATTGCATAATACTGTATATCGACTTGGTAATATTTAAAATTCATCAGCCGTAATCCCTTCGGCTCTAAAATTACACGCAAACGTAAACACGGAAGTTACGAATTTGTTGCCTGAAATTGGAGCACCGTTAATACTTTTCCACATTTTCAAATTAATTTTATATACTTATACGAGTAATGGAGTAAATGAATTCATAGATATAATAGGGAAGTGAATAAAGATTCTTGTGTTAAATAGGATTGAGGCACACATAATTTTGGTGGTTGATGTAGTATGATTTGTATTATGATTACACAACTGGGTGTATGCTCATCGATAACTCCCTACGAAAAATGAGTGGGCTTAAATACTCCACGCTACCCTTTTTGACACTTGGAAGCCCTTATAAACTTGTGAGTCTCGTGTAAAAGAACTCGTAGCTAAAATAACTTTATTTCTCCGGTGTCCAAAATATAGACAAACTTAAAAGAGAGATTACCTAAAAGAGGTTGCAGGCTGTCGCTGATTGCTTCTTACATGTCACTACGGGCTATGGCAAGCCTTGGTGTGGCCTATGAATACCAGTGTCCCATCTATGGCAAAAGATACATGATGACTGCCTCGGTGACGGAGTTGTTCTACGGTATAATTGCAAAGCTGAGGTCTCGGGTTCGAATCCCGGGTCGGGCAAAGTGATATTGGATTTTTCTATTCATTATCAGATCGAAGTCAGGAATTTGTGACCAATATGGCGATAAGCTCGCCCTCTATCACATCGTGAGACGGAAATTACAAGGCGAAACGTGGGTGTCCCGGTTGCTACCAGGGAAACCTCTGCCTACCCGTTCCGGGAAAAGACGTGAGTTTATGTATGTATGGATGATGAAATGTACCACCGAAAAGCCAGAGCCTCTAGACTCAAACCGACGACCTCATCTCGGAAGTGCTTTCGTCCAAATACTCAAACGCTCGCTAACGCGTGCAAATATTCCTCGATGGAAAGTGAACGTAATTTCCGTCTCTGAGCGGTGCACTCTCGAGGATTATTTCATAGTTTGCCATTTTGATTTTGCCAACGTGTACCGTTCCGTTCGATCGTCACTTGACATTTCCTCGATACGAGACCGATAAACACGAATTTCATCAATTTCCTTTCGATAAAAATTGAATTTATTGAAAAACATTCATCATTGCGAATGATTTTGTTGGGTTCGTGAGATATGTATCAGCATTTGTTGGTTTTAGAGATTATTGCAATCGTTTTTCATACATAGATACAAGATCTATCAAATCGTTTTTGTAGTGATGATCTGTGATAGTGCTAAGGTTGATGGATAGAGTATACAAATCGTCAAATCCTAAAACCATTGAGTCCCCTACATCCGCATCTACCCGGTCCCGTCATCCTCCGCCGAAATCTAATCCTGACAACGACGCCTACTCTAACCGCTACGCAACATTGAATACCTTATTGTCATGCTTTAGTGCATCTTATCATATTATTTTCGAGATTATAGCTAACTCCTACCCAGATGCATTATATTAAAAATACATTATTATTATAAAGGTTTTGTAACATAAACCTTAAACAAGATCATTGTTAGTGATGAGGCCGCCGATTGCACTACTGTCAGTCTTGTAAAAACTTTTTATCGGTTTTTTTTGTATGTACAACAATAAATAAATAAGTATAATTAATCAAGCACGCTTCATAAACTAGTTCAGTCACATTTATCTAGATGTCGCTTTCTTTACCAATAAGTCCGAAAGTAAGATTGTTTAATTCGTTTTAACAAGTTAATATAATTAAATCGATCATCATAAAATTTTGCATACAGAAAATAAATAAATAACTTAATGTGTATATGACAGAATTAAAATTAAAATAAGGATTTTTTGGCACTTTAGATGAATGTCTGATATAGAACACTTTTATCCAAAGCGAAGCCGTGAGCAAAATCTAGTATAAAAACCTGTTTGACTAAAACAGATTTGTAGTAAAACCATAATCTCGTCTTGTAAATACCACTTTATTAGATAAATACTCGCTACATCAGACACAAATAATCACTGTTGTGGAAACAACACTGCTTCCCACAGTTTACAACAAAGATCCGTGAATTTAGTCTAAAGCGAAATGCGGGTGTTATTTTAAACATCCAAGTGTGAAAACTAGCTAAATAGCGATCGGACGAATGTTTTGACCAAAGTATGTAAATATTTGTTAATGGTAGAGATTACATTGTTATTTCGTCTACAGACTGATCTTTTATAGGCCGGATCGACAAAGGTTGTATCAGGATGCCTTAAAAAGCTCTAAACAGAGTATCTTCTGGATAAAATAAACAGAGAAGTGATAAGGTTAGCTGAGGTTAACTTACCACCTTTATTTAATCTGGTGGAAGTTTTACGGACCGGAATAGCAACCATACACGACGACACAAAAGCCGCTATACTGACAAACGCATATAGCGTTTTGGGTTCAATACTGTACTGCATCAATCCACTACTGAGCACGGGAGTCCTGTATGACTCAATTTTGATTGCGCTGCAGTTACCGCTAGGAGAATGGACACTATCGTCACAGTTTAAAAAAATCTATACTGCTCATCCTTCCATCCTACTGTTAAGGCCACGTTCATGCTGACAGTGATCTCTAATCACGTCCCAGGTAAGCCTCTCATTCGATATTCGCTTGAACTATTTTTCTTCTACCAACCCACATAAAATGTCCATCTTTACGGGCCGAAATTCAATTTCTTAATCCGGCCGGCCATCATACATTCTTGCCCTTTTTCATCCAATGTTTCGGACCAATGTCATACAGATACCTATTCCGATTGAACGGAAATTGAATTACTATTGAATTGATCATAAATGAGCACTTAATTTTTATTCTTCAAACGAAATTTATAACTATTTTTTCTTATGATTGAATACATGTGAATCATTATAATGTTTTGAACAAAATATTTAACGTAATGTACGCTATACTAAAGTTTTGCAAGAGGGTTATACACAGATTAAGATCCTTTTAATCCATCTGTAATATTGTTATTTCTTAGTAGTTTTTTTCTCAAATATAATCAAACAACGGAATCAGTTTGTGACATTTATGTCCAAACTCTGTCCTAATTTCAGACAATTGTTTTGAATTCGGTCACTTAAATATTAGGCGTGGCGTTTAGATCAATATTATTATTACCTTGACGTATCATAATCAACAGGCTGACATCCCATTTATAGACAGGCTTCAGTTCGAAGCCAAGACCATTGAAACCTCATACAAGAAGATCAATCTATTAATCAACTTTTTTATCAATAAACATAGCTGTATCGAGGTACCGAAGTTGGTCAAAAAGTGTTAGCTTAATATCATTAAAAATATTTGAGACGCAATGCAAGGATGCCAAGACCGGCTGAACATTAAGTCTGAAAAAGGATCGTGGCACTGACTAGAATATCAACAGGTAAAAAGAAAGTTTTCTTGTCAATCATTAATCCGTTACTGTTATCGCCCCTTTAACATCATATCTTACATACGCAATAAATACGTTACGGTAGCAATTAGAACCACATAGTCAACAAGTTGTTTTTAAACTCATTGGCAATTTATAATTGGTGTTGGGAAAGTTTCGATAGGTCCTCGCTATAAGTGGATTGGTCAATATCTAGTACCTACTTGAACTTATGTGTACTGAACGTGATCATTGTTTATCACCTAGATTTAAGCTAGATCAAACTGGAATTCGATATTTTTAATTATCTCAATACACACTACGTTCGTTATATCTAGCATCATCATGCCTAACGCGAGTTTCCTTATAAAAACACGTGAAAAAATAAATAATTAACAAATTAGTTAATAAATCTTTCTAGTAGTGTATTAATTGTTTAAAGTTATTGAGTAAGAACACGGATCAATTATGCATACATACATATTGGTTTCTTAGATTTACGCGAATGTTACACATTGAAATAAAACTATTTTATACGGATTTTATCGCGATTTGGTTTAATTTTTACATTTTTTAACTTCCCGACGTTTCGATTACTTTACAGCTTTCGTGGTACAGTCCACCCCGTGACCACCAAATTTAACCAAATCGCGATAAAATCCGTATAAAATAGTTTTATTTCAATACATACATATTGCTAACGCTTTTATTCCGATGGAGTATACAGAGGTAAAATAAGTGCAACCTACTGTCTTCGAGCTTATTTTCGTTCCAATATAATAGGGCAACCCCTAAAATAATATCTTTTAAAACTAACGACAGACCGATCACCGAATATTCGTTCAGGCAACTAAAAGTGTAGAACAAGTTATTACTTCTACGTATTATGTAAACTTTCGAGCTTTAACGTAAATGAAATTAAAATCAAATATTTTAATAAAAAAATATTCAAAAAAGCCAATATCCACCCGCAGTGATTACTATAGATATTCAAACGTATTCTATAAAACCTCTTGACTAGACTTACTGCTTTGTACCCTCAAGCGACTGTGAATCATTACACACCTGTGTGTATATGAGCTACAAAAAACGTATCCAGCAGCATAGAAATAATTTAGGCAATTGTGCCACAAAAAATATCTGTAACAAAATTAAACAAGCTTAACACACCTTTATAGCTATCCACGCCTACCAGTTTCACAAATGATTCACCAAATAGACGGGCCAAAATTAATTTCACAGGTTAAATATACAGGTTACAGTGATTCTCGATTCATCCGCGACTTACTGCGGTTATTATTATCCGGGCCGTTTCCAGAATTTCAGCACACAAAAATTTACGATTTAAATCAAAATAGCTTCACTAAAAGCAATTTTTTTTTAAATCTTTATTTATATGAATTAATAAATACCACAAGCTTTCATAAAACCCAAATAACTTGGATTGATCAGCAATATTTCAGAAAAAACGTAGTTTGAAAAATAGATTGAAAAGGCTTTTTTCGTACTATTTACAAAGCTACTATATATAGTGCAATAGACGTGCCCAAGTTCGCAATTTGGCAACAACAGCAGTCGTTATGCCGAGTTTGAAACACTATGAGTGCCTTAAAAATCCTGCTATTGGTATAGCTGAAATTTATCCACCAAACTATATTGGGACAATGCGGATAACGTAATATCTATATCATTAGACCGCACATACATTGGTTTATTAGTTAAGTGAGATAATCCTTATAAGTATCCTTATAAGTGAGATAAACGACCAACAACCTATGGTTCTACGTGGGCGTCCATACCAATCTAATCATAATTAAATTCAACTAAAAGTAATAAGTATTGGACTTACTTAAACCAAATAGACGGCACCTTAGGTAAGGGCCAGGTTAAAAGTACCCTGAACCGACGAGAATGCATGAAGAGATTGATGAAAGTACACGTAGCGAAAGTAGTATGTCAAGATCGAGGAACGTGGAGATCCATTGTCTCTACCTACCCCTATGGGATACAGGCGTGACGTTTATGTATGTATGTGTATGTAAAAGTAATAAGGGCAACCATAACCACCAGTTATGAACACACGACGTCTGCCAACCACTCTTCATAAAAACATAACTAAACTCATTTCATACGTTGATTTAATTAAAACAGCGCCATGATTGGTGTCAGTAAATCATAAGTAAACATGAAGGGAGCAGTGTTTACGTTTAATTAGAAGCGTGTTTTTGGAGGTGAGTGATTATATAATGTTGAAAAGTCTGTAAGCGTGTTGGGATAGGACTATAATTATAATTAAGCGTATATTAAAAGACCTTGAGGCTTTTCAGTTTTTTTAATAATGTTTCGACGTAATAAATTTACTTAGATGTTATATCCTTTACGTCCGAATACTCAAACGCCACTTAAATATTATGTTGCACTTAACTACGCAAGTCCCGCTTAAATGTACTGATTAAGTGGAAGGTGGGTAGTTAAGTGCAACTTAATATTTAAATGGCGTTTGAGTATTCGGGCGTTAGTCATTTTATTCGGCTACCCTAAATGACTGAACTTATACTATTAATTATTACATTTAAAATGCAAGTTCTACCTGAAATTAGGCAGTTGTACGTTGTAACTGTCCTTTAATTATATATCACTAGGAGCACTAGTCAGTTTGCCGCATCGTACAAAAAAATAACAGCTTTATAATTATAAAATGTATTTGCTTAAAACATTGACCTCAGTCAGTTGATCTAAGAATAAAAACAAACGATTCCAATTTTTTATACAGACCTCACAAATTCACTCCAATCACAGACTGCAATACTATTCTAAGGTCTTAAAATGGAATGATCAATAGAGCCAGACTTCGGAAGCATTCTAAATTTATTGGCGGCACGGCCGGTCGGATGTCACAGAATTTCTACCAATCTGAACGGAGAGGTCAGCGGCCCTGTCCGTCGCAGACCACATTATTATCCAAATTAAACGATAAATGGAATTCAATTGTACGAAATACAGGATGAATTCGATGGATATTTGGTTTTTGTGATTGGTTTTAGGACGAATTGTATTGCATTATATTGTTCAATTGTTAAGACAATAATATTGAAATGCTTTTTTGTAATGACTCAATAATGTATCTTTAATGCCCCTGTTGGTAAGTGCATAGCAATATAAATACAGTATAAACTGGCGAAAAATGTTTATCTCTTAACGGTTGTCTGTTAGTCGGTTCATTTTTGAATATATTGACACAGGTAGAACTCAAAACGCGACACTTGCATGGTTCACCGCGACGAGTTTACAACCATAATGCATAGTAGTCTCTATCCAAATGAATACGATAATCCTGCAATCAAATTTCGAATTAGTGAGACCGACTTCCTGCCAAGATAAACGTTAGGTTGCTGGGTAATTGTAGCCATTAACTTGATCCTTTCACATCCATTAAGTTCACGTTGCACTGACCACATTTCAAACGCATCGAGGACAGAAAGAAATGATTAATAAATAAATAATATATTATATGCCGTTCTATAATTATGACTATTTTATGTGTGAGTGTCTTGGTGCCGTCTCTGCCTACCCCTTCTGGGATGAAAGCGTGAGTTTATGTATGTATTTTAAAATCGACATCTGATGTATAGATAACCAATTTCTAATCCCCAAGCACAAAAGAATGACTAATTACTTTATAAAAGTCAAATACTAAAAATACCTCTCATACAGTTGTATGGAAAAAAGCTTAATACGTTGCTATCATTGAAGCCGACTAACAGTGACGGCACGTATACGAAAGTATCGTAAATGCTGCTAAGATAATTCACCTTTTGGGAATAGTACGGGCGCGCAAGAAACTGGCAATAAATATCTCTCAACGAAATTTCTTCTCTCTTAGGAATAAATGTGCGCAATTATAAAAAGGAATATAGATATATTTATTTATATAACTTATTTACGTCCTACTGGTGAGTAGAGACCGATCTGTACAATGTAAGAGCGAGGTTGTGTTTACTCGTAAATCTGCCACGTCCACCACACTTATCAGTCAGTTACTATCAATATTTTCCATCCCACCTATGGGGATTCTTAGAACTGCTGCCAGTGCCAAACGGTACAGATGGCTAGACTTACTCACAATAATACTGACCTACTGTTTTTTGCCAGCACAAGTAGTCGCTTCTTAGTTTCGTACCAACACCATTTGAACGCAATACAGATAAAATTATAAATCTATCTTAAACCACTAATATTCCATCTCACGTTCATTTATTTAAAAGCTAAAACATTTGAACGCGTCAATTTCTCTTCATTCCGGTCACGTATTGGTCATAAATTATATTGTCACTTTCGCCAACGTATGCTTAGTTTATCCGAAATTCGAGCTAAATGTATACAAGCTTCATCTAAGTCGAGGTGAACAGTGCACACATAAATTTCCAAAATCCCATTAGCTTGCAAGGATTTCAACTTTCGCCCCCAGCACGTCCGCTGTCCATTGACTAGTCCATTAGCGCACAGCTTCTTTATACAACGCTAAATTATTAAGGAATTTGAAGTTAGACATATTTCCTTTGTTGGTGAGTATCATCAAAATTTTTAGTACGCAAGGTTATCATCTTAGTTATCAATATTATTGTTATTGCTGTATGTACTAATTAACCAATGTTCAATCTTATAATTAGCAGCCGAATAAACTATCCATATTACCAATCTTGTTCTCAATCCGAGCATTTTATTTAAGCAGCGTGTAGTTCAAACTACACCCACGCGCATTCAACCTCGCCGAAATATAAACCGATTCTTTGAAATTCTACCATTTTAGAGTAAAACCGCGGTGGACTTATAGAGTGCTCTTGTGTTCGTCCCTGAGGTAAGTAACGGCCCGTGCTCAACATACCTTTACGTACATATTTTAGGGAATGTCTTTTTGTCATATGTGTGATGGAGTGCATTAAAATTGTATGATCTTGTGAGTAGGTTGGCTTTACGATATAATTTATTTTTGAATGAGAGGAAAGCTGTTAAGCGCTCCTTGCGGTACCTCGGGGCTGGTTAAAATATGGATATGGTGGTGTCACTGGTTTTTTGACTATGATTACGCCAGCATAGCCACTAATACCTTTCGGTGGTCCTGTTCGCCCATTATAGTCATCACCAGATTTCCTAAAGCAAGAAACGTCGCAATTTTCTACGCTACATGCTAGTTAATTTAATCACCCGGATAATATTAGTTTTAGCTGTGATTAATTATTATTAGGTTCTAAGAGGGTATTTTCAGGTAAGGTCATAGCCCATGGGGCATTGAAACTCAAATAAACTTACTCCAATGTTACAATTATCATAAAAAGCTCTAAATATAAAGATCAGAAAACATGCCAAAACTCGTCGGCAGCTCTAAACACTTCGAATTACAAAGAGTTATAACAAATTACCGAGCTTAAGACAAAGTTGAAGGAGAGACGATGATTAACGACGAAACATTTTGTCAAGTGAGAGGAATATCTTAAATTTTTTGGAGTCGATGAACGCTTGAGCCAAGTACGTGTGGCATGTGCTCTTGAAAACAAAATATGGGTAATATAAATTTATTGTAAGTACTTTTTTACAAATTAGCGTCTGAGTTTAATTTAGAACAATTTAATAGCCCTCAGTTCTAAAGCCAGTTGCTGCGATTACGACTAATTGAATTGTGTCCGCATAATCTACATAAATGTATATAAGACAAGGTAGCGTAGTTGGCAAGATGACTACGAAGTAAAAGGCCACAGGTTCGAGCCCCAGAACAAATATGTATGTATATGATTAACAAAGATTTATTTCGAATGTGGATGGAAAGATACTAGGGCAGCTTATGACACGAATCCATGACACATCTACACACAAACGCACACGTAAGAGGTCCAACAAAACTGGTTCAATTTAAAAACTCGGCTGTTATGATCAAAATAGAATTTCAATTATTCAATTCAGACGCAGCGGACCATTCGCTAACACCACTCTGCCATAATAACATTGCACTATAACCAAATTAAATGTAAACATTGTACTTAACATTATGTAGTTTTATTTATGTGTACTTTTATAATTCACGCAATACGTCCCTATGATGGGCACAGGCCTCCTTTATGATTGACTGAGATAAAGGCCTTAGTCTACGACACTGGCATAGTGGGTACTAATTTCATAGCAATTTTGGGGGAACTCTAAGATTTGTAGTCATGCTCACGATATTTTCTTTAACCGGTAACTTAAGTGAAAATTAATTTTTAATACTTACAAATTTGAAAAGCCCGATGATTATGCCTAAGTATTGAACCCGCGACTTAGCAGTCTGGTCTGCTACCAACTGAGCTATAGCATACATTTAAACTCTTCGAACTGGATTAAACATATCTGTCAAATTGAGCAAAACTGCTCATAATCCCTTCATTAACTGTACAAAACTTCTACTAAAATCCAAATTTTAAAACCGTTTTAACTTCTAGTTTGGAAATTTTGGATAAAGTTAATTTATAAAACTAGTCAGTTCTAATACAATAATCTCGAATAATACGAAGTTTAAACATTTTAAAATTGAATTTATAGACAATTTGAATTGTAAAACTAAAATCTGCATAAAACTCTGCAACATTTTAATAATAATTTTGACTTTGATTTCATAGCTAACATCAATATAATTTGCTTAATAACATGTAAGCTCACGTCTACATCCTCCAAGGAATAGGCAGACGTTATACTAGTCTCACCCAGTGTAAAACGAGATTATTTCGAGCTTAGTAATGGACCGAGCCTGCGGTATGCGGGGAATTTCCAGTTCCAGGCAACTTGAGGTCTCGAGGAAGAGATTCTAACCAAAAATATATCCAAACCGAGAATCAAATGTAGGACGTCAATAATTCAAGCGATATCTCTTGTGTTCCTTTATTAATTCCACTAAAATTTATATTTTATATCAACACAAAGCATCTTAACGTGTAAAATAATTCATGACCATAATTTTTAGCATCATTCCAAAACTTTACTCAACAGTAAACAGCGAAATCCATCAATCCATATTTTTACAACACTCAAAAATATTAGAATTTATTTATCTAATATTTTTACAACAGCCTACAAGCCCATCTATCATCCGTACAATAAATCATGTATGTATTGTTTATACGTATTAGCAGGCGTTGATGGCACACAAATCAGCGGTTGATTTGCATTGCTAACGGTGCGGGGTCATCGACCGGACGCGAAGGCCGCATTAGTGAGCCGGTGGGCGGTGACGTCATACCTTACGGATTGCCGGGGCATGCCGAAACACTATTGCTATTGCGCTTTTTTATGTGTATTTATAATTTAACATTATTGATAAGAAGTTGTGAATTTCATGTATATTTGTTTAAAGTTAAGCCTTAACAGAGTACATTCCAAATGTTTCTGCATACAAATTCATCATATTGCACTTATTCCGTAACTGTAAATTAATTTCAATTAAATTCATTTCAGATTTTTACAGCGATTTTTTTTATTTACTTATTATTTTGCCATTATCACTCCAATTATACCAATATGTATTTACCTAGCTTATAGTATACATAAATGTTGAAATCCTATGGTCCAATGTATATTTCTTTCTCGGGCTCTAAGAACAATACAAGTATCGACTGATGTTTCCATAGCAATCTCTAATGAGTAACAGCCACAGCACATCCAAAATATAAACATATTTGAACCTAATAAGGAAAGCAATTGCGCAAAATCTACAATACAAGATATATTCACTTTGGACGTGCACGCATTATTTTATTCAGCTATATTATGAAGTCTGAACGATAATCACTCTAAACGTGAATTCATTATAATTTTATTCAGCTATAGTCTAAAGAGTATAGTCTATGCCAGGGTTTCTCAAACTTTTGAATACACGAACCTCTGTTGAAGTTTCCAGACGACAGCGAACCCCTTATCTAACTAATTACTAATGAATAAACACCCAAGATACAAAAGGTAACATATACAGTCCCAAAAGAAATATCTCTTTAATATTACTTAATGTGATGGGTGGACTTGTTTTATTTTAGATCTGACTCGGTAACAAGTGGATTTCTGTACTTTATTTTTATAATGACCAGGTGTTGAAATTCAAACAAGTATGTTGTAGCAAAGGATAAAAGGAAATTCACCGCTTGGCGTAAGAATTCGGGATAGTTTTCCTGTCTAGTTTCCCAAAAATCTATCCAAGACATCCTTTTTCATCCAAGAGCTTTATCTACGGACACTTCTAATAATTACTGAATCATCAATCCACCATTACGTAAATATCTATGAAAGGCGAGCCTCTGGGAGTTCTCGTACCCCATTTTGAGAAACCCTGGTCTATACGATCAAATGGTTCTAGTCTGGAGCACGTACCGTGTAAACTGACGCCGACATTAGACGAGTGCACAAGACATTCACGCGCACAGGTCTTACATAAATTATTTCATATGAGTTTTTGTCTAGACTGTACATGTTTTTGAAGAATTTGCAAGAAAATGTGTATTTAAATATTTAATGCAGCGTGAGAAAAATAATTTCTGCAGTCAACGCTAGATGTTGATTTTTAGGAAATTATTAACATCTGTGTCCTCATCCTGGCTAATTTTTAAATAACTGATGCAATATTTCTAGAGATTAGCGTATTTCTAGGTACAAAAAAGGCTTAAAACTATTTGCTGTATTCCCTAATCAGACAGAAATATACCGCCTTGATAAATTACTCCCAGTAGCAACTTAAATACTATTAATAGCATATTTACTAGACACAATCTGGGCGGGGCAGTACGTTAATAAATAAGACCTGTGTTGCAATACTCAGTGCAATCATTACGCATGATATATGAACAGACAAACAAAAAAGCCTCTGCAAATCTAAATACGTTCGCATACTTGAAGAATACAATAAAATAAACCATTTTAATTAAACAACTCGATGGTGCGCTGTCAAGTATATTTTTTACTTATATTTACTGTATTGTGTGTGTAGTATAATTTACTGCATTCTTTACAACTGAGCCGTAAATACAATGACATAAAACCGTTGATTTAAGAAGAGTAATAAAACGTACGCCTTTAATGATCTAACTGAATAAAGAATACATGATTGATGGCAACAATAACACTGGCCATATTGTTCTTTTCTTTCTATCTAGCGTTATTTCGCCCGTTTTTTTAGAATCCTTGATTGTAACACTGACAATATCCATACATCTATACAAAATGTATGTCGCTGATTTCAGGCAGCTTCCAAGTTCTAAAAGTTCGCTTCGAATATTTAGAGAATCAATGGTGTTATAGTGAAGCATGACCAAAACCGGGCAAAACGAATGGAGATTGAGCAGGAAAGTAGACCCTGGCATCGATTGGGATTAAAGAAAAGTACAAAAAAATATTCATCTTAATAAAATGCGTTCTGCTATCGGGTGAATGAGGTTAAGATGATCAACAAAACGTTACTTAAAAACAAATCTACAAGGGCCAATCGCCTACAAAATACCACCGTACAGAATTAGACCGCCGAACTTTACTGCGGCATCCATATAAAATTCATCTTGTATTTTTAGAGTTCCATTTGGCTTGTTGATACCGGTAGTAGCTCGCCGTTGCATTATTGACCCGGTCGGGCTAAGCACATACCTACAACTATAAAGTTTATAGCACCGCCACGATTCAATTTCATTGAGAATTACGTTACCCTGTTACGAAACTTGCCATATCTTGCGCAATTTTATCACCGTTTAATCTAGTACCAGGTGTACCCGCTAAGTTTATAAACCTTTGATATTTTTATTAATTTACTCAGAGGGAATCGTGGCATGAGATTAATTAATTCCGAGACATCTGTAGTGCGATTCTGTAAAAAACAAAACTCGAATCGAAACTCATTTCCGAACTCACTCTCACTTCGACAGTCACTTTAAGTGATATTGTTTTGGTATTCTGTAACATCATTCAAGGTCGCGTGAAGCGAGGTGAGTATCGAAATGTTGTGTGAGATCGTTCCATAGCGCTAGTGTCGACCTTTTGAAGTTACGGTTTTCAATCCACGTTACCGATTGAATTTTTGTCGTTATTCTTGCACGAATAAATCTATTTCAAGGTTTTTTTATGGTAAATATGTGATGCGTAATCATATTAATATGTTTAATAAAATAACAAATGGTAAATAAAGGAAATATAAATAAAGTTAGGCTGAACGCAATATGCCTTTGCCACACTCAAACATTGTTGTAAAACTAGAAACGTGACGTCATTCGTCGGCGCGACGAAACTTAAAACTATAAACAAAGTGTATTTTATGTTAATTTGTATTTAATTCAAAGTACATTTAAAACGTTGATTATTATGGAGTGAATAATGTATAATTACATTGTATTGGTGTGGTTTATGTTATAGAGAAAGAAATTAAATGCATATATTGTCATAGATCAATTGACCGCGTTTCCCATCCTTCGTTAAACCAAGTTGAAGCTTTGGTACAATATTTAGAAGAGAAACCGCATTTGGCTTATAAAAATTAAAGCGGTAAAAAAGTGCTCAAGTACCTTGCACCTTGTTGAAAGCTCTCGACTAGGTCGCTTAGTTGATACTAGTAAGGGGCGTAATTGATTCTCTAAATCTTGAATTAAGTCTTCCGAAAGTCTATAGATGTTAATAAAATCATCGCTGCGACTAGTAAGGGGCAAATTTGTTATAATTTGAGCTTGACGACGATTCTTTTTTAATTCTAATACGTAGGCTTCTTTAAGAATACTTAATAAAATAAATGATCGAGCCATCTACAAACAAAAAATATATTAACTGCAGTAACTAAGTAAAAGTACAGTAAATCATATTTATAAAGGTTATTTATCGACATTTCGAACTTTCCTTGATATTATATACTTATGCAGCCCTTTTTTTGCTAATGAAATCACTATTTATTTTCTTTTCACTCACAAACTCGCACACAAAATAGTAACTTATGATTTGACATAAAGGATCGAGGTGAGATTCAAAGTGAACATCGAAATCTTTGTTTCAGAATACCAATCAACGTCAAATAACTAAGATCTTACCTAAAAATAGTTCACTTCACTTGAGTTCTCACCTTATGGCGCTAGTGTAGATTTCATACAAGTTACAGAATGCCAAATGAGTTTTCACTGCGGATTCAGAAGTGAGTTCGGTCGTGAGTTGTTACAGAATAGCACGGCTGTTCGCATTTTGCACCTTTTAGCGATAGAGAAATACTTTTCAGATTTCTGTCGTCTATCGAATATAATTTTAATACATCGGTATTTACTAGATCGCATTAATGATAGCAAACACGGCGTCGCAATGTCATTAGTAGTTTAAGTTTTTGGTGTACCTATTTACTAAACTTATCATAATAAGGTAAATATATTTCTTATAGCCCTGTCTTTAAAGCATAAATATAAGTGGATTCGGAACATCACGTTTTAATCCTACCTAGTAGAATTATCATTTTACAACAAGCCATTGGACATTAAACTACTTGAGACATTAATTGACTTCTGTAGAACTGAACCAAAAACTGCCAATTTCTAATTTTACAGTACATACTGGCCTAACCTACTGAAAGGCAGGCAGTCATGCAGTCGATAGCCATCGAGGTAAACGCGTTAGGCCAGGTTTAGAAACTTCGGTGTGGGATGTCGACCAGACAAAATAACGAGCTGCGAAACGCCACTGTAATTGGGCGAAGCACGCAAAATTCGGATTTACAAGGTCCCTTTGGTGAACTTAGCTCCGAGTGAGCTGACTAGGTAAATATTGTAATTTAAATTGGTCTAGACTGGAATATTTAGATTACTTTATATCAACATTTGAGTAACGTTATAAGTAAAAGCAACAGTCTCTCTATAGGATTCAGTATTCAGTTTTTACTATTATATTTATAAACGCAACAAATTGCAATATTCACAATTACAAAACGTTTCGACTTCAAAAATAATAATGATTTAATTAAGGCAATATTACTCAAATATATCCGTCAGGGTACAACTAAATGCAAAAGTATAATATCGGTATTTTATTTGTCTGTCTAGGACACAACACTTTTCCAACTAATGGTACGTCCCTTTCAGAAACTCAAGTTCCCTAGCATTTCATTATGCTTGTAAAATGTGAATTGAATAACTTCATCAAGTATTCGTATAGGGTGCACTTTAATATTAATATTGTTGGATATCATCTCAGCGGAATAGGAGAGAATTCTTTTGTTTAAAAGATAATTCCGTACCGAGAAATTATTACTGCAAGAAAATTCACGCTAGGGGACTATGGAGCTTTTGACTTCAATCATACTTTGAACTAAAGCAATTGCAACTTTGCTATATTTTGCCAATTAATTGATTGGGTACGTTTTATATTCAAAATTATGACACGAATTGCAAATTTCTCTACAAGATATTACTATAAGTATCCCGAAAAATAGCATTCAAAGCGACAATTTACTAATTAACATTGCAAAATCGTACGATGATTACATACACAGCATCTTTAAGCAATTACTACTCGATACAAATACAGGAAATGAGAGCCATTCGTTACAATTACTAATGCAATTAAAAAGTATAAGCAACATAACTGTATCTCAAGACTCAAAGGCAGTTAATTCAATGCATCCTGCTGTATTATTCAGCCTGTCGATACGTGACAAAGATAAGGAATCGCCGACGGAAGCAATTTCTCTATACCAATCTATATCGCTTGATGGTGTATTGAAGATACTAAGGCATGCGCGCACCAGCTCGCTCGGTTAGATGGTTTTATTAGTATTTCATGGGTGAATTAAAAAGTTGTAGACGTAATAATTAATCCTTTGACGTAAATACTTTGCTGCGTGTCCGCTCAATTTAATTTTGTTTTATGAATATCGCGGTACATACACACTCATTTCGAAACCTTGAAAAAAATATTATAATTTTGTATTAAAATATTATTTTCGCCTATTAGGCGATAGGCTCGCCTCCTATCACATCGTGAGACGGAACATACAAGGCGAAATGTGGGTGTCCTGGTGGCACCTCTGCCTACTCTTTCGGGGATAAAGGCGTGAGTTTATGTATGTATGTAATATTATTGTCGAATTTATCAACAGCTCCTACTCGACATTTCTCTTCTCTTCCTATCGTGCCAACATACTCATCATTCTACATGTAGGTTGGTATGTTTACCTGCGCCACCTACCCCCCATGATCTTCCAAAACTTCGGCACTAATAATGAATATAGATAGTATGTCAAAGTGTACAATTTCGTAATCCGCATCGGTTGCAGCTCGGGAACCGGGTCACCCAGATCGAGCGTGCGCCGCCCGCGTCCGTACGTCTGGCATACCCCTGGGATTGGGGAACGAAAATTAAATTAAATATTTTAGGGTAAAAATTGAAAATAGTCTCCCTGGACAGTTTTATTCTCGAATGGCAAGATGTTTGCATAAGTATCAAAGGTAAAAAAAGTTATTTTTTTATAAGAAATAATAACGCGTCGTTGAGTTAAAGAAAAAACTGACAAATCGCGAAGGAAACGCGCTTTGTTAAGAAAAGCAAAGAGATTTTCCATTAAATGCTGAACACATGGATCTCTTTATGCAAGCGCGATTACAGATTGCAAATCAAACACTAAACTATTACTTCATTGCTATGAATACAGAATGATTAAATAAATTATCGTTTAAATTCATTTTAAATGTAAAATATTTTGTAATGCAATACGAAGTGAACCGTCCACTGCCAACATTGGCAGACATTCATTTAAAAATTAATGTAGTTGAGATAACGCTCATAATACAAACATCAAATAAAATTCGATAAAATGTTTCATCAATCCATGTATCGTCGATAATAATAACCAAAAAAATGTTTTTGCTCTTATATCCAAATAATTAACATAAAATCATCGATATCAATGTTACACTAGATAAGACATTCAGTACAAAAAATGTGACCCACCTACTTGCGGTGCATGCACCGCACATTAATCAGTTTGCTTCGTGACAGTGACAGTGCAGTACGCCTTATCGCATACGTTTTAAAGTAATAAATGAATATTACGCCGTGAAACCGATAGCAAATCGTCTGAAGTTACAATATTTTAATAAAATACCGGGTAAGTGATGTAATAATGCAGTGTGCTTTTAAAATACGGAGGCACTTTATTTCTTTGACGTGTCTCGTCTATCGGTAGAATATAAGTCAATGCATAAAATAATCTTCATAAGACATATACAATAAGTATATCTCTCGCTTTTATCCGAAGAAATTCTACTGCTAAACTTAGGCCTACCTCAAGGACTTCCTCTGTGATGTTTAAAGCGGCCTTCATCCATCGACTCTTTGCAACCTTTAACGATGTTCATCCATCTTTTGTACGTCCTACGCTCTTTTATTCTTTAAAATATTTAATAAATAAATGCTATTGTCCAAACCTATATACCTGGCAACCCCAGCGCGCCGGATGGCGTACCGTCCGCAACTTGTGCACAAAAGTTACACTTTTGATATACGCTTTGTTTACGAGAGGCGTGTGTTGAATTCCCCGTTGCAGTATGAATTGCATTCCGCTTGAGAAAAGTACGAAACTTTTGAATAAGTCAGCTCTTCTGGGGATAATGGCAACTATATTTCGCTACAAGTGCATAATCATCGCTTTACTTGCTTTTGTTTCGTTTTCACGAAATCTTTTTAATATATTCATAAATGCTCTAAAATTATTCGCATTTGTGTACTTTTTGGTTCAGTCCCCTTACGTCATAAAACAAATAAGGATGCAAAAAATAAGACTTTAAAAACCTTGATGACCAGATGATTGACCCGTTCCTAAATTGTTAATGGTCTTAAACAATAGAGAAAGATGGAGATGACCGGATATCAGAATAATCTTCATAAACATAAGACAAGTATCATCATACAGCCACATGTGATTAATTTTACGAAAATGCAAGTAACCTAAACTCTAAAGTCAAAGATTTACGTAATTTCGACGTAGATCTATAAACTGTTACATCAAATTAATAATAGCTAGATTAGATCATGACACCGATTTATATTTAGTTCATTAGAAACACACAAGAATTTGATGCAATAAAGTTTCATAACATGTTACAAACCCCATTTCCCGACAGCGTCATATCTGTTGTGTGGATCGTGTTCAATCATTTTTTTTCGCTTTGGGTCTAACAGACCAGCGCTATCGGATTTTTTTTACTTTTGTTTTAGAGAACTTCTTTTAATTTTTACAACGTCCAAATCCCGCTATAGTGACCTATCTAAGTTTATCGCATTTAGAAATCAGCCAGCACACATCTGGTTTCAAAAGGACCTATATAACTGTCGACTGGTGACAGATCTCTCGCGAATTTTGCTTAAACCTTAAGTTGCAATGTAGTTACATTCACTTGAATATATAAAAAAAAAACAAAATCAGCATAGATAAATTTAGTCCTTGTCGTATATTTCCTCACAAAGTATGCTAATTTCGCACAAAACGAAATTCAAATGGGAAGCATCAAAATACACTAATTGTTTAAAATCAAGCTTGCGACACGACAAAACTGTTGTAATAAAACTACAGTGCGGTTGGTGCTTCTTGCGACAACAAAGGACTTCCATTACTGCGGTCTGAGGTACCGACCGCGGTTGCACGTGTCGCGCCGACACCGCGGCCGGTGGAAGGTTAAGGCTCAATTCACACTGGCCTGAATAATTCTAGCAGCATCTATCGCATTTTATCCATTGAAAATGAATTCAGATTGGACATTGTTTCTTACTTACCAGACCGAGATCGAATTGAGAATGAACCGCGGTCGGCATTATAATACGCTCAGCAAAGCAGGGGACAAACTATTGGGGCTATGGGATATTATATATCAAATACAAAAACATACAAAAATTTACAATTATATCAACTCTTGATTTTTTTTTGTTGAATTTCGTTGCGTGTTAAAGACAACTTATTGTCCATAGGAGACTCGTCGAGTTTCATTGCTCGGTGTCAATTGCTATTGATCATAGCTATGCAGGAGTTACAATGGTTGTAAGAGCGGGAGAACCTCTAAGAATGTACTCTATATTGTATTGAAAATGAAGCTCAAATGTCCTTAACACGTGTCCAGTGGATCTATTTTAATTATATCAGCTTTCGCGCGTTTAGTGCCGATGCGACCCACATCGGACCGGCCATAAAACAATGGAACGTGGCGCCGACATGAACTCTGTACGTGACACCATGCTGAAGCGAGATTAATATGAAGTGTACTGTGTAATATCAATAATATGATTGATGAGTATCATTTAGATTAATATTAAATATTCACATCTTCAATGTAATCTACTAAATAGAGGTATATTGCACAAAAAACGATTTCTGATTTGAAGGTTGGATGTTTGCTTCATATGAATTCTCTCAAGAAATATAATTTCCATAAGAAACGATGTCCTTTGAACCAAAGAACCGAACTCTCTAATCGAAATCGAACTTATAATTTCCCAGCTCACAGGTCATGTACGCTTCTACTAAAATAATGAGACAACGAAACCGTACTAACAACGTACAAAATTAAACCAATATTCTTAAGCTTTAGTAAAAGTTTCTTTTCATTTTAAATTTAAAAACAAACAATACTCACGCGTTAAAAAATAAGCGGTGTGTGCCAACTGTATAATAATTGTGAATGATTAGAAGTCGACAAAGTATGAGCGGTATACTGTGAAGCCGGATACTGGCAATTAATAATAAAATACGGATCAAAATATATCGGTGACAGTATTGAATCATTATTAATATCGGACTAATTGCATCACCGGTTGAATGCAAATATATTTTTAAAGTACATCTATATCAGCTATGTTATATTTCTATATATCTCTAAACACGTGTGTCAGGCAGGTGAATTTCAGTGTGAATAGTTTTCCTTCCTTTAATTGATTTTATCAAAACCACACAAATGCAACACTATTATTGCTTAAGCCTTAAACGATTCTACTCGTATTAATTACAACGACTTAACACCCATTTCGCAAAAGGAAACAATTATTATTAATCCGCAAGATTAATTAGCCTAATCATGCGTTAATTGAACAAGCGAATGATTTATGAAATTCCATCAAAAATGGATAAACAAACACTGAGCAATAGCGTTAAAGAAACAAACGTGGGAAGCTTCAGCAGTTCGTTTACTCATATCCACCAAAATACGCATAAACATTTGCACACTAATATAGCGGAAACGATTACGCCAAAAAGAACTGAAAACACGGTTCTCGGAAACCCGATTCATGGTCTATTTTCAAAACAAAGTGAATTTATTTTACGCCTTATTCGTCTAACTTTTGATTTCAGCGTACGTTTAGTCATTCTAGTAATTGGGCTTAGTACACCGCGCTGGCTATTATTATACTAGTAATAAGTCTTGTGAAAGACTTATCAAAGGCCTTATGGTGATTTTGTCATCAATTAATCACGCCGTTGTCAAATACCAACAGCAGGGACTTTGGGAATGGGCACTTTTTCAACCAAAAAAAAGGAGGAGGATCTCAATTTGAATGTATGTTTTTTTTTTATCTAACCTAAATGGTGATTCCTTATAATATCCTTGTTTCGACACCAAATCACTCCACAGCACTACTATCAAAAAAATCCTTATATAAAAGCTACATTTAAACCAAAGATAAACTGCAATACTCCGGGATTTAAAATAAATTCTGTAAAAGCATTGAACAAACAGTTTTGTTTACAAAGTACATGCGGAATGAGGAGACACCGGGCAATGTCGACGACACGCAGGTTGGCGTGACGAAACGAAACGTTGGCACGCCACCGTATCGACGTGAATTCTTTTCTTACATTCATTATGACGGCATATCGGGGATTGATGAAATATTCTTACGGCCTCTTATTCATAAAAAGATTTAAAACCTATTTTGGTTATCGTATGTCTTGTCCCTTTCGAACGACATTAGAATTTAGTTTGAGCGAAGAAGACAAAACACACATATAACTTAAATAGGTTTTATATCTGTCTATGAATAAGGCCGTTACTATAGAACTATTTTTCATAATATTTCACACAAACCTCATTTTTTTAGGTTTACAGTAGTATGGAAAGCTCAACTACGCTTTAATAAAAAATTGAAACATATTTAATTTTTAAGCGATTGAAAACTGCCTCCCTTTTCCTATAAGATATATGTATATATAAAAAAAGAGAAAGCTCTGGTCCCCTATGATTTGATTCTTACAACGGTGCCAAATAATTACCTTTTTCTACTTACGTAACCTTATTCGATATCTATAAATAAAAAAAATATTTGCTCTAAGCAGCCGTATACAATAATTTTATTTATTACTGTTTTGAAACAAGTTTATTGAATAAGCGCAGTCACGTACTTTATTGAAACATTCAGCTAACATACGTCATCAATTAATTATTCGTAAAATTAATTAACTCATATTGTCATGCTAAATAGGGTCACGACTGTATCTCGAAAAGGGTAGGCAGAGGCGCGAATAGTGTTATAAACTATCAATAGTTCGCCGAGATTATTTTCATTCCATGATCTGATAAAAAGCGAGCTTATAGCAATGCCGGGAACAAAATCCAGTATCAAAGAAGATAATATAATTTGAGATTTTTTCAGACTGAAAAAGTCACACAAAGTAAGGAATCCCGACAGATTTCAAAATGAAATATTTTATATGTAAAGTATTGACTAACAAAATTCTAGAATCTCTTCCAATATTATTCAAATATAAACATTTCGAATGTTGAAATACTTCACGAATACACAATCTCTTATTCAAATTACGCTGTTCAATTCTAGTGTTACGTATTTGTATGATATTGGGTCTTTTCAGCCTTACTCGCGTCGATTATAATTATTATTCGTAATCCTGCCTCAGAGTACAAAATGTATTTAAATATTTTTTAAAAATCAAGAACAAACACCCCCTAATTGATGAGACGTCTATAATATAAATAAATGGCACTACAACACACTGCTTACCATCATTCAAATCCGTATAAGTAATTTAACTCTGAACAAATTTCATAATACTTTACGCGAATTGCTTACTCGAATTGATAATACAATTCCAACGCATTGTGAACCAGGTGTTAAGGACATGCTTGTATTTACAATATGATTACAACTAGAAACAATTTATTTTTAAATACTTAGCTAAAGATAATTTTGATTCGAAAGCACGCCCCAATCTTTCCCCGACTCGCTCACCGTCATGACATTATAATAATGACAAATAGGGTAATTTTGACAAATTATCGCATTATGGGGATGAATTAGGCTCGCGAATAAACTTCACAAAAAATAGACTGTTCTGATGACGATTTGAAATATTATAAAGCAATCAACAATATCATGGTATTATTACCTTATTCATTAAATTACATTCGTATAAAATATGCCAAATTCACTACCAGCTGTGTTTGAAGTTGGATATTTATTTTTAGTGGACTACCATATTGTTTTTATCACGTTTCAATAAAATTTATTGAGTTATATGAAAATATATGTTTACCGCCAAATAAAAATAATAAAATTATACCCGATATTGTACTTCCTATTTTAAATTAATTACGGTTACCATACCCCATCATGAAAACCAAGTGTAAAACAACGCATAAGAAATAAAATACTTAATACCTTCCTAATTTATTTCAAAGATGTATTTACATGTGACGAAATATTATATCGTTACTTATTATTCATAAGAGATGTGTATGATTGATTTCATTATTTCTACAACCTTGACCATTGCTGGATGCAAATATGAATACAAATGAACCAAATATGTTTACTGTACCAACTTATTAAGAGATATTGCAAAAAACTCACCATTGGCACTAATAGAACTAATTTGATAATAGCACCGACATATCAACACTAGGAACACAATCCAAGATATCACAATTGGTCCGTCCTGCACCAACAACGTTTCCATTTTGTGCATAAACCACCACAGATTTTGGCGAAACACTTCCACCGCCATGCAAATCACACGACTCGCGTAAATCCACATCAAAGTACTACGATGATCCTTGCACATGAACACTGTGGGAACACTGTGAAAGAAAAAATAAAAAACGCGTGCGGGGTAGACGCACGGCCCGATGTCATCGTTCGACACTAAAGAAATGCGCCTCGGACGCTTGGCACATGCGCGGGAGTCGACCCAACTAAACGATTTAATTAGTTGTTTTTGGAAACGTAAACATTGATAGCATTGTTTTGTTGAATATTTTCTCTAATTACATTCAAGCTTTTGTTATTTGATGTATTATCGATGGTGACTGGAAGTTTCAACATCGATTTATTTTAACGATAGCACGCGCAGCTAAGGAACCGCGACCGACCTGAGCTCGCGCACGCGTCATTCTACCGTACACTGTACATGTGTCGAGTTGACGACCGTGCACTGATAACTAAAATAAAACACCTCCCAAGGAGAAATTGATGAAAAAAACGAGCCAAATATGAGATAAACATTCACGTCTCATCTGATGTCGTTGAACTATGTAAATTCATGGCGTAACTATGTTCAACTGGTTGGAGAAACAAATTCTACTCTCACATCAACATGCTGGACGTTACGCAAAATTAGGATTTAAAAGTCAATGATTAGAAATATTTCTAGAATATTTTCGAAAATTTACATTTATTTTCTATCTAATCGAATTCTAAGATTATTTCATTTAAAGTGCGAGTGAAATAAAATATAAAAGAACTTAACGCACGTGACTAGAATTACAAAGAACAGCAGACGATTAAGATCATAAGTAATTAGTATACATTGCATCAACCGCTTATAACGGGTTCTGTGTATTAATGTGTTTTTATCGTGGATATCGATTTCAAGTCCTTAAATGTATCGTTTTTTTTTTCGTCTGATTCTACATTATAAGTAGGTATACTATCATGGTATACCTACTTATAATGTTCAAGCAAAACCTTAAAGCATAGAGACAACTTATATTGATCATATTTAGTAAAAGTAAAGCGATTATATTATTAGTTATACAAAAACAACACCGAATTTAAATTTACCATTATTATTTACCTCTGATATACAAATAGAAACATTCAGAAACATGGCGTATCGATTGAGGTAAACATTCTGTTTACTCCGCAAAATAGCCGAAGCCTTTTGGGAAATATCAACTTTCTCTTTATTTATTCTGTTCATTATGTTACATTGTATTAAAGGATAAATCATTCATGAATTTAACATGGTGTATTTTATTACGCGGAATTTGTATCAAATCGTCAATAATATTAATTAGAATTTAATATGCCGTCGTGCTTCAAATATAATGGAATGTTGATTTCCACAGTAAAATTAGTTTATTTCTTATTTAGGGCAAATCTACAAAAGTATCTAGTGTGATCAAGATAATAATTCAAGCTTTAATATTTATTTTACTGTTTTATAATGTGTAGTATTAGTAAAAATTTATTTCTTTCAAATTACAGAACAAAATGCGTGTATACTATCTAAAATATACAATATTTTTTTCAATTTCTGCCTTTATAAAAATTACCGTAAAGATGACATCGAGCAAGTAATTCTATCGTAAAATTATAAGTGGAATTCTATCCGCAATATGTATGAACTATTTTATCGACTATAAGTCTATAAAGGCAAAAAGTATTAATACACGTCCAAATACCAAAATAGCCATACAAAACTCCGGTATCCTCGAATATATCACAATGCGTGCAAACGTATCAAGATTTATCTAGGTCACGAAATCATAAATCGTGTGCGAACGTACTCTAAGGGAGCAAGTACATAGAGAATTCTACCTACACAGGGATATACGTACGAAAACTCACGCCTTTATCCCAGAAGGGGAAGGCAGAGGTGCAACCAGGACACCCACGTTTCGCCTTGTATTTTTCGTCTCACGATGTGATGGGGGCGAGCCTATCGCTACATCAGGCTCAAATTCCTGACTCCGGGTTGATAATTTAATAGAAGAATCTTACTTCACTTTGCCCGATCCGGGAATCGAACCCGAGATCTCAGTCATGCAATCATACCGTAGTACAACTGCGCCACCGAGGCAGACCCGCAATTACATGTCTACCCGTAGAATACAGTATTGATTTTGTGTAGATCAACAATGTAATCAAAGCTAATATATTTCAGTAATTTTGTTACATTTACTCTATTATTTTATTAATTTCTAACAATACATCTACAATTTCTAACAATACGAATACCAATTATAAAGGCCCAATCATCCCTTCTTTATACCTGTTTGAACTAAAGCTGAATTGTTTGGAACAGTGTGTTTAGTCCCTAAGGATTGGCTTAACAAAACCCGGCAAGTTTCACCATAGCGATTCATGTACTTTTGTATCGGGCCTGGACAAAGGACCAAACGACCTTGCGCCCTTGAAACTTGTACGGCCCTCGCGATGTTAAATCGAGCGGAATTTGTCCGCCTTTTGGGCAAATACCAATGAAATTGTATTAGCCATGTGTGTAATTAAAGAATGTTAGTATTGTTGGGTTTTATTTGCTTTTATTTGTGAAGCTTTAATCGAAATCAGTTGGGAAGCGTTTTTAAGGATTTTAGGGTGGTTTCATATACAAATTAAGGATTGTTTGGTAGATAATACTTCCTTGTCGATATGTATGTCGGAGAAAAATGCATATTGTATCTACTTTATAATATGTTTATTAATCATAAAAGTATTTTATCGCTTTGTACCATGCCATTTTATAGATCATCAATCGGATATACTACATTCTAGATTTTTCACACGTTTATCGTAAAAAACCCCCAAGCAATAGCCTAAAATATAATCTAAAACACTTTTTCATGTTCAATAAAACTACACAAAGCACCCTGTATAAAGGGCAAAGGCGCTTCTTTAACACTACATTAGATCAAAAACGATGGCGTTAACGAAAACAACGTTTAATGCGCCGATCGTGTTACCAGGCGCACATAATCTCGTGAGAGTAAAATAACCGTAGGTACAACCATTTAGTTCCGCTCCACCGGGCAGGGAAAAAGTATCTCCTTTGATCTCAAACGTGAGGGTCACCTCAAAGAGCGTAACAACTTTTATTACCCGTCTGAGCACGTCAATTGCAATCGGATGGATTAAAATCGATTGTGTTCAGCGGGGATATTGATGTGAAATACTTTGACTTGGTGATTGGTTCGCTCTGTGAATTTAACTATTGTTGAGTAATAGTATTCATTTAAATGAGTCACCAATAAAGCAATAATACATAGATATCCATGTTTCTAAATTTATCTGTTAATAAAATATACAAATTAAAGAGATCGATTTCAAAGTCGATAATAATCGGAATTAACGTGTCCGACTGTGAATAAGCTATCAACTTCTAAAAGCCACACCTCAATCCTTTTCAAAGAGAACAAATATCATCATGCTAAATCGTGTAATAAAATTTACAAAAATGTTTTTTCATTCCGCCATTTTTATTTGTCGTGTGGCGCGTAGGATTAACTCGGGGGCTTTTGTGTTCAACGGCTTGCGTGTTAGATAAACTTGTTGATTTAATATATTTTTTCATTTTTAAAATGGCCATGGTTGGTAATCTGTTCGGGATTATAAAGTTGTTGTTTAAGCATTATTAGGTTTTTAAACAAAAAAGCATTTTTAGCATAATCTAATCCACTTAGTCGTGAGTTTTTTTTTTTGTTTTCGTTATTAAAATAAATTCATTGTATGCAAATAGTCCCTATAGTCATTATTTAAAATAGACCAATGATTAAAATCTTCTAAGCTAATACCAAGAAAGAACAAAGCGCCAAATAAAACTCAGGGTATCCACTCTACTTAATGACGTAGAAACAAACAGCAATAATATAAAGAGAATTACATAGAAAATGTCTCCTATCGAATCTTCCGCCACATACAACTATAACATAAAAATAATATCTGCCAACACGATGTCGTACTCGGCTAGTCGGTACATCTCATATAACGCGCGTTGCGGTTATAAAAACCTTAGAAACGAGATCATTATTATATAAAACATAATATAGTAAGCATTAACCTTGTAATGTTAACTCCGTATATTTATTGTTATTAAACTTGTTGTCTTCCTCCGTATTGCTAGGGTTGCCAGATTGGCTAAAAACGAAACGGAAATGGTGGTATCTCGGTAAGACGATGTAATACGTTTAGGCAATCGATAAGCCCAAAAATTAAGAAGCTGGTCAGTTAGGCTGAAAAATACTGGTACGACTCCGCAAAAACTCCATGAATGGATTTAGGCTTGGCCAGACTTTTACAGGAACAAGCTAGATACGTCCTACATCCAGCGATACTCTGCTAATAAACATAAGTTAGGCCAATTGATTACTTTAAAAAAACATTTAAAGACTGTCGAATCACTGACAAGAATTAATTCACTTCCAATTTCACTACGTAAAAAAATGTAACAATTTCACCCTATTTTCTAATGCACAAAACAATCGAATCTACCAGCACATTTCTTTGTGACAGCCCTATTTTTCCCGGCAGGTGTAGACGAGCCGAGGGTCCCGACCTTGGCCCATTTCGCCGGCCGCTTGCACGGTGACCTTTTAACTTCACGACCGTTGTTAATGGAGATCCGATCCCGCTTCAATGGAGACAATTAATTTATTGCAATGGTCAGAAAGAATGCTGAGTGGATTCGGTGGATTAGTTTCTGTATGAGAAATAACATTAACAAGTTTTCATATAGTAGTGCCAAATCGTTGTGGCCTACGTGGCCAAACCTCTCTCAAGTTTCTCTCAAGATTTTTTAACTCGGGAATGATACGGTTACGGTACGGTAAGAATATAGTGGGTATAGTCTAGTAAATGAGTTTCCTCTATTTTCAACACGGTTTTCCTTTTATATTGAAAAATTTTATGCCTTAAACCAGGACGTAAGCGTTAAACATAATCAAAATACTTATGGAAACCTCTCAAATACACAGATAAATTTTACATTTTTATTCCAGTACTATTCAACCACCATAAAATGATAATCTCTGGATAATGCTCTGGGCATTATAGTTTATACAATACAATGAGCTATAAAACTGCACGTTACTGAATGATATAGTATTTTACCCAGAGTGCTGGAGACCCAGTGTGCATTAGACTGCTATAAAATTACTCTCGTAAAAGATCACTCAGCGACTGTACCTATATAAAAACATACATACACTCACACCTTTTTCCCAGACGGGGCAGGCAGATGTGCAACAAGGTCACCCACATTTCGCCTTGTATTTTCAGTCCCATAATGTAATAGGGAGCGAGCCTATCGCCATATCGGGCACAAGTTCCTGACTCTGGGTTGATAATGAATAATAAAATCGGATATCACTTTGCCCGACTTGGGGTGACTGTACCTACTACTTTTTATGTTTGTAATTTTCGTTTAAATTTGCAATTTTTTTGTTGACAATAAAGTGTATTTAAATAAGTAAATAAAATACTACGGAAAAACGTACCATACTAACGTATATCCGAGTATATTATATTAAGTGGTATATTAAGTGGCACGTTTGATTTCAAGGCACACCGATTTCTTTTCGAAGCTACATGTGTATACAGTGATGAATCATTTGTCAATCATTAGCTGTGAAGGAAACAACGGGAGGACACCTGCGTACCTGGTCGTTTAATTGTTTATTAGAAGCTCAGAGAAGAATTTTAAAGATACATATATAAAGTAAGACAAATACGCACTAGGCTAGTGGACTAAGCTCCAGACTTCGCTAGTCGTATAAGTAGCCGTGGACGAACGTTGGGAGATACTATTATGTACGTATGTATATAATCTAATACATTATGACATCACGATGTATTTAATATAGACGAGGTAATACCGATCGATAATTCTATATTCAGATTCGATAGCTTCAAAGGCTTTGCATAAATTACTGATATTTTGCTAACAAAATAAAGTACGCATAGTTAGTTACATTTCAAGTTTCTTGATTCCTTTACCTGAGTATCTACGGATTTATATTTTTAATGAGAATATCTATTCTGGGTTACCTTTATTTTGTGAAAAGTAATGTTTCTCTCGAATATTTTTTTAAGAGTAATCCTTTCTTTGTCTATTTGGTCAGTCCTACATATTTATAGAGAAAGGATACAAAGAGCGACGACAATCATTTTTACTACTAAGCTAAACCACTTGCCCAGTAAAGTGTAATATCTTCCTATTCCTCTAACCGACACAGCCTAAGTAACACATATCCAGCCAATTCATCAATCAACCCTTCGTTTTCCTTGTAACAAGACATCGAGGACGTCTTCCGAAGGACTCGAAAACAGCTTCCGCATTGAATATAGCCATTAGAGTGATTGAGTCTCACCGCTCATGGTTTTACGTCGAGACGTCGCGACGCGTCGCTTCGGATTTCGCGTGGAACGAAAACAAGCTGTGAATACGAGTTTTACTTAGCATTTTACCTGACAATCTGTGGGAAGTTTGCGGCCCACGTGTTCCATTATATTAATTTATACTGGGTTAAGCAGAGAGTGAAGAAAATAATTGAAAATATAAGAACTACTGGTCTTACAATACAAAATGTGAAATGGTGGATATTCGAGCCAGAAAGCCAACTATGTCATCGGAAAAAAAATACAAGAAATAACACATCTTTGTCAATATCTGCTAGGCTGACCCAATCCAGCTTCACCACATATATATGTTATATGTCGACAATGATAATTCCCACAATTTTAAAAGCTTGTTCATTTTCCATTCATATTTTCCAAAAGTATTTTTTCTGCATTAAACTAGCATGACTAAAGCCAAAAGCCTCAAGAATATGAAACGAAAGCCTGAACCCATAAAATATGGTCGGCAATCATAATTAAGTCTTGAATATTTTAGTCTGAGACGCGGGTGCAATATCCACTTATGGTGCACAGCGTCTGCCTCCATTAACCAATCACTTATTTACTGGTGTTAGCTCAAGGATGTTGCAGCGGTTTCCTGGATATATCAAGACTCTACACTTTACAAGGACGAAACTGCGCCGTGAAAAATTTTATGTGTTATCGATATATGTATGTATGTGTCAAATGTATTTAGATGTATGTGCATATGGAGTTTGTTTTTGTGTTGCGATATCGGATTTTTCCAGGGCGTGACGGTGTTCAAACCATCGTGTTTACAAACATTTTGAAAAATCATCATTCATTATTTAATTTTGAATTTCAAGTTTATCAATAATTTCAGTCCAATAAGTCCATCCTGACTGCAATGGCTACTAAAAAGTTACATATTAAAACCCAATTTCAATTAACCTTACAATACGCTAAGTCAATACTAGCCCGACTTCCGAACGCGAAAAGTGAACCAATATTCCATTGAAAATGTTCTGCGCAAACTTATTCATACTGACATGTGTCTTTGTTCTAGCTTGACAAACTTTTGACACATCTTATAATGTGAAAGTTGGGAACAATGCGAGTCAATGCAGGGGGGCGACTACGAAAAACGATATTCGATATATCGTGCGATGTTCACATTATCCGTGTGTTGAAGCCTACTTCTAGTGCCCTCGTTTTCATTGATATCGACTGTTTAATCAAGAGTGTTGACAAGTATCGCATAAAGAATATTGATCAATATCGTAGCAAAAACGAAGTCGCACGATATATGGAATATCGTGTTTTTAAGTAGCACCCCTGGTCTCGGCCGGGTATCGAACAACGTCCTTTATAATGCAATGCAGCGCGGCGCCGCTCATATTTGAAGCCTGTGGAGACTGCTAAATAATTCATATGCTACCTCTGTGTCGCGGTCGGTTTGTGATCTTGCGAGTTTTGTGTTATGACTAGAGTGTGTGATATTGCTGTTTTGGTTGGCTTTTTGCATCTATCCTTTAATTTAGGAAAAAGTGAAATGATATATTTTGTATAGCAAATAATTCATTCTTAAATACATTTTACCTGTCTCTCTCTTTAGCTCCAGGAAGTCCACTGCTTAACATAGGCCTCCCCCATGAATCGCCACATAGACCTGTTGGAAGCGGCCTATATTCCTTTGACCTACATGACCTCAATTCAAAGACTGTCGAAGATCAAACAGAAAATATCACAAAAAATATTCAAGTAGGAATCGATCCCAGGAACACATGGTAAACAGTCCATATATGTCTCAAGTAGCGTAATGCTGTAGCAGAAATTTAAACACTTCAGAAAGAAACGATTGATAATTTGAATTAAATTGCTTTGTAGTTCCTAACTTAAGAAAACGAGCCAATATAAGAGAAAAAAGTATTTGAATTTAAAACATAAATAGAAAAAAGTTAGTACACATTTCTCAATTGACATAAAGTATCTTTCTGTTAAGCGATTATTTGCCTCAGGTCGTATCAATAGAATATAAATAAATTTATAAATACACCCAACAGTCACATACATAGTCCTGACCCCACACTAAGATCGAGTCTTGTGTCGTGGGTATCAGGAACTACGAGAGACTTTTCGGTCTCACAAACACCCAGACCCGAAACAAATACCAGTGGATCACACAAATATTTGTTTCGGTGCGGGGATCGAACCCGCGGCCTCTCGTTTCACAGGCGGCGTCTAACCAACTGCGCCACGGAAACTGTCAATACTAGCATCCACCTAGTCAAGTTGTGACACAGCGGATATTTCATTCATGCCACGACACATAACAAGTAAGCTCCACGGCTTACTGCGCTCCTGGTACGTCGACTCGCGGAGCCTATAAATTTAGATTATTTTAATATTTCCCGCATACACGGTATGTACGGAAAACACATTTTAAAGTCACGAACTAATTTATTAATCGTAGTTGTTTTTATATATAATGGTTTTTCATTTTAATAATTAATATGCTAATGCACTGTGTGACCCAAATTGTTTATCATTATTTTTTGCACGTTTTCCCTTGACACCTTAAATAAACGGATAAAAACAATTATTAAAATGAGGTAAAATTTAAAAATAGACTCCCACGTAAATGCTTGTATATCTGTCTTATTTAGTATGCCAGTACACTGTACAGTGTACAGTTGTAAGTAAATCATTTCAATTAGTTCTATTATCTATACATATAATAAAAATGTAAATGGTCGATGTCTGTACATGGAAGATATTTGAGAAATTTTAACGCGAGGGGTCTTTATAACAGCAACAGAAGCCAAAACATTTTTTTTTAGAATTTTTGTCTGTCTGTCTGTCTGTCTGTCTGTCTGTATGTTTGCTTACGCATCACGCGAAAACTACTGCACCAAATGAGATGCGGTTTTCACAGTTGTATTGCTTTAGGTTGAACTTAAAAACTGGTATATATCTTATTTACATACAGGGTGTTTCTTTTTGTTTGCTTGCACATTACTCAAATACTACCGCACGAAATGAGATGCAATTTTCACAATTATATTGGTGCAAGTCCAACTTGAAAACTGGTATATATTTCATTTACGTACAGGATGTTTCTTTTTGTTTACTTGCACATTACTCAAAAACTACCACACGAATTGAGATGCGGTTTTCACAGTTGTATTGCTGCAGGTTTAACTTAAAAACTGGTATATTTTGCATTTACATACAGGGTGTTTCATTTTATTTAATTGCGCATCACGCAAAAACTACCGTACGATATAAGATGCAGTTTTCACAGTTATATTGGTGCAGGTCCAACTTAAAAAGTGGTATATGTTTCATTTACATACAGGTTGTTTCTTTTTGTTTGCTTGCACATCACCCAAAAACTACGACACGAAATGAGATGCGGTTTTTACAGTTATATAGGTACAAGTCCAACTTAAAAACTGGTATATGTCTTATTTACATACAGGGTGTTTCTTTGTATTATGGAAGATAAATGAGAAAAACTAATATGGGTGGTCTGTATTAACGTAATAAAACCCAAAACAATGATTTATTGTCAAGAATTGTCATTGTAGAATTATTGTCTGTTTGTCTGTGCGGTTGTGCGCGATAAACTAAAAAGCCGCTCAACGGATTTTGATGAAATTGGTATGGAAGTAGCTGATACCCGGGATTAACACTTAGGCTACTTTTTATTCCGAAAAATACAGTGTTCCCGTGGTATGAGGAAAGAATTACGATATATTTGATACTTTTTTATACTCAAGGGGATGGGATTGGACTGGATTGTATGCAATGAGTGAGAAGGAGACGGGACTGGTGGGATATAACGAGACGGGACGGGACGGGATAGGAAATTCCAAATAATTTTTACATGTAGGTGTATTTTTTTAAATAAAGTTAATCACGCAGACGAAGTTAGCGGGCAGAAGCTAGTATATAACTAATTGAAATGATTTACCTACAACTGCGAATAATATTGTCAAATCTAAAGATAAATTGCGTACATTATTTGGTTTCTTTATTGATTTAATACAATTAGTAAAACATTAATTATTAAATTTAATATCTGGTAAAGGAGGTCAGTGTACTAAATTCCCCCGAACTTCGCAAATCGACACTTATGTATCAGATTAACTGCTAACACACGGTATTATTATCTATTAGAATGATAATTTAGGTTACAGTAGGTACTTGAACTTACAATCGGTAGTAAATAAAATTAATGATTTACGAAGTGTGGCATTCAAATGTTTTAGAAATAGACTTAAACAAGAGAACTAATGATATCTCTTGGCAAATATATATATCTATGAGTATACAGACACGATTAATAAAACACGATAAGAAGCTTATTCACACTCGCCACTGTCAATTTTGACCATGTCATAGTTTTGAAGAAATAACCACTAAACAACTGTTCTGCGGAAGTAATATTGCCTGTTGTACATACATAACTTTCATCCACAGAATATCGACTACTGAACTTGAGAATCCAACCCCCCACTCCTCCCCAAAAGATTGATCTAAATTGGAATCAACTCACTATGCGAATTTGTATTTTTTTTATTACACAGAACGTAATAAATTAATTAATGAAACGTAAATCGTACTATAATTACACCTGGCAACTATTTAATAAAAAAACCTTGTTAGTGGAAACGTTAACAAACTTAAAATATTTTACATCAAACAAAAACCGGTGAAACAATTAAAATCCCGTCGGGCTCAACGAATGTGCGAAACGGAGCGAAATTGACAGACACGCATCAATGTAATTTCAATTCATTTAATCACTTTTAGTTTCGTACGTAATGACACGATACGATACAATTTTCCGAGAATATCGTATTTCTACTATTGTATTGCTATATGTCATTACAATTGCGGTGGGGAAAGTTTTGTTTGTTTATAACCCGGCGAAATAAAGTGAGGAATGCTTTTGAATCCTTTGTGCGTACGTAGGTCCCAAAAAGATGGGATGATTTTAATAGTTTTTTTTACTTCAAAGCTGATTTTGTAGAAAATTATCTAATTATTTGATCATCATTTACACTTTTCCTCGCTACTTGAAGATATTGAAATAAAACTATTTTATACGGATTTTATCGCGATTTGGTTTAATTTTTACATTTTTTAACTTCCCGACGTTTCGATTGCTTTTCAGCTTTCGTGGTCACGGGGCAGACTGAGGTATTAGTCATCTGCTCTGTGACTGTTACAATTAAACTACCCTTAATTTTCAATTATTAAATTAAAAAAGCTAATTTAAAAAGTTAACTAGTTGTTGCGATCCGATCTACGCAGAAGGAGCTCACTGTGTCTTGAGGTCTGGCAGCTGGTCTTTTGGGTTCCGATTTAATCAAATGTAGAATTGGATCCCATGATGGTGCAAGCTTCAAGCCATCTTCTCTATTGAAATTTGGATGTTTTTTAATTTCAATAGCCTCGCGAAACATCCTGGGCAGGAAACGGTGTTCTTTAGCAAGGATTTGGGGCTTATCAAAACGAAGGTAATGCTTGGAGCCTTCCTCAATGTGTTCAGCAACTGCAGACTTCGTTGAGCGTCGGTGTTTGACGTCAGCTATATGTTCTTTTACGCGGGTCCCTATGCTTCTCTTGGTTTGGCCGATATAAGAGAGGCCACAGTCACAATCTATTTTATATACACCCGGTTCTTGCAAAGGTATATGACACTTGACAGGTGGTAAGAATTGACTAATCTTCTTGGGCGGCTTGAAGTATGTTTTAATGGAAGCACGCTTCAGGATGTAGCCAATCTTGTCTGTGACTCCTTTGATGTAAGGTACACAGACAAGATTGGCTACATCCTGAAGCGTGCTTCCATTAAAACATACTTCAAGCCGCCCAAGAAGATTAGTCAATTCTTACCACCTGTCAAGTGTCATATACCTTTGCAAGAACCGGGTGTATATAAAATAGATTGTGACTGTGGCCTCTCTTATATCGGCCAAACCAAGAGAAGCATAGGGACCCGCGTAAAAGAACATATAGCTGACGTCAAACACCGACGCTCAACGAAGTCTGCAGTTGCTGAACACATTGAGGAAGGCTCCAAGCATTACCTTCGTTTTGATAAGCCCCAAATCCTTGCTAAAGAACACCGTTTCCTGCCCAGGATGTTTCGCGAGGCTATTGAAATTAAAAAACATCCAAATTTCAATAGAGAAGATGGCTTGAAGCTTGCACCATCATGGGATCCAATTCTACATTTGATTAAATCGGAACCCAAAAGACCAGCTGCCAGACCTCAAGACACAGTGAGCTCCTTCTGCGTAGATCGGATCGCAACAACTAGTTAACTTTTTAAATTAGCTTTTTTAATTTAATAATTGAAAATTAAGGGTAGTTTAATTGTAACAGTCACAGAGCAGATGACTAATACCTCAGTCTGCCCCGTGACCACGAAAGCTGAAAAGCAATCGAAACGTCGGGAAGTTAAAAAATGTAAAAATTAAACCAAATCGCGATAAAATCCGTATAAAATAGTTTTATTTCAATGTGTAACATTCGCGTAAATCTAAGAAACCATTATACTTGAAGATACCAATATCTTCAATCATATTTTTTTTGGTAGCACATATTTTGATTAGATTTCGTCATTCCTGTTTTTAAGTCACAGTTTACACTCTCACATATACATATGTTTAAACTCAGAGAATACCGAATTGAACTCGTTTAAATCAATTATCTTATTGTCTTCTTACAAAAAGACTTAACAAACAATGGAATTTTAGTAAACAACCTTGAACCTTAAAGAAGGTGTATCTACTGCTACGCATAATTTTCAAACAACCAATACCCAAATTACAATCCTAAATTAACTGTTTTATTGAGTTGAACGAAATCTTATTCAAACAGACTACCGACTAATGAGGCTGTGTAAATTCAGCAAAAAGAATTTGAGCTACATAGTAGATACTTACCAACCCTTTCTGTGCGGTATACATTTCATGAAATCGCGTACACACTCGCATCAACTTTGTGGTATAATAACGACTTTGCTAAAAGCGTGACAGACGTCGGAAATATGCGAAAATTTCGGAAGTTTTATAAAGTTTAACCTAGTTACCACTATACGGGTAAAGAGGTTCGCAGGTCTGAAGGTACAAAGTATTTATGTAACGCCGAGGCGTCTGGATGACGTCATATTAAATGCCTAAGAAGAAGCAGCTAAGTGGTAGAAATTAGATCTTCCAAAATTTGGAGACTAGGGAGCTATATTCTTGATTTATATCTTCGAAATATCAAAACTTAACTATTCCTTATTGTATTGAAGCTCAAGTATCCCATAGCACGCATTAGGCTAAGCAAATCAACTGAATTATAAATGCCTTTTCATAAAGACATGGAAGACCCATAGAAAGGATGAAGAAAGATAAAGACCTATGGAAGATACCAACTACCATACATACATAAACTCACGCCTTTATACCAGAAGGGGTCGGCAGAGGCGCCACCAGGACACCCACATTTCGCCTCGTATGTTCCGTCCCATGATGTGATAGGGAGCCGAGCCTATCGCCATATCGGGCACAAATTCCTCACTCCGGGCTGATAATGAATAGAAATCCCAATATCACTTTGCCCGACCCGGGATATACATACATACTTTGGTCATATACCAAAAATATAATAAAAATAGAAACAGTACAATTGTTCTACATATAATTATATGCAATAAAATTATACTAAATTAAAAATATGCTTCTGTCAATAAACGTTGATTTCATCAAGTGTAATATGAAATGTATAAATAAACCATATTCGTTTATCTAGACTAATTCAACAATACCATAAAATACCTAGCTTTTAATTAATTAGAATCCTTTCAATAAATCGACAAGACGTAAAGAGCAGACGAGATTATCTGGAACACGTTCCCAAAAATCCTTTCTCCATCAGATTATGAATTACCTTTTGTGAGCCTTTACCAGTTTGTCTGGTAATTGGGATAGTATAACATTTTAGTACCTTTAGGCATTTTATTTAACATTGAATATTTAGTTTCTAATTCTTATTAACTGTTCGGGTGTGTAGGTAAGTTGCTAAAATTCTATTTAGTTTATTAACACAAGGCAAGATAATGAAAGTTGTCCTTAGATCATTAGTATATTCAAAACCAATAGCTTTAATATTAGTTAGGTAACATTTAAGTTATCGGTTAACGTGAAGTTATAATATTAATTTATTACGACAAATATGAGTTTATCGCACGTTTAGAGAAATAATAATTATTTACATTATTCTCCATAAATAAAACCCCCAATAGAATTGTCTAACATTTACCAAGCAAATCGTGCATCATCAAATATAAATGTAACTCTACTCCATAATGATTCGTGGCCTAAAATCTAATAGGTTAAACGGGTCAACGGCCTCCAAAGGACGGCGGCGGTAACCGGCTGAGCCAAAATCCTGACTTAATGACCCCGTCTAAGTGAGCTATGTATGAACTATTTGATTAAGTTAATGGTAATGGTGCGTTAGGTTCCATCTTTAATTCATTGTGTATTAATACAACGTTATGACTTTCATATTTGTTTGTTTGGTGGTATATTCATGACGATCTAATTAGAATGATTTTAAAGAAAATAGCTATTCATTTTTCAATAATTGTTACTGGGGAGGACACACAAAGAAATAACAACATTACAAATGGAGAAATAAGAATGCACAAAAACCACTCGAACTAATCCCCGGCAGCGTTATTTTTCATTTGTAACATATTTTGTCTCCGATCAAACATCTTGTTTTGTTAAAAACGTAAAAGCACATGTATTTTCTTAACATAATGTTAGTAAACAACTTTATATCGCTGATATAAATTTCCCTGCTCGACGTATCGCGGAGGTACAAGATATTCCACTTATTGCCCTCCGGGTACACTCGGAAAGCTCTGGTGTGTTGTTATAGGTCACTTTTGATGTATACGTGACCCGGTTAATCTTTGAATCAATACTGGCTTGAATAATAAAGTGTATCCTATCTTTGAAGGCCGGTAACGAACTTTCTCTGTTGAAGGCTGTGGGTTTGTTCCTGCGGGATCTGCGGATAAGCACGTATTTTTGGGGCTACAGATACTAGTTCAGCATTGTGAAGTATAATGTGAAATATAAAACACCATTTTTGAGGAGTGGTTTTTTTATTAGCATTTTTATATGTGTACGTTTAGTTTAGGCAAGATAAAAAGTACGAAAAGATGTATTTTTTATCCATCCAATATAGCTCTGTCATTCGCCTAACATTGAACCAAATAAATGACTGCGTCGGTGGCGCAGTTTTACTACGGTTTAATTGCAAAGCTGAGGTTTCGGGTTCGAATCCCATCGGGCATAGAGATATTGGATTTTTGTATTCATTATCAACGCGGACTCAGGAATTTGTGCCAACCAACATAAAATAAAATAAAAATAAACCGCAAAGCCCTCTATTACTCTTTGCTCTATTAGCCACACTACAACACAATGCCACAGGCCAGCTAAGGAGGCAATAGGTACAAGGCGACTAATCCGATTGCCAATACTCATCAAGTGCACATCGGTCTCCACGTTGCGCAAGGCAGACAGCGGTCACGGGCGCGAAAACTAACTCGGAGATACAGTGTTGATTGGCAAATGTGAATAATGATGACAGATTGATATTAAATTTAGTTTTTACTTGGTATAAAATTGAACACAATAGTATAAAATAAAATAAAAGTACACGGTACAAACGTTTCTAAAGCAGTGCAATAATATCCTAATATAGAAACGGGCATTTTTCGCCGAGCGCCATAATTATGCTGGCCTGCTTGAAAATAGATTTCAAGTACATTACTGCATATCACAAGAATCACGATCAATGACTTATTACAATTCTAAATTAATTTTTTTTTTTTTTTTTTTTTTTTTATTGCAATGAATGGCGAGACGAGCATGCCCTTCGCCTGATGGTAAGCAATACGACCGCTCATGGACAGTAGCAAAACCAAACAACACCATGAATTACAAGGCATTGCTTGGAATTCCACTGCGCTCGCCATCCTGAGACATAAGATGTTAAGTCTCAATATGTCCAGTAGTTACTCTGGCTACAATGTCAATTAATATTTTTTAATTTTAATTAATTTAATTGTAATTAATTAATATTTTTATTTAATAAATACCAAGGCTCAGCAAAAGTTCACAAATGAATTCCACGCTTGAGTTAATGCAGATATTTATTATAATAAAGACTCAGAACTCATTTTAAGTAAAACGAAGATATCTGAACATCCGACTTAATGTATTTAGTCAGGCCATAGAAAGGATTCCGAAGGATACCGAAAGTCCCACACAAAATACAGGATATTCGAAAGGTTTTAATCTCCGCTCGGAGTATTAAATAAATAGACACACGAAGCGCAGAAAATACCCACGTTAAATATATAAAACACAGGTTGCCAACATTTGGTACGACAATTTTTTTTTAATTTGGAAGCATATATAATGTAAGATCATACCGACAAATAAGTTAATAGCAACAGAAATAGATTGTACCACACTTTTGGGTTTACGAATAGTTCTTTATTATAAAAATACTTAATCACACGAATATTTTTGTCGATTAACTTTGCTTCAATGCAATTTTGATATGATGATTATTTGATTCATCTTTTTATCTGTAATAGACCTAATATTAATTAGTCCTTTGATGTCCATATATCTCAGAAGACTCAAATATTTAACCACGGCATATGTATGTATAAACGTATAGTATAAAGTATACAGATATAAGAGTAATCAAAGGTTCTCCATCCCTGGCATAAACAAAGAGAAGCGCGGGGCGTTTACCTAATAAATCACTTTAAATGAGCAAAGAGCTTGCAAAGAACGCAAGATGACTTTATGAACGGTAATAAAAGTGCAAAGTTTCAGTTACGAAGATAAATAAATCATTTATTATTGAATATCGCGCAGAGTATAGGTCTCTAAGTGACCGTTTAATTAATAAATCTGTATCTGTATCAGCCCTAATACGTCCCACTGGCACGGACCTCCTCTACAATCGAGAGTACGATTGAGAGGGGTTAGGCCATATAGTCACGCTGGCCTGGTGCGGGTTGGTGGACTTTACAACATAATAAATAAATGTCGGTTCTTATATAGCAAGGACGACTTATACTTTTGTAAATCGCATTGGGGGTTCGCCAGTAAAACAGAAAAAAAAAATAATAAGTTTATATGTTGTGATTTCTGCATTATTTTACATTAGCAAGAATGAAAATTAATATTTTAACGAACAAATACATTAATACCTTGTATTAACTAGTTTGACTAGGAGACTGTCCCGCCCTCACACCCGCCACTGCAACTCCTGTAAGCCAGGATCAACAGTGGCACGCATTTTAATGACACTGAGCATTGAAGCTCAGCGCGTCTCCGGGAATGTCTAACTTGTCTTTAACCCGCAACGAAATCAATCAAAAAGGTAAAATTAATAGGAGGAAACTAGTTTGACTAGTAGGCAGTAGCTCCTATATTGCCAAAATATTTAGAGGAAAAAGTTGAAAAATTCGATAAATGTGTGCCGAAATTTCAGTTTCACCGGAATAGAATTTTAATGTGTTTTTTTCCTTCTAGTTAAAATTGTTATATTCAATGCATTTTATTAGCAAGTCAATAGTTAATTCATAAGGCTTGATTAGAAACAATCATGCTCCTAATAAAACGAATAAACTTTATACTTATACTACAATAAAACGTTTTTTTTTTTTGAAGCGGCAAAACATTAGTCTGCTAAAAGAAGAATATTCAAAACAAACACACACTGAACGGAATTCCGCCGTATTTTGATGCACAAATCCCAACGCTCTAAATAATTTCCACGTTTAATCTTCATTCGAACATTGTTCTATATAAAACCGGTGGATAACCGAACAAAACAAACGAAACTCCAACGTCAAGAGAAACTGGACGAGTAGCTTTACACAGAAACGTTTTAAAAATCATTTCAGTTCATATTGCTCCCTCAAAAATACCTCTCGTCTACGTGGGTTATGAAATTCTATGCTAGATTTTCTGAAAATAGTCTCTCGTGAAAATGTTGGTTTAAATTTTATTTATGGTCTGCGGGTTTTGGGATTCCGCGACAGAAGGATTCTAACACTGCCGTTATTTAAAGATATTTAAAATGGGTTATACAACTAAAAACACACCAAAAACCTATCCACTATCTCCAAAAAAATGACAGAGAAATATAAAATATGAACACATTTTTTTTGTTTTTCTTAAATAGTTAGGCGTTATCATTTTTACCACCAATTGTTATAAAAATATCGTAACAATAACCTTGTATTACTTACAAAAGCTTCAAACTTGTAACATTTCCGATGTTAATATTTTTTCTTACAAATTTCATTGTTTAGGTTTGTTTAGGTTGTTGACACTTCCTGTTATTCTCTTTTGTAAACTTCGATCGTCGCCTCAAATATTATTGTAGCACATTGTTTGACAACCAGAAAAATAAATACTTAAAATTATAAGTTATAGATATCTATGTTACTTCGGTTTGTTCGATTACACGTGTCAACTTTATTTGCCATAAAATGAATACATCCGCTACTCTTATTCATACATTTTTGTAAGCAACTCTATTTGACACAAATGTAAGTTAAATACAGAATATTTTTATCAAAAGATTTGGTATAATTATAGACGCAGCGAATTAACCGGTGTTGTCTTTTCCGCAAAAATTACAAAATTCAACAAGAATTTAAACCACTGGGCTAACTACTTGACCAAAATTTCATCTTTCAGCCGAATCCCTTCTTGTAGTACGATGTAAAATGAAGCATATTACATATTCATTAAGCTATATTATCACTTACCAGCGGAGTCATCATTGGGCGTTGATGTGGACTGTGCTGGAGCCCGCTTGAGGCTGTTGGTGCGAGGCGAGGGCTGCGCGCGTCTGCACGGCGGAGTACACTCCGGCGCTGTGCGCTGTAACAAAAATAATGATCAATTAAATTGAGTTAAAAACCAACGTGGACCTTAATTGCACCAAACGCAAAAAGAATAATCAAAATCAGTTCAGAAATGGCAGAGTTATCAGCGAACATACATAAAAAATACATACAATTGCACATAGAATTTCATCCTTTTTTGAGTCGGTTAAAAAACGCGTTATCTATAATTGTGTCAGTCTATAATCGTCCACTGCTGGGTACGGTCTCATCTAAACCATAATCGTGACTTTCGTGATATAAAATTCTTTAGCGGTAAGAAAAAGCTATGGACAGGTATTTTGCACTTAGCAAACTGATGTCAGGTTCTAATTAACGGTTAAAAAAAAGATGCAAATTTGATTGGTGTTTAGATCTGTATCTATATCAGCCCATATATTGACAGCCTCCGTGGCGCAGTTGGTTAGACGCCGCCTGTGAAACGAGAGGCCGCGGGTTCGATCCCCGCACCAAAATAAAATGTTTGTGAGAACCACAGATATTTGTTTCGGGTCTGGGTGTTTGTGAGACCGAAAAGTCTCTCGTAGTTTCTGATACCCACGACACAAGACTCGATCTTAGTGTGGGGTCAGGACTATGTATGTGACTGTTGGGTGTATTTATATTTATATTTATATACGTCCCACTACATGGCACGGGCCTCCTCTACAATCGAAAGTACGGTAGAGAGGAGTTAGGCCCTATAGTCCACTAACGCTAGCCTAGTGCAAATCGCTATGGTATGCAGGTTTCACGATATTTTCCTTTACCTTTATAGTGCGTGGTGATTGACTATCAATACACACATGACTCCGAAAAGTCAAAGGTGTGCCCTGGGATTTGGACCCGCGACCGCCGTAAACATGTTGACAGTCGCGTCTGGTCCTTTACCGACACGCACTTTAGAGTGTAAAGATAGTACAATAGTATAGATACATAATACATACATAAACTCACGCCTTTATCCCCGAAGGGGTAGGCAGAGGCACCACCAGGACACCCACATTTCGCCTTGTATGTTCCGTCCCATGATGTGATAGGGGGCGAGCCTATCGCCATATCGGGCACAAATTCCTGACTCCGGGCTGATAATGAATAGAAAAATCCAATATCACTTTGCCCGACCCGGAACTCGAACCCGAAACCTCAGCTTTGTAACCGTACCGTAATACAACTACGCCACCGAGGCAATAGTATAGATAGTATGTCCAATCACCGGCGCACAAGGAGGAAACCGCGACATCCTGAATCGGTACTCTATCTAGACGGCACTGCCCTTACTATGAACTTTCAATACTGTTTATCGCGATGCAAATGTAGACTGGTCCCGCAAAACTGTGGGAGTGTTTCAATAAAAGTTAAATATTACCTAGAATAGTTTCTACCACACCTTTACAATAATACAGAAATACAATCTACTATTTTTGATTAAGCTGTAAGATTATTTTGAAACGCAGATGAAAAAGTAACAAAACATTAAATAAATTCTATATTGATAAATAAATTTAAATTGGTCGCTGTTTGGGTGCTTCTACAGGTTACCAGAATTGGTAAGCAGAAAGTTAAAATTAAATTTTAGAAAATATTTTGCCATGCAGTTGGTTTTTCCTTAATTGGCTGCCAGCGCGCTTCGCCACTTAGGTCGTTTAGTGTAACTCGCATTGCGAGTATATAACTATAACTTATTCTTGCCCCAATTAGATTATAAAATTCTAGGAAAAAAGCCTTATTTATGTACATACTTTGAGTGTACTAAGTAAGCGACAGTCTAGCTAGCTGAAATGACACATCAAAGAATCGAAGGCATTTAATTCTGAGTTTACGAAACAACTTCAATATTCGCTGTTAATTAATTCTTACTTTATTGGTGAAGAAAAACATCGAAAATGTTTGGTACAATAATTTCAATGCCATGTGAAGTCCAACTAACCGCAATAAGCCAGTCTTATGGCCGCCACACACGTAACGACATAACTGTGCAAGTCTGAGTTTGCACCAGTTTACTGCAACATGTGTAGGGAAATAACTGCGAGACTGGTACAAATCACGTTTGCGCAAACGCACTTGAACCTGTGTGGAGGCCATTTCATTAAGCTGTAAACCCTTCTCAAATGTTGAAGAAGCACGTTCTTAACAGCGATACATATATGGCCTGACAATATATTTTCGACATTTAAAAAATGTCTAAGCGTACATATTCCCGAAAGGTTCAAGGTAGTTAGGAAAACGGTTTGGTATTTACAATTCCAACCGAGGAATAAAACTGCAATAAAGCTAGTTTTCTCAAAGGAATAATTATCATCTCGGAGATAATTCGCAGCACTAACTACTTAGTACTAGACAAAACAAGAGTACCATTGGGACGTCTCAATACTGAGAAAATGCTATGTAACCATGTCGTAAAGATTTCTGCTTAGATAATTCTTAGTTATACAAAGATTTCACTGTAATAGGTAAATGGGTAAATAAGTAATGGGACTAGCATTAAAATAACCGTCATATTTATTTTTTATAATACCGTAAAGAAAGCTTTACCAAATTATAAATCGATTTATATAAATCATAAGCGCTGTTTGATTTATTGTTTCTCTTTGGATCTATTCAATAATATTTATACAAAGTAATTAAATATTATCCGACATCATGTAACACGCAGACCACCTTTTAACGAGATCGCGGTCTGTTCATATAACCACACACTATATAAACAAATATGAGTGGAGATCTGTGTACTGCAGTCTGCAACGTAAATAAACGTAAATAAACCGACTTTATATTTATGGATTTACTTGCTTTCCAGTGAGTTCACGTTTGATACAACAACTGATTGAAACGAAACCTTGAGGAGTTTAATAGTATATTATAGAAAGCTATTCACTTTCTTCATTTAGGATTACTGATGTCCTAGGTAAAAGGCCAACGTTAGAAAACATTTAGAATAGATACTAGGTATGCAGCATCAGCGACAAAGTTCTTGAAAGAAATCGTGATGTTTACACTCAATATAACTTCGAAACTCTTTCAAAGCATAAATAATTCTATAACAATCACAAAAGAATCCATTCAAGCATGAACGTTTTTTCTTAAAATTATTTATATGTATACAAAAACTCACCACTTTAACTTTATAATCCTTGAAGTACACCCTCATTGTGGGCGATTGACTCACGAGTTTTATGACGTCACATAAAAACGAGAGTACTTATCGACCACTGAACATTAACACTGTGCTGGACTTTTATGTAGAACTTAGAACACGAGACTTATACCACGATAGCAGAACTAAAACGACCTATGGCACAGAAACATCACTTATAATAATTGAACCATGACCTTGATATAATGAATCAAATTACTGTCTTTCTACCCACAAAAAATATTATTCACAATAATCTCTAAGCCTGCACTAAAATTATTTTTATACATTTTCAGTAATGCTGCCGTCCAATTCAAAATAAATTGAACCAATATCTTGATTCTAAACTTAAAAGAAATCGAACTAAGAGTGACTTCTACTTTCAGACTTCTTCAGCTCATACCAATGATTTCGATCTTGCTATTCATACACTTATTTTATTCAAATGTATGCAAAAATATCAAGCTCCCGTCGGACCGAAGAGACTATGCTAACGGGCTACAGTACAGCTGGAAATAACTGCTTCTGAACTATGATTTATGGAGCTTATTGTCAGCGATTTATAATGAAATTCTTTATAAAAATGAAACGTAGAAAAATAACAAACACGAAAAATTTCTGCCGATATTATACGAATGATAGCAAAATTCTTTAACGGAATTAATTTATCCTTTGAATACGATCAAATAATCAATACCTATAACATATTTTCTCAGTCTTCTCTTTAACATGTAATGATAGAATAATAAAATGTGTAAAAAGAAAAACAACTTAGATTCTCCCATCACAGCTGTCACAAGAATCATTAAAACATTCACGCAATGAATATGGAATTATCCAACACCATTCAGTGGCAAACAGACCTCAAGTTTCCAACAAATGCCTCTTTAGTACGTATTATTTTATTTGAAACGGCGCATCGCAGTTACAAAGACAACTTTGTCTTTCGCGGTACATTGCCATTTACTTAAACAGCTCAACTTCTTACAACCACTATGATGACATGTGTATATGCGAATAGTGCTTGGAGTACTATAGAAAAATATAAGCAAATCCTACAGCCCCATGCATATTCGCAATCCTAGATACATATCTTGGGTTGTGGTCACTATGAAAAACGCATTAAATTTTATAATAAAATTAAATATGAAAAGCCTAAAAGAAAATGTGCTGTCCACACACATTTGTTTCAGTGCTGAAATCAAAACTATGGCATCTGGTTACTCGTAGATTTCAAAATTATATGACACAACGTATCGCCACTATTTCTATTATATTATAACAGTCATAGGTACTTCATCACAAATCATTTCAAAACCCTATCCATCGCACGAGATTCACAAACTATAATTAAATGTCAATCTCAACCGAACTTTGCCGTTGTCAACTCGAGTCACTTTAATATTTGATCACACTTTATTAACACCAGTTTAGATAATCCTTTAATACATTAAACATTGATTCACGAATTTCGCAACGGCAACCAGTTTGAGACATTAAATATTTAAGCCTAACTAAGTTAGATTCGAAATAGCACTATACTAATCTCATATAAATTCCAAACCAAATGTACAATAGAATTTTGAAATTAACGAAACAAATGCCTAACCGAAAACAACTTTAGCTTTCGGGCAAATGGACATATTATACTATATTTCGCAAGCCTTAACTAAATCTAGATTCTAGAGGCAGCGATACACGACAGCCTTGCCTGGCCAGATAGAATGTCCAATCTACATAGGTAGCCTAACCGGGTTTCCTACGCAACGATCTGAGCCGCAGATCGGTATGCGCCTAAACTATGCGAAGACATCATTGCACTGATCTTGTAAACCACAATTTTCTGTAGGTACATATCAGTTTGGATATGGCTATAGACAAGCACAGCCTTGCCAGATATTATGCCTTAATTCATCTGGGCCGGGCTGCTTGAATAGTCAATTTTATTTTAATAAAGAACGGTTTAGTGTCCGTTGGTCTATCAATTCAATTTGTAACCGTTATTCTGAAATGCGATGATGAAATGTTTTCGAAAGATTTACTACAAAGCTACCTAAAGCTGTGCGCCAAATAGTTTTACAATAAATTGAAAAGAAGAAAAAGCGTACGATGTCATGAACGAATCACAATTTTTCACTTCAACAAGATTCTGGCCTAGTATTCAAAGATATGACCTCATGGTCTTAGCACTACCACTAAATCAATACAAGTCATCAATAAATCCGAATCTAAAATAAAAATAAAGCTAAGCGAAAATAAACTAAACTAAGCGAAATAAAATTGCTTTAATTTATTAAACTTATTTATACGGTCCCCTCAATGTTATTTCTATCCTTGATTGATGAGGATCGCGAACTCAATCGCTCTTACTTAAAACAGTTTCACAAAGAAAAAAATATTTATAAAGCAGTTTTATTCCATAATAGTGAGAAAACTATTAGGATTAGAGTAGCTTTAATTTGTATAGTAATCTATCATAATGTTATAATAAAGAAAAAAGAGAGTATTTTAATTTGACCTTATGCAACAACGAATCATTCTGATTTTTATACAGAATTTGTTTATGGTCTGGAAAGTGTTAACGACTTACATTTTTACTTGAAAATAAATGCATAATTTATAATATAAAGATCAGATACACTATCCATAAACAAAAAATGGTAATTTCTTATTGATCGACAAAATAATGACACAATACTACGCGACGTACTTCCGTGTATCAATATAAAAGATTTTCTACCGTTATGTACTATAGTCGCTATTCAGGCGGATGCGAATATCCTACCGCCAGCAATAAATTGATGTATTATTTACTAAATTATAATTGAACAGAAAACATCTAATAGAGCTTAATTATGATTGGTACACACCGCCGCGTGTAACAAAAATGTTATAAATTCCCCACACAATCCTCTAGCACCCGAACATTATTTAAGTAAACAATAACGCAGGCGTTTATTTGTTTTCATTACGTTCTATAAAATTTAATTAGTCATAAAATACGATACTGGCTCGCACGAAAAAAGTTTTACTCGTGTATTACCTAATGAGTTATGTGTCTGATTTTGATCTTGGTTGCGTAAACAGTTAATTGGTAAAACAATACTTGATAAAACAATGGAGTTAAAAACTAGCTTAGAAATAACATACATACATAAACTCACGCCTTTATCCCCGAAGGGGTAGGCAGAGGCGCCACCAGGACACCCACATTTCGCCTTGTATGTTCCGTCCCACGATGTGATAGGGGGCGAACCTATCGCCATATCGGGCACAAATTCCTGACTCCGGACTGATAATGAATAGAAAAATCCAATATCACTTTGCCCGACCCGGGACTCGAACCCGAGACCTCAGCTTTGTAACCGTACCGTAATACAACTACGCCACCGAGGCAGTCAACAGAAATAACATACACAAAAGATTTTTCTGTTTCTCCTAGTTTTATGAAAATATATTTTTTAAATGGTACATGATTGCTTCTTTAGAGTATTGAGAGCGAAAACTATTAAATAATAGAACATAGTTTCAATCATTTTCAGGTGCGTTTATTTTTAGGGACATTGTTTTTTCTTATAACGATGGATGATAACTATTACGGGATTACAACACAATTGGCATAATTATGTACTGGTGTTTGACCTACTTGTGACAAATTTGTCTGCCACTTAGAAGATATTAAAAAATGATTATCTAACTTCGCAATATTTTGTTTTAATTAAAAAATATTATGAAATGAAATGAAATGAAATGAAAATATTTATTGAACCCATGAAATGTCATACATTATTTAGATTCAGTCACTTTTTTCCACTACCACCCGGTTCACAAGGCTGTTTTCGCCAGAGAAGTACGGGCAAGAAACTCTAGCGTTGCTCTTTTCAAAATAAGTTTACAATACAATAATTATACAGAGGTTGCAGCGCTGTTAAATTCAGAGCAGTTCATAGATAGTTTAGAATAATAATGATGGATAGTGTTATTGGTCAAGTGATTTTGTACGGCCGAGTTAGGTAAGTAAAGTCACCCAGAACGCGGAAACAGTGCACTGCTTCACCAAAACAATGAATAGCAATAAAAGTCTTAAAGCAATTAAAAGTTATCATTATAAGCAAGTCGAGTAGACCAGTCCACACAAACAGCACTCGTTCACGAGTATGACGCATGTGCCAGCCATCGGCCTCCTCAACCATGTTACAGGGAAGTGACCGACCCGGCACACGACGCCGCCGCAAGCACAGACGTTTTAGCGAGCATGACTTACTCAAATTGCTTACAACTACGATGAAATTAAATGAACTAATTATTACATCACATCTATATCAAACAATGCACATCCGGTTAGGGGACTTATATTATGTTATGTTATGTTCCCAAGCCTTATTATCCTCTAGGTAATCTGAAATTTTATAGTAAGCTTTATTACACAACTGTCGCTTAACAGTGGATTTAAATTTGTTTATACTTAAGGCTTTTATGTGAGTGGGAACTTTATTATAGAAGTGTATACAGTAACCCTTAAAAGATTTGTTGATTTTGTGGAGCCTGGTCTTATGACTGACTAGATTATTTCTATTTCTAGTATTTTTGTCATGAACATCGCTTAACTTTTTAAATTTATCTATATTTTTATGGACATACATAAGATTAGTAAATATGAATTCAGATGCTACTGTCATTATGTTTATTTCTTTGAATTTTTCCCTCAGAGATTGTCTGGAGCTTAGCGAATAAATAGATCTTATGGCTCGCTTTTGGAGAACAAAGATTGCATTAATGTCAGCAGCACCACCCCACAGCAAAATTCCATAACTCATAAGGCTATGAAAGTAAGCAAAATAGACCAATCGAGCCGTATCAATGTCAGTCAATTGGCGAATCTTGCCCACCGCATAAACTGCAGCACTCAGCTTTTTTGCTAAGGCAGTTATGTGGGGACCCCATTGAAGTTTAGGATCCAATGTGATTCCCAAGAACTTAGTAGTCTCCACAAGGCTCAACACATCCCCATTAATAAATATGTTGGCATTAACTTTCTTTACATTAGGTGTCACAAATCGTATACATTTCGTTTTCTGACTATTTAATAATAAATTATTCACGCCAAACCAATGGACTATATTTGAGAGAGTGTGGTTTACATCGTCAAGGAATGGTTGATGTCGTTTTACTTTAAATATCAATGAAGTATCATCAGCAAACAACACTACCTCACATTTGTCCCTTATAAAATAAGGTAAGTCATTAATATAGATCAAAAATAGAAAGGGTCCAAGAATCGAGCCCTGCGGAACTCCCATAGTAACAACAGATCCAGGAGATCTTTTTCCGTTGACATCAACGCTCTGAACCCTATTACTTAAGTATGATTTACATAATTCAAGAGCTGGACCAGTAATTCCATAGTGGCTCAATTTCCTGATAAGAATATCATGGTGAACACAATCAAATGCTTTGGATAGATCACAGGATACACCTAAAGCATCCTGAGAATTCTCCCAAGCATCAAAAATGTTATTTATAAGCTCCACACCAGCATCAGTAGTGGAGCGACCCCGAGTGAAACCAAATTGTTTACCATGAAGTATATTATTTGTTTTAAAATATGTTTGTAATTGTAATAGCATCAACTTTTCAAAAATTTTACTTAATGAAGGCAGTACTGAAATGGGTCTAAAATTTGAGGGGTCATCTGTACTACCAGATTTAAAAAGAGGTATGATCTTGCTAAGTTTCATTTTATCAGGAAATATGCCACTATTAATGCAAGTGTTGAAAACTATAGCTAGCTGGGGTGCTAATACAGGTATTACAGATTTGAGTATTTTAGTAGAGATTCCCCAGAGGTCACATGTATCTTTAATGTTTATTAATTTAAACGTTTTTATAATGTCCATACTGTCAACGAAATGGAATGCAAATGAATCCCCACACCCAGCCACACTTTCCTGCAGTAACTTATCAGCTAAGGAAGGAGATGAATTTAAGTTTTTTGTTATGGAAACTGGTATATCTGTGAAGAAGTTTTCAAAAGCCCTAGCTACTTCTACATCAGAGTTAATTATATTATTATTAATATTTAAGCTAAACTCGGTGTCACGAGGTTTAGCTCTCCCAGTTTCCTTATTAATTACACTCCATGTCATTCTAATTTTATTTTTGGAGTTTTTAATTTTATTCTTCAAATATAGTGACTTAGCTTTAAAACAAACTTGTTTGAATAGCTTGGAATAATTTTTGACATAATTTTTAAATTCCTCACTATGATTATAAGTCCTTTCAGAATAAAGATTATATAATTTCTCCCTACTTCTGTGGATACCAACAGTGGCCCAATTGTTGAAGCAGGTTTTTTTGGCTGTGGAAACTGATCTGGATGTGAAGATTGATTCAAATTCCTTACAAAATATGTTAAATACAGAATTATAAAGAATATTAGGGTCGTTACCCTGTACAAGTATATTGAATTTGTCTAATAATTTGTTTCTTAGTTTCTCTAACCGGGTCTTTGTTACCGGAACAATGTTAAGTTTTTTAGTGTATGGTTGCTGGAATTCACCTATAAATGTGACTAGTTGTCCACAATGGTCAGAATCTAACTTCGTAATAATAGATTTATTAATTGGAATAATATCAGTAAATACATTATCTATACAAGTAGCGCTAGTGTTAGTTATCCTAGTTGGCTCCAAGAATAGATGGATTAAATCAAATGACAAAAAGAGATTTTTTAACCTTCCAGTCATAGCAGACGTTTCTAACATATTAACGTTGAAATCGCCACACACCAATAATCTTTTATTTGTTTTATTTAGTTTCCTCAATGCATCTTCAAGTATTAATTCAAAATTATCATACAATGAGGCGGGCGGTCTGTATACACTTACAACTATGAACTGCTCTGACTCTATACATGACATTTCTATTATTTGCTCCACAGAGAGACTCACTATATCCTTACGTTCTTTAAATTTAATATTCTTATTAATTAAAATTAGTGAGCCACCATGTATAGCATTTTTTCTGCAAAAGTTGCTACCAACTATATGATTTTTGAAATTGAACATGAGCTGTTCAGTTCTCAGCCAATGTTCTGTGAGACATAGTATATCAATATTTTGACAACTCATGAACAATTCCATTTGTAATTCTTTACCTAGCATGCCCTGACTATTTTGATGCACTAGGTTGATTATATTTCTTTCACCCATATTGTGAACACTATTCCAACTAGTGGGTGGTGAGGTATTGATATCATTAGAAATATTATTATTATTTATGTAAATCTTATTCATGTCATTATTATTTGATAATGTAGATTTCTGACGGCAAGAGGTGGACTCTATTGTCTGACTAACTAATTTAAATAATTATTAGAAATATCATTAGGAATAGATACAGGTGTATCATTCCCTGTCTCAAAATATGTCAACTGCTCAATAGAAGCAGGAGGAGTAGCCAAGCTTTTGGCTTTGTCTGATATATTAAAACATAGCAATTTTGCTATATGTCTTTTTATAAAATATGGATATTTTTTTTTATTTAAATTAAACTTACTAAAGTAAGTATTTATGTCAATTTTGGTAAATTTATTATTGTTTCTGTTAAGGGCCTCATTTAAAATAGCGTTTAACTTAAATCTAATATTCTTTTCTACGTGTGACAATCTCTTATCATAGGGGAATGCAAACATTACAATATGCTTAACATTTAAAGATGTTAGTATGTTAAGACTCTTTGTATACTGGCGTGTGTTTACATTACCCCTATCACCAATCAGAACTATTAAAGTTGAATTTGGACTAAATTTATAACTTATAATTTTTTCAACAATTTGTGGGTAGGAAAGCCCTGGCATACAATAGTTTACAACTTTTTGTCCTGTCCTATTAATCAACAATTGACCTAACCCTTTCCCAATATTGTCGCTAAATATTATTATGTTTTCTTTTTCTACAACTGTATTCGGGGTACTGGGAGATTTCAAGGTAGATTCATTATTTTTTTTCGGTGTTGACAGTTTGGTAGAACGATTGCAGTTGCAAGTATGATTGTTCATTAATGAATTAAATCGTTCTGTATTGTAATGACATGTCTCCACTAAGTCATTTAGGGCTAAGACATGTTCGCTTATTTCTTTTTTTGACAGTTCATATTTAGTAGTAATTGACTTTAGTGATTTTTCAAGGCCTATTATTTCTAACTCTAATTTACTGATTTCACAGTCATACTGTTTTTTGTTTGAATTAATTTCGTTGTAACAGGACTGTAACTGTTCCTTCAAGTTAATTCTAGATCTGTTATGTCTCAAACTTTTTGTATGGATTTTATTTTTACAAATTAATTTCTGAGTCTTTCTAATAAATTTATTTAAGTTAATATATTTCTTCAGTTTGTTCCTGCTGCATTTGCCAATCCCTCTTGTATATTTATCACTGTTGTTAACAGTTGAGTCAGTATTTGTTGAAGGGGTGTGGTTATTAACAGCATGAACCAACTGCGGAGAGGTTGAAACTAATTCCTCAAACAAACTTTGATTTTGCAAGACAGTTTCATTGAGTTTATCTGATTCTAATTTATTTATTTCCTTATGGGCCTCCTGAAGTAAGATTTCTAATTCAGTGATCCGATTTAGAGCTGACTCATATTCATCACTGCATTGGCCGAACCCTTCTATGATAGTTTGCAACCTCTCCCGATCATCTATACATGATTCTAACTGCATGTGTAACTCAGTTAACTCACTTTTAAGTTTACAATTTTTGTCTGAAATCTCCAACAGTACCCTTTCATTGTCATCTCTCTCTATGTTCAGATTAAACAACGAAAACACCTTAATTTATTTTAAATGTCGACAAAAAGTGTGCTACAATCGAAATTCTACGAAACAAAACGGTCGTGTTAATGACATTTTAGAAACAATAACAACGGTAATAAAAGTATATTGGGGAGCTACACCGTCTGCAAAGTTAGAAATTCCATTGGGAAAGTTAGAAAATCTTATAAAATAAGACGACATATTGTTTTAGAAAGCTTTTAGAATCTTAGTTTATTTTGCGTATCATAGACAACCAGTAAAAGAAGAGAAACCTCAGATTAAGAGATTCCACAATATTATCGTAAAACTGCTTGTAAATATAAGAGATATAAAAATTTTAAACATTTAAAATATAATTAATTTGGAATAAAACTAATTAACTATCCGAAGATTATTGTCGGGGAAGCGCGCTTCATTGGAGATTGTCTGGACAATGAACACTCAATTTCAAGTGTTTAGGATTAGGATCGAAAATTTGTCATTTTCATATTATTAAGAGCTTCAGTTCCGCTCGATTTTACTCTATATTATTTAAACACTGTGGTATTTAATGGAACAAAAATGAATTGAGTGTCGAGGGAAGGCCAACAGAACTAAGGAAGTAGCATGAAATTGTTATAAGTCAATAATTAAATTAAGTAATTTAAAATGCATTCAATGCTTTTCGTCCTTCTTGTAAAAGTTTATTAATAATTATAATTCTTAAATAATTGGTATCTTAATATGATCGACATTATAATACCTGTAAACAGCACTATTTACAACCTATTACAAATCTAATTTACCCAGGCATCCAATTGAATTTCTCCATTTCAAAAGCAATAAGAGACATTTCAAAACGTTTAGCAAAATTAATTGAACCTTATCGATTCTCGATAATCTTTGAAATTAGATCGTTGGACCACTCAACACTTTGAAGTACTTTCTATTTCATAACCGATACATACATATGCACATACGTGTTTTTTGTGTAATGTCGATATGAAAGGAAATAAAACAAAATTAATTTTATACGGTATAAGAAAAAAATAGTTGCCTTTAAAATTAGGTCAAATATTCCAAAAAGTTAGTCAAAGTTTTCATATTATACCGGGTATATCAAGACTGCGACTGAAAACGAAGCCGGGTGGTAGTTTTAGTGGTTACAGACACAATACAAATAAAAATTTCGCAAAATAAGCGACAGATATTTCGTTGCAATTTTTTAAAAATCTTTGTGTTTAGCAATCAAATACCTAGTTATTGCGAAAATAGTAATTTAAATCCTAACCACACCATTGCGTTTAAAAATATCAATGGGTGGACATAATTATTTTAGGAAAACTATGTATTTATCACCCAAATACGACCTAAGTAAAAAATTACCAAAAAAAGATGACTATTTTTTTTAAGAAATTTTCAGTTGCATTTTGTCTGAAGTCACTAATACTACCACCTGGCTTCGTTTTCGGTCGCAGTCTTGGTATACCCTGTATATTTCAAAAACATTCTACGAGACCTTTAATAACTAGAAAAATCTATTGTGGTTTAAAATTTACTTTGTTCAAGGCAAAAAAAATCGTGTCGATGATATACTAGGCCAATGAGAAACATAAGGCTCTGTTATAGGCTTTGTGACAGACGAAATGGATAATTCGGAACTATATATCTTTAAAATGTATATTTAAGTGGGACATTGCATTGTTTGCTGGTATTTAACGTCAGTCACCACAGTATGTTCGTCGCCCCATAAAACTATTCCAAATTTACCAATACAAAAGAATTCGCACGTTTCAAGAATCTTTCCATCACAATTTCACACATCACTTCGTCTGAAACACGTAGCGACCGAAACAATTTCAATTAGTGTCGACAAAGATGAAAGGATTCCCCAGGGCCGACTCAGTTGTGCCAAAAATATTTGATAATATTTGTTGGAAGTTTCTAGAAATATTGAAACACCGGTAAGCTCGAGAGGTGCCCTTAATTTAATTAAACAATATAAAAACTTATTTTCAAAGCTGTCCAGACAATATACAAGCAAAAGGCGTAAAACTTACGGAGATGTTAAAAAGTTACAGTGTTGTACGTGTTGGATTTTAAAGGAATTGTTTTACTAGAGACGTTCTACTTATTAAAGTTCAGTGTAGCGAATAACGAAGAATCTGAACTTTGATAATTTAGACGATGAACAAATGGAACAACATTAATAAATTTAGCAGCGCCTGTTGCGCAGTGCAAGAGAACCAAGCTATGAAAAAAAAGAGCAGCTGGTTCAATTCCCGCACCGTAATACTTATGTGTGCGGTGGATAAATCTTAAAGTGCCACAGACACAATGGTACATTATGAGAAGTAAAATATTTGAAAAATCTTGTTCACAATACACCGAATTTTGTGTTATTTTTACATAAAATTTATTAGCTTTTGAGAAAAATCAAGTTTGGGCATTTTGGATGCACAGAGAGTCCCGTAATTTCCACAACTGTGAAACAAGACAATCACATCATACTTACAAAGCATTTTACCGCGATTTTGAGATTACATAATTGATATACAATTTAGTGAATTTGTTTATTTAATTTAATGATAGGTTTCAAGGGATTTGCTCAGCGAACTTGAGCTAATTGGAAGATTGAAATTCGATTATTCAAAGTCTGCTTTGAACTAGATTAAACTAAAGTCACCTTAATAGAAACTTTAGCTGAAAGATAAACTAAGGTGTATAATTTAAAGATTTTTAATAGTATTAATCGGATTTAAAATTCTCACTGAATTTAAATTTTAATAGGTTTAGTTTCGTTCTTTTGTTTGAAATAAACTGGATACATATTTACTTATTTTCAAAGTCAATGTTACGGCTAGTTATTTTGTCTTCGCAAAATATAACTAATCTTGTCTAGAATTAACATGATTTATTTACTTTATAATAATAATAAATAATAAATACACCCAACAGTCACATACATAGTCCTGACCCCACACTAAGATCGAGTCTTGTGTCGTGGGTATTAGAAGCTACGAGAGACTTTTCGGTCTCACAAACACCCAGACCCGAAACAAATGCCTGTGGATCACACAAATATTTGTTTCGATGCGGGGATCGAACCCGCGTCCTCTCGTTTCACAGGCGGCGTCTAACCAACTGCGCCACGGAGGCTGTCATTTTTTACTTTATTTAACATGATTATAAATAAAATTCACTTTATAGAATATATGTAAGACGCTAATGCTAATGTTTGTTTTCTGTTCAATTCGATCCCGGCATGACCAAATATTTGAATCGTCTACAGATTTTATCCCAGTTTGGGTATTCCGCAGAATCTTTGTATAAAACGCAAACATATAGAAATATCTTTTAAAGTGGCAATATTGTACTTTACATAAGTTCGTATCCCTTTTTTCTAAAGGGGTATGTATAGGTAACACTACAGCCATAATTCAAGCTAATTTCCGTCCCAAATTCAACAAATATCAACCAAACTGACGTCACCATTCAAATGAAGCATAAAAGGCGCGATTACACGAGGCCGGTGATAATGCAACTTCCGAGTGTCCTTATTAAGATATCTACTCAATGCTGAAGTAACGTTGAACCGGAATAAAAACACAAGTTCAAGGAAAGTTTTCCATTCAGTCACGCTTGTAATTTAGATAACGAGTACATATGCAGGAAGAGAAGAAACGAGCGAATTAGTATAATGAAGGACGCTCGGGCGTATTGCGATTGAAGTGTGATGGCGCGTGGAGGAAAGCGTTGTGTTTTTATTTTTAAAACTTCGGAGTAGATTATGGAATGTATTATGGAAGTGTTTACAAACACAAAACTCAGACAAGGAATAAAATCAATTCAAATATTAAAGTAAGTTCAGCACATTTCTACGGCGATGTGACGTGTGTTCACATTACTTATAACAGTTTTTGTATTTATTTAAGTACAACTCCAATTTATCTAATAACTATATCTGTCTCAAAACTTTTATGATAAAAATGAAATGTTAAACGAGACTTTGCCGCGCAAGTATACATTTTTCAATGTATGGACGAGAACTATGACGAATATTTGATGGTACTACCTGTGTACCAATTTGTAGGTATTAAAATTCTGTTATATGAAAATTCAGTGGATTGCATTTGGAGTCTACTTTCAAAAATAGGTATTGTACAATATATTGTCGATTTATGTCCAGTCACCAAAATGTATTTTCAATTGTTTTGGCAAATCATTAAAATATACATGTTGTTTATGGTTATCGATAGAATTCTATTAGGTTTTATTATTTATGGAAGAAATTCATAATCACTTCACATTTTAAAACGTTACATTAATAAGACGCTATTCGATGATGCCACAAAGAAAGTTTATTCGACATACGACCACCTAACTTTCATCAATAATACGAGTAATGCATCCAACACCTACACCATAATTCAATTACAAAACAATAGAAATGAGATTGCACATCTTCCTGGGACGCATCACTTATACCACGCACACTAAATTGTGCATAAACGTGTTACTTTTATACAGGCAGGACAAGTTATGTGACTGCTGATAAATGCCATAAAATCTAAAAAGTATCCGACACATTATGCCAACTTAATCGAGGCTAGATACACAGCCTAAACCCGACATAATACAAGCGTCTCTCTCTCATCTCACTACGACTGCTCTATGTCGCACTATAAAGAAACGATATCTCATTGAAATAAACGATATCTCACTACGCTCTCAGACATACACAATTATGAACCAATCGAAACCACATGTACACCGACTGAACTCAAAACGCTACACACGTGCGCGTCTCAATACGCCCGTTGTGTCTCACTACGAGTGTATGTCTCACTGCGTCGAGTCTAAGTCTCACCACGTCGAGTCAATGTCTCACTACAGTTGGCAGCGAGCGCGGGCGCGTGTACCAACGCTTGGTGAATTCACAACTGGCCGCTGCCGTGCGCCGCGCGCGCAGCCTTCTTTCACTTCCATCGATGTAGGCACGACATGGTTAGGACGTGTGTTCACTTGATAAACTGATTTTCTATTATATTTTCTTGAAATTGATGATATTATAGTGCTACGGATGGTAAGTGGAATGCAGGCAAAGCATCTATTGTTACGCCTGATGACGGTTTGTCCAAAAACAATACACACACGTTTTTAGTTAAATAATTTGATTGTTTATATTATACATACATTACATAAACTCACGCCTTTAGGTAGGCAGAGGTGCCACCAGGACACCCATATTTCGTCTTGTATATTCCGTCCCACGACGTGACAGGGGGCGAGCCTATCGCCATATCGGGCACAAATTCCTGACTCCGGGCTGATAATGAGTAGAAAAATCCAATATCACTTTGCCCGACTCGGGACTCGAACCCGAGACCTCAGCTTTGTAACCGTACCGTAATACAACTACGCCACCGAGGCAGCTGTTTATATTTTAATATGTTAAATAGGGTGTAAAATACATAAGTTTCGATTCTAAATTACTTTAGTTTATAAAGATGTATAGAATCTGAAATAATTACTGTAAAAGTTAGATAATCCCAAAAAAGTTCAGCATAATTGAACTTAATATGTTTTTATTTACCTACCTATACAATACGGCGATGTCAAATCAGATTTTTCAGAAATGTGTATTGCTTACGTGATTTTCTGAGGCCATTAACAACAAATTCAAAAAAAAAAAAAACAAAACAAATTAGATACCGGAGCTTTAAGCCACAGTTTGCAAATGAAGAGTCCTAAAGTTTTCAATGGAAGTTTAGTTTTAATTTTTTTTAGAAACAAATTTATAACAAATAAATTTCAAATACAATTCTAGGGCTTATTTTTAGTTCATATGTAGCTTTACGAAGACATCATATTATAGATGAATTTAATAAAACATAAAAAGATTAAATAAAATCGGTATGAACACAGCATATGAACACACACTTGGAGATATTCAATTATTCACGCTAGGTTTCGATATGGCGTCCCCCTACGCGCATCGACGGCCGTCCATCAAGTTAATGTTTTATGATTTATTACTGAACGCACGCGTTTTAGTACAAAAACAACGCTTACATCATTATTGATTGTTAATAAACACTGGATCGACGTGGTAAGTTTGCTCCGTGACAACCGATATTTTACCTATTGTACTCTAACGCCCGAAATCTTAAACATCATTTAAATATTAATAATAATAAATAAATACACCCAACAGGTCGCATACATAGTCCTGACCCCACATTAAGATTAATTAAGTCTTGTGTCGCAGGTATCAGAACTACGAGAGGCTTTTCAGGCTCACAAACACCCAGACTCGAAAGAAATATTTGTGGGCCGCACAAACATTTCTCTTGGTGCGGGGATCGAACCCGCGACCTCTCGTTTCACTGTCGGCGTCTAACCAATTGCACCGCGGAGGCTGTCTGTGTTAAGTTGCGCTTAACTACCCACGTACCACTTAATCAGTACATTTAAGTGGGACTTTCGTAATTAAGTGCAACATAATATTTAAGTGGCGTTTGAATATTCGAGCGTTTGTCAAGCATTTGGCCAGTTCAAATTCGACCTAAACATAGATGGGCCAAATCACAGCCAAGAAACTGATGGCTTAATGTCGTCAAGGAAGTTATACTAACCAATAGTAACCTATGTACCAATCGAGTCATACTAATGACGACTTACGAAGGTAAAGCAGGAACGAACCCTGGCTCCAATCAGGAAAACGTTAATTGAAACGAAGGTCTACCTAATTCAGTCTACTCTAAAACCAAATCACCAAATCATTGTCAAGTCGATGTACATGTCCCGTTACATTAGAACGGTAGGTTGCCTATATAATAGCATAGTTCAAATACTGTTGTCTTTTGTATCAATTATTAAATTTGCATAACAGTTTGTAAGCCAGCTGTATTATGAATTTGTTCTACTGTGTCACACGTTGTAATCGTGGAATATTATCTAACAAGACTATAACTATAAAATACACATAACTATAAATTTCGTTGATAACTGAATATATATTTGGTTATTATTCGCCCAAAGCGAGTTTGAGCTAAATGCAATAAAGTCCTAAGCTTAGTATGAATTACCTATGTATGTATAGCGTGCGCCTGATTGAACATGAACACCAAAACCCAACGGAGGCAGAAAAGCCTATAGAGATATCGGTCTTCATTTCATTCATGTAAAGATTTTTATTTTCTGTCTTCTTTTCACCACGTTAATGTTATGCTTGGTTGTAGTGTGTGCAGATAACACAATTTAATAAAAACCTAACCTCCGGAACCCTGTTCCTAATATTTAAATTAGCAAACATCTTAGCTAAAACTAATTAATCTTTTGCACTTTCAAAGTAATCGACTAGAGCTCGCCGAACAACGCGGCAAATTACTAAAGATGTTAATCAAACAATTTCTTGCGATATAATTAACGAAACAAGTAACTTTCACTTCGGCAAACTTCTGTTTATCCAATTACCCTAAATGTAAGACAGTTGGCCAATCAACAACTTCCTTCGCCTTGTATCGACCTATAAAGATAGCGCGTGTGGTGAATTAAAGTATTTATCTACGCAAATTACTTATTGATAAATTGACAGGTAATGTATGTGTAAACACTTTTACTGGTGGTGGGTCTCTCATATGTGAGAGGCCGCCTGGGTAGGTACCACCGTTTTCCCGAAAAATGGCAGTGTAAATGCACTGTTGTGTTCCAGTTTGAAGGACATTGTAGCCAGAGTAACTACTGGACATAATGAGACTTATCATCTTATGTCTCAGGATAGCGAGCGCATTCTGAAATTCGCATTCTTAATGACTACCGAAAAATAGTGAAATTAATATAATTATTATAACAAATATATTGTAAATAGAAAATAAGTACTATGTGTATTGACTTGTCATAAGAGCTGTTTAATTGCCTACGTGACCAATAAACGAATTTCATTTCATTTCATTCGAGTGCCAAGCATTGATTTGTAATTCATGATGTTGCTTGGTTTTGCTAATGTCAATGAGTGGTCGTATCAGTAATATGGTATTAGGCGAATGGCAAGCTCGTCTCGCCATTCATAGCAATAAAAAAAAACACGCGACATTTTGTACACATATCGCATATCTAATATCGCAAAAACTAGTTCAATTGGTTTAGAAGCATCACGTGTGCACTGACAAGTATGCTTTCCGGATCCGATCGGACGAATCCCGGATTCGGTAGTCAAATTTTTGTGAGTTATCTGGTTTGAAAAATCTTATCAATTTGCAGGGGACCGGAATTTTCAGACAGTATAGACTCGCCCTGTCACATCGTCGGATGGTAATAAATTCGGACTGTGCATGGCACTAGTGGTGCCTCTGTCGAATCGTAAGGAAATATAGGCATGACGTTATGTATTTGTATTTAATACTATTAAAATCTTGAAATGACTACTTATTTAACACAGACCATTGAAATAAATACACCCAACAGTCAGTCATCTGTCACATACATAGTCCTGACCCCACATTAAGATCAATTATATCTTGCGTCGTGGGTATCAAAAACCACGAGAGACTTTTCGGTCTCTCAAAAACCCAGACCCGAATACTTGTGGATCGAACCCGCAGCCTCTCGTTTCACAGCCGGCGTCTAACCAACTGCGCCACAGCGGCTGTCAGACTTATAACACAGAAGTACATGTGCAAACCAGTAAACCTACAATTAAAGTAGGTACGTTACATATAGAAAATTCACGAATTTACCTTCTCCGGAACATAGGCAATACGAGTATTACTAACGGTGCGGCCGTTAGTAATACTCAGAGACGTTTTATGTCAATTAAATTGTTCCTTAGTATAGATTCTCTTCGTAAAATCTACACTAAATAATGATATATAATTTTTTACCATTCAAACACATCACCACTATAAATAACAATGAATCAAATGAGTTATATTATTTGTTAACGTCAACACGATGTGATCTCAGACTTGTTAGAGACTGTTGGCGGTAAATAATTGTTTTAAAATGTAATACTATTTGTTTCGTTTACAAATTGAGCATCATATTTTATTATAAATTGTACACACACGTATTTAGTAAAAAATATTGTGGTCTTTAGATTTATAAACTAAAATAGGTACAATACGCCAATTCTGAGAGGAAATTTTAAGAGCAGTTTTGTATGTTTATTTTAATGTTTATAAAATTAGTAGGTAATAAATTACCTACTATGGATGACTTTAATTTAATTCATAAATTAAATTTAATATTACCAAGGTTATTAATCAACTCATTGTCGTGTATTGGTGAGAAATTGATTATTTAAAGCATATTATATAAGGTATATTAACTTTCTATAGAAAATTTAACTAATAAAAAATCTTAATTATAAACAAAAAGTGCTATACATATTTTGGGCACGGCTAAGCCAGGCGTTTTCACGCCAAGTTTGTTTCACAACATAAAAAGTAATAGAGTAAAAGTAATTAATAGATTTGCAAAAAGATACGACGCTACCTCAACACCTATTACGCCATGATGACATGACATTTATTTAAAAATATTACGTTGCGCAAGTACCATAAAACTATTATAATATGTGGTGAAATATAATAACTCGTGAAAGGAATACTTCATATAACACCTGTCCACGAATTAAGAAATAAGAAGCGTCTTAAATATAAAACACGGTAAACTCAGTTTAATATAGAGCTAAATGCTGCAACAGAAAAATGTCTATATAGAGATATATGTGTACATACATACATACATAAACTAGTAGGCAGAGGTGTTACCAGGACACCCACATTTCGCCTTATATACAAGGCGAAATGTGGGTGTGCTGGTAATTCCATCTCGTAATGTTACAGGGGGAGTCTATCGCCACATCGGGCATAAAGACAAATAAGACATTTTCAAAATCCAATTTGTTAATTTTTATTTAATAACACAATTTGGTTTATATTTAATAGTAAGCTATCATTCATTAATCAACATTATTCTTTTACAACATACGAAAAAACATTACGTACTGCATTAGGCATGCCCTAATGATTTGAGTCATTTATGTAAAACATGACCCTGTTTTACATCTTTACACGCGAACCGACAATTCGGCAAATCTGGATTGAACTTGGTTACTTTTCTACAATGTTTTTGTCTATGGGATGACCTATACATGCCAACATTGTACTACATCAAAGTCAGTTAACAATGTACTCAACAAACAAATATTGTTTATTCTTAGTATTACTCTGTAGAAACGAAACCCAGTTTGAAGCTTAGTTTAGGAACAACAACAACAAACAAGGCTTCTTTGTACAATAACAAGCCTGAAAGTACATGCTTACATCAATAATTTAGTATGTTTATGTAAGTATACGGCAAGGGTAATTATTTTAACATTCTCAGAAAATACACAAGATCTGAGGCATTAGGGAATCGTAATAACATTATGTAGATATTAATGAAAAATCTCATTCAGATAGCCGACTGGTGTAACCGGTGAAAGAAAAGGATTTCGTCGCATAATAAACCATATCACAATATGAATGAATAAGAACCGTCATAACGACAGCTAGAAACTGGTCGGAAGGTTTACTATTGATCACGAATAATTCCTACTTGAGCGAACAAAATATACCGAGGACTCCGATTACCAACTAATATCAGAGTAATAAATGTCAAAGATAATGCCCAATAAATTGGATATTCTCGGGTACGGTCGTGTGTCATAATGTGAAACAGAAATCCATTTAATTCCTAATCGGTCAATATGTTCAGCTAATCGGTAAAATGGTGACACGGCGCAGAGACTGTAAATTATAGAACCAGCGAAGCGAACAAGCCGTATCACGCGATATTACAAAACACAGCATTGATTAAAATATTTGCCGTGACAATTTTTAACGATAAACGTGCGTTTGTGGACGTACAATGGAAATCGTGTTTCATCAGAAATGTTGTCTGTGCGTAACCAAAAATGATGCATCTCGGAATGGCAGCCGAGGTCGATTGTATATAAGCAATACTCTGTCTACAATCGATTACCGCGCTACCAAAATAGGTATTGTTCTGTAATAAGCTGTACGAATGCACACCACTAAAATTGTGCGACGAATCCAAGTGATGATAATGTATACCTTTTGTGATTGGTTGAAAAAGTTACCGCATAAGGTCGAAAGTGTTACGTGGGAGGTCGAATAATGGGACTGGTGAGTTTCTGTGCCATGGATTTTTCACAAAATTGTTTGGAATCAAGGTAGGCGAGTACAATGTACGAAAATGGTGTAAAAGTGACAACGTGTCAATTGAATTCAAGGTGAATTAACAATGCAGATAACTGTTGCAGAATTGCTTTTATCTGGTTCACGGAACACCTTTTTATTAATGATGCAATGATGGATGTGCAGATTAAATTATAGATCACCGAGAGGTTGGTATCACCGTAAATTGAAATAAATATTAACAAGATTTTTCTTTAGACTGAGTTATTTTTCTGTAAAATTGTTCGCACAATCGCATCGCCAAGAAAATGTAACAAGTAATGTAAATTGTTCCACGTAAAATATTAAAGTGATTAATCCTTCTATCTTGCGTTATTTCGGCCGATGCCATGGTCCTCCTTTCTGGCCATGTTAGTCCACTTTTCCCGATCTTCAGGATAATCAATGCTCATAACATTGGCTCTTATACATTCTCAATTTCAAGCAATTATAGATTCAATAATACCACTAAAAAATAATGATAAAAAGCAGACACGAAAAATTAGAATGCGATCACTCACGCACTATGCTTAAACAATATGCATAAAAACAAGTCGAATCATCAATTAATATGCGCGATAAAAAAAAAGATTTTCATTCTATGTTAACGAATTTGGATCGAACATTCGTCACGGTGGTTGAACTTTTTGGTATTAGTGTGGGAGCGATGGGTTTGTTGATATCTGGGTTTTGACATTTCCACTGAGTTTAACTCCTGAAGGTTTCTTAATAAATTATAGTCCAGTCATAAACTATATTTGGCGTGATTCTGACCGGGACTTTCGGTTGACCCTCAATTATGCTCTAACCGCGCGCTCTCCGCCCCCTATCTCGAAAACGATTCAACGTATTAAAAAATTTAAAACAATCTGTTAGGAATTTAATCCTCTGCATTCTTGATACTAAATACAAATAGCGAAAAATCCATAGGAAACGAGATATTTGTAAAAATCGATTTTTGTGACATTCTACCTTATATTTTAATAGTCGCGGATGCCCTACCATAAGTAGGTTTTGAGACAACTTTTAGGATGTCAAAATACAAGTTTATACGAGTTTATAACTTGGTACTTCAAATTCCTAGATACTAACCTAATTTTGAATAAGGTGACTGGACTAATAGTTCTGAGTAATTGAAGGCGTGTGATAATAATGCGTTAAGTGACGTGTACTGAATACGAAACTAAGTGATCCATTTGCATAATTTTGTTTACAGTTTGTAGCTTGATGTAACTTAAATTCAGATTCTGGATTCTGTGTGAGAGGCCACCTGGGTAGGTATCACCGCAATGTCTATTTCTCTTGCTAAACAGCAGTGAAAATGCACTGTTGTGTTCCGGTTTGAAGGACATTGTAGCCAGTGTAACTACTGAACATAATGAAACTTAACATCTTATGTCTCAGGATGGCGAGCGCAGTGGAAAACCAAGCAACTTTATAATTCATTGGTTTTGCTACTATCCATGAGCGGTCGTATCGATTACCATCTGGTGAATGGAATGCTTGTCTCGCCATTCATTGAATAAAAATAAAAACTTTACCGTCGACGCTTTTCTTGCCCAAATGGCTTTTATAATATTCTTTGTAACCTACGAATTAGAGAATCGTCCAGAAATTATTTTGTTTATAATAATGCTTACGGTACTGTACATCAGTTATCCAACATAATAGATACAATATTTTTTTATTATCTGGATAATAACAAGACGTCCAATACAAGTTTATTGTTGCAGATAATTTTATTTTAATTGCTGACGAAGTTTCTTTCATCGCTTCTTCTCTACGGCTATAAAACATTTTGAAGCGGTTGTACTATTCATCGGAAATATTTGATTCAATTCAATGAACAAGATTTATTTTCAAAGAAATACACTCTTGTTGAAATATATTATGTATTATTTTCGCACGAAAAAGCAATAACTCATAATCGCCAGTTCACCAGCGCGATTTATCAGCTTTTGTTCAGGGCTTTGGCCGGCATTACGGAAGATAATGTCACACTGTATTACGAGGTACGATAGTGAAAAAATACTACTCAAGTAAGACTTCCAACGGTTTGCGAAGTGTCGGACAGTAAGGCAAATATCATGGAGAATTATACTGATTTTACATGTATGACGTATTTGTAAAACATGTCATAATTATATGCGGACATATTTTAACCTGCCCTTATTCCAAACTAAAACAATATTCCTATGACTAAGGGTTCTTCGGACATAAGCATAATCACCGTCTACAAAAACTAGACAACCAATAAATTTGTTAATAAAATTTTCAGTATCTATACTTATCTTTAACTAGAAACGATGTTTCGTAAACCTAATAGAGACCTAAGTCAAAAATATCTAAATTGGTCAAGTCAAATCACATATATCCATAAAACTGTATCATGAATTATTTACACACCAGCACAAATCCCATCATGACGGACATCTCACAATTTTCTTAAACTACCTTATCATAGAGCTCAGCCGTAAAACACGCAGACCTTGGCACCACCGTAATTGGAGCCGAAATGAGGATTCGGTGAATTACGTTCCATTTCACGACAAAGCCATATTCGACGAGCGTGTCGGATCTTCTTATACAGCTGGCGCCGTGAAATGACATGGCTTGATAACTATAGCGTGTGTACTCTGTACATCACACCTTGAACCGAGAGTGTGGTAATTGGTATTGCACCAAAAAGGCGATTTTTCAGTTTGGCTGCTTGAAAGTTGTACATCGCATTATAGTTCATAGGTAAGTAATTAACGTAAATGGAAAGGAAGTAATATGAGTACATAAACTATTAAAACGCATTTGCAATTAAATAAATAAATAATAAATACACCCAAACAGTCACATACATAGTCCAGACCCCACACCAAGATCGAGTCTTGTGTTGCGGGTATCAGGAACTACGAGAGACTTTTGAAGAGCTTTTTTTCAAGTAATATAAATGATTGGATACTCCATTTTGAGCGCGTTGCATTTATAATCAGGTGCATTGCACTCTTTGTCTCGCAAATGTAAAAAATATTCCATATAAGCCGCACATTCACACATACAGCTGTATTCAGCTCCGTATAGCAGGAAGGGCGCAACACGTCAATCGAAAGACTTGACCCAATTGCAGCAGCCGATGACACGAGAAAATTGACGGCGCGTCGACTTCTCAGTGTACGGCCGAGCTAACTCATAAAAATAAAAACCCTTGTTCGGCAAATCGACGATAAAATCAGGGGAGAGTGACGACACGTGTATTGGTGATTCTTATCCGGTTAAGTAATCACGTTTTAACATCTTTTTTTGCGGTAGGTAATTTTTTTTAGCATTGATCCCGATGAACACTTGTTTTTCTTTATCGTGGACGCGTGTTCAAACATAAGTTACACAATTTCAAAATCTCATGCAATTAATAATTCGGATTGGGATCGAACCCACATACTCAACATCAGAGACAAATTCTTAGCGCCTGCGACAGTCGCTTTAAAAATGTTGATAAAAAATTAAGTCTATAAAGTTTATATTTCTTGGTAAAAGTACGATTTCTTGCACCACCGGATATACCTATTACGGAGCGAAAAAAACGCGATAGCAATGCGGTAATATGAAAAAAAGCGTTGAAGTATTCTAGCCCAATTTTCGATCGCACAATTTTTTCGCTGTATAAAATGCAAACGACCAAATTCAAAATTGTCCATTACATCGAACCATAAAAGTTGAAAAATGTCTCACCTATTACATCGTACTCGTATAGTTGGAAGCAATACTCAACGATCCCCCAGCCACGTCTTACGATCGTAAGATTAACTCGAACTAGTCTAGACTGTAGACAAAGCGAGAACATTTTACAGCGAATGATTATTGAACAGAACGCCAAAGTTCTTTGATCTTTGTGGGTCTGTCTGTCGATCGGTTCAGTAATGACAGTGTGACCCCGTGTTGAATAGTAATATTTTAAAGATTAATTTAAAGAGATGCAATTTGTTTATTGTTTTTGAAGATAGACTAGCCAGCGACCTGTCTGATGATAATTGGTTATCACCGCTCAGGGATTTAGCATTGTTAGAGGGCATAGCCATGCCATTGCCTACAGTATGAAGATAGCAATATAATAATGACAAATAAAAGCTTCTAGAAGTCATTGAAAGCTCAGATCGCAATTTAAGATATATGGTTTGAAACGTGGATAACACAAACGACGAGGAATTTTAGCCCAATTACATTAAAAAATGTAGGATGATTCCACCAAAATTTCCTTCGGATTTCACATGGCCTTTTGTTCCACCATCGTTCGTCGGTACCTGCGTCACTAGCCTTTTTGATGATATTACATGCAATTAACATTACAGTTCATTTACATTTACTAAACATGTTTCCTTCAAATACCTATAATGTATAATCTTTTGATAATCTAATTATCAGTACAATGATTTTCGAAGTGATTACGATCACCAAATATTCAATTATCAACATCGTAAATAGTAAAAAGCCTCTATTTTAGTACAAAATATTTAATATAATGCAAAGCATGACTCATTTCAAAAAACATTAATCTAAATTACAGTCCCACTGAAGAAAAATATTACCCAAGTCAAACAAAAAAGGCTGTTTTAATGTCGGTCACGTATCTAATTCAAGATTATCATGCAGATACTGGAAAGTTGAAGGTTTTGAATAATGCTCGGGACATTAAACCAGGTGGATCGCAGTTTATAGTTTAATTAAGCGTGATATAAAAAATATCGTCTAACTTTTGGTTAATTGAGCTGTCTAGACTCGCGACCAGTCTATCAGTAAGGTCAACATTTCGATGTACAATGCTCTTCAAACTCTAATATCACATTATAGTATATTAATTTTTTATACATTAACAGTCATGAACGCCGTAATATTTATTGTTATTACATTGCTTTTTGGATTATTAAGTTTCAACACAAATTGAATTTCATAGAGTTAATTAACTATGACATTAACTTCGTAAATTTTATTGAATGTCTAGTTTAAAATGTGAATTATTTAGTCCTCGTTCAACGAACATTTGTTAACAACAAAATGTAGCTTTTTGATGTTAATTTAATTTGATAGTTGGTTTGGTATTATGTAAAAACCTTACTTATTATTTATTATGATTATGCTTACGTGGGTTGACTTTTTCGGTGTATCTATGGTTATATAATATTTAAAAAAAAATAACCTATGCAGTTTACATGCAAGAGTGTAATAAAATCCATTAGCTAATGCTGAGCATCAAGAGGTTATTACGAGTATAAACATGAGGTATCACGCGACGCGACTAAAATCTACAAACACGTGTCCCTTTCAACTTAAATAATTTGTTATATTTATATAAATCAAGAAATACTTTTAATTACATAGTCTTTAATGAAATATCATGATTCTTCGGGTGACTACTTTTTCAGCTTTATTATATGAGACACAAATAGTGTTTTAGCGCGATGATGTCAGAAACTGCCAGTACGGTACGAAAAAATATTTTTGCATTCTAATTCGTACAAAAAGTTCTAGACTCTTTTACATCACGATATGATTATAAGTAGCCAAGCAAAACGATAAAATTAGTTATAATGTCGATGTTTAATCAGACTTTTTCGAAACGAGGTGTCAAAGGTGATAAAAAATTGTAATCAACTTCGTTGTAAAATAAAATGAAATCTTAAAGATCCCTTTTTAAAGAAATTATTAGAATCTTTGATTTGATACTAAATAATTGGGTACATTATTGAGGGCGTTATAATTGCCACGCATACAAATCATACAACCTTCTCTTACAAAACAACTAGAAACGTATTGACTTATCACCTGCGTCAATGTATATCGTGAAAGCCGTGATTGTTAATTAACTACATTTTAATTATTGGACTTCATGTAGATTTCATTTTATTTAAAACGGAAATAAATTAACCTAACCCAACGATTGTTTCTTTCAGTCCTTCACCTATATTTATTATATTATTACACCTATATTTATTATATTAATCCCTTTAATCCTTCGAGTGCCCAAGAGTTGCCAGATGACTTTTGATAATGGAGAAAAATTAGAGAACAATGCGCAACGTCATCAAATTTTTGACAGCGAGCCCAAAATGAGCTTTTAGACACCTGAAGGGAGACCCCGTGACATTGCAATGACACTAAAACCAGTCCGTTAAATTGTGAGAAATGACAATTGAATTCAATTGACAACCTACCGTGTAATTATAATATCACGGTTTTGACAATATAACAGCGACATAAACACAGCAAGACCTACACAAATTGAAGGAGAATACGGGGAAATTGGTTTACTCTATTAGTCAGCAAATTGGTTTAATCTCGTGGCGACACAGTCTCAGCTCACGCCCGCGGCAATCGCTTGCATACGTTAATGAGATCGTAACACGTTTACGTGTTGATAATACGTAAACATTGCAGTAACAGCATTAGGGAGTATGTAGTGTATTTCTTGGTGCAAGATTGTACCTTTAATAGGGAACGCATCAAATTATTATAAATTACTAAGTTTCGGTAAGTGTGAAGACACATTTCAATGGAATTGAATTTTGATAAATTTTGCCACGCAGAATATCTACATTCACAAAGATTTCGAGCCACCCTGGGTCTCAGCAATTTAAAATATAATAAGCAACAAGACATTTTTATGCAGTTTCACAAATGAGATATAGGCTGAATATACCGGGTATATCAAGACCGCGACCGAAAACGAAGCCGGGTGGTAGTTTTAGTGGATAAAGACACAATGCAACTAAAAATTTCGCAAAAAAAGAAACAGACTATTTTTTATAATATTTTAAAAATCATCGTTTTCAGGTAGTAAATCCTTAGTTTTTGCGAAAATAGTAATTTAAATCCTTACGTACCATTGCGTCTTTAAAAATAAAAAGGTGTACATCATTATTTTGGAAAAAATATGTATTTTCACCCAAATACGACGATAAGAAAAAAAACTTACAAAAAAAATATCGATTTTTTTTAGCGAAATTTTTAGTTGCATTGTGTCTGAAGTCACTAATACTACCACCTGGCTTCGTTTTCGGTCGCGGTCTTGGGATACCCTGTATATTTGTAAATCTGCAATCTCGTCTCGTTATTCATAACAATAAATAAACTGACTTAGAATTCCTATGGTCAAAATATTTGGTTACATATTCCTTAACTACTGTTTTAATTAAATTCATATATAAGTAAAAAATCTATTATAAATAATGTACCGATCACTTATCGATAGCGTGAGAGTATATTCAATAGTCAGCCTATTTTCCACGCTTTCCTGCAACCAAGACCCAGTATTCCACATTCGGAAACCATTATACCATTCCATTACTATGAAAAAACTATCGCTTCTAATTATTTTTCAATGATCATGGTGAAGATAATTAATTATCAGAATTTAATTGTTGATCTACAGATAAACTGAAGCACCGATGTGTGCAAAAATTATTATGGCTAATGGCGTCATAAAAACAGTATTATCGGCAATAGCTAAAGCTTTCACGCACGAATTGCCAATTAACTACTAATGTATGGCGAGAAAAGGCACCATGCCGGACGGATGCCTGCTTGATGTCTGTTAAAAGTAACGGATAAGAACAAAATTAGGATCACAAATAATGCTCAGACAGATCTAAGTAGGTATGTATATATAAAGCGAATAATTAATCTTAAGTGTTTACAGTTTTGTTTATCCAGGTTTGCTATTTATAGCAACACAAGGAGGTATAGGAAATTTTTAATCTTTTTATCCAAACAAAGCTTCGATAGTCAATTAATTGCTTTCTATTATCAACACAATAAGTGTGGGCCAAACAATTGATACGGTTAGATGGAAAATACTTTATGGTTCGACAATTAGGTGAATACAAAGAATCTAAATTATAAGTGAACAATTTACGGTCTTATCACATCATACATAGCTTATAAGACCTTATACAGTAAGCAGTATAACAATTGAGCTAGTACTCATTTGTAAATTAGATATAAACACAAGATATTAAACATTAAATATCACTGCTGTTTATAAATTATTGTATATTCTAATTACTCTTTATAGATAGAAAAACTCTACAAAACATGAAAAAGTGTCTAGTGCCCCAACACGATAAGATTAGCGTTATGAATGGAGAAAGTGCGGCAAGTGTAAAATTCAACACCAGACTGGAAAACTAATAATAAACTAGAATAGTTCAAAAGTAAACTATAACAGACACCATTCAGGACAATGTTTATGTTAACTTGAGTACATTTTACATTTGAGGACATTTTACTAACATAACTATGTAGGTGATAGGTCCCTGGTACGCAAGGAACCTTCTGGGTAATAGTAATAATTATTACAGTTTAGTCCTTTTTTATCACCAAGCAGCAGTGTTCTAGCATGTTCGAATATTAATCAAAATATTTGTATGACCTGAATGTCTGTTTCATGTTTGGGTATTGTGGGACTAATATGCCCTCGTAGACCGTAGTGTCTGACACGTTAAATCATTTAGGTAAGCTCTGCCCGTATGTGGCTCGGCCACAATATCCGCAAAAGTACCTGTCTGGAAGGCCGGTGACATACTCTTTCCAGAAAGAACTTTACCAGAAGGGAACATTTACAGCTTTATTTATTCGTTATTGTACACAACACATATAACAGTTTAAAGTGATATTAACTCAACATAGTACAAATGGCGGTCTTATCGCTCTAAGGTAATCTATACCAGATAACCATTGGATGAATTTATGAGAAGGAGAGATAATATTACGTATACTGTAGAATATGCTGAAGCATATGCCAAGTGAATGATAATTGACTTTCTTTCTTACCAATGGTACAATAATAATAGGTCCAATATATTTTTAGTAATACCGGCATATACTAACAAAAAAATTGCTACATAATTATCAAAGAGGAGCTATCCAAACCACTGATCCAGTACATTCACACTGAATAGAAAAAGTTCTAAAAGACATAAATTGGTCGCTTCTATCACTGTGTGAATCAGCATTTCGTGTATAGACAACTTGAGAGATGGTGTGACGTGTTTTATTATTAAGTATTAGTCATAAAGTAGCCGTTGAAGTGTTGATGAAGGTTAAAACCGATGAGCCGTTCAGTGAAGTATAGACACTAGAATTAAGTGAATAAGAATTTATTATAACGCTAAGAGGGCCGGCATCGACTTGTTGCGTAAAGCAGCACACCGGGCTCTATGGCGTACCTTGAGAGAGGCCTACGTCCACCAGAGAATTAATCTTCAATATTCATCGATTTATCATTACAAAAAAAAAGACTAATTATTGTAAATAGTAAAACAGGCATGACATTGATCATTTTATACCGTGTGAAATTATATGAAATCACTTTAGAGTATCTTATGGTAGGAAGATTTTCGAACCCTAAGCAGACAGTCCAGTCTAAGCAGAAAATCTGTCCACGTTCATATCGCATTTGGCACTGATAGCAATAAAAATACAGCGTATGATAATCATTATACGTGGCTTACAAAATCTTATATTACATTGGTCAGTTTAGAGTAAGAATTATTAATATTATGATATCAAGTGAAAACGTTTATACTCAATGCAGGGAAAGACCTGTCCTCAACAATACGTCCAGAGTCTGAGACTTCGTCATACCAAATAAGAACAAATGTGATCATATAAATATTTTGAAATTTGAACAAATATTCATTTTCTTTCACCTAGCGACATTACAAATACCTATATGAATACAATATCATTGCGTCCTAAACAATGTATACACATACTGTTATACTGAACCAACACTGAACAAACTACTTCTTGACATAGTTCTACCGTCTAGATTACGTACGAGACAAACATGCGTCAATATTTAATTAGCTTAAGCGTGTACTCACCAAGCCACTGTCGCCGTTTATCCCATTCTCAACTAAAATGTCCTCAAACAAAATATCAGCTTCACACGGCGAGCATAAATTGCTGAGCAGTTCACTGAATCTTTCCACTTTACGTACACACACAGCTCCCAACAGTCCCCCAACATCCTCTTTCACATTTGGCACTACACTATCATCTAATTTCACATGATTATAAGCTATTGCTTCAGCGGCAGGTTTAGTTATACTATTGTAGCTAATTTTGAGCCCTGATTGGTCGTTCAGAACGCTGTCGTTCACCCGCAACTCGACGCTCTGAGTCTCCACGTCGTCCACGACGAGGTTGTTAAACAAATCATCAATCTTGTCATTATCTAAACTATTCGAGAGGTCTTTTTCAATTTCGTCAAATATATCTTCACCGTTAACCAGTAAAGGTATCTTTTCTTCGTTCTTCTCGCTGACCTTCTTTGCGTTGTTAATGGAATTTAGTTTCCTAGTGTCATCTAGCTTAATCTTTTCGTCAAAAATTCTTCCTCTAGGACTAGTCACTATAAAATTGCTTTTGTCTTTTTCTAAAATATTCTTATTAATGGAATGTTTAAGTTTCGTTTTAATAGCACCAATTTCTCTATCAGACGTATTTTTATTCTCCTTTTCGCTACTTTGTCTTCTATTTGTGACTGTTCTTTTATCCCTATCTATTATTTTGGAGCTTTTAGGTGATTTTGTTTTGCTGTCGTCGAGCGTGGACTGCGCGGATGAGCTCCTGTTGGACTTTCTCGGAGACGGCGAGGAATCAGATTGACTTGCGGCTGCAGCTCTCAGACGAGATGCGCGAGTTGTTCTGATGGGCATCGAAGTAGAAGCTGTGTTGAGGTTCAGCTCCGAGGAAGACTTCAGAGGATTGGGTGGTTCGTCAGGCGGCGTCCGCTCGGTTGGTCTCTTTGGACGCCTGGAAATTAATGAAAATACACAATTAGTACCTTGATTATTATTTAAAAATGCATTTAATAAATTAAAATAATAACGTAAAATATGCCCACCTTTCAGTGACATTAGCAGAGAACAAGGTCGCCGTCCTAGCCGTGAGCTGTCTTCTCCTCTCCTCCTTATACTTCTGGATCCTGGCCGCTCGGCCCTCGTCCTGCGACTGGCTCATGGCGCTGTCCTCTGACTCCCGTCGCTGTCACGTGCGCCAGTAGCTTTCCAATTTCCTATACAATTGGGCCGTCTTCGTATTATTAATCTTTTGTATCTTGTCTAGCATTGCGGCATTAAGCGCGCTAAAGGGCGGAATAGTTGGCAGTGATGAATACAGGCTGACGATGCGTGTAACCTGGAAATGAACGGGTGCACGTGAAACAAACGTCACTATGTTATCGGACGCGTGAGTTATATGAGAACAGAAAGGTCGGGGACGAAATCTCAGAAGGCAAACAATGATGTTTTATAGGAAAAGTTGGCGTTCGAGAAAACATCACTCGTCTTTGTTCTATTGTCGCGAGCTGTCACATAAGGGAATGTTGTTGCTAATTGTCCTGGGTTAATTGTGAAATATAGACTGACGTACAATGGAGGTTATGTGGCGGAATTATTATGATTTATAGCGTGTCTTTATCTTGACGTTCTATTTCAAACAAACAGGTTACGTTATATTTTTCGAGTAGTTTCAGCGTCACCGAGGAATGAATACTCAAGAACTTGGTCAGTAATATCATAGAGCGAATATTATTATTGCAATAGTCTCTAAGGTTACTGTTTAACCGGCTAACTTGGCTTGAGACCGTCATCAAGAGAACCGTACACCAACGCGAAAAGATTAATGTAAATGGAACGAAAAAGATTTATCAGAGTAGTTCAAAGTGGACAACCATTTTTATTTTACTAAGTGTGAGTAAGGTTTTTTTTTTTATTGCAATGAATGGCGAGACGAGCATGCCATTCGTCTTATGGTAAGCGATACGACCGCTCATGGACAGTAGCGAAACCAAACAACACCATGAATTACAAGGCAATGCTTGGAATTCCACTGCGCTCGCCATCCTGAGACATAAGATGTTAAGTCTCAATATGTCCAGTAGTTACTCTGGCTACAATGTCCTTCAAACCGGAACACAACAGCGCATTTACACTGCTGTTTGGCGGGAGAAATAGACATTGCGGTGGTACCTACCCAGGCGGCCTCTCACATATGAGAGACCTACCACCAGTAAAGGTTTTGTAATTATACCAATATGAAATCAGAATAGATCAGTGCATGTTATATTCTTAGTCATGTAATTTCATGTTATTTTTACACTAGATAAGTGACTTTAATATGCCTTACGGTAAGTGCCAAATACAGTATATGTCTAAGAGAGATGGTCAATGCTTAATTTCATAAAATATTATTCATGTCATGTAGGTATTTTAAGAAATGACACAGAACAGTATTCTATAAGTATACAAGGTCACGCTCCATAACAGCTAATTCCCTGAAGACAACGCTAAAGCTAATTTGGAGATAGTGGCGTAATAGAAACAAAACACAAAAACACTTCAAAACATGGTATCAATGTGTTAACTTTGAGTTTCAGGGCAATTTAAAGATTCCTCGGTTCCTAATCACTTTTTATCAAGACGATGCAGAAAAAAAAGGAGAAATTCTTCAAATCACTTTTTTATATTGTACTGGTGCTTAACCTTTTCATTTTAATCTTAAATACCACTGCTATATGAAAAAAATGCTAATAATATTGTACATAAACAATAATACAAACCATATTTCATTTTGTTAACAAACAAATGTATGAAATATGTTTAGAGGTCAGGACAATCAAGAACAATCTATCATATCTAACGTCAATAAAAATGTATTTCAACACTATCTGATTAGATGAGAATTGTGTACACTGATCTTTTAATATAATAGCATTTTACCACCCCATTCCTTATCAGAACGTGTACACAACTACGTATGCAAACGTTTATTTCTATACAATGCACAATGTGGGTAATATTAACAAGGAACGGAATTTAATTAACTATAATTTCCATAAAGACTGTTGATATTAATGCTATTATATAATGTATTCCTAGCTGCATTCGTTTAGTTACTGTTTACGTTATGATGTTCTCAGATTGAGCAAACCATTTTTATAGAGAAATTGAATTTATCAACGTTTGGATAATTTTCTGGAAGTTATCGGTTCGATCGTACAGTGAAAAGCTAACGGATGATATTAATAAATAATCTTGATCTTTATCTAAGGATCGATGCCGAAATAGAGCCAAAGTTTTATGGACACGCCCACATATGAATTATTTCGACAGTTTTATTTTTAGGCTGCTTAAATAGCGATTAGGATCGCTTATTATTTTTTGGGAATCATTCTTGGGAAAGATAAAAAAAAACGTTCATCGATCGATAGAAAGTGTTGGATCTAACTAGAATCAAATTGCTTTATACATACACAAGTAGGTCTAGCATAGTATAACGAAATTACTCTATCTATTATATATAACTAAAGTCAAGCCGTAAGTAGATAATCCATGTAAACTAGATGAACGCGTACAAAGTTTAGACTAGACTGGCGTCTATCCTGTCCGCCAAGCTCGTCTAGTGCACGGGATTAGGGCGTAAACCCGAGATTTATTACAATTAAAAACCTTGGACGAGGATATACTAGACTAATCTAAGGCAAAGGTTTTTAGACAACAAAATTTAGGAAATCATTATTCATACGGCAAGTGAAGTTTTAGCGCACATAACTCTCTAATTGCCAATTTTTCATGGGGAAATATTAGTGTTAAGTAGATATCCGAATATGAGAATTAATTGCAAGATCATATGATTCACAGAGCAAGTACCCTTAAACTAAATCAAATAGCAAATAGGTTAATCATAAAACAGAACGATGTAACACATAGAATAGATGATTATAAACCGAATATATGCCACTAAAATCACTTTTTTGAGACAAACACGTACCCTATAAACACCAAAATGAGAGTTCTGTAAGTGGAGTAAACATCCACCACCAACTCGCTCTAGACTCAAGTTCAACATGAAAGATAAGTACTGAGATCTCATTCCCTAGCAATCATAGAAAATATTCCTTCGCTATCCATTTTGCAAACATACCTGACACACCGTCCAGTTATCAGTAACAAGCACTAACCATATTTCATAATTAGCGATCACTTAGAGCAATAAAATCAAAACAGTTATCTGTACAGAAACCTCGGCGCGCAGACGTTAATCACTTTAATGGAACGCACGGGTTGGGCCACAGTCGCTGTGCATTCAAATAAATAACATCCAACAACTAGTCTTTGATAGTTTACAGTTAATGTTTAATATATCATGAGATTTGAAGTTCAGTAACTGGTACTGTAAGACGGTGTAGCACGACACACGTCAGTGCAATAAGGAAAAAAGGTGAATATTTTTTGTTGTATTAGTTTAAGTAGGGCAAAAAAATCGGTTACGGAAAAACATTTTATTAGGCTTTCAGGAAAGCTGATACACAAATAATATAAAACCTTTTCTATAATGTATATGTTTAACTCACCACTGAATGCAAATCTATAATTACAATTGTAAATACCACATGTGAGTCGTTTTGTACTCCTGATAAAAATTGGCACTCTAAACAAGGGTCAAGTCCGAATTGCCCTTAATCAACGAAAGAACTGATTGATTAAAGTGGATAAAGCGACCGTACACGTCAGTTTCGATCAAAGTGGAAATCCATAATCACCGTCTACCTCCATAGGATACAAGCGTTATTTATGGGTATGACGTATGAAATCTGTTTAGTAAATATATTAATTTCATTGGTTGATTACTAATTTATTAGCAATAACGTAACTTTATAATTTTACATAACAATACTTGTTTAACTCAGAACAGTAATTGTAAAAGTGCATCTCTTAGTAAACAGTTATGAATCATATAAAAAGAGTCAAATTGGTCCCCGCAACACAATTACATGTTCCGGCTTATGTTCCCACCCTCAGCGTTTAATTCGACGTCGACAAGCATTTGAGCTTGTTGCTATGATTCGATCGGTCTACAGAGAGCAAACTAAAGAAAGAGAGTCGTTTGCTGGATTGTATTGAGCTAAACTAGTTTAAATCCATGCGATTGAGTTTGGGAGGGCTTAAGTATAAAGTAAGTTAAGTTACTCAACTACTTCTAAGTTCACTTTTATAAGTTAAATTTGTAAAGATAAAGTTTAGTAATTTTAGTAAATGAATCACTGCTAAGTTAACATATTTAAAATACTGTAACACAAAATAACTTTCTGAATTTACGTCCGACCTGGTTGACGTCAAAATGTTACAAGAACCAAATATATTACCATTTGTATTGAAGAGTTAGCTCCGTAGATAATACAAGAAAAATGCTCTTGAATCATCATTACAATGAAAGAAACGCACAAAGCAGACAATAGCTCATCTAAAACAATTAACCGAGACACATGACTTAGAAAAGTTAATAACAAATCATTTACTTCATTACTCACAATAGTCACGTGTCGATGCAAAAATATCTCGATGTAGCACAGTAATGAGCGACCATTTGTATTGCAGATCACTTCTATTCTCGTTGTTCCAAGGTAAATAAGTATGCATTAATCAATGTAGTGTACACATCGACACTTTACAATTGAACAGGGGTGATTCAACAATTACGCTGTTCATTCAAGTAATTGAAAACTTGATTTTGTTTGCCACCTAATATGTCTTTTATTTAGCGAACTTATTTACAGCCTGGATGGCTAAATTAGTAAAACCATTAAAGCAAAAGTAATCCTAGCACATGAACACCGACAAAATCTGGGCAACCGCGGGTATATTTCATAATCTTTTAATTCTTCAAAATCTTCACAATTAACTAGCTATTACTCACCCAAAACAAAATGTACAAGCTACTTTCAGACACTTAGCCGATCACAGCTGTGATAAGTTTCAACAACACTTCCAGATATACAAAGAAAACAACATCGGCGTATTAAGAAAACTTTTCTAAATCTTGTCACGCAAGTCCAGTTTATTCGTTTTGGTCAGAGGCGTATCGTGAGATTAACTTTTTCAACGAACCCTATTAGCGCAGACTTCTTGGAAACAACTTTCTAGATTCTAGAAAGGCAAGACGAATGTTTTGTGATCATTAGACCACTAAAATATCTATTGCAAGGCAATAAAACCAACTGCTAACGTTTAATTTTTAAATCGGTGTGGGCAAGTCGTTAAGGCAGGTCTATAATAGACTTCTAATTAAGGCAAAGATCATAAAACCAACATTGCTATAGTTTTAATTCAATCAGCAACAATTTTTCATTAAAGATTACCAAGTCATCTCAACTAGGTAGCACTGTCTAAAAAGATTGCGATGAAATTACAGGTTTGCTGTTGTATGTTATTTAGTCAGGGAGGTTACGCTAGTCACTAGTGAAGTAGATCCCTATTTCCTCCTGTATAATATTTTCAAAGGTTAATAAACACACATTCGATTTCCCCGATTTCATAAGTACTTATTTGTGGCAATAGCCTTAAGTCCTTTGGCTTACGATACAAAAACATGCTCGCATAAGACCCATTATTTCATCACGTACTTAATTAATAATAATGGTAATACCGCAGTGTTTTTCTTCTTTAAACATCACCCGTACAATAGATGAATCATCTGTGTTATAGAAACACAATTGTTTATAAAACGAGTGTTTCTAACGAGGCTCTATCGCATTTTATATTCGATTCAAGAAAATCTCAATTCAACCTCAGGGTTGCCGGTCGTGATATAACAATACCAAAATTGGATGAACTTGTTATGAAACTTTAACTTTCTCGCAAATCATGTTTAAAAGGCATTTTATCTTCATTGTGATATTACTTAAGAAGTTTAACATTTAAAAAGTATTTTGCCTCTGGGGCACAGATGTTTAAGATGCCAACTGTGAAACGAGAGGCAAAGAGTGCGATTCCCGTACAGAGACAAATATTTGTAAGGCCCATAAATATTTATTTCAAGTCTGGGTGTTGCGAAACCGGAACGACTCTCGTAGTTTCTAATACAAGCGATACTAAATGTTCTAGTGTGGTGTCAAAGACATATTATGTGGGTATGTTGGGTGCATTTATTGATTTACTTAAGTAAATGCTACCTAGGCTTTATCAGTACAAATGTCCTGTATATTTATTGACCACGCCTATGCGCAAAATGTTTGAGAATAATCCAATCCAAAAAAACGTATTTCACTAGCAATCAAATAGGTGAAAACAAAAATTTTACCTGACTGCGATGGAGTTATCGGTTTGGGAAATTACAAAAACTAACGATTCTGGCGTACAAATATAAACTAACTTAGGGCAAATTTAAAGATATTTGCAAGAATTTGGGAACAGTGTATCGGATAATGGCGAAAATCAGATGAGTATTACTTAAATGCATGAGACATACAAAAAAAGACAAAGGAAGACACATTTGTTAGCAGCCTCAGAATTAATGTACACCTTTTATAAATGTGACACCTCAAAGTGAAAATGGCGTCTTGATAATTTAATATAGAAAATTCCTTTCCGTGACCGAAATCGTAAACATTCCTCTTAATATACATGTTTAAACAAAGGCTCCTACAGAAAGTGACAAAAGACATTTTAAAAATATCTTCAACGCCATCGCTTACTAAACTAAACAATCTATTTTAACACCGTGATGTTACAAAGCTAACATTCCTCTATCGAACATAGAAAGTGATATATGTATGAATCATTAAAAAAGTAATTTTAGTAGGAACGAAGACGATGATAAAAATTCCTTTTTCCTTGTATCTCGTCACTATAAAGGCGTTAACGGCCATTCTAATATGTGTTCAGAACTGGTGACAACTTAGAACTACAAAAATCATAGATAACCTTAATTTAAAAAAATCTGTAAAAATATATCCTGGTCAAAATGTATCACTATAACTTATTCCTATTGACCCCGTCAAGAAAGATGTTAAGCTGTAAATTTAGAAGCAAGATTACTTAAAATTACAGAATTGTAGATAAATATAAGATGTAGTATGATACTATAGCACCGACTGAAAAAGAGTACAAAGACTGTTAAAAACTTGACCATATAACGTCTGGGTAAAATAAATAAGATATAAAGCAATGTTTTTGCTTAGCCCGCTCGATTTAGCGTAATCCAACAAAAACTTTGAAGTGAGCATCGCCATCTTTCTTCGTTTAAATCATCAACGGCTCAGTGAATCTCTACAAGGAAAATGTAAGGTAAATAAAATTTCGTAACCCCTCTGATTCCGAAAAGTCATAAAACACGGTACTGGGGAAACAAGAAAACAAGTTTTAAAGGTAGCGAAAGTACAATCCATTTCTTTTACGTGAAATAAAACAGCATATATACATTTTGAATAATATATGGAGACTTTCAAGAGCGAATAAATCGAAAAACACTCATATTATTTAAATCTATCGCATAGCAAAAGATGCTGGTCGCTCTATCGCTGTCTCAACTCTACAACTGGAGCATTAATGATACTTCACAATTCTCAATGTCTATGAAATAAACAAGACATATTTAATATTACTACAGAAGTAATCCTAGTCAAGTCAAGAATACGACAGCACTTACCAATGGCCTTGGATCGGCTTAGAAACACTGTCTACACGACAAACTGTAATTGACATTGACATTGTGGCTCACTTAATGTGAAGTCGTAAAGAGCTAACTAATAATGTGTAAATATTATCGTACGTTAACATTGCCCTCATAAAAGAGTCAAAAGTACCGTGAAATAAATAGTATTTTAATACCGTAGTTAAGACGTGAATATTACCAAAAGGATAGACAAAGGATAATTTAAATGTTTTGAACAATTTATTTCTTAAGTAAAACAGTACACATAAACTTTACTCTTACTTAAAGCCTACAAGGAAAGGACGGAGATAAAAAAAATATTTTACACCTCACGCAAGATGTCCAAAGAAATGCAATTTTTTGACCAAGATATCCAAAGATGTTCACCCAACATCAATCATCTGGTCCTTTTAAATTCAACTTAAGTAAAAGAGTGAAATTGACCGGGGGTATTATGGCAAGAAAGATCTCGTGTCTAAGAACAAAGGCGCTTTGGGTCGGTGACATTCAGACCAATGGATATAATGAAATGATCTGTGGAAATGTCTGTAACAGGTCTCGTGGAAACAAAGATGTTTCACTGGGAGGGAGGAGCTGAAATTTGTCGACTTGCAAACGAGAACAGTCACCATTTAGCGAGTTGTGTCGAAGGCCTGTATGCGGACTTTCATAAAATGACACCTGACGATGAACGATGTTGTATTTTGAAAACAATACATGAAATCAATATAAGCAGGCTGTTATTATCTGTCTATATACGCCTACTGTCGAGCACGGGACTCTATTTCAGCCTAGTACGATTGTAAAGGCTTAGGCCGCAGTCCTATTCCTGACATGCCCCTTGCGACTTTCCACCAGGTATCGGAAGGAAGGGTTAAAGCGTTTTCCTCTCGTTACAACACTGTAATTGCAGTTAGATTCCTAAGCTGTTTTGATATTTTATTAAAATCATCAACGAGAATATCTCGATTGTTCCACATAATGATTAGGACGGGTGGATGACCGCTCGGCGTTTACCATAATGCTATGCTATGGAATGACGGGAAGACAGCTATGGAAATTTATTTTTTCCTTATGTTCTCATAGATTTTGCGCAGTATAATATAGACTTACGTATCATCAATTAACATATTCCAATAAATTAGCAGTTGGAAAATATTCCAAAATGTCTTTGAAAATGTAGACCAACTTGACGCTGAAACAGGTTCCCTAAGAAATTACCTCTCTTCAAAATGAAATTCTTTTGCATAAATACAAAACAGGAGCAATAAAGTCTAGACGGTTTTGAAACTCGCCCGCATCCCTGCAGAAGTAATGTCTCATAATCTCCGCGGGTTGGCCCTTAAACTCCCAATGTATTATGGCTCCATAACTTGAAAACTTAGGCATGGGCTTATAGGCAAATGACAGTAACATCTGCTCCGTACAATATTTGTTTAATAAAGATGGACGGATTTCGCCGAGCGAAAACAGACGGAGCTGAGGTGAATGGAATATCGTATTACACGTGTTTTGAAAACATCTTTTGGAACATTTTCTTAGGGTATTTTTTATGAAATGGTTTAATTTACATAGGAAAATGACTTGCACCTACCAAAATTTTTTTATGGAGATGTTAGATGCAACTAAATATGATCAACATTGTATAAATTTACTTAGGCCTATTTATCGATAACACAAAAAAACTAATTCCATTATGCTAGAACTAGTACTAATTGCGTTTCAAGGCCCATTCCTTATCCCATGGGATAACCGGGAAAGTAATTCAATAATCAGGAGTGCAACAACCTCATACAATTGACCTTCTACCTATTTTATCTTCGGCCGCGTTTGAAACAACTGATGTTAGTAGATAATAGGCGAGACGACAGTATCAAACAATTAAAGATTTTATGTTTTTAAGGGAAAATACGTATTACAAGGATTTCAAATGATATTTCAGTTTTAATCTATACTTGGAGATTAATAAGATTTTAAATAATATCAAAGTACAAAATATAGCAATCGGCCATTTTGACAAAAACGCTCTTCACAATGCATGATGTCACGCCTATGTAAAAATGACGCATTCGCTGCGCATAGACCACAGATTTAGTAGTACGCAATGACATGTTTACCTAGTAGTGACATCAAAGCGGACGCCATGACACCTACTAGCGTTTTTTGTGCACTATTGAAAAATTATTAGAAAAATGGCTTAAAACTGTGTTAAGCCTTTGTTAATTCTTGAAATATAGATTTTTTCGTATATAATAAATGTGTGCCCATATTTTAGAATATAATTTGAAAATCATTCGTCTCGCCTATTATAGGTATCGTATCGTATCGTATCGGCCTATATAAGTCCCACTGCAGGACAAATAACTACGCTACAATCGAGAGTACGATTGAAAGTGGTTGGGCCGTATAGTCCGCCACACTGTACTAATGCGGGATGACGTACTTTACAAAACACAGAATAACTTATAGGTTTCTATTTTGATGCTGTGACGTAATAGACGGACGGCGAATTTATCGCAATATTAAATATAACTAATATTTCGTCCATACCAAACCAAAATCTGAATGTTAATATAAATGTCAAACGCACGCAGCAGCACTTCCAGCAGCAAGCGGGAACTAAACCTGATACCTTTTTTTTTTTTTTTTTTATTGCTATGAATGACGAGACGAGCCTGCCATTCGCCTGATGGTAAGCGATACGACCGCTCATGGACAGTAGCAAAACCAAACAACACCATGAGTTACAAGGCATTGCTTGGCATTCCACTGCGCTCGCCATCCTGAGACATAAGATGTTAAGTCTCGATAATATGTCCAGTAGTTACTCTGGCTACAATGTCCTTCAAACCGGAACACAACAGTGCATTTACACTGCTGTTTGGCGGGAGAAATAGACATTGCGGTGGTACCTACCCAGGCGGCCTCTCACATATGAGAGACCTACCACCAGTATACCTATTATTTGATCCAATTTTGAACCTATTTCACCACGAAAGCTGCCATACATACTAAGTATTCATGTGACCGAGTCAATGTTGAGTTTATCTCGTGCATGCACTTATATGAATCTAGATTGGTCACCGCGCGATAACGTCTGGCCTTATTGTGAACAACTTTATCAAAATGAGGATACCGAGGCATGCTGTCGTTCGTTACTCGACCCTCGTTGCCTTTGTGAGAATCTTGATGGAACTACTATTAAATAAATTAATATATGCATACAATATGACGTTGAATTACGGTAAGTGTATACGCTTGCATGTAATCATCACTCAGACAGAAAAATATTTTATTATTGTCATGATTTTTTTTGATACAAGTATATTATTGGACTCAAATTTTTATTTGTACTTCTTTACTAAGGTTCTCGAAGAATTACAAGACAACATACTTACTATCATTGCGTTACACGCAGATAAACATCTAAGGACTGATTTTAACGACTCATTTTACAATCTGCATCAAAAAACATCTGATATCACATCGAACAGTGACTTGTTACAGTAATTACCAATATTTTCAAAAGCCATACTGCACTAATCGATGTGCCGTTGCCTAGCAAACGTATTGCAGGTGTAAATCCAAACTGGGAATACCAATACGGTCCCAATGAATAATGGTTTCACGATATACTGCAGGTACAAAAATTTGAATATTTACAACATACGTTATTTCTGTCACATATTGAACTAGTGGAGAATATATTTATAACTGCCTTTTAAAGGCGGCGTTTTCTATTTAGTTACTAGTCAAAAAACCGTGTTATTGAGAGATAAAAATTAGACACGCTTTCCCTTTTAATACAAATATGATGCATAGGGCTAATTCTGAAATGTTTAACTGTTTTACTATATTAAATAAAAACAATAATAACTTAAAAAACTATAAAATATCTGCTGCTTTCTTAAAGTACCCATCTATGCCTACAAGCAATATTCGCATGTCTGCTAATTGCTATAACGTTGATTAAAACACAGGGTTTGTAGATAAAAGCATCTTACATGTCAACAAGACAATCTGTAGACAATCTTCACGATTAAGCTGGTTAACATAATTGCCATTCCAGGAAAAACATAACCGTTAAACGCCTGAACAAAAACAACACAAAATTATTATCTCGGCGATAACGCAAGAATTCTACAAAATTAACTCTAATATTCTCAAAGAGGCGACAAGAAGCTAATTGCACGCACGACTCAGATATTTTGCTTTTTTTTTATACACCAGCGATTCTTAATCAGGGGACCGTGGAAGACCAATGGTGTATCAAAAGCGAAGTGGTGCACAGAATTATCATACACTTTCTATCACAAATTCTGCTTAGTTCTAGGATTGAATGCACTCTGTCGATGTTTCCAACTTCTTATCAGCTGTAGGAACGAGTTAAGGCTCGTGTCCTGCAGTGGTACGTATGTGGGCTGATACAGATAAATAAATAAAATAAATACACCCAACAGTCACATACATACATAGTCCTGACCCCACTTTAAGATCAATTAGGTCTTGTGTCGTGGGTATCAGAAGCTACGAGAGACTTTTCGGTCTCACAAACACCCAGACCCGAAACAAATACCTGTGGATCACACAAATATTTGTTTCGGTGCGGGGATCGAACCCGCGGCCTCTCGTTTCACAGGCGGCGTCTAACCAACTGCGCCACGGAGGCTGTCAATTCAATGTCATATCAAAGATACAGAATAAGTGGTCATTGGCAGCTGAAACTTCAATCCAACATCTCCCTATAACTATAAGATGAAGAACCACTGCAATGGAGCGTCGCGTCGCGTGCAGTTCTCACAGTCTAATTCACACGAGCAGACGGCTGTTACGTCGGCTTTATGTGGACGAAGCACGCGCGGATCCGCATTACCGAGCTAAGAACGAACATGACATGAATGCACAGTAAGTATTATTAACGAGGGCGGTGAAGATTGGGCATAAACAGAAGGAGAAGTGGACAGACCCTTAAGGTAGCACTATTGGTATCTGCGTAGATCGGATCGCAACAACTAGTTAACTTTCTTAAATTAACTTTTTTAATTTAATAATTGAAAATTAAGGGTAGTTTAATTGTAACAGTCACAGAGCGGATGACTAATACCTCAGTCCGCTCCGTGACCACGAAAGCTGAAAAGCAATCGAAACGTCAGAAGTTAAAAAATGTGAAAATTAAACCAAATCGCGATAAAATCCGTAAAAATAGTTTTATTTCAATGTGTAACATTCGCGTAAATCTAAGAAACCACTATTGGTACTGACAGTTGAGTGTTAGGGAAAGAAGAAGTTGTATGGAAAGTCGACCGGACATTAAAGGAGATCGGTCGTTTTCCTATGAATATTGGGCCTAGTAGTGGAAACATGGTGGAGACAAATGAGACATAGAATTAAATAATAAGGATTTTTTATCCTTCAAATATAACATAGTCTTCTTGAGCTAGGATACGGGGCTTTTAAGATTTATCCTCTTAAAGATTTACAAAATCTACCATTTTCTACTGTCTGAATACGTAATATCATAGTTGGCTTATATTTTAAGTTTGGGATGAGTATGAATATACATTATTATAAAGTACGTAAGCTTATCAAGGAAGACAGAAAAACACATTTGAACATTTAAAAGCATATTATTTTGATATCAGGTTATTGTATGTAGTTAGTCACTTTGTCATGCGCTAGTTTAAAAAATATCTGAAGCTACCGTACACAATAATGAAAAAATACAACAATGATTGAGGATGAATCCATTCAGACATTACAGATCATGTAAGCCTTTGCGCCTTTACGATCGGTGTCTCGTAGTTGTTGGCTTCAGGCGCGCATCAATGATTTCCCGTAGTTTTTGCTTACATGACGATTATAAAGATTTTAACTTATTTATATGCTATAGTATTGTTGAATCGAGGTAAGCAATTGACTGCAAGGGACGCCGTAGAGAATAAACACAACACCCAGCCACAAAACGAAATTATATGATTTTCAAATTAATTCAATTTTAAATACACATTAGTACGCGACGAAATTATACAATGCAATTTGACAGATAACAGTCTCGTGACAGATGTCAACTCTATGAATGTTGCTGAAAAATACAAAAATGGTAGAAATATTTCATGATATCCTCATTTTTTTGTAAATCTAATGCCAATGGTGTAGGATAAAAGTAAATAGAGAAATAAATCTAAAAAAATACGCCAAATTTTTTGGTAATAATGAATTTCTTGTCCACGGTTGGACCAAATCGACCGATCTCCTTTTTATATTATCAATACAAAGTGGCTTCAGCGCACCTGATCGCAAGTTCAGTGCAATAAATACAGAATAAACACCGAGAGACAGTTATCTCTCGCCCGATAATAATAGGTCAGCTTGTTCGAAACCAGATGTCCCAAGCCTAGCCTAAAACGCAAGACGTTTGTCACGGACAGGTTTAACACCACCTAATATTTTAATCATACAATTAAATACAAGAAAAAATGGCATCACCACAATAAACGTTTTTTAAAGAGCAACGAGAATATTAATTCTAAATTTATAACGTTAACAAATCTTCATAAATAATGCTCTAGGTACTTATTAAAAGTCAAAACACGAATTAAGTTGTAAATCCATAAAACTGATTGGTATTAATTTTGTGTATTCATTAATTTTCTTATCATAGCTTAAAACAGATAATACTTGAATATACAACTCTGACGTAATCATTTAGACAATGAATTTATCTACAATCAATGCCGAGGAATAAGGTAAACGTCCCTTGCGAAAGTAATAAGCAGATTACGAAATCCCAGCTTCATTAATCAATACCATTATCAATGGATATCAATGGAATTATCGATTAAATTTGTCTCGATTATAATTAATGAAATAATTATACATTCACCGCGCATTACTTTCGAAAAAAACACACTAATATGGAGTTGGAATAAATTTAAATCGCCTCAAAGAGATGCTTTAAATGGAATATCAACTTACGCAAAAAGAATGAGAACTAAAGAGGGGACCAGTTATGAGTGTTGCAAACTGAATGACTATTTATAGATCGAGCGATTCTAATATATTCCTATGTAGATGTGACAGTATTCATAGGTTAACTGGGGGTTACTAGACTAGATCTCGAGGTAGTGCAGTGTTTTGTAGAAGAAATGACTCATTGAAAATTTGTTCAAGTACAGATTCTGTGGACATCTCTGCCTACCCCGTTGCGGATACAGACAGCAGTTTTTATTTGTTTTGAACTTGTGAATAAGCGGAGATAAATCAGATATAGTTGGAATGCAGACATCTATCTTTACATCTGATTGACAAATATTGATTGAAGGCTACAAACATCACTTGCTCCGGTTAGGTCTTACAAATCCGTCACCTGTTATCCGATATACTTTATCTACGGCCCATTTGAAAGCGAAACATGTTCAAACACAGCCGAGGCAACACGTAATGGCCGATAATACATCGCGTCAATATTTGCATAGCTCAAAACGCGAACATTCTCTAAACATCAAGTCTGAGGACTTTCCACGTTTTACAATCACATTTTGCTAAAACCCCGTGTAACGCGTCTACTTTCTATGTTCGTGAATTTCATTTCGAAAAGTATGCAAGTTTCTCCATTTTAAAAACTTTTAAATCCGTAGGATCCAGACTTACAGACACCTTATTTATATCGATACTTGGCAAACCATTACCATACTGCCGCAAAATTATAATAAAATTAAAGCGTCGGACGTGTTACTACACCAAAAACGTGGATGATTTATAATCAGTATGATAATTAAGCACCAAACATAGTAAAATCACGCGTTGGAAACCGCATCTTGTTGAGCAGACCTGAAGCATGAGTCAGACGGTATCCCAGACTTGTTTCTTGAGTTTTTGCTTGAAGAAACACGGCCATAACTTAGATCAAAAGTGGACAAGACAGGCAACACGCCGCGAATGCTGCAGCCCATACGTTTAGCGACATGTGCCAAATGTCAACTCGATCAAAGTAACTCAATGATATATTTGTACAGTTAAAAATGCATGTAAACGAAAGCTGTCGTGTTTATAATTGCTGTGACAAGTTATCCTTTATTTGCAATCACTATTTGCAATACATGTAAATGCCACTTCGCTGCCTCAATACAATCTGTGTACTATATGTATTTCCATAAACTTCGTGTTTAATATTAAAGTACAAGATTAAAGGACTTTAGGTTTAAGTTTAAAAATATATTTTCATAGCAGTCATTGGTCACTTTACACCTTAAATAGAATGAAATTTAAAGCCACGCAAATTCATACTAAAACCACATTTAGAGCAAATAGGTATAGAATTCTACGACAATTAGCAAACGACTAGGCAGGTACCACCAAGCCAGATCAAAATCACTTAGAAATACTCTATATAAAAAGTTAAGGCAAGATTTATCCTGTAGAATACGTTAATAGAGATACATACGAGTATATGTAAAGGGTTATATTTCAATAAAATTATTTCATTCCTAATCCATAGTACGAAAAACAAATAAACCAAATTTAAAAAAGTATTCCACCGCCAATAAAACACGTAACATTTGGTAATGAATACTAAATATTTAACATGCCCCAATTGATACGAGACCTTTGCCTCTTTACTGCGAAACATAAAATTTACTAGCACGTAAGTCAATATTCCTTTTACTCACAACCCGCAATGAACAGCCGCGGCATCAGGTACAAATAAAACTATACTGAGACCGGATTTTATCGAGAGCCAGTCTCGCCTTGGGAGAATCTCGCTTAATTTATACTACGGTAACTTACAGCTAGCAACGTTGACTTTTTTGGCACACGGCATTGAGGACCGTTGCTTTATTAGGCGCCGAATCCGATATCGATTAAATTGAGTTTTCGACTCTTTTTTTAGTCATGCCAATTCATAAATTTTGTAGTTTTTGTATTGCAAAAATCGATGAAGTTGAATGAGATTGATAGCAATTTCAAAGGGTAAAAGCGTTATTTTTAAATCGTTGGCTTTCGAACTCTACATGTGCTAATTCTTTTAAAAAAAAGGAAGAGTGTGTTTTTTAATAGAACGTTCAAGTGACTCCAATACTCAAACATCACAAAGTAATTTCGTGAGACATGACCATTCAAAATATACAAAATGTATTCTTCCTCAAACACGCATATCTTTTTTCAAAAGCCAGGTCTACAAAATCAATATAGCATTTTCTAGAATATAATACTGTAATTTCCAATACCATCTGAAATATTGTCCTAGTTTATCTCCAACCGATACGGAATACTAAAGATAATGTTTATTGAAGATATTGACTCAATTTTGCCATCAGAGGATTTGCATCTTTATCGGAATGCGACAGTTTGTTAACAATGAAGATGATAAAATAAAGAACTGGGGATTAATGAACACGGGTATTATGCAATGTTAGAAAAGAAGTAACCTATAGGTAATTAAATTAATATGTACAGATGAATGGTGAAAAATCTGTTATTTTTACCGGTTTTGTGTATGTGCAAGCCGACATATTAGTGTCGACAGGCAAGCGATAACCATATCTCACACAAGAGCATCGTAGTCACTTAGTCACCACCAAGAAAAATACAACAAACTTTGAAGTCATAGCAGATGTGCACATTTTGTTTAACATGTAGAAACACTGCTGCTTATTCTGTCACGCCATACACCCATAATACTGTAGACTGTAGACTATACCGGAAACAGTATTTTCTAGTAGCAATACATAAACCTATATCAAGTTTGATAGACAGACAAATGACAGATCATAAAAAAACCCACGAAAATTATTGACTCAAGCGTTCTATGCATGACATTCAAGTCCCTTTTTGACCGACTTCAAAAGAGGAGGTAATCAATTCGACTGAATTTTTTTTTTTTTGTATGTTTGTTACTCGATTACGCTGGTATTAGGGAACCGATTTCAAAAATTTCTTTTTTGTCGAAAAGCATGATATACTAGGTTGGTACCATAAAAAATTGGTGAAGACCTGATGAATATCTTCGGTCCTGAAGAACAGAACTCTTCAAAATAGAACGGTACAGCTATAATTCTTTTTGCACCTGGTTCAGTATAAGTGTGTTACTACAAAGGGGGGCTTAAAAGGGGGAAGGGGTGTAAGGGGGGGGGGGGGAGAAAATAGATACTAATGTAAATACTCAATATCTCTGGCAGTACTTAAACGATTAAAAATAAACTATTTTCTCGACAAGTATGATATGTTAGATTGGTGTCATTAAATAATGGTGAAGACCTGATGAATATCTTCGGACCTGAAGAGCAGAACTCCTCAAAATTGAACGGTACAGCAATAATTCTTTTTGCACCTGGTTCGGTATAAGTTTGTTACTACAAAGGGGGGGGTTAAAAGGGGAAAAGCGTGTAGGGGGGGGGGGGGTTAGATAATAGATACAATTAATTTCAGTTTTCAATATAAAAGTTTTACTATAAACAGTAGGTGAAGAAGAGGGAGAGTGAGAGAAATAGATACGTAAATTACCGACGTAAACTAAGAGAATCCGACCTGGTCAGTGTCTAACAATAGCGGATATCATGATTTTAATGACTTACAATCTTCTCATAATTTCATAGCAATAATATCATGTTTGGTCTGAAGAATTCGTAAATTTTAAAGACATCGTTTTGATTATATCATGATCACTGTTCTCATCATTATCATGCCTATCAAAACTAAAAAGGGACAAATAAAATAATTTTTAATAAAAAAATAAAAACCGACTTCAAAGTGCCACTACAAAGTAACAAATAATATATATTTCATCGTACTAGTACCCAATGATTAATGTTCTTATTGACTTGACTAGCTAACAAATCTTAAATACGTAATATTTTGAAGGCGGGTCGCTAAATATCAAACACGTATAAATTTAAGCAAATGTTACACCATTTGATATTACATGTAGATCCTGCAATGTTGGCTCAGAAAGGCACATAAGTAAATTAAACACAAATGAATATAATGTGCTAATCCTACGTGTAAATTTATTGAAGTTTTGATAGAATTTCTATGTGTCTTACATGTGTGTGGTAGCCTGTTGATAATTATCTAGATATGATCCACGAGACGGTTGACCACCGTCTCGGTTATAATTCCAGGGTATACACCTCCGGAAATATCGGAGTCACTTGTGTGTTGATGATATTCAATTACCAAACTCTTTAACAGTGATATATTTCAATCATAGTCAGGAAACCTGCATGACATAAAGGCCTTTAAGTACAAGAAAGGGTATGTTGTGTCCCATGCTCAACAGTGGACGATTACGGCCTGATATATTAAGGCAAATTAATATTCCGTGTAAATCTTGCGTGTTTTTCGCTATAATTACTTACACAAATTAATGTTAAGCGTACGGCGTACATGTTCGGCACTTAGCGACCCGCCTTCAAAATATTACGTATTTAAGATTTGTTAGCTAGTCAAGTCAATAAGAACATTAATCATTGGGTACTAGTACGATGAAATATATATTATTTGTTACTTTGTAGTGGCACTTTGAAGTCGGTTTTTATTTTTTTATTAAAAATTATTTTATTTGAATGTCAACGTTAATTTTGAGACGAAAAATCACGTGAGTACAATAATTTAGCCCGGAGCTTAGCCAATAACAACATCCATATAAACTACACAAATCAATTCCAATTATAATAGAAACGCAACAAAAGCTTTCCGAACAGATGTACTCAAACACACTATGATTCAACCAAACACGAATGACGAATATTTTTAGATGTGTACCGATGACAATAATTTTAAAGCCGTGCTTTTTGGTGGGCGGTAAGTCGTTATTGTTTAATATTTGAGTTCATAAACGATAATTCTTTAGGCTGTTTGCATTTTATCAAAACAAAAAGAGTATGGATGACGTCAAACATTGGTATCATTCATTCATCAATTATCACAGGAAACTGTGTTTAAAATATACGTTAATATTAATGAAGGCATTACTCAAAATTTTATTTTTATGTTAGGTATTTACGTTATTATTACCATATGAAAATTTAACTAGTGTAAAACATGACCGTAACTGACCAAAGAAATTTTCAAAATTCCGAGTCCGGGGACTCAAAATATTTACTACAGGAAAAGGTCAAACACCAAGAGAATACTCCCTTCAAAATAAAAGATAAAGTAAATTATCAATTTTAATGCTGTAAGACACAATTTTTCAAGAGCCAAGAAACTTTCAGCACACTGCAAATTAATTCGCAATCAACATATCAGTCGTAAAAAATACCACAGTCCAGAAATATTGCTCATTACGCAATACATTACGTGTACACACATAATAATGTGACAAGAATAACCGGCAATGTAACAGTAAACAAATATTGACTTACTTTATATAACGTAGAAACTGTACTTCTAATCAAATATACTCAATTTTATGGCAGTATTGTATACTCAGACGTAACAAACATATTTCATACAAATAAGATATTAACTAAATCTTGATAAAAACACAACGCAGAAATGATTTTTTTTCCATACACAGTTTAATTGCAATCAGCATCACTATAGAAAATCTAATTTTCGAACACTAACATGTAACTTTGAATTCAATGAACTGACAATACGAGTACAACTGGAAATTAGAACATGGTCAAATCGCATTTTGAATGGTGAGTTCGAACCGTCTTTCAAAGCGCAGGCAACCTTATTACCAACACAATTTTATGGATGTTATTGTTTTAGAAGCCGTAGTAAGGAGGAACTTAATTTCAAACATTGGACGCACTGCCAACCGAGTCCGCTTCTTTATGTACAGTTCCACATTACGTTAGTTTTTAACCGCTACTACAGTTGAATGTTATTGAAGATGAACTTTTAAGAAGCAGCTGTAATACCGGGTATATCAAGATTGCGACCGAAAACGAAGCTAGGTGGTAATTTTAGTGACTTCAAACACAATGCAACTAAAAATTTCGCAAAAACAAACGAAGATTTCTTTTCAATTTTTTTAAATATGGTAAAATGACAGTGTAACTCAAGATAAACACTAGTTTTTATAGACTAAAACACCTGTACATTACCAAACAAAAAGAGTGAGCAATAAAAAATATCCCAGGTTAAAACCCAGGTCTATGTCTATCCGCCAATGAAAGTCCATTCGTAATCGGTCTAACCATTTCTGAACAATGGAAGGACAAATATAAACACTAACATAATAATTCTAGCCTCTCCATATCTGGCTTCCAGGCTGCAGTCTGTTATCCCACACAGAATTTCCAAAAACATATTTAATGGCTCAAGCACGACCTTCAAGAAATTTTGCAATCCAATTTAAACTTTATAAAATATTGCGAACAAACCGCAATGTTAAACTGTTATTCAAGCGTAACCTTTAATGCAATGTTGTCATTATTAAGGGATTTATAATAATGAATACGGATGACGAAATCAGTGTATTGCAATGAGTTTAATCCAATATAGAAGCCTCGTCGTCCGGATGACATCAATCGGTTACAATTAGAACAGTTAATGAACTGCTTATGTTGTAAATATTATTATTTAGTCGCTACACTTATCGCGCTAATTATAAAAAAGCCGGCTTCACCGGTCTACGTGGAGATATTACAAAAAGCAACTATTTTTTTAAACATTTTTAAAGAGTATTACTAACAGAATATACTTTGCTTCGACTTTTTTTAAAATAAATCGTTGGAAAACTTTCTCCCGACGCCACGCGACGTAAATTTGGATCCATTCATTCATGGATTATGTAAAATTGCTCATCAATCACAAAGATTTAACAACGATTTAAAAACCATTCGAACAAGTTTAATATTGGTAAAAAAATACCTCATAAATCCACAAGAGAAAAATCCCAGATCACACACAAAAACACAGCACTGTTCGTATTGAGTTTATAATCGAAATCGTTCGGGTTACCAGGATGTCATGAATTCGCAAGAGATGTTTAGTAGCGCACCTGTTAGCGCGACGCGAAGAGCGTTACTGGCCGACCGCGCGGCCCATTAGTCGCACTCCGAACACGTCACACGGAAGCCGGTTCTCTGGGCATCGGTGCCTTCGAAGAAAATCGCGATAAAAATGCAATGCAGAATGGGGACGAACAAAACCAGAGATATTGCAAGGAATAATGACGCATTTTGGTCGACACGAAAATAAATCTTTGGAGACGCTCGTGAATGTGCAGTTAGCACGTCCCAGACGGGCGTTTATTATATTCTTAACTTGAATCTCGACTTTAAATTTGTTACGTGCGAGAGTGAGTTTCGAACTGAATTTAAGGACATTTGTTTCACTTCGTACTCGTTTATGCTGTACGAAGATGGCCACGAGATATGACTTTCTTCTAATTGCTTAAGTGTCATGTGATGTTTTGTTATCAATGGCAAACTCTGCGATGAAAAAATACTTGCGACGGATGCATATCTATATTTTGCTGGATGTCAAGATATTTCGGATAGAAAAGCACTTTAATGCGTCTGATAATTTCACTTAAACGAGGGACGGCTATCAGACACGCATAAAAAATCAGTTAAATTACAAATAAGATTACGGAGAAAGTCCGGCGCTGACATCTGGGTCGTAAAACATAACCACATGTTTATAATCCCTATTCGTTATGCCAAACAGGTTCGGAGTCTCCGAAGGTGTGGGCAGACGTATAAAGAGATGCTATCGCGCATTTTACATTGATATCCAACGTTTAATATTTGATTAATAAAAAAACTTATCGATCGACATTATGATACGATGACTCCACAACATTTAATAAGTTATTACAACGTGTTGTACATGTTATGTATTGTACATTAATTGTACAATCAAAACTAACCATCTTTTATATCTTTTTTTATTGAATAAATGTCGTTTAACAGGGTTCCTGCTAGGAAACTCTTTATAATGGCTGGAGGCTTATGATTGTAAAATTGTTAGTGATAATAAAACATTGAATCGAAATTGACAAGATAATCATTTTTAATAGCGACGCGTGTTAACATAACATTTTAAAGTGGTAGAGCCCAACCCTAGCAGAGGAAAATATCTAATTTCCATACGCCGTTGATCTATCTTTGAAATTTGAAAATTGAAATTTATTTTTGACGTAATAATATCAGCTTTAGCTACACTTAACTTGAAATTGATTTGTAATTGCATTCTTGCATTATATTATGGACGTGAACCCCTAGGATTATTTTCTCTTGGCGACTTGCGACGAAATTAAATAAACCGGACCGAATGGTCCTTCAACTATAAAAGCACGTAGCACACCTAATGCAAAGGCAATTTCTCAGTAGTTAAAGGTGTCTAGACACTAGAACAGGCAACCCTATCAGACAATTTCACTTTTCAACTGGAAAACACACTCTCCTCGTGAAACTAGCGGAAAATTCCCGAAGGAATTGAAACAATATTATGTACTATAGCACACCGTCCCACGGGGATGTTACTTTCGACAAATTAACTCGAATAATATTCTGCCAACTTTTTGTCGGTTGTGTACGAGGTATATATGTAACTACGGTTAAATTATTTTTGGTAATACTATAATATTTTACAGAGAAATTCCAAATTTAGTTTTTTTACCAATTAGTTGTGTATGTGTAATTAAATACTCATTCGACGGTCTACTTAACTCTATAAATCTAAAAACTATAATAATAATATAACATCATTTAAATTGTGATTATCTTTCACAAAAAGAAGCCGTGAAACTAACGTGAAAGTTACCTAATCTTATTTATTAAATACATAAAGAAGCCCTCATAATCGTCTCAATTACGTGCCAACAGTTAAATAACAAATTGCTCACAAAAAGACACTCAATTATCCATTGAAAATTAAACAAACGGAAAATAGACTTAACAAGCCATTATCCGGAGCCAAATAACCAATTTAAAAGGCTAACGTTTTACTCCAATTTTGCCGGTACGTGACCAAAGTCCCCGTCTCGGCGCGGAATCACGAACCACCGGAACATTTTGTTGACTCACCACTCGGCGGCCAAAGAGACGACACCAATTTGATACCCGCTAATATTTGCTCAGCATTTTAGCCTTCCTTACTTTTGTGGGACGTATAATATCTGACCTTCTGTCCCGCTTTCGTTGAAGCGAAACGTCAATTACAGAAACAATACAGTTTTTCGTTGAAAACAACAATGGGACTGAAGAAGCGCAGTAATTTACGCTTTATTGTGTTAGTGTTAAAGATTAAATTTGGCGAATGTGTTATGTTAAATCTTGCGGATTGCGTGCTAGGTGGACACGGATCATAGGCGAGGATTTCGAACGCACCGGCGGCGTGAGTACAAGACAATACCAGGCCGGCTTGGCAGACGTGCAATACCGTGCGCTACAATTTACGTGGAACACGGCCAAATATCTACAAATTTTAATCTCACTGCAATTATGCCGTCAAAATGTCTAAGCTGTACGCAGCAAACAGCTGATTGTTGCACAGAAAAGAATTCAAGAATACGCCTTTCAAATACCAATCAAACTCAGTTACGACGCATTGAAGTATAAGATTTACTCAATATTGTTAATGAACTACATTGTCTCTCCGGTAATATCATTGACCGAACGAACAACGATAGCAAAGCTGTTACATCGGTTTCGAACGATAAAGAGATCCAACGACAGCGATGTTCCATCACATATAATATTAAGTGCATCCTATTACAACAAAAAATAAGCAACAGCTAGATCCATTGCTCCGACTATTTCACTCGAACACTTACATCGTAATCACAATACCGTTGGCTCAAGTCATTCACATTGAAAAACGTAACATAAATATAAAACGTACGTGCAGTTTCTATCTATTAGTTCCAGTTTCACCACAATTATGTATATGAATAGCGTTTGCGGGATATTGATAGTTGTTGACCGCTGTAAGGCGACGATGCGACCGCAATTGTGGCTACTGGTGAGCTCACTTTTTCTGTACACATGGCGTGTTCGTTAACCCAGGGAGTGTATCACCTTCGAATTGAGCGATTCAAACTTTATTAGTACGTTAAGTATTTGTATCTTTAGCTTCAACCTTACTTTTATCCGTTTCTATTCTCTATTTATTTATGTTCAACCTAATCAATATTCTTATTATTTTATAATTTAATTTCATGTCATCTCCTACAGCCATTTTATTTCCTTTGCATTTATTAAATATTTTTATGTTGCGATTAGTACAAAAAATAACATGAAAATTCTCAAGCGTATTGTAATTTCTAGAATCCTACGGTTAGGCTTTCATTGTACGAGTATTTATCTCGATCTGTCTGTTAATGTGTTAAGAATTCTTGTGGTTGGATTGTTGGTTTATTTCTATCTTTGTGGGTTAAAGTTGTATATTTACTCTATAGCAATCTTCGTCACCTGCCTTTATGCAACTTAGTTAAATGGAGTGAAAAGACATACTGGTTATGCAAGTTGCTAAAGTTAAGCTGTCTGACATATACGATATTGGGAAATTATACAATCCCAAGCCCTGACATACGTATCTTAAAACTAAAAGCACCATGGTTTCTTAGAATTATGCCAATGTTACACATTGAAATAAAACAAATTTTTACGCATTTTATCGCGAAATTAAAACAAATCCGCGATAAAATCCGTAATAAATTAGCTTTATTTACCTAAAAGCCATTTTCCCCATTTAGTAATTTTGGCCAGGACATCATTTTACCAGTATAAAATATGATATTTTTATTGCAACGCAGCACATGTTTAATGTGATCCAATAAACTTTATATACTTACTAAGTAATTGAAGTTTGTGTAGTTAGCCTAGGACATAAAAGACTATCATGGTAGTCAGACGTAGTTACTTATTAAAGACAAGATTTCGCTCCACCGAGATATTACAGCTAAATTACTTAAACTCAAGAAAACGTTACACGAGCGAAAGTAATTAGGCAGATCGTTTCAGAACTTGGATATTTAATCTCGAACCGCTCTAGAATAAAATTGGCTTAGTCATCGGTATGGAATGAGCAATGCTTTTGATTAAGCTTAATTTCGCAAACTTTAATGAGAATAATTTTGAATAACGTGAATTCGCAAAATAATTGAAGATGGTGAAAGATAATCAAACAAATATGACCTGAATCCTGGGCTTTTGCGGTTCACCAAGGTGTTTCATGTTTGGCGATTGCCCAAATATTTCACGACACTAATGCCACTTGTATAACAGATATTACCACATTGCAACGTAATAATTACAACACTGCTTTATAGCCACCAATCCTTGCACTTTTGTTCCACCATTCTTAAGATTTTCTAGATGTAGTTCGTGTTTGTGACTTACAGTAATGTTTCACTAGATAAGTTGCTTGTTCATTGTCTGTAAGCCAACTTACAATGCCATTGATGCACCCAAACCATGCCGAGTATCAACTCAACGAATCCCCCAGCTTCTTCTTTCCTATCAACCTGGGTCCTTCCACTGTAACTAGATGAAGAAATTAAATATGTCGACATAACTGTATTGAATAGTGAAAGATCATCGTGAGAAGCCTGTCATTTCTTTACCTAGATAGAACAACGCTTACCTCAATTTTAATGCAAAGTGTATTTGCCGATAGTATTGTTAAACATATTAGAACGTTTGATACGGAATTATGATCCTTTCACCACAAATGTAGGAAAATTTTAGATACGTCCTGAGAAGGTTGGATTATTGGAATAACATGTACATTACAGAATAGCCTCGAAAAAACATGGCGATCACATACAACGTTGCTTAAGGTTGACAAGATTTAAGGAAATTACAAATGCACGACGCTAATTGGTGCCTTGGCCTCTTAGTCCAAGTTGGCCAAGAAAATGATTGCTTTACGTCATACGGGATCAACTACTCCTGGTGCTTTAAAGGCTGCTATAATTGCGAAGTATACGATCAGGAAACCTAATAACATAGCCTCAAGAACTATAGAAGAAAGTTTCATTTTTATATCCTAAGAACGACGGTTTACCTCGTGCAAAGTGATCAAGGCCGGAAACAATCAACTGCAAAACGTTTTATGAAGGTTCTCAGAGTTTAATGATAAAATATGATGTAGTTATAGTAGAAGATAAAGTCACTTTGTCACTAATACCAAATATGAGATGCAGGAAAACTGGTCCTCCAGTCGATTTTGTCTATGAAAAATAAATACTACTATGGTCGGCCCATCGGTACTGTAGCTTACACAGAGTACAACGAACCTGTACCAAACGTGTTGAGGCTTAAATCTGCACTTAACGACACTTTAAAAGCAAAACCATGACAGCCAATCAATAAATCATTAGCGCAATTAATTCAACGCATCATGCATGTATCCTTTTTGGTGTACTCAAGACAATCTAAAACGGAACGGAAGAGTCGATTATTGACTCGATATGCGTATGAATATTCACGGTCCGACGAACACGGCGATCGTTGCACCGGTCTAGGCAACTGGCACAAGTTGATTTTCACGATATAGACTTGTACGTATGTCGATCATGTGATCATATCAGCGTATTATATTGACCATAGGTACTGTTGAGAAATTAAATTAGCAGTTATATGATTTGTTTGATGAACTGAGTGGAGTTGAGACAGATGTGAAATGATAGGTAGTATTCAGTCCCCATTACAGTTATTTGTTTCGGGTCTAGGATTTACGGCAACGAAGTCTCTCGTAGTGTCTGTTACCGAGTCTTGTAACTCAATATGAACGAGATCTATATATTGACTGTATATAATTGTATTTAGCACGGGTATTTATTTACTTAGTTATTGTAATATGTATCCCAATTTTTTTCCTACTTCATAATTTTAGTCTGTAAAATCTACTATAGTACTAGTATAAGACAACCCACCAATTTGACCCTAAGTGAACTTTGTCTATTGTTAATTTTAGTAAGGGTTAATGACAACAATAGTGAATTCCTAAACGTCTCTCCTGCATATTATCATAGAACTTTTTTTATTTTCATACTGGCGTTTATCCACATGGAATCGGGGTCATCGCAATCCGTATCTTTTTTATGCATGTTGCAGAATGAGTTTCCTTCCTGACTTCAGACCGTCCCGGAAAATTGCAATCACTAGTAAATCATGTTTGTTGAATCTATAAAGTAACACAAGATAACTATTTGAGCAGTCAAACTTATAATTGCAACGCCAAACCTTAGGTACTCGTGACATCTTTAAAATCTTTAAAAATGTTACGCTATTTTATCAATGATAATTAATTTCACTCATATAAGCAATATATTTAACGTTTCCGGAACTTACTCGACCATCATCAGTAAAGAAAATAAACGTAAGCACAAAATTTAAAAGAATAAGTTAAGACAAAACGTTACATAATTTACTTTGATTAGCGCAATGCAGTGAATTTCTTTTGAGTTTACGCTGCATTATTCATATTAATAACTATGTTTCTTTAAATATTACTAATAATATCCTTAATGTAGAACTACCTACTTTAATTCTACAAACACGGACCCATATTGCCTGTGGTATAGGAATTCTACTTATTATTATATATTTTTTCTGCGCGGATTAAGATTGCTACTGGTAATTAGATATACACCAGGTTACCTATCGCAAACGCATCCGATTGTGTTTGAATAGTTCACCATAAATCTTACTTTCCCATTTAAAAATATACCACTTAACATAAAAAAGCATACGGGGATTATAATTTAAGAGTATGGGATTATAATGTGTAAAAAAGTTCAATAACCGACACAGAACCAGTCATAGACATATTTAAAACCTATTTAAGTAACCGAATGTTTTGTCTTCTTCGCTTAAACTAAATTCGGAAGTGATTCGAAAGGGACAAAACATTCGATAACTAAAATAGGTCTTAAATCTGTCTATGAATCAGGCTGTTAGAGTAAAGTAATCTGTGAATTGTGACTAATTTTAAATGGCTTTAAAGGTCTACGCCCAGCAAACATATCTGAAATATGTTAATAGCATTATAAAACTATTCTTAACTTTAAATAAACACATTATATTAGCTACATTAAGAAGACTGATCGGTCATTATACGGAAGCAATAAACGGGAACGACAGAACCTAATCGAGCGTAATATAGCACTTCTAAATGAATCATCTATTATCGCTTTATTTCTGTGCAATTTAAGTTTATTACAATGGCTTGAAAAATGGTATAAATATTATGTGGAAAACCGCAACATCAATGTCTTTCACTAGTGTAAAAGCGGTTGTAAATAGCCGAAGTGCAATGTTACCTATATACTTACATATTTTTAATTAAACATTGTGTGTAGAAAGTCACTGTATGTTGGCCTACTTTAAGAGGTCACGAAATAAGATTTATTATCCGAAAAAAAAAAGATGTAATTATTAAGATACTATTGCCCAACCGTGAAATCCGCACGTCTTGTATCGATTTTCCCTACAATATGAGAACAAAGAATGATTAGATTATGGTACGCCTGCTGTAGACGTTTCTAGGCGCTGTACTATGTGGGACGGTACCCAGATACAAACGTGACATGGAGGATACGTGTTCGGAATTCAAATATCTAGCCATAGAGAAATGCGGTGACTTTTTATTTTTTTATTATTTCAGTAGTTGTGGTTGGCATTAGGTGTTGAAATGCCAACTTAACTTAAAATATGCATATTATTATGTATAAATTCGCGCTTAAGTTCTGATAAACACAAAGCATAAATTCTTTCGGTCTAAGAACTATCTTAAAGTAATTTAATGCTACCATCAAGTTGACCTATTAAGAGAATTCCTTGTAGAGCAATGTGTTTAAAAAAAAAAGAAAAAATAGAACAATGATAGTGACTAAAGTCTAAACTAACATTGCCGCCAAAGTTAATACCAATTCCACTCAACACGATTTGATTGGTGGTCAAATTGTGTGCCGGCGTATTAGTACTACAGGTCGGGTACAACTGCTCTCTCAGACGAGACAATTTGTTTGCCAATTTGAATAAATTGCCAACCAAATTGTAGCGTTGCTAAAACCAGCATACAGGAATAGAAAAGGCTGAATAATTTAATATCAGCTTGGAATATTTATAATATAGAGGGGGCGCTGTCATACATTTGCGTTTTGAAAAACGTTGATATTTTTTGTTCGTAATGTTGATAATAGCATAAGGTTTGTAATTTGACTGCGCTAATTTAGAACAGCGTGTTGTAGACTCGGTATAATGTTATAATGCACTATAACGAACATGTAGTGACTTGTTCATTTTCTTTTGCCTAAATATACGTATACGTCGCCTGCCAATTATGTTTTGACTCACTATTTAACTTCTTATAACTTGACAAAACTTGCATGAAATGAACAAGTCAATTGTAATTAGTTTATGGATAGTCATGTACAGTTTCAATTTCATGAAGAAATCTTCAATAGATCTGCTGAGAAAAAAAAACTTTCAGGGTTGTTAGCCCTATTATTCCCTTACTATAGGGGTTTGGGGTGTGAGATTAAGTGTCTGCTATTTTAGATAAAAAACAATAAAAACAAGGTAAGAACCCTTCATCAGACGCGAGTGCAGTTTTCATATGCTTAACCGGCTAGATCCTTTACCAATAACTTCGGAATATTACACTGGTATAGAATTTGTAGAGAATTTCAGCCCAATAATTGTATGATCCTATACAGATCTTCCATAAAGAAGTGTCCTAAAGGGGAAAGCATACTATGAGCTTATAATATAAAATATTAATGTACAGTTCTTTGCCTTACTCAACATTTGTTACCCAACCAAATTCTTGATCTCAATACAGTTGTAAACAAAACGAATACCAACACATTAATCTGTCAATGTCATGGGGTCAATGCCAAAACTGTTTATGTACAGAACACATTCAAATGCAACAAGTATATTTGTTATGGTATATGTAAATACACTTATGAGCATAGACAAAGTGTTATGTGAAGGTCAAACTACTTTTGTTTCAAATAATACTGCCTTCTTGATATGCTGTTATTAATGTATGACATAAATACTGGCAACAAACTAGCAAAATTAATATAAAACACAAACTTTGCATATTCAATACAAAATATAACAACTGCAGTTCATAGAAAAATAATTTAATAGAGCAAATCTTATCACAACACTATAAATAAAAATAAAGAATGCAAGGAAATATTGACCAAGGAAGTGAACATAAAAAGAAGGTTGAACGTAACAAAACATATTTTTATCAACACAGATAAAATTTTGCATAGATAAGGAAATATTTACATAAATACCAGTAGTACGTAACAGATAAAGAAATTATTTTTATACAAAGCTTCTTGTGTTACACCTACCATTTTTTAGAATAGAAATAAAGTTTGTTACATGTAAAATATTGTAAGCAGTTATCTAATGCATACTTTGTTTGATATTATGATCACTAGTGGGCAATTAATATCTTTCATTTGATTAATTTATTGATTAATTGTTCTATGGTAAAATTGACATAGTTTTGTGCAATTTCTATGCATGGAAAGCAATGGAAGAGTAGGTAGGGGGTATCAAACCTACCACAACCATATTGATTGCACTCTAGACAAGGGTCAGGTCAGAAGTACTCTGAACCAATGAGTATGTATGAAGAAATTGATGTAAGTGGATAAAGGGAAAGTGGTACAGGATCGTGCAAAGCAGAGGTCCATAGAATCTGCCTACCTCTATGGGTTGCAGTTGTAATGTTTTAAATGAATTATGCATTTCTCCACATTTAGGCAAAAACATATTGTGAGATGGTTGATTTTATATAATTTGAACAGTACAAATGGTGCAGTATTATTTGCACCACATTCATATTAATAAGACTTTAAGAACTGACTGTCAGGTAATGCATAATGTAAACCATATGGTATGTCAGCATACCATACAGGCCAGCATAATTGTGTCAACTGACAAGAAATTGTTATCCCTCCCCGGTGAAACTTTATCTCAAATTGCACTGCATATACTATTATATTACTCTTCACTTTGTAATACCAATATTTGAAAAACAAGAACATTTTATACAAGAAATCCCCAATGTCCTTGTAGTGTGAAAGCAGTGTATCAACATCATAGTAAAAGGAATTTAATACTCTCTGCCTACTCTTACAGACCATATCTATTTATAACATGTAAAAACCAGTTTCTGCAGTTCACGAGACAATCACATGGATCTAAATATAGCTTAAGGTCTGAAGATCCCCTACCAAAGTATTTACATAAGATTTATGACTTCCCCATTAATCTTCGCAGTTAAATGAACCTCTTCCTTATACTATAAAGGTGTTATTTACCATTTTAAAAATAAGAAATTCTTTTAATATTTTTTCAATCTAATCTTTTTTAATCATTTCCCAAATTTTAAATTTTCAAATGACTTCATATTTTAATTAAATGTTAAAATAAAGAGTACTGCTTTGTTTAAAATACACATAAATTATAAAAATACAGCTAGAAAGAAAAAAACATAGTCCATACAGTAAAATGAGATTTTAAAATCTACATTGTATTCCCTGCCATTCAAACCAAAATTTAAATAAAATGGTAAGTTTTTCATACATAAGTTGTTATATAAAAAGCATGAAATATAGACATGATGTAAGTAAACTTAATTGGCATTACACGACAATGTGAAGGTCATGCCGTTTGTTTATTATTATTTTTATAAAAACATAGACACAACATTCCCTTGAAAAGTTGGTGACAGTCACAATGTAATATGTAAGCACATTGTTAATTACAGCATTCACATTGCATTTTATCGTGCAAAATAACGTTGATAAGAGAGTATTGCATGCATCCACACGAATCTTCAAAACAGTGGCACGCACGATAAGATCGCTCTCAGTTCTCACGATCGAAGTATCAGTTATAACCACAAGTACAAAGATAAATAACCTGTATTACGCAAATATGAACACCCACAAACATATTTGGACATATTTTATAAAGATTTTCATATACAAAATTGAAATAAATAAAACCGTTACCTTTTAAACGATCAAAGTTCGAGGCAGGTCAACAGGAACAAAGTAGGTTGAAGTTACAATACAAATTTACACGTGCGGCGACACTAAATAACAACAGTAAACAGTAGCTATTAAAATTCGTCAACAGCTTTACCGATTAAACTACATATAACAATTTTAATTCCAAAATAACAAAAATCTATTTGCAAAACAAAATTCACAACACGCATTCGGTACGTTCTAACGATAAATCTGACAGATTAGACAGTTGTGACAGTTAATGTTTTTGGTCACTCGTTCCATGTCTGTAAATTAGTTTTTGATGAAATAGCATTACATAATTCAATAAGTGTGAAAGAGATAACTTCATTCAAAATATGCTTAAAATACTCTTTCCTTTAATTTTATGAATAGCGCTATCTATGTTGTTACCTTTGAACTAAAACAAGACTCATAAGAGGTGCCATCTATTGGTGTATTTAGACATACGTTTTTGCTTACATAACACCATAGATGGCGCTTGTAACTGCTCTTTTAATAATTCGAATTTTAAAGTAATCTACAAGGCATAGTTAGTTGGAAACTCAAGTAAGTAGCAACAAGTATTTGGTTTTCCGCTGCATTTTACGAAATTTACTTGTTATAAGCGCCGCAAAACTATTAGACATTCGCAACGTAGCATCTGATTTCATAATTATTGCGGTAAGTTCATCTAGACTGGGATCGAAAACATAACCAGGTGGCAATTTTAGTGACTACAGACACAATGACGGTCGCAGTCTGACTCTGGATACACCCGGTATAGCTTCAAACCATCAGGGTTTGTACCAGATTGTCCATGACATCGAGTCAATAATAAATTAGGTAATAAATAATAAATAACACCACAGAATAAAACTGAAACATTTTTATTTTTGAATTATAACTCTCTCATATAAATAATGCTCTCTTTGAATCATAACTGGAAGCCTCTACGTAAACATAATAAAGATTTAAATGTTACAATAAGGATAGCTATAGGTGAAAATACAATAGCTTAGGCGAAATTATAACTAGCTTATAAATATAACGTCGATGTCGTTAGGGCACGCAGATGAAGCACTCGTGGCAGTTATGTTTCACCTAAAAATTTATATTATTAATCATAATTCAGAACAAAGAAGAATAATAAAGCAAGAATTCATTTTCAGTATCTGAGTCTCGTGAATTTAATATGCCAAACTGGTTTCACAAATTGAACAAAGCACTAAGCAATCATTACATTAGACTGATAATTTTTTCCAATTATTAAAATATGTATTACATTTTTGTGTTTATCACTGAGTTGGCAGTGAGATAAATAATAAAATATTCTTACATATTTATGGTAGAACACGGATCATGCAATATTATTTTACATCACATTAAAAACACAAACAAAAATAGATTAATTTTGCAGTTACAAATAAAATATTTTTTAAGCGAGCAACATCAATAAAATGTATTCTAAATAAACACGTGGCGAATAAAAGAAACATTACAAAATACATGCAAAACTCTGTAAACAACTTAAAAATAAAACATGCTTGTAAAGTTTCATTCAAAACTATACAATATTTCGAAAATGATAACTTAATTTTTTTGATCGTTTATTTTGGCACCGATACATGTAATTGTATTAAAATTGAATTGATTATATGCTCAACTTGTTTACAAAAATATTTACGAAAAAAGGTAACATTTCAACTAATTATGGATACACTGACTTATTGTCAAAAATATTCCAAAAATCTATTTACCTTTAATATTAGGCGTGTAAGGTAATCGCAAAGTATAATTAAATCTAAGTTTATAAGTAAGGTAAAATAAACATCACAGCTACTTATTTAAAAACAAAAAAATAATTGCATATAGCAAATAGTTACTAAAGCTAAAAAGAAAGTAATGATTTAATACAAAAGCATATTTAAAACTAAAAATAGGAATACCAAATTGATCGTTCATAATCATCTTAGCCAATTTGAAAAAGGTAGGTACATTAAAATATGTTACAAGGTATTAACACGTTGGCTACTAAACATAAAAATTGAATATAAATAGGTTAGTTATAAAAATAAAAATTCATAATATAAGACTACAAAATCACTGTATGTTGAAATTTAGAAAAATATATTTAATTTTCTCTAGATTTATCGAGAACAAATACTCTAAAAAATTACACACTCTATGAAGTCCGTTTTGATCAAGTTTACAACCTTATTCAGCCTTATTCTAGTAGAAAATTTCAAATCTCAGTACGTAACTCGTAGTCAACGTGTTAAATGATTAGCATAGCGATAATGGTGATCATTGCCAGTAGCAAGCCGAGCAGCGTCAGCCAGTCCAGGTCGGCCAGGTGTTGGGAGATCATCAGGGTATACGTACAAGCTAACATCAACGTGCCTGAGTCGTGCCAATCGCGCTTTTGCTGCGTGTTATCGCCTGCAGGAACAACAAAACAATGCACACGGTAAAAAAAAACAACTAGTTACAAAGTTAGTACAAAAACGGTGCGGCTAAATCGGATTCAAACAGAAATAAATCGGGGAACGTGAACATGTGGAATGAAAACAAAAAAGCGGGATGCAAAATGGTTAAAGTGAAAACCAAACACCGTGCATGACAATGGGCCACATACCTCTGTTTTCTTTTTGTGAACTATTTTGCCTCTTAGTTCTCCACGGCACAACGTTATTTGGCAGTGAGTTGCTTTGACTAGGAATATCGTCAGTATGATCTACAGAAATTCTTCTCAGTTGCTGATTTATATTCTGGACCAACTTTGGAGAACTTAAATCTTCGCGCTTTTTATTCTCAGGCTCATTGTGATTTTCATTCACTTGATTTTCTATTTGCTGAGATTTTATATGACTGTCCAACTTAAATATCGTCGCTAACTCTTCTGAAGAGTTGTACTCTGTAGAATCAGCATCTTTCTTTAAATCTAAGTCGTCTTCATAAATGGACAGATTAACTGAAGCCCTATTAGGAACTTCTGGTTTATCAGGATTTTGCGAGACTTGGTTGAGTTTTTCACTGGCTTCTGTAATACCAGTTACTTTTACCGAATCTGCGCTATGTTTGCCGAGCTGAGTTTGTTTTGGTGCAAATAATTTTTCGTTAACTTGAGTAATGCCAGCGATTAAATCTGATATACCATCTTTTAGTTCCTTGAACGCATTTATTTCATTAATTTCTTTGATCTTGTCGTCAGTATTCAAAAATGGATTGAGTGAATTTATCACTGGCATTTTGGGTTGAAAAGCAACAGTTTGGATTTCTGGAGCATTTTCTATAGTCATAGAATCATTTTGTACATTTAACGGAATTACATCAGGCTTTAGTTTAGTCTCTGGTATTACTACCGTAGATTCTTGAGCTTTTAATTGCTCCTCTGCTTTTGCTATATAATTGGAAAGCTTAATGCTCTCATCCTCAAAATTCAGTTCCTTTTCGTAACTATGTTTTAATTGATCTTCCACCTTATGCAATTGATCAGATATAACTAGAAGACTGTCTTCTGTTTTCCTAGCTTTAGTATCGTCATCAACTGTGTTACTTAGATTATCATCTTTTTTATCATTAAGTACTTCAGAATGGACTTTCACATGTTTAACCTCAGGTACAGACCCATCAAGCAATTTATTTGTAAGCCCGTTCAAAAAATTTAATCTACTGTCGGTAATTCTGGCTTGAACATCTGACTTCTTTTCATTGTTGTTCCTGTTTTTATCTAGCTCGGCTAAAGCTACACCTAGCTTATTACTGGTATCCATAGCTTCCTGCGCTAGCATACTGAGGACCTGCTGAAACTCATCTTTTGATGAACGTTTGGAAACTTGTGGCGATCTATTTGATGGAGATGAGCTTTTTGACTTATCACAAGAAGGTGGCTTAGCAAGATGCTTATCATCACAATGAATGAATGAATCGTCTTTTGCGAAATGATGTGTGGGCGTGTGAATGTTATTGACAAAGAGACTGACTGTGTTATGTCGTTGTTTTACCTTATTACGCGGATAGAGCTCCTGTTGATTGTCATTTTTATCAAAGGTGTCACGCAGCCGCTTCATAACATCACTGTTACTATTGGTCTTTTGTAATGTGGCCATTTTACTCATATTAAGAGCGTCATCTATTTCTTTTTGAATCATAGTGAATATATTTGCAGACAAAGATCTAACTGCTCTCTTTTTCTTAAGACTGGCAGCTGATTCTTTTGTGAGCGGGAATTCACTGTAGCCGTTATTATTAATGATGCCATTGTAGTCTTCACCATTGAAAAGAGAAGAATGTCTACCGTCTTTTCTGAGGCTTCTATATGCTAAGTCATCTGAAACAAGATCGGGTGATCTTCTGGGAATAAATCGCGAGCGCCCTTTGTTTTCAGGTGTCGCGTGTAAATAGTCACTTTGTGGTGCCGGTGACACAGGACCTACTGGTATGCCAAATGGTGGTTGAGGGTCCATAGTTTTTAGCCGATTATTAGTTTGAGTTATGTTGCGATACATAAGATCGTCGTGTATTATATCTGGTTCAGTCCGTTCTGATCGTCTGTCATCGTCAGATGCATATGGCACATACACAGGCGACGCCAACATGTAGCTTATTTGTGCTTGAGCTTCTTTATGATTGGGTTTTTCTTTAGTTAATGAGTTCATCCTACGGAATGCCATATCGTCTTGTAATTTATCCGGTAAGGTTGACCTTCTAGACACACGTCTCAAGGGTGTTGTAGGCTGACTTCGCAATTGTACTTCGTCATCGTTTCCATTCCAGTCATTGAAATGGTCGTTGAATTTCGGAGTCATCAGTTCTCGACGTTCAGCTCTATCTAACAAATCTTCGTCACCTAAACCTAAGCTATTATAAATAGCTTCTAATTCATTGAGAGCGTCGTCAAGATTCGTCGACTTTCTTCTTTCTGAACTTTTTTCGTCATCCGATGGCAACTGATTTATAATAGACGCATAAGTATCAGACTTATGTCTTACGTGGGTTTTAAGAGTTGGTGACTCAGCTATTTTAGGTGAATCCTCTGTAAGAGACCTCTTATATTCTGTAGTCGCTTTCCAAACTTTGGCACCATCTGTCGTGTCTACAGAAGCTGCCCTAAAACTTGACCTATTTTTGTTTTGAATGTCTACGCTATTTTGAAGCAACCTGTTTTGTTCAACAGCACTACTTGTTCTTTGCAGCTGATAATTGGAGAAATCGCTACTGCTTCTGGAATTAGTATTTAAAACGTGTTGTTGCCTTCTTTGTCTTTCGGCGTCATCGATTTTTTTCCAAAACTCTGCTGATGCATTCCGTGGTCGTCGATATACGCTTTCGGCAACATTTTGAGATGCCTGTGAGTCACTCAAATATTGGTGTTCATAAGGATTTTGTCCATTCTTTATGCTTATTGGTCGTCGAGATCTAGGACTTTGATCAGCGTAATATAAATAATCATGTTTTAGTTGAACCGGATCCGGCTTAACGACATTAGATTGACCAGCAGATCTTCGCCATGGAGAATTCATAAAAAGCCCGTAATGATTAGGTTCCGCGGAAACAGATGCCGGTCGTCGAGGCTGGTCGCTCTTATACGGGAAATTATGTGGATATTCGTTGTTTTGCATTGCAATGTGATCCTCGGAGTTGGAAATCGGTCGGCGTAAACCATTAAACCCCTGACCCACTGACCTCTCTTGACTTCGCCTCATTATTCGCTCGAAATCATTATTGGGTACGCCGTACGTCACATTTTGATTTGTTTGATTATTGCCCATTCTGTCCGTTACTACGGGGTTATTTTCATAGTACATTGACAACGGTGTTGCTACTTTTCTATGCATATCTCTAGGAGGCGGCACTGGAGGAGCTTTTTCTTCTTTTTTAACGTTGGGAATATTGCCTAGCGGGAATTTAACGCACATTACATTTTCTGGGGTTTCGTACTGGTGGCTGACACTCCTTTCTCGGTTATTATTAGAATATAGCGATTCTCTATTGACATTGTTAACTGGGCATTGAATGGAGTAATTAATTTGTTCGTTGTTAACTTTGGCATTAAAGTTAATTGATGACGGATAGCTTTGAGTAGTAGATGGGAAAGATGATATTGATTCAGATTTCATGGGACGGCGGGTAGTATCATTAGTATAAATGTGTTCTGGCTTTATTTTATTGTTTTGTTCCCTTTTGCAGGTTCCATAGCCACTGCTTTGACTTGTTGGTGTCCTAGTTAACATCTCAACTTCAGCTTTTGTGTAACCTTGTTGCAGTAACTCGGCTTCTTTGTTTAATTGATTTTCCTCATCACGAGATAATCTCTTAATGTATCTTTCATTCCTGGCGCTCCTCGACCTCTTGTTCAAGGAACTGTCACGTGATCGCATGAGAGAGTCGTCGCTTCTAAATCGTACTATTGATGATGAATTGGATGACTTTAACGATTCCTCGTCACTACTTGAATCGCCTCTCATGCTATTTCTTAGAGCTTCCACGCGAGCTTTTAAACGTCCCTTCCTTGATTTTCGGGAAGGGGTTTCTAAAGCGGACTTTCCTGACTTGTTTGAAATGTCATCTCTCAAACTGAGAGATTCTTTGGACACTCCGTATATTTCTTGTGTCTTTGCTCTATAGTTGATGAAGCCTGCTGATGGATCCGACAGCACGCCGTCGTCAGCAGCTTCGCGTATTTTAGATTTGGCTAAACTCTGAGCTCGTCGAGAGTCCCTGATCACTATGTGATCGAAATTATTGACAGCGGATGTCTTCTTCTTCTTTTTGCATTTCCTCTTGGTCGGTGAGCGTGTGCTGACACCTTCATCGCTTTCCGATGACGTTGCGCTTTCATCTTCCTTCTTCTTTCTTCGGAATAGCTTTCCCAGGGACCATTTCTTGTCTTTCTTGGTGCGTTCGACGTCTGGTTCTGGTTGCACGGCCCTGTCGACCCGGCGTGGCACAGCGGCGTACTCTTCATTGTAGGGCCTGTACGCCGACGCCGCTGCGCTCGACACGTCTCGGTGAGGAACGGGAGGTGAGTTGACTGCCTGAAATAAATAAAAATATTATTTCAAACAAATATTTATATTAGGTGATCGTTAGTCTTAATGTTTTATGTCGTAGCACGTTATTTTAAAAAGTGGATGAACGCTTATACGTACTGTACAATAAAAACAATGTTTTACTGCATCAATACGAGCATAAAAGAATTTAGTTCGCAAAAATTAAACCTTCAACACACGAAGGTCGTGATAAAGATGCTCACAATCATTCTGGTCAATTAGTTTGTTTACATACTTTTTACATACTATCGAGGTATCTTTTGTGTGTACTAATTAAAACTATATTATCGATAAGATCTGTCCCTTTTGACATACAAATTTAGTTCAACGGATAACCCGTATTGGGTCATGATTTACATATTCAATTCTAAAACAACAACTACAAAGTTCTAAAGATAAACACACAAATTAAATTGACTAAGTACTGATTGAAGCTTTTAAACTATTTTAAGAAGAAAATAACTCCGACATGATTGGTTTATTTTACTATTTTCAATTCAAACGAGTCGCCAGTCTTCCCGTTTGTACACTCCCAGCGGTCGTGGTCACTATGTTTTATTCCCTAACGATAATGTTGCTCGCTGCATGATCTCTATCTGACCCTGTTAGACGACAATTGCCAGTTATTGCCAGTCAGGTAACTAATTTTATTTAATTAATACGAAAAACTAAAACTGTAAAATTTAAAATTGAAGGAGTAGCGGCGTTTCGGTTAGATGCAGTTTGGCTCCTACTTAGGACACCAGGAATGTAGGCCTGGTTTTTGTTTTTATGGATTCGGACAGGCAATAGGCACCGTAGAATTCATGCCAAGGGCAAAATATGGTAGTGGCAAAATATGTAATGTCATAACACATTGGGATAAGGGCATGTAGAAAGAGACTAGTTTAATTGCATATAAACAAGCCAGTAAACGTTTTTATAAAAGTAGTGTTAAAATAATTCGCTTCCAGATACATAATTACAAGTAGGTTTCCCAATCTCAGCTGGATAATTGACAAAGCAACAAAACTTCCATATGAGCTAAATATTTTAAACCGATACACTATAATTCTATTACAGGCAACGAAAATAAAGTTCACTAACAATAAACTCGCCTTGCTGTCTGCATCGCAAGGACGCACGCTTGGCTTTGAGTCAAAAATTGAAAAAAATATATGAATAACGCTCAGTTTGTGAATAGTGGAGTTGGAACGAGCCGGGCAGAAGTGGTGGACTGAAGTCTAATAGTAGCAGCCAACAACCTGGGGAAACATATGCCAGAACATAACGAGGACGTTTTGAAAACATATTTTGTCATCGGCTGGGGTTTTACATTTGTGGAAAACAGCAATTTGCGATGATATTTTGGATATGAAAGAGTTGAATGACGTACGCATTTGTAGAATATACTGTCAGATCTGTAATCCAACGAAAAATTCGGTTGAGATATCTAGTCATGCACCTTTGACTTCGAAGTAATGGTGAAGAAAAATTTGCGAGGAAATCTTAATAGCTTAGAAATCTCCGTAAAAAGTTTGCAATCCATTTAGAGTGACTCGTTCCAGGCCAAGTGGAATAAAGTCTTTTTCATATAGGCTCTGATGATTTAGACGTACATGGAACATGGGCAGATGAATAACAAACCGAATTTTATCGGGAACGATGAGCCGAAGAGGTCAGGGATGTAGCATCGAATAGAGCGATTGTCTCGCATGCAAAGTATTGATAAACCTGCCTCAATCTATAGTTAAATTAAACAAAACACGAAAAACAAAATCGTTTTAATAATTAGTTCTCGTGAAGTTATAATTAATGGAGCATTGTCACTGCGTGGCCACGGGATGACTCCCAAATTATATAAATCGCTCTTTTTTATGGGTATATAAAATTGCATACGATTAACAATTTTGCCAAAAATTTTAACGTCGGTAATCACTTGGCAGTTGTAGTTCGACAAACGATAGGTCTCTTAGATGTTCCTTAACTTATTAAGGTTAAAGAAAGAATGTGACCGAAAACACCTTCGTCAATACTAAGGGTCGTGCTACTTCGATAAAGTTTAAGGTAGATTTCACCTAGAGTGCAGAAAAAAATAGATTGCATGAGTCGATATTCAATGTAGATACGTACTTAATTGAAAGTATGAATATTATTTTTCTTTCAATTGGTTTATACATGCATTACGTACAACTGCTGGGTATGATCCTACTTCACATTATGGTACATATCATAGACCTTATTCCACCAACTGCCACAATACGGTTAGCAGACAGACATTCAAATTTCGATTTCGTAAAAATAATATTCTTTTCACATATTCCTTTGTTTTCTTAACAAAGAACATCTAGAATGTCAATGTTAATTTTTGAGTGACAAGTTATTAATTTTTTTATACGTGTGTAAACATAAGAACTGAACAGATGTTCTTGATATTTCGTTGTTATGTGTGTCTTTTATCTATGAATGTGGGGCACATTTTTTTCTAGCTGAACATTATTTGGCGCCAAGATTTAATGAGTTCCAATTGAATCACCAAGGTTTTTATAAACAAAACACAGATAACACGGTCTGTCATATTATGATTCTATTTCGATAGAATTTAGATATTTAATGAAACTCTAAAAAAACGACTAAGAAAAAATACTTGTATCCGTAAAAGAAATATTTTTTACTTACGGGATACCTAGTTAAGTATAATTTATTTTGATCGAGATATAAAATTAACTTAAAATATAACATTTATTTTAAAATGTTAAATTACGCAATCAGATACAAACCTATGAGCAAATGCTTCTGCAAAAGTTTTTTAATAAATATCGCCCTACACATTACCTACTAAATATTAAAGTAAAATTATGTTCCTACTTTGAGACTAACAGAAGTGATCACAGGTACACTGCGAAAATCTTGACCCTCATTTTCAACATCATCGGGTATAAACAAAACACTTACAGGAAGAAAAGACCGAAAGTAATCGTTGTTGGTCCTCCCAGGTACCTGCACCATAGCCACCATGTTTACACACGACACACACACATAACTATATAAAGCTCACACCCACATATTGGCACCAAACACCACACAAATATATCCCCACATAACTCTTGTCCGCGGTTATTTTATTTTGTTAATAGTAAACGCGGTGACTAAACGAATAAATTATTTTATAAATTGATCACAAATATTTCGAACACACTTTTGAAAAATCATAAGCACTTTAACACAGCACAATAAATTCGCGGATTCATCACAATTTCCTATTTTTTTTTAAATTGTTTTCTATAGTATTAAGCCGTGTACACAATAGTTGCATCATCAACAAAATTGCTAGCGAATATACATTGCGCACGGCCGCGTCGCGCCTAAGAGCTCGACTACTGTCCACTCGCTATAATTTCGGCTAACACGATATATGGCCGCGGGCATATGTTTAATTCTGTCTTTTTACAAAACAACCGACGGTACGCTAAAAGCTTTTTGATAGTAAACAATCGGGATTGAGTTGTTTCTTTCGTCATCTAGTTTATGACTTTTTTGTGTTAATAGCCTTCGGTTCTATAACTTTAGTGAGGGATGTTTATAAACTAATTTTTAATTATTTGTTTTAATATATACGCATCGTTCCATTATGAAGTTTGAATGGGATATGTTTTAATTACAAAAAAATTTTTGGCACTAATTCTCGAGTTCGACTTTTATTCGACCAATCGGCACCGGAGCTAGTAGCCCTATGGGTAATTAATGGTAATTGGTAAAAAATTATGGGCATGTAACATATCTTTATTAACGCACCCACAAAAACAACATAGGACACTGCTGAAAGTTAATAATTTCAAAAGATTTTTTACTTGTTCGGAATTGTCAGAAAAAGATTATTTAATATTTCGTTATGAATAATGAAAGTTTATTTTGATTGATGGTAATAATTGAAGTCATTAAAAATCTTTATTATAAAAAATACTCCTTTGATACTTATGTTTATTATATATTTTTATTACAGTCTAAAGTTTCTAAGATAGATTACTACACAATTTGCCTAAAACCTTTATCGGTTCTTGCGGATCTGATATGACGAAAACACTTGGGTTTTATCAATAGCGCATTTCGTATCATGACAATAAAATGACTATTGGTATTTAGATTATTTCTCTCTCGACGATTTATCTTGATATGTAAAATAGTTATTGATATCATCGTTATTTATAAATTGATTAATACCGCATTTTTGTTAGTCATTTTTGTTTTCTTTTTTCGGATTTTACTTATGACAAAAACACACACGATAACCAAATTAAACCAATCATCGATTTTAACAGACTTTCATTTCATATTTTTTTATGCAATGACAATTAAGAAACTTCCCCAAACTGTCTACATCGAGAGACTAGACGATTTCGGTATCTCCTTACAATAGTGTTGCGTGGCCACCATGGCGTCGTTATCCTATATTTCTTCGCCATAATAACACAGGCGTCGCTCCCAAGTCCCGATGCTCCACAAATCTAGTTATTTATACACTCAGGAACGTCTAGTGTTTTTTATTTTTTATTTAGATGCAATTCTCGCTCCAGCGCGGGAATGTTAGCGTCTGTTTTTGTTGGAGTTCATTTTCACTGGAACATATCCGTTCGTACCTATGTAGTGATGTTTAACTATTCCATTTGATAAATTAAATTCATTGAAGTGTTATGTGCAAATGTTTAGTTTTTGTATCAACGCTTCGTTGTTTATTAAACTGGCAATGTCATAAATAACTTGTTCAAAAGTGCGCAATATTTACTAATCTGTGATTTTTTTAGGCGGATATTTATTTGTTTAATTGCACGACAGACCGTGAACTTATCATTAATTACGTAGTTAAACATTATTATGTCACATTAAAAATATCAATTGATAACAGCTTACATAATGTTAAATGTCGTCTAAAATCATCCACATTATTTAGAAAGCCAGTCGCGTTACCAGCTTTTGTAAATGAATGGCAAAAATATAGACATATCTAATATTTAGAATAAAAATAATATTCGATATATTTATGTAAATTAGTATTTGAGTTAACCTATCATCAGTAGTATCTAGTGAACAACGTTATAAGAATATATACAAACACAAAACCTCACCTCTTTTTCCCAGAAGGGGTAGGCAGAGGTGCTGCCATGAGACCCACATTTCGCCTTATATGTTCCATCCCACGATGTGATAGGGGGCTAGCCTATCGCCATATCGGGAACAAAAAATTCTGACGCCGGGCTGATAATGAATAGAAAAATCCAATATCACTTTGACCGACCCGGGATTTGAACCCAAGACCTTAGTTTTGTAATCGTACCGTAGTACAACTGCGCCACCGAGGTAGTCTAAAAGAGGCAGATTCTAAACAATAACCATTTCATATTAAAAATATAATGCAGATATTAAATTTCATTGGTTTTAATGACTTCTATACAAGGATCAGTGATCTATCTTTTAATAAGTTCCATAAAAAGTAACAACTATTCAAATGATGCAACTAGAAAACAAACAAGTTAATTACTGCTAAATTAAACTCTACGGGTTAACCTCAACGTTAACTTTAAAACGCTATTACTAAAATCTAATATCAGCTTTGTTAGTAAGCTGCCCCATGGCTGGGCATCGACCTTTACGACTTCTCAATTACCAATGCGGTGTTAGCCCACGACGCTCATCCAAAAACAGGTAATTAATTGCACATACATAAAAACTCACGCTTTTTCCCAGAAGGGGTAGGCAAAAGTGCTACCAGGACACGACGTTTCGCCATGCGTGTTCCCTCCCACGATGTGATAGGGGGCGAGCCTATCGCCATATCGGGCCCAAATTGCTGACTCTAGGCTGATAATGAATAGAAAAATCCAATATCACCTTGCCCGAGCCGGGATTCAAACCCGAGACCTAAGCTTTGTAATCGTGCCGTACTGCAACTACGCCACCGAGACAGTTGCATATCATCGAAATAATTACAGCGCTGATCCAAAACGTGGTGGGTTATAATTTTTAATTTCTTATGCAAAACTCTTGGATAGGCAAGTCTTTTTACGATTTTGTTCTTTCTTGTGCCTTGGTATGCTTGTTAGCTCAAACCTGGCCATAAAAAATATTCATTGTGTAGCCCAGTTGAATTTCATAAAAATTATATAAGAACGTTTGCATTATTATTTAGTGTACTCATATTTAATCAAATAATTCACGCGACAAGGCTACCTATTTCACAATAATTGTTGATTATTTTTTTAATATTTTACGACAATATTCGTGGTGTAATATGGAGCTAAAATAACACCTAAAGATATATGAACCCCCACACTTTGCGTAAAGTTAACCAAAGCTTATGATTGAATCATAGGGTTTACACAAGGACAAACCCAAATCCTGGTAAGAGCATAGCGCGGCTTAGAACCCGCGTGTCAAGTGGCTCTCGCCGCGCACGATGTCTGCAAAGTACAAACGTTAATTACTAAGCCTACTTGCAAAAAATCGTGGAAAGCCTTCAACGTTGTTACTGACGGCGGCAAAGTAGGATAATGCACTAAGATGTTTTCGTGTGAGGTTTTATTTTGTTCAATTTTAGAAGGAGGTTTAATGGAAATAGGTCGGTTATGTATTATTTTCGTATATGCAATGATTAGTCTCTTTAGTATAAGACCTATTTTATTCAGTCACAAAACTTGCTCTTATCAGCTTGTTCGTAGTGATCAGGTATTCTATTTCCCAAAAAAAAAAACTTACATGCAGTATTGAATAATACAGTACGCAACGTTTTAAATAAAATACATAATTATAACAAAAAATATTTTAAATCTTCCCATTTACAGAAAGACGAAAATATTTTCTACAAAGACCCAAACTCCACAACTATAAACCTACTATCTACCCAAATTAATATACCTTTATAGTTATCACCAGCGACAGTTTTAATAAAAGAACCGATGTATTAACAGGAATTATGACCGGAATACGCGCGGCAGCAGGGACTGTCAGCTCCGTCATGCCGATCAATCAGTCACAGGGAGTGAGATGGATGGGCCAGCGGATGTTTCGATGCCAGAAAACGAGATTTCGGCTACAGAAATAAATAAACGAAGAGGTTATTGTTAGTTTTATTTGGAGCTCTTTTTATTATTAGATTAATTTTGTTAATTAATTGCGTGTCGGATGCGTGTATTTGACTTTTCGGAGTCATGAGTGTATTGATAAATAATCAATTACCACATACTATAACTGTAAAGAAAAATATTGTGAGGAAACCATAGCATACAGATCCCAACAAGATTTTCTATAGTAGCAGGTAGCGTGGTGGCTATGACATATGCCTTCTCACTCGGACTCTGGCTTCAACAGGAGTTCAGTGCTGAGCAATGCGCGATTATAGTCTTATAGTTTATACAGTACGGTACAGTATTATTTTGCGGCATTAAAAAAAACTTGAAGTTTCCCAAACACTCGTTGAGCTTCAGTTCTCAGTATTATTAAAATGCGTGCCACTGTTGATCCTGGTTTACAGGAGCAGCGGTGGCGAAAGTGAGGGCGGGAAAGTCTTCAGTCTTAAAATTTCCTAGTTTTAAATGAAATTTAGTTCACATTAAAAATGTGCAGCATCTTGCGTGCTAATAGTTAAATACCAGGAATCCTCCATTAGCAGAATCTAGATTTAAACATAAACACCATATTATGTACTAATGGTAATGTACTCAATATTTTCTCGCTCTCGTTAGACTAGTTAGTCGTTGATTATTAATTCTGTAGACATATATATGTACTTAGTGGATTTGGTAATATATTACTTTTATGCATGGTGCATGTTTATTTCTGTATTTTATTACAAAGAGATATTTCTATTTTTTCTAGCCTCAGTTAGACGTATCTTAGTCGCCGGCTGTGGAGCGAGGGGCCGCGGGTTCGATCCTCGCACGGAGCCAAATATGTGTGTGAAGCACAGGTATTTGTTTCGGTGTTTATTTATTTTGCTGTGAATTGTGATAAACCTATCTGTCGCTGGTCGACAGAATTTTGCCGGCCTGCTCGAAATTAATAAACTGGTGGAGCCCCAAATACGATATAGTTCCCATAGTTCATTATGACAGATTTTCCACCATCGTTATTGGTCATCGGGCGGTTTATATCTAGATATTTCAATATATAAAATTATATTCTATAATACTAGCTTAGTAACCAACAGTCTAAAATCTAAATAATCAGATGAAAAGATCGGTCCTGCACTGGATCAGGTAAACATCTGTTCAACAGCAGGTGTGAACTACTCATCCCGCCCACGACATAATGTGAGAAAACAGCGTAGAATAAAGACATTTACCGACTTACAGTTTTCATGGATATTTGTAAATAGTTCTTTCGTTTAATTTATTAAGATGTATTGGGCCAGTGACTAGGCAAAAAGTTTAAATTTTTTACAGAGGGAATAACAGTGTGCTGGAGTAGTGAAAATGTCCTCTTGGCTAATGTTAACAGATATAGATTTAGGAATTATCACTTAATTAACTATTCAGGCCTTTTTATTTATTAAGGTGTTAGAATCTTCTACCCGTAGAGACCAAGACGGGTATGCCAGTTTCATTGGCTAATCATGCTTGTGAATGTTACGACGACGCTAGATAAAGTATCAACTAGCTACAGAAAATAATTTTCGCTATCAGACACAATTATAAAATCCTCTTTAATATACAATCCTTGTCTGCACTTTCAAAAGGCGAATTGCCTCAAAAAGTCCTTTTTATGTTTCACAAAACAAGAATTTAGCTTAAAAACCCCGTTGCACGAGTTTATAATTTTCGTCCCTGCTTTGTGCAGATTGCCCTAATTTTGAATTTTGTAAAGCCAGCCCAAAACGTAATTGCAAACTTGAAAAATATGCTTCTAAAATATACATTGCTGTGTTAAAAGAAAGGAAAATCGGACACTGTAGTTTGAAATGTTTTTTGTTGCAATTACGAGTAGCAGAATGCTTGAATGCCCGAGATTCGAACTTCGTTTAGCGAATTAGATTAATGATAAGATATTATGTCGAGATCGTGTTGGGTAGTTAATTTTATAAAATAAAAAATTAAATATAAAAATTTTTTTGCTATAGAGATTGAGGAACTTCAAATAAGGAGAAATATTTCTAAGACTGAAGTTACTAGTACCGGTTTTTTTTACTTAAAATTTGTCTTTATGATTTATTAACGCAACCACAATACAAAAGCTAATCATAGGACAAAGTTATATATTTTAAATTGGTAATTATAACACTAGCATATTGGGTGATCAATTTGTGCTTTAAGTTTTAAAATATCTCTTAATGTAAGCAGTCTGGCCTGGATGAAAAGAACATTAATACATACCATATACGTAGTAACGTAAACCAGTACTATGTATCAACGTAAATATCCTGACGCCGACTCAAAATACACCATTACAAAGTTTCAGTATAATGCATAGAGTTCTACGCTTCAGCATACGATATTTTGGTCCAATTCGTAATGTCGACCAAACCAACGCGAGATATTCACATTTAGAGCTAAAACAAAATTTAGATGAAGTTTTCTGAAACTGCACACCGTAAATATAGCTGCTAAAATTTGGTGGAGTTCAACGGACTTGTGTGAACGAAAGCAAGGCCATAAATTAAGGGAATTGGTGGTATATTTTAAATTCGTTGAGTCATTAAGTAGGTGGTGATATCTGGGATTATTTGAAACTCTTTTCTTCCGTACTATAATTAAATTGTTATTCAAATATTATGTGGCCTACGGCTCACAGTGGCACGTAGAAAAGCAGACATAAATTTAATTTGTATCTATTTCCAAAAGTACTGATTAAATGTAAGAAAAATATTTATTTTGTTAATTCGCAAAAGATTTCGAATGCTAACTAGGCAGTGCCTTGATTGCAGGCATAACATTATTCTAATTTGTTCAGCAAATTCTATTAACGGCAGTGGCCCTTTACAATCAGATGCGCTGTTAGATCATCTGCCTACGCTGACGTCCAAAACCCATCATCAGCAAAACCAAGCAATCTGCAAAACCTATGCCTCCTCAACAATGTCCACAATGAAATATTGGAAGAAGCCTGCATCCAGTAACTTCCAGCAGCCTTCGTCAGGTCATCCACTTTAGACGTCCGATGCTTCTCGAGAAACTTTGGCCCCCTTCTGGCCTTTCAGCCATGCAATTTCTAAATCACACACATACAAACACTAAAAACTGTATTTAACAAAGGGATATGGCGGAACGCGTGTTATTTCTAAACAATGAACGACCTTAACAATCACGTTACATGACGTCAGGGTTACATCACGGGAACTGAAAACTCCGCACGTCTATTTTAGTAGACTCGTTCGGCTGCATCGCACTGTTTGCACTGAAGTGTACGGGAAATTATTGACATTCTTCAATAGTGTAAACTACACCCAGACCTTGACGAATATAATATAGCTATTGCAATGATCAGATCCGATTTCATTAAATGAGAATTTCAATTTATTGTCATTTTTCATCAGTATTTAAACGATAATAGTTTCTTATATTCGCCCCGTAACCACGAAAGCTATAAAGTAATCGAAACCTTGGGAAGTTAAAAAATATAAAAATTAAGCCAAATCCGTGATAAGATCCGTAAAAATTGTTTTATTTCAGTATTTAAACGCTGTGCAAACATCCCTACACAAATATAAAATAACAGTTTCGTTGGATTTAATGGAAATGAGAAATGGATTTAATAATGTTGAACTTTATACACGGAATTATTGACATTCTGAGATATTATGAACGATATCCTGCACCAAAACCTTCACAAATATTGTGTTAGGCAGTTTGGTTAGATTTGATTTGAATGAGAATTTTAATTTAATAATGCTAAAGTTAATAGTAGGTATTTACGCAGTCATTTATTAAGGACCTTTTCTGTCGACTGTTCTTTGTGACACCTACTTCGGGGTAATATAGATTTAATTAATGTTGATGAAAGATTTCGATTTAACAATCGGCCACTAGAAATAGTAAGAATTAGCGTATAGCACCTGACTAAAATTATTAAATGATATGAACACGTTGCAGTAAATCTTGTCTACAGCATACATTTATGTTCTTCACTAAACTAATTGCAACATGACCCTCATAGTTTCTGATACCGACACAAGACTTAATTGTTCATAATGTGGGGGGTCAGGACTATGTATGGTACTGTTGGGTGTATTTATTACTATCTTCAACAGCCAGAAGGTCCAGTATTGCAAATAAGCTTCTCTCAATTGTTTTCACAGCTACATGTTGCCAGTGGCAGGTCAGCTCAACCAGTGCGATACTACTGTATCTCATAGGTTATATTGATTTACAGTAATTGAAATTCCGTAAAGTAAGTAAAGCGTAAAGCAGCAGACCGGGCTCTTTGGCGTATCTTGAGAGAGGCCTATGTCCAGCAGTGGACTGCAATAGGCTGATGATGATGATGAAATTCCGTCACTCCGTCAGTCAAATTTCTCCAGACTTCAGATTCCGTTTTCACTTCTACTATAACTCTTATCGCCCTAAGAATGTTTATAAGCACCACGTAGTTCTGTTTTATGAGTGCCGTCATCGCAGCTTACGAAGGTGAGTTTCCATCAGTCGAAATCCTTGCGTGTTCCCGTTTTATACTACATCCCATTATTTCAACTCAAATATCTTAGCCCCTCGGTCCATGCCCCATCCAATTATTGCTTCATAATAATAAATAATTCCGGCAATATATAAATCGCGACGCAACTGTCCTATTTTAAATGAAGTGTATCGTACGATGCCGCAGGAGAAAAGACCAAACATTTTTCACTTCTAATTAAACCGACTGTTCTTATAAACACCGCGGGTTAATATGTTTGGGCAAGCCGCCCGATGCGTGACTAAAAATATATTGTAATGAAATTAGGAAGGATGTAAGACTTTTGTATAAATAGACGAACTCGGCAAAGTTTATTAAGGATGGAAAATTAAATAAGTCGGATTTTGTTTGGCTTAAGTGACGCGGCCAGTAAATCTATGGATTACAACGGATGGATCAACAAAGGACGAGATGATGCTAACTAAGAAACTAAATTTAAAATACATTCAATTTTGTTTCCGTAGTATTTTAAGCCTATGTTCGGAGTGGACTTGTGGCTGGAGAAGGAATGAAATAGAGAGAGTCAATTTTACTTTATATCGAAAAAAAATCAGAATATATGAGATACATAAACAGCTCCATCATTGTCCAAGATATAAATGTAAAACACGCAATCATTTTGAACTTCGTAAAGCATAATTGTATGATTGGTAATAATTTCAGCCAATGGGTTTAACTTCAGTCTAGAGGTATTTCAGCTCATATTCATAAACAACGCGTAGGTATGAGATTATTTGGGTATAAATTATATTTAATGTCGAGTAGACGCGAATAGCCCATCGTCAATGTCGTCTACTAACCTAAATTTACATTCTTTTCTTTATCATGAACAGTTATTTAGTACGGTAGAGCAATCATTTTATCTGCTATTTTTATAACCACAAAACCACACTCGACATACTGTGGCCCGAAAAATGGAGTGGCCACGAATAGCCGCTTATTTTTGGTTTAAATTGGGGCATAATTTGAAAGTATTTTCCAAGTCATCACTTTATGACATTTCTAAGATCATGGTGTAAATACGCTACTTTATTGGAAGGAATGCCGCTAGCAACTAATCTAACGAGGTAGAAAGTCACAAGCCCCGCCTGTGACCATTGAACATCTTGCACACCTGGAGAATCTTTTATACATAGAAAATATAAGGAGGAAGGGTGGTAGCGTGAATATTAGGTCACCAGGGGGATACTTTAGATTTTTTCTGACTGAAAGAAAATCGACAATAAAGCGGTTTTTCAAATCCCCTCAATGTTAGCACAATTGGCCAATTCTAGTTATGTACAAGACTATAACAAAGCGTTAGCAGTTTGAAATGTCTTAGTTAAGGTAATTTCGCTTGGGTCTTAAAACCCGTATCATTATCCTCGGCTACAAGAGCTGCACCGCTGAACATAGGCCTCAAGATTTTCTTTAACGACTTCGTGCAACCTTCATAATGATAAAAGCAATGTATCATAATTGACTATCCATTAACTCATCGCCGTCAGTATGTTGAACCATGGCTTGACCCCGCAGATACATATTATTTCGAAACACCAGCACGCGTGCACTTGACTCACATGCTGTATATAGAGCACCATTCAGTAACGTTCAGATATTTTCGTGTTTTGTTATGTTCCACGTGTTATATTGACTGCAAACAGATTTACATGAACAGATGTCTTCTTGAAACTGAAGTATGGAGTTGTTAATACTTAAAATACAGTACATATCAGTTTGTATATTTTGTTTAACTTTATTCTTGAGATCTTGGATATGACTTCCAAAGTTTTCTTAATCTTTTTTTCATTTGTTGGCATATGCATACCACTCGTTTGATGGATGTCTACCACTGCTCATGGGCGTCAATAATTCGCGACCTGTCGAGTGGGAAACATTCCGTTAAATCCTCGTTTAAAAAATCCAAGGCACTCGGGACTTTTCAAAGAGAGTTAATCCCTGAGCTTGCACGTGTCGATATCAGTATTGCGTGTATACAGATATTGATTTGAACTAAAGTCAGGCAGGCGGCCGATAATATTATAATCTTACTTCTAAGCTTCTAAGTTTTTCTGCAATAAATATAATGAGCATTGATAGCATCCCCTCGTTTTCTTGGGATTTGAATAGATAGACTGTCACAAATAAATAAATACACCCAACAGTCACATACATAGTCCTGATCCCATATTAAGATCAATTAAGACGTGTATGGTGGATATCAGAAACTACGAGAGACATTTCGGTCTCACAAACACCCAGACCCGAGACATGTACTTATGGGCCTCACAAACATTTCTCTCGTTGCGGATCGAAACGGCGGCTTCTCGTTTCACAGCCGGCCTCGAACCAACTGCGCCATGGAGGCTGTCAAAATCCATCACGCACCGATAATTTTGATCAGAAAGCCACCATTATGCTCTAAAAATATATATTGTACTTTTAATAACAAACTACTTTAAGATAAATCAGTTACGTTTCATTTCATTTTAAATAAAGCGTTACATCTAAAAGACAAATTTCACACTTTTATAAAGCTCCCAGAAATATTGCTATACATACAAACCTTGAAATCTTCGGATGGTGGAAAGTGTTTCAGTGTATCGAAGCAGTAAATCTTGCCGTCGCGTGTGAATACAAATTGACTCGCTTTAACATTCTGAATCCTAGACTGGATCTAGCGAAGATTATTTTCAACCTATTTCAAATGTATTATTTACGAAAGTAGATATTTTATCTAGATACAGATTTTACGGATTACTTTGTTCTTTTGTGTAACACTTTTTCCTTTGTTTATTTATAAGAATTGGAAGAATATTTTAGAGTTATAGCTTGATGTAGTTAGTTAAATATCAATCTATATTACCGCCTCGGTGGCGTGGTTGTACTACGATACCATTACAACCTGAGGTCTCGGGTTCGAACTCCGAGACGGGCAAAGTTGTATAAGATTTTTCTATTCATTATCAGCCCGGAGTAAGGAATATGTGCACGATATGGCGATAGGTTCGCGGAACATACAAGGCAAATAGCATTTCTGCCTACCCTTCTGGGACAAAGGCGTGAGCTTATGTATGTATGTATATTTAACGAACTACCTCAAAGTACTATAGTCTACTAGTAGCTCATACATACGGATTTACTTTTCAATTCAACTTGATACGCAAATTGCTAGGTACTGTAGGTTTAGCGAGAATAAGCACAGATAGCTCTGCCTTATGCCTTATGCTTGCCGCTGTTCGTGCTCAAACAGATTATAATAAGATCATGCATTCATGCTTACATCTGATGATATCTGAGACCGTGTGTGAAGACATCACACATCAAGGCGAGGGTGGTACTCATATCTCATAAAAAACTGTTCGTGATAAAAGCTTAGTTGTTACGTTACGTTTACTAATTAATATATGACTTATATCTTGTGGTGTGCACCTGAAATAGCTCTCTTCTAAACCAAACTATTAATTAAAATCTTTGCAGGTTTCTAAGCCGCTTTACCCGTGAGAAATTGATTCCTAGAAAGTTGCTATTATAGGATAAAATAAATTTTAAGTTCCTTTTAATATCCTATTAACCTTTCAAATATTCGTTAAGAAGAAATAAAAAGCTTTGATATTTATAAAATTAGTATGGATTTTTAGGTTCTACTAAAGAAATGTTTTATTAGTATGATCAAATAAAAATATACAAGGTATTCTATTTTTATTCCCAAGTTTAATTATTTAAGTAGCGAATCTTTGAAATTGTTACAATTTTGTGTTCAGAAATATATTTGACTAATATGTTTACTGTTTCTAAATTATATCATAAACTAATAATAAAACACTTTATAAATTCTTTTACTTGTTTCCTCTTGTTTTATACCCACTATAAGTGGCATACGGGCAAATAACTAATGTTTTTTTTCAGAGGGCAACACAGAGTAACGCGGTGACAATGTACCTGTTGATGGACGCAGTGGAACCCAATCAGAGTATGCGAGAGATTCTTATCCAGACATCCAACCACAAGATATTTAACAGTGTTGTGAATATCTGAAATTGTTCTGTCGATTGTGCGGACGCGATATTAAAACATTGCAATGGGAGCGTGAGACTAACGATAAATCAACATTGTTGCCACACAAGACTCGCTTTCACCTCCATTGTGATACTTGATTAACTATTTACACAACATTAGCGGCTTCGTTTATAGACAGATTTAAAACCTATTTTAGTTATCTAATGTTTTGTCTTCTTCGCTCAAACTGAATTCTAAAGTCGTTTTAAAGAGCATCTTAACATCGGGTGCACTCACAGCGCTGAGAGTCTGGATATCTTGATAACCTGGTGATAAGCAAGAGTCATCAGGTTTTCGTAAAACGATTAAAGTCAAAATTTGCATTACTAATAGTTAGTTGATATATCCACGAGTATGTAGTATGTAGTTATTATCACAAAATGTGGTATTGGTATAACTAAAGATTTCCGGCCTTATTCATATACAGATTTAAAACCTACTTTAGCTATCGAATGTTTTGTCCCTTTCAAACGAATTTAGAATTCATAATTCATTTGGAGCGAAGAAGACAAAACATTCCATAACTAAAATAGGTTTTAAGTCTGTCTATGAATAAGGCCGATCAAAAAAATAAAGTTTTTCCTTCTGTATAGACTGTAGTTACTATGGAGCATATTATACTGTTCGTGCGAGTTTCACGGGAACATCTTTATTTCAGAGATAAAGACGTGTAAAGCGGGCGCGCCTAAATTCTCTCGCTCATCCCTTTGGGCATGACTCGAAATAAATAAGCGATACTGTTTACTTCTACCATTCGGTTGTTTTTGTATTATATTCTCAACGGTACCTTTTCTTTTAGTTATGGACTTTTTGACTTACAAGATGCGCTAACTAATAAAGATTACCTGGATGCAGTTTTCAACAGATGTAGCGGTATTGTAGGTAAATCTATGTGTAACAGTGGACATCAAATGGGTAATGATGATGGCGATTTTACGAGCGAGAATTTTGAAACTAGCAAATTGGTGCGTATTGAAGAGCCTCATACGGCATTCACACACAGCCAATAAACAAGAGCAACACCAATCAGAACTTAAACTTACCAAGTATTGCATGGTATTGCAGAGTACTTCCAACTTCTAGAAATAAGTACTAAGGCGCCTAAGGCAAGTCATTTCATTCGCTATAATATCCTTCAAACCGGAACTTACATTTAACACAAGCAAAAGCAAAGCTTACAAACTTCAACTTGGTGACATAAACGAATACAGAACATGTGCGACCTTTATTTGTTTGCCGTGAAAGATTTGTCGATATTTATCGGGGACAAATAAATATTAAAAACAATTGCACGTGCTTTATATTCTATTCAAACATCAAATATTTTATTAACGCTATTATCATAAACAGGACAATGCTTTTAAAACCACTTGCATCTAAAATTACACAGATAAACCTTTCGAGTCCGTCCGAGTTGATGTGTCAACAAAACGTCAAAATAAACACAATCCGATTGTGAATCAATGCTTCCCATATGTCGCTGTGAACTTGGACACACGTGTTACTTGGTCGTGACGTCACAGGATATGACGTAGTTTCCCATGCACTTCTGTCGTAGCATGTTAATTGTTTAATAAAGACAGTACCTACAACAAAAGTTCAAAGCAACTGATGGCTTCCTTTATTATATCATACTACATTGGGTATTCCGTCGGCTATTCAAATGAAATATTTGTATAGGATTGTTAAAAAAATGTGGGAAAGGAATGGGTTTTGTAAGGAATATGTCGGCTGTGTCAAAATATTTTATGTGGAGATCAGATATTTGAAAGAGCTTGCAGGCGTCATAGGAATGACGTCATCAAAGCGGAGTTAGGTCACTGTTCCACATGTGTTATGCATCTGAAGTAGTTTGTATGTGTACTGGTACGGAATATTTACTGTAATCGCATTATGGAATATTTACTGTGGCACATTAATATATAGGTCTTTTAGGGAAGGACCTTCGAGGAAAATATGTCTTTTGTTTCTTCCAAAACTTTGCACCGTCAAAAACTTTTACATGGTAATTCGATACAACGGTTCTTATCTCTATTAACCTTATTTTTTCTTATTTGTGTCTCATATTTTCTGTCTCAATTCAATGCTTTACAATTTCCTACTTTGAACTTTGCTCAAAGGCAAGTACAAAGATAATCTACAATATAAGATCTTTTACCTATCTGCTCTTGTAAGAAAATATTTTCCTCTGAATAATACAATAGTCGGGTCGTGTAGAATACTGTTTGTACCTTTGGGACGGTTCTACCGTACACTCTGTACCTTGGATGGATTGCAGCGGCGGGCCATCCACGTTGTGAATGATACACACGTTAGAAAACTCTTGGGGATATTTCCTCGCTTAGTGCGTTTTACCGTCTATATCGTGGTGAATGCTCTGGGGTATCATTCTTAATTGTTCTATCATCTCCTTTCTACATACATACATAAACTCACGCCCGTTTCCCAGAAGGAATAGGTAGAGGAACACCTCTACCTACTCCTTCCTGGATGCAACCAGGACACTGACATTTCGCCATGTGTATTCTATCCCATGATGTGATAAGGGGCGAGCCTATCGCCATATTGAGTACAAATTCCTGACTCCGGGCTGATAATTAATAGAAAAATCCAACATCACTTTGCCCGACCTCGGATTCGGACCCGAGACCTCAGCTTTGTAGTCGTACCGTAGTACAACTACGCCACCGAGGCAATACAAAAAAATCACAAACGAAATCCTAGTGCGGGACAATGTTAAAAAGATTTTGTAACAGCCCTCTCTCAACGTAATGTAAAACAACACCCATGAAAATAAATTCATGGGCGGCACATAATTATCTATGAGCTCGTTCCCTTGAAACATTACGCTTACTAACGAGCTGGGTTAGTCACATATCCAGCTTTTAATACCCGTGTCGTTTTGTATTACAGTGTCTAAACATGACCGCGCATTTGTACGTGGCTGTCTCTTTCTCATCTATGGTGCTAGTAAGGGACACAGAGGTTGTAAACTACAATTGCGTGAAATTCACATTACGCTGAACGCTGCCACATAAATATTTAACCGCGTATGTGTTGGGAATAATGTTGCTTAATTTTGAGGAACTTGAAACTATTTTTGTGTGTGCGTTAGGTTATTTTAGAGATGAATATTGATTTATGCTCGATTGAAAGACTGGAAAATTACTTAATTACTGAAATCAAAGTATCAGCTAAGAATCGTTAAGTTGTGATTCATTTCCGAATTTTATAATCGTTATATTAAAATAATTTTTAAAACTATTTGTACTTGATGGCGACTAATCATTAATCTTAGAAACGGGCATAATCATCGATATCAATGTTACACTAGATAAGACATTCAGTACAAAAAATGTGTCCCACCTACTTGCGGTGCATGCACCACACATGAATCAGTTTGCTTCGTGACAGTGACAGTGCAGTACGCCTTATACGTTTAAAAGTAATAAATGAATGTTTCGCCGTCAAACCGAAAGCAAATCGTCTGAAGTTACAATATTTTAATAAAATACCAGGTAAGTGATGTAATATTGCAGTGTGCTTTTAAAATACGGGGGCAATTTATTTCTTTGACGTGTCTCGTCTATCGGTAGAATATAAGTCAATGGGCAATGGGCATAACACTATTCATTGTACGCACTAGTCTTCGAGGGATATGCAAGTAGGTAGAATAAACTGGTGGTAACTGGTAGGTCTCTCATATTATGTGAGAGACCTACCACCACCATGGCAGGTACCACCGCAATGTTTATTTCTTTCGCCAAATAGCAGTGTAAATGCACTGTAGCGTTCCGGTTTGAAGGACATTGTAGGCAGAGTAACTACTAGACATATTATAGAGACTTAACATGTTATGTCTCAGGATGGCGAACGCAGTGGAATGCCAAGCATTGCTTTGTATGTCATGGTGTTGTTTGGGTTGCATGAGCGGTCCTATTGTTTACCATTCACGGCTATAAAAAAAGCAGAGGGTAGATATAGACCTCTGGTGCTGATGATTTACCCACCAATATGCTAACTGCCACATCATACGACAGAAAAACTGTTAACATACTACAGATGTGTGCATATTTTAATATGGCATTTAAATGCAGCTGTTAACCATATTTAGCGCGATCAGTGACCACGTGTCGTCAATAACACCTGGTATGATTACATTAATTTACTGAATGTATAAAATGCTATCTTCATTATTCGTATATTTGAGCATATAATCGGTAAATAGTAAACGGTTCGTTAGCAGTCTTTGATAAAGGAAGGAAGATGAAGAGGGATAATTGTAAGTGGCATATAAATTAAACCTTCGATAATCTTATAAACTAAAAGAAACTCAACAACAACCTCCCCTGAAGCAAGCAGGAAGGACTCCTAAGGAGATTTCCTTTGAAAAAAATAGCGAAATAACTTAATTGCATCCAATGGTAAGTGCCGCAAGCATATTATAAGTCCGCCTATGTACAATATCTTTGTATGTTAAATAAAATAAATAAATAAGATAATCGAAGTAAAACTATTTTTTACGGATATAATCGACTGTTACAGTCACTGAGCGGATAACTAATACCTCAGTCCGCCACGTGACCACGAAAGCTGTAAAGCAATCGAAACGTCGGGAAGTTCAAAATGTAAAAATTAAACCAAATCGCGATAAAATCCGTTAAAATTAGTTTTATTTCAATGTGTAACATTCGCGTTAATCTAAAAAACCACTAAGATAATCTCTTGTGAAACGGTACACGTTTAATTGTCAATTATATGTTGATGAAACCCATGCCGTACAGTGCCTCGTAAAAGGGTTTGATTATTTAATATTACTACCATAGTCAAACTAATCGATTACATCGTACCTCTAAAACTACTACATACATATTAATCCACAATCCTTTCAACCAATTACTTACACAAAAATAAACTACACTTGGCTAATCCCTTACATATTTTACGTGTCCCTGAAAGAAAAATGTTTGTACAACAAAAAGTAAGTGAAAATAATACACCATACATTCTCCTAAGCTTCGTTTAAGATATTTTTCTTTGTTCCAACTCAGATGTTGGGGATAATATAACTTTGTCGCGACCAACCTAAAAGTTATTTCGCCGAGGTGTAATCCCGGAGAGAATGTAATAAAATTAGGTATTGTGTACCTGGATTTAGTCTCTAAGATAACGGTTTATCTGTGGAAATATTGTTTGTTCTTTGTTTATTTACTTGCGTGATCAAGTTACTACAATGCGATTGATGGCAAAACATGGTATGTGTGTTGGAATTGTAGTAGAGTATTAGAATGACACACATTTGACGGCATACTCAGATCGGGTATAATAATCATTTTTATATTATTTTATTTTATTTATTTAAGGACACATACAGTGGAACAATTAAATAATACTGAGAAAACGACTATACAGTAATTACATGTTTCCGCAGATAGAGGCTATAATCTATAATGATATCAAAGCTGAACCTAAAATACACCACATTGCATGAGCCACCATGTCGAGCTTTTCTCCATCATGTGTCGCGACGTAGTTCACATTATACCAATATTGTTGGAAAGATGAAGACTGTTTCCATACGAAAAATCCTGGTTATTTTGCATTGCGCCTAAAATAGCTTATTATATTGAAGCCACGTTGAAGCAAAAAGGAAAACAATTATAATAGTTATTATAAAAAGTAATCAGAGTGTGTTTCAATTTTTACAATAATAATTAATCACTTTATTCAAATATAAAATATATTTGGAATAAATATTTTACGATACGAAAAAAAACACCTTCATCTCTGTAATGTAAGTAAAACAATAAGTATAAATAACTACGAAATGTGCAAAAAAACACTACCCAATTTTATCGCACATGAAGATAATCGCGATAGGTCAGCGAGAATGCCCTAATCTTCACTGGAATGGTCTATTAGGACGTGCCAAGGCCAACCCGAATGATTCCCGGATTCCGGTGTCCAATTCCCGGAATTGTCGGAATAGCCGGAATTTTTGTTTACGCATTCCCACCGCGACAGAAATAAAGGTGAGAATTATATTTTAGGCGCAATACCGGGCATGGCGATGATTAAGGATGGGACGTTATTACTGTTTTATCGATTGTTTTATTAATATAAAATTATTCGTAATTTATGCATGTAGTACCAGTATGGAATATTCTAAAATCATAAAAACTGACTTTCAATCCTATCGTAGGTATAAGATATTACTTTAAATTGTTGCTTTGTTTTTTCGTTGATGTTTTGTAGCCACTTTTTGACCGAACAGCGCAATTGTCTCTGCAATCATGGTTGATATTGTAGTAATCTATTTGATACATCAAATACGACGCATAGAATTAAAAACCAACTTTGGTAGAATTGAATATCCTCATGTATCAACACGAAACAGCCTCGACAGCCTCCCTAGCGCAGTTGGTTAGACACCGGCTGTGAAACGTGAGGCTGCAGGTTGGATCCCCGCACAGGAACAAATATTTGTGTAATCCACAAGTATTTGCTTCTGGTCTGGGTGTTTGAGACACCGAAAAATCTCTCTTAGTTCCTGATACCCACGAAATAAGACTAGATCTTAGTGTGGGATCAGGACTGTGTGTGTGACTGTTGGGTGTATTTATTTATTTATTTAAAAAGTGGTATTAATGCATGCGACGATATTCGTGGGGTGGCTGGTAGCGGTTGGCGACGATGGGCTAAAGATCGAGCCCAGTAGCGTGCTATGGGAGAGGCCTATGTCCAGCAGTGGACGCAGAAGGGCTGATGATGATGATTAATGCATCACAATTACTGAACAGTATGGTCACAACTCATAAATATCCATTTACAATTCCACTATCCATGATTCAGTCCGTCAGTTGGCTGGCTAACAAGTTAAATTCAATTAAAAAACGTCACATGCGCTATACAATGAGTACGGGCCGCATACCTTTCTGACCAACGTCCTCAAAGTTATTTTAGTGTGCGAAGTAGAACACAACTGATGACCTAGTATGCACTAGGTGGATGTTTCGCCTGCTCGATTTCCTAACCAATAAAAACACATTTCATTAGGCGGGTTGTAAATCAGATGTGGTACATGAGGAGGATAAGTTAAAAAAAAAGAAATAATTAATTACATTTATAATTTACTCACATAAAGAACTATAACCACAACAATGTATGCAGTAAATTGTCTAATTAATACTTCATTATTAGCAAAATATTTATTAAAATTAGAAAGGAGTCAATACCATAAAAGTTTTAAGTCCTATTTAAGATTTTCGAAATGAAAATTTCGTTTTTGCTACTGTATACATATACTTGCTATAAATAACTTAGATTATTATTAATAAATAAAATATGCTTATCGATAACGTGATACAAGTACATCCTTCACCCCAAGATGGATTACCGTTGCTAATGAATGAATGAATCACACAACTTTTCACCTTCGCGTAACTTATCATTTCCTTTTTACAGCCTAGAAGAAAAATTACTTGCGGCAATAACTAATAAATTACTGTAGTATTACGGGGATAAAAAGAACTCATATTTAGACTTCGGAATTTAGTGTTTTCCGAGTGATATCACATTATTTGCTTGTCGAGAAGTGCAAGTTAAAATTTGTTTTATTTTCTATGTTGGGTGTTTATAACCCTAACTATTTAGAAAAAAAAGAGCGATGATGGTAATTGATGAATTTTACAATTTATTAGTCGAGTTGTTCACTGTGGTCGCTGGTTCAAATCCCAGGGCATACCTCTGACTTTTCGGGACATGCGATGTATTGATAGTCAATCACCACGCACTATAACGGTGAAGGAAAACATCGTGAGGAAACGGGCATACCATGGCGATTTGTAAGAGTTTCTATGGTATGTAAAGTCCGCCAACCCGCACTAGGCTAGCGTGGTGGCAGGTGGACCATATGGCCTAACCCCTTCCAATCGTACTCTCGTTTATAGAGGAGGCTCGTGCCCTGTAGTGGGACGTATATGGGTTGATACAGTATGCAGTACAGTATTAGTCCAACGGCTGGGGATATTCCAGGTTGAAGTTCATGCATTAGTTGGTATTTTAAACACAGCCAGGATACAAAAGTAACTGTCATCCGTCGCAAAAATATGAAAGAATAGATGCAAATAACTTATTAAATATATTTGATGGCCTGCTTTAAAAACAATAACTTATATAAGATAACCTAGGTCAGGCCTAAAGTTATCGGTCGGATTAAATTGAACAATTATATTAAAAATAACAATGCACAGAACACCCACGTAGTCAAAACATGTACGAAAACACTTAAAAAAAATATTTGAATATATTATAATTAACAACCAAACGAGAAGCCAGAACCTAACCTAACCTATGATGGTGGAAAATCCGTCATTCTGACACACGCATCATCATTGCGTATGGCATTCATCCTGCGTGGATCAAACTTCTATGTCCAGGTTTTACACGCAAATGCGTCGTGTTTCGGGTTTAGTCAGTGTGTATTAGGTTACTGGCATAGAACTGTTTCAATTGTGGATACTTAATTTTATTACTGTATAAATATACTCCTTTATTACTATTGCACTGCAGTTATCAACAGGACCACTACAGTCCGTTTTTGAGCCAAAAAAAAAAAACACACAAAATAAAACACTACGAAATCCTATTCCACTACAGAAACTTCTTACAAAACTGCTAAACTTATTATTTCATACCATCGCGTGATCCACTTGTAAGTAAAGGCTCGAGGTAATTGATTAATACAGCGTGTTTTATTCATGTTGATTTACCGCAGTTTTCACTCAATTTTCCGTCGCGTGAGAGAGCTCATTGACATTACGGCCGCAGCTTCTGTAATGAAGCGGAGTCACGAGAACGCGAAGCATGATCATGCTGACCTTAGGCCTACGAGCGGCAATGTTTTATGATTGTATTAAAGGTAATAGGTTCAGGTAAATGTTATAATAGTGAGTGTTGGTGGACCCAGTTAAGACATTTCAGTCAGCATAATGACGTGACCACGAAAACTGTAAAGTAATCGAAGTAAAAAAATGTAAAAATTAAATCAAATCGCGATAAAATCCGTAAAAATAGTTTTATGTCAATTTCAGTCAGCATTTATACTACCAATACGGGCCGGGCCGCTAGTTGAAATATAAAACCACAAAATCTGAAATCCTAATTGAGCCATACGCATACCAGACAAACAGGTTGAAAGATGTAAATTGTGCTCAATTTGTTAACGAGATTAAAGCAAAGTACTCCTTCCTGTGACCTATTCTACAGTTACACTACAGTAGGAGATAAACGCTGGTTTTAGCAGGTCTAGGCTGCACGCAATTTGTCAGAGACAAAAATAGAAATAAAAGGACTAATGAATAATTATAGGTTTGTTAGTCTACATCGGATATTGAATGAGATGCTCACTGTGTAAACGAAAGTAAGATAGATGGAAATCTATCTTAGATTTCCGCACCGAGGTAATTTTTTTTGGTCTGTTGTGGAAGCAAAGTCTTGTCTCGTGAGTGTATTGAAATACATAAAGTCATGCCATTAGCCTCGAATCGGTAGGTCTAAGCAAGGCCAGTGTCGCCAGTTCATTGATGTTCTTATCCAAGATGCGATAGAGAGTATTTCGATTGCGAAGAATACATCCATTCCCTAAGTTATCAATTAATAAGACCGAGACAATATTACCCTGAAAAACATTAGTACAAAGCCTAACCCGCTCAAAAACCCAGGATTATAAGAAGGACGGAAAACAAGATCTAGGAAACTGTTCCACATATTAAAAGTGTATCAGAGACAGAAACTCCAAAACCTATCAATAGGTGGCAGCACTTCTGAATCATAACTTTTCAATCCATTAGTGTATGAGCTATTGACTAGCGTTTTATAAACAATGAGAGTGGCGTGTGAGGACAACGTTGATAAAGAAACCCCACAGAGCGGGCGCGGCACGCACCCACACGGTCACTCAGGTCAATCTAAACACTATGTAGTGAAGAACAGTAGTGCACGATTGGACGTTTTTGGTACGAGTAAGTAAAAATAAATATATTGTAAATAAAATAGAACTGATTAAAAATACTACTACTTATAAAATACTTACCACATGCCATGAAAATGCTCGTAGTGGCATATAGTAATGAACATACTTAATGTTATAGATAAAATGGGTGATGTGTTATGCATTAATGTAATGCAGAATGAATTGAGATGGATAAACAAATACATAGCAATAAAACGGGTTACCTAATTATTAAACATTTTTGCGTCGCTATGTATGCTAAATAAGATTGCCCAAAAAGATCCTATTCCTTGAAACTAGATTTTTCTGCACGGATGTCGTGGGACAAAAATGTTAAAATTACATTTTCATAAACGTGTTGCGCTTTCTAGAAATTTTAATATAATCTGATTACTTTATCAACCGTTTAAAAACCTTTTCTTTGAAAAAGTATTACATAGTATTAAGGAAAAACAATTTAAGCCCAATTTCCATTATGCAAATGCAGAAGATTTCATTTTTCGACAACAATTTTCGTTTAAAAGCAAAAGCCGTTTTGTAATTTAGGTTAATTGAAATAAAAGTAGGAAAGTTTAAGACAAAGACGTGAGTTTTACAAATTTGAAATTCGGCACCGAATTGGAAGGTTTTGTGTAAGAAAATGAATTTGAAGTCAATTCCGATCTTGAAAAACTAGATTCTGTTAATAACAGCCTCAGTGGCGCAATTGATTAAATATCGGCAGTGAAGCGAGAGACTGCGGGTTCGATCCCGATCTTGACAGATATTAGTGTAAACCACAAGTAGGTACGGATTTGTTTCAGGCCTGGATGTTTTGTGACCGAAAAGTCTCCCGAAGTTTCTAATACGTACAGCCAAACACAAGAATTAATCTTAATTTGGGTCAGAACTAAGTATGAGACTGTTTGGCATATTTATCTATTTATTACAGCGTTTGTTGCGCTGTTGGTTAGACGCCGGCCCGCACCGAAACAATTATTTGTGTGATCCGAAGGTATTTGTTTCGGGTCTGGGTGCTTGTGAAACCAAAAAGTCTCTCGTGGCTTCTGATACCCACAACTCAAGACTAGATCTTACTGTGGACTATGGGATCAGGCCTATGTGTGTGATTGTTGGGTGTATTCAACATATGTATTTATTTAATTACCAGACAAATTATAACTATTTTTGGCATCAACAATTTAAATTTACATTTGTTTATTAGTATTTATCCTTCTATATTGTTTATCAATAGTTTCTTACTGTTCATCACTGTACTGTGTTTCAAACATTATTGGAATAAGTAAAGACAACAGTAAGTAAGTATAAGTAAAGACAAACAGCCGGGCTTATTGGATCGTGACAATAATTTTGAACAATATAGTTTCAACTTATTAGAACACAGTAGTATTTTGAAGTCTAAATCGCTTCAGGTGCCAACTAATAATAAATCTACCTTATGCCTTCTTAAATTACAAAAAGAATTCATATTCTACCTATGACGCTGTGATCATAGGGCTGAATTTTTTTTTATAGACCATATATATATTTCTACTGAAATGAGCAACGTTTCGCGATTTTGAATAGATTCCTCACATGTTTTAATTTTTCCACTGTATTGCAATTAAAATACCTTATTGGAGATTTTCACGAAATCGGCAATGAATCAATTACCTGAAACAAAAATAAATATCATTAGTATTTTGAGTATCAAATCATCACTTTCTTATTTTTGAATAAATTGATTGGCAGAAATCAACACATACATACTCGTATTTAAGGTCCAAATATAAGACAGTAATTCTTTATAGCTAAACAAAACACTAAATTAACAAGTGAAATACTCAAGATAATCATAATTATATCACGTAGAGAATGCATCGGTTAATTAGATCGTACATATGAAACTCATTACGGAACGCATCAAACCTAATTCCCCCAGAGAACGCGCCGGCACCAGCGAACATTTAATAACGCAAACTGAATGTTTACCAACATGTCCCATTTATCTTTGAAACTAGTATCACTTGTGTTATTTCTATATCCCACAGGTTTATAGGATCTGTGTTATTAATTCTATGTATGACATATTTGGCTTTTATGCTGGCTCTGGACATTTGTCTTTTAATGGTTTATTTATATACTCACACCGTGAGGTGACTACAAAGCTGTTTTTCGTGAGTGCAGAGTGAACCAAATGAAATATCTACAGCTAGACGGTTATTTTTTAGCCTGAACCCGAAACGCTACACACTTGCTTGGGTCATATGGAATTTTTCACCATCGTGTAAGACTATGGTAGCCATCCAATTGGATACGACAATTCTACCACTACAAGATACCTCCGTGACGTCACCAGACTAATTCTAAGCGGTAATCCGATAATTTCAATCACGGTACACGTAGAGGTGAGCGTTCATCGAGTGTGATTAATAAGATTACGCAATGCACGGGGTTGACTGTGCGACTTCCCGCTTCATCTTGTCTGGCATCGATGTTTATACCGGGTATATCAAGACTGCTACCGAAAACGAAGCCAGATGATAGTTTTAGTGGTTACAAACACGATGCAAATAAAAATTTCGCCAAAACAGTGACATATATTTTTTTAGATTTTTTTAAAAATCATCGTGTTTGGGTGGTTAATACCTAGTTTTTGCGAAAATACTAATTTAAACCCATACGTACCATTGCGTGTTTAAAAATAAAGAGGTGTACATTATTATTTTAGTAAAACTATGTCTATATCAGCTAAATACGACGATAAGATAAAATTTACAAAAAAAAAGTGGTCGATTTTTTTTGCGAAATTTTTACTTGCATTATGTCTGAAGTCACTAATACTACCACCTGGCTTCGTTTTCGGTCGCGGTCTTGATATACCCTGTATAAACACTAAAGGTAAATATAAAAACAGGTATAAAGTCTTGTGACTTTGGTATCGTGGCTTGAGGAATCGACGAACATTTCATCCAGATCGGATATGTTTTGACTTTTGACAGTCTCCGTGGCGCAGTTGGTTCGACGCCGGCTGTGAAACGAGAGGCCGCGGGTTCGATCTCCGCACCGAGTCAAATATTTGTGTGATCCACACTCCACAGGTATTAGTTTTGGGTGTTTGTGAGACCGAAAAGTCTCACGTAGTTTCTTATACCCACGGGCCACGAGACCAAACGCGATCTTAGTGTGGGGTCAGATCTATGTATGTGGCTGTTGGGTGTATTTATTTATTTCTTGTCGAGACTCTATGAAAAATGGGTGTGTTATGTCAAAAATTAAGAGAATATATCAACTCAAGTTGCCCTACTACTAGTACTACACCCGATCTCATTTGAAATTTAAGATTAGGAGTTCATTTTGTCGATTGAATTACTTGCAAGTTGATTCATTAATACCATAAAATATACACAGATGACATTTTACATATAGTTTCCTATGTTATGAATACTCTTGGCAAAGGTAGAACGCCTTAATTAATGAAGGGCAAAAACACTTTCGACATTGTGACAGACGTCAGTGCATCACCATAAAGCTATTTTAATGTCTATAGCACTGATAAGATCTTCTGAAAGAGGACATGGCTGGCATTGTGACGTAGATAGCACGAACAAAGCCAGCCCTTTGCCAAACATTATGAGTCAAATAGTTTACATTAGCTTCAAAGATTATGTCGAACGGATATGTTTTTAAACATGTCTCTCAATATCCGCTGTTAAATGTAAACATTTTTTGTGCTCCCTTTTTTTTACAGAAACATTCATTGGGTTGTGTTAAATATTGGAAAGAGTTGAAGCTTGGAAGTTAAAGTGAATGAGAAATATTTCCTAATGCGAAAGATTTAAATTATTTAAGTTTTTATTAAGCCGTCTCTATATGATTGATAAGGGAGGGATTAATCCAATATGTTAGCGTTACGCTGATTGATGGATTTGAAATTACATATTGCTACGACGAAAAAAACGTTGATATTATGCGGGTCAAAGAATCAATTTGTTTTTGTTACCCCGAAAATATTAACATTGATGTATTTATAAATAATGTTGTATTGTGCATTATTAAAATAGATAACCAAGGAAATGGTATGTACAGAAAAATTAAACTAAAAATATTTGAGATACATAATAAACATCACGATCTTCAATAATTTCACTACAAGTCTCAACATTTTCTACAAAGGGGTTCCCGTTTATTACTTTTAAATACACTCGCTTGCCTAACTTAAGCACTTACCTGCGTGGTTAGTAGCTAGTGCTTACCTGCATAATTATTGCTAACCGACAGCGGATATCCGCGTTGTCCCATCCCTATTCTGCAATAAGGTGTGGTCGAGACTGGCAGACGGGAAGGGCGACATCATAAGTCCATTAGTGGCCACTAATGCATTGTTTTTATGGCCTCTTTAACAGGGCTAACTGACCTTTTATTCCAGACTTATACAGATTGCTGGATACACGATATGATAAATATATTTATAGGCTATTCTACGAGGTCGGAATGAGATGTCTTTGTGTGTATTGGTAAAGTAATTTTATTTTGTTTTTTTTTTAATTGCCGTTATAGGCAGACGAGCTAGGGGCCCGCCTGATGGAAAGCGGCTAGCGCTGCCTATAGACCTTTGCAGTGCCAGAGGTCCAGCACCACAAAGTCGCTACCTAGCTTAAGGAGAGTACTCTCTTTCTTTATCGTGTATTGTGTATCGTCAAGTACTAGTTTCAATTTCCAGGTCGTGTGAAAATCAGATAAAAAAAATAATTACATGGAGTTGCTAGAGACTGCAACTAGTTGAACTCTTCTTACGCCATCCGAAATATAGACGAGCTTTTGATATAATTAAGGACTCCACAACTAAGAAACACGAAACCAATATTCACTGATCTTTATATTTGTTTTAAAGATGATTTCTCATTTGCAAACCCACTGAGGTAGTACGGTTTGAAAATTATAATTATTTTCTATATTTCGTCAATTTTAGTCTTCTTTATTTGACATTTCCTCAATATTTGCTAAATAAATAAGTTGATTAAAAGAAAATTAAGTTCAAGTAACAATTGTAGAAGGCCTTGCTCTATGTTCAATAATAGTAATGAGATCAAGATTTCTTCTCGTTTCAGGGATTTAAAAATCATTAGTTTCCCTGCTATTTCCCGGATGCGAAAAATCCTTACCTGACTTTTTCACAATGAAGCTGGCATTACGCCAAACGATGAAATAAAGCTAAGAGTTGAGCTCCCGCGCTTGAATTCATAAAAGTTAAGGCTAACATCTATAGAATAATCAATTAAAAACTATGTGAATAAATAAAAATAAAAGTCGTAAATATTATTTTCCTCGCGTGATTTTATTTTAATATTTTTTTTCTTTTCTGATATTATTCATCTAAATATTGTTTAGTAGGGTGGTTCTTAGCGATAAGACAGATATATTTAAAGCTTACCCACTGGGAATCTTAACCAATTTTGAATGCCTTGTAGCAGTTGCTAACAATATCTTTACATATTTTCCATTTATAATTAGATTTTTTTTACAATAAGAACCTGTTTTAGTTAACGTTAGTGTGTTTTCGGCTTCCTTGTCGAGCTAGTATAAAAAAATGTTTTGTCTTACCAATGATTGCCAAATTTTAAATTCTATTCCTCCGGTCCAAACCGTTGAACTATAAGGAAAATATTTGCATGAAGAAATGAGCCACACGGCGGCGCTCGAACAAAGAAATTATTTATGGTTATGGTACAATTTAACGTAAGATAATCTCAGTTCAGTGCGGGCCACCGGGGTTACGTTAACTTGAAAAAATCTTAACCAAAAACCAGGTAAGTTGGGCCGTGAAAAGTTTGGCGGCTGGAATTTCTTTGAGGTTTGTTTTATCACTTTTGAATTATGTACTTAAGTACTGTAGGAGTCTGTAGGCGAGGTCATAACTCAGTTATACCTGTTTTAGTTCAACGGAAATTAAAAATTTACAGCTAAATGCAGAATTACTTTTTTGTGCGTCGAAGTTATTATGGGTCTCAAATATTTTCATATTAACAATTTTCTCGATTATCGAATGTAACACCTGGGACCTGGGATTCGAACCCAGGACTGAAGTTCTCAATGTTCACAGCCCAAATATCTTGCCGACAGCTCTATAACCACCATAAAAGTTAAAACCAAAGCGAACAATCCTGATACCTTAAACTGATCACCATTAGGAATCGTAAACCGTTCCAGATGTTTTAAGGCCAAAAACCCTAAAGATTTTATTTATAAGACAATCTTTTAGAACATCTCGCTTCCTTATCTTTTTAAGTGGAGGTTTGCAAGCACGCTGCAACTTAATTACACGAAACACGGCCTCGGCCCAATTTATGAGACAGACGCCTTATTAAACTCAAATTAACCTTAATTGCTTTAAAAATTCCGCATATTTGTCTACTAACCTGCTTAAGGACAGCTTAAATAACTTTTAATATAATGTTTACTCAGTTTTCTTGTTTGATTATTCAGATCAATATGCTAGAAATATCTATTACGCTGTGTTATGTAGAGTGACGTAAAAGATATATTTTTATTGAATGTATCCGGAACACAAATGAACGAAAATAATTGCCAAAGGATTTCTACATACTCGCCTAACGAAAAAGGGACAATGCATTATGTGAATAAGCGCACTGCAATCAAAATAGTTTCTCAATTTAAACTATAGCCTTTAATACAGTACGTATAGCCTGTGAATCGTGAAGTCCTAGGTTCGAATCTTGTGTCGAGCAATTTACTTTGTGTCATTTATTACGATTAATCAAGTTTGACTTTATATTGAGGAAGGACTATGCTAAACGATTCTATAACATATTGCAAAAATATCGTAATTTCTGATATCACAAAAACAACGCACCTTATCAGCCAGTAAACTTAAAATCCAATACATTTCCGGCATCACACCCCAGTTATAAAAATAATATCCGCATCATAACGTTTTACGTGACACGGAACATTCCGGATCCAATCCCATAATATTTTATTAATACGAAGTAAACCGACGAGGGCTAAATATAAATAATAGTTTAATCAACTAAGGGCAGTGTTATCGTTATTATGCCATTATCAAAAACAATACACGTTTTCAGAAAACAGTCTTGTAAATGTTTATTTTAGTGCAGTTCTGACCTGGATTCAGTTTTCCCTGACAAACCTCGACTGTCGCCGACGATTTACATTTAACATAATTAAATAACTTACACCCAACAGTCAGTATACATAGTCCTGACCCCACACTAAGATCGAGTCTTGTGTCGTGGGTATCATAAACTACGAGAGACTTTTCGGTCTCACAAACACCCAGGCCCGAAACAAATACCGGTGTATCACACAAATATTTGTGTCGGTGCGAGGATCGAACCCGCGGCCTCTTGTTTCACAGCCGGTGTCTAACCGGGGCACAAAGGCTGTTCATTACCTATAGAGTAATGAACAGCCTATTTGTTATACATATTACCATTATCATATTGCCCTAAAACGTAGACGATATAACAACAATTTAATTAACTAAAACCCATGAATCGACGTCGAGATTTTTACGATGCGCGCATGCTAGGGTCGCTACAAAGGAATTTAATTTCAGTTATTAGAAAGATGGTCTGGAGATCGCTCGGCAAATGTGATGGCATGCCTTGAGGCTATGTGGTAGCAGAAAGGACAGCTAGGGATTGATGAAAGAAGTCGAGCAATAGAATGATATACGGTGATCACATATTATAATACACATGACATATGCTGGCATGGCAAAAGAGCTATTTATATTACCTACAGTTTAACGCGTTTTCGGAACATCGAATAAAGAACGAGCCTAGCTTAGAGGAACTAGATTTCTTGGTAATGTCATACCTATTAATTCGAGAATAGTTAATTCAAGATCGTATTACGCATTATACCTTTCATAACTTTACTTAGGTATACAGGAAACGAAACTTGATTTACGCAAAACCAATATTAATTTACCTAAATGCAACCTTTCTTTCAGAAGCTACAAAACGAAGTCCTAACAAAACAACGAAAAACAACGTGAAAACCCGATGCTGATAATCCAAATAAAGCCGAAAATGAAGACATCAACGAACTCGTAAAATGAAATATTCTATAGAATAATAAAAGCGAATAAGATTCATCATTTTATTCGAGAAGCCATCGACTGGCACTGTCCGCTCACGATCACGATTTAGTATCTGTTGTTTGAGAAACCTTGTCATAAAGTCAGTGTTTGGGAAAATCTTCGCTTGTTCTGTTACTTTCTATTCGTTGCAGTATCTTATTTTGAGTCAGATTTTTAATAAGAATATAGCAAGGTTTTGATATTCTAAAATGTCTAAATTCTGCGAAGTCGTCTTTACTCTGCCTTTATGAATGAATGCAGTGGGAAGAACATTATTTTTTATTCAATACTTATAAAACGTTTCAATTGCTGACTGTTTTAACCAAAAAAATAAACAAAATATGAAATAGACATCGTTGAAATTTGTTAATAAAACGGAAAATATTTTATTTCAGTAGGGTCTCATACTTTCTTCATAAATAAACAAAGTATGTCGTAGCAAGAAATGCAATTTATCAAAAAAAGAAACACTTTAACAGTAACAGGAAACAGTAAACTCAAGTAGCTAATAATAATGAAATAAAATATCAAGCCTGGCAAGTGCGAGTACAACCATCTTGCTACGGGTTCTGTAGTAGTAAATAGTTAAAAAATAATCAATTTACCGCATCTGTAAAAAACGTGCATATTAAAATAATACATACAAATTTATTCGACAAGACAAATATAGAAAAAAGTGTACTTTGATTTCGTCGATTGAAAAATATTATTTACCATTTTTACGTTTTTGGTACATATTACAAAAATATAATACGAAAAATGTGCGGAACAAATCTATAGTAGGTAGCTTTTTTAGAAAATATTTTAAAGATTCTATAAATGTACGAAATATTTTATTGATAGAAGTGTTATAATTTATACATTATTAAATTGAAAAAAAATTGTGTTAATATTGACTCGGACCCTTAAAAGTCTTTAGGAAAAGAAGAAACAGCATAAAATGTTATGTGTATTGAATAAGTCTCAATTGTTACGCAACATGAATGTTCAGTGGAAATAAAATAATAAAATTGTTTTATACGATGAATTCATATACCTAGTTCATTACATTTACTGTAGTTTTATTTCATCGTTTTTTTATGACTTTCAAAGAGGATAGTTTTGTTTATAGACCGGCAAAGTTTGTGATTTGCAGTTGTTTACGAGCCTTGTTAAATTAGATGTTTGCTCTTCATTTGTTAACAGACTTTAAAATAGGAAGCGGTTCTCAATTCGTCACAATCTTTTTTTATGTTATTTCACCGATAACACCAAGACGCCTGAACCTGTTTGGAAAATTATTTGCTTGTTTCAAAACATATTTTCATGACTAAAAATATAAAAATAATAGCAAAATATTTTCATCCAATTATAACGGTAGGTAAAATTTATTAGTAACTAAGCATTGACATAGTAGCGGTTGGAGACGATGGGCTGAAGATCGAGCTCAGTAGCGTGCCATAGGAGAGGTTTATGTCCAGCAGTGGGCTAGCAAGGGCTTTTTTTTAAATTCTGATTTATTTCAGAGACTTTGAGTCAATGAAGACTATGTCAGTCTCATAGCGTATACATATTTGTACTAAAAATATCAGATTGAACACTAAGGACTATATATGCACATTTAAATACTTGTTTAGCTGCTTCCGATGATGGTGCCGATAGTATTGTTTGAAGAGGAGGGGCTGATGATGATTATGATGAAGCATGTCAGGTTTTTATGTATGTTCACGTTGTCTATTAAGATTCATGTCTGATACTATAGGTATAATACTAGGCAAGCATACAAAATAGCCACAGCTACCGAACACGTATACGAGTGCACAACTTCCGCTGTTGCGAATGTATTTCTGGTTGCCAGGTGTTATTTATAATTAATTGGCAGCTTTGGAGTAAATATCGTTGCGGAGATTATCCACTCGAAAATTACATTTGTATATTGGAAAATTTTGTGTTGAATTTGTTATGAATTCTACTTTCACAAGCACAATTAATACAATAAAGATAGATTTTTCAACAGGATAAATTCTGTACTATAAGTATCAATTGTGGCTTCACATCACTCCGTTTGTAAGATGCATGGATCTTTAACAATGGGAGTTGATTTCGAAGTCTCTGATCAAAAGCTAACATCATTCATAAAATACTAAAACGAAATAAAAATAATTTATTGAAATGTTCAACATTATTTAGATTCAGTAATTTTTTTATCTACCACCCGGTTCGGACAGCGGTTTTCACTAGAGAAGAACGGGTAAGAAACTCTAGTGTTGCTCTTTTCAAAACCAGTTTACTTACAATATAGTGGTTATTACAAAAGTTACAAGTTGGTTTGAATCAGAGCAGTTAATTAGTAATTTGTTATAATTTGCTATACTTATGCTAATTTACTACGAAATATTTGTCTCGGCATTAAAACAAGTATTCTCAAATATTACGCGATAAGTGCATCGCATCTAAACCAGAGGAACGATACATTATATACGGTGCGTATATCTGATTCACGTGGAAACCGAATCTGCACCGTCGACTTTAATATGTGGTGCAAATCCAATTTCCCTCTAATGTTGCCGGTCGCGGCTATTTCTGATTCAAACTGCTTTTTTTACTACTTTGAAATGTAATTCCTTTTTGGATTGTAATTTCTTACAGTGGATGAAAATGCATGGTTAGAAGAACCTTTCGAACTTGTACACTAACAAGATGCATAAAATTCCTACTAGGTTCTAGTGATTTATCTGCAATTAGTAGGTAGTAATTTTTATACAATTTTTAATAAATAAATACACCCAACAGTCACATACATATTCCTGACCCCACACTAAGATCGAGTCTTGTATCGTAGGTATCAGGAACTACGTGAGACTTTTCGGTCTCACAAATAGAAACCTTAGATAAGAAAAAACAATTGCACAATATTAACAATCAAAAACCTATTCTAATTATCATCAACCTCCTTAAACAATATTGCCTTACATCCCAATGTCTTATAAACTAGTGCAACGTTTATTTTTACATCCCACGATATATCTCGTGAGTGGGTGCAGACTGCGGAGTGACACAGCGGAACAACTATAGTACAATATGAAAGCCCTTGAGCGCTACCGTCCCTAACCGTGTCAGCACTCCGCTATTTATTAACTCTAGCTTCTTTTTCGTGTTTTATAGTATTAATTTACTTTTGGTTTTGTTTAATTAAATAAATAAATACACCCAACACTCAACAGTCACATACATACAGTCCTGACCCCACACTAAGATCGAGTCTTGTGTCGTAAGTATCAGAAACTACGAGAGACTTTTCGATCTCACAAACACCAGACCCGAATCATTGGTTCACGCAAACATTTGTTTCTTTTCGGGAATGGAACACGCGGCCTCTCGTTTCACAGCCGGCGTCTAACCAACTGCGCCACGGTAAGTGTTTTATATATATGTATGGCAATGACAATGTCAAAATTAAAGTTATCGTCAAAGTTAGTTTATGCAACTGGACCTAAATGTAAAAGAATTTTAATTTAAACGACCATTAATATTTTAAAATCAGATAAAATAGAAACCAAATTGAGTCCATCATTAGGAATAGCTGGCACGTCATTTGTTTGAGATAACAGTACAGCTGTTCACCTAATGAATTTATTTTTCGAAGTATTAAAATCCCATTATCTCTATTTTGGCATCTAGTTAAATTATATGATGCGGGAATTTAGTTAAAAAATACTTTATTCAACAATTTTATATTGATTATTTGTTTTACAAATATATTTTATAACTAATTTAATCTAGCTGTTCGTCAACAGAGAGATGTCAAGCGAATCACACAGTCACTTGTTTTGTATCGCCTTATATAATAAATGTGACGTGGGAAACAATGGGTAATGAGAACTGGAATGTGCTGTTGGTGGTCTCTTCCACTAACACCTTTAGGATTTTACATTAGTACATGATATTAATTACTGTCTGAGAATGCAGATCAGTGTCCAGTATCTTATGTACATTACACCATGTTTTACATAGGTATTGTTGGGTATATGGAGGACGTGGGTACAGCCCGCATAACTCCTCCCCCCCTAAGAGCAAAATCTTCCGCTGCATCGTCAGAGGAACGATTTTGTTTACAGTATTTAGGAACATAATTGGTTAACTTACTTCGATACTTATATATTAACACAATACAGACAATACACAAGAACACATACAGTACAATAGTGCCTAAACTAACACTTCTTATGTTAACACCGTACGCTTTTTCACTATATTCGTCTTTTTCACTTTTTAACACTGATGTTAACAACTGTAGATGCTCCATATTCACGGTGTCCAAGTCGACTGCTCGTCTGGATCCTGTAATCACCTTAATTTTCGGCAAATTAATTATTGGCATCCTATTCAAAACTTCTTTTTCTATACTGATTTTTCGTTTTCTCAAAGTTATATTTGCTAACTTTATTTCACAGTCTTCTTTCATAGTAATAATATATGTTCCCATAATCTCATACTGCTTAGTATTTTCTTCGCAATATTCAGTTGCTAAAATACTATCTTTAGTGTATAGAATCCACATGTTATCTTGTATAGTTTTAACTTTAATATTTGTAGACTCTACTATTAATGGTATACAACTCGTTATATCTGTCGCATACTTCATTATATCAGCGATACATTTATCTTCTCCATAAATTATTATATTCTCATTCTTGCATAAAAATGTTTCTCCATTAATTTCTTTGCAAGGCTTTATCAAGTGAACTGTTTTCAATCCCTTTACTAGGATGTAAGGATATTTGGGTGTAATAAGGAATGTTTTATTTTGTTTAGGATTAAACATTGGGAAAGGAATCAACTCATAATAGTTTAAAACATTTGATTGCACTGTCGGTACTGACAATATAAATGTTATTTCTTTACCCTTTACAAAACTTTTAATTTCTATACATTGTTCTATATTAACAATATTTTCAGGTTTTACAGGTAAAATCAACTTATCAATACTTTCAATATTCTTTAAAACATCATATAATTCATTTGCATTAAATATAGATTGATGCAAAATGTTAACTCTACTAAATGCAATAGCATTTTCAACTTCATTTAACCTTGACATAATTATTTCAAAGTTATGAATTAATAGATTGAAAGTATTCAATACAATATCTTTACTCCTTTGAAATCTAGTTTCATTTAAAATCTTTTCAATCTCATCAATATTTCTTTCTAATATAATATAATTGTTTCTTGATGAATTAGTTAAGTTTACTAAAGTATCTACTATTTCTGTAACAATAGTCATTTTGTTATCTATAGCATGTTGCTTCGATTCTATCTTACTTATTAAATGATCATATCTCAATGCATCTTCATTATCTAAGTTACCCGTAATAACTTTAATTATAGAACCTATTGGATTTAAAATTCCCCGTTTTACTTTAACAGTTGGAATTAATTCACTATATTTTTCCATTGTTAAATTCATTATATACTCAGTCTGCATTTGAGCATCAATAATACTTCCATCTAACATATAAATACCTATATTTTCCTTTATAATATTCCTTATTTCAAAATACTTATTTTCATTATATTCTAACCCTTCATGAATTAATTCTAAATTCATTTTCTTTATAATATTCCAGTTATAAAGACTAACTAAAGCTCTACCTTCTTTCACTGGCAATATCCCCGGATTATTTTCTATCTTTTGCAGTTGAAGTGCTTGGCTTCGGACTGCCTGGACTACTATCACGATCACGTATCTGTGAACGACGTATGTCTTTCAGTGGCACTCTTTTATCTCTAAAGTGAGCCTTAACATTTACTGTATTTCTAACAATATCTCCTATAACTTTAGCTTTTTGGTAACGCGGTTTATCTTTACTGCGTCTAACATTTACCCCTTTTATAAAAACACTATCATCTTTTTTAATATTAAATTCTTTTTCTCCCCCTCGTTTTTCTATAATCTTTTCTTTCTTTTCTAACATTTTATCTGCTATATAATTATACAAATACTGAACCCTTTTCTTATGTTCATTAACTAACTGCTGTGTATAATGTTTAGTAAATTCTAAATCAAATACATCAGTGGAATCTGTATGCCCGAAAACTACTTCAAAAGGTGTCAACCCTGTCGTACTATGAATTGACGTATTATATGCCATAATTGCATATGTCATCACTGTAGCGGCATCAGTTATTTTTCTTTCATATTTAGCTAACCTATATATTTCTAATATCGTTGAATGAAATCTTTCAACAATTCCCATTGAATTAGGATTATGAGGTGTCCCTATATGTAAATCAACTTTATAAAAAGACAACATTTCTTTTAACAAATTATTATTAAATTCTGCCCCTGGATCAGAACTTATCCTTCGCGGAACCCCATAAAATGAAAAATACTTTAACAACCCTCTGACTATCTCTGGAGTTGTTCTATTTTCGACTACAAAAGCTTGACCCAACTTACTAAATGCGTCAACAATAGTCAAAAAAAAATTTCCCTCAATACTGAAAATATCTATAAAGATTTCTTCAAACGGCTTCTTTTGCGTTTGCGTTAACTGTAACTCTGGTTTATATGGTTTCCTATCGTACTTCATTTGTTTACAAGTTTCGCATGAATTTATAATACTCGAAACTGTTTCTTCCAGTTTCCTCCAATAATAAGCCCTCTTAATATGAGCTATCGTTTCTTTAATACCCCTATGGCATGTTTTACCTATATGATATTTCTCTACTATATCTCTTTGTTCATTCTCGTCCTCTATGTACACAACTCTTTGGGTACACTCAACTATCTTAATAGAATCTTTTCTAAACAAGTTTGTTACTACTTTTGAGAATAACTTTCTATGCTCATTATCTTCAAAATATATGTAATATTTAATCTTTGGACGAATATAATTTTTTAAGAAAGTCTTGATTAGTTCCTCATTATTTATTGGCATATGAACTTCAAGAACTTTTTGTTTTTCACGAGATAAATCTTTCACAACATATTTATCCCTGTTCCAAGTATGTATCAATATTTGATTGGGCTTCGTATCGATTGCCTCATTTAAAATTGGAATATCAGCCGATTCCATATTTACATCTGAGTGTATAGTTATATTATCAGATGATTTTTTAGATTGTGAGGATTCACTGTTAGTTAGTGATGGTACAGGATATCTATCGCCCCTAGTATCAAATATATCTTTAAATGATAAGTCAGATGATGAGTCATCCGAAATTAATATAGGTGAACTACTATTCTGCCTAATTTTTCTACTCTCTTTCGTCCTACAAATTTCATCTATTTCTTCTAGATGTTTCGCAATATCTTGCTCATCATTTTCTCCATTAACTACCATAGACATATTGTCATCACTTTTTGTAATGTTTACTTTTATTCGCGACAATGCATCTGCATTTTTATTCTGTTTACCTGGCTTATATTTTATTAAATTCATGTTATTAATATTGTTTTGTATACATGAATTGTATAAAATTGGAATTTGTTTATTCCTAATATGTAAAATTTGATGTTGCATATCAATTCTAGCCCCTAACTCTTTAAGTAAATCTGAACCTATTAACCCGTCGTAGCGTCTATCTACGTTATATATATAAAACTTGTGACGAATGTTTGTATTAAACGTTTTCGTCAACGGCATTAACACAACTTCCTCATGTACGCTTCTACCATGCGTACTTATAACTTCAAAAGGTTCACGAAACGTATAAGCTTTAAAAAATTCATTTGCCTTTTCAGGACTTATAAATGACCTAGTACTGCCGGTATCAATCATAAAAATACCTTTTAATTCAGGCACCCTTATATGTGGCAGTGTATATGCATTAGACATGTTTATATTTACTATTTCTCGTCGTTCCTTACCGAGGCTTTTTTGTGAAAATCCTCCCTTTGTGGTAAAGAATTTTGCCTATTGTTATATTAACATATTACTCTTTACAGTACGCATCGACACGTCATTATATTGCGGTCGTTGCGTTTGTGGCACACCAAACTTGAATTTACTATTTGGATTTGTTTTAAAAAATCCAGAATTTTTATAATTATTGACCGTTCTTGGAAACTGTGGCTGTGCAGGCCTGAATGTTGGCTGCATCTTAAAGCCCTGCTGAGGGATGCCAAATTTAAATTGTGCTCCCTGAGTTCCCGGTACAAAGTTTGGCCTAAAGTTTGAATTATTTTGTGGCCTAGGTTGTGCCCCAAATTTAAACTGATTTGGTAATTGCTTAATGCTTTCCTCTTTATTTTTAAAATTTACCTTTAACATTTGCCTTTTTGCTTCTAAGCGACTACGAAATTGAACTTCTTCCGTAACGATACTAAGCGCCTTTTCTAATGTCGTGCACTCCTTATCACGAATTTTACTGATTAATTCGTCAGGTAAATTGTAAACAAATATTTCAAAAGCTGCATTGTTATAGATGATCATATTAGCTGTTTTAAGAGCCTGATCTTGCATTAAGTTTAACTTTTCAAAAAGAGCGTCTCTCTTTTCCTGTATTCTATGATAAAAATCTATATAACTTTCGTTTTGCCCTAGCTTCATGCTCTCTAGCTCTAACGCTATGCATCTACCTGATCTGGTATCCCCGAACTTCAAAACTAAATGTTGCTTAAGTTCCCCCCAACTGTGAAAACTTTTACCTGCGCATGCCTTAGCGGCCCTTCCTACTAGCCTACTAGTTACGCAATGCAACACGTACCCTAACTGAGCTGGATTGTCATCTGTCTTTGATGTTCCAATCACGTACTCACATTTTTCGATAAAAAAATTTAACATTAATTCATCCCCGTCAAACCGTGGGATTGTATTTAAGAAGTCACCTGGGATAAGGTTTACAACTTTGTTTGAATTCATTTTTATCACACAAATTCAAAATATTAATAAAGAAAATACACTTTACTTTTTAGGGTAAACAAACAACGTAAATATTGGCAATGTTTGTCCAAAATTACGGAAAAGTTTGAAAAAGTATTTGGCAATTTTTTGTCCAAAAATCAAACTAACTTGACAGTAGGCAATTTTAGTCCTAACTACACAAGTTGATAAGACACAAGGAAATGGAAAGAGGTAGTAAAAGGAATACTCACAGCCACGCCTTCATGTCTGGAGATCGCGACACTTTTTCTAGATTTTTTCCCTTTTTTTTTAACTTATTTATTTGGTAGGTTCTCGGAATAGTTCCAAAATTATTACTTTTTGGCTAAAAACTATCCGTCCCGACTGCGCCAGTTAAATTATATGATGCGGGAATTTAGTTAAAAAATACTTTATTCAACAATTTTATATTGATTATTTGTTTTACAAATATATTTTATAACTAATTTAATCTAGCTGTTCGTCAACAGAGAGATGTCAAGCGAATCACACAGTCACTTGTTTTGTATCGCCTTATATAATAAATGTGACGTGGGAAACAATGGGTAATGAGAACTGGAATGTGCTGTTGGTGGTCTCTTCCACTAACACCTTTAGGATTTTACATTAGTACATGATATTAATTACTGTCTGAGAATGCAGATCAGTGTCCAGTATCTTATGTACATTACACCATGTTTTACATAGGTATTGTTGGGTATATGGAGGACGTGGGTACAGCCCGCATAACTATCTTGTAATACAATTATTTCGCATTGATTAACATACAATGGCGTCACTACACATTTGATAGTGAGTCACTGAAGCTATACTCACAGTATACTGTTCATATGTTCGTGCGAATATTTGGGGTGCATAGTAAAAATGTACTCCTTTCACAGACGGTCTTAGCGGTTGTGAAAATCTAAGTAAAATTTTGGCTAAGTGTACTTTACGCTGTTTTAAAGAAATATTATCGTTTTCAAAATCATTGTGACCTAAGTTAAACACGAAACTTAATAAAATGCAATGAAATGGCACGGTGACAATCGGAACAGATTTCAATTTGATTGCAAGACACACCACCAACTTTTCAGATGCAATGTGTGGGTATTCTAGTTAATTAGGGAGTGCATTATTAATGAAAACATGGTAACAAAACTTGCATACCTCGGAGCCCCCAAAAAATTGGAATACCAATCTGCACTTTTTAAATGAATTTATTGAATATTAACCGCAAATAAGACCTTTAAAGCTAATAATACAAAGGAAAGTAGGCAAGCAAAGAACCAAGGCATTGACATTCTTATCATTATGCAAGCGAGTTCAATAACTTCATAAGCTTCTCTAGTAAAATGACAAAGAATTGGCAGTCGTTCACTTCTATATAAAAGGTTCACTATGCAAATATTTCTTTAATACCTTATTCTACTCGGTTTAAATACTCGTATAGCTTTAAATGTTAATAAAGTTAATGTATATTGGTGAGTGAATGAACAGTATTAATAAATAAGTGAGTAAACCCCACAATAAATGAGCCTTATGCCACGGGTACTAGAAATTAAGGGAGGATTTTCAGTCTCGCAACATTGAGACCAGAGGCGAATATTTGTGGGTCTTACAAACAGTTGTCTCGGCGCAGCAATGTGTAATGGATTATCGATAAAGAATTGAAATTAGTTTTATTAATGTAATGTGGATTTTGAGTGAAAATGTGTGATAAATATATGTACGGACAATTTTATAGCAAAATTTTCCATTGATGGCCAACAATAGATTTAAGTTCAAAGACCTCATTAATCAATTCAATTAACAGCACCGCAGATAACTGCAATTTATCTATTAAAATACAAATCGCGTACATTAATCATTATTATCTGTTTCATAACAAATAACAGAAATAACGTTTGTAGTCAAAATGTTTACTGCACGTCGAAATTCAGCATGAATCTTTCTAGCGTTGAAATTCAACATGATCGACTTGGTCTATTTTTTCTCTACTAGTCCGCCTTTTTTCTCAATCTCCTATATAACCTAAGCCCCGTATATACCATCCTTAGTTTTAAGCAGATGCGGTCTATGTCCGAAGCTGTAACTACCTAAAGCAAGGCTTTACCACTTATTTACCAACCTTATTCATATTTCTCCAAGCGTTGTCATAATTAATTACAGGTGAATCCTTATTCATCAGTCCTAAGCAATAAAATAAAGCGACGACTTTAAAAGTCAGTGAACCTTCACCGGCTTCTGTTAAGTACATTGTTTCTTGTCTCGGAAGTGGAACTGATGCTTAATGGAATTACTATGTAATGGGGAAATTGTGAAACGTTCCCTTGTCCTTCTACCGTTATTAGTAGATTACTTTCATTTAAACTGTTTAGTTAATTTGGAGTTGTTATATTTGTAAAAGTTTTTTTTACGGTGATTCAATGTTTGTTGATTCCTATATTTTGATAAAAAAATATGAGAAATTAACTGTTAAATGTGGCTGCCTATGTTTTAAGGGCTGCGTAACAAAAGCTAAACTTAAAAAAAATGGAAACTATACAATATGGCTGAATAATATTTCGGCACTGAATAGTAGGTGTTCCATGAAAAAATGAGATTAAAACGATATAAAAGCATATAGTTCAACATTGCTTATCATAAATCAAAATATATTAATATAGTGTAGTTTTTGTATTTCTTTATTTTATTGCGATGAATGGCGAGACGAGCATGTCATTTGCCTGATGGAAAGCGTGACAATCGCTCATGGACCGCAAATCCAAAAAGCACCATGAATTACAAAGCTTGGCATTCCACTCGCGCTCGCCATCCTGAGACATAAGATGTGTTACAGTTTTAGATCGAAATATAAAAACAAAATCACAATTGATGATTGCCCCCAAACAGGAAATTCTTCCATTGATCCAACATAAAGGGTTAACCCCCCAACGCCAATCGCTTATACTTATTGAATTTCGTCCCAAAAGTACCGAGATAAGCAAACGACGCTCGGCTTCCCGTCTCAAAGGACGTCACGCGGTATCGAACGATATATTGTTTACATTACATAAAAATAACCCTTTACAGGCCCGAAGCCGGTAGCACTAAGGATAAACGCACCTATGGGTAGGAAAGACCCCTCAATAAATTGTTATGGATACGGGCAGGTACGTTTTAAGTGACGTTTACGCGGCCCGTTGCTAAATTTAAGATGTTATGCCAGGATAAATAAGTGGTTTGATAAGGCTTGAGGTAAACTCGTGTTACCTTACGTCAACTTGTATAAAGTTGTCTATAAATATTCATTGAGAAATATTTTACGCGTATATGGAGATATATGGTATACAGTATCAATTTTTTAACTGGAGTTTCACAAGATGTTTTTAGTCGCTTACTTAGTAATGCTACCGCAGCACCACTTCGGAACGTGTTATAGCTGTGACTAAGGACGCGAAAATCTTCATCCGCAACACAGACTGTCATTTTTTAATTTCCATAGCATAACATAAATATATTTTTAATATATTTACATTTTCACATGACTCTCATACTACCAAATCAGTATTAACTGAAATACTACTAAATATGCACTTCATCGAAATGATAACAGCATGATAAACCCTCACATTCCGCACATAAAACCTATCTATATTATCGTTCCTAATTTAGCACACTTACACTCGGTACAAAGCACCCCGAGACCCAATTTCCCCTTGGAGACAATGACAAAAAAAGATAAAAGCATAACTGTGTTACCACTCTGTTTCGAAATTTGTCGGATAATTATGTTTAATGAGAGCTGGTAAATCTTACGCTTAACTTAATTTTTGCAGAGCCCCAAGCCTAATGAGTTATAAATGAGATGGAAGCCGATTGGAATCGGCTTGCACTTAGATTAATTGTTCTCGAAGTGTTTTGTTTAGGAGTGCTCGTGGCGTATTATCGTAATGGGACTAATTAATATGAAAGAAGCGTTTTTACTAGAGTAGTAATTAGTTTAGTAGTGAGTTTCATAACTTTTAAGATAGTTTAAAGTTTGGTATCGCTCGTATATTTAGGTTAAAATGTAGTACCTACACACAAATGATAATATAGATTTTATACATAAGGCAATCGTAGAAAGTAACAAATGATTAGTGCTTTGTAGGTATCGAAAATTTTTAATGTATCGATCCAATTTATATTGTGTGTACATTTATAAAAAAATCCGAGAATTTGGAAATCACCATCATATTTCAACACAATTTCCTTATTTCTTCACCACCATGAAACAATTAACATTCAATGATTCAACATTGACATTATACAACATACAAAACTTCCCACGATGCTATCTTTATTTTACTTCATAACAGGCGTTCCGCTTTCATAAAATTTAAACTGTTAGTTAAAATGTATGAATTCCACTTTGACACGCGCAACAAGGCCGCGGTATGGTGAGAAATTAAAAGATGACATTCATTCATAAAATACTTAGATTTCATAATATTGAGGCTAAAAGAGTAGTGGGAATCTGAAAGTAATTAAATTAAGTCTGAGAATCTTTAATTACTAACTTAATTATGAAACTGAAGCAGGTATTACAAATGCTTAATGCGTGTTTTGGGAGGCTGTTACCTCTAGTAATACTTGGAGGTGGGCGCTAATGACTGCGACACAGTTTTTAACTAAGGCAGTGATTAACGTACACTAATTTTATAAATGTAAAATTCTTTGTTCCAATAAATAAATTATGTAAATTATATTATGTATTATATTATTAATTTATAACACAAATGTGAAAAATAAAAATTGACTGTTCAGATGAAAGTTGACATTTATGGTTCTGGAATATCGGATTCTTCACTAGGTTTTGAATGGAGAGGAGGAAGGGAATTCCTATTCCTGTCTTATGAAAAAAGTTCATTGCCTCCAACATCTACACCATCATTAATGTCAGGTTTAGACTTTAGAGTACTAATATTATGTTTTCTTTTAATGATATAAGTAAAACACATAGCAACCTTTATCTAGGTAGGTGGCAACAAAAATGCCTAATACAGGAGCTAAGCAAATACTTCCCACACCTACACAGAGTACTAAATTAATTAAGCAGATTCAACCGTTTCATCCCAATTTTACGCACGTTACTCCCGGGTCTGAGGTGTCCGACAATTTATCTTTCAATTTACCCTCATCCGACAAACAAAATAATTGTTTCTTTTCCAATTGGTTTAAAAGGTCTAAGGGACGCCTAATTTACCCTGCGGTTTGGATTTTGGTGAAGTTTTAGGGTCTATTTTATTTGATTTGTTAAAGATATATTTGAATTTAAATTTCATAGATGAATGACATTAACATTTTTATTAGTAACGGACCAATAAACAAATAAGGATAGCAAAAGTTCATCACCTTAAAATGAAGGTAGGTACTTTATCTAAGCTACACTAACTACTTTTGAAATTTAGGTAAGTTGGTCTTGCAATATAATACTTCAAATAACACGCAACCAAAAAGCTGCTAATGATACTATAGAAGAAAAATCAAGCTGTAACTTGGTTTCTCCATTAATAACAAAAAAGCTAACATGCTAGTAATGCATTTGCATTTTACAGACGTATTCATTAAGCAATGGATGCGAATAATCACTTTGCTCGATTATAACCGTATTCGCTTCATCCACTTTAATCAATCTTTTCATGCATTTCCACAGATCCAAACCACTTTTTATGTTTCTCTTGTTCGGTATGTTATGGATATTTCATTTCATTTTCCTAACATACTCGAAGTGTTATTCATAATTAATACCTACTATTTTACTAGAATATTCAACTTAAAAGCTCTGTTTTGATTTCTTTACGATCTTCAATTTTATACTTCAATATTTCCTTCACTCCTGTCATAACTTGTAGAAATCCTAAACGAGATAAATTCTGAATTGAGTCATTTACTGCATCGTATATTAACAATAATATTAAGAATTCTGATGGTAAACTAGCAAACATTAGTTTGATGGTAGCACTCCATTCGGTTTAATTTGGCATGCGTACAATTCTAAAATTCGTTCAGCCACATTCGATGTGTAGGGATTATCCATTTCATTTCGTGTTTTATGTATAGTTGATCGATGTCGGATGCGTAACAGATTTATGTTTGTGGTTTTAATACTAATTCGATTAGCCGCAAACCGCTGTTTGTAGCTGTGAGAATCTATAATTCAATTTATCGATGGACGTTCTCTAATTCAATTTGATATCAAGCAAGTACATATTTCCACGGCATGCATGCATGCAGAAACTGCCAGTCTTATTTTACCTAGTTTTAAAATCGACATGGTATTTTAAGCTTTGCATAGTAGCTCTGCTAAAATCTTTACGTATTCTTTTGTCCATTTTGAAATGGCAAACAACTATCGTTTCCTTTTGTATAGCTAGCGTGAAAAATATTAAAAATAATATATTTTAATTTCAGTTGGTGCAGTGAGCTGAAACATCCTAATTGCAGTCTGGCGCCGGTAATAACACTTCATCCCGGACGATAAAAACTGCACGTTTCATATTATAATAACCATTGCGAGTCAACAATAGCTTGTTTGCATTCCTGACAATTGTATTTTCAATCGTATAATATGTGGAAAAGAAGCTGGAATTCTTAAATAAAATACACAACACGTATACCACGAGTGTCGAGATTGCTAGATGCTTTGATAGGTTTCCACAATATGGTGTAGAAGGGAATAGATTATTGGATCTCTAGGTAACTCACTGAATTAACAAAAACAGACATTAAAAGTATCGTGTCAACAGTTTTATCTGAAACAATGTCATCAACCCAATTGAGCAGTCCTATTCATAGCATGACTCTACCACTTAATATTACAATTCTTTCTATTAATAACTACTACTTCATGGAAATCGATAAAAACAGTTCGATTACAAGCATTACGATAATAAGCGAAGAAACAATAGCGTGTTTGAATTTACGCTTTCGATTCTCGGAATAGTAATGTCTACATCGGTATTTCGATTACTTTCTGTCACACGAGCTGTTTTGTAGTACTTGATAACTGGTACTTGATATTGATAACTTGTAAGTCAGACTTGAAGGTTCCATCTTTCTTTATTGTCCGAATTTGTATCAAATATATCACAGAATTTGAAGATGACAATTTGTTTATTAAACATAGGCTGAAAGTAGGTTTCATGCTTACTTCTAGACGGTTTAGTGAAGACGTGTTAAATAATAATCTATACATTGATCGATAAAAACAGCTCAATTAAGGGCATTATAATAACCCTCACGAAGAAACAATAGTGTGTTTGAATTTACGCTTTCGATTCTAGGAATAGTATTGTGTCCATCGGTATTTCGATTACTTTCTGTGTCACGAACTGTTTTGTACTACTTGATAAACAGCACTTGATATTGATAAAATGTAATTCATAGACACGGTGGTGCCTTGTTTTTGTATCAGCATAAATAGTATTGAGAATTTTGCAAAGATGTTGAAAATTATAATTATTTAATGATAAAATCTAAAGAAGATTTTATGCATATTTTTCGATAGTTCGGCAAAGACTTTGTTTTGTCTTTCTTGAACCAAGTTAAGTATCACAGAAAGGTTTTAAGAGTCGAATATGATAGAAGAAGATTTTAATATGAATATACACTACTCACAAAAATTAAAGGATATTTTTTTTTATCAATTTTTTTAGGTGTTTTTTGAGAGTCTGCATATTGGAGAAAATTGATTGTTAAGAAATTCGGAAACTAAAACTTGGGAGCTTGAAATGTCTATTTTACAGATCTGTGCTCTATTTCTTGATTCCTCGCTAAGCTGATAAGCAATCGTAAGAAAACCAACGAGAAAAAAAAAATCCAAAATTTTTCTGGTTTAAAAAACCCTGCGTTTACTTAGGTAGTGTTTTTTTTGTGACATCATTATAAAATTCCCGTAGATAATTTAATTGCCTTTAATTTGATATACCAGAAACCTCCGTGGCATGATTTGGAGCTGACTTATGGTAAATCAAATTAAAAATGGCCTATCACACTTTGACATTGGATTACTCCATGAATATAAATCATGGGGAAAACAAAATTAGAATTTTAGTAAGTTCAAAACATGCTCTATACGATGGTATTAAAGTCTTATGATAATAAACAGTATTTCTAAGTAAAATTGTTGACTGAAAAAAAGGTAAAAAAACGGTTATTTATGGATATTCGGAAAACACTGCATATCTTTGGATAAAAGAAACGCACGAAGGATATCGTCGGTAACTTTTCAACCTTAAAGTATTCTAAAGACACTCTGAAAATTTCAAACTGCTCCGATTTGATTATCTTAGTGTTCGGAAGGTTTGAACTTACTGTATTCGTCAAAATTGTCGTAATAAGCATTTTTCGTATGTGATCGATTTTTGTCACTTCAGAATGATTTTTTTGGTGATTATCCATATTCTTTTAATCAAATCATTTTTTCTAACGTTTTCGCTATTCTCCACAATTGTAAAAAAAGTACTGGCACAGTTTTACTATAAATCCGACCACGCAACCTCCCCATAGTACGCTTTGGGTAACGCTAATGCCGGCGGTAAAACAGTGCCAGTAGTTTTTTTACAATTGCGGGGAATAGTGAAAACGTTTGAAAAAAGGATTTGATTAAAAGAATATGGATAATCACCAAAAAAATCATTCTGAAGTGACAAAAATCGATCACATACGAAAAATGCTTATTACGACAATTTTGACGAATACAGTAAGTTCAAACCTTCCGAACACTAAGATAATCAAATCAGAGCAGTTTGAAATTTTCAGAGTGTCTTTAGAATACTTTAAGGTTGAAAAGTTACCGACGATATCCTTCGTTCGTTTCTTTTATCCAAAGATATACAGTGTTTTCCGAATATCCATAAATAACCGTTTTTTTTACCTTTTTTTCAGTCAACAATTTTACTTAGAAATACTGTTTATTATCATAAGACTTTAATACCATCTTATAGAGCATGTTTTGAACTTACTAAAATTTTGATTTTGTTTTCCCCATGATTGATATTCATGGAGTAATTCAATGTCAAAGTTTGGTAGGCCATTTTTACTTTGATTTACCATAAGTCAGCTCCAAATCATGCCACGGAGGTTTCTGGTATATCAAATTAAAGACAATTAAATTATCTACAGGAATTTTATAATGATGTCACCAAAAAAACACTACCTAAGTAAATGCACGATTTTGAAAACCAGAAAAATTTTGGATTTTTTTTTCTGTTTGGTTTTCTTACGATTGCTTATCAACTAAGCAAGCAATCAAGAAATAGAGCACAGATCTGCAAAATAGACATTTCAAGCTTCAAAGTTTTAGTTTCCGAATTTCTTAACAATCAATTTTCTCCAAGATACAGACTCTCAAAAAACACCTAAAAAAATTGGTCAAAAAAAATATCCTTTAATTTTTGTGCGTAGTATATTAATAAACTTGGTTCACAACAAAACAATCTCATTAAAACCTATGAAAAATAGGAAAGCAAATTAAGGCCACAGTGCATTAGTAAATAGAAAAATTCAGAGCAATTAAACTCAATATTATAAACAGCTAAAAATGAATACAAACATACGGAAAATGTAACACAAGTGCAGTTTCGAGGTGACCAGGCAGGCGGTGACTAAACGTCTAGACTTTGTATAAACAATTATTACGGCTTCAAATGGAAAAAAATATAGTGATTACTGTAAAAACAATTAGGCTTGTTTAATGTATTAAACATTGATTAAAAATATCGAGAAGACTGACGTGGGTTATAATATTAACCCTGTCATTAAACTATTTAATGCTGCGCACAAGCCGCTTTCAAAATAATAAGCAATGAAGTCTGATTAGCTTGCCCCTCTCTCTCTCTCTCTCCCTCTTCATCCTCAGGAAGTCCACTGCTGAACATAGGCCTCCCCATGGATCTCCACATAGACCTGTTAGAAGCGACCTGCATTCAGCGACTTCCTGCGACCTTAACCAGGTTATGCGTCCACTTTGTAGGTGGGCGTCCCACACATCGCTTGCTTGTACATGGCCTCCACTCTAGAATCTTTCGGCCCTTAGCTTGTCTATACACAGGGATTTGCCAGACAAATCTGCCTGACAGTCATGATGTCCAAAACTACAGATAGTATATGACAAGAATTGGCAACAGCAATCAGAAAATGCTCAAAAGCAACATTAAATAAACAGAGATGTCCTGAGATCAAACCGCTGGATAGTCCTAATTCCCCAAGCATGTTATTACACGCGTAATTTAATTAATTTCAATATTTCGTAACACATCGCAACCCTGTATTTAAAGGGCATGCTTACAGCTTAAATGTTCAAGAAAGTAGGTCTCTTGTGTAACGTTAATAAATGTTCCGAAGCTGTCGATATGTCACTCTGTCTGTACAAAAGAGAGAGTTAATGCGTTCTCTTATTAACCGACTTGCCCATATCAGTATGGCGATAAATAAAGGAAATTAATAATAAAGATAAATTGGAATGTTTATTTTATATTGAATTAACCCCGTAAAAGGCAAGATTAAGGTAAATAATGTCGGTGTAATTCCAGATTGATTAAGTATTTTGGGACTTGAATGACGTAATGCATATATTAAGTTATATTCTTGCAATATCGGTATATTGAAAGCCTTTATTGGTAAATAAATGGATTGCTACCGGAGCTGAGCGCTAATTGTGGTAGCTTAAAAGAGAAAAATAAAGTATGTAATAAAATAAATGATCATTAATTGTAATACCACCTGATAAATTGTGTCACATTATGTGACATTTCGTAGGGATTAAACAACACTATAATATTCTACTACTCTTATTTACAAATTAAATTAGTGCTTTTGTTCAGATGAAACATAAAGCACCTGGAAAAAGTCAGACTTTTAATAATGGCAACAATCATAATTATTGAACGCCATATTCTACTAGAATTACTAACCAAACAAAACGAGAGCTCAGACAAACGTTTAAGATGATTCCAGACGCGGAGTAAATACTAATTATAATGATGACAAAATTAAACTAAACATCATGCACGTGGGTGGCGAACAAACGGCTGCTAATGATAAACGCTAACTCAGCCACACCGTGTGATCTTATACACGGGTGGTTCTACAAATATAATAAACGGTAAATGTACTGTGATTATTCATACGTTTACGAGGTTATTGTGATAAAATTTAAAACGGCAGCTGGAAATACCCAATGGCTTATGTTCCTTCTAAAAGAGTCTATCTTTCGATTCCAATATCTGGTACATACTTTACATTTTGACATACATACATACATAAACTCACGCCTTTATCCCAGAAGGGGTAAGCAGATGTTGTTAGTATGTTCCGTCCCATGATGTGATAGGCGGTGAGACTATCCCCATATTGGGCACAAATTCCTGACTCCGTCTGATAATTAATAAAAAAACCCAATATCACTTTGCCCAACCCGGGATTCGAACCTCAATTTTGTAGTCGTACCGTAGTACAGCTACACCACCGAGGCAGACGAACATTTATATTATTACATTTTATATTTTGAAATTACTATAAACACTATAAACAAAGTAGAGTAAGAAAATGTATGTCTCATCAATCCTATTCAATGTAGTTGGAATAAGTCTACAACAAATATCAATATGGTTTGAATAAGTACATATTCTTAATAACAAGGAAAACAATATTCACAATTTCCAACTAGAATTAGATCATAAAAATCACCAAGAATGCGCTTATCGTAATGCGTCAATGCCCAGTCATACGTATTAATCATGTACACTTAGCTTTGCATCAAGTTATTACTTATGTGGGACCAAATATAGCCCTCCCTAAAGAACCCCAAGGGCGAAAAGTCAACAAAAGCGTCAAGGTTTTGAAATGAATCGGTTGATTTTTTGTCGATAAAAACGAAGGCGCGTAATTATGATGGCCATCAAAACGCGATCATTTGTGTGTTGGCTGAATGTTCAAACAGCGTTTTTGTCTGTAGAATTCATACAATAGGGATACATGGATATACCTGACCTGAACCGACCGTAAATTTTCCGTCTTGTTTGTTAGAAATTCGCCGGTGGATACTTATTTGGATTGCAGTGCACTTACAAGGTGCATTGCGGTCTCTTAGTCGTACTGTTCTTCCGTATTGTTTAATGCTCTTTTCAATTTAGCCTAATATTTAAAACTGCTTTCATATCGTTGTTGCTTTTAAACCGAAGTTTTTTTGTCCGACCTCGTGGCTCTTCTCTTTAAAAGACATTACGACTAATAGGTTCATCAACTTTCGACACAATTTCAGTTGAATTATCGACCCATTCTTAGAACCTTCCAAACAATGCGGTCGATGCAATCTCATATGGTCATTAGCCGAACTAACGTCGCACTCAACATGCAATCATCGGGGACAAGATAATATCTATGTGTATTCGCAACTTGCAATTGTAGTCTTCAGAGAAACAATTTAGCTTTGATTTTATCAATAGTTCGACCAGGCACAAAAAACTGAGGCGCGACTTAATGGTTTTTATACATACATACATAAACTTACGCCTTTTTCCCAGAAGGGGTAGGCAGAGGCGCCACCAGGACACCCACATTTCGCCTTGTATGTTCCGTCCCATGATGTGATAGGGGACGAGCCTATCGCCATATCGGGCACAAATTCCTGACTCCGGGCTGATAATGAATTGAAAAATCCAATATCACTTTGCCCGACCGGGATTCGAACCCGGGACTTCAGCTTAGGAATCATACCGTAGTACAACTGAGCCAACGAGGCAGTCATGGTTTTTATATTGTAGAAAATAATGATAGCTTAGTTCTCTATCTATCTATTCAGGCACAGGAAGTACATTGCTGATATAGGCCTCCCCCAAGGATCTCTAAGCGGCCTGCATCCAGAGACTTCCTGTAGCTTAGTCTCATACAGGGTATATCAAGACTGCGACCGAAAACGAAGCTAGGTAGTATTAGTAACTTCAGACACAATGCAACTAAAAATATCTTTTTTGGTAATTTTTTACTTATCGTCGTATTTGGGTGATATATACATAGTTTTCCTAAGATAATAATGTACACCTTTTTATTTATGAAGACGCAATGGTACGTTAGGGTTTAAATTACTATTTTCGCAATAACTAGGTATTTACTATCCAAACACAATGATTTTTAAAAAAATGCAAAAAAAATATCTGTCGCTTATTTTGCGAATTTTTTATTTGCATTGTGTCTGTAACCACTAAAACTACCATCCGGCTTCGTTTTCGGTCGCAGTCTTGATATACCCGGTATAATCTTAATTTACAACAATAGGATATGAAACTGTGAAAGGTTTTCCAGTCTCACTAAAGCTAAAAACACTAAAAATAAAGTTTCGTCGATATCGTAAATATTATTCTGAAAGAACCGTGTAGGGACGATTGCTCGATTTGAGAAACAACCCAAGGACTTTAAGAATATTTTACAAAGATTTGCTACAAAAATAAAACCCTAACATAACAAAAGATTTTTGTGACACCAAAGGAGTCAGTTATGTATTTAATGACCGAAACTATTTCAATTTAAAGGGTTCAGCATGAATAATTCTCCGGATGTAATATTTACACAGAACCAGCAATACAGACCCCTTGAAATGTATCACGATTCACGACCCTTTTTACACCTTAATATAAACTTATTTTTTCCTAACAACTGAAAACTTTCAACGTTTTATGAATATTTCTGTTTTACGCTGCACTTAAAAAGAAGATGTATTTATACTGTCCGTAGTTCTGTCGTTTAAGATGTTTTTTATGGTGCTGCAATGGAGTGACATGGCATCGAATCCAAGATGAGTTATTGTGATTTGAGTCCAAAATCTCGAACATTTGTGCACATCGAAGAGCAAGTTAAGCCGGCAGACCTCTATATGGTGTTGATCATTATCATCCACGAAAGAGCATACCTGAATAAAATCCATCTTAAAAATTGCTAGAGCGCCCTTTGCTACAGCGGCAACACTTATATGTTTTAGCCATAAGATCAGTGTTCTTTTGACCAAAAAGTAAAAAAATCAATAGAGAGAGCATTTGATAATGCTTTTTCTTTCATTGCCATTTGTCATAGCCAAGCCGCGTATGGAAAACTGTTACTACACAATATTTTTCTGTGTGATTATAGTGCTACCCCAGCAATTCATACTTCAATAACGCTGTGCTATTTTATGTAATTACGCAATAATTATTCGACTATGAATAGTAAATTACAGACCAATTATGTCGAAGGAGGCTGGTTAAAAACCTAAAAACTAGGTGAAGGCCGAATAGATAAATCAAAAACAATATTTTGTCAGTAATTTGCATATTTATGCTTAATATTAACATAGATTTTTAGTATTTTACTAGGTTATAATCTGGTTCAAATTATAAATTATCATTGGATTTGACAACTTTAAATCAAATATAAAGGTTATGAAAATTTTATGCGTTGAATAAGGATTAAAGATATGTATAAAATATATATATACTTGACTGATAGACATAGAAGAATTACATTCTGTAAAGTAGGTATGCGCAGAATCGTCAATATATTTCTTAAATATTATTTTTAAGGGATAACGAAGAATAATTTGACATATTAGCGTTTGACGACCTCACAGTAAGTGAAAAGACAACCAAACAAACATTGTTCAAAATCGCTGGATACAGACCACATTATTACCGATCGCTGAATTTCTGAAGGCGAGTTAACTTCAGTACCGAAAGCTGATGTTGAAAGAAGATTTATATTGACACCTAATAATTTTACTAAATCCCATATACTAGTATTAGACGTACAAAAGAAACAAGCTCGCATAAAGCATACGCACCGCCGGCCTGTCAATAATGAAGATGAACGAGGACATTGTAAAGAACGTTAGGGATTACTGAAACTCGCTTCCCACGCAGCTTTAAAAGATTTATTCAATATATCACCTACATTTTTGTGAAATATCACAGTTTATGGAGCAATAAGAGGGTTTACTGAAGTCATCGACGAGATCTAATTAAATACTGATAAAATAAACTGATTATGGTGAAAAGGTGTTCACGAATGTATGCATACAAAATCATTAATTATTACGTATTTTCCAATATTGTAAGTAATTAAGTACCCTAAATCCACAAAAATGTTAAAAACAATTATAGGATAGTATAAACCGTATGTCAGAAACGTAAGCGGATACCTTTAGGCTCTACGTATCCTTAAAGGACGAAATGACCTTGCTTGTTCTATCTATTAACCAATATATAATAAATTTCTTACGATGGCAAGAAAACGTTCTAAACGGTTAATTCTGGCATCGCCTTTGAAGTCAGGTGAGTTGAGTAGCTTCTCGACTCCCAACGAAAACTCTCCAATTATAAGACGGAATAAGTCATTCAGTTATTACGAGAGGGTAGGAGGAATCGAGTGGAAGTAATTGCCCACTTAGGCTACGTCGTATAATAAATCATTACATATTTGATGGCTTATAAAATTGCGATTTAGTTATAATATTTTTGTATTGTATTGTATCGGCCCATATATGTACCACTGCACGAACACGACACGAGCCTCCTCTACAATCAAGATATTAGTACAGACTTATTTGATTCCATCTCCTTATATTTGTTTTCTCTATAAGTAATTTTATTGCTTAAAGCTAAAGAAACAGAAGAAAACTAAGACAGTAACACACGACAGTAGAGCAGTTATTAGGAAAGCTGATAGTGTCTGCACACATGTTACTTATTCAAGCAGCCATTGTTTATTAAACACGTATTCTGTTCGTACAATGCCTTTGTCTCCGTACGTACATAGTTTTGTTTACTTTGTATGTGTTTTAATACATTCGTCGCAATTATCGGTTTATTAGAAAGTTTTACGAGGAACACGAAGGAATCCAATCCTGAAATGAAGACTGTTATAAATAAAAACATACATACGATCTTGCAGAGGCAGAGGTGCTACCAGGACACCCACATTTCGCCTTGTATGTTCCGTCCCATGACGTGATAGGGTGGGGGGGGGGGGGTCAAGCCTATCGCCATATCGGGCACAAATTCCTGACTCCGGACTGATAATGAATAGATAAATCCAATATCATTTTGCCCGACCCGGGATTCGAACCCGAGACCTCAGCTTTGTAGTCGTACCGTAGTACAACTACGCCACCGAGACAGTAATAAAAAGAAATAAAAACAACGTAAAAACAAAAACACTTGCAAGTAAGTGCTTCAACATTGTAAAATGAAAAAGTAGGATTAACTAAATGGAAGAAGATATCAAAAAGAAAAAACAGAACCAAGCAACGTCACATAAAAATACCTAAAGAAATTAAGTCAAACCATATACTTAATATAGGTATTCTATACACTCACGCTTACGGTATCGTCTTAAACACATTAATATTCCATTAAAACGAACATAAATACAAAATGACGTGAATCGACGCTAAGGCAATAAAAGCACAGCCAATATAGGTGCCATCGTACTTGCTCGCCTTTGGATAAATGTACGTAAGAAATATGGGATTAATTAGTTCTTTATATCAGGGATTAGATTTGTACTGGCAATTCCTAATTAAAATGTATTCGATAAAGAAATCGAATCTGATGGCTAATTATCGAATAATTTCTGATAGGGCGGAGTTGAAATCTATCTTGTATTCAGCCACTGCTAAACCTTATAGGAGTTTAAATGAGACATGTGTATTCTGTTTATAGTAGTTTAATACTTTGTGAAGCGATTTCTTTCCATCGTGAACCCAAAGAGCTCACCAGGCGAACTACTCGCTCAATTACGAGGTTTGTGCTATAAAAATAAATGAAAGTCTAAAAATCTCTAATTCACCTCTCAACTGGATCCAATTTACTTCGTTTGTTTCTTTATAAACAGACTTAATAAAAATCCGCAACCAAACAATCCATAATTCCGAACCCTTCTATAGCAAAACAAACCGAAGCTACAATCTGCTGAACAAAACTCAAGTCGGTAACGAAGGCTTGTACCAACAAAACTGATCCGATCTCGGACAGAAACGAACTATTTGGAAACGAATCACGTATTGTCTTAGACCAAGTTTGACGCCGGGGCCTTATCAGCGAACCTATCGAGGCATCAGCGAATTTTAATTTTTGTTTCGTTGTTTTTTGTGGAGAATTTCGAATTCTGGATTTTATGATAAATTAGGGGGTTGAGAATAAGATGGTTGAAGGTTTTTGTGATGTCTAAAGTATAATTAATGACTTTGACCATGGTAAAGGTCATACAGTTCAAACACGAATATAAAGGTTGGCTTGAGTTTTTTTTTTCAAAATTTTATTACGATCTTTATTATACGTTAATTATTTAAATATGGGATTAATTATGTTTTGAGAATTATAATAGTTCTATTCGATTGATTGTAAACAATCATTTTTGGTTTGTTATATTAAACTAACATAGTCAATGAGATAGTTGTCGATACGAGCGGTTATAAAGTAAATTAGAATGACCGCACCCCGCGGTGTCGCGTTGCGCTATCTATTACAAACACTGATATTAAAGTGGATAACATTTTCCATCGGAGACATTATTCTTCGTCGAGGGATGACGAATGTGTGTGTTCAGGAATGTTTTACATCGATATTTTGATGGCTTATTTATAAAACGATTTAATAGATGTGCTGAAGTCTTGAGTTTGTTAAGTACGCATGAATATTTAATTTTATAATCATTGTCGTAATTATAGACCAAAAAGTAATCAAGAGCTAAGTCTAATCTCAGAGTAGATACAGTTAATTTTACATATACGAGTAATATTAGGACTTATTGATATCGAGTCGGGATGGAAATCGTTTATGTACTACAGTGATGAGGTATCGCGAAAACGTATCCATTTGGCAAATTAACATAGAACTCGGTAGATATTTGTCTCATAGAATTCGTAAATCAACCGCTATTGAGGTGCATTGGAGCATTTAATGAATTTGGTCAAAGCTGAAATAGACTAGTAGCATGTATTTTAATGCATGTATTTAAGATTTGTTCAAAGGTTTTATAATAATTATTAGATCAAATTAAAACCAATATATATTTTCAACTCCTAATACATATTATTTTATTAATTTCGTTGCGAATTAATAATATGCTGGTATCCCTAAGGGACTCTTCGAGATTCGGTGCTCGGTGCCTGTTCTTTAGTATTATTTCTTCCTCGTATAAGCTACAGTAGCAAAAGCGAGAAAAATTGTCGTTTATATAAGTATCTGAACATTACATCATCGGTATTTGCAACAGATAAAGAAGTGCATAGCAGAAATAACAGATAAAAAATAACAACTCCTTGTTAACTGTTCACAATATTATCACAGAATGTTATCTGTAACAACTAAAATTGGCCATTAAAATAGTTGACGATAAACATAACGGTAAGACCGATAACTTAGTTCGCAGAAGAACTTTCCAAGATATTACTCAGGGTTCATTATAATAAGTTCATAACTTTTAGAACATAGTGGTACGAGTAGATAATTATAATTATGGTTGACTAATCGTGTCGGAATCCAACGCGATAGTTAAACAATACCCGAGAGATCTTTAAAGTCGATGTAAATGAATAATATAAATCCCAAATACATGAATATTAGAATGTTAAATTTTAAAAAGTAAAAATTATGCAAATTAAGCATAGTGGTCCCCTAGGCAAGCTTGTGCTAAGGGGTCCGAACAAAAAAACAATCGTTGCTTTGCACAACTGTGGAAATCAACTCGTAATAATGTTTTTCCTTGGAGTACACCGGATTCGTTTAAATACAGCCGAAGCCTGTAAATCGGCGCTTTGCATCGATACGGACCGGAACTGAATAGGCTGCGAGTAGATAAGGATGTTCTGTGCAGTTGACATCTCACAAACTATCTGTGCAATACGTGTACCGTTTTTTGAGTATTCTCCATTTTTTCTAAGAGCTAGGATGGAGATTTTATTTTTACAGATTTATTTTTTTATTTTTTATTATTGCGATGAATAGCGAGGCGTGCATGCCATAAGCCATTCTCCTGATGATAAGCGACACGACCGCTCATGGACAGTAGCAAAACCAAACACCATGAATTACAAAGCAATACTTGGCATTCCACTGCGCTCGTCACCCTGACTTTTTTTTTTATTCATATTAAAAGCCTTTGTGGGCCAATGGTTAAAACATCAATTGTGAAACGAAAGCGGCGATTTCAATTTATTTATCAACATTTTTTTTTGAGACATTCATAAATTTGTTTCGAGTCTGATTGTTAGACTCGGAAACTCTTTCGTCTCTCGACATTTTTCGCCCCTCCCATTTTAAGAGGCCGGCAACTCACCTACAATCCACTTCTAAATATTCATAGGCTGCGGTAATCACTTACCAATTACCTCCATGATTCGTTTATCGCATGTATGCTATAAAAAACAAATATTTACAAATAGAAATCAAAAATGACCCTAGCCGTTAGCCTACAAATGCTTATCAGGTCAAATACATGGCCTCACAGGGTCACCTACTATACAGTTGGTCCACAAGCGATCAGAATACTGAGTTGTGTTGTTACACGATGTAAGTCTCCTTCATGAATAATTCAAAGCGCAAATTACGCTTCAGTAAGTAGATTAAATCGTATGATGAACCGTGGGTGAAATTTTTAAATTTGGATTATGTGTGGTACCGGAATATGGAATGACATAGGAATAAAAAACATATGTTCACGCCTGTTTATTCTCGAGGGGGTTAGGCAGAGATAGCACCAATGCGACAAATGGTCTACCGTTTCGTCCCTGATATAAGCTGCAAGCCTATTACAAAAATAATAATTATTATAGATTAATAAAGTAAAAAATTAATTAATACTTTAGTTACAACCTTACTTATGTAATTAAACCAGTAATATTACCAGTACAAAAATATTTGCAATTTTTACATATTAGTATGGATTGTACACAACACTTTTGTTTGTATTTTTTGCGTAATAATTTTATTATTGTACCCAGCGTCATTAAAATGTTCCCGTTCCGGGTATGTTCTTTTTCGAACAAAAGTATCGAAAGAGTATTTTATTTAAGGACACGAGATTTACAGCCCACTAGACTATCAAAGCTGTGTAATTCCACATCTGATATACCTTTACATATATGATTATACCGGGTATATCAAGACCGCGACCGAAAACGAAGCCGGTGGTAGTTTTAATGGTAACAAACACAATGAAACTAAAAATTTCGCCAAAAAAGCGACAGATCTTTTTTTGCATTGTTTTAAAGATCATCGTGTTGGAGTGCTAAATACCTAGTTTTTGGGAAAAAAAGAATTTAAACCCTTACGTACCATTGCGTTTTTTAAAATAAAAAGGTGTACATCATTATTTAGGTAAAACTATGTATTTATCACCCAAATACGACGACAAGTAAAAAAATACAAAAAAAGTTGACGATTTTTTAGTTGACGAAATTTTTAGTTGCATTGTGTTTGTGACCACTAAAACTACCACCTGTCTTCGTTTTCGGTCGCGGTCTTGATATACCCTGTATAACATGTTAAAACCAACCCATTACTTAATTGAAAACTCTCTACATGTTTAGAATTGGTACGTAATACCGCGTTCGGGAAGTTCCTTTCACAAGAAACTATCTTCAAATTCCTTGTTAAAGTACAATCGAATTTGACCTGATTCAAAGACGAGGCGAAACGAACAACTTCATTTACCGAACTCTCTAGAATATCTTTGAGTAGATCTTCGGTTTCCATTGTTCTAAGTCGATTACCAAATGTATCTTCGCGACCAGGGGTTAGTAACTTTTAATTTTAAGACCAAGGCCGGTTACGACAAAACCTCTGGATAACAATTTGAGTGGTTTTCCGTTCGGGTAGAATTATTGACGGCGTCTTGGCAATTCTTTGTTCTTTTAAAATTCAGACGAATTCTCTTACTGCGAGTGCCGCGGACAATGCTTCAGGTTTTTTATTTATATGCTAGATTACTTTGAGTTATTCTTTTTTAGTTTATGTGACTTGTTTGTATTTATTTTATACAGGATTTGCTCGTAACTCCGAAGGATTAAACAAAGATGCATTTATTACCATACACAGTAGCTCAGCTTAATTCTATTCAATATGAGATAGGGGAGACTTCAGACTACCAACGTACAATCACAAACAAATCTTATGGGATTTTTGAAACCGCAAAGGTCGCTCAAAGATTTCCTGATATTACAGGAGCCTAATCAAAGTTTAAGGGTGGTACAAAAAAAAAACAAAAAAAGAGCCGGACCCAAAACAATTCGCAGAATATACTCGTACCTACACTCCACCTCTATACAAAATCATACCACACTTAATTCCTGACTAAATACAAGTTCATTATAAGCAAAAACCTCTCGCAATTCCGTAATGCAAATTACATTTACATGGCTTTTATCATCGGATATAATACACTCAGTAAAACCCGCATAATTCTGCTCCATATCGCTTACACCTTTGTGCATTAAGTTTTATAGTGCTAGATGCAACGTTTAAATGTCTGTAATGCTCGCTAAAGGTCAAACAACCGCGCGAAGAGATTGCTTTTAATACAGTCGTATAATTTATTTTATAGTAGGTGTATTTAGTACAAATATGATGTCCTGATTTAGATTAGTCGAGATTATTCAAGGTCATTTGTATGGGAAAATATGTATGTCTTCAAATTAACATAATATTACACTCGTAGCTGTCGATGCAAGCCATAACCCCATTTAGTATAAAAAGTGTCAATTGATAAATTTACAATAAAAACAATGATTGTTAAAGTCATTTCTTTAATTTAATTTATGGGAAGTGGGTTAGGTAAGACAGATCCGAAAGATAATATTGGCTAATATCACATCACAGTGAGAGTCCAAATGTGGCAGGAGCGACCTCTACGATAAAAGCAATGGTGCTAACAATAATTAAGAAAAACTTTTCATAATATCAACTATAGATTATCAATATATGAACATACACGGTAATGCACAACAAAGCTGTACAAAATAAAAACCAGTTAACAATGATCGGCTGTCCTTATCAAAGGTTACTCAGCAATATAGCATGGTCAGACGGAGGTCTTTAAATAAATCAACTTCTTTCAAATCCATAAAATCATCAATTAATGAACAACAAAACTTTTATAACTTAAAATACGTCAATGCTGGACAACGTAATATTTTACCTTTTATCTTATAATTTGTTAATATTATTGTTTACACTATTTATTGATAATCTTGTAGCCAGAGTAACTACTGGTCATAATGAGACTTAACATATTGTGTCTCCGGAGGGCGAGCGCAGTACAATGCCAAACACTGTTTTGTAATTCATGGTTTTGTTTGGTTATGCTACTGTTCATGAGCGGTCATGTCGCATTGTCGACACAACTCCGATTTCCAACCACTAAGTTCTCCGGAACTTTGCCTAAATTAAACTGTGATAGCAATCAGTACGCCATATCCTAATTGAATTAAAATCAATAGAAACGTAAGTTATTAAGACGCAACGAGCATAAATAATTCTAATCAGTTGGTCTTAAATACCTACATTATTCATCGTCGCACGCCGACAACACTTGTGAGAATTTGTAAATTAGATTTGCATACAATTTATTGAGATGTTAGAAGCGATTTTGTACTTCGTTTGGTTGTTAGTAGTGTTTTAAACCTTGGTAAAATTGAAGAAAAGACAGTCTGGACTACAAAATTAAAGAAACATAATTGTTGTATTGTTAATTTTCATTTGGTGTCAATAAAGAATATTCATAAATAAATGTAGGTTTACATATCTAACCCTGAAGGGGTAGGCACCGATTTCGAGAGTGATTCTTTTTTTAACGACCTTATTACCATTCAAAGACGTGGTAGAGAACGAACCAGTGAAGTTAAGAAAAAGCATTGCATAACTCCGAATTCGAAAACAAGATTTCACGGTTCACAGCCCATACACGATGCTTCTAGGTCAATGAGACGGTTAGTGTATTAATCACTTAAGCCGTAGTTCAAACTGTCTGTAACCTGCAGTTTCATTCTACCACCTTTGAAGTATGAGGTGCACCTATTTTGCATTATCCATTTAGTATCGTTATGTTTAGGGGATCGCATCTGTAACTTTAAAGTCAATAATACCATTGATTACTTAGATATTTATTCGTTAATTGATTATAACATAATTACTATAAGTACTTATTGCATAATTTATGTTAAAAAAGGCAACATGAGATAAAATCAGCATAATACAGTCCTTAAGTGGATAACAATGCCTGGCCTTTTGAGAAACAAATTGAGATCTCCGGGTAGGATCAGGATAATCGCCGCAAAAAGCTGTATTGGTTTCGATAGGGAAGTCTAAATGTTATATAATTTATATTACGGCTGCGTTCGTGATATAAATAAATATACGCAGCATTTACATACTTAGCCTTAACCTCACAAATACCTGTTACAAATACATGTAGATCGCACCAATATTCGTCTCAGTGCGGAAATCGAACCTACGGCCAGTGTCTCAACCAGCTGTGTCACAAAGTCTATCGATGTATAAAAATCTATGCGAAACGAGATACCGCTAGTTTTATTCTTTACAATGTCTGGTTTTGGTCTAGTTGCTATGTCTACAATGTTCGTCACAGTTACAAAGGAATAGAAATGTAGACGATATTGAACCTTCGTCAATCTTACTGCCAACTAAATGTGACAGCAAAGAGGATATCGCAGCGGTTTTCTGAGGGACAAAGGTTTTTAGGGCTTACAAAGCAAACTAAAGTCTAGTCTAGACTGTAGAATAAAAAAAAGAAGCTCAAACAAGCACATTCATTTATTTTATTGACAATTTGACTACAATGGTCACGAAAAATGCTATTTGTACGTTAAATAATAACTTAAAACATAAGATATCACTTCGGTTTTATGATGGACAAAGATTTCCAGGGTGTACCAAGAAAAATGTGGTCTAGACTCTGAATCAGCCCAAATACATTCCACTGCAGGGCACGGGCCTCGTCCATAATCGAAAGTACGATTGCGAGGGGTTAGGCCATATAGTCCACCATGCTGGTGTGGTGTGGTGGTGTGGTCTAAACTCAGAATAAATAAAAATACATAAACAACACATTCATTTACTTTATTGATTTATACTGCAATTTTTGAAGAAAGTAGTATTTGAACACCGAAAGTAAAAAATAATTCAATATACAACCTAAAAACCTCTAATACATGTGATAAGCGCGACAAAGGCTTAATTGATTATTGAATTACAACAAAAGATCCTTTTGTTTGCTCTCTATGAGCTCATTATCTATGGTTTATCCTATCCGCCGATATCAGCCAATATTGAACTCGATGGACGATAGCGCACGATTAGCCGTATCAATGATACTTTATTAATACACAATTTACTTTGTAACACATGTACACACGCTCACGCTTATATCAGCTAAGGGATACGCATACTGAAATTGTGAAAATAGTAGAACCCACAAATCACCATCAATTTAATTAATATTGCATTTTTTAAAAGTAGGTATATATTTATTTTTGCAACGATATTTTTTAATCTGGATATATCTGTGTATATTATACTATACATGTATAATATGTTATTGTTTTAGTATGTATGTATATTTAAATATAATTCTTTTCTTTTCAAATACATTTAGTACACATGCCGCTCCATATTTCTCGTGTTCTTCTATCCATTGGTTGTCTGGCAGAGATCACCTTGAGTGATAAGAACGCCACTTGCACTGTGTTCTCTTTAATGTTTATTTTTTTATTTGTCACTGGTGTACAATATAAATTAATCAACGAAGCTTTTCCAGTCTCAGATGTGATAAGAATTAAAAAAAAAGCAGCATCCTTTCGCTGTGGTTGACAAAAATTGCAGTCCCGAGCAACGCAATAATATCTTTAGGAAATACAGTTCATGCACCCGGCCGGTAAATCAATGACGCGAATATTCAACGGGATTCAATTGAAATCAATCTTCAAGGTGTTATTAATAAAGCGTAGATGGTGACTTAGCATGAAGTAAGCAGTCAGTTCGTCATGGAGCAAAATGGTGAAAGCGCGAAAATCAATGCTGCTAAACATAATCTGAATACAGATTAGCGAATTTAAGCATTAATCCGAAACAAAAAGGACGAAATAAAACATTGTGGGAAAATTACACATTGATATAATAATTTTTAACGCATTTTATCGCGAGTTTGGTTTAATATAATTTACATTATTCAACTTCCCGACGTTTCGACGTCGACAAAAAAGGAATTTACTTGTACTACAGTTCAAATTTCATACTAAAATATCGAACTCTTAAAAAAATGTTTCTTCAATAGCTTCAATTGTAGAGCGGTGAATATTATTTTTTTAGCACCACTTAATAAATTTTTTTAGTATGAAAAATAAATGGATATGAAATAATATGGAGTATTTTTTTGGTAAAATATTTTTTTCCATCATAACTAATCAATTATTTTGCAGCCCAGGTTATCCTTTTTTAGAATAAAATCGGGCCATAGTATCTTTTGTATTTCACGCTCAAATAACAAGCTACAAGGTAAATAAAAAACTTAAAACGAAGGCGACGGGCAGCCAAGAATTCAGAAAGAAAATGTTACAAAAATATATTTTTGAGTTTTATTACTAAGCCAGCTGGATCTGCTATCTAGCTAGTATTGCGACGGGGCTTTTATAGTGCGACCACTCTGTTTTGCGGATTGCTGAAATTTTTCAAGAAAAGGTAACCTCAATGTATCAGCCTATCATATTTATATTCTGTGATATTTATTTTTGTATTCATTTCTTCTTAAAGGTCGTAACACTGTTAGTGTGTGACATGTAATCACTGTTGCGTTATGGTTTGAAGCACATTGTAGCCTGCATTGCGGAGCATTAAAAGACTCTTAAGTCTCAGAGTGATAGACTGACGCAGTGCAGCCTTATTCATAAGTTTTAAATGGTTTTGCTGTTGTTTAAGAGCTTGTGTGAAGCTTACCACTTAGCGAATAGCTTGCTCGTCTCATCATTCACTCATATTCAAAAAAATAAGCTCTACACTGGTCAGTCTAGACATTTTTTCAAGCTATCTATAGAATGACGTTAGCTAAATATTAAAGAAACATACTGATGATTTAACAAACTCAGAGGCGCCAAGTACTTATATCAAAGCCAACAAAATATACAAGTATACGTGTTGGCCGTGGAGCCGGTATTTGGAGTTCATTTACCTTCAATACAATAACAATTGTGATTACTTCGCCACGAAGCGATTGAAGTATCGCGCCGGCCGAAATTATTAGCCGGCTTAGATGTATCCGGACGTGGCAGAGGTATTTTATTTTATTTGGGAACCTCCAACGAAGGAGACACAACATATAATGAAGACATTGGTATAGCGTTATTCTAGTTTTCATTGTGACGTGTTCTTCAATTATAGGAGACCACAGCATGCAAATTTAAACTTCATACAATAGGAAAAAAAATAGGCTTAGAATTTGAATTAAATAATAAATTAGAAAGTAATTTGAAAGCGGTAAAACAGATTATAACATTAGGAAAAATTTAAAATGCATGCATTAAAGCATTTAAATAACAAACTATAGGGACTGTAGAACTGATACGACTTCCAGCTATAGCTGATACTTAGAAGTATAACTAAAACAAGAACGAAATGTGTTTGAAAAATGTGTTAAGCTTCATACAAACGTGTATCCCTTATTTATCTTCTTTAGGTGGCCTTTTAAAAATCCTATTATACTTGCACAACATATAGGCAGTGCAAGGCACTCCTGGGAATATAATTGTATTATAGTAAAAGTATAAATTATAACTGCCTCGACTGCCTCGGTGGCGCAGGTATGATATGATTACGAAGCTGAGGTCTCAGGTTCGAATCCCGGGTTGGGTAACGTGATATTGGATTTTTTTATTCTTAATCATCCCGGAGTCAGGAATTTGTGCCCGATATGGCGATAGGCTCGCCCCCTGTCACATTACGGGGCGGTACATACAAGGCGAAACGTGGGTGTCCTGGTTGCACCTCTACATACCCCTTCTGGGAAAAAGGCTTGAGTTTATGTATGTGTGTTTATGTATAAATTATAAATCAGCCACTGAATTCGTTTTATTAACGGCACTAAAATTTAATTGTATAAAAAAATTCTTACGAATTCTTATCGAAATGATTACAAAAAAGCAGACTTAAGACATAATATTAAGATAATCTTTATAGGCCATCTAGTTATAATATCGTAAATCATCGTATGTTTTTAGTAATTTCAGATTCTTATAAGGGGAAATAATTTTCAAAGCCTTCATTACAGTCGTAAGGATCGTTTTCATGACCAATTAATTCAGAATTCTGAGTGGAACAGTAACATCTGTCTTAGATATAAATTACCTTACGCAAAATATCATTGCTAGTCGCGAATAAAAGGCAATTTACATATAATTATTCTTGTAAAGTATAAGAAACGCAAGGCCTAAATTTGATGCCATGTACAGATAACATAAAATATGTTCAGTAATGCAAATCTTTTTAATTATTGAAAATTTCGTATTACTTAAATTAAAAATAAATATTAATTTTGTCTCGTTTTTCACGAGATTTCGTTCTTGAAAGTCGATATAACCATAAAAGAATTTCTCAGTATTTCATCCTAAGTTCCAGTTGTTTCGGAGTATACACGGACAAGCACTTAGGAACGTGAAGTTTTTCCCCGTTTCACAATATCCATTCCTCTTGATTATCAAATAGTCTTTGTGGCGGAGTTGGTTAGACAACGGCTGTTGAACGTGAGGGTGCGGGTTCAATCCCCGCACCGAGGTAAATATCTGTGTGATCCACAGGTATTTGTTTCGGGTCTGGGTGTTTTTGAGGCCAAAAGTCTCTCGTAGTTTGTAACATACGACACAAGACTCGATGTTAGCGTGGGGTCAGCACTATATAGCTGTGGGTGTATTTATTTATTTATCTCCCCCGGGATCGCTAGGAATGTGACGTTTAGACGGCACGGTTGCCAATTGGCACTCATAAAATTATTACGAAATTACTGTTTTCGTAAGACATATTTAAACAAGTATGCAGTTGCTAAATTAATTAGCAATAGCTTGTGAAATAGCCAGCTATTTATTTATCATCCACTATCATACGCCACGCTATACAAACATACACCAATTTATTTATTATAATTATAATTCATGATTGTAAAGCTTCCATTATTTAAAGTGTTAGTCTCATTCATTAAAACAAACGATAAAATTATGTACGTTTTACTGCATACCCACATTGACTTATATTCTACCGATAGACGAGACACATCAAAGAAATAAAGTGCCCCCGTATTTTAAAAGCACACTTACCTGGTATTTTATTAAAATATTGTAACTTCAGACGATTTGCTTTCGGTTTGATGGCGAAACATTCATTTAATACTTTTAAACGTATGCGATAAGGCGTACTGCACTGTCACTGTCACGAAGCAAACTGATTCAAGTGTGGTGCATGCACCGCAAGTAGGTGGGACACATATTTGTACTGAATGTCTTATCTAGTGTAACATTGATATCGATGCATACCCATGGATGTTCTCTATGACTCAAATAAATTAAGATAATATTAATTTACCACGCTATCCTAGTGTGCTAGGTGGTTTTGACTATCATAATTTTATTTGTCGATAAATTGCGGATTTAAGTATCAACGACATTTTATATTTTCGTGTCAACAAAAAAAAATTGTCTACAAATAGCCTCATAACTACAAAGTCGAAAGTTGACGCTGCGCCGTGAATTGGAACCTATGACCTCAGTTTTAGCAGTCCGGTCCGTTACCAACTAGGCCATCGCCCCCTTTTTAATCAGATGAATATTACCATTAAACATGTTTATCCAATAAATTCACGTTAACTATCGAAAGAACGTAAACGAAAGTTTTTATTTTACCAATAAAGAAGCTTTTGCTCAAACGCCGCTCGTCAAAGGAACCGCCACTTTGCTTTCTATGCTTCCTACGTGCGGTGCGGCGCGGCGGCCTCCTTTGATGGGATTATCGCCGAATACGGTTATTGACCTTCAACAGCTGATTACGGGGTCATGATACTTTGATATAGAATTTAATAGTTAATTACTCGTTATGTGTTAATATTTGGGTTGTTCTATTATAAAATTGGAAATTGACCTCTTTTCATCAATCATCATTCATATTGGTTATGTAATAATACGAGTATTCATACAATAATTGGCTTAATATCTCTTAAAAGCAACTATTTATTATTACCTGAACTTTTTTTGTCTTCTCTATTATATCATAGCATCTTTGCTTACCTGAAACAAAAAAAGAACGATTAATAAAAACATTGCTTTTACGTAAATACCATAAAATACTAATAAATAATATACTTAATATAATAAACTACTTAATATTATATAATATAAGTATCACAACGAATATCTTGTAAATAGACAATAAGTACTATGTGTATTGACTTGTCATAAGAGCTATTTAATTGTTTACGTGACCAATAAACGAATTTCATATCATTTCATATGTTCATATATGTATGCAACTAAATCACACCGCTTTCGAGCTTTCGAAACTAATAACGCACGTTTATTTTTTCATACCGTTTGACTCATTGAAGCCGGTCTCCTGAAACCAAAATATGTATTGTGATTATTCCCGGAATGCTATATTCCTTATTTACTGGTGGTAGGTCTCTCATATGTAAGAGGCCGCCTAGGTAGGTACCACCGCAATGTCTATTTCTCCCGTCAAACAGCAGTGTAAACGCACTGTTGTGTTCCGGTTTGAAGGACATTGTAGCCAGTTTAACTACTGGACGTAATAAGACTTAACATCTTATGTCTCCGGACGGCGAGCGCCGTGGAATCCCAAGCATTGCGTTGTAATTCATGGTGCTGTTTAGGTTTGCTACCGTCCATGCTAGTCTCGCCATTCACCGCAATAAACAAAATCCTTAATAAATCCTTATGGTAGGTATTTCTCGCAGGTGGATACCCTATTTGAATAACACCATCAGTTGCATAATAAGTGCAGTGTATTTAGATAACTTAGCCGCGCCACTGTTAAAAAATTCTGCTATTTGCTCTATTTTCTTGGTGAGCTTTAGTTCTTATTACTATGATGTCACCATCATGACGTCACAGGCATTGGCGAGAATTCAAAATTAGGTCAGTAACAACCAGTGAATTAAAGTCATAAAATGTAATTAATTAAGCGTAGGAAATTACTAATGTTACTCGCAGCGTTTCCTGTCAGCCAACACGCAATTGCTAACGCGCTAAACCAATTAATCCGTAATCGGCTAATGCGTTTGCTAATATATTTAATTTGGTAAAGGTATTGGCGATAGGCTCGCCCCCTATCACATCATGGGGCGGAACATACAAGGCGAAATGTGGGTGTCCTGGTGGTGCCTCTGCCTACCGGTTCTGGGATAAAGGCGTGAATTTATGTATGTATGCATTGGCAATAAAATTAAGCGGTTCTGGTGGTATGGTGACTATATTGACAATAGTAAGTTCAAACGTCCGAGAGGCCGATGTCCAATCAGGTGGCCTGATCAAATCATCTCATCATCTCGACCTTGAATACCAAACTTCATATTGCGCTCCACGTTGCCCAAGAAAGAAACAGTTGGCGCAGCATGATCAAGACAATGATTACTCCATGTTCCGGGGACCACGAAACTCAGCAATGAGGAAAACGATGCGAGGAGGAGTTAGACTCTATGAACCCAACAGAGATACGTGTGACAGACTTTGGTCTCGGAATCCAAACAGAAGATTGTGTGACTTACTGGTGGTAGGTCCCTCATATGTGAGAGGCCGCCTGTGTAGGTACCACTGCAATGTCTATGTCACAGTAACTACTGGAAATAATGAGACTACATCTTATGTCTCAGGATGACAAGCCAAGTGGAATGCCAAGAATTGCTTTAGTCATGGTGTTGTTTGGTTTTGCTACTGGCATATATATCGTATCGCCTACCATCAGGCGAATGGCATTCATCGCAATCAAAAAAATTGTGCCGTGAGATAAAAAGTTGCCCAGATTTTATGATACCCAGGACTATCAATGTGTATTTTAGTAATATAGGAGTGGTGGTTAAACTTCTAACATCATCATCATTAGCATCCTTTACCATATAAATCAAATTGAACCAGATTATAACCAACCTCACTATTAATATTTTAATGGTAAGTACGTTCAACAATATACTTCCTGGGAAGAGATGATGATTATGAAATTTATAACCAGTACATTAATCATTAGAAAGTGTTAAGGAAGTGCTTACTATAGGATGAAGCAACTAAGTGGCAAGCTCGTTAACTGTCGCTGCCGTGGTTTAAGTAAACTATATCATTAGGTATCGATTTTGCGTTGACGTGTCGGTATTAGTGTAAGGTTTAATTGGGTGTGTTGGGTATTCGTTACACCTAAATTGTATTTACTGCCTCGGCGGCGTAGTTGTACTACGGTACGACTACAAAGCTGAGGTCTCGGGTTCGAATCCCGGGTCGGGCAAAGTGATATTGGATTTTTCTATTCATTATCAGTCCGGAGTCAGGAATTTGTGCCCGATATGGCGATAGGCTCGCCCCCTATCACATCATGGGACGGAGTATACAAGGCGAAATGTGGGTGTTCTGGTGGCGCCTCTGCCTGTCCCCGAAGGGATAAAGGCGTGAGTTTATGTATTTATGTATGTATGTATGTAAATTGTATTTAGTAATGAAGTAATTTATTTTGAGGACCGGGAAAAGAGCAAGCACGTCACCGAATATTTTTAAATGTTCTCAGTGATAGAGCCACGTATAAACCAACATACTCCACCATAAATATTATAGCTCGACTTCTAGAATGGTAATATGAATTATTAAAAATCTCTCTTTTAAAAGCTTATTTCATTGCTAATGCATTTCGTGCCATTAAAGAGATTACCGGGGATCAAAATACGCTTGCCAGTCTCTTCTTTCAAGTCTTCTTATATTTAAGGAATTTACTTAAAGAGTTTAATCTCACTAAATAAATAAATAGATGGACCTAACCCCACACCAAGATCTAGTCTGGTGTCATGGGTATCAGAAACTACGAGAGACTTTTCGGGCTCACAAACACCCAGACCCGAAACAAATGCCTGTGGATCACACAAACATTTGTCTCTGTACGGGGTTCGAACCCGAGGTCTCTCGTTTCACAGCCGGCGGCTAATTAACTGCGCCAAGATGGCTGTCATAACCACTAAAGACAAAAAGTTAAAATTCATGAGTACCGATGAGCACTTTCCATCAATTCATCGTACTACCCATTTGCTCCACAAAAAAGGAAGAAATAAACCACAAAAGAACAAGACATACCTGGCCACAACAACGCGTATGATCGACAATTGCTAATAGAAAGTGTATGATAAAAACTACAATTGGACGTTCAGAAAGTTTCATTAGACAGGCACGTACTGAGAATAATTTATGCCGCAGCTTACGTTCGACCTCGATCTAAATTATGGTATTAAACGGGTAGATGTTCATTATTATTTTAGAAATATACGTATAGGTTTAGACTTATTTCTTTGTATAATATGACATTAGCGACATTCTGGGGAGAGATTGGACTTTCATGAGACATTGCAAGATCGATCAAATTGAGCGTCTAAAATTCTTTACAGGAATTTCAAATACCCACTACTGAGTTGTTTTTATCATTGAGGGCGCTGATATTAAATTCTCACAAAGAATTCTTAGGTGCCACTGTTCCCTCACGCTGTTTTTTATCACTGTTAACTGAACCATAAAATATTCGATGAATACACACATAATTTCATGAAGTATTAGTCTCATCGCAGACACTTACCTACGAACATTGTCTTTCCAGCCCAGTGACTTCCAATAACGCCATCGTTTACGCCGGTAATAACACCCGAAAAATAATCTACACAAGTTGCAAAAAAATCCTATTCTTAAAAAAGGAACTTTAATCCAAAAAACGCTGACATTTATATAAGAATTACAAAAATTAGTTTCATTTGGTCCGATACCGTAGTACCTTCCTGCTCACGTCAGCTCTCATTAGGAGGGCGCAAACGTGACGTCATAAACAAAATGGCTCCTTTCACAAATGGATATTTTTATTATAAGCATTTATATGAATCTGCTTTAACAACTTCGGATTATGTATTAAATAGAATTATGGAATTAGTGGCGACTGGCGGTTGAAGATCAAAATTTAGAGAACAAAAATAGATTACCACAATACTGATATTATAAACACGTCAGTCAATATACGTCTCACTGCTTAACAAAGGCCTCCTATACGATTACCATCCATCACCGGTTTAACGCAGATCGCTAGAATTTACGTACCTTTAAATTAAGTAGATTCTTTAAACGTCGATTTTTCACGGTTTTTCACCTTTACCGCAAAGTAAAGTAAGCTGAATTGTCAATCCAGTCAAGCTGAAAATGTCACTCGACGAACAAAGTACAGGAAAAGCACATACCCAACATAAAGGGGCCACAATCGCCTCCCAAGCAAAACTTATATTACTTTGGGGTATTATATTTGCCAGGCTCTAAATTTCTCCCGTGGAATTTATTCATCCGCCAGCAATCCCGTAAGCCTTGCTTAATATCGTGTTACGCTTACAGCATCCAGGATTTAATTAAAAATAAACATGGTGCGTGCGGCAGGTCCAACATCGCTTCATATTAAAACATTCATAAAATTGTTCATTTTGACACCATGTGACTGAGGGGCATAGAAACTAAATAAGTAATTTAAGTGAAACGCATCTCCTTTAATCCCCCTCAAGAATCTTTTACTATATATCACACAATAACTTTTGTGATATAAAAGTGTTGTACTTAAATCTTGAATTCTGCTGGAGGTTACATACTTGCGATAGCGCCAGATCTAATAACATATTATTATCCAATAAATTCTAAAGTCAATGTACTATGAAATACCATAACAATTATACAATACCTAATTCACTCACCATTGCAATCGAATATCCTTCAAGTAAAAAGCACCCCTGCTAATACACCATAAAATTGAATGCAAATAGAATCACTAAAAAGTCGTAAGTAGTTGCAGGAGTAACGTACTTACGTCCTTTTGGAACGGTAAACACATCGCCAGCTTCCAGCCGCAATTACGAGCAAAAACCAGTGATTCACATGGGAATGGGTCCTGTCCCTTTCTCCTGGCACAAACCAGTCCTATACATGCCCGTACAAAGCCATAGGAAGTAAAAATAAAAGGTTCTGAGTGTGTAAATCAGCGGATCGTCGAATTTTACGAGGCACGTTTCTCTTTAAGTAAAAAGTCAGATTAACTCCATACATCATTTCCTTAACAGGGTAATTTATTTACCGACTATTTTTGTTATGGATGGTTTTTGTCACTGGGAAGTAAATTTGGTTAAGGTTACGGTGTTTTGAGGTCGAATACTTAAATTCTTAATATCCTTTGATGTGGTTTTGTTAAAACTTTTCCCGTTGCTCTTTCATTCCGTAAAATCAGTGGAGTATTCAATCAATACTGCAGAATAATTTAAAAAATTACATCTCCAGAATCATGTGTCAATAAATAATACGTAAAAATCTCGTTTAAACAGATTGGTACAAGACGATGAAGCGATTAACTACGGCTCTTTTAACAAGCGGAACTAAGTGGTTCACATTCGCTCCCGGTGTTGATGCGAAACATTAACCATATAACACTGCGGAACTGTGAGTTTTGCACTTGTGTCATGTCTTTTGAACTCTATTTGTATTATATGTATATTCTGTTTTATTATCAAGATCGGAGAAAAAAGATGGCAAATTAGTTTATATTGACGCTGCATATGGCAGAATAGATAGTAACGGTTTTATTCATAGACAGTTTTAAAATCTATTTTTATTATCGAATGTTTGGTCTTCTTCGCTCAAACTGAATTTAAAGTCGTTCGAAAGGGACAAAACATTCGATAACTAAAATAGGTTTTAAAACTGTATAAGGCCGTTAGTGTTCCGATACTTCCTAAGCAGCCAACGTGCCATACCATGGTACGTATGAAAATAAACCGAAAGTGAGGAGAAAAAATTGACGCCATCCAAAATGGGTAACGTCAACATATTCTCGAATGTTAAAACCAATAATGAAACAGGTCCCTAAAGTAATAACCGAATAAATTGAGGAGATCACGATTCCGCAGAGACGTTGGCGTCGGACCGGTGTTTTGATTGGATCGGATTTTTTTGAAATCGATTCACCGTCTCAACTAATAATCTTCCATCTTGACTGCGTGACGTGAATACAATTCGCGGAAGTTGTCCCGCGAAGGGATTGCGTTCAGTTTCGATTTCAAAACTGTTAATTTATGAGAATGCAAATTGCGCGCTCTCCGAGTCGGGAAACTTATCGTTTTTATCTGATTCGCTGTTTCAAATTAATGTTCGTGAAAGTGTTTGTTTACGGTTTTAATGTTTATGTTGATTGTTTATTATGTTAACTAGCTGCAGGGATACAACGGTTCCAAAGTTTTAGCATACGTAACGTAAATGGTAGTGAATAAGTAGTAGACAAATAGAAACAGAGAAAGTCCAGCGCTGGCAGATACTTGATGATTTGGAGATGATTTGGGAAACATCGCATGCCATGGTAATGCTTCTCTGTTTTGTATGTATGACCAAATGTATGTGATTCCATATAATATCGTTTTAAATTACGTAGATAAATAATTTTCTAATTCTGTTAACTACGTAAATGTACATACTTATACATACCTACTTAGTACTTATGTATTGTCTGCGTATGAAAATCTGCATTACCGAGGCGCCGGTGTAATATTACAGAAATTGTATTACACGTCAATCAAACAATGTAATTTATTGTTTGCGATTGTTACCACACCAGTACCTTCATAATGATATGTCCTATATTCCTCGCGCAGCGCTTGCGTAACCACGTCGGTAAACGACTTTTTCGAGCCTTAATACATCGACATCCATTACCGAGTTAATAGCAAATACCTTATTACGCTTGTGGAGAAACGTAGCAATGTATATGATCGTGGCTGAATACGTCGTTAGTTTGCAAGTGTTGTTGGAAGTAGAGCGACGATCGTGTTACATGCAAGCATGTTCCGAGACGGCTAACATTTCCTCGAAGACGTGGACAAAATTAAACTTAGGAACAAAATTCTTAGCAAGCACTAAAATGTCTTTAATGTTTCATAAACACGTCTAGAAAATTATGGCAACAGATCCCGTCTCATTAATAAGTGATGTAAGGAAATTCTTTGGTGAATTCGTTTAAAAATGAAATAATAATTATGTAACACTTAGATATAAAAGTACACATTATTAACTTCTAGTGACTAAGCAGGTATATTAAGCTGTTTTTCCAAGTCAGTTGGAGATGGGTGTGTTTTACACAAGATATAAGGGTTTTTAATAGAAAAAAAAAGTTATGGTAGTCTTGTCACTTTTTATCACATCCTGGAACAGCATTATTTTTAGGATCTGTTTTTTAGTAGCTGTTTCTCGTCTGCTTACCACTTCAAGGTTAACTTTAACTTTTGTATATGGACCTAAGTTCCATTCGCTTTACGTAGTCAATTTTCCATTAATTTTTGTTTTGCTACTGTCCATGAGCGGTCATATAGCTTACCATCAGGTGAATGGCATGCTCGTCTCGCCATCTATAGCAATAAAAAAATTGTGTTAGGTATCTATCAAACGTTCCTGTTTGAGTTTACTAGTGAAACCCAAAGTACGCTACAAACCAAGTACATTGAAACATCTTACAAAGCTAAATCACGAAATTACAAACGGCCATGACATATCATTCGGAATACGACACGTAGGGAATGTGCTTCGTGACTGCGGGCACATCAGCTCAAATGAACCTTTGAGAAATATGATGATTGCAGAACTTCAGCTACTGAACATCGAATGCTGTGTGGTTAACTGTTTGCTACTGTATCAGAATTCATAGCTATGTTTTTTTTTTCAGAAGCTGTTACTCTTCGAGACACTGCGGAGCTCGGCGCCAATTCTTTGCTTGCTGCTGTTGATCCTGGCTGACAGGAGTTGCAGTGGTGGGCGTATGGGTCGGTCTCTTTGAAAAAGCTGTACCCGACATTTTTACAAACTTAATGCCTCTTTTTTACTGCCTTTTCTTAAGAAAAGAGGATGGAAGTTGGAGGTTTTAGGAAGAAGGGAATCAGAGGTCGACAGGTCTCAGGCAATCCCAATGACCAGGACCAGATACACCACGACAGTAAAGAACTTCATATTGCTATATCCTTCGTCAGTGGCAGTACTCGAATCGTGTTGGCTTTTGAACTTTATTCAAGACTGCAATAAGGTCTCGTCATTTACATTAAGCATAATTAAAAAATGAAAATCGTATATACATATTCACACTTTCATTACAATCCTTTGATAAAATTGTTAAAAACAGATGGTTTTTTTATATCAGCACTATAGGCCAAAGAACCTAAATCTCCCAGCTCAATGAGTATTATAAAACATAAACCAAAACAAGATCCGCTGAACATACAATATACGGTAGTGTATGACAAACTCATAAAATTTGAGCGAAAGCGCAGATACAACTTTACCCATTCATGGAACGGGGGCTATGAATGTGAGAGTAGGAGACAGCATGCAGAGCATGGATAACTAACGAATTGGGAATGTTACGGTTTATAGCTCATAATTCGTAAAACAAGCAGTTAGAAATATCTTAACACTGGTATCTTACTGGTACTGCACTTATGTTATCTTGGTCTAATTTTGGAAAGGAATTTTTCCTTTCTTGAACATATTAAGAAAGTCGGGGAAAAATCGAAAAAGAACTTTTTTGCTCTGACAAGAATATCGAAATCAACGTGGGGGCTATCTTTCAATACATTAAAAACCATCTATGGAGCGACTTACTTAGGATGTATTACTTACGGATCCCCCGTATGGGCTGATAGGGCCACTATCGGTGCTGTGCGAAGGAAATTGCTCCAGAGCCAACGTTTGGCGTTGATATTCTTGTGTAAGGCGTATAGAACTGTTAGTACCGAGGCTTTGCCTGTCCTAGCGGGTGTACTTCCAGTCGACCTGGAGGTACAACGTCGCGCCGCGATGTATTACTCAACTAGAGAGAATATGGACAAAAGATTTTTTAAATTCACGTGAACTTTTAAAAGTAGACAGATTATTTAAGCCGCTCTCAGTTGTATATAACGAACTAATAGATGAATGGCAAAATAGATGGGATGTATCTTTGAAGGGTCGGCATCTATACCAATATTTTCCATGCGTGCGTGATCGTTTGACTAAGACTTGGCTAGATATCGATTATTACGTATCACAGTTTCTTACGGGCCATGGTAACTTTAAGTCTAAACTGTACTCATTTAAGCTCGTTGATTCGCCTGCGTGCTCATGTTCAACACCTTATTGCGAATATGAGCAGTCCGCGCATCATATACTTTGGGAGTGTAGTCTTTGGCAGAATGAGCGTAAAACCATGCTAGATAGTATGCAAATAACATCTGGAGTTGTATACTACACGGACCTTGTGGAGACTAGGCAGAATTTCCGTGCTTTCCGGCGATTTTGCCATACCTATTATTGGAATCAAGTATAACAGCTTACATATTAGGTCCCATTTAAATGTAATAATCACTATTCCGTGGTGCTTTACAGCTGGCTTCTCTAGCTGTAAATGTCTTTATGCGAGGTTGTTTACCTCTTTAGCTCATTGTTTTGTCACCCGCTTTATTAGGGAGGGAAGTGGACAATAATTTATTTCCAACTCCTCCTATTAATTTTACCTTTTTGATTGATTTCGTTGCGGGTTAAAGACAAGTTAGACATTCCCGGAGACGCGCTGAGCTTCAATGCTCAGTGTCATTAAAATGCGTGCCACTGTTGATCCTGGCTTACAGGAGTTGCAGTGGCGGGTGTGAGGGCGGGACAGTCTCCTGGTACTGCACTTACCATCAGGTGCAATGCAGTCACTATGCCGTGCCAGTTAAAAAGAAAAAGAAGTATGACAAAGTGCCTCTAATGCATGATGATAAGCGCAGCGCCATTTCGATAGATCATAGGTTCCCTGCGGGGGTAGTACCTGCCTATTGAGCGCTGAAGCTTTTCGTGGGGACATCAGCGGGTCTAAAGACAAATGGTGGACGTTATAACAGTCAAGAAATAATAGACAGAGTCCACGACACGTTGGGAACCAATGACATAGAGTATCCACCGATACAAGAAGGCTATCTCTAACTGTCGGAACAATTATGTCGGCCTAGTTTTAGCCTCGGGCTCGTATACAGAATATAAACCTGATGTGCGAGGAACTAACGTATTTTACAATGAAAAGGACCTTAACAGCTGTGTACAGACGCCATACGTGCGCATACGAATATATCACCGGCACCGATAAACCTAACATTAATCTTACGATCAAATATAATTTCACATTTACGATTATTGTTCTTGCTATTGCAGAGGTCTAAGAAAGTAAGGAAACCATTATAAGGCCATGTACTTTTAACTAAGTAGTCTGTAATCTGTACTATAGAAAGCGTAAGTTTAGTTTACAGTTTACACAAAACCATTCTGGCTTTTATGTTTGATGAAAAAATCTGTATTGTAGTCATATTTTGTCGCACGCCGTATGTTTTAGGCAATATATAAACATTTTCAATAGGTAGTTTATATTTAAATAAAATATGTTCGTATTGAAAAGTAAGAACGCTTTCGACGCGACTAACTACAAAAAACGAGGAAAAACTGAAAGTGACATTCTATTACCAGACTTGTAATCAAAAGCTTAATTGATTCCTTACAAGCGTTAATGGATTTTATTAAAACATTTTCATATTTAATATCATAGTTGTCAGGTGTCACAGTAATTACAATAGATTTTGTTCGTGACTAAATTGACCTCTAAAATTCGACCAGGAAGTCACACCTAGGAAAGGTAAAATACCTGTTGGAATATTTAAAACGATTAAAAAATCATTATTTGTTTATGAAGACAGGTCTCAGGATTATTTTCCAGAATAGTAAAAGTAATAATAATCACAGCCTGGATTAATCTCCAACGTGCATAAAATGTTTTGAGTTGTGTTTTTCTATACGTGTCAGATAAAGGACATAGATTAAAATACATCAATTAAGAAAATATACCAATAATTCACCACGCCAATAAAATTTACAAATATTTGTTAATCACACAAACAATTGATCCAACTTAGAACATAGACTTTTATATTCGATTTTCCAACCTCTACGTTACATAGATCGTAAATTAAATTTAAATATATAATTTCAAAGGCGGATAGGACCACTTGTCAGGATAAAATATAGCCTTCAAATGGTCGAGTTTGTACTAAATTGGGTTGGGAGGAATCAAAAGCCTAGACCTCTGGCGTTGTAAGGGTAGACCACAAATCCAAAATTCAGTTCTAATAAATTAAACTGGGCAAACCTAATTAAATTACGAGGATTCCGTAAGGATTTATTTTATTACTTGATATACTATAACATTAAAAGATTTATTTAATTTTTTTAATGCGATGAATGGCGTGTCGAGCGTGCCCTTCGCCTGATGGTAAACGATATAAACGTTCATGGATAAAAGCAAGATCAAACAACACCATGAATTCAATTAAAGATATGAGAAACCCACCACCGGTATATAATTCTTCCATACAAGTTTGTGTTAAGACTGAAGTGTCAAGAAGTAGATATCCGACCCGGGTCACGAACAAGAAAACAGACATCAAAGTTTACGTATAATTAAAATACACCTTAACTATTAAACATAAAACAGGTGTGTGTATTTGCAAAATAATGAAAGACGTTCAAAATATGTCATAAGCATATTGCAGCCAGTTTTTTCTAGAAATAAAAGGGGGAAAAATAAATAAGAAGAGGAATCTAAATGAAATACTATCACTAGACTAATATGCTATAATAATATAATATATCACACAATGGGAATGAATTGACGTAATTGGATTACAGTACATAAATAACAAAATTGCTTAATAAAATTAACCTACAAACGAACACGCAAAAATAATCGCAAGTCACGTCTCCAACTTGGTCGAAACGACCCGCCTGGCGACTCTTATGACAACAGTTATGTCGCTCAAATCTGTTAGCGGAATTAGTTTTGACATAAACGTAGTTTGCTTATTGTAGATCTGGTGACATAGGCACCCCTTCGAGATTATTCCGCCCACGCGTCCACCACTTCAACTACTGTAAGCCAGGATCAACAGCACGCTAGGAATTGACGCCAAGCTTAATGAATGTCTTATGGACAAGCTTATAGTTTGTCTTGAACCCGAAAATTAAATTAATTTGAAAGAAAACAAATAAGGACTGTGATATTAAAAATTAAAAGGCACCTTAGTACGGATAATTTTGACGCGCGATTGTGTCACATCATTTAGCTATAATATGGATGCCAACATTAGCCGTAAAAAAGATATGAAGACGCGCATCTTTACTACCTCAGGAAATAAAGCGACAGAATGTGAAAATTCACAAAAAACTCCCAGGAAATGAGGGCTTTGGCTGTCAACTTTGTTGAATTTTTAATAATGACAATATCCATACTTAACATATTAGTAATTTAAATGAAATATTAAAGCATTAAAGACATAATAGCTCTATAAAGCGCATACTAATTGTATTCCCCGCTGCTTCGGATCTTTTTATAAACAACTTCCTGTCGAGTTCTTTTCATTTTTTCACTCAGCATCCTTTACACAAATCTTTTTAAATCCATCTCGATTTGTCTCGCTTTAATCCCTTTGAATTCATTCATAATCCGCACTGTATAGAGAAAATTTGAACGCCTGCACATACCATTAATCATTGATTTTGCCTAATAGCAGTTTATTCAGATATTTAAACGCGTTGGTATTTAAAAACAAAGTACCAAAATTAACGGAGCGTGACACGCGAACTCCGTTTTAATAAATCAAAAAGTTTTGCAGGTGTCCGTGATAAAATAAATTTTAATTTAAATAATATCTGGCGCGGGTCGCTGGAGCACCGCGAGCGTTGGACCGGTTGATTTGTGCAATTTCGCTGTTTTAAAATACATCTGTTTTGGAGAGTTTAGAATTCGATCAGCCGAATTTTTTGTTAGATATTAATATTTTTTGTTTAAATAAAAATGATAATGCAGCTATGGTGGCAAAAACACTTCAATAGCAATGTGATTTTATCAAAATGAAAGATAAATAGATAGGATACCCCTAAAAAACCGAATTGACGAATTCTTCGTTCCTAGTAGACTTCCCAACCTCAAAACTGTGTAGAAAATCGCAAATAACTTATGCGTATCAAAAATCTTTGAATTCCCACACATCTAAATATGTAGGTCAGTAACACTTGGTTATTCACATTAGTTTCATATTTTTAATCAAAAGTTTTTCCGCTTTCATTGCTCCGACGCGGATAAATTGAATGCACCCGTTTTAATTACACTTTAAATAAGATATTCCATTAAAGTTAATAATATTAGTTAAGAATAACTTTGGTCTTAAACGGTGTATGCAACAAGGATTGCTAAAAATAAAAAAGGCAATTTCTTCCACGGCTTTAAAATTAAAACCACGCGTGGTTTGATTAAGTTGGAGAGTCTACTCACAGTCATCCATCTTAATGTAAGAATTTCTATTCATAACATTATAATTTCATAGTTGACATAAAAATACCTGATAACATAAATTGAACACATGCAGAGTGTAGTACAAGCAGTTCCCACACCAAAAAAATTAATCTATTATATTCAACGGTGTCGCCATTAGTTATTTTAATTAATAGATTTCTTTAACATCTATTTATGAAAATCAATATGACTCCTCATTTTGTAATCCTATATTTTTATTGATTCTTAGTGATAGCGCTATAATTTAATAAAGTCATGATTTTACTTTTATGGTAAATATTACGGATTGAAGATAAAAATATTCCAATTACATAAAAATAATAAGTAAATAAAAACACATTAAGTATGTAATGTTGAAGTAATTATTTAGTTATTTATATTTCGGTATAATTATACACAATTATTTCTAAGTTATGTAACTCATTAAAAATATTTTTTTCTTCTTACTTTAGTTACGTAATACTATTTTACATACATTTAAAATTCTTCGAAATGAGTGTTACGTGCAGTGTGTGACGTAATTGAGTCAGAGTGGTGCAGGATCAAATCAAAGATTGTGATAGGTCAAGTTTATTTACTATAACAGAATTGTGTGCTAGACTATTTATATTCTTTTATTTGCCATTCCACATTGGATCAGTATCTCTATCAGCCTATATACGTACAACTGCAAGGCACAAGCCTCTCCTATAATTAAGAGTACGGTAGAGGGATCAAGCCATATAGTCCACCACGCTGGCCTAGTGTGGGTTAGCGGACTTTACATACCATAAAAATTCTTACAAATCGCTATGGTATGCAGGTTTCTTTACGATGTTTTCCTTCGCTTTTCGCTGCGATTTTCAAAACACCCATGACTCTGGAAAGTCAGAGATGCGCCCTGGAATTTGAACCCGTGATCACTGTGAACATATTGGCAGCTTCTGGTCCGTTGTGAACCAGCCAACAAGCAAGGTCAGCATGTTAGGCCTAAAATCAAGTCTTTAGAAAAAGTTAAGGTGCATTGATTTCTCATTGATATAACGTCTTGCAGATTATTATCAAATAATTTACTACAATAGTCGTGTAACATAAACACATACTTTATCTTCGAAAACCTCACCATAATTGACGGATAAATTACTAATTATTTTAAATTTTATTACATCTTTCAACAGCTTATTCGCAAATTACATTGAGCAAGAATTTTATTGCCGTACACGCATTAATCCTTGTCTTGTAAAACTTTCAATTAAATCTATGGTCTATAAAAAATATTTCGAAATCACTTGATTCGGTTAAGAAATAAAATTGCCTTTATTTATGTAGCTAGACCGTAGTATGAAATGGGTAGAGTTAACTGGATTATGAGCGTTGTAAAGCAACTTAGTTATGATCATAAATCTCCCAAGGATACACATAGTAACCTGTTGAAAGCGGCCTTCATCTAAATATTTCCTCCAACTTTTTTAGGCCGATCGTTCTACTACACCATTTCTGTATTCAAGAACCTTTAAGCCTGGGCATTAGTTCTTTGTGAAAACGATAACCGACTTCGAAATAAGCATCCTAATTAAAATGTAAATATGTTACTATAATTCCTATACTTTAGTACGATGGAACTGACAATGAATTTAAAATCATAATCGATAATTTCTCAATCGATGGATTGATTTTTAGCGGCACAACATGACAAAATTATTCAGGCTTCACATCTATGTCACGCACACACCGGTTCAACTGGAACATGGGAACTTTCGCCTCACGCTTAAAGAGGTGAAAAATGTTACTAGATTAACAACCTCCGTGTATTGATGCATCATTTATCACATGGTTGGAATAACCAAAACAGCCAGCCGCTCCTTCGTGAATGCGTATTACTTTTAATTTTAAAATCTGTGTTCCAAATTTAAAAAATCTCGATTGTGTTATACCGATTAATTTTGTTCAAGTTTTGATTCATAGACGCTGTACCAGCCTTTGTAGAGAACTAAGGTAAAGAATGGACATAAGGGTTATTAGGAACGAAACACGTTTGAGAAACCATGTGGCCATATCAACACCACGTATGTGAATCAAACCAAATATTATTATTTATTATTCAAACTATCTTTAAACCCAGTCTATTGTTTATTATCTACGAGCTTCTTTTACCATAAATTAACACATAATTAATACACTAATTAATTCACACGCTGCGAGTAAATCAATTCATTAAACGCTCAAGATTTATTTCCTCAGCTTAATCTCGCTGTTGACCATGGCGTGAGATATTCAGAGGCAGCCCTACAGGGATCTAATCTACATAAGGCAACAGTGTTGTGAAGCAACCCTGAATAAGTAATACTTTGCGCCTACTACTGGCAGCTCACAGGCAACCCTACTCTAGGTAAAAAATAATTGAAAATTATCGTTAATGTTAAGGGAATGTAACAATATTCATTTTAATTTCCAAAGGATTAAGATACAATATTTATATAAACCGTATGCCGTTTACATGTAAAACCAAACGCATTACAAATACAAATTTTGATTTGGGGTTTAGAAAATTAAATTTTATTAATGCTTCTTCTATATATACAATTCCAAATACTTCAAAACCATGTTTTTACAGTTATAAATGAGCCCCTGATGTTCGGGCAACAATATCTTATCTCTTATGACATATAATTAATCTTATAAATCAGGGTATAAACATTAAAAATGTAATATAATGTACCTTTATAAAAGTTTAAAACCTGAAATCCCAGCTAATAACCCTACAAGAGTACCACTGCACAGGAGAGCTCTCACATATTCGCAAACTGCATAATGCTTCGAACGCAATTTCAAATCTCGCCGAGAACTTAGCTAACTTTACAAATCCGAAGCTTAGCGGACTTGTTCAACAATTCCACGTTTACCTCACATTTTGAACCGCATTTTTCCCTATGTTCTGCTTGTATGACTAGGGTGAAAAAGAACACACCTAACAGTCGAATGCAATAAAATCAAAGTGCTGGTTTAGGTGAAAACACGTCGAATACTGTATTTAGTACCTACGAGAATAACACCAGGATAAAATCAAGTTAAGTTCATTAACAATAACCGCCTTATTCATAGACAATTTTTAAACCAAAGTTTACAACCTATTTTAATAACCGGTTTTAAATCTGTCTATGAATAAGGTCTTAAGTTTGTCTTAAGTTATAGTATGAATTCTTATAATACTATACTGAATGAAGATCTATATGATTGTTAGCTTTTATCTAGTAACAGTGATATTGCTGACTATTTTTATATCAATGGTAGGTACCGTCATTTATTCAATATCACTCAAGTAACCAACCAATTTTTATTTCATTCATTCGTTCTCGTACTTAATATTAATCCTTAAGAAGCGACAGCAGTAGCAGTCTTGTTCGAAACGTGAAAGTGGAAACATCTCTGTGGCCGTAGTGCGAGTTTTTATACCGACTCGATCGCGTTAAAGTAAACTTCGTTTTGTATGTAACATAAACAAATCTCGCACTCACAAATAAGATTCACAATATTAATACTAGATGGCGCTGATCAAATGCCATACAAAACGAAGTTTACTTTAACGCGATCGAGTCGGTATAAAAACTCGCACTACGGCCACTGAAGTTATATTTTATTGGAAGATAGCAGTTTATACACCAGAATGTAAGTACATTTACCTATGTTATTGTTATGGCTAAGATGATGAGTTACTACACGGAATAGAAGGAAAAGGATGGATGATGACCTTGTAAATTGATACAAGGATCGTTAATGTTTATATAGGTTATAAGTAAAGGAAAGTATATTATGATTTATGTTCATGTTGATTAAACTAAATATGAAATTACTGTATTGAATGCATTTTATTTATTCACAACCCAAATACCCTACCCTCTAAAAACCAGATGACAACATGATAGTCAATCACCACGCACTATAACGGTGAATAAAAACATCGTGATAAAACCTGCATACAATAATAAGGAATGCATACCATAAGATATTTTTATGGTAGAACTAGGAAGAAGAACTACTAAGCACTTTATTATTTAAAGTTCGCCAACCCGCACTAGGCCAGCGTGTTGGACTATATGCCCTAACCTTCTCAATCGTACTTTCGATTGTAGAGGATGCCCGTGCCCTGTAGAGGGACGCGTATGGGTTGATACAGATCCAGGCAGACAGTTAAGAAAGCATCATGACGCTACCAATGTATTCCTGGCTCATAAATTCTATATTTATGACTATCTGTATCACTATATCTCCCATTGCAAGGATTAGATATATATTAGTAAGACTCAATCAAGTCCCAAAGATAATAACGTGATATAATATATTCCCCTACATAATGCGCCCACCTTGTTGCGATAACTAATAATAGTATATTGAGTAACGTATGCCAACTACCTATAAATAATATGCAGTCTGTCATTATATATTATATCGCAATTACCTAAATTACAGATGGTTGCTTAGTTATTAATAGTCTAGAACACATTATCTCTAATCTAGTTATACCGTTACTTGAATGTGGCTTTTAATCAACGATAAATATTGGTTTATTTTTTAAGCACAAAGTATAATCAATGTGATACAATAAAGATAATGCAGCTGTGAAACATGATTCTACAATTCTGATCCCAAATGGATCCCCTAGAAACGGTGTAATTTGTTGATCAGATAAATATTTGTATGATCAACAAACTAAACCATTTCCAGCAATCATTTTCACGAGGTAAGCGTTCACTGCAGCGTATAAACTCTTAAAATAATTAAAGACTAGAAGTGCTTTGATATTGGATGCTCTTTGAAATTGAATGAACGCGCCTTGCTTTTCCTCGGTCTTTATCCTTATAAATAAGTAGGGTAGGGGATTGTGCCGATAAACCCTTCATAATTTTCCATACCGATGGCACAAGTTACTCATTTCATATTGTAGTTTCAGTGCCACATAAATAGCAATCATAACATCATCTTGCATAAGCTCCTTAAGGAAGAAGTGCTCTTAAAGTATTATATTTAAGTCATTAATAAAGTTGCAGGTTAATGGCCGTTCACAGCGTCGCCTTACCAGTAATAGATCTCCGCAAATGTCTACAGAATTTCGCAAGCGTAATCGCGCTTACCTTCCATTACCTAATTGCTTCGAGCTACATCTTAAAATACATATTACAAACCCTAGTAAAACTTTTTAACACTTCAGAGACCTAATTTAGCCTAAATACATACCATTATATCATTTCTACGACAATATTATACCAGAAAATCTTATTAAAACTCACGAGGCACATAATATGCTAATGCGTTCACAATTCCGAACCAAGATGTTCCCAAATCGACTACACTTAGTAAGTTGTTACTACACACTATAGGCCTAATTTATGGAATGATTCGAGTGCTAATATCCAGTGGAAACCCGTAGTAAGGCCTGCGTGCGGCCCTGGTATTCCCCAAACGCTAGGGCTGCCCATTACCAAGTGTAAATTAGGGAATTTGAATGGTAATGTTGGGTCAGAGAGATTGCCGTTTCGCGTGCAAGAATTCGATATTGGCTGGTGGATTTATAAGAGAACGTATTGCTGGTAATTTCGGAGTCATCGATAACTTTGAATTTACTATTAAGTAGGTTAAAAAAGATTTACGAGGTCATTATAGGGCTCTAGATACAGATACTCTAGATACAATTCTAAAGAGGCGATCTAGATATCTTTGAAAGGTTTTTTGTTGAGTATTTGAAACCTTATCACTGATAATGATGATGAAGGCAGATTTAAATCTAAATGTGTAATTTGAATATTACTAGATAAACGTTAAATCTGAAACGACTGCATGTACCTCAATTGTAGATTGAATCTAGAAACTCTGAAACTCCTAGCAAGTTTAAATGTACATATCAAGCTAGAATATTAATAAAGAGCAGAGCTACAACGTTTTGGTCAGCGAACTAGAATTCGTCTGTACACCATTAAGTGTAACAGTTTGCCGGCCCGAGTGCTCGCCTTCCTGCAATATTGGCTCCTTTAACCGGAGCGTGAAAAAGCAATTAGAGACTGGCAGGTTGTGCGGGGCAGAATGCAAGGATTGTTGGTAAGCATTATAGTCGGAATTTAGTTATTTTGCAGTGATACAACTTGGTATGTATATTTGCCATTTGGAATGTAGTGCCTGTTGTTATTTTTGTTGCAGTGGTTAATGAATTTTCTCTCGGTGAAATTACGAAATTGGTAGGGATAATATTTTTGTGAATTCATTTTGAGTGTTAAAAAGTATACTGCTCAACATGGACTTTCCACAAAATAATTAATCTTGCTACCTGTTAGGAACAAGGTCTAAATATGAATAAATATGTTCAAAAATGTGTATTAATAGTGAAACATCCCATCAATGAATTAGTTGTTAGTTTTATTACTTCACAATGAATCGCGTGATAACGTGTTTGTAGACGCCTAACAACCGTGCAGTTGGGTTGAGTTTATAGTAATTTCATTAAAAACCGTGAACTTATGCAATAAAATATCTCTAAAACATTATCGAACAAAAAGAACGTAAACAATGCTTGAAATGTCAGATTTATTACGCTTACTTTCAATATACTCGTATTTGGTCACAAATTAATAACTATCAATACGATATTTTAACACAAAAGGCAAGAAAGCGACTACTAGAAAGGAGTTCTATCCCCGCATCAAATGTTTATGATCAACCAATATTTCTTTTCATTTCAGAACTGATGACCAATGAAACCAAAAGTTTTTGATTTGGACACGTACCGGAAAGAGCAGAGTCATAAGTCCACCCATAAGGTGGATCGATGATGCAATAAAGTAATCGCAACTATGAAAACGATGGTAATCTAATAAAATATCGCTATTAAAAGCCTTGAGGCATGCCTGTAAATAGCAATGGCCTTCCCACAGCTGAAGACAATGGTAACAATGATGATATTCTAACACTCACGACACAAGATCTATTTTACTGTGGGATCGAAAACGACATATGGCTGTTGGAAGTATTAATTTTATTTGCCTGCAATATATGTCAAAAGGAAGCGTCAACCAGCGAGAACAATAGACAGCTCTCGACATCGTCATAATTATGTACGGCCTAGATAATTTCTCTGACAGCTGAAGGACCACTATAGGAAGGAACACATCAGGATGTTGCTAATTGCAATTACACTGAAACTGATAATAAGGGTGGTGCAAGCCGAACTAAGCATCCCCATTCAAAATAAAATTAAACTAGGATATATCTGAAACGCAGTATTCCTGCATATCTCTCTTCTGCAAAATTTACTCTAATAAAAATTGTAGGATAATAATTTGTACAGAACCACGCTTATTAAAACGCATTTCAAAAATCACTTACTTTGTTCCAAAATAAGATATAGGCCACCTCACAACTATATCTAAATTCTAACTCCCTGAAATCTTCAAAAGCCAATTTCCATCACAATCCAACTAAAGAACATCCGCGACATACAAAGAGACTGTCATGTTTACAAAGAAGAAACTTGGCAAAGCAAAAATACGTCACGGGGCTTTTTGTTCAGTAGTTCCACCCCTAGGGACAATTGTAACAATGTAGAAAGCAAGGTAAGCAGAGGACCCATTTAAGAGCTTACAACGCTGTTTTATTTAGCAATACTTTACTCGAGTAGGTTTTACATGCGTAATCAGCTTGGGAGCGATTGTGCTTTATTGTAGGATCGGAATTTTATCCCCGTATATTAGCAAGAGAATTGATAAGTGATTACTGCCAGGCATTTTTGTAGGATACTAGAAGAATTGTAAATATACACAATAAATCTCTGCCATACTAAAACAACCCGACAATAAACGAATCAATAACCACCACATTTCAATATCACCGCGTAATATGCCATTATTAAGCTAAGTACCGTAAACCGTTCTTAATTGAAAGAACTGCGTATTATCACTAAAGATTCCATCGACCAGCATAACAAAACCTCTATTGCCAAGAAACAATAAGTTACATCAAATGAAATGCGGGCTCAACGTAGCCTGGACGCACATCAGCCAATACGGGCCAAAAGGTTGCTGTTAAATTGTGATTGATTGCTGTTGCAGTAGCTAGTCCATATTGATTGAGCCCTGATAAAGCCGCATTAGTTTTATTACAAGATAATGATTGGTCGCATTTGGGGTCTCGTGTTAATGTAGCTGTAAACTAAATCAGGCGAGCGGAAGATAATATTCATTGCGTTTTTTGTACACGATCAGGTCCAGTAATGGAGGTGTCACTGCGAAATGAATTCAAAGAAAGCTCCAATTGTTGGTAATGTAGTGTCGCTAAATCGGTTTTTGTAGCCAAAATTTGGTGTCTAGGAATAGAAGTAAATTGGCTCGTATTTGAGACCTTATGAGAGATCTAGGTAGAGTAACTATTCCAACAAAATTGGATATGTCCCTTAACTCAAATTTTACAATAGCCATAATGCTAGGCAATATGATATTATTTTAATTTAACGAAAGAAAAGAATGTCGAAAAATTGCTTTGCTTCATATCAAGATTTTTAAGATTGAGGAGCAACAATCAATCATATATTGTTTCAAAACACCTTAGCAAATTACTACGACAATTATGATCAAGTTACATTTTCTAGAAAATATTTAATTACATTACACACGTAGACAAATTAGTCACGACTAGATGTCAATATAGCGTGGATATTCATACAACAATAGCGTGTTTTTGCAAACATGATCTATGAGATCGAATTTGTTCTCAGAAACGTGTCACTCTGGCAAAACCTATTGTTACTGACTTTGCAGTATAAACTTTCCAATATTTATTTAATGTAGGAGTTAAACATCGAGACACAGATGTAGGATGGGAGAAAAGGGAAAGTCAAGACATAGTCATTATTGATGGATGGAAACAAATATTGTAAGTATTACCAAATTATTTTCCTTTGCTTTTAATATTTTCATGTATACCTCAGCTCATCTTATAATGCGACAAAATTTTCAAAAGAAAACTACAAATACCTAACGGTATTTCTACGAATAGATTTCCGATATCTGCAAGTTGTTAACTTATTAACAATAGTGTAAATGTTCGCAATTTTAAATGGTTCAACATAGATTAACGAGGTCAACAGCACCTTAATTCCCAGATCGAAGTAAGGATAGCTAAAGCCACAGATAAGGCAAACAATTTCGCGGCAAGTAAATGTCAGTGAGAAAAGTCACGCGAAGCTTACGACGTTTCCGGCTCGGCCTCAGGGAATTATGCAGTACATCGTCTCAGCACTCGTAAATTCTGTTAAGAATTAACGTTGCGGGGTAACTTTAAAGGAATATTGTTAAATTACTGCAGAGGATTTTGGTACTAGTTAATTTTAAATATAGCAAAATAAAATACAAGTACAACACCAAGTCATAAAATGTCGAAAATGGATAAAAGAAGTCGGAGCTATATTTAAGACAATAAAACATATTCTTACAATACTATCAATATTAAAACAATAGCAAAGAAAAAATCGTAAAATATAAATGAAAATTTAAACATAATGCATAAATACACATTAAAATGCCATTAATTTTCGAAACAAAAATCTAACAATAACCTCAAAATACAAAGCAGCAAAAATTAACCGTCATTATGACAAGATGGCGTCTTGTCGGTCTATCTAGCAAAAACTTATTAATCGTCCGACACTGAAAGATAAGGAGGTTTGTTAGCGATAATGCAAACCTCTAAGGCAAAGCTGTTAGAACGAGATACGCAACCCTCGGAGACATCTTGTCTTGGCAAATGTTTAATTTTGAACAAAGAGTTTGCAATGGAGACTGCCGCAAACGCAGATCAAAATCTATATACAGCGATATTTGATATATTTTTGGAAATGTATTTCTGAAAGTTGTGATCATTGTCCTCATCAATATTATAATAATTCTCTACCTTTTTTCATTTAAACTATGACGGAGCTATGAACACATCAGGCAAAAAAATATTCTTTGTTTGTGAATTAATTATTATTATCGAAAGCTGCCTAGTACATCGTTCAATCAACGACCGGTGACGTCCCATGGTTATTCACTCAAAGATATTATTTTTTACCTCATCCGCTAATAGCAGGATCATAATCACAGTATGCTACGTTGTACTACGAAAACATCAAATATTTTGTTTAGATTACAGAACAAATAGTTCTCTATTGAAATTATGATGAACGAAATTTAAAGGCGAGAACAACCAGTCAAAGTGGAAATACCATGAATTACCCCTTAAAGATTTTAAAAAGGTGATTATTCCCTGTTGCTTTATGAATACTAACTATAGTACCAGAATTAAATTTAAAAGTCAAATTATATCAACGAGCTATAAAAAGCTATCTTTATAGATGATTCCATTTTCAGTCTTTCTATAGCATTGTATATTTTTGGAGATTTTACATAAGCTCCAAATCAATTTGGGCCATTGACGCCTAATAAAAGATCTTGATATTATTTTCAGGAACATAAAATATAATATCAAGTAATATTAGACAACTTATTCCTCAACAAATGTAAACGTATTTAAAAAAACGGTTATTCGAAATCAATAATGTGATCATAGTAGTAAATTTTTATACAGTTATGAAATCAAAATATTGCGACGGTTTTTGATAGCTGATTGCATTGCAAATGATAAGCTTCATTATAATAATGTGCTTCCAAAAAACATTCATACAGGTTATTTCAACTGACCAGGCAGCAATATTATCATTGAATACGATTATTTTATATCTTCTGATTGATCAGAAGCGTAGATTTGAATGTATTTTTTAAAATATACATAGGTCATGATTGGTAAGGTCACGTCACAAAAGAAGACCTAGACAATTCCAGGCACAAGAATAATAAGGTTTTTGTACAGTCCGATGCAGAGAAATTAGGGCATTTCCCGCAGCGCCATAAAAGTCATTAAAAGAGAAAGTAGATTCGAAAACTGAAGGTTATACGCGAAGAACAATGTGGCTCAACGCGAAAAACTTTGTGTGATCAAAAATCTGCCGCTCATTTGTTATTCATAAGGCGTAAGTGTAGGAAAAACTTACAGCGGCGTCGTGAATGAATGAAAATTTAATGGAACAACACCATAAAAGCGGCAGAGCGTGAAAACGCGTTTCCTTGGGGTTGTTTTGGACCCTCATTATTTGTCTGTCCCTCTGGTATAATGGTCCTCCTATCTGGAATATTGCCTTTTTGAATATTGCATTCTGCTTCGCGATCTGTTTTGAATGTTTGATGTCGCCTGATGGTTTTCAAGGTTCGTTCGGTTTCGTTTTTCTTAATGAATGTTTACGGGATTTAATTGGTGTAATCAAGTATCTTGTGCTTTGATTATAAAATAACAAAAGAATTTTTGTTTAATTAACTTTGATTAAAAGAATGACCTTTACTGCAACGATAAAGATGATTGTGCAAATTATAATAGTCGATTTGGAAACATAATATATTCGGAAATATGACTCCAAAATCCAAAGAATAGAATATTCTCAAGTCACACACGAGTTCGATAGTAATAGACTGATATTTATTTATAGCAGTGATTCCCAAAGTGGTCCAGGTGGACCCCCAGGGGTCCACGGGAGACTTGCTGGGGGTCTACGTAAGCGTGAACAAAATATGGGGGTCCATAAGATGTTAATGGGGGTCCACGAAAATTTATCTGCTTTTGATAGTAAAAGCAAAAATAAATGTAAGCATAGTTTTTATAAGGGCCTACCTACATTGTTTTAAGTACCTAACTAAGCAGATAATATTTTAATAAGGCAAGCGATTGTTACTTGTCCAAACTTGCGTATTCGATATTACGTACAATTTCGTGTACACAGACTTGCAAAGCGCTATCCGCCCGACAATGCTTAATGCTTGTTCAGACATGAACTTGATCACCACTATAAATACTTGATGCCAAAGGCAAACTCATTCATTTGTTTCCGGAATTTCGAAAAAAAGTGTGAGAAAATTTATATCAGTGTTTGCTAGTGCCGGAGAAAAGTAAGTACCTACCTTTTTTTTGTTATAGTACTTAAGTATTTTGTTTCCGTGTACTAGTCGGTTGATCACAACTGCTTGTATAGATAGGTAAGGTAGATTAGACGTGTATATAATCTAAGATAGGTAACTTAGTAACTTACAGATATTTTAATTGTCCTCTTTCGATTTGAAGACAAACACAGCACGTTTTATTCCATTGTTTTTTTCACGAGAGAAGCACTGCCTCTCTAAAAAGGCCGAGTAAGCAATATTGCAGAGCAATTAATATTGTAATTTTTCTTGCAAATAACTACTAGTTTTATAAAACAGTAATTTCACAATCATTTTATATTAAATAAATAAATACACCCAACAGTCACATACATAGTCCTGACCCCACACTAAGATCGAGTCTTGTGTCGTGGGTGTCAGGAACTACGAGAGACTTTTCGGTCTCACAAACACCCAGACCCGAAACAAATACCTGTGGATCACACAAATATTTGTTTCGGTGCGGGGATCGAACCCGCGCCCTCTCGTTTCACAGGCGGCGTCTAACCAACTGCGCCACGGAGGCTGACTAATTGAGGCTAATTGATTTTGAAGTAACTACATATTTTATCAAAATTATTCCTTTTCGGAAAAAGCGAGCGGTGCGCGGGCGACGGGAAAAGGGCGGGGCTTGGGCTTCGATGCCAGTTTGTCACGTTTTAATGTGCGTTTTAACAATGAAGCCGCAGACAAAAAATACGCAAATACACGGAGCGCGTGAACTCATTGATTTGATGAAATGTTAGTTATCGTTTTTATGGAATTTTGAGATTTCGACTTTTATTTTTTCCTACACAAATATGATCAGTATTCGATACTGAGTACACCAATTTTTATTTGTACTATTAAAAATTAGTGGTAAATTAGGTACTTTAAAATTGATACCGTTTTGTGAAAACGTCTGTATTTGTCTTAGCGGTTTATTAGTTGGTCCCTTTACAAGCCGTAATTCTATTTCCGCGTGCTGACAAAGGCTGCGGTGTGATACCTATATTCAGAAAAAAACTTGGTTACTAAAACATTTTTTTTTACAGGTAAGGTAACTGACACGAAACATGGCTACAGCAAAGAAAAAATGTCGACAATATAGTGTCGATTATTTGAAATATGGTTTTGTTCCATCAGAGGCAGACAAACAGTTGCCCATGTGCCTATTATGCAACAAAGTTTTGAGCAATGACTCTATGAAACCATCAAAGCTCGAAGATCATCTAAAAAGGTGTCATACTGATAAAATAGGTAAAGATTTAAAATATTTTCAAACATTGAAGGAAAAATATGAAAAGAGACCCACCATGCACAGTATGTTCGCTTCAACATCTCAAAGTAACGATGATGGCTTGCGGGCATCTTACAATATCTCATTACTTATAGCAAAATCTGGAAAACCACACACTATCGGAGAACAATTAATTTTACCCGCTGTTGAAGAGGTTTTAAAAACTGTTTTGCACAAATCTCCGTTTGACGTACTAAAAAGAATTCCATTAAGTAACAATACTGTACAAAGACGCATTGATGAAATGAGCTCTGATATCGAAAGTTTTTTGTGCAATCATCTGCAAAAAAATCATTTTTCTATACAACTTGACGAGTCAACGTTACCCGGTAATGAAGCATTATTATTGGCATATGTCCGATTTATTATGGAGGAAGAAATTCACGAAGAATTGCTATTTGCCAGAACTTTGGAGACTGATACTAAAGGCGAATCAATATTTAATGTCCTGAGTAATTTTTTCACGGAAAAATCGATTCCATTTACAAACATTATTTCAGTGGCAACAGACGGAGCTCCTGCAATGGTCGGGCGATATCGTGGGTTTATAAGTCATCTCAAAAGAATTATACCAGGACTTACAGCTATTCATTGCGTAATCCACCGACAACATCTTGTGGCAAAACATTTAAGTGACAGGTTGAACCAATCTCTTCATTTTGTAATAAAAGCTGTCAACAAAATCAGAAGCAATGCATTGAATACGCGTTTATTTGCTCAATTGTGCGACGAAAATGATGAAGACTTCCAACGACTGCTCTTACATACTGAAGTACGCTGGTTGTCGAAAGGTGCATGCTTAACGAGATTTTACTCTGTTTTCGATTCCGTATTAGAGTTCCTAGAAAGTAGAGATCCAGATTTAAAAGAAAACTTGATCAAACTCAAAGCAGACATTGCGTATTTGATAGATTTGTTTAAAAAATTTAATGATATTAACTTGCAGTTACAAGGGGACAGCCTGAATTTAATAAAAACAAAGGGGATAATTTCGGCTTTTCTTGGGAAATTGAAATTTATGAAGCAAAACATTAGTCGGCGCGAATTCTCTCAATTTCCAAACTTGTCGCAGGTAGAATGTATTGATGAGGATATCCATACCTACAGTCAACATTTAAATGCCCTGCATGATGACTTCAAAACCAGGTTTGAAGATATCCTGACGATGGATATACCACCATGGATCATAAATCCATTTGATGAAACGGAAGTGGCCAATGTTGTATTACAAGAGGAGCTGCTCGAGCTAAGCACCAATGAGGAGCTGAAGGTGAAATTTAGAAAAGGCTACCAAACATTTTGGCTGCAAGCAGAAATACCCGAAAAATATCCTGGACTGTGGGAAATCGCAAGGAAATTTTTAATAGCTTTTCCCTCGTCATACCTTGTCGAAAGGAGTTTTAGTACCGTTACAAATCTCTTAACAAAAAAAAGGAGCAAATTAAACATCACAGAGCGGGGGGATTTGCGGTTATTGCTCACAAAAATAAAGCCAAACATTGATCGTTTGCTGACACTCCATCAAATACATCCTTCCCATTAATTAAAATTATGACCTGAACCTATATTACCTTATTATTTTTTTCTTGTAATTCTATTCTTTTAATAAATAAAGTGTTATAAAATGTACCATTTTTCGTTTTTATTTTACCTATCGGAATATAGGGACAGAACTCAGAAGCGACACAATTTTTATTTTTTGGCGACTTTAAGAATGTGGTAGAAATGTAGCAGCAGGGGGTCCACCAAAACCAGTAAAATTTTGAAAGTGGTCCACGAGAAAAATAAGTTTGGGAACTACTGATTTATAGAATCAGATCAAAAGAATAACCTGTATTTATACCAACACTAAACGACTCTATTGATGAACAAATGTGAACGAATTTCGTATCTTAGTTGAGACAATTATATAAAGTGTGAAACAACATCTGCCACTTTATTTCAGCCAGTATTACTTTACTGGATGCCTCAAGGAAATAAAGTTACAAAATAATTTCTTCTTCTTCTAACTAAGAAGTCTTTCGGAATTGTTACAATATATAGATCTTCGAAGATCTGTTTCCCCAATATGTTATTCCTTCTTCGAAAATCTCTATCAGCGGCAGTTTGTATGTTAAGTCTATGTTTTTAACTTTTGAAGACACTGGTGAACAAATATAGTTAAACATATGGAGATACTGTACTACAATTCCTTACAAGTTTACTTAAAGATTAAAGTATTGTGTCGATAAAAAATCTTTAGATGAATTAAAATGGGCCTCAAATAACATATGTTTTGAAGCACACAGCGATTGCAAAATTGTCTGGCTTTCGTACAGTTTCCTTATATTTTCCCTGCCACGGACAGCTATTTAGACAAAAGATATTCAGTAGGGTATCTTTCCATTTAGCCATAACTATCCGATACTTATACGAATGTTGGTTGATGAAAACCATCGTAACGGAGTCACTCAAGCTAAATGCTATGTACATTACCAAGGCTTTTGAATGATGACAAGTTGTTTATATTTTTAGTACCTGAAACAAAAATATTTTTTAATTATTTATAGTTTACGCTTTCTATTATTTCAATGAGCAAACATCACGATCACTTTTTTCTATCACACGGAGAAATACGAAAAAAAATTGCAAGAATACAAGAGCACGACAATAGTTACTATATGTTGTGTTAGGCATTACAATAATCTCTCGTCGGCTTTCTTCCGACGAGAGGAGGCGTCCGGGCGTGGGCAGAGGCTGGTCCCCAGAGAGGTCGAGGCCATGTTGGCCTCCCTCCGCAGGACCGCCGTGGAGGAGTGGCGTTCCAGGCTGGAGAGCCCGAGTGCTGGCGTGAGGATCGTCGCGGCAGTGCGACCTGTCCTCGAACAGTGGATGGACAGGCGCCACGGCGCGCCGACATACCGGCTGACGCAGTTGCTCACCGGGCACGGTTGCTTCGGTGCGTACCTGTGTCGCGTGGCCGGAGCGGAGGAGTCCGCCGTGTGCCACCATTGTGGCAACTGCCGTGAGGACACGGCCCAGCACACGCTGGAGGAGCGCAGCGCTCTCATCGCGGTCGTAGGAAGAGACCTTTCGCTGCCGGCCGTGGTCGCCGCCATGGTCGGCAGCCGGAGTTCGTGGCGAGCCATGCTCTCCTTCTGCGAACGTGTCTGTGTCGTTCTGTATTAACTGTATCCCGGGGCCGTCTCTGAAGTGCAACGATGGTGGCCGACGCGGGGTTTTTAGTCGGTATTTCGGCGCATAGGCTTATGGTAGGGACCCGACCCAGCAGCCGCCCGACACATCCACGGGCGGCACCAACATCTCGCTGGGCCGGAAGGCGCCGGTGAGTCCGACACACCCCTGCCCCTTCGGGGGTGGGATGGTCCATAAAGGGATTTTCCCCGCGAGAAAAAAAAAAGGCATTACAATAATAACGAAGAATGGAACTGAACAGTGAAGGAGTTACAAAAAGATACGATTACTTAATGAACGAAACTGACCTAGCAGTGCTATCAACGCTTTAAGGTAATTTTTAATATCATTCGTGTCTGCGTGACCCAACAAACCATAATAAAGAGCTAAATCAAGTAAAAAAGTGAGTAAACGACGTTTACATACCGTTTACGTTCACTACCTCGTCCACGTATTTCATAACGTAGCTTCAGACAAATAAATAAAGAAATGTTTTGGGCTCTCACTGAATGTAGGGTGCCGGGTCCTTTATACCCACGCACATGTATGTAATAAATATTGTTCAGAGGGTTAGTGCTAGTGTCTATATTGCCTAGGGGGTATTCAGTGGAGGAAAGTATTCAATCATTTGCGAAGTTCGCCTTTTTATGTATATTCGCGAAGATAACATTTATAGGAAGTTCTGAAAGCATTGGATGGAAACTGTTATTGAATAGATACTAGATTCTAGATAGACTAGAGAGACAAGATTCTAGATCCTAGAATTATCTAGAGACTGTTTTCTTAGATTGGTGCCATATATCTAGAATTACGAGGATTCTGGGTGCGTGAACAGAAACTGCTGGAGTAAGCGTGTTCTGCAGCGGAGACCGCGTCTTGCGTGCGCGACGTAGCGTGGGACTTGATGTATAAAGCAGCAAACCGAGCTCTGTGGCGTACCTTGGGCTCTCCCGAGTGGCTTACGTCCAGCAGTGGACTGCAACGGGCTGATGATTATGGTAATAAACAGAAAGAATCCTGCCGCTTGGCACACTCAAGAATTACCAATGATTAAGTAAGCCAAACAACAAAGAAATATTCTTCTACTTGCAATCTAATACAAAGATTGGTCAATAAAAATAATTTGCGAAACCAACATGGACACTAAACAATAAAAAAATCAAAACATATCAATAATTTAAAATGTAATTACTGCAATAGATAAACAGATTTATATTAGTACATCCAATGCAAGATAATTTAATAATACACTCATTATGTGATTCATTGACATTTAACAGTAATTACGACCACACATATAACTGTTACACACAATTATTATGTAATTTTATGCATTATGTAGATAAATGCTGCAGCTCATTTCCTGCGCGGAATCAATTTGTATAAATCGCTAAATAATTGAATATGGATTAGTGTTTAGAACACAAAAATGTATGACACCAACTTAATGTATGGTAAAACAGACCACAAGGTCGACGACGACTAAGACACATTACTAATTTCGCTTAATGCATCCCTCTTCCAAAAGGTCTTTGTGGAGATCTTTGAGGAATGCTTATTTCAGGCCGTGGACTTTCTATGGCAGAATATGATGATGTATTTTAAATATCTTTATTCGGATTGCCTCGGTAGCGTAGTTGTACTAAGGTACGATTACAAAGCTGGGGTCTCGGGTTCGAATTCTGGATCGGGCAGAAGTGATTTCTCTATTTATTATCAGCTCGGAGTCAGGAACTTTTGTCCGATATGGCGATAGGCTTGCCCCGTATCATATCGTGGGACGGAACATACGGCGAAATCTGAGTGTCCTGGTAGCAGCTCTGCCTACCCGTGATGGGAAAATAGTGTGAGTTTATGTATGTATGTCATTCTTTACATTGCCGTACACTCATCTCAGCATGTCTATATCATATCTATCTACAACTACATTAAAGAAATACGCTGACATAAATAAAGAAGTCGCGCCGTGAAGAAAATAAATAGTCCTTTTTTCTCAGTTGAAGTTGATCTGTTTTTATTAGATTCCTTTGTTCAATTTACTTTCGCTGACATTTAACGCTCAGTTGGGCACGCACTCTCGTTCGCAAACTAACGCTAAAAATATGCGAACTTCTGTCTCAATGTTATAGCTTTTCTTTGCAAAACAAAAGAATCCTTTCAATGTTGTCGAAGGTAAAGGTTTTCAAGTTAAAAATGACAAATAGAAATATTTCTTTCATAAATGTTTTGAGAGTAAGCAAACTATTCTCATAGTTTATCGGTATATTTATCTCATGAAGATAATTTATAATAATATTTGTTTAGTTTCAAAATAATACTAAATTTATTGATCCCCGAAATGTATGCAAGTAGCAACATTTTTATAGTTCAGATACATAAACCATTTCGCTGATCCGAGTGAATTTTTTAGAAATATTCCTACATTAATATTATCTCTAACGCTGAATAGAACTTCACAACAAAAATTTTAAAAAGATTTTTAAGGTCATATATGCTTCCAATAGATATTACTCCATATTTAGTATAGCAAGGAACATTCGAATATTCAGGTGCAACTGTGTCGAGCGGTAACGTTAGCGTACATATGTTCTAGTATTTCACAGTATCACTTACGTACTGCACGATCGTTTATTGTCACTACTGTTTGGTTACAAATATAACAAATATTGGAACAAATCAATACAGTATTACAATGAATAGGTTGAAGGACTCATGATATTTTAAACGTGCAAAACTGCGCAGTCGCTACAAGTCAAATAAAATATTCTAATACTATTAAATTAGGCGGTAGGCACAACAAATTATAAAAATCAATATTTTCATACAAACTAATTTAGAAAATTATGTATCAATACTACAGAAAATTAGTAAAATAAATATCAAGCCCGGAGAGGCGGGAGACACGTGAAATCCTACCATTAAGGATCGATCACTTTTCATTACAAAATCTTGCCCCCTCCGTAAATCTGAAGAAGCTGTTGGTGCTCGCATAATAACAGCAATCATTTTCGGTAATAACAGTGACCGTTTAGCTTCCCCCGAGCATAAAAGACATACATAAATAGCAAAAATGTTGTACCGAGCCATTCGGATCATTACTTAATTATAAAACTGGTTGTTTGTAACCAAAAAATATTATTATGAAACTTAAGTGTAGAGTGTAGACTGTAAAATGTACGTGAGAAAAATTGGAGAAAGGAAGCCTCGTAACCGTAGTGAACATGGTTATATCATAACTTCATAAGCAATGATGATAGACCGCAAAAAAATAATGTGGCCAACGCAAAAAAAACATACACAAGAAACGATTGTGATCAATTTGTGCACATTACGACATACTTAGCGGAGATTGTTCTTTCTATTATATATTTTTACTATAAATATAACAACTCTCCGAACATGTAAAATCAAAGATTCCAGATGAATTTAAGTGTATCATGTCCAGTGTTTAAAACCGTTCATAGAATTCCAGAAAAACTGAAAGATACTTTTGTTAGATTCAGAAATCTATAAAAATCATAAAAAAATTAAATAAATACACCCAACAGTCACATACATACTCCTGACCCCACATTAAAATCAATTAAGTCTTGTGTCGCAGGTACCAGAACTACGAGAGACTTTTCGGTCTCACAAATACCCAGACCTGTTTGTGACTCAGAAATGTTTGTGGGCCGCACAAACATTTATCTTGGTGCGGGGATCGAACCCGCGGCCTCTCGTTTCACAGCCGGCGTCCAACCATCTACGCCACGGAGGCTGTCTAAAAAGCAATTACTTGCTTTATTTTCACTAATTCCCTAAATAGTCCGCGAAACTGGCATCCCTAACCCCCATCCAATAACAAAGTGGCAAAGACAATTTATTTACATTAACCGAAAACCGTTAGGCTAATGAAGTTTACCGAACCACGACATTGGCTGTATTGTGTGGAAATAAAAAGTAAAAATAGCATAAATCTAATCTTGACGGAGCAAAACCGGGTCATCGGGCGCGCGCAGTTTTTGTCCACTCATTACCTTCACCAACTTTGTAAATTATACACAACTGTACACACCTAATGGGTTGAGTGTATTGGTAGCCTAACTCCCAAAAGTAGATTGATTTTTTAGATAGTGTTTTCCCTACTGAGATTGATTATTGGCAAGCTATATTCAGAGTAAAGATTGAGCTGTCAATGTCAAACAGCAAATTTTGGATTGGAATTGATTGTTGGCATCGGCTGTATGCGACGACAAATCATTATTTGATCCAAAGGAATTATTTCGGGTCTGTGTATTTGAGACCGAAAAGTCTCGTAGTTTCTGATACCCAAGACACAAGATTCGATCTTAGTGTGGGTTCATGGCTATGTATGTAGCTGTGTATTTATTTATTTATTAACACGAGTACATATTTAATCGGTTCAGTATTGCAATTGTAAAACTGTTTTTTGCACTGGCATGATAAAATTATAATCGAACTAATGGTAAGATGGTTACCAAATAAAAGTAGGTATTTAAAAATAAACTACTTTCTATGATTTTTATGAAGGCAGAAGAAATTAATGTCAGTACGTCATGTTATATTTGCACAAAGACATACGGATCATCAAAGACAATCGGTTATCAGTAAGCTGTAGTGACAATCCTTAAAATGATCCAAATTGCAATGAAGTTAGTGATTATGTGTTGCTGCAAAAAAATATCAATGTAGGTAAAAAATATATCGCGCAGTACGTGTCCTCGGTGACAGTTTCCTTAGAATAGATAAGCTAAACCGTTACTGGGAGATACGTTTTTCATATACCTACCTACTACTTTATGTCTAACTATAAACCAAAGGAAAAAAGGAAACTGCTAAAAGGAAACTGAAGTCATTGACTCAGTTCCATATCAGTTTTGTATGTAAGTAATTTAACTGGATCTTCAAAGATATGTATATTAAATGTTTCAGTATTTAATTATTAAATCTTTTATTTTCGTTGAGTGCTTAGCGTTTTGTTGAATGCAAGATTTATCCAGTTTTTGTAATAAGAGTATAGTTCGCTGCACTAATATGAATATTATAAAGTTACGATGATGAAACATTTCTTCAAATAAGTCAACTACAGAAGGAATAGAAATGACTACTTTAAAAAAAACTTCAAATGAAAATCATTCAAATGGCTATAAACAATTTAAAATTAACTATATATCCGGTACATTAATACGTTAATTTCGGTACTGCATCAATTTAAAATTTAGCACGGATACGTATCTCACATTAAAATATCAAATGTCTATCATCACTCACGAATAGTGCAAGTCATTATCTCATAGACAATAAATTATAAACCAATTATGGAAAGAAAAGGAAGGATTGCTCTTACACTCACTAATTGCAATTTTAGTCATAGAATTTAGAAAAATACACTCGATAGCCACACACATCCATAACTGATTATAGTATGATAACAAGTGTTACATTCTGAATAACAGACACTACTACAGAACTTTTAGTTCCGCATCCTTCACTAAGACAAATATTTGGAGATCACACAAACATTTGTCCAAGTAAAGTGACCGGACACACTGTCTTTCCCTTCTTAAATTTTAATAAAAACATCCAACATTGTGTATGTTACATACATAATCCTAACCCCACAATAAGATCGAGTCTTGTGTCGTGGGTATCAGAAACGACGAGAGACTTTTCGGTCTCACAAACACCTAGACTCAAAACAAATAAATACCTGTGGTTCACACAAATATTTGTCTCTGTGCGGGGATCGAAACCGCGGTCTGTCGTTTCGCAGGCATGGCCTAACCAACTGCCCCGCGAACGCTGCTTCTCAGCCAAGTTCTTAACAAATTGCGCTAAGGGACTGTCAGTGTACTTGCGACCAATGACATTTCCTTATCATATAATCTTTAAGTTAATATTTATTTTGCAATTGTCGCAACCTTCAAACAAGTATTAAAATACCTCTCAGTACATAATAACTACTTATTTATTTAGTTAGAAACGCTTTAACGTTTAAGCCTGAGTTAAGAAATCTAAACGCTAAACTGTAAAGTAATCAGTGACAAGTTTTATGCGTGTTACTAGGGTTGGCACGCAGGGAAAGTTCGGTTTCAACTTTTAATAGAAAAAATAAATAAATACACCCAGCAGTCACATACATAGTCCTGACCCCACACTAAGATTGAATCTTGTGTCGTGAGTATCAGAAACTACGAGAGACTTTTCGGTCTCACAAACACCCAGAATCCAGACCCGAAACAAATACCTGTGGTTCACACAAACACTTGTCTTCACACAAACAATCGAACCCGCGGCCTCTCATTTCGCAACCAGCATCTAAATGCGCTAATGTGTAAAATGTTATCTTATAATACGATGCGTGTATTAAACCTACATTAAAACCTATAGAAGAGACAACCCAGAGCTCAGCGACTGTGTCAATCAATTAAAAGATTATTTAACTTTTTTTTGTATCAACCTTGGCCTGGCAAATCCTGTTTTTGCCCGACTTAAGGTTCTAGAACAGTTGGCCGACCCTCATATTGCCTCTTTCTGAATTTTTTTAGGTTCCTGGGTTCTTCTAAGGTTGCGTGAAGAAGTAGTTAGTAAGCCAGCATAATTGTGTCAAATAGTAATACGGCATCCATAATTTTCGTGGATGTTGTTGCCTTACCATAAGACGCAGTGCAATCTTTTTACCTAAGAATTATTAAAGATTGTAAAATTAATCCAGCAGTTTAATTATACTCTTCGCTACGAACAATTTTTAGAGTTATTCAAAGACTATGATTTGATTGGAGTTGGATTTTTGCTCCATATAGCGATGTTTCGCAATCTCATCACTGAACGGAAATATGTTTGACGAAGCATCGGCATCTAGTTGCGTCCCTGCAGCCTTTTGGATGTTGTAGATGCATGTTGTAATGTACTGAATATATGAATTACTCCAAAAAAATCATCAGTTCATTAAAAAAATATATTGCAAAAAATATTATAACTTCTTGTTGTTGCACTGTTCGATTTTTAATTAAAATGGCCAAATAAATAAATGTTCGGTAAGGGAATCGTTAACAACTGAAGCGAATTAATCGTAGTTCGCATTGCCATAGAAGGGATACGAAATGAGATTCAAAATAAAATTCGGATATCATCCTATGACAGCAAGGACATTGCTGAACATAGCCTTCAAGGACTTCCAAAGCGTGGGTTAAAAAACCTCTACCACAAAAATGTTTAGAAATATGTCATGTTGTATTCTGTCATATAACACAATTTAATTAGTTCAAACATCGCAACATTACAAAAATGTATGACTTCTCCAGTCCTATTTAAGGCTTATTCTACATCTTTTAGCACCTTTATACTAAGTTTCAGAATGGCAGCCCTAACCAAGCATTGTCCCCAAGCGAGCCGTGCTATCTGTAACGCGACGCCATGTTTACTGAGTGCAACATCCTTATCGGGTAATTTGTGAGCACTTGCATCGTACCTCCACTGATGTATGTACGCCTAGTACATTTGCGTCGAGGTAGTACGCTAGCCGTTTCGATTTCCTTCTTCATTTGTTATATTAAATTGGACAAGAAAAAAATCTAAGAATGCGTTTTAACGCTAATTTGTAAATTTTTTATGGTCACCTACAATACAGGCAATGCCTAGTGTACGGCCCGCTGTTATAATTATTATGTTTGTTCTTAAAAAGTTTATGTTCTTAAAATAATTTAAATGTTGCGTTTAGAATAATTTAAAAATCGATGCATTTAATTTGGAAATAATGTGGCTTTTCATGCAGTAAATATAAAAAAAAAGACAAGAAGGGCTTTTTAGAATATTTTGCTGGTCTTAAAAGATTAATATTGGCAGTCGCTTGCAATATGAAACTGATTTACAGAAATACATAATATGTGTAGCTAAGTCGACAGCGCCAACTATGCAACAAATATTGGATGTATATTACGTAACTGTAAATTCTCGATCCGAACGCTCACGACAAATCGCAGAATTTTTTAATATTTTATGTGCCTCGGAGTATCAAGATTGCTCAATTTTCAGATTCTAATACACCAAATATTATACAGCTTTTTACTTTATATAAAATGCAAAAATCAAACTAACAATGTTTTTACATTCGTGAACTGTCCAAGGAGTGTAATTAGCTTTTCCCAGATCGTTTTCGCCTCGGCGCGGCGGTGACTAAGACGGGTGGGCACTGCTTTCATTAAAACTTCCTTAGTGTAAAAACAACTTGTGCAGAAAGGTTAGTTGGCGTGATTAGGACTTGTAATATAAATTGCAGTTTTAAACTAGCTATTTATTTATATTCGCCCTGTTGATAAGTGTCGTTAATCTAGGAAACAGTTTTAATTCTCTGAAAATGTTCATTTTGAATACATATACCCAGCTTTATACGACTTGTAACTTACCCAACGAAAATCTGACTATTGTAGGAAATTTTATTTCTTATTCATACACAACATAATCGCGTGGAAAGCTATTCGATACTAACATAAACTCAAAATGGACTAAAAGCGTAATTATACATATAATTCTACAGCATCTCGATGAATAATCACCAAATAATTTAACCATATAGAAATTCAAGAACTAGGAGAACACGGAGAACCTGTTAACCCATCGATCTTAGTTATTGAAATGCTTGAGCTGCGTCAAAACCCTAATGGATGGTTTGATAGATTACTAGTATTATATGCACTTAAATACACTACGATTACTTCGAGTAAATACCAAATCTTTACTGAATATTGACGAAAAACTTGTGGTTATCAGTGAAGCCTATAGAAATAAAATGAAATACACACAACAGTCACAGACATATTCCTGACCCCTCACTAAGATCGAGTCTTGTGTCGTGGGTATCGGAAACTATAAAAGACTTTTCGGTCTTACTATCACCCAGACCCGAAACAATTATACTTGTGGATTACACAAATATTTTAGTTGATGCGGGGAACGAACCCACGGCCTCACGTTTCACAGCCGGCGTGCGATCAACAGCGGAGAGGCTGTCAAAGGGTAAACATGGGTGGTAGACAGACAGAAATCCCACACAGAATCAACAATTATAACACACCCACATCCAACTTCTAACTAAAAAGGAGCAGCTAAAAGCATCGCCATAGTAAACCTGATAACCAAAGCCATTACACAACAGGACCAGTCTCGCTTAATAAGTGCAGCGAGTGATTTACCACACTTGGTCAGAACTTGTTTGCTGTCGCATTGACACATATACCAAAAGGCTGGTGAGATTCCGCTAGTTTTTGTCGCGGAGCTTACAGCGAGGTTACTGATGTAAAGAATAAATTAATGGCATCCATAGATGTCAATAATGCTTTTTTGTTGGAGTATATTATACAAAAATACTTAAAAGTCACGACACTTGAATATAAGAAAAGCAAGAATTAGGAAAGGACAATTAGAGATAATTAGAGATAGTTTTTAGCCATCAAATGCATTGAAACCTAAATCATTATACCAGGGGCATCAGAAACAAAAGTAACCCAACCTAGTTTTCTTTACGGAACTTAAAGGAACAACAGATGTTGGTTCGCTTTCGCCGGCTCTCCTAAACAATACTGCACTACAAAACGAAGAAAGAGCTCTTAATCTATAATTAACGGCGAACATCCTGCCGCTTCGAAAGCATTGGAATTGGATGCATTAAAGAAAATTACTTTAACGGGTATTTTCCCGTGTACAACTCATTAGCTAGTTGGCGATAAAATAGTATTAAGCAAATGCTATAAGAAAATAATGGCAATTTATTTATAAAATTTTACGATTTTTCAGTTCAGTTTAGCGCAGGTATGAACTTGTCAGTACCTATTGTTCGATTACTCCAACATATTGGATTGATTAGTATTTAAGTATTTAGTAAAACATTAATTGAAAAAACGCAATCGAAATGTTACACAATTTTTGCGCACTTGCCAAATACTTTGATGCATATGTACACGAGCATATAAAAGCTCATTAAAACAAAATAATTAATGAAGTCGGTCAAAAACGACTCTATTTGAAGAAAACATAACGTTAGACTGAATGAATCTTACTTTTAAACTAACAATTCATGCTACATTACAACGACGCAATTTCATGCTCCACAGCGCAGTTAAAGAACATCCCGAGGACTGAATTTGGAGGCGATGACTTTTCATCTGAACAAATCATAAGTTAATAGACAATTACCATTCGTAATGCCGGAACGGTTTTAACTGATATTTCTAACATCATCATAATAAATGCTGTGCCCGTTTCCGTCTCTCCTCCTATTATCTTCCCATGCTCCTCCTATTTTGAAAAATTGGTTTTCGCAGATGGCGATGTTCATAGCCCAAGAGATACAATACAAAGCATGACATTGTCGCCATGGCTGGCATTTATATACATACGTAATCGTCATGCCTGTATCCCATAGGGGTAGGCAGAGACTATGGATCGCCACTTTGCTCGATCCTGACATATTACTTTCACTTCATCCACTTTCATCAATCTCTTGCATTTGCAATGAGCAAATATAAACCTGAATAATAATCTTGTTCATATTATTTTTATTCCGTTTCTCGGAACATTGGATAAATCCCCGACCTTCGGCGAGGCTGCGGCAAATGGTCACGATTTTCCTGCCACACTAAACACACTAAACGATATGTAAATATAATATATGTGTGAAATGAATGCGAATGATGTGGGCATACTGTTAACAGAGGTCAACAACTGATTGACTGTTGATGACGAAGAAAAACCCGTTGTGACGTTGGAGAAAAGTCTAGACTATTAGTTCAAGATTAGTTTGAAAATTCTGAATGTTCGTTTCAGAAATCTTTCATAATATTATCTTATCTACGCAAAACAATAGGTATCGTTTACATGCAATCTTGATATTGTGATTTGTGAGCAGGATTTCCACAATGCGACTTTTTTCTGATGAGTTGCGGTAGATACTTAAGTTTTATCAGCAATTTGAAACAATAGACAACTTCAAATAAAATCTATAAAATAAAGTAACCAAAAACCACCTAGGAAAAACTTTGGATCCCAACTACCATACCCAAAACTAACATTCGGCTCGATGCAAGGATTGTACTCCAGAGGCACTACTAACTTACATATTATCCTAACAAATTCTATTTACATCAACAAACAAATTATAACAAATTATTAATGAACTGCTCTGATTTAAATCAACTTGTAATTTTTGTAATAATCACTATATTGTAAACTGGTTTTGAAAAGACCAACATTAGAGTTTCTTGCCCGTTCTTCTCTAGTTAAAACCGCTTTCCGAACCGGGTGGTAGTTCAAAAAATGATTGAATCTAAACAATGTTGAACATTTTAATGGATTCAATAAATTATTTCATTTCATTTCATCAGCAAGTACCAAGCACAGAATAAAATCGCATGCACTTTCGCGGTATATAATTTCACAATTCCCACATTTTTCTCGGATCAACATAGTCATTAACTAGTTTACGGTCGACGGAGATCATTTCACTTACGTTCGATTTCACTGCGTTCTGAAGCACGCGCCGCGCTGAGAAACCGACATTATAAATTAAAAGTGGCAAAACTAACAACTTTAACAGCCATTCGCCTGATGGTAAGCGATACGACCGCTCATGGTTAGTATATAGGTACCCAGCTATAGGTATCCAGAGTAACTACTGGGCATATTGAGACTTAACATCTTATGTCTCAGGATGGCGAGCACAGTGGAATGCCAAGCATTGCTTTGTTATTCTTGGTGTTGTTTGGTTTTCTTCTGTCCATGAGCGGTCGTATCGCTTACCATCAGGTGAATGGCATGCTCGTCTCGCCATTCATCGCAATAAAAAAACAATTATAATAATTTAATCTCCATCCAGTGGATTTCAAGCCATACCTTGGTGTATGCCTTGTTAGACTCGGCGGCCGTTTAAATCACCGCGGATGAGTCATGCTGACCCACTTCGCTCCCTACCGTGATGGTGACGCTCCCAATACCATATCGAGGAGTAATTATATCGTTGTACACATTTTCTCATAGACCTAGAGCCCGTGGTCGCTAGACTTTCGTCGTTTTATGGAAGCTGAAAGTTGGTATTAGTCATCACTTGATCAGTTATTATGCAGTTCCGATCGTGGTGGCTTTGGAAGTTATCAGCTTTAATGTGTCTGGCAAGAGAAAAGAACCATCAAATGTCTCCAGCTGCCAAAGAAACACTTTTTGATAATTGCCTTAACAACATATATAAAATTCAGCTTTTATACTATAACATTGGCAAAATTACATTTTATTGAAGTTTGAATATAACGTAATATATATGTTAGGGTCTTAAATCAAAATCCCTTGATGACGGTAAATATATTAGCAGTGCAAGAAGTCAATTCATCTCAATATCATTATCATTTCTAAGCTTATATTCCAATGCATATAAGATGTTGAAAATATAATTACCTAAAATAAATAATTAGGCATCTATAACAGTAAACTTAGGAGTTGCCAATTTAGAATCAACTGACGGAACGATTTCTTGCATTTCGTAACTCCACACGTTTGTAACCCGACTCCACCTAATTAATTTTCAGTAGAAACTCACATTTTATAAACTCATCGATATAGCTGTTAAAATATTTAATGGTGCTCGAATATGATTAAACCGTATTACTAGCACAAGGTTATGTGTAACGGTTCACCCACAGATGCTATGACTTCATCATTTATTTATGAACATGCTATTGTTTTTAACCTTCTTTGTTGAACATGTGCTGAGTTTACTTTCAAGGCTTAGTTTTTGTTCGTATCGATTGTGTTAGCGTCAGTATTTGGTGTTGAATGGTGTCAAAAATTATATATTGAATGATGTCATAACTAATACAGTAATCAATCTTTACTGATGTATTGGAAGCTTATTATTCTCCACGTATATTTATTTTCTATATTAACAACTTACTTTTCTTTAACTTAATTCGGGGCTAGTGCTGCTACATCAGCCACTGCTAAAAATAGGTATAGTACGTAATGTACCAATTACAATATAACTATATAAAAATGGTGAATGAGCCCCACTTAATTCACATCGGCTCCATTCAGTATGTTTGACTTATAATATTTAAAATTTTGAATACTGCAGATATAAGCCAATTCTAACAATTCGGTACGGAAATCTTTGCAAAGGTCTATGTGCCAACCACCAACCGTTGATTAAAATATACTGGAGAATCATCTCTTTCGGCAAAGTAACCAACAATGTAATTTCTTTATATACAGCTACAGCAGATAACTCATGCTCACTTTAATAATGAATAAGCTTTTCCCTGAGATTCCCTCAAAGCATAGTCCTTCTAAAAAGAAAATACAGTTTCTAAAGCTAACTGTTTGCACTATCCCCCACCTAAGCACTTCTTAATAATATTGAAATAGCCCTAATCGACACTGTAATTTCGCTCCAGTTCCGTTTTATGTAAAGACTAATAAAGTTATGTAAATACTATGTTCGTATTTTAGTTTCAATAAAGTAGTGCGAATGTGTTGTCTTTTCCGTAACTTCGGAACGAGAACTGTTATTTTAATTATATAACTCAGTAACTTTTCTGGTAATGTGTAAAGATCATTAAGAAGGGTAGAGACAAAAAAACTGCTCATTTCAATAATGCACAGCAAAACAAATTTAAAAACAATAATGACCAGTGCGTGGTCAGGAAGGGGTCAGGACCAATCACTCTTACTGTGCCATGGTGATAAACGATACCTGAACGTATACTGATTCGTCCTGGCACGTCTAGGGGTGAAGTGTATGAGATTTCGATTGTGAGGTGCTGGTAATTTATTCAAGAATATTTTAAGCATTTTTTTATTTAATTTTTTATTGCCGATATAGGCGTACGAGCTAGCGGCCAGCCTGATAGAGAGCGGCTACCTGTGCCCATAGACCTTCGCAGTGCCAGGGGTCTAGCACAACAAAGTCGCTGCCAGTCTTATTTCAGAATCTTATGAATGTGCCTTTGGTTTTGTAGGATACAATTTTAGGTAGACCATATATGCAGCAGACATTTGGCAAAAGATTCCGTACAGCTATAAGAACAAAGCAAACTGCAAAAAGCCTTACTCCCAAAGGGATTTGAATAGTTAGTACGACATCCAACATACCTTCCCTAAGGGAAATCTCAAGGAGATTCATTATCAAGGAGACTGTTTAGTATTCTGTCCAGCCGAGGTGCAGTACTCAGAAGAAATAAAACTATTCGCAAGACACAATAGGTGTAAGGATCTTATCTGTATACGTGAGTGAATGCGTACTTAAAGGTCCTAATGAGATTTTTCTATTTACCAGTAAATGTCATATCTGGTATAAAAGACGTTGCGAAAAAAAATACTAGAAAACAAGTGTTTTAATATTACCTATATTAATTTTTAATAAATAGTAACGATTATTTTTCTTTTTGACTGCCTCGGCGGCGTAGTCGTACTACAGTATGGTTACAAAGCTGAAGTCTCGGGTTCGAATCCCGGGTCAGGCAAAGTGATATTGGATTTTTTTATTCGTTATCAGCCCCGAGTCAGGAATTTGTGCCCGATATGGCGATAGGCTCGCTCCCTATCACATCGTGGGACGGAACATACAAGGCGAAATGTGGGTGTCCTGGTGGCGCCTCTGCCTACCCCTTCTGGGATAAAGGAATGAGTTTATATAATATGTATGTATGTAGTTTTCATTTTCAATTTTGAATCTTTAGCTGCTTTTTATTTTATTATTGTTTAAATGGAAATTTTGCGCAACCTAAGACCAAACATCATAAAATGTCTTTGTTGCAAGCCCTACAGCTTTCACATGAACAAAGGACAGCGTATGTTCTTTAATGGTCAGCATAAAATATTTTGCGAAATCGTTTGCATTGTTAATTTTCCATGTCGTGTATCTATATGCAGTGGCGCAAGCTTGCACTCTCAACTTATAAGAAACTCGACTTCAGTTCACGAAAATGACCTTTGCTATATTACCCGTTCATCTCATTTGAATATCTTCAGCAACAGAAACCATGTCTGCATGTAGGACTTCCGGAATTTCAGGATATTTACCACTAAACATATTTGGCGTACAGTATTTTTCGTATTTTCTTCGGTATTTTTAATAAACCTATAAGATATTTAAAACTTAAGATATAAGATGCTCCAGGACGTAGGGAAACATTCAATGTTCTTGGTCGACAACAAAGAGTCCCTGTAAGCGATACAACAAAAACTACCATCTAACCCACAATCCTCTCTCGTATTTCATATTGCCATTCCAAATACCGTTTGCCAGAATGTAATGTTGCGTTATGTTATTCAACATGCAGCATCTTGCAGTATTTGCCATCAGCGATTCCGATGTTCGGCCATGAACGTCGCTTGTACTTTGATACTTTTTTCTATAGCGATAAAAACTGCGGGTTTGATCACGATTCTTTTTAGAGTTCCGCACCTAAAAATACAAACGGGAAACTTATGGGATCTCTTCGCTGTCTGGCTATCAGTCTGTATCTATACAGTCATGTAAAGACGGTTTTTCTCAGAAATACGTGGAGGTTAAACAATAATCCATAAAAAAATAGACCATCAATGACTTAAATTTCATCAAAAAAATTACTCACAAATCAAAATCTATAGGGTAAATTACGGATTCATAATACAGAAATGAAGCAAAAAGCAACGTGTCATAGTACGAGTTCTAAAAAAAAGTTAAGCGACTCGCACTTCACCAGTTTTTTAGCTCAGCTCGCTCAGTCCATTCTCTATGAGTGACGTGTGTTATTTGCGAATGTAAAAAACTGGGATTATGAATTGGCTAAAGTATTTTTTTAAACGTAATACATTTTTAGTTACGAACTGCGAAGTAATTATTTGTAGTAAAATTTGATAGCCCCTATTTATGGAAATGTGGTGACTAACAACATTATTTACTGATTAAAATGCCGTGAATTAAGTACGTTTTCTAAGCGAATTGTGTGTCGCAGGCAATATTTATCCAATCAAATATTAGGACCTACATTTAACCCTACAAATTTACGAATAAAATACATTATCAATATCAATAAACACGAATAAATAACATAAGAAAGTAATCGTACTTATTTATCACGCAGTAAAACACCTTTTTTGTCACCATAACAAACGAACAAATTCTTAAATCCGTCCTTGTAAATAGTAAAAACGACTTCATTACAAAACGTAATCACCTCATGAATCAATTCATCATAGAACGTAAGTATAACCCGTCCGAGTGCAGAAGTCTCGTTTCACTTCCTGTTACTAAGTAGAGAGGTTGAACGCAAACTGTTGAGGTTATCGTTAGCGCGGTTTTTACTGCGACGCGACGTGTTAATTTTAGCCGCACACATCACACGCATCCGTTTGCCGCCGTGCCGGCACGCTTTACATTTACAGGAATCGAATTGGGATATCGTGGATAAGTCTTTTGGCATATTAAAGTTGTTTAACTGATAGGTGTTTTATTTTATTAGATAGATTATTTAGACTGCATATTTTAATTAACTAAATGAATTTGTGTGTGTTTTAAACTGCTCAGCTTTATAAATATAACTAATAAATATTCTTTTAGACAGACATAATAAAGATACTGCGAGTGATACATTATTTGTATGTATTTAGCAAAATCATTTCAGTTTCCAATTTTACAATAACTTGCCTGACGCCTATCGAAATGGATGCCCTTCAATCCACCACATATCATTACATTTTGAAGTATTCATTTTTATATTATTTCTTTACGCAACACTATGAATACCACACGGAAAAAGATCTATACAAAAAACAATTTAAAAATGCGATCCATTTGTAACGTCCATATTGTCCATAGCCAAATATAAAGCGGCAGAAAAAAATAGTACACACGTCAGACATGAATGTTTGTAAAGAGCGTTTCCGTTTAGCTACAAGGACGCCAGTAACGCGTACGACTCGAGGCGTCAACAATATCATTTGTATACTACGAAATTCTGGGAATAATATCTACTATAGTATTACTATATAAATATATGGATGCATCATGCAACAGGTGGGAATAGATATCCGTAAGGACGTAGCACGTTTGAATTTCTTTACCGCGCCGCGCTGGTGAAATCAGTCTTATTTGTTTATAAACAGCGTAATATGCTTGTATCTCACCCTCCGTGGCGCAGTTGGTTAGACGCCGGCTGTGTAACGAGAGGCCGCGGGTTCGTTCCCCGCACCGAGACAAATGTTTGTGAGGCCCACAAGTATTTGTCTCTGGTCTGGGTGTTTGTAAGACCGAAAAGTCTCTCGCAGTCTCTGATACCCACAACACAAGACTTAATTAATCTTAATGTAAAATCAGGACTATGTATGTGACTGTTGGGTGTATTTATTTATTTTTATCTATCCTTGCAAGTAGAAATTCGATTTAATTTCCGCTGTTTTATACGGATTAACTCATACAAAGACTATGCAATTCAATACAGTCCAATCCATATTGCAACCAGATAATAAAACACGCATGATAAGAAAATAATCCAACCACAGGCAAACCCTTACTTATCAAATCAAAACACAAAGAAAATGTAACACAAAACTCGTATAAAAGTGAGGACACTGCATTCTGATATGTCACTAGTCTATTTGGACAATAGAAGACGAGTCTATAATAATATACACAACGCTAAAGCGAATAATTAATATTGTCTATTACAAAAGCAAAGTAAACATTCCCCGTACATACGCAGAGGTAATAAAATCACGTGAAACATGAAGGAAACTTAATTTTTGTACACTCAATATATTTTCACAACATTCGGGTTTGCGAGGATTTATACTACACGATTTTCACACATCCCATTTGCTTACCTTGCTTTTGTTTTTCGACCCGCGTATTTTGCCTAGGAAGCTAGGCATTATTCTCTTTCAGGTTTACACAAAAAAATCACTAAACCACACTCCACTTTTATAAATAATTCCACATTTACATAACGATGCAAAACTTAATCGATTTGGCAGTTTAAGAATCGATGTAATCGTAAAAAAAATTCATTAGAATAAATAAATGACAAAAAAAGTAAAAAATATGTAGCACACACGACTCACAAACCAAACAACACTATCGAAATGGGCGAAATATTTATCAAATGTCCTTGGAGACGTATCGATATTTATCGTTTGGATACGATAAATAAAGATGCCAATATTACATCACTCAGTGCATTATCGGAACGTGATGTTTTCATTTCTATTTTTATTTTCAATGTTTATTCCTGTTCTATTTTTTTCTAAGTTATCAACATAGTTTAGGTTAGATTAATAAGTATCAATTTTATGTCTTCATGAGTAATAATATTGATGATGATATAAATCAATCAATAATTCTCTTATCGATTGTATACTCGGGTAATAACTATTACCAATGCGCGTTAATAATGCTTTTAGTAAAACATAATAGGTATCTCTAGAACGGCCTCGCCTTAAAACTATTGCGAATTCACGTGAATTCTCCGATATAAGAATTAGTTTACCTTACCTAACTAGGTAAATGCGTGTAAAAATAAAAAATCACAATATCATTAATAAGATAAACAAAGTTCGAGCAAATAATAAAATTACAATAACGAAATTTCATAGTATACAATTTAACATGTCAAATTCGAGATTTCGAGATATTATTAATACAAAAATGGTTTCGCAATATTCGCTATCGACTTTCCCCCATATTTGCACTAGGGATGTAACGGAGGTAGTTTTATCGGAACCGAAATCGGAATCGGAGTTTTCAAATTTGACTTATCGGAATCGAAATCGGAATCGAAATCGGAATCGGAGGCAGGGTCAGTTTGTTTAAGGACAAATAAAACATGATTTATAGTCTTTTAAAACAATTATATATAACCTAAATGTCGTGAGCGTAACAAATAATAACAACAAGTGAAAAAATAATTGATCATAGAGTGCACGTAGCGGAGGTCGGGGGATTCCCCGCGCGACATGTATGAACCCGTTCGGAACAGGCCGTCGCGCGCCGCTCACTTCGTTTCGTCCAACCTCCGATTAACCTCCGATATAAAAGTATCAGAACCGAAGTCGGAACCGAAAGTGTAATAATAATCGGAAGTTCCGACTTAACGGAACCGGAATCGAAGCTCCGTTACATCTCTAATTTGCACGGATCAAATAAAACATCCGACCTTACACAACTGTCCGATATCCAGCGTATCTTAAACAAATATTTAAAATAAACCTATCTCCTACCTTGGCCTCACTGCATTTTTATTTACAATAAATACCAAATGTCTACACATACATACCAAATGTCTACACCCAAAGATATGCTTCAAGGACATGGAATACTTAACAATTTACTGAATAGATAAATAACTCCGTATTCATGTGGCTAGCTGTAGAATCAAGGAAAAGTTTAGAACAGTATTTGGAAAACAAATATTGGAAACATCTAAACATTTAATAATTTTGATGTGCTAACGCATTCCAACTTAAATAGTGACATCTATAGTCATAAAGAGGAATTATTTATTAGAGTAATTATCGACCGAGCAAAAGTCCGGACTCTTAGGTGTTTTGACATGATTGTCTATAATTCGATTATCAAATTCCTCTATTAAAAGATCTAAGATCTTTGCACTTTATCCCACGCTTAGGTCAGCATATTCTTTATGTAGCACAATAAAATAGTATGATTCAACGACCCGCCGAAAACTGACGTTAGCCCTTTCTTGGCAAACTACAACACAGTATGAAATAAAACGTCATATTCTAACATGATCACACATAAAACGTTCAGAAGTTCGTTCACGTATTTTGTCCATTATTTACATTAATAAACATAAATTTTGCCATGTTCCGCTGATTTACACCACGTGACGTAATAATGTGCTCCGCCTAAATTTTATCACAATATCGGCGTTACAATGAATTATTGCCTATTTTCGTCCGCTTTTAGGCTGAAGCAATATAATTGCAATATATTTTGATATATCTAAAGTTTAATAGTCAATGTCTATTTCTCCCGCCAAGTAGCAGTGTAAATGCACTGTTGTTTTCCGGTTTGAAGGACATTGTAGCCAGAGTAACTACTGGACATAATGAGATTTAACATCTTATGTCTCAAGATGGCGAGCGCAGTGGAATGCCAAGCAATTCATGGTGTTGTTTGGTTTTTCTACTGTCAATGAGCGGTCGTATCACTTACCATCAGGCAAAGGGCAAGCTCGTCTCGCCATTCATTGCAATAAAAAATCAAACCCCGGTTATACATACACATAGTCCCGATTCAACCGTTAAAATGTGTCTAGACTAATTTTCTTTCTTGTACTGTGACGACAACAGTCAATTAAGTCTTGTGTCGTGTATCAGAAACTACGAGAGACTTTTCGGTCTTACAAACAACCAGACACGAGACAAACATTTGTCTCAGAGCGGGAATCGAACCCGCGGCCTCTCGTTTCACAGCCGTCGTCTAATCAACTGCGCCTTGGAGGCTTTCTATTCGATCGACACAATTATGTCGGCACGATTTTATCCCTTGGGTCACTATGACGATAATCGCTATCTGGATACGAATAACCTTCCAGCAGAAATCCCCCACACTACAAAATTTTGTGACTCAGAAAGCCCAAACTGGAAACAAACATTTGTCAACCACACAAACATTTGTGGAATAAACCCCGCGGCTTCTCTTTCCACCGTCTCTTTCTTTTAAGCAACGTAGCCTACGTAAAATGAGGGAATGTAATATTTTCTGAAAATCTCTAATAACGTCATCGTTTGGTTGATTTGGTATTGTTGTAATGGGGTTAGGACGCGATAGGCGACCTAAACGCTCGCTCGACGTCGCGGGGTAGATAAGGGTTGATGGGAACATTACAAAATAACAGTAACACTTTCCGAACCTTAACTCGATCGTTCGAAAGTTATACCAGAAAAATATATTATAAATTGATTTCATGATCAGGATACATATTGAATTTTGCTGAAATATGACGTCAAATTTCGTAATATGTTTTTCGTTTTATGTGAATGTCGCTGTATTTTTATAATGTACATAAACCAATATTTTGCTTAGCTAATTGTCATATCTGATATTTTTATTTTGGTCGAATAAGTCATAATACGTTTCCGCATCACCTGTGAATTGTATAATGTTCCATAATACATAAACTGTTCCGTAAAACCATCCCATTTAAATCCAAGTTATTGAATAATAATGTAATCAAAACGCACGTCCGAACACTCAAACAAGATGTTTTTGGAATTATTGTAGCCGGATCTGCACTGGAGCCAACTTGACGAGATGAACGCCGCGACGGCGCCCGCTGTGTTGTCATACACAAATACAAAATGGTGGACCAGAAACAAAAGGCAAAACATCTTGCCTAAAATAACTCGAGTGCTGTCGAATTTCTAAAAGAATTTTTCACGAAACGTTTGCAGTCGGATTCTTTTGTAGATCTCAAAATAAATGTGAGTAATTTTATTTAAAAAACATAACAGGAAATTACTGGCTATGTATTTTCATTGTTCCGTAATTGAATTGTTTCTCATGAAAAATCGTTGCACTGTTCAAAATCATATACGTGTAAAAAAATACTTTATGAAAAACATGTACCTACATTTAAAATCATAATGTTGTTAAATGATCCATAAAACAAAGGGGTTTGTTAAGCAATATCTTTCATCGAGTAAATCCTAAACTACCAGAATAATTAATATCCCATAGACACAGTTATGAAGGTCTCAGAAACCCAGATTTAATGGAATCACCTGGCAACAATACGGCCGAGGTTAAATTATAAATGCATTTGCATATTGTATAAGCAAAAGATATTCGTCTGAAGCCGTTTCAAACGTTTCGGAGATTTACAATTGGCTTACGTGCTGATTTATCGGTTCATAATGAATTGTAAGGCGTGTTACTATAACGCCAAGAGATTTTGTAGTTCGTTTTAAAGGTTTTAGAGCCAATATTTCGTACCCCTATGGTGTATAAAGAATGCCAGATATTGGTAGAAATATTGATTAGTAATTACATTATTAGTTTCTTCATATTTTGTGGCTTGTGCATAACGACATAAGTTCCGGACATTAGCTGTTTTTCCTATCTTAGGAAAATATTGACCTTAAATTTACCCAACAAGACCTAAATATTAATCTCACAAAAGTATGTTTCATCCTAAATCCTAATATATGTTAAACCTTACAAAAAACCATCTTGCTTCGTATACAATCCCAATTTTATTCATTCTTTAATACTAATACAGATGTGATTCAAAATTCATAAGAGTATTATTAAATAAATACACACGAACAGACGGCCAATAATAATAGGGAAGCTTTGTAATGTATGGCTTACTATTAAACGAACCCTAGACGGTATTGTGTTCGATGTGAGCCGGATGAATTATTACTTTGACCCTTTCACAACGACTGCACATTTTGAAATTATACGTTTAATAAAATTATTTGCTTGATTTTAGATGGTACTTAATTTATTAATTAAAATGGCATTAGCAGTATTACTTTAAATGTTATTTTTTGTTATTATTTTTCTTTTGATTACGACCTATCACTTCAGGATGAAATCGTTTTTTTTTTATTGCTATGAATGACTAGACGAGCCTGCCATTCGCCTGATGGTAAGCGATACGACCGCTCATGGACAGTAGAAAAACCAAACAACATCATGAATTGCTGGGCATTCCACTGCGCTCGCCATCCTGAGACATAAGATGTTAAGTCTCGATATGTCCAGTAGTTACTCTGGCTACAATGTCCTTCAAACCGGAACACAACAGTGCATTTACACTGCTGTTTGGCGGGAGAAATAGACATAGCGGTGATGCTTACCCAGGCGGCCTCTCACATATGAGAAACCTACCACCAGTAAAATATACAATAGGTATAATAATAGGTTGCAAAATCGTTGAATGTCGGTCGCTTAGGAAACCTTTGGGTGAGACCCAAAGTGCCTGAGCCTCACACAAATAAAGACCTATGGTTAGTAGCAGATATTCTGTGACTAGATGTGATAAAAAAAATGTACAATGAAGCAATTCCACATTTTATTTCCACGTTTGTCGGATTTATTTCTAAATATCATACAAATATTAATTAATACGCCACGGGACCTATAAATAAGTTAATTATTACATCGGTGGCATTAAATGTCCGTAAATAGAAAACACTATTAATCAATGAATTCAATATGCGCAATTACAATACTAAATGACTAATACCATTATTTCCATTTTGTAACATCTATCGCTTACAACGCTTAAATGCTAGAATGTATGATTTCATTATAGTCTGTCAAGTTCATGTGCGACCCTCCTGCAGAATAAGGGAGAAGGAGGCGCTATTCTGGAAACATTCATCATCATTATCATCATCAGCCGTTGCAGTACACTGCTGGACATAGTTCTCTCCCAAGGTACGGCACGGAGCATGGTCTGCTGCTTTACGCATCCAGTCGCTGCCGGCCCGCTTGTACCCCCTAGAAACATCAATGAAGGTAAATGACATAGCAGAAGACTAAATAGACGAGGTTGCAAATAAATGTATACTGGAACTTAGAGAATTCTTATAAATGTTTACGACAATGGCAATTTAGTAAGAAGCGTTTCTCTGCCTGGTATTTTCATTTAAATGTGCACGTCTGACATTACAGCCTTTTGAAAAAGGAAAACGCATCAGTCGACCCTGTCTATGGCTAAAATGACGTGCCATACCCCAAGCCCTTCCCTTTGAAAGTCAACTGGAGTGCCACGCAAGAAGTTGCCAGTCTATAATATATTACGCCATATCGAATTAGGTTACGGCGTACATGAATGATCTTTGTGCGATGCTTACTCAATGTATCAAAGAGTTCTAGAAAACATTATTTGCACGTAAAAGCTATTAAAACGCTATAAAGGATATTTCGTTGTAAATATGTAAATGAGGTCATTCATAAAACTGTTTCGCATAAATACTTTTACGCGAATTATTAATATGCCTGTAATTTCTATATCAAAATAGTTAAAAAACCGCAGCTATTTTCCGATATAATTAGGAAAATAATATTTTACATTGTGCTGTTATTAACACATAAAGGCACATTCATATTGTGAATAACAAACTAAATGTGATTATTATTAATTAATTTAAGCCGCAAATATAAATATTTAAATCTAAATACAATAACTTATGTATTTCATACGTGGTATTAAGTGAAACATGTAGACCGGGAATTCCCAAATTGGTCGCTCGGTGTCCATCCCTTGGCTATTTAGGTAAACCATACAACAGTTATAAAACTAGAACAATTATAAATTCGATCTAAGAACACCGAAGAACTAATCAACCGATGCAATCCTAATTCGTTTTATGTTCCAGAAAGTTCATACAAAAATAGTGCATCGGGACAGATCGGCGACAAACAGAGCAACGTAATTAACTGTGGCGTCGCGTCAACCGCTTCGTCGCGTCGCCTTCAAACCAGACATCGGTCGAAGGCCGGCGTGATTCATTAACTTCGTGAATGTCAAATCTGCTATCCCAAATAATACATTCAAACATAAACTCACGCCTTTTTCCCAGAAGGGGTAGGCAGAGGCGCCACCAGGACACCCACCTTTCGCCTTGTATGTTCCGTCCCACGATATAATAGGGTGCGAGCCTATCGCCATATCGGGCACAAATTCCTGACTCCGGGCTGAAAATGAATAGGAAAACCCAATATCACTTTGCCCGACTCGGGATTCGAACCCGACACCTCAGCTTTGTAATAGTACCGTAGCACAACTACGCCACCGCATAATGGGATAATAAAAGAGAAATAAATACTCGATATTGCCAATAGTTAGTTAAGGCCTTTGTCATGAATATCAGAATCTACGAGATGCTTTAGTATCACAACACCCAGAAATATGCCATATTTCTATGCCAAACGAACATATGATTGAAACCAAGGCCTTTCCCTTCACAGCTGGGTTATTAACAAATTGCGCCATGCATGCTGCGAAAAAAAAATTCATCAAAAATATTCTGCACGCACCTACTTTCATGTATATTTTTTTGTTTAATAAATTCTGTTGCAGTTAGTTAATTTCTGGGATCGATGACAACATTCGCGAGTTTCCCGGAATGAAACATTTTGACTGTAAAGAAGCCCTGCATCACATCATGACAGAATTATTTCCGTATTGTACATTCATTTACTACTCGGAGACATTAGGATGACGGTCTGGCTTATTATTTTACGACCGGACGCCTTTCTGACATTAATTCTGCGACACAACAAAACCAAATCGAGGCAACTGGGTTTCATGTTTACATTTTTATATATTTTATTCTGGTATGTAACTGTAACTACAATACCAGACGTACAGTAAAGCCCCATTTACAAGGGGAGAGTTTCTCGCCTCGAATACACGATTATCGTATGGATATAAAAAAGTTGCATCGTGTAAACATTTGTCAGAACACGATAATCTATGGCGGTTATGTCATGCGATAATCGCATACGATTCTCGCTGCGAGAATCTCTCCCCGTGTAAATGTGGCTTTATGACGATCTGCTAATTTTTTTACCTGAGGTCTGAACCCGATAAAACACTTGCAGGACTCACTAACAGAATTTGCACGATTACGTACTATATCAGCCCATATACGTCCCACTGCAGGGCACGGGCCTACTCTACAATCGAGAGAATCGATTGAGAGTGGTTAGGCCATATAGTCCACCACGCTGGCCCAGTGCGGGTTGGCGGACTTACATACCGGAGAAATTCTTTAAAATGGCTACGGTATGCAGGTTTCCTCACGATGTTTTTCCTTCACCGTTAAAGTGCGTGATGATTACCTACGGTGGTCGCTATTCGGACTGATACGAATATTCCTATTACCAACACTTTCAATTGAGTTCTTTTCGTATATTCGTCGCTTCTGAGTTCTGTCACACCAGAAAATGATTTCATTTTCAATGTTGCGGATTCCTTCTGGCCTATTAGTATCAAACACATTGCAAACCATTTAGCGAGCGCAGTATTAAATTATATGTAGTGCGCCGATTTAAATGTATTATGTAACAGAGCATCGATGCGAATGCGTTGGGCTTAGCAGGGCATTTGGCCGTGTTATTAACATCGTATGTAGGTTAATGATAATAACCATCTCTTTAGTTTTGTGGATAAGTCTATTAGTTGTAGGAAGAAACGTTTGATTCCGCTGGTGGATACAATTTAATTTTGTCTTGTCATTGAGCATACCTTATATTTAAATTTTAATTCTATTATACAAGAAAATATTTAATAATGAAGAGATAATTTTGACTAAGTAAGTAACTTGGGTACATTTAGATTTTTTTAATAGAAAAGTAGTTGTTAAAATAAATTTGGAAGATATAAATGTTTTGAATTCGATTGTTATTTAAATATTCGTTCGAATTAAATACCGATTATTTTCGGAGCGATCGAAAAGTGAACATGCTCACTTGATCCTTATGTATATACAAAAAACGTATCTTCGGCTTAAATATTCATTCTTTCATTTCAAAGGTTAAACACGATTCCAAACATAATCGAAAGAGCCATTATCGATATAAATCAAAGGAGAAACACCTAAACAACCGATTCGATTCTGTTGCGATAAATGGAGCATAAACTTTCGCTTTCAGGCTTATCGATATCATTGGATTCGAAATCGATTCTTTGGTTTTAAACAGTGGCTTAGATTTCTACTACTACATACATACGTATATAATCGTCACGTATGTATCCGATAGGGGTAAGCAGAGACTATGGATAATCTATATCTATTACAAAAAGTATTTAATAATAGTCAATACATAGAATAGCCTTTTTATGGCATAATGACTAGCTTAACGGGAAAAGTATCAAGATGTCTAAGGAAGTCGTTTTGTTCGGCTTTTACGGACGCTAAAATATTTCTTTTCATCTTATTCAAAGGACTCTAATCCATCAGTGATTTCCCCAGCCCTTTAGTTTGTCTAAAGGAGCTTCTTATCAGTTTTCATAAGGTTAGATGCTTACCGGTTTCCAATCGTAATTAGACTTGACTATGCTATGCTAAAACCTTCTATTCATACACAGTAGTTCTAAGGGATGAATAGTTATTTTAATGTTACGCATCGATAAGTAACTCTATATTGTAGTACTACACCTTTAAATTTAAAATGTCGTTCGCTTATTAAGATTTCATTTCTCTCGTATGTTTTAAGTAATTTTTCTCCATTCTTACTCATAAATAGTTAAACAGAAATCGATACGTACACCGCGACTTTTCATTTTCCCATACAAGCGTCGGAGCGGAACGCTGCCTTGAAGTAACCTTGTGGCTCAATAAAGTGTTAATTAATAATTACCAGGCCCATAATAGCATGTTAACCGTGTATAACAATGATGTGATCTCGACTAGAGTTCATATAATGTGCCGATACAAGTTTTAATCAAACTGGCGATGAGATAACTTTCGGTTCACGGAAGTTTGTGTGGATTGTTGTTGAGAACTGTTTACATGAACAGAGTATGGGGATATTGACCAAGGATTACGGGGTTTATTCTATAGATTGCTATGGGTTGATGGAAGCTTAGAATTGTTACTCAGTTTTTGTACTATTTCTAATGAGTTTGTCCAATTTAACCGCAGTGCAATCGCATAAGAAGACTACATGTCTTCCTATATATTTATTACATACTATTATTATATCAATCTTCAAGACCCAGGGCCATAGTGAATGAAGTTCAGAATGTAACGACATATTACAATCGAAATAGCTAATGGAGACAGATAGGTATGACTTTATCATAAAACAAACAGCATTCACCCTCAATATTAAAAGGACATTTGAAACGCAATAACACGTCGCTAATATGGCCACATTTCAAAGTACTCAGAGTGATTTATATAATCGACACACGTCCATAAATCTCTCCCAAGGCGCGCCTTACTCAACCCATGGGACCTCGTGCGATCGTCACGATTGACTGCCGACAAGCCCTCCCTGAGAGTTTGCTCAACTAATTTCAATTATTTGGATAGTGATGCCATTGATGAAAATAATAATTAATTGCCTAAAACCGCCGTGTGCCAGGCAGCGGTTTAAGTGATGGACAATAGTCACTGGTTCCTATAAACAACCGCTTGAGGAGTTATAAGGTGCCCAAGCATTAGGGAGGAGAGTTGAAAATATTAGGAATTATTGAGCCTACTATCGAAATGTGATGGCAAAACTTTTACTTTGCGATGGTATACTGTGACCCATTGATGAAACCTTCAAGACTAGAATCATTGAATGACTAAAGTTTTTATATCCACATATTTACATCTCAAAACAAATCTTCAGGAAGATTACAGAAGTTACGAGCGTTCAACGTCTTGAATTAATAATATTTTTCCAAACGAAGTAAGGTTTCACACAACAACCTCCTTACTATTTATATCACTTTCAATAAGACTTCAATGTTAGCGCACAAGGAGTCGAACGCATTCCCCTGCACACGTGACCCAGTTGTCACGACTCGATTATACAATCAGAGCTCGTCCGGTGCAGCCAGCTCTATTGTTTCCGATGTAGATACCCTCACGCCCGTCACTATCAGCTTGATCTTACTTTCATACTTTCCAGGGATCGTTTCTAATCTGTATTGATGTTGTTGTGTCATGAAATCTCTCAGGGGTTTAGTGTATGCTTGTTGTAATTATTTTTGCAAGCTTAACCATACGTAACTAGCCAGTTTTGACATAAGTTCCCGCGGATCCAGTATTTGGACAACTGTTTGTGTTATCATCACCATCGTCAGTCACAAAATGTCCACAATTGAACATAGGAGCTTGCGTAAGGATCTCTGTAACGACCTGTTTAAAGCAAACTGGATTCAGCTACTTCCTGCAACCTTCATTATATCCCCTGTCCATCTCGAATATATGTGTACTCAAGAAATATTTATTTCGTAGGCTTGCATAGTATCGAACTATTATGCTTCTCTGATTGTTGGGTTTATTTTACTTTTAAATCGAAACTTATAATATCAATGTTTTGAAAATCCAGCCAATAGGTTTAGACTAGTCAGAAGAAATTCATTCATCGCCCCAATACTCATAAGGCCAAGTGTAAGACCCAAACTATTTTGTCCGAAGGTGAATTCCTAAAAATGAGACATACAGGCTGATATTACAGATTTCTGATTTCATAAAATCATCATTTCAGCATTTATTCCACGTAATGTGTGCAATATAGTGATTGATGATGCTCATGACATCCCCGATTTGAAAACGACGCGGCTATTGTTCAGCTAATTATCTAATGATGCATACGTGCATCCAGTTTGTATGTATGTATGTATGCAAATGCGATAACCCACATTACAACGGCCCCGATGCACTTAGTGTTGCTAGCATGTTATAGGTGAAGAATTAGGGACAGGGATTATGAACAAAGTCGTATCTGATATTTGTGATGTTTTACTACAACAGGTACTCATATTCATTTGTACAATCTATTCGTTATTTAAGAAAGTTTAAGATAAACAGCAAAAAGGGCCTTGAAATTTTTTTCATGCCAAATCGTAGTGAAAATAACGATGAATATTGTATTTTTTACATAAGATTTTGTTCATAGTAAATATTGATCTTATTTCAAAATTACATGGTTTGATAACGCAAAATGTTAGATTATCAGGTAAGTTATAGGAAATTGTAGGTATTAATAATATTACAATCGAGCGCCTGCTGTAAGTCAGGTCTCAGGAAAAGACAAACTTTAGCCCACATAGCTTACCTAAGGCAGTTTGGTAAACTTTATATATGTAGCTTTGAAGTTGCTGTAACGAACACTCAGGTATGTAGATTTGAGATAAACTCTATTAATCAATTTACTTGAAGCATCGAAATGCTCTTAAAGCCGTGCACAAGCAATTAAACGTACCAAGCATAGGCCATAGATCGATACAAGTTTATTCCCAGAAATATTCAAATAGAACTACAGACCAGTAAACATCGACATAGAACATCAATACAAATATACATACATTACTATAATGTAGGTAATATTACTCAAATCTAGACCATGTCGGTTTCCACACTGACAACATTATTCCGGACACCTACATACGTTCTGTTTGCATACATTTTGTTTGAACAATGACAACCGAGCGTTATGGACATTCACCTTTATTAAAGTACGATTTAAATATTATATGCACCGTCTGTCTTGCGAAAACTGGGCCGATGTAATCCACGTTAGCATTGATAATTGCGAACAAAGTAATCGTGTTTTGAATGAATTATCATATTGCAAAAAATGATTCTTAGATCAAAATGATAGTTGTAGGAACCGTATAGGTATGATTTATTTGTGAACTAGTTGCTATTGAATCTATATTTTGGATAGATATTTTGAGATAAGTTTGATCAAATCTCAAGAAAATCACAGAATTACGTTTGCAACCATCGTTTGCAACATGCGTCTGGGCTTCGACCTGAAAATAAAGGGCATTGGCTTGGTGTCTTCAATAAATACATACATTTAAATGAGAGGTAACGATTTTGCAGATGAAACATTAAATGTTAAAAGAAAAAATTACATTGACAAGAAAGGCAAAGGTGTTAGGAGCATATAGACACCAGCTGTGATGCCGCCATTAAAATTACCGAACATTTTAATGGTCATTAAAATAAATGCTTCATAATCGTATTTTAAACTATTCTTTATTACCATATTTGGCAGTTCGTAGCACAGTTACAAGAAAATGCATACAAAAACCAGCTGATAAAATAAAAAGGTCACACGACTCAAGTCGAAACACGTTGAACTTGAATAATAGTAACACCCAATAAAAAGCCTTCACAACCTTGACATCTAGACGGTTGGTAAACTCCGAGTATTATAATTGCACCCACAATACCTATATTAACATTTCAACCTGCATGAAGCCATTGTTTCAAAAGGAATTAAAATTATTCACAATTCAAATTATTAAAATACATTTTATGTGGAACTAAACCGCAATCCACTTTATTAATTATTGCAGTTCATTTTAATTGTGTTGTTATTTTGTGTTGGAATAAAAGATTGTTCTTTGGCCGACGTAGTTCTATGGAATGTTTAAGGCTCTTGACGATGTTAATGGTACATGTGAAGGATCTTGCAAAAACGAAGCAATTAAAATTAGCTATATCGGACACGTAGCCAACCAAAGAGGTGAAGGAAAAAGCTACCGTGACGAATAAGAATCACAAACCAGAAAAAAAATAGATTTAAAGAAAGATAAAATAAGCGCAAATCAAACAAAAATAAGAATAAATAATTGGTACATAATAAATTTCAAAGAAAAAATACTACTTAAATATCTTACAAAAGGAATACATGCGTAGTTACAATTTTTATTGCCTATTTTACCGCAATAGCTTAGTAAAAACAAAACAAGATTTGTCAATGCAAGAGAAAAAAGTTAGAAAAATGCACAAATGCAGAATTTAAGGAAACACTGTTTTTAAATTCGGTTTTTCCTGGTATTTTTCTTTCTCAATAGCCTGTGCAATGTTTGAATTGAATAAATGAGAGAATTGATTATTGGAAATACAAATAAATTGAGTAAACGCACTTCGAAATGTTAGACGAGTCACGAACTCAAAAAAAAACTTTAAATTAGTCACGAGAAAGTTAAGGAATGAAGCCAACTGACATAATACCAGTTGAACAAGTCAACACGTTTAAATTACACCAACCAAGATAATCTACGTACACGTTAAATACTCACGGAAAAAAAACATCGACGAAAATTGTAATTTAGTACTTTCTTGCGGGATTTAGTACTACTCGTTTAATAAGTTAGTTCTACTTACCATCATCATAGAAGTATGCATCTCCGTCAGCACCCCCGTACGGGCATACGGGACTCAAACCCGGGCCCACCGGCCGCTTACATCATACGCGCCAAAATAAACTGCCTCAGGCAAAAAAAAACACGCAACAAACACAAGGTTAGCACTAACTAGCACTGCAACCGATGGTTAATTTACGTTTCCAAGTCACTACATCCGACCGTTCACTGACGACCGAGTGTCGCTATCAAAACAAAACACGAATTTTGTAAATACGTAATTCGGTAATACGAGACACAAACACCACCTTCGGCTGTCCACACCACACTGCGCTCTCGAACGGACTCGTATCGCGCGCTCGACGCGGTAACAATTTACTTAATATCACCTTCTCTTTCTATCGTTAGTGAGTGAGTAATGTTAGAGCGAGAAAGCAAAATTAGACCCGGTGCAGCCGCAAGCTGCATTTCCTTGCACTTACAACTTTATTCTGACAGAGTTTTAAAGTTAACGTTCGGACTTCTGTTAGCATAACTTGTAATGCAATTTAGTTTACAACACACTTAGTAGTTGGATCTGTGTTGTGTTTAACTTGATGGGGTATTTTAAAGTACGTAAGGTGACATGACGCTAATTAAATTCATAATAAGCAATTGTTTTCACCAACTCATGCGTAGAACTTAATTAATGTTTATTGCTCATTTCAATTCATACTCAAACCTGTATAATATGACAAATCGTCATTGATATAGCCTGGTGAATGATCGCTTTATTACTTTAAGTTTATCGCTCCATATGGATCCCTCTGTTGGGGCTGGGTCTGAGGCCTCCTTTATGATTGAGAGCGGGTAGACCTTATTGAGCTATTGAGTAGGTTTCAAAAGCCATTGATTTTAAAAAATCGTCAAGCGAGCAAAAACCTTACCGGTTGTACTAAAAGGTATCTGCTGAGTGAGACTTTTGTCCACCTTAAAGTCCACTTAAGGTATCCATTGAAAATCAGCGTTATGTTGCGGTTTGCAAATCATTACATTAAGCTGAACAGTCGCTTTTTCATTAATAATTTCATTGATTTAAAAAAATTACGCCAATGAATAATTTGTATATTTTACTTTGACTATGTGTACGTTGCGACTGTGACTAATAAATGTTTTTTCTTTCTTTCACCACGCTGGCCTAGAGCGTTTAAAATTTTGTTGACAAAATATCATTAATTTCATTTTTTAGCCACATAAAAAAAGGCTTTTCTCATAGATGTCTTTTTTCATTGAAGCAAGTACTCGCCACATTCGGCAGTTAGTATTAAAAAATATATATATAATTAAAAGTAATATGAAATACGGTAAACTAACCAAAAAGTTACGTACTAAATCCACAGGTAACGCAGGAAACACCGGCAGGCTAAATTTAATTTCTAAACTAATTTCAAAAGGACCTCTAAATTATGGCTTCAACATTTCAGTTTCCTTTAATCCATTTATTGTACAAACTTTATATTAAGTAATTTATGATTAATTTACATTCATACAGTATTCAAGTATTTTTCTGTTCATTGCAAATTATAATTCATACTTTATATGCGTTTTCTATTCACACGTAAGGAAAATATTGTCAGGATTGAGAAGCAATCCATAGTTTAAATCTACCAACAAAGCCATACAATCTACAGACGTAAACATTAATAATGTCATCTATCGCAATTATTTTCGTTTCTGAATTGTCCGTGGAAATACAATTAAGACTAAAAGCAAAAAGCAGGCGTGTTGTTGCCTACAAACCGTGTAGTAAGACCGACACATCATTAATATTTTAAAGATTTTCACGGCCGTCCACAGTCCACACCTAGGTAACGAGGGGCAAGAAAACACTAAAATATTTACACACAAACACGTGGACTGCCGGGATTTTGTAGATAATTCTGAAGATTAGCCAACCCTTGGCTGTGATTTTGTGCTGTGAATATTCTGGTTAGCCCTTGATGTTAAATAAAGGTGTTATGCGCTTGGAGTCTTTAATTGTCTGTATGTAGTCTTATAAGCCTGAAATGAGTAACAAGTTATATAAATCCTTGCTTAAAGTTACTTAATTTTAATATGTTATCACCGCGATGCTTTTTAAATATTCTTATTAATGAAATAGTATCGGTACGCGAAATATATCAAGAAATATTTTAAGAATAATAATCTAATCAAGCCATAAAGCAGTTGGTTTAATGTTCGGCGTTATTCTGAATTTTTAACTCGTTTTATTAGAAAAAAAGTGGAGAGTAGAATAATAAACTTTTTGGTTAGAAGACAAAAACGGAACGATTTCTGATTTTAAATTTTGAATGAGGAAAGGGAATGAAACCTCGCTTACGTGTAGGTATAAATACTTTATTTTCATTTATAACATTGTGAACTTGTGATCGAGTTAATTAATTACCACATTTCAGTATTCCTACCATTAAAAAGAAATTAAACTGAAATATTGAACAACAATATGCAATTTCGGAAATTCGTGACCATATTGGAACCTCTTTTTATTAAAGTTGTCTAGAATAGAGCTTCAAACCAGTTTAATAGTTTATCAAAGCACGGATATGCAAACCGATAAAATTTCAAACAACTTCACTCTTTTTAAAATAAAATAAAGTTGTCGCAATGATATTGTATTGATTAACATGAATGAAGATCGTATTCGCCTCCATGGGATTAAGGGTTGGCTGTCACAGGAGAGCCGCGGGTTCAATCCTCGCACCGAGACAAATGTTTTCATGACCTATAAAATTAGTTCCGGGTCTGGATCTTCAGCGAATCTACAGTCTCTCTTATTTTCTGATACACGCAATAAGATTTGTATCTTGCAGTTCACTGCTATGTCAAGTTCCGCATGTGAGTTGTCACTATTTTATAACTAATCTAATAATGTTGGTTTTGAGGGACTTTCTAATATAATACTGTAGTCTTTTTAACTTCAACTATGGACTTCCTGAGGCAGACTACCCATATAGACAAAAAATAATTATTTTATTTTACTACTAAGCTTGTTACAGATTCGTACAATTTTAGCCAACACAAGTCCTGAACGTTACAAAACAGCCGATGCTGTGAACAACACACGCATAAAATGTAAATACGATCAAATTTATTCTAGCAGTGTAGAAATTGAATGTGTTATATCCAAATATTGCTCGTTTAAATTCAACAGGCGCCTGTTAGTTATGACACCTCTTTCGCCTTGTTGTCCAAATTAACGAGACACCGGCCGTAAGTAACACGTAGGGTTGAATACTGTAACCTTCATTTGGTGAAGGTTTTTATTAAATGTACTTCATAAAACCAGTCAAATATTAATCAAAGTAGGTATGCACAGAATTATCAATTGGCGTAAGATAAAATCAAAGACAAGTTGGGACAGACAGATAACCTGGTAAAACTATAGGGAGTCGCTGGAATGAAGCCACTATAAATTTCATAGAGGTAATCCTCGGAAATATTTCAAGGATATCTAAGTTCACCGAATACCTAAAGAATGAGGATGTAAATGATGGATATCGGATGCTACATGTTTTGGACTATAATATCTAAAGTACTTTTTGGGAAATATTTTTTTTAACATCTGCATCTTGAAGGTTTAAATATTTTAACTTAATTTTAATGTTCCAGTACTACATTAATAAATAAATAATTTCTGCAACATGCACTGTTATAAAAGTCATAAAAATATTCATGACGGTACATGTAAAAACAGCATTCTCCCTACAATAACACAAAACCCTTCTCCATTTCTACACAGCAATAAAAATTACATTTACATTCCAATATCTGAAACACATCCCTAATAACAACAACTGTGCAAAAAGATACCGAGGGATCAAACTACACTGGCTAATAGAAAGACCGCACGAATACGATACCACAGTTTATGCACTAACTCAAACGAAAGGGAAACGAGATAATAACATTACGATTGTTATTGATTTTCAAGAAAATATTCTTCAATACTTTATTCAAACTGATTTATACCTACGGGTAAGAAATTTCGCTCATCCATACTCGTGAAAGTGTGGATGAGCAAAATTTCTTTGTAAAATTATAGGCACTAGGCTAGCGTGGTGGGCTATGACCTAACCCCTCTCAATCGTGCTCTCGATTGTAAAAGAGCCTGTACCCTGCAGTAGGACGTATATGAGCTGATGCAGATGCAAATTGTGGTTATATTAGGGTGTTGTCAGTACATTTCTTTGAAGTTTGATGTTAATCGTTCAGGAATCATTAGCTACAAGTATTTAATCTATATTTAATCTAAGTATTTATCTATGATATATTTTAGAAGAATCGATCCCCTTTCATGAGATACGTACCTGTTCTAATGCTAATGTGGTAAGCGCAGCGTCGGAAGTCTACCCTGAAGGCGGTTGGATGGCTGGAGGCTACAAAATGTCACTGGAAGGCCGCTTCCCACATGTCACTGTGAAAATCAAGTTATAATAATTATTGCAGAAGCATGAATGTAAGGAGAATAGGTACAGGAAAAAGTAAGACCGGATTTGTGACAAAACTAACAATAAGTACTACTAGGTACTGTCGTAATAAATTAATGTGTGATAGAAGTGTTCTTATAAGTCAGTAATGGTTTAAAACTATAAGGCGATAGAGAACAAACAAAAGCATCGCTATACTAATATGGAATATTACATCTGCTGATAATGCCACCAAAACTAAAGCTCGAGAAGACAAAACAATGATTTCTCCGAACGAAACCTGATTTCCAGCCATCATTAGAGTAATCAAAAAGAATAAAGTAAAAAAGTACTCTTTGTCGTAGTCATTATACTTTGTTGACTTATAAATAAACTTCAGCATGACGTCAATTCGTTCGCGACCCGTAGAGGAAGTTGTGAAATGATTAACTAATTATAGCTATGAGAAATAAAATTACTAGTTAGCCATATTGAGAAATATGCCTCATATTTTATGTATGTACGGCGTGGATAATTTGTATGTTATGTAATTCATCCTTTGTAGACGAGAAACCTTGTATATACGTTTTTTGTGAAACTGAAAACATAGATTTTATTCAGTAATGTGATCTTGGAAATGTTATAGGAAAGTAAATTTGGCTTTACGTATCTATACTCAATTGTTGTGAATGTTTGTATTTACATTTTGTGTTTACTTTTGAACTTATGCCTCTTAGGGCGCGTTTGCAAAAAAAATGCATCACCAGCCTTTCATGATACAGTGAGTAGGGTGGACAGTATTGGACTTACACAAATCTCATCGACAGAAAAAACAGCACAGAAAAGATTGATTCCTTTCTCGTTATTTTTTTCTGCCATAATTCTGGTCGTTGTACTTCAGTAATGGCCATGCCGTTGCGACATTATTTATAAAATTCCTATATATATTTTTAAATAAAATAAGTTTAAATTCACAATTTATTAAAATAATTATCCACATGGAATACACGTAAGTTCAATATAGTTTATCCCACAAACAAATTGGTTTAAAATCATCCGATAGAACCTGATACAAAAGCATATATCGGACTAATACTAACATTTAATTTTCCATCTCAACTATGAAATCTTACAACACAATGTCATTATTATATTGAATATAGCATTTGCAACGGTCGTGTGTTTGTGGGCTTCTTGTAATAGGTTTATTATGCGTTGCGTTGTAGAAAACAAATGTCATTATCAACCTCAAGGCGCTTTCATTGCTATTCAAGAACACTATGACATTGTGGATTGTAGCATTGAAATTCATTAGGATGTTATTTTTTATCCTAGTTCTAGAAAGCTAGGTAACTTATATTATTATCAGGAATTGAATAAGTGCCTGCATTCTACCTGAAGAACCTGAGACAAAGTGTTAATTGGCAACCGATTGTCTTGCCGCTCTTTAAAAATATGTCGACTTTGAAATAATAGAACTACGCACCATCGCACAGAAATCTTTGATATTTCAAGAAATGTTAGCCTATATACCATTGAGATACATTGATATCCATGCTGTATACACTCTACAAACAAAAAAAAATCTAAACACAAAATCACGCCAATGCGAGCCTCCGTTTCTGCGTAAAAAGACGAATCAATTCCCAATTCCGCATTGCCAATACATTTTCCGCAATATTACCCAGCCTATGACAAACCAACCACCCCACATTCGCATTTATAATATTGGCATTACAATATTGCCCAGCCCGAAGCCTCTATCAATAGAGAAAATATTGGCCGCGTTAAACTCATATAATAGAAATGACTGACAGTATTGGGCAGTATTTATTCATACCTCGAGGCACGTACTATTCGGTTTATTGGCCTTTCGTTCAAACGTTGCGCCCGGGGCACAATTGTGGCTAAATTACTACTCGATACCACAGGAATAAAAAGGATGACGTAACGGCCTCACTTCTTGGGCGCCTTTGGGACTGGTACAAATGAATATGTTCGGTATAATTTGTTGATTACCGTCAAATATTTATGTATGAATTGTGGTGTTTGGGCGTTTTAGTGTTTGGGTTTGGTAATGTTAGGTCGGTTTATAGTGTACTAAGCGCTAGTTGAGATCATACAACAAATGTAGTGTTTATTTTAAAGTACAAGACTATAGATTTATTCAACGAATACTACAATCCAATTGGCCTAGTTACTATTAGAAGCAAATATGAACTTCAATTCGATTCAATGGTCAGGCAATTCACTTAATGTGTTTTCCGAATTGAATTATCTAAGTACGAAGGATAAGGGTGCTTGGAAAACGCCATGCACGGCGATAGAGTCGACTGTATTGTTTCGAAATTCTAATGCTCCAGGTAGGTATTTATGGAGACTGTCCCGCCCTCACACCCGCCACTGCAACTCCTGTAAGCCAGGATCAACAGTGGCACGCATTTTAATGACACTGAGCATTGAAGCTCAGCGCGTCTCCGGGAATGTCTAACTTGTCTTTAACCCGCAACGAAATCAATCAAAAAGGTATCCTATATGCTCCAGGTATCCGCCTATTTGGAGATTACGTATGACTTACTTTTTACAAACTAAATCCGCTATATTAATACGTTTTTAAATCTTTTTTCATTACACCCACAATAAAATTGGATAAAAGATGAAGTCTTATTCCCAATATGCCGTTTTACTTCAACTTATATTTTAATTGTAATCGTGCAGTAAGAAGCTATAAGTGACCGAGGCAGCTGAGTCTAATTTCACGCTGCCTGTACTAACACATCGAGTTTTATTCTAACAAACCTTATCGTAATTAGAAGCTAACATGTACGCGATATAAAAATAACTTCGCCCTACAAACTGTATGAAGGGCCAAGCATAAACGATGTAAAGGGCAGTCGTATTAATATGATGTACCTATTAATTATTATTGAATTAAAATATACTACGGTAATATTTTTATTGGGGTTTAATGAAACATTCTTTAATAACCAATGAGAGTAATATATTATTTAACATTAGCCCTGCTTTAAGACAAACCACCTGACAATTTTGGAAAAAACTAAGAATACTAGTTATCTGCATTTTTTTTCTACTTTATAAAGGTATACAACCATACAGCCTTGTGAAATATGTTTAAGCCTGTATAAAAAAATGTATTACTTTCTTCAAAATATAATATGTACACTACTCCAAAAAAATAAAAACATTAGTATGCAAATAGTAGTAATTTTTCAAGAAGAATCTGCGTGAGGTTTCGGAGCAAGCAATTCAGTAGCCAAGTTGAGTCGTTGAGTGCAAACTTTTCGCATAAAACTCACACCGTGGAGTAAAAAGGGATTTCTCACTTTATACTCACAGTATGACTACATACGCTAATTCCAATTTATATACATTCTAAAAATGCAGACAGATACTACAAGCAATTAAGTTTTAAAATAAAAATGCCCTTGTAATTTCCTAAAATCGTGCTATATCGGGCACAAATTCCTGACTCCGGGCTGATAATGAATAGAAAAATATAATAGCACTTTGCCCGATTCGCACCCGGGATTCGAACCCGAGAACTCAGCTTTGCAATCGTACCGTAGCTAAGTACAACTACACCACCGAGGCCGTTGTATCTTATATTTGTTGTTGTTTTAAAGTAATAAAAATCGGTACAATCATATCAATTATTATTAGTAACTACAAGTAAGGTTGGACCAATTTACTGGGTATATTATGTTAAACACTGCCCGTTTGACGTCTTATCGAACGAACACATCTCTCTTACTTCTACTATATGTTAACATTAAAATCGCGCAAAATGAAGAACATTCAATAGGTTTCACAACTCATTATGATGACGACATTTCATAGAAAAGGGACATATATAAATATAAAAATAAACACACCCTCCTCTCCATTTTGCGATAGCAACCATAGTTAATAATAATTAAATGATTTTTACAGACGAGAGTCCTTAAAGCACCCCTAAATCCGAGGGTTACAAGTGCTCGATTCAATGCGACCGTGATTATAATCCATGTTACCCTCGGGAACCGCTGCACATGGCTACGTGTGAAAATGAGCCCTCGCGAGCTTTCATTGTACTTAGTAAAAGAATTATTGCATTGTGGTGCAAAAATTAATAATCATCTGGAGAAAAAGCGTCATTTTTCTATTCATCTAAGTGTTAAAAAGCTTACCTACCTATGTCATTTGTAAAAACATGTTCTTTCCAATTTCCATAGTGTCATAAGTTAATTATTTATTACGGTATCTTCTTTAAATATAATAAATTTGTAACCGATCGATGTCTGTACATGGAAGATGAATGAGAAAAACTAATATAATATAGACCATATTAACGTAATAGAACCCAAAACGATTATTTTTAGAATTTTTGTGTGTTGTCTTTGTGGTTGTGCACGATGAACTCAGAAACGGCTTAACGGATTTCGATTAAATTTGGTATGGAGGTAGCTGACACCCTGGTCCCAGGATTAACACTTAGGCTTTTTATCCCGAAAAATGTAGAGTTCCCGTGGGATGAGGAAAGAATTCCGATATATTTATTCCTTTTTTATACTCAAAGGATAGGATAGGAGTGTATTACAACATTTTATTAATGACCTAACTCTTGGCATTTTGTTTAAGCAGCTCCGATAATGTTAGGTTACGTTGGGTTAACAACATAATGCATTGAGTGAGAATGAGACGGAACGGCCGGGATATAACGACACGGGACCGAACGGGATGGGAAATCACAAGTAAAGTTAATTTCAAATAAAGTTAATTACGCAGATAATGTTTTCGGGCAGAAGCTAGTATTCGATATAGTAATAATGAAAATTAAAAATTATAATGAATGATTTCAATTATGGTGACTACTCTCCGTATATTATGTAATATGTATACAGTGTACGAATACGTGAATACGAGACCAAATAAGTAATAACCAGTGAGAATTGTTACATCATTTTAGCGGAATGTTCTGTTTTCTTGCAAAATTAAGTAACGAACACTCGATTTTATGCCCGAGTCGGAAAAACTGAATAATTTTTGAAGCATTTTCTGATAAATAACTCCTAGCGACATCTGTTATTTACAGCATGCAATGTATGAAATTGCACATGGGGAGAATTATTATTAAGCTGTAGCTCGTGTAACAAATTAGTATCAGTATAATCCAATAGATGGCAGGATAAGTCTTTTAGTGTGCCATTACTATTCCATGTTCTAACTAAGATAGCGACGATAAAGCCTTTGTCCATGTGTGTTATGCCTAGCATGCGGTCCATAGCTCTTTGACAAACCCCGATCAAAGACCAGGTTTGACCACCGTATGTGAGGGTTGAGTCCGTCTACGCTTAAGAGAAATGGAGAGATTTCCCTTATTACACATATCACGGTATTCAGTGTACTATTCAGTTTTTGGAATTACGTGTTTAGTTTCGCACTTACTTTTTTATTAGTAGTTGCGGTGTTATGTGATGTTCGGGAAATATCGGTTATCGTCGTAAGAAATTAATAAAAAGAGGCCTTTTAAATCCAAAGAATACATTTAATTATTAAAATCTAGAATATATCATAAAAACAGGAAACATTAAGACACTGCATTCCGATAAATGGCACAATATTAAAAACAAAGTATTGTTTATTATGTCCCTTTCGATATATCTTATCAGATGTCGGAAACTGCAGCAACGGGGAAGTAGATCAGGAAATGGCCAATCGTGACAGGAAATCTACCTTTTCTTAACATATAGCATGGAGTTATTACTCAATGACATGTGTCTCCTTAGGCGATGTGGGTCTTGTAATGGATAGGCTAAATACTAAGTTGCAACCTGCACCCAAATTCGTAATTATGAATTTTAGTTGACTGATTTTCGTTGGTTACTGGTAGTGGTAGAATGTGGCATACGTAAAAGGAACAATGGCGTTTACCTGGTGGTAAAAGATGGTGTAATATTTATATGCTCATGAACCCCCACGTTATCAATGGTGGATTGCCAGTCTATTGATGAAGAAAGGATCTACACTTAAACCAAGTTGATTCACCAAACAAAACCCGCGCAAAAATGGTACTTTATATTATTTGCGAGACCGCCGCCCAATCGACCCACCCACTAACAATGTTACTTATTAGACAGTGAGCCATAAAATATAATTACAGTAAATACAATGTGCAAAAAATACATTCTATTTCAGGAACAAAAGCTTTAAACTGTACTATATGTCATTAAAAAGTCCCAAAAAAAGACCGCAAAAAATAATACAAGTCCTTCCGAAATTCCATTTTTTTTTAAAACCAACAATTTAAAAAATATCCGTAAACACAGTGACGTTAATATTTTTAAAACCGAAAACAAGTTTTTGTGTAATAACACTTTAGGATTTGTTTATTCTTGTTTCATTTTGTTTTGTGTTACGTTCACACAATGGACCGACATAATAGTGTCAAAATCCATTATCTTTCAAGTAAATATTTAGAAGTATTTCCGTATAATTTACGCTAGCATAATAAATTGAAAGACGTATAAATGCGTTATTTCACGTTGACCTACAGTTTATTAACCATTAAGCACGGACATAATTAAAGATGAATTTTAGCTTTGGATTTGGTACTACCCCGATCCCAAATATCTCCAAATTCTAATAAGAAACTGCAGACGTCACTATAAACAAAAGTAAGATAAAATTCACTTAAGCCTCAGACGCCGGCAACTTGGATAAAGGATTGTATCCATTGAATTGAAATTGTGTGGGCTTAATCAGATTTACAAATACGTCAGAACGCCTACGCTGCGCAGTATACATTTTCCACATTGTTCTCAATTTCGCTATCACAAAAGCTCACGCTTATATCACTGAAGGGTAGGTAAAGGTCACACTAGTGCAACTCACTGATCGTTTAGATTATTTCCATCCCAAATGTTTTAGGGAACAAGCCTATAACCATGTCACACACAAATTCTAGTCTACCTACATGCGGAAAATTTTCAAATGGAAAATTCACAAAGTCGATAGCTCAATATGGTTCGAACTCAGCAAATTACGATTCAAGTTGAGCGATGAAGCAAATTTCGTTAATGCATTTTAGAGTAATTATTTTGTTCTTTAGCTTGGTTGATATGAAATTGTCATGATTATCCATTTATAATCACGTACCTCCGATATGATAAGTTTGTTGACCTGTACGGAAAATTAAATGAAGAAGTGGAAGGAAGAAATTATTCTTAAGATAACTAGGAAAAAAGGAATTTATTGAAAATACTTCCTATCAAAAGACATTGTTCTCTACAAAAAAATGGCGCCCAACGAGTTACTAAAGTCGTAAAATAGGTGTTATTGTTCTACTTAGCATAATAATTATTCGCAATTTACATACCGTTTGTGATTGGTCGGAAACGTAGAATGAAATATCTTCTTCAATATGCTTGCATTTTCCCACACTTTCATAGGGTCCGCGTATAACTTTATTTATATTGCAGACTGACACACATACTGTTTAAGAAATATGCCTATTTTGACCATCTTTGCCTAATGTGGGTAGTTAATCGAACTTTAAATATGATAACCTTTTGTGTAGAATTATCGAGCAGATCCGTATGCTTTCTTTCACCGCTATCGTTTAAATAACTACCTGGATATATTAAAGAGCAGACGATGCAAAGCAGAAGATAGACATACCTTACTTAGATATAAAAGAAAAACAGATAGATATATATAAAATAATTAAATAAATTCTATAGGTGGTACGAAAGTCCAAGCACACTGCATATACGCTTTAACCCGCATGTGAATTTAGGATTTTTTTAAATAATATTCTTGCAAATAAACCAAATCAACTATTTAATACCTATGTCCTTATTGGTGGGTTTTTCGACCCAGGTATAAATTTTCCACAGCAAAGATAACACTGCATTGTATATATAGCACGGAGCACCATTATCAATTATTACATACCTTTTCCTTATCCCATGAATTTGCATTTAACAAATATTGCGTATAAAGTAATTAATTGACTTTAAAAAAGGAGCTTCGTACGCTTGTAAAGGAAGTCTTTTCAATGTTTTTGTAAATGAGGTTATTTTTCAATGAACTGTTAGCAACCAACTGAACATTTCTATAAATTAAACAACATATTTAAAAAATTTGAATAATCAATATTTTTGATACTGCTTTTTAATTTTATTATGGGATAATCTTTATCACTCATTGATTTAAAAAACTATATTTACAACAATGTTATCACTATAAGTCATAGGTATCATAAGTCACCAATGTCAATTATATTTGCGTGTATTTTAATTATAAAACGCGTCATAATAGATTGGTCATTTTGGCAAACAATATAAATATGCGAAAATTAATCAATCTAACAAAAAACGGTCAGACAATCGGGTCAAGGGCAGCTAACGGTCAAGGCGTGTACCTGAACAGTTTTTATTCTAATTACTGAAGTAGGTTCAACTTATTCTAAGTACTAGAATAATTAACTACTTAAAAATACTATTATACTTGTAGAGTCTAAATTACGATATATCTTTATTCTTTGGTATTATTTAATTAGGAATTGAAAGTCAACCCTATATTAGCCACAACATATAATGTATTGAAATATTATTATGAATTTGTCTTTATCCTTTAACCACTAAAATTGCCACCTGGCTTCGTTTTCGGTCGCAGTCTTGATATACCCGGTATGTATATGAAAAATACTTATACGTTGAAATGTTGACAGTTCCCGGAGCGCAGTTGGGCTGTGAAACGAGAGGCAAGTTCGATCATTGCACTGGGACAACTGTTCGTGCGCCCCACCAATATTTGTTTCTGTTTATTTATTTATTATTTATTTAAAGCTTTATTGTACACCAGAAATACAACAAAACAGGAGACAATAAAAAGAAAAAAGGAAGTACAATTGGCGGTCTTATCGCTCAAGGCAATTTCTGACAGACAACCATAAGATGGATATAAGAGAATGAGATATGTTTAGGGGTTTTGTGAGGCAGAAAAGTCTCTCGTAGTTTCTGATTTCGTCACAAAACATAATTGGTTTAAGTGTGAGGTCCCAACTACGTATGTATATGTGACTGGTGGGTGTATTTTTTTTCTTTAAAATGTTACACTGGTCATTAATTAAACAGTAATTAGTTTCAACGATATACCTTTGCTTTTAAGAGTAACCGTCATCGTCTATACAAAGGATTGTCTGGTGATCTGGTGATCTGGTGATATTTATGTTTTTAAAACCAGTCTTGTCTGGTCCCTTCACATACATTATGACCTAAGATAAAATTCAATATTGACGTAGATAGCTTCTGCCGCTTAAAGACAAGATAGATTTATTTAGATACTATAAATCGGTTGCAATTTGCACGTACCGATTTTTCTATAGTTAAAAGATATAGATTGCTAATAAGTTATCACGTCTTATTAAATCACATTTAACGGTACGGTACGACTACAAAGCTAAGGTCTCGGGTTCGAATCCCGGGTCGGGCAAAGTGATATTGGGTTTTTCTATTCATTATCAGCCCTGAGTCAGGAATTTGTGTCCGATATGGCGATAGGCTCGCCCCCTATCATGGGACGGAACATACAAGGCGAAATGTGGGTGTCCTGGAGGCGCCTCTGCCTACCCCTTCTGGGATAAAGGCGTGAGCTTATGTATGTATGTATGTAAAAGATAGTAGACCTACTTTTTTTAAACCAAAAACCTAAATCAATGAAGTATTTCGAATTTGATTTCTGGTCTGTTGTAACTTGTAATACAGTATTGTATACGTGATATAATTTATTCTATAAATAATCGATAAATTAATTATGTATGCCCTATGGTGTATTATGTATGCCCCCATAAGCAAGTTAGTTAGTACCTAATCTTAGTTATAACTATACGTCAGTTGATCGTTATTAATAAAGCTGCATGATATTAACGTCAGCGCATCGTATTCAACTATGAAATGGAAACCTTGCTCAATGAACTTTCCTATAAAGTGTAACGGTGTCTGAAACAAAAATATAATATGTACCTACTTACTAAAAATATTACTTTTTACTTTATAGTCCTTTATTATTATTTTTGGATATATTTGTTTTTAATTCTATTACAAATATATTGCGTATCTATGTACATTGTAGACACATATGACCCAATGATTCTAATTTAATTTAAACCGCAAAATTAAATATTTACTATGTATTTGCAAGGATTGTTATTTTTCGTATAATTGTTTATATGACTTAAAACTACAATCGGTTAAATATAACTTCCTGCGGCTGTTTTAATTATATCCGTTTCATCCATGTCTAATATTTTGTTAGTATTTTTAAATATGTTCTTGACCTACTTTTGCTTTTTTATATAAAAAAAATAAATAAAACACCATCCGGTTTTCAACACTCATTTTGATCATTTTTGTAGTAGTTTAGGAATCAATGAAACACACTTTATACTTCATGAGGTGTAGGTATATCCGCACTCAACGGTTAAGCTGTTCACTCGGCCACGGTCGGCAGCCGAATGCCCGCCAACCTCGTACGCGCATACACTACATCCCTTCTTTATTTTAAATTTTTTAATAAATTTATTATATTTCGTCTACTGAATTATTACGAATATTAGCTTTGATAATTATAGACCCTGAACTATTTACTATGTTTAAATCTATAATATTTCGGCGATATTCTTTACGAGTTTAATTATTCCGGATAGTAATATTATCAGCCTTTACTTTGTCTTTTATTGTGTTTACATTATTTATTTATTGTTTGTATTTAATTACTGTGCGTACATAACTTGGCTATAATCTTATTTTCCTTCAAAAAATTTTTTTTATTTTTTATTATTATACTTTTCTCTATTTGTATAACGTTTTAAGTAAAATTAATTGTTTACTTAGATTATTTTTCATATTTGGTTTTCAGTTTTAGTTCTTATTGTTTAATATTTTATGGTAATAATAATCATGGAAATACATTATTTACGATAATAAATGTCTGAGTGGACCATAAGTATTAATAAAACGACGCGCATCCATTTAATATTACCACCGGATCTAACGCGGCCCTGCTGAGAAGACCCGGCGAAACAAACTCAGTGGGCTTAAATTACCACTGGAACTACGCGGCGCGACCCAACTCTGAGTATATCCAGCGAATAAGACTCAGTGGGCTCGTTTTGGGTCCAATTGGTTAGATGCCGACCAGGAGTATTTGGAATATGTACCATGAAATGGAGTATGAACTAAGTTTCGTAACTTAGGTAAACTATTTTACTCATGGAAGTTAAATACATATAATTTACTATTGGATTTTCCAACCAGCAATTATTTTTTTAGCTATTTGATTTGGTATTGTTTGCTCTACTATGTACATATATTATTTTGAATTTATCGGCTTGAGTTTATTTTTATCGGCTTAATTTTTTTTTTTTGCTTTTCTCTTTCCTCTAGCTTTATGAGGCGGAAAAGGTATATTTAATAAACCCGACTTTGTTACGGGGCAAAATAATTGTCTATTTTTTAAAGCAATATATCTGCCGTCTAGGCCGATGCCGACATTGATATATCAATGTTACATTTGGTAAAACATCCTTCTTCCTTAATGTGTTATACATAGGTGCGGTCCAGGTACCGTAAACGATTCAGTCCACATCGCCATAGCAGTACCCTCGTTTGGATACACTTAAAAGGCTTTTCCGTCAAACCGACAGTGTCTGAAATGAAAATATTATTAAAGCACACGAAGTAAGTGATATAATTTGCAGTACAATTAGATAGCAAATGTCTTGTTTTTTTTTTATAGCTCATTAAAGCACCAGGAGAGTCCAACAATTGCTTGTCTCATTTTCGTCCAGAAAATTGCCCTTCGAGCAAGAGAGACGGCTTATATTAGACATAGATAATTATTAATGAAACCTTCATATCAGTTGATCAAATAGGCATAAACTAGCTTAAATAGTAGTCGCCAGGGAACTAAAGTCACAGATATTGCTCGTAGAATTAGCACGCTGAAGTGGAAGTGGGCGTGCCACGTCTGCCGCCGGACAGATGGTCGGTGGAGCAGACATGTATTGGAGTGGAGACTGCGCTTAGGTAAACGTAGTGTAGGACGTCCTGCAGCACGATGGATCGACGACTTGAAGAAAGCGGCGGGTAGCAGATGGATGACGGCCGCTCAAGACCGGGATGGTTGGCGCTCACTTGGGGAGGCCTACGTCCAGCAGTGCACAAAAGTTGCTAAGGGTGGACATATTTACAAATGATTAATTATGAGGCATGATAAATTGAACAAGAAACTCAGTTTCTTACACACATAAACAACATTTCGTCCATTGAATTTTTTTTTATGAACCTTCTCATCAATCTGCGATGCTCTGTTATTCTTTGACCACCATCAAATGATTGAATTGGATATCGTTATTGTCGTTGGTAAATTCGGGATAAACAGTTTATATGACAGGTCTCATCTATCGGTAGAATATAATATCTTAATCCCTCTAGATCTTTTCCCACTTGTCGATTTAATTCTAGTAAAACTTTTGTAGTGCTAGCTAGTCCGACTACATGAAGGTGTAGTTTGTTATTAAAATAAGTTACATTGGGAAGTCTCGATAATGCATGAGTCATTTCCATACAGACTCGTTTATTTACATACATACATAAATTCGTGCCTTTTTCCGCCCATATTGTGATAAGGTCCTAGCCTAACACTATATGGGGTACCTGACTCCGGGCTGATAATGAATAGAAAATTCCAATACCACTTTGCCCGACCCGGGACTCGAACCCGAGACCCCAGCGCTGCAATCGTACTTTAGGACAACTGCGCCACTGAGGCAGTCATTTATTTGCATGGCTTGTACTGATACTCAGTAATAGTATTACATTTGCATAGCCTTTTACTAGTTGCACTGACTAGTGTATTCATTTCGTGGATCTAAATGTCTCTAGTATGTAGGTACTTAGAGGTACTTTAAAGAGATCCTTATTTAATTTGCATGGCCATTTATTATTCATTTCTGAATACGTTGCCCTTTTAATTTTGGATTGTGTCGCTCTACAGACATTCGATAGGTAGGTAGTATTTGTCAGAACTCGAGAGGTACAAAAAATACCATATGAGAAACATTGAGAATATAATAGAACACATTTTCAAACACTGGTCAACATTGGTTTAGTTGCCCCTGTTGTTAAATCGGTTTAGGATAATTTTAAGCCTATGAATAGTTTTATTCACGAAACTATGAATAGTTAGATTGGTTCTAGTTGATGTTTTAAATCTATTTCATATTTTACAAAAAAAACAGGAAAAATGAGAATTAATTAATAATAATTACGTTCTTGATTACCAATTTGTATCAAAACATTCACTTTCAATTAATGTAAGTACATAGAAATGTAACAACAGAAATAATTTCAAACATAAGTTAAACTTCTAAAAAATCCCTTTTATGAGCTTTTCTTCTCTTTCTTTTTCAGCTATAGTTTCTTTCTTTATACTTTTCGAAAAATCTCTTTCGAAAGACTAGCAGTAATAACCTGTCTTGTGAAGTTCTCATCTACCCCGAAATCTTTATTTCATCTCTTTTGGAATCTAGTAGGATTTTTCTCCCTGCTCTTTACTTTCGGAATTTATCATAAGTTTTGTAAGGGTTATGATCATAATCTAAAGACCCAATAGAGTCCGCCACTCATTTTTGAAAAGTATCTTAAATCTGAGGTAAAAACTATAGTTTTTTTTTTTGATCGGTAATTTCTATAAAAATCCATTAGCATTTTAAACTACCGCGCGTAAATGTAAGAAAAACTTGATGCAATGTTTCGTTTGATTACGTCACTCTGCGAGCACATAATCTATGTAAACAACAACACTGTTGTTAGTAAAGAGTGAATTTTTGCAATAAACATGAATTACTCTCTAGTAATATTTTATTTAAAATAATGTACAGGAAGAATAGTGTTCGAACTTGTTTGTTAACATACTAGTATAACTATTTACTTGCGGTTTTATGTCATATCACTAGCCATCATGGCGGCTACCATTCCATATTATATTTGTATGACAGATGAATGAAAATGGAATATTGCAAAAAATGAAATATTTAATTAAAAATCGTATTTTTTGAATTCGTTAATCAAAATTGACATATTCTGATTGGTTAATACTGTACTATTTGTTGTTTTAGATTTTTCTCACTTATATTATATATACCCTATAAATACCCTTATAAATACCCTATCTATTCTTCTTTCTTCTTCTACTTCTTCTTCTTCTTCTTCTTCTTCCTCGAGTGCCTCTTCAGTGCTGAAGGTTGGACGTCAGCTTCTTGTATTTTTCATTGTCCTTAGCCAGGTGGAATAGTTGTTGAATGGTGCTGATACCAGTCCGCTCCCGGATGTTTCGCAGCCACGATTATTTCCTTCGTCTAGCGCGTCTCTTGAATTCCATCTTGCCCATAATTATTAATTGGAGCAGCTTATATCTATCGCCATACCCTATTCTAAGGCCATGAAACATTCAGGTTTAAAATTTTCCATACTCAGTTCAGTTCAGTTATTTTTTATTACAAAGCATTCCCCATTCATAATCAATGCTTTGTCAAAACTGCTTCCTAATTTCTAATCGAATTTCAACCAAATAACAAACACTAGAAAAAAAAATTATCTTCTGAAGACGTTCTTGATGTGTAAATTATTGAAAATGTCCCATACGCTAGAATCATTAAAACTGCGCACATCCAGTAGTTTCGTTAAAATATTCGAATGCTGTGGACTTGATAGCACAGAAATTCATAGAGATATCCAGGGCAAAATATTTAATTTCATGAACTGTGCCATTTATTTTTTTATTTTCGATCAGTACAATATTTTTTATTTTTTTTTACCAATAATGAATAATTATAATTTGCAATTAAATACGACTGGTATTATAGCCCAATACTGTAAGAATCACCAATAGAAACAAAAATCATACAATAATAAAAGAACATTATGTTGACAAACTTTATTTTTATTTTTAACGCATGTACCTCTTACCGAGCAGCGTTCCTCCTAGCCGTGGCTGTTGGCTGTATAGTTTATGAGCCTTTGCTCGACAATTAAAACCTTTCACGGAAAAAAGGCGGGAACCAGGATGATGATGAATATTTTTGTAATATACCACTTTTAGGTGTAATATTACTTAATGTTATTTATGAATATTTCCCAGTAATTTAAAAATACTATATTCATATACTCATAACTCGTCTTATTAGACTAAAGTATATTGACTTAAAATCACATACCTACATGACAAATATTAGTTTATACTTTATAAAAGTAATTAATACAATTATAGACAACTAAGTCCTTGCAATAGGTATTCTTGATGCATATCAATATAGCACAACTATATTATTATTGTAATATTAGTGACCTATCAGTCTGAACACCGACACAATCACTTTTCCAACAATCATTAATCTTGCGTGGCTCTTTTATAACATGCTCGTGTTATATCTTCTGGATAAAGGCATGACTATAAATAATTGTCATTTATTTAGCTGTGGTTCATCATGCACCTATATCATAGCAGTCACGTAGGCAGGGTCTCATAAAAACGATCACCCTCCTATTATTTTTAGCAACCTTGGTATGTATTTCATTGGTAAGCTATTAAATATCTAACATACCTATGTTAGTCTTACCTTAAACATATGGAAACTTCTTCCATTAATACTCGTGGTATACGTTTTCATAATTCTAATTCACTATTTAAGTAATACTTACTAATTATTATGATAACATGTCAGCCATGCGCATGGAACCATCTGTCGCGCATTTATTTCCATTATAATTTGTGGTTTTTATATTTCTTTGCATAATTTTGGTTACTTTTATCCTCGTCGCCACTTGTAGTAGTTTAGGAATCAATGAAACACACTTTATACTTCATGAGGTGTAGGTATATCCGCACTCAACGGTTAAGCTGTTCACTCGGCCACGGTCGGCAGCCGAATGCCCGCCAACCTCGTACGCGCATACACTACAATTTTTAATTGCCATTATTCTACTAATTGATCGTTTGTTAGGTTTTAAAAAGAAAATAAAAATCCAAGACTTTTGCTTTTGCAACGTATCGCAATAATATAAAACCTGGCGAGAGAAAGTAGACAAACAAATGTAGCGTTGTGCAAATTACGGTCACATTGAACGACCCGTGCCATGACAGTTGACACCCCGTACACGTCTTTACATCGCCACTGTCTCACATAATATCAACAGATTCAAGGGCGCGAAACATACGCACAAGAACTCTGATAAGAACCGGGCATGCGCGAAATACTTTTCAATGAGAATGAACCAACCTATTTAGATTTTGGCAGCGCGCGGCACGCCGGCAATATTAGTTTCGGTGGATCAAGCGCCGCGCGTGGTCGTCTCGCGCCTCTGCCCGGCAGAGCTGAAACTCGCACACGGAAATTCAAACTAAATGTGCATTTAAATTGGATGCCAAGTTATTTATGAGATAAAATGTGCCGATCACAGTGTCTGCTGTTGGTGTTGGCGGTCACCGTCGCCGTCGCCCACTCCTGGGGTAAGTTACAACCGAAATCAGCTGATTATTGACTTGAACACATGGGCTATTTTTTACAGTTATATAACGCGTTGATTTTTCTATTCTACGTAAGGCTAACAGTAATACTATCAAATGTGGGTGGTGGGTGGAATTTTTGTGGGCTAGTGCCGGCGTGTGTTGTCAATAATCCGTATATTCGAACCGCCATAGCGAGGGGGCCGTGAGTCACGTAGGCCACTCGGGCTACCCAACCGCGTTGAGAAGCCACGCTGGCGTTACAACCGAGCGGAGCTATTACCGACTTCGTAATTTAGTAGAGTTACATCCTGAAATCTGTGAAGGCTTGAGAAAATTTACGATTACAAAATAAGGCGGTAATTCTACTGACAATAAGTGGGTACTTGAGATAGTTTAAGTTGTCTTATGTAAATAATATAAGAGGGTGATTTAACATTCACCTTCAGTGTATGGTAGAGGTTGTTTCACACGTGTTTAATATAAAATAACATTGTATTAAATACTAGTATACATACTTGATATTTATAGAATACCTACACGTTAAGTACCTATAATGTAACTTATGTATATTTTTTAAAAATACTATGACATATTACCATTTACTAGTTGGTTGTTATAAAAAACACCATTAATTGAAAGGTTATTTTAAATGACAAGCGACACACATGTGTTTGTAAATACAAGGGCTGCAAAATTCGAGGGCGGGTCGCGGGCGCCGGCCGTGCATTGACATGTTACATTTTATTTTTCAATAGTTTATATATTTTAATATCATTGTTTATTTATGAATAAATAAATTATTTTTACTTATAAAATATTAGGTGTACTTTATTCAAATAATCAAGGCAAAAGAAATTAATATTTTAATTAAAATTTCGTTTGAAAAGTAATGGAAACAAAACTCAAATGATTCTGTATTTAAATTAAAATGTGATATTCAGATTCGGATTAGAAATTAAATAACCATATCGAAAGTGTATAAAATATACAATTACGAATAAACTTTATTTGCACAAAAAGAAACAAATTGTTGCATACAATGGGGGGGACCTAAGACCTAATTTGTTGCTGATTAATCTTTTACAATACTCATTACCCCGCTGACACTTTAAAAAGTGTAACAATGACTTTTTAATTATTACTGGTACTGTTTAAAAGGAGTCATTCTGTTTATTTAAATTATTACTATGTTTTACTTGATAAAAACACCAACTAGCACAATATATTTTATATTGTAGCTGTCGAAAACTACGAGAATTTTTTCTCTTCTGTAACATAAATATTTGTGTTGTTGCGGACTTTGAACCCGCGGGCGGTTATTTCGCAGTCGGATACTCGCCCCCTAATACGTCATAATTATCATCACTATCCGCAACTTGTAGGGGCCCAAAGTTAGGGTATAGCTATAGACATCTCCCTAGCATAATGCCACTTTATTGATTAATTATACAATCGATAAATCAGGTTTATGTTACATAAATATGTGTAATGTGTGTACATATCCATTATTTCTCGTTAGGAAAGGTAAAGGTTGTAAAGACCAACAGGCCACATAATACATACGCACAGTGCACACTTTTTGTTTTTCATATCATATTTATCTCCAAAGTCGAGTTCAACGACTATGTTTACATAAAGCACCGCCTTCAAATCTGCATGCATAATTTTATGAGATACGGCAATTTTATCTCGGAAAATTTTATGGAGATAAAAATTATAATTAGACCAACAGAATGAGGCGTTAACGTCTGTATAACCTAATTTTAATGTCTATAAACCTCCAGCTTTAAATATGGATTAAAATTGCAAGAAATTTATAAATTATGTGGTGACTGGTGGTAGGGTATTAATATCCGACCGGATGGTAAACACCATAATTTATGTACAAAGGTTACACCTTTGTATCCTGCCAGAGTGAACGACGCGAGTATCATGTTCCGGATTAAGTCTGTGTTTATTCGGTTTCGTGCAGACTGGCATAATTAAATCGCAAGCCGACTATACCTAATCTGCATTTATCATCAGGTGTACTGTAACGGCCTTATTCATAGACAGTTTTAAAACATATTTTAGTATCGAATGTCTTGCTTCTTCGCTCAAACTGAACTCAAAAGTCGTTCGAAAGAGACAAAACTTTCGATAACTAAAATAAGTTCTAAAACTGTCTATGAATAAGGCTGTTTAAGATTATTTTTTTGCCAAATTGATATAACAACAAGAAAAAATATATATTTTTACAACCCAGAACGACAGAATCCTTTCTTATCTACCTGCCCCTATTGTAACCTAGATGGCTAGCGTAAGATTTTATGGATGTAACATACTAAATAAGTTTTACGATTGCTCGCTGGTGCGACATATTAAATTCACATTAATAAAAATCCTGATTAACACATTATAATATATTAAGTATTCGCAATCGATTAAAGTTATTTCTAAAGTTGACGTTTCCGTCGCGTCGGTTTAAAATGGGTGCGTAAGTAGTATGGCCATTTCATTTTGCAGTTGCCAAATTGATGTTTTTTTTTACTAAAACGACAGTACACGGCATTCAGCAGTATTCATATCAAACCACACAAACATTTGGACAGCTTATATTGTAGTAGATAGCGGTTTGACACCAATATGCAACTGAGCATAGGTATGGTGGATAATTAGAAAAAATAAAAATTCTTGATGTTTGTCTCAGTAAAAGCAAACGAAAGTAGGTATTTAAAGTGTAATTGCCTTATGCATAGACAGATTCATAACCTATTTTAGTTATCGAATGTTTTGTCTCTATCGAACGACTTTAGAATTCAGTTTAAGCAAAGACGACAAAACATGCGATAATTAAAACAGGTTTTAAATCTGTTTATGAATAAGGCAGTAATAGGTTTATTCTAATAGTACCTTAAACTGACAAGATATTTGTGTGTATATAAAATGTAATGATTTGTAAGTAACGCCATCTACACGAACTTTAGGAGGGATAAAGCACTCTGTAATGCCTGTATCTCGCCCAGCCCAATAAGAATCGTATTGTGTATTCACTCAATTCTTGACGCCTCCAACAAACCGATTATAAACAAAATAACAATAAACATGTTTATAAAACAGATCGACGCGAACGCATGTTTTATTCAGTGTTGTTTAGCGTTGCAAAGTAACACCAATAATATGGAGATTATATTATACATCGCTGGAATTGTTGCTATTTGATGATAATTTTATAAGTAGTTTAAACATACAGGGAGGCATGTTATCGATCTGTTTCCACCGCCTATTAACTACTTATATGATTAGTTTCATTGTGTTTTAAACACAAGTTTGACATTCTCAGAGATTTACCCGACTCTAGTGCTTGGTGTTATTCAATTGCATGCCATTGTCCATCCTGGCTTCCTTCTTATAACCTGTTTAAAGTCAGAATTTTTAAGCCACACACAGACCTAATGCGGATTTTATAAGTTCTACGATTGCAGAAACATGGACATGCCAACATCCGTGGCCGATCTTATTATTGCAATTATTAACAAATCCGATAACAAAACAAAGTACATATTTATCTCGATAAGTCATTAAAATGATTACATGACACGGAATAAACACGGTATTGTTTCGCGTTGACCTCTGTGTTCCATAGAACAATGCAATACGCACGTGTTTAGACAAATACGCGTTTGTACGAAAAGCCGCGAAATCCGTAGAAACGTGTTCATAATTTACTAATTTAATTTGCTTTCTAATAATGTAATTAAGTATACATAAATATTTTGTATCTGACTCGTCTGTTACTATGAATTGCCAGTGTGTAAAATGCTAACAGAAAAAGGTTATTATTAATTGTTAACAAGAGTCTAGGTCTAAAGTACTAACTGCAATATCAGGTAAATGGCATGCTTTTAACGCATGTTTTATATGTTATTGAGACCGTAATTTTATCTCTGATTATTCCAGCGAGAACTCCAGGCTATCGATTGAGTTAACTTAGGCTTGGAATTAGACCGAGCAACCGTTTTGTAGTATTTCATTGCGAATACAATATGATTCCCGGCGTATGCGATGCTAGATAGAAGGACAGTTATACAATATAAAAAAAAATACACATTGAAAAATTATATTTATATGAAGTATACAGAGACGTATTTAGCTATATAATATTATGTAGCGCCCAGTGTTAAAACGCAACAACTGCGTAAAGCGCACGCAACACGCATGATAGTCGATTTCACTTAATATTGCAGAATATTAAACGTTTTTATAATTGTTAAATTACTGTTTTAATGCGCACACCTAGATTAAATATGTATACAGGTTGTACTTATTTATTGAAACCATAGATTGAAACACAGTTTGACATGTTATAATTAGCGCATAGACCAAAAGACAATTAGAGAGCGAGATTATTTTGTATGAAAATTATATTTTTTTTATAATAAATCTGAAGTTTTAATGGTGATGTTGTTTATTTTAATGCTTGTATGCTACAATCAATATAGCACCTATACAAATACAATAAACCTTTACAAGTACACAATACGTATGCGTTTATTGTTCTAAGAGTATACATAGTTGGATATAACAATACTAAAATACCTCTATCTTTTTATTTTAAATATTATGTATTATTTATTGCATTGCATGTTTGAAATAAAATTATCTTGGATAGTAAAATACCTAAATCATGATTTAAAAAAAATATATAATTTTTGCTGATAATTACCTGGAATAGATTAGAATTTTATAGTCTTAATATTGAAAATATATTACAATATGTATATTAACAAGTTGAGTGCAAAAACTTGTATTTGTAAATTGCGCATTCCTATCCTATTAAAATATTTAATGTACTTTCTAGATCTTTGGAAATTATTATTATACTGAATAATAATTTCCAAAGATCTCTTAGAACGCCAAAACAATAGATCAGAAAAAAAAATTGAGGATTTTGCTCTTAAAAATTGTGTCAGTCATACATTTGTGATTTAAATAAGAAAATCGTATGAAACTTGCATTCGTCCAAGGGAACATATTTGCAAGTTGAGTGTTGACGTCAAAAACATGTTTACATTATAAGCAATTCCTTGAATGCTTACATGGATAAGTTGTTCAGTATATATGCGATTGTTATTAACTCACTGATAGTAAAACAATGAAATTATTATTCAAATAGTAAGCAGGTTATGAGAAACTTCGATCTCAGGACCGAAACAAATGTTTGTGTTATCAAAAAAATAATCGAGTTTCAGAGTTCTAGGATCCAAGTTTATCGTTATTTCTACACAATAGCAGACACGAATATATTTTATAAATGATATTAATTATAACTCAGTTGCAATGTCAGAGTTAGGATCTTACATTATTTATATTCGTTTTACGTGACTTCTGATTCCCACGTGTAAAAATCCATGTTAACAATGAAACATTGTTTCTGAAGTAATTATAATATTATTTTAAAAAGGATCCTTCACAGTTGGTGGAAAAAGTAATTTATTTGCTTCAAAGATCTCTTGCTAGTGGCTTTTTACATTTAAAGAACGTTGCAGAAATAATATTGGTACTTATCAACCCCTCACCACATCGGTGTAGCCAGAGATTACAAATATTTGGCAAACGTAGAAGTTTAAACTTAGTCAAAAACTATTTTGGCGTGTCATTAATAAATACAGGTCATTAGTGTGACACAATAGTTTCTTAGTTCGTTCTCATATTATCTTATGAATATGAAGTAATGACTACAGCCTCTCATGTCAATAAAGAGCAAGAATAGCAGCTTAAATTAAGTGATGTAGAATTATAAATAAACGTTATCAATCATCTAAGCAACTTTAATTAAACTCAGACCTCAATTATGTTTTTACACTTTCTTATGGTCGATAGTACCTGTGATAGTACGCAGGTAGTCCGACCTATCTCGTAGCCCCTTAGCGGTATCTGTAAACGACGCGGCACGGAGTTTGTGTTCCGGCATTTCGAAGATGAATGTTTTCATAATCCATGTACCAGCTTTACCGGCGATTGCAATATTATTATAATTATTAATGACATACATACAGAAGCTCACGCCTTTATCCCAGAGGGGGTAGGCAGAAGCGCCGCCAGGACACCCACCTTTCGCCTTGTATGTTCCATCCCACGATGTGATAATGAATAGAAAAATCCAATATCACTTTGGCCGACCCGGGACTCGAACCCAAGACCTTAGCTTTGTTATCGGACCATAGTACAACTACGCCACCGAGGCAAGCATAATTAATGACATCTTAAATTATAACTTGAGGGGATAAATCCGGTAGCAGATAACGTGGAAGAATGAAATTGTAACGGATATTAGCATAAGCTCGAAAAATCGACTTATATGGAGAGAAAAAGAGGGATCAGGGGACGTCATTGTTTAAGAATGGAACTAAATATAAACTGAAAAAAATGATTCTGTCAGTGTATGTATGTATGTAAGGTGACGTCACAGAACTATTATTAAAATCACAAAGGTTTTAATAGGAAACCGGATCCATATGCGGAAATCCTCAAGTCTCCAAACTTCAAGTTCGAAAAATATTAGCAAAAGTCCATTTGGCAAATTGTTCCAAGGTCGTACCTCCGGAACTCAAATGTCCGGAACAGAACACAATAAAAATTTGAACCGGTTCAATAGTGAGAATCGCAAGTTGCCTTTGCCGTGTCGTTGAACTCGAAGTAATCAAAATACGCAGCCGTGTTTACTATCACTACCTTTCAAAATAAATAGATTTAATGCAGATCATAACTCTGCAAGGCCCGTGTGTTTTGCTTTGAGCAAGATAATCGATTTTATAATCGCTGTAGTGCCAAAATTTATTATAGATTTGATCGAATATTCGATTACTAAATGTTTATATGTCGCCAACTTCTGTTACGTGACTAGTGCCGCATGTGGCTCATTAAAAAAAAAAACATAAAATATTATCGTACAAAAAATTAGTGATCGATTTGTTCGCGAAAAGGATTCGTCTTATCGTCAAGTGCTGTCATGTGATTAGTTGCACGCATAGATGTAGTATAACATAGATCGGCAATGTGAAAGAGATAGAATGATTTAAATCATACATTAAAGCGAGACGCATGATGCGACCATGCGTTTACACGGAGAGTGTTCTATAGAGATTTGTGTGAAAATATGTCATTTAAGCGAACGACAAATTTCGCTTATTTTCTTGATTTATTTAATATTTCAGTACTGAGCTACTTTTATTAAATGTAATTTATTATGGTGAGTTGTCCAGTGCCTGGATGTGATTGATTTTAGTGTAAAAACCCGAATAATCATAGTTTTTCATAAGATCGTATCACTTTTTTCAATGTTGTTTAGTGACAATATTGTAGAATTGTAAGACAAACCTTGTATGTATATCGGTAGAACAGAATGTCCTTATTCATTATTTAAATGCGTAGAAAGCATCCATTGCCTATATAAAATGATATCATATACGTGAATTTATAATAATTTCAACCAACATTTGCTAGAGATTGATTGACAGTTTCGATCAATAATATTATGTCGATAAAAATAGTCAATGACCATAGACGTTTCACTTCATTTTATAATCTCGTAGTATAACATCAATTCTATAATAACAGTTATTACTTCACTTTATTTATTCACTATTGATATATGCTAAATATTAATTAATATTTCGTGTGCGTAATTTACCATTTCTGAGCCGGTTTCAAATTAACAGTGCCACGGAGGCTGCCATTCTAATAAAACAATAGGACATTAGATATTATTATAAGGAATGCTTTACAAAACTTGTCAAATAAAATTATTCTCAAATATCACGATTTATCTTTATTTACTTGTGTTTACGTATCTGTGTTGAAATAAACACAATCATTATTTTTCTGTTAAAATACCATGAAATGTCTCATATATATCTATAAAATTTTATTTTATTGCTTGGGCCGTTAGGTATATCGATATGATAGTATCGACAGAGCATGGCGCAGCATTCTCTGTCACGCACACATGCAAACTTCACGCACACTATCATATTCTCGTTTTGGTTTCACTCAAAATGATACATTGCCGATCTATGTTATACTACATCTATGGTTGCACGTAAAGCAACAACAACTCGTTTAACGATTACCATGAACGAAAAAAACGTCGACCAAAATACTCTCTGAATTATTTTGAGCTATGTTTTTTTCTATAGCGTTATAGTTTTAAAATTTCCACTGTAAGCACGTGGTTTTAATAAATCTAAGTGCCAAGTACATCTTGTATTCTTAACAATTTCATTTTTTTTACTACAAATTTAACTTGTTAAAAATATTAAGGCGTTGCATTGTATTAAATTGCAATCCATTTTAATTATGGATATTTGAAAATAGAACCACAAATACAGAGATTGAAAAAGTCAACTGTCAAATTGTTTTTTTCCGGTTTATGACAGTGTAATTATTTCCCGCCGATTTTTAGTCATTTATTTTGTTATAATCAAGTTTTATAACCACGTGTTATGTCTTGAAATTCACGAACAGCTAGTAAAACACGCAGGGGTTAATAAAAAATGGGTACAAGTACAAACAAAGTAGATTCAATTGTCGAGATTACTCAAAAATGTAATTTATCGACCGTGTTCTAGTTAGTGCATTGTTGTACGACAATGGATGGCAGAGGTTACTGAGAAACAGACTAATGTAACTTTCTATATCGTTCAGAAACTCCCAGAAGTTTCGACTCATTGTATCCGAAACTATATCGTTTGTAATTGGTCGTATTAGTGGAATTATATGGATTGGTTAAAATCTAGGTATTTATTTATTATGTTTAAAACGTTAATCTGCTCTAGTTATTAAAGACTGGATTTTCAATTCAACTAAGCGGTGATAACCGAATTATATTAGTATTAATATTTATTAATTTTCAAACTTTTTTTCTCAGTCATTCAGTGATATGGCAAGGTTGATAGATTGATTTATTAGAACCTAGGTGTTTCCGTTTTAAACGTATCACAATATCACATACATTATAATTTATATTTTGAAAAATGGGAACAGAGAATATTGGCAAAACGTTTCTTAAAATTTGACATGATTATATCAGCCTGCTTATTTGCTTCTTCATGCTACATTATCCTTCAGGAATTACTTTAGACGCTTCTACATGTACTAGACTTCCTTTTATAAAGTCCGTTTAAGAGGATATGCAACTAAGAATGTGTTGTTTGCCTTTTGTAATTGATTGCAAATATTACGTTAACCGCTGAAGGACGTTGGTACCCAATACCTATTCCGGAAAAGCAGGTACAAAATTAAACTAAAATATTAAAATAACATGTAATATGTACGTGCGATAAACACTATTTTCCTTGAATGTATTCCCGCAAAAAGGAAGGAAGTTATTGTATTATTTTAACATCTATTTTATACTTAATCATATTTTTAAATGATGTAAAGCTGCTTAATGATCATTGACCACTATGTTTTTCCTAAAATATTTAGCGTGTTCTTTTTAATTAGTTGCTTATTATCATCAATAAATTTAGTTGTTTGTAAGCGTTCTTCAATTAGCACGTTTCGACGTTAGTTCGCAATTGAGTTCAACGCGATATTTTTAATTACTTGACGCAATTTTATAGCTGGAGCATTATTTACAACTTTAGTTTCGCAACACGATAAGTTAAGACGAGTTGCTGTTAATTTTATTTATTCTTACATTGTAGTACATAATATTGTTGAAATAGACTAAAAAAAACTGCATGGTGTTTTGTGAGTGTTCATAATGGCGATGAAGTAACATTGCCATGAGGTGGACTGTTATCTCCTATAATTAAAAAAAATAAACACGTTGTGTTTTTGGAGTTTGGAGGCAACGGTGTGTTATGTCATTGTTATTTATATAAATAATATCTTCTACACTAGACATATTGGCGGGATAGTTAGTTATTTTGGCGCCTTAGTCATTGTAAAAAAACAGGAATGTATCTGCCCGTGAATAAATCATTGAGGAAACAAATTAGTTATACTTCTTTAATCTACTTATCTCAATAGTTTTAGCGCACAGGTTTTACGATGCAGTGTCACTGACGTCAGTACTGCCTTAGGGAAACAGACTATGGAATGGAAAAGGCAATTAGGTATTCTTAAGTTGGATAACGCTTAATCTTACAACCTAGGAAATTCCACTGGGCATCAAAAATAAACCGTTTGCAATATATTTTTGTAAATAATATTTTACGTTCTGACCTATATAATAAAAAAACTAACTTTCTTTTATGTCCTTCCTGTGGGAGGTGCAAAAGTAATCAAGAAGTCCTATTCAGTTGTCTAACTGGATACTAGTTTTCTCAATCCGATTTTTAAAAAAACGTTGGAGTATCCATCAGATATTTACTACTATAGGAGTAAATGAGGCATTGAACCCAACACTCATAAATATTGACGCATCAAAGATATCTGGCTAGACGTCTGTTACCGTTTTCTTTGGGTTTGTCATCGAATATGCAACAGAAGATACCGTTTTTTGAAGACTACAAGTCTCAAATCATTTTGAAAAATGAAAAAAGCGTGATGCAAAACTTACTTTACTTTACTTTTATACTATGATTCGTTAGGGTGAGGTTTTGAGTTAATCTAATATTTATTTTGGGTAATTGACGTCGACCATTGAATATAGGTAATAAATTATACTGTAATTTATTATTTTCAAACTACTGCATAAAATTAAATTCTAGTGCAAAAAAGTTTGCTCTACCTTGTAGTATATTTAAAACGCTGGAAAATAAAAGCACATTGACGCGTTTACTCTGCATTGCCATATTACATTTCGGTGTTAAATAGAATATGAAGTGATGTTACTACAAATTCTGACCCAATCCATGACATGACCACTACCACGTATCATTACAACTCTTTTATGACAGGACAGCAAAAAATAATGATCGATCGTTTTTTAACTGCTTTTTTATCGCACAGTAAGCTATTTATCACAAGTTTTTAAAATTTCGACACACCTCAACTAAGATTTAGCGATTTTATCACTGCGATTAGAACCATTTATTTACAAATTTTACACAACTCGTTTTTCGAAAGAATGGAATGTTTATTAGTGTCTCATCGAATTCATAAAAATATAATATATGCATTTTTTTATCTGTATTGTTTAAAAAATATGTGCTAAACTTTTCTCATGCACATAACATGGTCGCGTCTATTCTTGTATTTTGTAGTAGGTATCCTATGAGTACCCAAATGTTTTTTTTTAAATAACTGTAAATGCTGTTATTTTAATTGTTTTTCATGTAGAGCGATAGTCTAAATAATTGTGAGATTACTGAATAATATGAAATACAAACTAACATTTAATAAAAATGACTAATTTCTAATGGCTTTATGGCTTCGATAAGAAAATTTATATAACAGCTACTACTATTCTAGACTTCGTGGTGGGCGCTTCCTTAAATTACAAGTGCGTTATAATGCATATCTATTAACTAACAATATCTTATCATTCAACTAATAAAACGTGACATCCTTGTTTCATACCTAAAGTTGTTTATCAAATATCACCAATTATCTTATTAAAATAACCCATTTAAATAAACATGCTAAAGATCAATTAATAAATACCTAAGTTATGAATAAATTGAATGGCGGTCTATAAGACCCAGGCGCCGGCGCTTTGGTTATTAACCCGTCTGCCAATTAACTATAGTCTATCTAAACTAACAGGTTCCATTTGACGTTTCATACTTTTAACGTAAATAACTTTGTGCAGACGTAACCCACACAATTTCAATAACACTTTCCGTAAATCCATGGAATTATGAAGCTATTCTTATTTTATCACTAGATATACAAACCATAATCACCAAATTTAAACTAGTAATTCTTTAAATAAAGCAAAATAACCATTTTAAACAACATATTTTTTTTCTAGACGTCATTACAAAGTCACCTCGTTAGGTCTTTTACCGGTAGAGTCGAGACTATTCAAATGCATTTGTATACGCATAATCGGTAAAAATATTTAAATAATCGAGCAGATATAAAACAGTTGTGTTTTAATTTTTAAAAATACTGAACTTTCAGCTAATGATAGGTATGCTGTCAACGAACATACATCAATAAATAGTGAAATAATAATATTAATATGAATTAATTTATCATTAATTAATAGATTTGGATATTACAATGGAAATGAAGGTAGTATTGTAGGATACGCCACACATAGTGAGGAGGTTCCTCACTTTGGAGTATATGTATTGTATTGTATGTATGTATCATGTGTTCATAAGCATGTGCGTGATGTGGACTGGACTCGAAAAAGTGTCTGCACCCGGGTGAAGCCGAGACGGGCCGCTAGTAATAGATAAATCACTCCTTTTGTTCCTAAATAGTAAAGTGACATGCAATTGTTGATGTCTCATTAGAATAAAAATGTTCATGAAAAAATAAACGAAATGATGTAAACTGAAAATATAAACTGTAATCGATTAAGAAATACAAACAAATATTATCGATATCTCTAAATAATCGGATATTGTAAGAACCGATTTATTTGACAGCATCCCTATTTCCCAATGTCAAATGGAACTTCTTAGTTTAGATAGACTATAAGATGATTCATATCGATACGTCAGAGATCTGTGCGTATCGCAATCATTTAGATTGATGATGATTAATAAAGGAGTCCCAAATTCTAAATGCGAAGCGATCTAGTGATTATGTGCCTGTTGACCCATTGACATCGGCCCATTGGTCTATTGCACCGATTAGTTACAAATAATTTTGTTTTGACGGTTACATTTTGTTTCAAAATATTAATAAATACAAATATTTCGGACTTAAAAACGGTTTGCGAAAAAGTGTTTTTAAACTAGCACTTCAAAGGGAGTACAGTGCACCTAAAGATAAGCGTAATCCGGTAGATGATCTATCGCTGGACGTGACAATTATGTCGGCCTGGCAGACGGCGAATAACTGAACCCATCACGCGGCACACCTGCATATCGTGACGAAGGTTTCCCCACCTACAAGGCGGTATAAGATGCTATCTCGATCTACATTGTTGCAAATTAATTTCAAACAGTCACTTGTTGAGGTAGGTCTAGACAACGCTTTCGTATTTATCTTTATATACCACTCGAACACTTGCATAACTCACTCGTGTGAAACTCACGTGATGCGCGCAACATTGTGGTACGAATAGAAAAGTGATATTTTTATACTTGTACTCAAAATATTAGGTTGAGGTAGGATATTCTTAGCCCCGGACAATAGCGATGGAACTGGTGAATAAAGATTTCATGTTGATTGCAGCTGAAGTGAGAGAGCGCTGATTGGAGAGAGCAGGCCGACAAAATTGAGTCAACCGAGACTTAGCATCATTCGCTGGTCGATTCTCATTTCGGATTGCACTGCATTACCATCAAATGCATAGAAGTCCATTAGTCATCATAATTGACTGCCTCCGTGGCGCGGTTGGTTAGACACCGGCTCTGAAACGTGAGGCCGCGGGATCGATCCCCGCACCGAAACAAATATTTGTGTGATCCACAGGTATTTGTTTCGGTTTGGGTGTTTGTGAGACCGAAGTCTCTCGTAGTATGTGAAGCACGACACAAAACTCGATCTTAGTGTGGGGTCAGGGCTATGTATGTGACTGTTAGGTGTGGGTGGGCATCTGTGTCGTCTACAAAATACGTATTCTCTCTCGGAATTGTCCTTCGTCATTTGACGCAATAATGCCGAACCGCTTAAATCCGGATTTACAGTAGTTAATGCAGAAACATCACACAATTACGTAGGCAAAATATGGCGGAATTTATATTATGCGTTCCGTTTGACGTCCGAAGTCCCTTATGAGAGTACGTCGATTCTTTCCCCTTGCTTGGTCGCTAGATGTCGCTACTTCCGCCACCTAGATGCACCTACAGCGCCACCTACCGTTTTCAGGCTGCATCTAAACCCCCTACTATATACAAGCCGCCCTCTATGTCATTGTTGCGTCGTTTTTCGAACCGAGCACATGGTCGTTACGAAAAATCTATATTTATTAGTCATTAAATTATTTAGATTAATTTTGTCGCAAATTTTATATTATTTTAATTAGCTTTCGAGAATTAAGTAGAAAGTTAAATTCAAACATTTTTAGTTTGTCTTCCGTTACCTTTACCTCTTTGGAAAAAATGAGTGATAAAGTGGTTATCGCACCTAATTCAAATGATAGTGATAGTTCTTCGGATTGTTCGTCGGATCAAGAAGGGCCACCAAGGAAACGCCAAAGGCGTACCAGTTCACGGGATCTGGAGGAAAGGTTTGACTTTTTGTCACAACAATTGGTGAGTCATTTGAACAATATTTTCACGGCCAAATTCGCTACATCTACGGAGGCCCCACCATTAAACGCGCAAATGCCTTTAGCTAATAGCAACAGCATGCCACATACTTCGCTTTTGCCGGACAATTCGCTACCAATATCTAATGAACAGTTTTTAAATCCACCCAAACTAGATGCGAGTAGTATTGTCAACTTGGACGTTTCCGTCAAAGAACCGGCCGTACCAAAAGCAAATTGCGCACGTGTCGAAAAAATTAAGGTTATGCAAAGATTTGACTCCCCGGATTGGAACGCGGTTCGGTATACAGATGTTCAGAAAAAGTACGCGGCTTTTCCGGCCTTTACCGAATTAAGAGTAAATGAGGAGCTGCGACGTCTGGAGGATCCTTTTGCCCCGTTACGTTGGTTTCAAATGGAACGTAGTTTTGCAGCGTTATCCAATGCATTTTTGGCCCAAAATGAAGCCGTAAACTTGGCATTACAAAATCTAGTTGATTGGTCTGCCTCTAGGGACATTCAGCTTAATGCGTCCTCTATTTATGAAAAGTTAAACCAGTTATTTGGTAATGATTCTGAATATAAGACAATATCCCACGATATACTACAGGTGATTTGCGGGAAACGAGCCGAAGTGTTAGAATTGCGCCGTAGAGATATAGATAAAAAATTAAAAGATAAATATATGAGAGAGGATCTGAGTAGAATTCCGCCGTCTTGCGAGTACATGTTTGACCCCGGTCAGTTGTCAACATATTTACAGAAAATGGGTGGAGTAGATAAATTACAAAAACAGTCCCCATCTTCTACCCGAACCCGGGCAAAGTCGCCACAGCCCTCGACCTCCTCTGCTGACGCAAAGTTGTTTCGGAGTCAGCCAAATAATAATTTCAAACCCAAACGGGCCGAAAACAAAGATTCCGAACGATTCATTCACAATAACTCGTCAGCCAAGAAGAGGGGGGGAGGGAGAAAATATAAGGCAGAGGGTAGAACATCGGGATATAAAAATAAATGACTCGACAGGGTTTTCAGGCGGCTGTCTAAGACGCTTTCAAAACACTTGGGCTCTTTTCAATCCACCAAAATCAATATGGAAATTGATAACAGGTCTCAGAATACCATTCAACAAGATACCCCCATTAGTTCTCCCAACTTCAGATGTTTTAACAAAGTATCAAACTCCAACATCTCAGTTAATGTCAACCGAAATTCAAAATTTAATTCAGTTAGAAGTCTTAGAGCCGGCTCCCCTGACACCGTCTTTTATATCGCCTCTATTCGTAATTCCGAAATCCAACGGCAAAAGTCGAACAATTTTCAATCTCAAAGCATTAAATCAGTACTTGAAACCAAGGCATTTCCATCTGTTCCACCATCACCAAATGCCAAATTTTCTACAACACGGAGATTGGATGGTGAAACTGGACTTAAATCAGGCTTATTACCACCTGCCAGTAAAAGATCCACACAGAAGGTTTCTCCGCATCAGCTATCAAGGTCAACTGCTACAGATGACGTGTCTGCCGTTCGGTCTGGCAGCAGCGCCACGGATTTTCGCCTCGGTAACGAACTGGACCGCAGAAATACTCCGCAAAAAAGGACTGAGGTTAGTGGTCTATTTGGACGATTATCTGATAGTACATCAGGACAAAAATACGCTTACAGCACATATAGAAATCGCAATACAGTTTTTGAGCAGCCTGGGTTGGTGGATAAATATGGAGAAATCAGTAACAACACCAACGAGGCAAATAGATTTTCTGGGAGTCACATGGAACACCAAATTCAACACGAAGTTCCTACCCTCAGAGAAAATACAACGAATTCGTCAGATATTGCAAGTACGACTCGAAGCAGGCAGTTGGAACCTAAAACAGGCGCAACGCCTATTAGGTCATCTCAACTTTGCAACCTTCATCACCCCCCGGGGAAGGTTGCATTGCCGCTTACTGCAGCGACACAGCAACAAACTCAGAAAGTGTCCACGATCGCAGATTCAGTACCCAGAAGAGGTACATACAGAACTAAAATGGTGGATGGAGAACATCAGTCAGAAGTCAGCGATTCATCTCCAAAGAATGCCGACGAACCACGTCATCACCGACGCGTCGGACATTCAATGGGGAGCCCTGGTGAACAACGACATGATAAAAGGCCTATGGGAGCGGCACCAGGCGAAATGGCATTGCAATCTGAAGGAAATGTATGCTGTGATAGCCGCTATATCAGCCAAAGCAAGGGAGCTCCAGAATTCTACAGTGATTCTTCAGAGCGACAACAAAACAGTCGTGTCCTATATAAAAAACGAAGGAGGAACACGATCTCGTCAATTGCTAGATCTGACCCAACAGCTGCTGGAACTGGTGGACCACCTCAACATTGTGCTTCGGCCTCACCACCTACCAGGCCTGTGCAACACCGAAGCAGATCACCTCTCACGAAATCGTGCCGCCGCCGAGTGGCACCTCACAGACGAGGAAACATCGAGACTGTTCGGCATGTGGGGCACGCCAGACCTAGACCTCTTTGCGTCAAAAACAGCACATGTCGTAGCAAACTATGTTTCGCTAGACTTGTCAGACTCGAACGCTTACTATCACGACGCGTTCAGCAGATCCTGGCATTTCCGACTTGCATGGCTGTTCCCGCCGCCCAGCCTAATACCCAGGGTACTGGATCATCTCAATTCAGCCTCAGGCAAGTACATTCTAATAGCACCCAAGTGGACGAAGCCTTTTTGGAGGCCAGACCTGAAAAATCGGGCTCTGAAACGTCCCGTGAAACTCAGAAATCTGGAGAAGACACTGGTGGACACAGCGACAATGCTACCGCCGGCACAAGTCGGCAAGTTACACCTGGAAGCCTGGCTCATTTCGGGTGGGATGCCCTGACGGATACATGGACGCCGCAAGAAAAACAGTTATTGTCATCGTGTTGGAGACAGTCTACAATAAAGACTTATGCCCCAATTTGGAGTAGATGGCCGAGATTTTGCCAAGAAAATAGCATTAATTTTCGTTTACCGGAACCAGTAAACGTAGCTAGGTATCTCGGGTATCTTTTTTTGACCGGTGGTCTCTCCTACAGAACGATTCTTGTTCATAAATCGGTTATTGCATCCGTTTGCGAAACAATGTCTGATGTTAAAATTACTGCAAACCCGATAGTAAAACACATACTGAAAGCTATTTCCGTGGCAAGATCGGCGGCGCCTTCTCAATTACCGATTTGGGATGCAAGGATTTTGATTAGATACTTAAAGCATTACAATGTAAATTTAAATAGTTTATATCAAGTATCTAGACACACAGCTGCTATTTTACTATTATCTTCTGGCCGTAGAGTACACGATCTTACTCTTTTACATACTGATAGTCAACATTTTATAGATAGCACTGATTCTATTACTTTGCACCCCGCTTTCGGGTCGAAAACTGATTCATCCTCATATCAACAATCTAGCTGGACATTTTTGGCCGCACCGGATAAAAGCATCGATGCAGTATATTGGTTACGTACACTAGTAAATATGACGCGAGGGATCCGGGAAAATATTACTAATTTATTCTTAGCAACTAGAAGTCCTACAAGGCCAGCTACTGCAGCTATGATTGGGGGTTGGATAAAGAGGCTTCTAGCTGATGCTGGTATTCAGGCTTCAGCGGGAAGTTGTAGATCAGCAGTCTCATCTTTAAATTGGGTAGAAAATTACCATATTAATGATATCCTAGCTAAAGCTAATTGGCAGCATGAATGTACTTTTAAAAAGTTTTATCTTAAACAAATCAATAAGTCTAATAGAGAAATTAGTTCAGAAAAATCTTTATCACAATATTTTCAACCTGATTCATAATACAGAGAAATATTTTGATTTATACCTAGCATCTAAGTCAATATGCATTTACATTACATTATATGTTCAATCACATTGTTGCGTTTTAATTTAAAATCGTTACCATAAATACAAGCCACCAGGAGATAACAAACACTCTCTCATAAGGGACTTCGGACGTCAAACGGAACGCATAATATTAAAATTTTACCTTCCAATAAAATTTGTATTATGCTTCCAATGACGTCCGAAGTCCCAGTAATGTCTTCCTGGGGCTATACCATTATGAGCCGTACAATGACATAGAGGGCGGCTTGTATATAGCAGTGGCGTGCCTAGGGTTTTGGAGCAGGGCAAGCCCAATATTATTTTAGGTTTAATACATATTTATTTAGAAGAAAAAAAAGACTTAGAACGACGAAATCGAATTTACGGCGCGACGGCAGACCTACCACACAATCTATACAATATTAAGATTAGGTAATACAAATATAATATAATATCTTGTGGTCATTGAACCGTAACTTTTTACTGCACTAACTACTGAGCACTAGCACAACGATAGCTACTATGGTCCCGTGTTTGACTGCGTAGTTAACCAAAATTGCGGACAGAAATTGTTATTAAGATTACATTAAGGTTAAGTTTTTACAAGTAATTTTAATTACAAGTAATAGCATGCCTTTTGAAAGGACCATAATATCATTGAAATCATTAGAATTAATCAAAACATTCTAATACATAAGTGTCCCTTGAAAAACATATGAAACACGACTGTTTAATAACCTATATGAAGGGGAGCATGTAGAAATCGAATAACGTAGTTTAGTAAACTGAACCGATAAAATACCTCTAGTGATTTATCACGACTTTAAGAAATGCACAAACTCTGCGTAGTTTTCGCGCCAGTTTCAATAAAATTTAATTAAATTACCTTTATAACGGCAATAAATACTTTCACCATCACACTAAAACCATCACAGGAAACAATACAAATCATTTTCGTATCAAAAAGTTTAAACAACACTAAAAAAACGAATAATTAACCTAAAACCGAACTATTTACAATTGCACAATATCAAAATACTTATGAAGTTAGTAGTAATTCGTACAGTATTGCTAGTAAACGAAAAAATAAACATAACAACATGCAATTATAATTTATGAAAAAAATATAAAAACCTCATTATTTGTATTACAAAAATGATTAAATAATTTTAAAAAGGAACCAACATAATTTAATAACAATAAATATAATTTAGTTAACAAATAATGTTACACATGACGACTTTCAAACGTACGATGTTCAGTCGAAACAACTCTGTGGTCAAAAGCTGGGCTTTTGGTTTAGTACATTATTGCTATATATAAATATCTGTAGCTATACATTCGTAGTGCCGGAGTATAGCATTTCACCCGTAAATGTGAAAGAGATAGCATGCGTTGCCAAAAGCCTCGTAAAAGCACACGAGAGAGAAGAAGGCAGATATATGTTTTGCGCGTACCGTCTTTTAAAAAATGCGTGAAGCTACGTTCTACGTGAGAGGTAAAATTATTGAATGAATTTATTACAAGCGTTGCGCAGCGCGGGCGGCGCTTCGTTGAAGAGCGCCATGCCGCGACGGAACGCGGTAAATTCAAAAATGGTAGATGTTTCGTAATTAATGTTTTGTATTGAATGTAATTGTTTCGTTCAGAATTTAGTATATACGTATTAAGTAGGGTAAGCCGGGCTTTTGGGCTTGTATGGAAGTACCGCCACTAGTATATAGTAGGGGGTTTAGATGCAGCCTGAAAACGGTAGGTGGCGCTGTAGGTGCATCTAGGTGGCGGAAGTAGCGACATCTAGCGACCAAGCAAGGGGAAAGAATCGACGTACTCTCATAAGGGACTTCGGACGTCATTGGAAGCATAATACAAATTTTATTGGAAGGTAAAATTTTAATATTTTATATGTTGTATTCGTTCGTGTCGCCTGCCATCTGGCCTTGAGACCCATATTTATTTAATTAATATACAATTTATACATTACAATATGTTAAACTTTAAACATTTGCCGTCAAAAAATATATATAAAATAATAAGTTACTCATTGAAATTATTGGCTATTAAATTTGAATTTCAACTTGTCATGGAAGCGATATAATATTGTCATTACTGTTTTAAACTAGTTTAATCTCAATTATATTAATTATTATTGTATTTTTAATACACTTTATTATTATTTGAATAACAAAAATGAAGGTCTCGTTACTGCTAAAATATCAAACCGCTTTATTTTAATAAACCATTTATTAAGTTAAGTTTTATTTTTATCTATTTCTGTCCCAAAGTCTATCCGCAATTTTTTAAATTAAATATGTTTAATAAATCATGATTTATTACCTAAATGAATCCAAGCGGTCGTATCGCTTACCATCAGGCGAATGACTTGCTTATTCTAAAAAAAACTTTATTCTAAGCGATCTCTTTCTATACGTCACAGTTTAATGTTGTAAAGCTTATGGCTTTCACAACTTACTGGTAAATCGTACGCAAAAATATTTTTAAAACTGTGTTGTTATTTAGTAACATAAGTGAGTTCAAAGATTTTTAAAGTAATAAACCTAGTAGACCCTAGTATTCCCACGAGGGTCATTAGGTCGGTAGTAGCAAACTTTTTATAAGAGGCAAGTCGGTCAACTTAATTTTTTTTATACATACATTGGGCTTAGCGGGCTCGATAATCCCACGACTGTCTATAAATAGCGAGTTTATTTTCGATTACAAGGCGATAATGCATAATTTTATTATAATATTATTTATCAAAGTGCGCTTAATGGTAAGTAAAGTACCATGACGTCGGCCATAACGATTTTTTAGTATGGTTAAAAGGCCAAATCTGTTTTCATTTTTCTGTCCTATATTTCTAGACTAGAGTGACTAGACTAGTCGCAAAGCGCGCGACCTAAGGCTAGAGTAAGGAGAGGCGACAGAAGATTTTTTTATTCGACACAAATCGATGATTTTTTTTAATGACGGCTTGCTCAATTTCTTCAAGTATAATAAAACAATAGTGGGTCGGAATACTATTCCACAGCTTTAAAGTGCAATTGATACGAACTAGCACTGAGAAACTAGAAAAGCTTTGGTTCGACCCGAGCGAAGTCAGGTAGCTTTTGCCAAAAAAAAACAGTAATAAAACCCAGTGATTTGCGTCTTAATTCTATTTTAATATGTTTTACTTGAATTTAATGTTTGAACAGTTGTGACGCTAATGGAATGCAGACACAAAAAATATCTTATCGACGTGAGGAACTTACGTCCCCAAAACAACCAGTTTTTAATGGTTTCAATTTTGCGGTGAATTACTTATTACAATACTTTTTTAAAGTGTTATGAGATATGAAAAAGGATGAAAATATATACTCGAAATGACTCTTTCTCTTGCCGTCTCTCTCTTCAGTCTGAATCGTACTTCAATAATGTGTTTCCAATAGATTTTTATTTGGCGGATGATAATCAAATTGTGAGGTAAATTGGGGCTAGTCAATTGTGTTAATCGTGTTATTCATCGCGACCTATGAATATAAATTATAATCGGCACCTTTGTACCTAAGGGAATCCAAGAGGTGTAACCAGTTCTTTATTATTATGAGGTTGGGGTCGAGAAGGCTAGGAAAATATGGTCCTAAAAATAATACTCTACGAAATTAAACATGTATAGCCTTATTCATAGACAGAATTAAAACCTATTTTATGTTATCGAATTTTTTGTCTTCTTCGCTCAAACTGAGATCTTCAGTCGTTCGAAAGGGACAAAACATTCGATAACTAAAATAGGTTTTAAATCTATCTATGAATAAGGCCGATTAACGATATGATCAATATTTTTCAGCAATACCAACGGTAATTTACAGGAACGTGAACTATTAAACAACGGTTATTTTTTACATGCAGATAAGTCGTGCTTCATTACATATGTACGTAAATAATGAATGGTAGATTTTAATTAATACGCGTGTGTCGCCCGTTGGTAAACGTGTTTATTCAAATTAATGATTACGTGGAGTTAACTCTCAATAATAATAGATTATAATAATGATTAAGCAATAAATTCCTTAGGAATGTTTGAATTGTACAATTATGTATGAAGTGACATATTTTAGTATCTATAAAGTCCTAAGTGTAAGGATAAGAGTTTGATAAATATCCTAAGAATGGAATGTGAATAGATGTGGGTGTACTGGTAGCACCTCTGCCTACCCCTTCTGAGGAAAAGGCTTAAGTATTAAATATAAAAGTAATTAAATGAAAATTAATATTCTAAAAAGATTAAAACTTTGGCTACCATAAATCCTACAATCCGGTTTCATTCGGCAAAAGCTGAATCTTTGTAAGTTCGTACCTATATTATACCTGCGTAGTGAATAAGATTCTTGATGAATCGATTTCTAGTAATCGCCCACACAATTTATATATGTGGTGACAAAGTGACCACATAATGAGAATCATAATTGGTACTAGGTATATTATATATTTATTTTTCCTTCCTACTTTTGCAGAAACCATAATTGCTACATATGGATATGTTAAAACTGGAATGTTTTATCGTGTTGGAATTCTGAAAATGTTTAAAAACTCATTTAGTTATTTTCTTTATAAAAGGTACACACTTATCGAAACTGCTTGATTTAAAACCTGTATAACGCTTCAAACAACGCCACGATAAAGTCAAGTAAGTATATTTTAATACTCCATAACACCTTTAATATGCGTCTGTTAAAACAAAATGTATCTTACAATAATTAAATAAATATATTTATAATTTTTTTAAAGTAAATCTTGCACTTATGAAATAGAATATTAGAATAATAGATATATTTATGAAATAGATATTAGCACTATTCCTGACTGTAAGGGCGATGCTGTTATAGATCTCTCGCCGGTCAATACGTAACCGACTTAAATTACCTAGTGACGCCTCCGGTCGTAAACTAATATTTTAACAACAAGATCTGATTTTGACTATAAATCAATAAAAATAAACAAACCTCACCTTGCCGATAGAGAAGTGTGTCACGTCTGGAGCAAGAGGCCGCATTTCTCCTCGCGATGTTTTCTTAACTCGGCCTCGTTCAATTATCTTTCACTTCATAACTCATATACTCTGTACCATCCGATTTAATAGATGTATATTATAAAATGTACATTATATAGTTACCTATTTTGATTGTCCGATTTTATGTGGATACTTTGATCTGTATTTCTTAAATACACAATTATTTTTAACTAATTTCTTACGCTGTTTGTTTAGTTAGTTTCGATTGATGCAATTGATATGGCTTGTAAAACATTTAAATCGCAATTGATAGAATTCTCATCTTCCTTCACGCTTATCGCCATTGTCGTCTGAAACAAATAAAAAAAATCCGAATGTGGTGGTCCTTGATTCGGCTTCTCTGAATTAAAATGTGTGTCATGATCGCGAGAAAGGGTCCTTTCATATTTTTTTACATATTATTGGTAATATCAGTGAGAGCAGATTTACCAAGTTTCATTAACTATGGAAAAAACTGAAGAAATGTCAGTGAGTTTCTTAAAAACATCAGATGCTACATTCGTGACCCTTGTATATTAATTATTATTGTAACATTCTAGAATCTGTATTAAAGCAGTTTGATCTTATCACTGAATGTCTTAAAAATGAGCGTTTTTTTTATTTATTAGCATTCTCTAGTATTACCTATTTTTATTTATAATAAGTAATAAAAGGTGTCATCTCTTTAATTATCCTTACAGAATTTAATTGTAAACAATGAATAGCTAAGAATTTAGTCGAGATAAAACGGATTTTCACGACAATTTATAGATAAAAACAAGAAGCACTTACAAAAATTGTGCGCGATAAATAACAATAAAATTGATATTAAACATGAGAAAACTGTCAACCTTATAAAACATTGATAACAAAATTTCCTGATTCAGTTATCGCTAATCTGTTTAAGATTGATACAAACATACATTTGGAAATCGATATCTCATCGAAAAATGTATCGCCAGATAAAATGTACTTGTATTTTGTAGATATTTATAATGCGTAAATGCATAATCGTTACGCTTATCTGATAATACGGAATGTTGGACATACAAATTTTTTAGGTCTCGAGCAGATTTGTAGAAATATGCGTGTTAGTGTAATCAATTTAATCCTATGTCAGTACGTTTCGAAATGGAGTTGTCTATATTCATTACACATATTGTAGGTTTTTGGGGGCGTCATTGCGCATTTTTAGAAGAAGTTCATTACTATTGTACGTTTGTTACGTACGTACGTTTCAATATATTGTACGTTTGAGACTATGTACGTTATTTTTCAAACTGTTAGTACGACGTTTACGAGTTTCTGTGGAACTGCAATTCGCGTTTTTAAATATTTATTTTAACCTTATATACTTGGTGGAATTATGTACCTACCTAAAATCTGGCCAACTATCTTTTACATTTTCTCTGCGATAAACAAAACGATTGTTGTTATTGTTATGTATGCACTTTAAACTGCATATCATGCACGAAACACATGTTAACATATCGCTCAATTTTATTGTGCAACAAAAATCCTAATTAAGCAATCTACAATTGATTATAATAAATCATTAAGAACCCGGAAGCCTTCATTAAGTGCTATTATAAAACGTATATAAGTAGCTACTTTAATTATTGTATTTAAAACTCAACATTATTATTTGTTACAATCAAGTGCAATTAAATGAAACGTCACATAAATACCTATTGACAATTAAAAAAGATTCTTTAAAAATGGAACATTTATTTTTAAAATTGGAGTTGTTTTTTTGTTATAAAAGCTCTATTAATTATCGTATTCGTTTACTCGTAGTATTATTAACTAATCCACGGCATTGTCCGTGTAAACTATTGACCTCTTAATTAGCAGAGTAGGTAGGCAACACAGTTGAATGCCATAACATGCGTTATCGTCAGAGTGATCCAATTGGTCCCATGTATTTCCCATCGATCACAGGATGGCGTACGTGACACGGCCCACGTCTTGCACATGTAATTTCAGCTTCATATTTCAATGTGTGTGGTATTTAATTTCGATACGTCGCCTATTTTGCGCTGTGTCAAATCGAGCTTATTGTGGCAAAAGAATAGTCATGTTACTGTCTATCTTTAAGTTTTATACCGCTGTATGTGTGAGGGTTTCGAATAGCTTAAAGGAAATAAGAGCTTTGAAAAATTCCTTAATACAGCATTTTGCATGTTATTGTATTTGAGTACTTGTGATGTTTTAAAGTTAGTATTTTTATTAAGTTGTTACATTTTATTACCGTCGCATTTAAATGAATATTAAATAAACGAATGTAATTTTATAGGAAATATAAAATATACGATATTTAAAAACAAAATGTAGGTATAAATTTTATTTTCTGAAATCCCATTTCGTTAATATTCATTATGTTGTCAATTCTAGTGGTTTCATTGTATAGTTTATTGGTAATGTAGAAACTAGAAGAGTTTTGGTGGAAAGTTTTAAAATAGTATTATTTATATTAAATAAATTTTCGTCTTGCACAATTAACGAACAAAGCTCAATTTCGAAGGTTTTTATGAGCTTATACGTAATTTTGATAAATATTCAATTAGGTACATTCTGCAAACTAAATGGTTTTCTTTGTAAATATTTTTTATTTACTTAACATTAGATATGTTATCTAAATAATTTCGGGATGACCTACGGTGAACCAAATTATAATTTAATGATATGGAGGTAATAATTGGTGATTGTTTGAGAATATTAAATACAAAGTAAGGTCAGTTATTTTTGTGATTAAATATTGTTTTGAAAATGGATTTAATTTAGATAATATAAATGACAGATCCTGTGGTGTATAATGTAAGGAAATGGTTGCAAATTCGAGTGTGTGCAGATATTGTACTGAGACTATGATTTTATAATCAACAAACATTTATTTCGAGTTTGGGTGATGGAAAAGTCCATTGAATTAAATACTTTTTGCCATACACCATAATGTGATAAATTAAAAACAGGTAAAAACTGTTTGGTTGTGATAATAGCTGTATATTTTCTGAGCTTCATACGATCTAATTTACTTCATTGACATGGTACTTTGAAGCATAATGTTCGTTTATGTGTCCGGTAATTGATTTACCCGGGGTACCACACTACATAAAAGAAGGAAAAAGCCATTTCCTGTCCTGTTTAATTAAGTTAAACTTCCTTTAGCACGGTGCAAGCCTGTATGCTTTGATACTAACTGATTGTGTTTATTATTATCAGGCATATTCTATACTATGTATATGAATTTAAGGGAAACAAAATTAATGAAACACGCGAAATAGACTACTAAATCTTTAAGGTATTATATTTTTTTATTTTATTTTTTATTACTCACTTAGATACCCCATCGACAGTTACACATATACAATAAAATACAGTTGAGAAAATATAACACAGGACATTGTGTACTATCATTACAGGTGAATACAACATTCTTGAAATATCGGGTAACATTACCATTAATAGTATTTGAATGTCGAGAAAGGATTATTGGGGCTTTATCTTTTTTAGAGCTCGAAAAAGCTAAACTGCTGAGATTTCAATGGAGCCTACCTATACGCGTTCCAATTATCTCACACACATCTGCCGTGATATAACAACACCAAAAAGAAGACGATAGCAAAGGATAATGAACTCGATCTATGTAAAAGTAACACAAACATTTCCTAATATTAGCAGTCAGGCCGGCGCGGTTGAAGCTCCGCCCCTCATCTCAATGGCATTGATGCCGCTAACCTGTCAAATTAGATGGCACTACGTCACAAGCGTCACCATTTATTCGCTAATGTATGAACCATGCAAGAAGAATCACCTTTTTTGTGACAGACATTGTTTTAGAAACCGTCTTTCGTAAATTTCCGTGTTTTTTTTGGATGTAATGTAGGGGTTCGATGGTCCTTGAGATTTGCCGTCCACGTTTTTTTGTATAGGTGTCATGGTTTTTAAATATCGTTTTTTTATTATAAAATTTTAAACAAGGTGATCTTAGCGTAATGGGAATTGTGAGAGGCGAATATATCGCAATAGTGCGACATAAATTCAATCGTGGGAAATCTAGTCTTATAGAATTTATCTCAAATCATCCGTGACTGATTGTCCGATATGGCAAGCGATTTCAGCCTTTCACAACCTATGCTTTAACGCTCCGTACGACTTTATTATGACAACCACTTCAAAAGTATTCATTTGGTTTATGAGTTTTCTGTGGTTGTGGTCTATTTATTACACGTATACTCTTATTTGATTATGAAGAGTTATATTTTCGTTTTATACCTATCTTACTATAATAATAAAACCACAGAGTAACAATTAAATAATACATAAATAGTGCGACAAAAAGCTTCAAATAATCCTCTATGTGCCAAGTGTTATGCACGCTACAAAGCCACTGCGGCCGTGGAATGCGAAAACAACAGACTTTCAACGAATTTACAACCGTGAGAAAATTCTAGAGGCAATGATACTGAGTTCTTGCGATTATCGACATTATAATTATATACTTCAAAATTGTTAATATAGAAACCTAATTTGCTTGTAGACGCATACCGCCCTATTCCTAGACAGTTTTAGAACCTATTTTAGTTATCGAATGTTTTGTCTTCTTCACTCAAATGAATTCAGAAGTCGTTCAAAAGGGACAAAACATTCGATAACTAAAATAAGTTTCAAAATTGTCTATGAATACGGTCGATAAAGTAAGAATAGGAACAGTAAATCAGTAGAGTTTGTTTAGTAACTAATAATTGCTTGTTGCATAACTAATCAACTGCCCAAATAGTTCGACCTCTCGGACATCTCTTAAATTGCTGGCCAAATGCATACATGTTGCTTACGTTTAAGGTTTCGACTCTGAATAAGGAGCCTACAATATACTCATCTCATTTAATTCTGGTGAATACTAGATTGTTTGAGTTCATCGATTGATCTATGTGTGTAATTTTTTCTTTCTTCCTTTAATTGATAAATGGGTCTTGGTAGGTGAATGAAAATTACAGTAAAAACTATGTATTTTAATATCAAACTTTAGAAGCTATACTGTTTCTGATACCTTATAATTAGGCATTTATGTGATAGTAATAATTATTATCAGTTTTAAAGGCTAAGGAAGATAATACCTATAGATAAGTATTAAATCTAAATAAAACAACAATCGTTTTTATGCAAATAATCTGTATAATTGCAAGAATCGTTTAGTAAGATTCTCATTTTTCAAACCAATGCCTACTGCTGTGCGAAGGTCTATAGTCTATACTGAAGCTACACGACGCTAATAAATCTAATTTGTTGGTAACGTTTAACTCGAGCGGAAAACTATTGTAAACCTTACTTTTGTATACAGATTATAGAGTTTGTGTTACGGTGTCTATTTCTCCCGCCAAACAGCAAATGCACTGTTGTGTTCCGGTTTGAAGGACATTGTAGCTAGAGTGGATAGGTCGATGATGGGGATACAATAGCTTGTGACAGAATTATGGATTCATGTATTAATTTTAATTTACTTTGTTTATGTTTTAAATATATTATCTTAATTAAACCGACCTGCGATATTATAAAGCGTTCTTCAATAGTATAAAGCGTTCTTCAATAGTATAAAGCGTTCTGCGATAATATCAAGCGTACTTGCTATAATATAGAGTCTAAACTCCTGGATTAGAAGGTGCTATATCCTTTTTTATGGTCTTGGAAACGATCGAGGTATCCTTTTTCTTGTTACCTTTGGACAGTTTTTATGAATTTTCGTTCCCTCGATAATTGTGAATTCTTATGAGCAGAGGTGTCTTACCACTAGGAGTACCGATCAGGCGTTTGACAGTGTTCAGCTATGGAAAATATAAATGCATCAATTTGTTAATTTCATCATATTATTCTGAAATATCCTACTATTCTGCACAATAGCAGCGACAATAAGAAATTAGCGTATAAAAATAAAGCGCGGAAATGACTACGTTTTCTAGACGTGGTGTATTTTTTACGATCCAACTACTGGCACCGCTCCCAAAATGTTTCTTTCGACATTGATTCGACTGTGTAAATTCAAATTAGCCTGCCATTGATCTCTATATAGGTGACACTATTTAAATGAGCCACGTTTATAGTAGTTTTTGTGCACTTCCCATTTGGTCATATTGTCCGGTTATTCAACTATACCTGCGCAGAATAATTATTATGAGTTCCGCGTGCTATAATAAATTATGTGGTTACTGGTTACATTTCTTGTAACGGCAATATGGTTGCTTGTTTAATAAGATCCTGTCGTGATTCTTAAAACATGTGACGTAAGTTCTCGTAAGCACAGCGTGGGTGGTTGATAATGAAACCTCAAAGCAGTTCGTCAAAAGTCATTAAAGCAATTCGTTTTGCTACTGCACACGGGTATTGTAATTTGTAACTCAATTAAATACTTACATGCCGTGTTGAAGTCACGTGATTTTTTATCTCTGATGGAAAGTGATGTAGGTACGCATTACGCATTTGCATGGGGGCTGGATTTTTAAAGCCTTCTCTTTTGACAAGTATTTTCGAACCACTGATTGTAGTCAGTCATTGATGTACTTTAGATGTGTCATTGGATTGATAATAAATGGTAATGGAAAAAGAACGGAACTTCGAGTCGGTGAATAAGTTCCACTTATATGTTAAAATTTATAAAATATATTATCATATGATCCTTGGATTTGCGAGAAAAACATTGATTTTATTATTTTGTAAATTTGAGTAATAAATATAAACATTCACTTTGACATTACTTTAACATTGTTTCGACGAACATTAATTATTTTGGAATTGATTACATTTACATAACTGTATGATAAAAACGAGCCAATTGTTTTTATTACACTTTAACCTCGGGGAATGCAAATACTCGTAATTTTTAACCAGCCAATACTATGGACAGTTCTTTAAAAAAAAGAAGTGTAGGAAGAAATATAAGATTATTATTACTCAGTAGTATTTAGTTAAAATCAGTCAAATGTATAATCCTTATCGGTAATCATCGTTTAGCCATGACTTTATTCACGTAACAAAGTCAATGTCATTATTTCATTTTAGTGCGCCTTGACAATCTATTCAGTTTCTAGACCTACCTGTAATATACAACCTAACATATTGTCCAAAGAGTATTCAATAAGGCAAATATAAGCTATTTGTAATCTGCCTACTTTCTTCTGGATTTAGTTCAAGCTGCAAATAGTTCAATCACGAGCTAGAAGTTGTCGTGAATTGGTTGCGGTTTCCAGAACTTTCGTTGAAGTTGTCTATTGCAGAAAGTGCTTATGGGATTGAAAATAATGTTTTGATATTTTTAAAGTGAAGTCCATTTGTATAGATACCATATTTTTTTTTACCTCTTTGAAATATTTCTAAAGCTTTGGGTTATAAAATATTAATAAATTTTACGTTCCACAATACGTTGGAAAGGTTTTTCACGGCTGCTTACAATCAGTTTTATAGAAGTTGGCGATTATATTTAATTTTTTGCCATAATTGTTAATTACACTTTTAATTTGTACTAAGAAATGTTATCTCCCACCACCGCAATGCGGATTGTTACCTGCACGGTTACCGTTTGAAACAACATTAACCATGAATCTGGCATTTCATTGGAATATAAATATTTTCTGAACGTCTCGGCGTTTACAACTCAACGTCTTTTATGCGGTTTTCAGTATTATTGAAGACACAATTTTAATATTCCTGTTCTTATGTATATTACTTAATTTCATTTCAAAACGAGTATGTTGAACTTAAACTGTATGACCAACTAAACACAAACACTAAGCAATTTATAAATGTATGCCTCTAATGCGTGGTGGCCTGTTGGTAACGGACCAGACGCGGCTGCCTACATGTTCACGGTGGTCGCGGGTTCAAATCCCAGGGCACACCTCTGACTTTTCGGAGTTATGTGTGTATTGATAGTCAATCACCACGCACTTTAACGGTGAAGGAAAACATCGTGACGAAACCTGCATACCGTAGCGATTTTAAAGAATTTCTACGGTATGTAAGTCCGCCAACCCGCACTAGGCCAGCGTGGTGGACTATATGGCCTAACCACTCTCAATCGATTCTCTCGATTGTAGAGTAGGCCCGTGCCCTGCAGTGGGACGTATATGGGCTGATATAGATGCCTCTAATGCAATATTGCGATCTTTTGTAAATGTAATTACAGTATGGTTTTTTATTTATCTTATCATTTGTGATAAAATAGTTTCAAATTACGTCATATTGTCTACATTCACGTCATAGTATAACCATTTGAACTGGGTTTTAAACGTATGAATTCATATTAGACACTATAAAATTGAATAATGTCTCGTAGCAAATGCAGATAAATTTACATTTGGAATGGTTTGGGAATTGCAGGTATCGTGAGGTTAAATAGTTTAATTTTTAAATATTTTGTAGGTTTCTTTTGATCAATTAAATAGAAGCCCCGTTTTAATACCTTGTCCGTACGATTCCCTCCATCGTCTTCCTTAAATTACAACGCACGTACAATTTATACGTTACATGATACATCAGGCTTCTTCAGTTGTCGGTTCTTATGAGAGGTCAATATATACATGCCCAATATTTTGTGTCATGTTTTTGGTATGGAGAAATGTGAATTTATATGTTTTCAACTCCTATTTTTTTTATTAATTTCTTTCCGGGTTCGACCTGGCTAGTACGAAACAATCGTTAAACTTTCGTGCTCGATCTCAATTATTTGCGTGCCATTGTTGATCCTGGTTGACAGGAGTTGCAGTGGTAGATGAGTAGGTGAGATAGTCTTAACATAATAATAAAGCTTCCCAAGTGCTCTAAATATTCATGAACTGATCATTGTACATTTTCCATCAGGTGACCTGTTCACTTGACACCGGGAGTATTTAATAAAAACACACGTACTATTTATTGTAAAACATTAAGTATGATTTATCGTTGTTTTTATCGCTACCACTGCTTCCGTGTTCGATTATTAAGCATTGTACCGATGGACTTGTAGGTAAACCGAAAAGTATTATAAAGTTATTTAGATTTGAATACAGAATTTGAGATCGGTGGGGAAAGTATCAGTTTCACAAATTTTACATAACTTTGTAAGTAAATAAACGTGAAATAAATAGCAGATAAGTACTTTTATGTCCATCTATCCATGACCCAGGGTTTCGTACAGCAGTAATTACGAAGGATTTTTAAAGATAACGCCATTCTTAAAAGTCCCTTTAACTATCGATTTACGGCCTTATTCAAAGACAGATTTTAAATCTATTTTAGTTATCGAATGATTTGTCCCTTTCGAACGAATTTAGAATTCAGTTTGAGCGAAGAAGAAATAGAAATAAAATAGGTTTTAAAACTGTGTATGAATAAGGCCGTTAGTGATCATTTACCATCAGGTGACCTGTTTGCTGGTTTACCGGACGTAGGCAAAAAAGAAAACTTCAAGAAAATCATTGTGATTCCAAGATATCAATAATTTAAACATTTTACAAAAGTAAATATTAATACTATTATTTCCCACTGAGCCATTGACGTCACGCGCACGGTCAGTCGTAGCATAAGATAATGAAGTAAATATTCTGCGACACGAATAAATACAATCGTTGTGCTGGAGATATAAAAAATAAATATATACTTTTGTTATTTGTGTAATAAATTAAAATCCTAAAAATTGCTTAATATTATGCAAAAATAATAATTGCTATTTCAGGAAACAAAAAAAATAACATTTATATACTTTATAGTTAAACTATGTTAGTATAGATCGCAAATATAACGATTTCTAATAAATCTAACATTTCCTGGAACATTTCGACGGTTTGAGCTCCTTATACGCGTACCTAGAGTCCCCCACGATACTGCTAGTTTCCAAGACTGAAGTGATAAACTAACATTCTCGAGGTCATATATTAATGACACTTTATTCATACAAGTTTCAGTAAAATACTAAACTGTAAGTACCTTAGGTCTTTGTCGTTCGATTCATATCTTTTTGGACATTGAGCGAACGTTACCCACATCCGAATGTAGGTAGGCAGTAGTTAATATATTATTCCGAGTATTTCACATAAAAAAAACAACGTTAAATACATCTTTGAGTAGTCCGGGACCTCCGAGAAATCGTGTTAAACTTGTTTTTCTACGTCACTCATAACCCAAGACGCAGATCATTACGTAAGGTCGTAGAGCGTTCATTCTACAAGGTTTTACTTTTGACGTATCTAGTTGATATTATTTTTACTGCCATTCCCAAAAAAAATCCCCTTTCGCCTTTCACTCTCACACTTAGGAAGCTTTATTAGGGAGGGAAGTGTACAATAATTTATTTCCAACTCCTACTATTAATTTAACTTTGTGATTGATTTCGTTGCGGGTTAAAGACAAGTTAGACTTTCCCGGAGACTCGCTGAGCTTCAATGCTCAGTGTCATTAAAATGCGTGCCACTGTTGATCCTGGCTTACAGGAGTTGCAGTGGCAAGTGTGACGGCGGGACAGTCTCCTTTCATTCTTACACTTCTTCCATTATGAGACACCGGCAACGCATGTACTATCCAAGTTGCGTACATTAACACTTTTGTTTAAAAAGAAAAAAAAGGCCGCTGGTTAGTCCATTTCTTCTTTCCTTAACTAGATCTGTGTCTTACGGAGTATAGTAATTAAGCTGAAATTATTTTTTATGTTATTACACGCAAATTTGTTTCGACTCAAACTATAACGTTTATATTGTTTTTTAATACATGCAAATAAACCAAAAACATATGTATAAACATGCCACCCGCGGTTCTTCCAAGTTATCGCTTCTTATTTATGTCTGGCGTATTGATAGCAATGTAAAAAGAGGATAAAATTGACGATAAATCATTGTATTTGTGTCGTTTCAATGTTAATTTCATATTTATATATTCAATCTATAAATATTCCTGGGAGATTATTGTTTTACAGCCTCGACCTGTTGTAGCGTAGATATTATTGAAAACATAAATTCTACAGGGAAAATAAATGCGATTTATGACCTAATTAATCAACGATATTGTGTCCAATATGCAAAATTAAAGAATAAAAATAATTTTGAGTATTAATATCATAGTATTTAAGGTCCCTAAAATTCAAATTGTTTATGAGGTCGAAACCGTAATAGGGAATTCTTGTCTAATACTATCTCATACTCTGTCGTTCTACCTGGCTTCGGTTAACATGATTGACCATTTTTAATCCATTGTCAATGGGCCTTTGCGCAACTCGCCCTGCATTTTAAGGTAGTAAATATTCATAAAATTATATTCATTTTACAAAAGGAGAGCATCCGAAAATGGTATAATATCTACTTGATAATTTCGACTACATTTGGATGACAGAATTGAACTATAGCGCAAGATAGATAGACATCTGTGCCACAGAAGGCGTATAGCCGTATAGTCAAAAGATATGCTACGAGCCTACGACTCCTTATAGATAGGGCCTATTAATAATTTTCTAATCTACATCACAAGACACGCATCTTATTACGATAGTCAGTAATACACGCCACTGACGGATGTAATTAAATGCACTCTAATCAATTGGCGTTGCACATTTTGTGTTCCAAATGAGTGTAATTAATAATATTATTACACGGAGCGAAGATAATCCCGTTTTAATTACACAAATCTCGATAAAGATTTAACTCTGTTCCTGTGTCAACTTTCGCGATTTTCCTGTTTTTCCAATGGTGGACTGTTGATCCACGACGTCTGATATGATGACCTGCGGCCTTGTAATTAGATTGATGTTCACTCGTCATGCCGCTGATAAGATAATAATCGTCAATGTGAACGTTGAAACGTAATGGGTTTTCTCCGTGGTGGATTGCTTTTAAAACTTTCTTGGACTTGAATAGTAAATTTTGTACAATTGGTTTGTATCTGATAGGGTGATTATGTTGTTGTAGCTAATAAGGAGCTCATTAACACAATTCTGCAATATTAAAAACGCTTATTTTATTTTCACATACAAACCTGAGTCACATCTATCATAAATCTCAAAGAATTGATTATTTAGATTCAAGAATTTCCGTCATATGTTTAGAATAAAGAACACTGTTCGATATGATAACCCCGACGCAGCATGTGACGTGATCTTTCCCAGCAGTAAATAGACAATGATAATAAATGTTTGATTCAGGCCTATTAAATCTGAATTACATTGTAGAAGAAAAATAAAACAAACCTTGTGTTATAAATGGAGTTATTGGGGCCCCAATATTTGACACGAAATATCTGGAAGCCAGTAAAAGTATTTTTTATATGAACAATTATACTATTAGAACTACGAGACTTTTCGGTGTCAAACTTTCACTCAATCATATACTTTTCGATCACATAGGCATTTGTCTTGGCGGAGGATCGAACCCGCGGCCTTTCTTTACAAAGCTGGCGTGTAACCAATTGCGTCCCGGAGGTGGTCAAATCGGAAATCTTATTAAAACATCAGTACCCGCCCAGGATCTTAGACTTCTCAGAACATTATAAACCTACGTGTGAAAATTCCATAATCAGGTGTTAATTGAAACACCCACCATTTACAAATCACTCAAGTGGTTGGCAACAGTGCGTTGCATTCCAACCCGAACCTACAATTGAGTCACGCGTTACTCACAACAAACACTAGACGCAAGTGGCGCTGTTACGTAAGCAGTACGTATACAATGTAACAAATAAATATTCTATAGTGTTTGACCACAGTATTTTTTTCTACTTGACATTAACCTATGACAGGGTCCTTAGAATTGCATAATACTGTCCTATATGCGCGTGACGGTGTCTGAGAGGTTATGGTCAAAATGCTGTTAGAGCCTAGAGGTTTGAAGTTAAGCACCTAGCCGATTGTTTTTTTTGTGAGTGTGTAAAGTCAGGAGACTGGAATCACCGGTATACCTCTTTTAACATTTCCACCCACGCAGAAACCGACACGTGAAACATTTGCGTGGCTCATCACTGACCAGTTTTTCATAATTTCGTCCGCTATTCGGACAGATAAGAATATCCTGCTACCAACAAACATAAACGTAATTGAAAATGATATGTTAGTGAGGAATTCTACACCAATTATAAAATAGTTTGGTGGTGAAACCAGCTGGCTTGATACGTGGTGACTGACCTCGGCAAGTCACCTTTACTTGGTCACGCGACTTGGCGACAAAACGAGCTGCCAATTGCTTTGCCAACCACATATAACGTGTTATATAAACCAAAAATGCACTAACCACTTATGTGTTATATTTAGAATAATGACGTACTTAATATCGGAAGTAAATTAACACGTTATAAATGTCTGGTTGTTATCCTTTTACTCTTGTTTTTAAATTATATATCATACTGAGAGAACCTTCCTAAAACTATATTCACAGTAACAACTATATAACACAATGTACTATTACATAAATTAATTATTAAATTGATCATAATTTGTAACATCTTATGTCTTTTGTTCCAGATATCGCTGTGACCACTAAGCACCAAATAGAATTTTACGCAAACAAGACCAAAACCCATAGCGAGGGCGCTCAGTTCCAAGACCTCGCCGCGTTAGCTTACGATGCTGTCCACAACATGCTCCTCTTCGTCGACAAACACAGCGACAACGCGTCCATCTTCAGCTACCACTTAGCCACTAAGAAGTATCAGTCACTAGTCAAAAAGCAAGCGTCCGACAACGTCCAAGGTGTTGCCTTCGATCCCGTTGAGAGTCTGCTCTTCTGGACAGACACCTCGGATAAAAGCATCTTCTGGATGTCCTTGCGACCTGGAGCTCAGAAAGACATCTATGGCACTCTGTTAATGAAGATGGCCGACGAAATGCCTAGAGGAATCGCCGTTGACAGCTGCAGAGGGTATGTTATTACTTATTTTACACGAATCACTATAACATTATACTCATCGAGATATCAAATCATTTATATTTGTCGTTTTAATTTCAGGTATATTTACTGGACGAACACTAACATAAATAAACCTTCCATCGAAAGAGCTAGATTTAATGGTTCAGACAGGGAAGTAGTGGTTAATACCGACTTATATATGCCTGTCAGCATAGCTGTCGATCAAAGAACGCAAAGACTGTACTGGGCAGATGACAGAGAAGGCATCCACTATTCTATTGAGAGTTCCGACTTGAACGGAAAAAATCGCAAAACTTTGCTTAAAGGAGAACACCACCAACCCAACGCAATAAGCGTCTCCAAAGATTCAATTTACTGGACTGACTGGGGATACAACACTGTGTGGAAAATACCTAAAAACCCTCCGGCTGAAGTGGAACCTCAAGAACATATCGTATTCTCGGAAGACCCATTCGGAGTAGTAACCAACTACAGACTTGAAGATCAAATTGAAAATGTACCTGAATGCGAAGCGTTGAGAAAACAGTTAAATGCCACTGGGTCTATTAATGATACTTACAGTATTCCACCAGATATGGGGTTGTTTTGCGTGCATGGACTTAAAGTCCCAGGACAGCCGCTGTGTAACTGCTCCGTAGGTTACACGGGTGAACGTTGTGACATCTCTGTATGTAGAAATTACTGTCTGGAAGGTCTCTGTAGCGTCAACACTGAGGGGCAACCTAAATGCAGGTATGTTAAAAAATTGCAAATATTCTTGTCCGCTTTTAAAGCAGCAATGATATAATTCATCCAATTTTAGGTGTAAGGAAGGCTATATCGGTGAGAGGTGCGAGATCAACGTGTGTTATGGATTTTGTTTGAACAACGGCGTCTGCACGTCGAGTGAAAACAACCAGCCCATTTGCAAGTGTTCGGCAGAGTTTGAGGGATTGAGATGTGAAACTATAATACCAGTGACCACAATGCCAGCTCCAACCACCGCGGCTACAACAGACACACTCTCCACCAACACTTCTACTGCTCCTAATTCCACGTGCAGGTAAATCTTTTCATATATTTTTATGTTCACGAAAACTTTATGCTTAGTGAATTATTTCAATGTCTTCGTGTGTTATGTAGCCTGCTATCGTAGCACAAAGATTATATTTTTATCTCGAGTCGGATTTATCTCCAAATCCATATCAAGATGTAACTTATTCAATCTATATCACCGAATTAAACACCCATTAAAATTGTATTTTTAAAAACAGCACTTACGTCTTGAATGCCATGACTGATATCGCTTCTTGTATTTAAGCCAAGGCATGCCACATAAATTCCTGATACTCAAAATGAACGTTCCTTGATTTTAATTATATGCTTTCCGTATGCGATCTTTAGGTAAATATGATCAGATTAGTCTCTCGAAGTTTCCTATACACACAAGACTCGAGCTTAGTGCGGGATCAGGACTATGCATGTGACTGTTGGGTGTATATATTTATTGTCCTAACAAATTGTAATTTAATTACAGTTGTCAAAACGCAGCCAATGCGTTTCTACCTGATGATTTGCGTCCTAACGACGACGACGCCAGTTGCGGTGCGAGTTGGGACCGTATAGTGAGGGACTCAGCATTGGTTGTCACTTGTCTGTGGGCTGTGGTGGCGACTGTCTTCTGCTTCGTCATGAGGCACAGGCTTAAACAGTGGAAACTGGTCCCGAGGTGAGTCTATTTCTTTATGATACTAATTTATTTATGGTTTTCATATGATTTATAACTCATGTAATTGTTACAACGGACGCCATTGCGTGATGTAATATAAGCTTTACATTGAATTCTTTAAGTAGCATCACAAGAACTTTATCGATTATATGTACAATTTAACGTATTTACCCTAATAACATTTACAACTCGATAATGTTACCCAAGCAAGCTCCTCGTTTCGTTTCGTTAATTTATCTACCGCTTATTATTTTTCATCATTAATTTAGACTCCTCCTATTTCTTTTACTCGCAAGTATCAAAGCTGCATAATAAATAATTTTATTTGTAATATTTGCAGGATAAAGAGGCATATAATAGTGAACAAGAACATAACCCCAATGACGGCGCGACCAGACCAGTGCGAAATCACCATAGAAAATTGCTGCAACATGAATATATGCGAGACGGTAAGTTCCACAACATCTTAGTTCTTTCAATTCGTTTACGGTGCAATGGAAGATTTGTTCATCTTGTGAAGGTTTCATTAAACTTTTGCTTCATTATAATTTTATCTTTTTTAACAGCTCTGGGATAGGTTAGGACCATATGAGTACATTCATAATGTCGGAAATGTTGCGTCGATAATGCAAATGCATGTGGATATGTTCAATGTGTCGGAGCTATGTAAAATTCAAAAGTATAAATTCCGAAAAGCTCAATATTTTTAAATTCTATTTAGTTTTTCCCTTTTACCATTTGAACGAATGCAGCTATTTTGTCTGATCTATGCTTTTAATTACCTTAATTATAATAGCAATCTGAATTTAACAAAGCGTTGATAGAATTTTGTTTCGCTATAACATGAATAGTGCACGTGCACGCAATGTTTTCTAGTTTGCAACTTGTCTTGCACCAATATCTCCTAGCATCTCAATTTAAAACTTAAAATCCATAATTAATTATTATGAGCAATAATGTCGCCACATAATATTCCACTTAAAATACATCAATATGAAACGAATTAACGATGTTAAATCAACTGTTCAAATATAACGAAATATTTAACATTTGCATATAAATTGAAATTGCCAACTTGACAATAACCATGGATTTAACAGAAGTTATTAAACATATAGAAAGTTAAAGCTAATAGTTTTTGTCTGAGTAATGTTTACTTCCTTCTTGTTTTAAAATGATATACCTACCATTATTTTATATACGAAAATCATAATTTATTTTATTCTAATTATGGAAATCTGAATATTATACTATAAATTCAGAAATTCCAATAGTATTAAAGAAATTACGACCCCTCAATGAAGTATACCATTTTTGGATACTAGATTTTCGCTCTTGGTGCACAGGTTGATTCTCTGGGGCACTGCACCGATTGAGCTTGGGATACTTATAAACTACGATAAGGTTCAACATTCCGTTCAATTCGCCTCACCCAGGATTTACGGCCGGTATCTATAATCTATCTATCTTTAACGAGAGATTTCATAAGATATTTCGCTGCATTTTTTTTCAGTAAGCAAAAGCAATAGATATATAGATATGTTTCATATTTTTATAGATAGCTAGGTAAGATAGATAATGGATATATACCGGGTATATCAAGACTGCGACCGAAAACGAAGCCAGGTGATAGTTTTAGTGGTTACAAATACGATGCAAATAAAAATTTCCCCAAAACAGTGTCAGATATTTTTTTAGAACTTTTAAAAAATCATCATGTTTGGGGGGTAAATACCTAGTTTTTGCGAAAATACTAATTTAAACCCTTACGTTTACATCATTATTTTAGGAAAACTATGTATATATCATCCAAATACGATGATAAATAAAATATTACAAAAAAAAGTAGACAATTTTTTTTTGCGAAATTTTTACTTCCCTTGTCTGAAGTCACCAATACTACCACCTGGCTTCGTTTTCGGTCGCTGTCTTGATATACCCTGTATGTATACTTTTGTTTATTCAAGCATAGAATTGTATCGACATAGTATTGGTAGTTATTTTAATCTCTTGTGATGGATAGGATATAGGGACCGGCCGTTAGAGGGCGCACTAGCAAACTAACACTTTCATGGTATCATTCGACAGAATACCCTCTAAATATTCTAATACACTTGTTATTAGGGGTTATTTGATTTCAGCATGCTATTGGTTCGGAAACATGAATAATTATTTTTGTTTATTAACCGACTTAAAAAGGACGAAGCTGTAATTCGTCTATATTGTATCGCGAATAACTTTTTTGTTTGTTAATTTAGTTTAATCCTTTGCGTACGTTTAGTATTTCCAAGATGGTATCTTAACTTTATTGGCATTATTTCATGGTCTTTTTTTCGTAGCTACGATCTTTTTTAAATTAGCTCCGTTCGACTTTAATGTACTTTTTTTGCATCGGCTACTTTTTTAAATCGGTTATTTTCTAAACAACTTGGTGACTGTCCTTGGTGTTCTGTATGTTGCAATGTATGAAGTACCTACTAAAAATAACAAGTTCATGAATGCGACATTATCTAATATGTTATATTTCACACCATTATGTTATATTGAATGAATACTAATCAAAGGCTAATTTTTCTATCAGACCCAAACACGTGAATTTAGTTGTTTAGTTTTTCAGCGTTTAAAAATAGGGAATTCAATTTTCATTTTTAGAGTCGTATGATCCAGTTTAAAAAAATATGGATCAGTATTTTAATGGCTATTCCTACCATTAAAACGAATAAGAGAAATATATTCAGTTTACACTCTGTTTTGGTCTGATAAAATAGATTTTTAAAGCAAAAAATCTATTTTACATACTCTTTTCTGCCGACTTCGGGGCGATTTATCCTGGGGAATATTGGGGTATTTAAATAATTGTTTATTTTTGTTACAGCCATGTTTCGAACCCTGCTCTACAATAAGGCCGACGTTGCTAGATTCAAAACCTGGTAAAGAAGAAAAGAAGAACTTAATAGCTCACATGGAATGTCCAGATAATTATTGAAAATGCTTTTTGATATTTGAGTGTACGTACAATACATGAACATCGCCGTGGCACAATACAAATAAGAAACCAGCACACAAATGTAATCATGCATTTCTTCTATTTAAGTTGTAGTGTGTTCTCTTTATTTTTTTAAATACCTTTTTACGTATCCTTTTTTATATTTTTTAGTCTTAGTACTTGTATGTAACTACAGGTTTTTTTTCTTGACATTTCATTTTATTACTTAAGTAGAATTGTTTTGTGATAGTATGTTAATTTGGACATTGAACAAAATTATTTAGTGAAATTTCTTTATGTTTATATTTTTATTACTTCACCATAATCCGAAATGTACAATTTCTTGACATTGCCCTTTAAATAGCTCATAAGTTTAGAACAATTGAGTTGTGTCTAAGACTATGTTTATAAAGATTATTTTGTTTGCTGCGGTGTACGCTGTTTCAGTGATTTAATGTTCCTATTAAACATTCATTGATTGTGATAATCGTTGAAGCAAAATTTCTTATTCATATTGTGTCAAAGGTGCATATTGTGATATTCGATTAGGATCGGTTGGTTGGTGTAAGGGCGGCCATTTTGTAAATGTTCACACAAAATGGCGTCGACTAGGCTGTGCGGGTTTTATCGAAATGCGTGTTGAAAATGTTTTTTTTTTGGGTCAGAATAGGCTCGGGTTTAAATACAAAATAATATTGCCATCGCTTAAATACGATTTGTTGTTAACTCAAAATCGCAAAGAGAAGCTCAAGTAGAAATGCTAAGCTAGGCTATCAAAGCCTAGTGAAGTCCAAATAATATTTAAATGTAAAAATATTGCACGTTTTATTTTTTACTGGACAATAAAGATGTATAAATGGAGGTGGGTGCAAATGTGGTAAACAGGCGATGTTTAAATATCAGTTTAATTCACAATGTGCCTTTTTATGCAAATAAAATTATATAACTTATTTTTTTCCCGTATGATACAGATACAGACCATGATCAAACATTTTTTGGCCTTGTTTATCACGTCCACATTATGTAGCATCTAAGTTCACAGGAACTATATGGCTTATTTTTCAAGCACGTGCCAAATATTTGGCCAATACGTACACAGAAATAATAGAAAGATTGTATCATAGTAGAGCATTTATAACCAAATAATGTACGGAATTGTGCTAATTTTTTCATACTGAAAGTTACCAAATTGCTTAGTAAAATATTAATTGAAATGATAATTGTGAGACTTAATTTTGGTAAGGTCGGCGTGTGAAAACGCTAAAAATCCGCCAGATTATGAAACCGTATCTCAATAATTAATAACTGAATATTGTATGTAAGCTATTTATGTTAAAGATGTCTTATTCCGTCGTTGTGTTCAGTAATGTCATCCATTAAGACATTTTTTAAATGCAAACGTTCCGTTTTAATGTAACGGTTAAGACTTGTTGACTATTTTTAACGAGTGGAAGTTATGATTTCTACCAAAGTTAATCAGTAGATGTGAGAAATTGCGTAGAAATTATCAAACGTTTATTTTTTATTTATTAGGTCCTTCATTTTTTTGTAATTAAATGCCAAATGAGTGAATAAGAGGTGAGCCATTTTTGAATTTTCAGTGAGCATCCAAGGTTGTTCCTTAGTTTTAAATTTAATTGTAAACTGCATCGGCTGGTGGGATTTTAAATTACCTATAGGTATCCTTATATTGCCAGTAATCCCTTTTAGCAAATTGTGTAGTAGATCACCGACAAATGGTGCCTATTTGGACTATAACGTTTATGAAACATTTTATTGTGTTATTTTACGATTTTTCATTTCATTAGATTTAGTGTTTACGTTCCTATATTTATAAAAATATATTTATCGGAGTACCTCAATGTATACATAAAAGTATTGTTCATGCAGCGCTGTTTTTAATAATTGACGAAATATTTTATTGTTACAATAAAATCCGGCGTAATCTTTTATATACTTGTTATATTATTGTGAACTGAAGCATTGTAAATTTCTAAAATCAAACCGATATGAGACCTTAAAATGTCTGAGTAAATAGTTAAACAATATGTATTATATTTTATAGTTTGACAAAGTTGTGCAGAAATTATCCATAAAAAAATCATATTTCAAGGATATTTTTATGTGATAGTTATAAAGCAAAAAAAAATCTTGTAAATGTCAGATGAAAATTAGTTCTTGTCACGAGATCTTTACCAGTGTGAGATAATTTCAGCACAAACGGTTTTTTTGTAAACATATTTAGGCTAGTACAATGTTGTATACATTAACCAATTAATTTTGTAATTTGATTTGATTTGTCTACTTCAGTTTCAATAAAGCATGAGCTCTGCTTGACTGGTTGCCGTATTATATTTTGCCCAATAAAAATTTAAATCGCTTGTATTTAGTAGAATCTCACCACTTAATACTTGTACTTATTTTGGTAATTCTAATATAAAAAAGAAATAATATATTGATATTTATTTTCGTATCGAAACACTTATAATTGCGTTTATTTTTTTGGCTTAATTACTTATGTTGGTGGTACTTAGCTAAGTAGTTCTAGTTATAGTTAGAAACGTGAGTGGATTGATAATATCCACATCAGAAATGTGATATTATTGAGTCTTTGTATAAGCATTAGTGTTAAATATATAGTTTTAATACAGGAGAAATATAAAGTGCTTTAGAAATATACTTGGTGTTTGAATTAAAAACTCTTTGCTTGTGACAACTTTATTCATGAGCTAGCGAAGTAAAAGTTCCATTACAATTGCACTGGACTGTGTTGATAAAAATCAATGGAGATTTGTAATTCAGACATCGACTCACTCCAGCATTACATTTTACTCTGCACTGAATATTATATTAACATTGCGAAACTACTCGATGTGTGACGCCCTGTTAAAGAATGTTAATGTTCTGGAATAAGTGTCAAATTTTTTTTATTGAATGGTTTATTTATTTTACGTTGGTTCTTATCTACATACATATATACATAAACTCACGCCTTTATCCCAGAAGGGGTAGGCAGAGGCGCTACTAAGACACCCACATTTCGCCTTGTATGTTCCGTCCCATGATGTGATAAGGGGCGAGCCTATCGCCATATCGGGCACAAATTCCTGACTCCGGGCTGATAATGAATTATCATTACTAGTCATGAGTAAGGAGATAACGTTTTTTTTATTGTAATTATTTTAATTTAATCCCTAGTAATAATGGTTCGTGGCTATTTCCTATTGATATTTATCAACACAATACCAGAACGAAGCCCGATTACAAATTATGCATTTCCAAGTTATCAAAAATAGTTTAAATCAAACAAAAACTTGCTAGCTCTAACGTAAAACAAACTACACATATTAACATAAATAAATCTCTGAATAATCAACAAAAACATGAGGTAATAAATCAACATTATTGCAAAATGCGTTCGCATTCGAAGCATCGTATAAACTCCATACATCTATTACATATCGCGGTAACATTTTGTTACACCTACGGCCCTATTCATAAACAGCTTTAAAACCTATTTTAGTTATTTAATGTTTTGTCTCTTTCAAACGAATTTTAAATTAAGTTTGAGCGAAAAAGACAAAACATTCGATAGCTAAAATAGGTTTTACAACTGTATGAATAAGCAACAGCAGCAAGAATAACATATAGCACATGTTGTTTGAGACATTAATGTCATACATCAAGTTACAGTTTATAGTATCGTAAATTAAATACATTAGTATGAGAAATCATAATTACGCAATGGTAATGTCGTGATTAAAGAAATGGAATACAATATTTACTTAATCAACGAATGGTCACGTGACCAATATAAATTCTTATTTTCGACGTTAAAAAGTAGTTCAACCCACCTTTTTTCGTTTGTTTTTCAAAAATAAAAACAGATGCCTAAATATCAAAAAACACGTCAAGATTTTTGTAATTGTTTCAATATTATTTTCCAATACCATGTATTCATTAAATACCATTATTCAAGAGCGCTTTACAGAACCACATATACACTGACTAATCGTGGAACTTTAAGCAAATAATAAATTCGAGATATTCTCCGTATGGATAATATTTTAAATACAAGTATACTATAACACACATGTATATCTATTATTAAACATGAATACAAAAATGATTATTCTATCGAAAGTCATCTATGCCAAATAAAATACTTTAGCTACACAATCGAACTTTACATTCAAAGCAACACAGGCGCGCAACTTCTTGCTGTAACACATTAAATAATAAAGTAATTAACTATAAGCAGCCTACTATTAAACTATACATTAAAGCTCTTATTCATAGACAGTTTTAAAACCTATTTTAGTTATAGAATGTTTTGTCTTCTTCACTCGAACTGAATTCAACAGTCGTTTGAAAGGGACAAAACATTCGATAACTAAAAAAGGGTTTTAAAACTGTCAATAAATAAGGCCGATAATATCTTCATACACAATTTTGTTAATAATATTAGATATACCAATATAGCTTTTTTAAATATAATGTTTTGATCATAATATTACATAGCTGTCCAATATATTTTAATACCACATACATCCAATATTATTTATTGATTTGTTTTAATTTGATCACTGGGTGATGATGTTAACCTTTATAAATCTCATTTATTTATGTGTTATATCATAATCGATACGATGAATCGATACTATTTATGGAATCGATTAAGACATGCATAATGGTTTTCTACAGAAGGCCTCCCAGAAATTGTGCGTAGGGGTAGCTACACCCCGGTTTATTACTATGATTTCTAATCAACTTTCCCTGTAATAATATATTACATACAATAAATAAACCCAATGTGAATACATTATCATCATTCCACGTTTCTTTACTCGTTACTTATCTAAAGTTGACTTGTTTTATTATGCATAATATAGTTATTCTTAAAATATTATTACAGTTCATTTGACGTCAGTTATTTCCTTACTATATTTTTTCTGAGTGTTGCATGTCTATGAAATCTCTATGAAACCTTTTCAAGCTTCTATCACACCTCAATGAAAGCATTAGACTTATATCTTGAAACTAAGAGAAATACATACCAGCTTAAACAATAACACAAATAAATTACAATCAACACTTGTAGTTACGTATTAAAGCAATATCTTAAAAAAACTACATCGAAATATTAATTTCAAATAAATTTCAACATAAATGTACAAATAAACCTCTCTTTAAATAAACATTACTTTGTACGAATAAATTAAAATATATATTTATACAACATATATTTTGCACAAAACATATTTATTTTATTTTTTTAAATGATTATCTGAAACAATATAAAAATGCATTAGTACTTTATGTTTATATGAAGCTAACGTTAGGAATCATGCAACATAAGGGGAATTGAAAATTATATAATTGATGTTGGTTTTGACACTGTTATTCAAATTTGTACAAGAATTTGTTTTATTACACAAATGCCCAAAACAGGAGTGTAATAGTTTTAGGATGCATGTATGCCGAATATTTTATACCAAAATGTTTAAACGGCGGAATAGGGTAATAAAATTATCATAACAAGTTACATAAGTTTTACAGTTCTCCGATAGAAGTAACAATTTTATTTATCTGTTTAGGGAGTAAATATTACATTATATTTTTTTATTTATTTTAGAGTTAGCCAGCCGTGTAGTATTTGTTCGGAATCTTTAACGTGCCGGGTTAAAAATCCGATCGATATCGAAACAGCTTTCTTGCCTCCAAGAAAATTAGATTTTTTTTCATTGATGTTACTATTTATTAAGTTTTTGTTGACTCACCGGAGTCCTGCAGTAAAGCCGCCAGTTCATTGACCAGGTCTCGATGTTCTCGCATGTAGGCGTGCGCCTCCCACAGCATGGTGACGAGCTTGTCGTCCGCGCACTCGTCCATGGCGACGTCGCGCGAGAGGGGCGGGCAGAAGCGGTAGTACGGCGCGCCCGCGCCCGCGCACCACGCACGCGCGCGCTCCACCACGCGACCGTCGCTTTGTGTCGCCTACGGAAATGTACAGTCATATACTGTAAGGGTTTTTTATAACATACATACATTACATACATAAACTCACGCCTTTATCCCCGAAGGGGTAGGCAGAGACGCCACCAGGACACCCACATTTCGCCTTGTATATTCCGTCCCACGATGTGACGGGGCGAGCCAATCGCCATATCGGGCACAAATTCCTGACTCCGGGCTGATAATGAATAGAAAAATCCAATATCACTTTGCCCGACCCGGGACTCGAACCCGAGACCTCAGCTTTGTAACCGTACCGTAACACAACTACGCCACCGAGACAGTTTTTTATAAATATGATATAATTGCCAATTGTATATTTGCCTATACTCTTATGTGAATTCATATTATGTTTAATGTATAATACAGAATAGGTTGTTTTCCCGAATAGATCAAAATAAATAATGAAAACGGATTATACCAAAACTTTAATTTGTACCGGTTAAGCACGGAAATTTAAAAAACTAAATAGTTACAATTCGTGTAATAATCGATATTGAAACTGATAAAACTGCTGAATAATATGACGTGCCTATATTTATACTATACGATAACAACCACTGAAAATTCCTATGCAATAAAACGTATTTATATTTAAAAAAAAACATACAAGCTAAAACACATTTTAGCGACATCTCGCGGCACTTGCTCCAACTACATTCTATAGAATATTTGTCACAATAACTTACCTGATCGACAAGTAAACTGCCAATAGCGGATAATCCCCACGCGAGCCGCGCCGTGTCGAACAAACTGCCCGGCTTGAACACGTCGATGTCTTTCTGCTCCGTGACTGGAATCAAACCTGCGAACACACGTTACAATACCATTTCATTTTAGATACGTTTTATAACATGCACAAAAATAATGGTGTTACGAGATTTTTTGCCTTGACACGAGAAACCGAATGGAATGATATGCACTTCAAATAGATTATCAACTGAGAAAATTTGGCTATCTTTGGCCACCTAAAACAATTATGCTGAACCTATAGATTGAGCGACATTTTGTGACTATGACAGAACCTCTGTCATAGTCAAGTATACAACTTCACATCGGTCTTCTGTGAGACGCTGCAGTCGAGCTGACCCATTTGTACTGTAGCTTTACCAAGGCTCTACTATTCACAATTAATATAATAAAACAATGCATATATAAGTATACCAACCAGTTCCACAAGACACGACGACTTTCAAGTTAGTTTTAGCTGCTTCCTCGTTCTTCCCCGCGCCGCGGTACGCGAGCCGAAGTTCAGACAACTCTGTTAGAGCGTCTAATGTGGGGTTGTTGCCGATCAACCCGCCGTCCAAATATCTGCAATGGAAAATGTACTTAACAGCACTGTTTTATGGGGAATATTAGGTAATGTACTATGCATATTGGGAGTTGAAAAAAAAATTATACTTAGATCGACAAATTTTTACCGATATTTATAGTATCGAACTGTATCGAATTCAAAATCGGTTTCCTCAATTAGTTTTGGCAGTAAAAGAGGAGTTGGTACGGCAAGCCTTACTAGACGCATCTCTTTCATGCACTTCGCTCATAATGCACTTGCTCATAATGCACTGCATTTTAAATGTCACGAGCTGGTCTGAAAGGCCGGGGACCTCGACACAACCCTTCCTAAGTAGGCAAGGGGAAGTCCCTCAAGGCACAGGGAGGGGAGTTTACGTTCCTCTCGATAAAGTAACAGGTGAAAGTAATAAAAACATGTTAAAAAGGCACTATAATACAGTGTGTGCGTACTTGCCAAACGCGCGGAAGTACGAGGGCGCGGCGCCCGTGGCTCGCGCCGCGTGCCACGCTAGCTGCTGCTGCGGACACGTACTCGAACACGCGTCCCCACTCGATGACACCGGACCTGCACACACCATAGTGTCTTATAAGCTTGTATCTATTACCGGATCTACATATGCTATAGAAGCTAGAGACTTTTCCGTCAAGACGCCCACCGCTGCCACTCCTGTCAACCAGGATCAACAGTGGCCCTGAGCTCCGGACCTCAGCGTATCGCTTAAAGACACAGTTTGTCTTTAACCCGCATCGAAATTAATCAGAAAGTAAATAGTAGCAATAGTAGCTAGTTACCCTACACACTTGTATTTCTTTGTTTAAGTGGACTTCGAAGAAGTACTGGTTCAGGAATCAGACAAGTTTTCCTCATCACGAGTGTTACTTACACACTGAATCCGAAGTGTAATCGCAAAAAAAATTACTAAGGGCGTAAATTAAGCTCAGTAAATACTTTTTTCAGTACGATTATATAACCCCCCCCCCCCCCCCCCATCTATATCACAAACTCATCAGTCATTTCCGCGAACGCGCGCAGTGCGGACGCACTTCTCGTTTAAACTTGTGTTTATCATGTTTGAAGTTCGGTTCGTGAGTTTTTTCATGTTGCGTAGTGTTGATTGGTATTCGAAGATTCATAACTAACAGCGCGAATTGAAATTTTATTAATTCGGTCCATTTTGCCTTTGTAAGTAACTTTACTCTTTTCAAGTGTGGGTAGTGTAAAAAATTTGTTCGATAATATTTTTGTTTTTGTATATTTTTACTATGTTTTTCAATGATTTTACTAATGTTTATACATGTTTAAACCATCCGTGTGCAATTTAATTTCATTCTGATTTTCATGTATTAAGCACAAGCTAGCGTCCCAAAGAAATTTGACGAGATATTATGCTCGATATAAATTCGTTGCATACCATTCTTGATATCGACCAAGTTACAGTGGCTGCTAAACAAAAATACTTACTTCCTGTACCGTTCAGTTCATCAAGGATTTCCCGCGCGGATTGATAGTTTCTAAATATGTGTAAATCAACTGGTTTTCGATCTGCCACCACTGCCAGAATCATTAGCTTCGGGTGTTTGATATCGGCCATTACTGTGTCCGTGCCTGGAAATAAAATAAATTTACAACTAATTACTGAAAAACACATTTTCACAGTTCATACCGTTCAGATCGAGAATGGTTGGAATATTTTAGCAGCATTAATAACTCAAGTTTCATTTCTATTACAAATTATGTGCCTATTGTTATCTAGATTAACCCATATCTGGCTAATTACACAACATTTTCCAACATGTAAATTGTAGTCACTGCATCACTTCAGTTATCAGTATCAAACAACCTAATTCTTAAAATAAATTCCAATATTTACATATTTTCACTCACCCAAACACTCCTTGAGAATCGATTCCAACGGCTCAGACGGGTAAGGCCTCATTCCAACGAAAGCAAACTCCTTCAGCTTGAAGTACATCCTTTGACATTCCCTTAAAGTTTTCCCTGAAGCTAAGGCCAAGGCGAGGATTCCACCGGTGCTAGTCCCGGCTACGTAGTCGAAGCAGTGGATTATAGGTCTACCTACTGCCTCTTCAAGGTTCAGCAGTAATTGGACCAGCACGAGACCTTTAATCCCCCCACCGTCCAGGCAAAGTAACCTGAAAGGGATGAAAATTATTTCTCACTTTCTCTTTAAGTATAGGAAGTGTGCTATTGAATATAGGCGTCCCCCGAGAATTTCTATAGATATTTTTGAGGTGCATTAAGTGACTATCTACATCTTTAACTGTGTTGTCTGTCCACCCTGTATGCGTACGTATGATATTTTGCCAGTACGTGGCCTCCACACGAAAATAATTTCTGCTTAGATTGTAGTATTTTTTTACTAATTTCGTAATATTTATAGATGGTCCAATAAAAGTGGCCAGAAGCCGCTGTATGCAGATTATTATATCTGTGTTTCATGTAGACACAGAAATCTTTGGGAAGGCATATATCCCATAGTGGACTTCCAGTGACCGAAGGTGACAAAATATAGAGGTAATATAATATAAGAATACATAAGAATTAAATAATTATTTCTATGTTATAAATAAGATTCATAAATAGTTATTCCATCCCACGAAGTACACTGTTAATTGTTATTTAAGTGACAAGGAGCGAAATGCACATGTGTTAGAGTAAATTGTCATTATAACGGTGTCGCGTACTTAGCGACTTCAATCTCAAACGAAATTTATCGGTTTAATATTATACGACAAATTAAGTTAATCGCAATCTGGTGTTACACTATCCCGGATAAAAATAAAACAAGATTGTATGTAGTCCAGCTTTTATTTTGTTATTATAACATTTAAAAAATTCTATAGTAGCCACAACAATATCTAATTTGAAATGTTCAATTTTTATGTTATAATTTAAAAAAAAACCCATGGAAGTGAAATTCGTTGAATATTTTCTGCTCCCAAGAGATTAAGCTGGCTATCACGCTCGGGCCTAAAACAAAGCTTATTCAATATTTATACATTATTTCATAAACATATCACCAAAATTTATTTTTAAAAACATTACCTTTCCATAAATGTTAACTGTTTTTCTGACGGTAATGCGTCAAAACACTTGACAATAACTCTACACCCCAGCGAACGGCACCACGACGCAATTCTGACTTATTGATCTTGACACTACGCTCACTAAAACAAACGTGCATTGCACTACGGACGGACTTCGTGAAATGGAACATCTATACATAATTTAATAGAACATCTGTACGGCATGAACTGTAGGGATAGCAAAAAAATATTAGCGATGGAAATTTCCTTGAATATATTATGTATTGTAGTTAATTATTGCAACTTAATAATAATTATGTATGCATATTATGCTGGGTGAATGCTGTATATACTTATAAAAACCTATAAAAAATATATGCATACTTTTTTTTGTTACAATGATCAGTAAGTTTACATTTTGAATGTAATATTGTATGTACTGGTATTTCTTACCAATAAATACATATTTACATCGGATTATACTACCTATCACAAATTCCAACGTTTATCACCAAACAATCCTATACGTCAACTCACCGTCCTTGTTTTTCCGATGGTTCGAGGCTAGCTGCCTTCTCCATAGCAGCTACTGATAGCATTTGGCTGACTAGTGTTCTCGTGGCTGCCTTCGGTACTAGTGGGGGTGGCACCCCGTTATAATCACCCCTGGCTGAACAACTGGGTCCGCAGCCCGGAACCTCGGCTGAGCATCTAGGATTGTGACAATTACTATTATGATACCATTTAAAAAATTGAGATGCCATACTAAGGATACATATTATGCAAGACACGCCATGTACATATGTATGTACGCATGTTCGCACAAACAAGCACGTTTTTGTATTTTTATACTTGTGACAGTTTCAGATGAAGATTAATTCGCAAATATCCGGTTGATATTTTCATATTACTTTAGTAATTCAATTTCGATATATTCAATATGTTGTTGTGCTCTAATTTCTTTATAAAAATGATAAAGTTTTTCTTATTGGTTAATTAAAGGTTATTCATACACAAACCTTTTAGCCCCGACCGCATGCAAGACGTACAAGATTTTATCAGCATTCGCCATATCAGTGGGGACCAAATGCCTTGCAGTGTAGCCCATATTGTTGACAGCTTCCAAATTCGCGCCAAACACGACCAGTGCTTGTACTATAGATATGTTCGATTGTTTCACGGCCAAATGCAGCGGGGTGTTGCCTTCATTGTCGCATATAGAGTGTTCTGCACCTCTTGATAATAAGGCTATAGCACACTCTAATCGGCCGCGTAATACCATTATATGCAACGCTGTCCTTCCGTCGAAGTTCAAGGCGTTTATATCGCAGTTTTTATCGACCAATGCTTCAATGACTTCTCGAGATATGGCCCAGTGTAAAGGCGTGCCTCCACGCTTCATATCTTGCTGGAAGAGCTTGGGTTGATTGTCTTGGAGTATGTCGCCGACGATACCTGAGAAAAATAAATTAAAGCGTAATTAAAAGTTTTTCACATTTTCAATGCAAGCATTTTCACTGAGAGAAGCATTTTCACTGAGAGAGACACCAGACTGTGTGTTTTTATTCGTAGTATCTTTTTTCTTTATTTCAATAGATAGCTTATATTTCAATCAATTTACAATGTTATAAATAGCGTCTGTCTTATCTTCGCATTCACCAATTCTTAAAAAAAACGATTATTATCTAAGATCCGGCTGTAAAACAAGGACGTTAGAAAATCAATTTATAAATAATAAAATAGCATTCAGCAGGCTATAGCAGTGCCAAATTGCATTATAGTTAGATGTATTAGTGAATAATAATTAATAAGTAACAGATAGAGCTTCTTTCCCATTTAGCCATATATTTTTTTTGATAATAAATATTCTATGACCTGTGTCCTTTTCTGAACTTCCAATAACGTATTTTTAAAACCTCATGATGAACGGTTGAATAGTTAAAGCATGAAAGCTGAACAAACAGTAACTTATTCGTATTTATATTATTAAGTAGATTACATCTTATATTCCCACGTAGTTTTTAATCTCTTTGATAGAAGACACCTGATTTTTGAGCTAACTTATATTGTAAAGGCCCATATACGTTCCAATGCAGAGCACGGGCCTACTCTACAATCGAGGGTACGATTGAGAGTGGTTAGGCCATACAGTCCACCACGCTGGCCTAGTGCGGGTTGGCGGACTTTACATACCTTAGAAATTCTTAAAAATCGCTATGATATTCAGGTTTCCTCACGATGTTTTCCTTCACCGCTATAGTTTATACATATATAGTTTGTAATTTATATTATCAATAAGTAAACTTACCAGTGATTGTTGTCTGGACGTCATTCCAACCAATTTCGTGGTCGAAAGGCATTGTGATTTTAACAAACGACTTGCCTCTTTAAAGACACCTTTACGACTGCATTGTATTATATCATGCTATTAAACAATCGATGGAACCGATATGTCTGAACGGACCACGTGTTTCGAAGTAAAGTATAAATTATTGTATGCATAATTTAGTATCGCGGCATATCAGATATTGTCAACATTTCGACGTAACCATTAATAGGTGATAAACATATCATTTTTATGCATAATTTCTTTTATCTCTGTATCAAAGGTGGACTGATTGAGAAAGTGCTGGCAATTTTACATTAATTTGTCTCGAAAAATCATTTTTATTATTCCTGATAGATTAACTTCGTAGTGGGACGACCTAGAACGCGCTCTCTTATACTTAAACGACTTGTCCCTCAATGCGTCATGAGGGTTTTCATGGTCTAGTTATTGAATTGTTATTCACTTTGGGGTAAATCCATTTCTACCGGATGGTGACCTCAGAAACAATACTGAGGAATTCAGTTGCCCAAGTGGCTGCACGGTCATTTAATAAATTTCTCTCTTATCTACGCCATCTTTTACTTGACTTTATTATCATCATATAGCAGTCTACTGGAGGACCCAAATCTGTTCAAATGACATCTGACATTTGACAACAATCCTGGGCTTCCTTCAGCTATTGTCAGTAATTCTACGAAGACCATCTTTCTACACAGCCCGATAACGTCCTATAAAGCATTTGCTTTAACGATAGTCGGATCTATTTACAGATTATAAGCCCGGATTAGAGACTTTCCCGCCCCCACACCCACCAATGCAACTCTATGATATCGTCACGCTAATCGTAGACTTCGATTAGTGTGAAGGTATCATTTTGTTTATTTATGGCCGATATTAAACGAACTCAATCTCTACATAAACATAAATTCTGAAAATAGATCAATCGTGCCAAACATTTATCAACTTTGACTTATCTTTACTGGTTTATTTTTGATAATAATACACAGATAGCGATAAGGATGGATTAAATTTGGCGCTTAGTGGAAGAGTCCGAAGCTTGTCTGCAGATGCATTTTATAATTGTTATGGTTGCATTGATTGCATGCTCGTGTAGGAGCAATTGAATATACAACGCATTGTGTACATAATAGTGATGTTAAGCGCACTACATAGCGAAATCGCCGCGCCGGCCCGGCGACACAGCCGCGTGTGTCGGCGGCCTATAAGATAAGAGTCATGTCTGCAACAAGTGCCCGCACGTGTTGCCCGCCGACATGTTGGCGCTTAACAACATCATAAAAATGTTCCTCGTGTCAGATCGAGCCGCTGTCATGTTGTCGACAAAGTTTTCCGACTTGCAATGAGTGAAGCCGCCGGCCTATATCGCCGACAAAAAGTTGCCGACATTGACCGGCGGGTCGGCTACTTGGTGTACCTGTACATGCACCCTTTACAGTGCGGTACGTTCAAAAACGAACCTATTGAAAATGAATAAGTTACCTGGCAGCGCGCTGGTGGACCTCTTGTCGGCGGAAATATTAACGGGTCATTTTCATCTGCCTAGATTATAGTTAGTGCTAGGTACCTAGTAGCGCGCTGGTACATCACTTGTCAGAAAAGAGGCGACTGATCATTCCCATTAACCTAGAATCTAGATAGTCGCTAGGTTACCTAGTTACTGGTTAAACGGGCGTCCAAACTAGTAGTAAATGTGGGGCATTCAGACCCCCACTACGTAAGGACCAGCAACGGTTTTGCGCCGGGCGGTTACGCGGACGTATATCGGGGCGATTGTCGCCCTGGGATGTCCGGTGCCACTCATAATGCGTGTGAAGGTCACCGAGGGGTTTTTAGTCAGTACGCTGGCGTAGATTTTGTTAGGGTCCCAGCTCGACCACAATCCGCAATGTGGCGGGTTGGAAGGCCAGAGACACTGACATACCCCTTTCGGCCTCCCCCGGGGTACCGAAAGGGGAGCTTAATAGCTTTTCCTCTTGTACACAAAAAAAAAAGGTTACCTGGCAGCGCGCTGGTGGATCGCTTGTCGGCGGAGAGGTTGACGTCGGCGCCGGCCAGCATGAGCGCGCGCGCGCAGTCGGGCGCGTCGGCCAGGCACGCCGTGTGCAGCGGCGTGTAGCCCTGCTTGTTGTACACGTTCAGCGAACGGGACGTCTTGCTGCATAGCGCCTGGGACATCAAACATCCCATATATGTGCTATACTGTATGTATACTTTATTCTTCATCGAATAATAAAATTGTCTCTTGCAAGTTTTGAATCGTTCGTAAATACTACCAATTCGGAACGTGTCGAGCACAATTTTAGATTCCTATTTCATTCAAAGGCTTTTAATGATCAATTTCAATCGCAATACAAAAAGTGCGGTTCTGTCAGGTCTTTAGCTACGAAAGCTATTTGTTTGTTTAGTTTGTACTGATCACAAACCTCCCCCAAATATTTCTATAGGCATTGTTGGAAATCTTCTGCAACCACCAACTTTAACTAGTTTTACGTGTAGGTATAAGACTCAAAAGTATCTTAATTACCCAAGGGAAAGCAAAAAAAGACCCATTTTGGTGTTTGCTCGCTTGCAAATCTTACCTATGCCTTAAAAATCATAAATACCAGCATTAATGACTTACATTAATAATTTCCTTATTGCTAGCTGCCGCGTAGTGAAACACTGTGTTTCCAGCGAGATCTATGGTATCTAGAGAGCAATTGAGTGCAACTAAACTTTGCACAACGCGCACACTGCACGTCTTCACAGCAATCTAGAAAGAAATGCATGAAGTTAAGAATTATGTAACCTTTTCTCAACCACTTATTAATTAAACGAACCATAGAAGCTAATCTACTGAAACAAGTTTTATGTTAATTAATTATCTCGGTCTAAATCTAATATTTCTCTAGTTTGTATAACACAACCATGTTGCACGATACTAACGCAAGCTATGAAGAAAAAATCCATTCATGCATCATCAGGCTGTAATCGTCCCTTGCCCAATATAGGCCTTTAAAAGTTAACGTCATTGAGCGGTAATCAACAAGGGGAGTGGTAGAGCCACGCTGTTGTCAGTCATAACCCAGCATGAATGGGCAGCCTCGACCGGGACGGTACCACTATCTCACTGGAAATCGACGCGATATACTTTTCGTTCGGTGAGTAAGTTTGCCGGATGCCCAGTTCCCCTTTCTCTACTAGTCCTACCCTGTTCCCTTCCCGCTCCAATCCCGTGCTGATGGTCCAGCATCATATCCATTATTCGAGCGTTGAGGATATTAATAGGCGGCTGTGATCTATTGAATAACCAATAAAAAAAACAAGAATTTTCCAATACTCAAACACGTTCGGCGGGCGGGCTAGAAAGTGCAGTTTCTGAACCCTTTCACTAGTGCCCCTACTTTCTACTACTATGCCTCATTATTTATCCGTGTGGTTTGATGATCGCAGTATGTCATAGTCTTTATTCTTTTCTGAATACAGTTTCTATTAGAAGCGACTGAGCAGGAACATTGTCAAGATAATCGTGTTTGGGCAAGTTCACAACAGTCCATTTGCACTTGATAGTAGGTAAATGCAATGTCTACTTAGGCGCGTCAGAGCACAAAATACAATATTTAAACAAGAACATAGACGTGTTATTGGTACTTTGAGCTCGTGACTCGAGATTAGTCATATGACCTACTGTGTGAGAGTCAAGGTAACATGATATAAACATACATATTTACTGCGGACTTTGAACACACTAGTCAACATAATTATTTTCTAAATACTAGTCAGTAGTGACGTCAGAAATAGATGATTAAATAATACTTCTGAACTCAGCATTTTCCTATAAGGTTTTTTGTACTGGCTCGGCAAAATAACTACTACAATTTAATTACAGTCGCATTCATATACATTATACAATTATGACTAGAGATGGATGATTATTACTGCCTATTCTATACCTTTATACTAGCTTACTTATTACTCAGAGTACTACATACAAACATGTTGTATTAATTGTATACAAGTAGGTCTATTTGATTGGCTTAGCAATGACTAATATAGGTGCCATGTGAATGGTGGGATCAGTGGGATTTCCAAATGGTTTAATTATGAGAGTACTGCATTCGGAATATAATGAGGCCATTGTTGGATTTGTGTCAAATATGACGAGGTTCTTAGTTCCTACAGATAAAATGTATATAGTATATTCATACTAATCAGACCTCCATCCCATATAGATACGAAGGAAACTCGACAATAATTTATTTGTCACTATTAATTTCGTTTGGGTTTAAGGACCACTTAAAAAATCGAAAGATTTAGCGTGCATCAGTTCTTGAGGATGTGTTTACATGAGTTGCAATGGTTTAATTGTACCTTTATATGACATAATCAAGGTTATGCAAGAAATGTATAAACCAATAATTTGAAAATTGTAAATTTTGAATATGTTTTATGAATGTTTTAAACACACGCTAATATTTATGTTGTCATGTACCTTGCTCAATAGCTACGGATAAATATATATTCTAGCCTACTCAATAGTCTAGATAATTCTATTTGTATTTGGTGAAGCAAGAGCATACCTCCCACCTCATTGCAGAGGAAGGCCTGTGATTCATTGTGATACATTACATAACATGCTTTAAATGTATGTAGATAAAAACATAACCACCATTTATCTCACTATGTTTGTACTCATATGTTTATTAAAATACAATTATATCCATGGTAGACAGAAAAAATTAAATTTGTAAAATCAATACCATAATAATTGGTTTGTTAATAGATCCCGCCAAACTTTAAGCTCAAGTTTTGGCAAAGGTTTAATAAAATATTGACTAAATACAATCAATCCTACAAGGCCTTTCATCTATACTATGCTGTTGTGCATTAGGCAATTCAATATATATTTAAAAAAATATATATGAGATGATTTCATACTAAAAAGTATTTTATTAAAAAAGTTCTTACCATTAAAGGTGTGGCTCCTGTGAGTGGGTCTATCTCATCAATATGCGATTGCACCAGAGGATTATTGAAGTGTTCATACAGACCGAAATGTGCAATCAAATGGGCTATAGTCCATGACTGATGTTCTGATAAGGTATCACAGAGTTTCTGTAGTATGGCTACATTGCACTGCAAAAAAATACATATTTCACTTTGGATATAAAGTTTTTAGTGATATTTGGTATCGCTTGAGAGTAACTATTATGCTGTATGCAACAATATACATACTCATAATCATTACATAATATAAAATGTCTATATATTTCTGTCCATTTGAGTATTCCATAGCCACTGGAGTCTGGACTGGTTTATATAATTTAATTTAGTTGTATAACAGTGTTATATGGGTAGGTTTTATTGTAAGCATCTGGGTACATTGGTAGTTTAAGCTGGGCATGGCCCCTAGTCCTATTCCATGGAAGCACCATTATTAATTAAAATGTACATTTGAAATGGAATTGTGTGCAATTTATTTTAATTGCCCTAATTTTAGTGCAATTGCTTGGCACTTTTTTTCTAAATGTCGATAATAGTAAAATTCATTTGATAGGTTTTCTTATCTGCTGTGTGCAATGCGACCATGAACCAGTTTCACACTTACATTATAAATATATTTATTTAATTATTACATAATGTTCATACTCACTTCTTTAGTTATTCTAATGTACACTGGTATTCTTTCTTTGTACACAATAAATTTTGCTTCAGCCGTATCCATGTCTTCTGAGCGAAATAGACTACAAAAAGTATTTTTAAACAATTGTCAATAAAGGAATTTGAAATACTGATGCTAGGATTATTTATATTCTTATTACCAATTCCAATGCCATTTTAATGGGATTTCAGCAAAACATGCATTAATTCTGCTTCTATATAATATTTTAATAGATCAAAGGGTTTTACTAAATATATATTCAAGTTAGGTTTTGTTTCATATTATATGACTGACTGAATACTTAACGTCATACATTGTGGCTCGCTCAATGAACCATTAAATTTATTAATCCATATAACAATATATTTTAATTATCAATAATTTAACTGAGTCATTCATGATTACAATAGGTGATAGAATAGGCATAATTGATGCACCAATAAGCAAAACTAATAAAATTGGCTTGAACCCAAATTGGATGGGAATGGATATGGAGTTCATGGGTGATGAAACCACCAGTAATAAACACAAAAAAGGCCGTCACTCACACAATATGAATCATCATAACGTTTGTAAATTTATTTTATTACAAAAATTTATGTTGTATTAAATGTATGTTATCTTTGTGTTATTATGGGCATTGTACCAGTTAATTTATGCTATTCAATTATTTACAGCAAAGATAATATATCGTCTTGTACCCAACTGACCTGTACATCTGATGCAAACTCTCTGTGAAAGGTTTGTGGAGAACTATTTCGTAATATTTATCTTTAGGATTTTTTCCATCATTCGGTATTTTTGGTCCATACAGTAATATAGAATCTTCCCTATAGTGTATAGATCTTGAAATATAATTGTCGGACCTCACTTCTAGGACCTTGGTCGGCGGTTCTTCAGATCCAAGAAGACCACGAAAGACTACAAAAATAAATAATTATGATACAACTTATAATGGTTAAATTAATACAATCAAAAAATAAAATTACTGAAAACAATACTTACACGAATTCAACATATTTTAAGTTTTAAATAGACACACCAATAAAATATAAACTTTAAAGTAGTAGAAAATAGAAATACAATTCTTTTCAATCATAAAAATCCCAATGTCACTCATGCAACTGTCAAATGTCAACATTGATTGAACTGTGAACATGCGAACGAATGTGAACAGTGAAGAACTGTCAGTGTCATCCCCAAAATTTCGTTTTCGCGGTTTATTTGATAATTCCACTAACATTTTTTTGTCAATTATTTTAGTTCTGTGTTGTGTGTTCGTCCTGTGAATGTGGTAAGATTAATACATAACAACTTGTGCTGCCTAATAATTATTTTATAAGTTTTTTTTTCTTTTTGCAAAATGGAGGTAGAACCTCCTGACCCTCCAGATCCCCCTAATATTAATAGGGCTCCTTCTGTAGCTCCAATTAAAAGACGTCTTGACGCAGACTCACCAATTAATCCCAAGAAATCTATAAAAGACATCGATTCAGCCTCAGCCTCCATCCAACGTCTATATGTTCATCCAATGTTAGTAGTAGGCATCAACACTTACACAGAGTCAGACAAAGGGCCATTTATCGTCCAAATATCCAGGATCGAACCTGACCCTTCGTCTGGTTTAACCATTCGCCCTATTAAGTTTGGACAACTACTGTTCAAAAACAAAATTAAAAATATAAAACCCGATGGAGTAAAGCGTGTTGGTAGGAATAAAATCTCTGTAGAATTCAGCTCTGCAGCAGATGCGAACAATTTTATCATTAACCCTATCCTCACTGACAACCATTATTCTGCAATTATCCCCTCCTATAACATTACCCGTATGGGTATTGTTAAAAATATCCCGGTAGATTTCTCTATGGACGAGTTTGTGGAGAGCCTTGTATTACCCAAAGGATGTGGCATTATTCTTAAGGCTCGTCGTCTGAGCAGAAAAATCTTAAACAATGACGAAGTATCGTGGTCACCTACCCAAACCGTAGTGTTGACATTTCAGGGGCAAGTTCTTCCTGAAAGAATTTTTTCTTTTCACACATCGCTCCCAGTAGAGATCTATCAATACCCAACTATCCAATGTGTTAAGTGTTGCCTTTTCGGTCATGTTAAAAGTCAATGCAGATCCACACCTAAATGTTTTAAATGTTCTCAACCCCATGAAGGTCATTCATGTGACACTCCTGAAAACAAAGCTACTTGTTTGTTTTGTTCAGGTCGTCATTTTTCCACCAATAAATGCTGCCCTGAACATGACAGACAGGTTTCCATTAAAAAAACAATGGCTCAAAAGGGAATTTCATATGAAGAAGCTCAACAGCAGTTCCCTAGATTAAATAAAAAAACTTATTCAGAGATTTTAGCTTCCCCCAATATTAATATTAATTCTCCATCTTCCCATGCAACCCCCCACACTCCTAACTCAGTCCCTCCTTCTCAATCCTATACTAAAACTACTTACACTAATCCCCGTCCAAGAGCCCCATTAGGTAAAACTTTCAATAAGTCCCTACACCAATCCATAATTTCTGACTTACCATCTTCCCAACCAAATGGCTGTGGCCTTGCAAATACTCCTTCATCTTCCCCACAAACAGACCAATACGACAGCCTAATTAACTTTATTCTTCAGATGGTTTTAGATTTTGTTATGCAAAATAATTATTCCCTACCGCCCAACGTTGCCAATGTAATTTCTTCCCTTACTAAAATTATTAACCATCATGGACCCAGAGACAGTCATAGTCCAATGGAATAGTCAAAGCCTACGCCCAAAAAAACATGAATTAATCTACCTTATCTCAAAATTTTATCCCATTGTTTTATCTGTAGCAGAGACTTGGTTGGTGCCTGGAACTCGCTTTAGAGTATCAGGCTACTCTTGTTTCCGGGATGATCGTGCTGATGGCTATGCAGGGTGTGCTTTACTTATAAGATCGTCCTTGCCTTTCTCCCAAATCCTTATCCCTCCCCATAGTCCTAATTTTAATGTTGTAGCAGTTCGAGTTTTAAATATATCCTTTATATCTTTTTACATTCCTCACCCTAATAGAACCCTACTTTCTGATATCCAACTTATAATCTCAACACTTCCTTCTCCTGTCATTGTTATGGGTGATTTTAACGCCCACCACACATACTGGGGTGGTAGCCATAACGACTTATTTGCCTGTTCCCTCATAGACATCTTTGATGAGTGCAACTTATGCATATTGAATGATGGCTCACCTACCCGTAGAGTTATCCCTTCTCAAAACCCTAAGAGTGCAGTGGACCTTACTCTCTGCTCGTCTAACCTTTCATCCCTTTTGTGTTGGTCCATTCTTGACAGTACTCATGGTAGTGACCACTTCCCTATAGTCCTCAAAATCCCTAACAGGGTAATCCCAGTTTCCAATATTTCCCCTTCTATTAAGTATATCCTGTCTAGAGCAGACTGGGATTCTTATTCCTTTTATCTTGATTCCCTATTAGATTCCCTCCCCATCCTTGATATTAATTCCCTCCCGGTAGGATACTCTGAGTACATAAAAGCTATAACAACCAGTGCCAATAAGCATGTTCCCAAAAAGAAAAATAAAAAAAAATACAGAATTTCTACGCCTTGGTGGGATTCCGATTGTAGTTTGGCCATTAGGGAAAGAAAAGAGGCGGAAAAATTATATAATTCAACGATGACTGTAGAAAACTTTATTAATTACCGTCATAAAGCAGCGATGGCAAAAAAAACTCTTACTTCCAAAAAACGTATTGGGTGGCGTAAGTTCTGTGAATCGTTATCCCCTAGAACCCCTCCCAGTTTAGTGTGGAAACAAGTTAAAATCTATAGAGGTTCTCTCCACACGGAAAACCTTTTAAGTAATGACCCATCAACTTGGCTGAGCGATTTTGCCGATAAACTCGCTCCTCCCTCAGTTCCCAATTTTGACATGATACCATCATCCTCTATTCCCTATTCTCCGCCCTCTTTTTTGGATTGTGAGTTTTCTTTTGTAGAACTGAAATTGGCTTTGGATGGTCTATCTGACTCCTCTCCTGGGATGGATGGCATCCCATATTCCTTCATCACTAAATCTTCTGACAAAAACAAACAATACTTTTTAAAATTGATTAACTGTATATATAATTCGCAACAAATTCCAGAACAAATGAAAACACAAATAATCCTGCCAATTCCAAAACCTGGAAGAAATCCTACTGATCCCAATAGCTATAGACCGATAGCACTTTCTTCAACTTTAACAAAGATCGTTGAGCACATGTTAAAGCACAGATTAGAATGGTACCTAGAAAATAACAATTATTTATCGGATTCTCAATTCGGATTCAGAAAAGACATGAGTACTATGGACAGTCTAGGTATCTTTACAACAGATGTTCATACAGCATTCCTTGAAAAAAAAATCCTGGTCGCCGTCTTCTTGGATGTGGAGGCCGCATATGATAATGTTGCACTTTCAGTCCTCAGGAATAAACTAATTCAGCTGAGGATTCCTGTTAAGTTAGTATTTTTCATATGCAATCTCCTTATGGAGCGAAGGATCATTTTTAAAACTCAAGGCTCATTTTTATTCCCTAGGACTGTGTGGAAGGGCTTACCCCAAGGGTCAGTTTTAAGTCCTATTCTGTATAACATCTATACGCGAGATCTTGATCAATCTGTCAACCAACATTGTTCCATTCTCCAATATGCAGATGATCTCGCACTCTATGCATCTTCTGAGAATCCGGATAACATAGCTTCATGTTTGAACAATGCTTTAACTTCCCTTAGTTCTTGGCTAGGTAACCACGGTCTCTCTTTGGCTGCTTCTAAGTGCAGCACTGTTGTATTCACTAAGCGACGAAATGTTCCTTCCATTAATTTATTTGTCGGAGATGAGCTAATACGACAAGATAGCAAAGTAAAATTTTTAGGTGTTTGGTTGGACTCCAAACTATCAGGATCCTCTCACTGTGACTACATATATTCTAAGTCCGGAAAAAATATAAACATTTTACGTTCTTTGGCTGGAGTTTGGTGGGGTTCTCACCCCTCTACCCAAAAAATATTATATAATGCCATAATACGCAGCAATTTAGATTATGGATCTTTCCTCTTAGATCCTGGAAACAAGGGAGCTTTGGAAAAACTTTCAAAAATCCAATCTAAATGTCTACGTATAATTCTTGGTGCAATGAGATCTTCCCCAATAAATGCCATGCAAATAGAATGCGTTGATCCCCCTCTTTATTTGCGTAGACAATTTATTTCGGATAGGTTTTTATTTAAACTTTCCCAAAATTCCCGTCATCCCCTCCTTAATAAACTCAGCTTTCTCTTTTCTTTGTTAGAAAGGAAAGGATATCAATCTATCTTCGATTTGCCTTGTCTAGTCCGCAGCTTCATTAAATTCTCTCGCCTTCCAGACACAATCTTACAATTTCCCTCTAATTTTATTTTTTCCCTTCCCTATAATGTTTTAACTTTTTCTCCAAGGGTATTTTTGGACTTTGATGTTCAGAAATATTCTGTAGGAGCAGACAAAATGGTAAAAGACAAGTTATCCTCGGAATTTCCAGGTTGGATATCACTTTTTACTGACGCTTCTAAACTCTCCAATGATGGTATTGTAGGATCTGCAGTTTGGATCCCTAGTTTCAAAATTATTTTAAGTTATAAATGCCCCACCATTACCACAATCTTTTCTGGAGAGGCCATTGCTATTCTAGAAGCGATTAAATTCGTAACTTCCCATAAATTAACAAATTCTATAATTTTAACCGACTCCAAAAGCTGCTTACAATGCATAATTTCCAACCCGTTCAAAGCAAAATCCAGATACCCTGTCATCCTGAAAATTAAAGAGGCTCTGTTTATATGTCATCAACTCAATATAAACGTTGTGCTAGCCTGGATACCCGGTCACTCTGGTATAACAGGGAATGAAACAGCAGACTCCTGCGCCAAACAGGCCATAAACATTGGTATTTTAGATCATTTTAAAATTAATCCTCTCGATATCTGCTCTAACATGAAACATTCTATGATGGTCGCTTGGAATAAAGAATGGCAGATCACAAGAAAAAGAAAAGGAAAATTTTACGGTAGCATCCAACCAGACATTCCATCAAAACCTTGGTTTTCAATGTTTCAAACATTTGATAAATCTATTTCGTCTACAGTCTGCAGAATTCGCCTTAATCATTGTTGCACTCCAGTTCACCTAGCTAAAATCAGAGTGCGGGATCATTCCCTATGTGAATGCGGTCTGGACGAGGGTAATCTTGACCACATTTTTTTCAACTGTCCCAATTTAATTCTTTCCCTATATGACATTCTTCCTCCCGATATCCCTCGACCCACTAACATGAAAACCCTACTTAGTCTCACCTTTTCCCCATTTATACACCTCTTGTGTAAATGTATAAGGGTTAATAGTATTAAATTGTAAGTTTATTATATTTTATTTTATTTATAAATTTCACCTCATTTTTCGTAATTTTTACCTGTTTTTAACATTTAGAATTAATATTGATATAATAATAATTATGTATATACTCTGTCTCATCTATATTATGTAAATTTTCAAGCTAACAACTGGAAATTCTGTTTCGGCTGGTATTTAATACGTGACATTGGCAGAATTGGGGTATGGCAACACCGCAAAAGCCAAATAACAAGAACTGAACTGAACTGAACATGCGAACATGACATTCCAATTTATGCGGCAATTACCCATATATTGGAAATTTCATTTCAATTATTTTAAAATATGTGTTTGAGAGTAAATTATAGTCATTCATTTTGTCATATTATTTTATATTATACATTTGCAAACTATCTAATACTAAACACATTTAATACTAATACAGATGTCACTAGTGCGTTGACTTCGGTTTTTTTATCTTTTATCAGTTTCATGGATCGGTATTCCTACTGCCATCTATTAAGGAATTGTGTAAAGTACGCCAAGAAAAAATTATAATTAACAAAATCCACTTGCAAATACATTTATTTTACGGTTCACGTTAAAAAATCCTCACTTTTCATTATATTTTCGGTTTAATTTTTTAAAATTACTTTTTGTAGAATATAGTTTCATTTAGACAGCCTGCGTGGCGCAGTTGGTTAGACGCCGGCTTTGAAACGAGAAGCCGCGGGTCCGATTCCCGCACCGAGAAAAATGTTTGTGCGATCCACAGATATTTGTCTGGGGTCTGGGTGTTTGTGAGACCAAAAAGTCTCGTAGTTTCTCATACCCACTACACAAGATTTAATTGATCTTAATGTGGGGTCACGAATATGTATGTGACTGTTGAGTGTATTTATTTATTGTTTAAGTGCTGTCTCTGCGACCTACCACAAATAATTCATATTTTATGGAATATGTATAGGAAAAAAAAACATGACAAAGATTAAAATAAAATGGTTTCTTAGATTTACGCGAATGTTACACATTGAAATAAAACTATTTTTACGGATTTTATCGCGATTTGGTTTAATTTTTACATTTTTTAACTTCCCGACGTTTCGATTGCTTTTCAGCTTTCAGCGGACTAGTCCGCCCCGTGACCACGAAAAAATAGTTTTATTTCAATTAAAATAAAACACAAATAATTGGTACTTAAATATAATAATATATTACCGCATATTATGGAATGCACACAAAACGATTAAGTACAATAAAGAACAATTTCATAAAATCTTTGGTTTAAAACAATAAACAATCGCCTCGTAAACACCATACAAAAGACTAGGAATGTGCAATATAAAAATAGTAATTTTGGTATAGTTTTAATCGTAATTTTACAGGGTTGGACCTTGATTTACAAAAAATAAATGTAATACTGCGCAGTACGCAGAAAGGTTAACCAAGCTGTAAATAACTATTATTCAACACCAATTAAAAGTAAAAAAATCATAATAATAATATGGACTGGGCCAAAATTAATATTTTAATTACCTAACATTATTCACGCACGAAACAATAACTAAACAATTTTTTTTAACTTTCACTTTGGCATAATTAAAATTATTTGTCCCATGCATAATGCAGGTACACCAATGGATTGGTGTTTTTGTAGACATATAATATTATAAGTAATCAATTTTATACAACGTTTATTTTATTTAAGTCTACATTAGAAATAATTTTAAACTAAAGTATAATGCTTCAGGAACTAAATCTTTCAACAACAAACACTGAATGTGTATTTAGATCACTTTGACTAGGAATATCTATTTAATTTAAGATCTTAGCATTTAAAAAATACAACAGAGAACCATGATGCTAAGTTTTGTGACCAAGACTCAAACATTGGTGGCAATTTTCAGAACCACTACAGCCACCATACACTTTTACATGTAGGCTAATATGTATAAGCTCGTTCTCAAGATTTTCTCATATAAAACCAAGTGATGGACTGTTAATAAAAAAGTACTGTTTTTATATCAAGAGTGGAATGTCTAATTATTTATCTATAGATAATATTATGGCGTTCAGTTGAAATTAAAGATCAATCAATGAGTGTCAACATGCACACAATATTAAATAATATAATTACTATGAAAATAATTAAACTAAAAAAATATTGGCTGCATATTATCTCTTGCCAATTATTGAACAAGTTAATTAGTTACCGATAAGTGCCTTTTTCGTATTAGTAGTTACTAAATACTACAATAACATACATTGGATAGGTACATAATCATCAAATGTAAGCTTCTTATGATTATTACGATTAACTTATCATGACGTTTTATCTAGGCGACATTATTACAAAATACCCACGAAACATATAGTTATAAATGTAAGCTGAGCGCAGTCTTACTGTTTAACTTAATACCTTATATTTATTAATACAATTTTGTTTATGAGCTTTACATGAGATTTAATATTTTAATGACTAAGGATGGATTTCTATAAGTTAAGAAAATTTACTAAAAGGAATTAATTTCTGCTTTCATTAATCATTTTTTTATAAAGTTTACAGTTCTTTTCTTAACATATAGTGACCATCCTTTGTTTTGGAATTAATTCGGAATTACACATTGATTGCGCTCTTAACTTACAAATATGCAGACATACAATGTATGATATATTATAAATTAATTTTATAAAGCAGTCATTGGTTTAAGAATTCTCATTAGACCAGTAAACTAATTTAATGTTTCATGTAACTAACTTATGTTTATCTACAGGAGGTTCATTTAACATAGGCCTCAACCCATGAACTCCACAGCGACTTGTTTGAAGAGGCCTGCCTCCTTTAACATTTTCCTGCTACTTTTATTAGCTCATCTTTCAATTTTGAGGCTAAATACCTGTAGCTGTGGTTGCTGGAGAGGACATGTAGCTATGGAAAGAATACTGTTGAATCCAATTTTACTTAACAAACCCATCTGGAAAAGCTTCTTAAAGGAAGACTAGAACAAACATAATAAGATTAAACATTGTATCCACACAATTACCTTTACTTATAAACATTGATTTTATATTTGGGTGTTGGTACCACATTAATTCAGATAGTGCATTGTACATGAGTGAAAATTCGAAGCTGAAATTGGACACAATTGTGTGGACACAATAAATTCACACAAATAAAATTGTACCTATGGTTCGATTAGAATTTAAAGGAAAGTTAAGCAGCATGACTTTGGTTGGTATTGGTACCAGGAAGATTATCAGGATTGGCTAATGGATCCAGTTCGGCAAATAGTTTGAACCAAGCTGCCTTGTCATCTTTCTTAGGAGCCTGTGGTCTTGGCTTGGGCATTGGCTCTGGAGATTTCGATGGCTGGTTGTTGTTGGTGCTGATTGGCGCCAATGGACCCTGGTGTAGTTGGGACAAACTCAGATCCTGGAATAAAAAATAATGCTCATTAATACTTGTTTAGTCTTTGCTGCGGTTATAAAAAGGCATTTTTGATTATGGTATCTTTTTCAAATAATATTGGCATTGGTGAACATGTCTAGATTATAATACAATCAAATTAGGCAGTTGTAATTAAAATTATACAATTGTCTCTAACCAGTGCGTACCCTTTCTTTACAGCAACTGCCATCTATTTCAATATAAGATTTCTGTACTATTATACATGAATAATAAAATAAAATTATTTTGCATCATTTTTTTAATTTGTACAACTTACTTGCAGCAGCTGGGAGGGCATGAATGATCCAAAATTAGCTGGAATATCACCACAGTCCAGACGGATTCCAGCCAAATCAGACAAACTCTCTGATCCTTCTCCAACTAGATGTGGTTCAGTAGAGCTTGTATCAATTAGATTGATAGATGTTGTAGCTTCCTCTTTGTTCTCAGCAGTTAGATTCACATTTTCAGTTTTAGGCTGTCCTGATTGTTCATTCTGCTTAGCTTTGTTTGTGTTCTCATCTTTGTATTCATCCTGGTAAGTAAAAATTACACATTCAGTTATTTTGACACATCAATTATGGCAATTGGCTTAACACCTTTTATGTTGTTCATAGCAAAAATGTTTTATCTAATTATGTTATCTTACACTAATAAACTGATTTGTAAACAAAGTCTACAAATGATTTGTTTTATCCACAAGAATTTGTTTAAGTTCTGGGCGTTTGTGAGACCATAAAGTCTCTTAGAGTTTCTGATACCCACAACACAAGACTTGGTTTTCGGGTGAGGTCAGAACTATGTATGTGACTATTGGGTGTATTTATTTATTTACCTGGAAAAATAACATCTGATCTTTGTCTTGAGCTGTAACTCCTTTAGACTCGGCTTCTCCTAAGCTCTGGGACAGTTCTTTAAGTATGCAGAACTCATACTGAGGGGTGGCATTCATTGTATCAGCAGTAGCGTCTAGAGTCTGGGCCACTTTGGTAGCAAAAGTTAGGAAGGAACCTTGATAACTTGTCAAAGCATGGGAGAACATGTTACATCTCGCTGCAGCCAGCAGATCAATCTGAAATAAAATGTAGGAATAGCAGAAAACATAATTAATTTGTATGAATGCAAATTTAGCCATTACCCACATTATCACAGTCAGAGTATTATTATATGTGCTACAGATATTTGATCCAACTAAAGTAAAATATGATAACGGGTAATTTAAGCCCAGTTGTGTATCAAAACTTAAAGAATTAATGAAAAATATTATTTTGTAATTATATTTTTGAGGACTTGAATTTAATATATAAATATTGTATTTTTATATTCATCTTATCAAGCATCTTATGTTCAATCTATATTGCAGTATTGTCCAAATATTAACTGCAATACAAAGCATAAAATCTGTAGGCATGAAATAAAAATAACGACGTAAATACCTAAATTGTTTACATTATTGACACAATTTGCATACCTTTTGTAGGACGTCAAGTGTCAGTTTATCAAATATTTTTTTACTCTCGCGCACTTGTCGCTGTGCCTTTCGGAAGTTGTCAAGGCCGCGACCCGTATCAGGATCGAGTTGTGCGCTCGTTGATTTCATCCAGCTCAGCGCCGCGCGATACTCGAGCCTGGCTTTTTCCATGGCAGACACTGTCGCACGCATATCACTTACAGCGCGGCCTCTAAAAGTCTCCACTTCATGATAAAGCCTCAACAACGGTCCCCGCACCGACAAGCGCTGCTGACCAGAATAAGATATAGCTTTACCCGCTGATATCATGTGTTTTCCAGAGGCATCAGTGTTTTTCCCCGCATCGCGCAAAAATTTCCCTAAAGAATTCTCTTCTTGGGCTAAAATACATAGTCTCTCTTGATACTGGTCCAAAACACGCTGCAATTGCAAACAGCTGTCCGATATTGATCGAAATAATTCCAATTTAGCGTCAAGTTCGGCATCAGAGGATACGACACATTCGTCTTCTTTGGTTCCTAGTTTTTTCAACACAGTCTTTTTGGTTACCCAGTATTGATGTTGCATCATTGTTAAAAATTATACTTCTTTGTAACCAAAACCAATCAAATCTGGTAGGTAAGCGGAGTTTGAACAGAAAACTAAACCCACTTGCAATTGAGCTGTTTATCATTTGACACTGACAAGTGACCATTGATCACAGACTATTAAACAAGAACCATTGATTTTTTTCAATATAACCCACGAGAAAGGCAAAGGTCTAAGCCATTGTGGCCATACACTGACAATTGATAAAACATTAATAACCTATTTTAGTTATCGAATCTCTCTTTCCAACGACTTTTGAATTCAGTTTGAGCGAAGAAGACGAAATATTCTATAATTTAAATAGGTTTTAAAACTGTCTTTGAATAAGGTTGTATGAATAAAAATATGGGTATGGCAACACCTTTCATGTATTCACTTGTATTTTAAGAATTTATTTTGAGTGAAGGTTAAAGTGGCTTTTAATAGCATAATATATATTATGCAAAACATATCTCGCCAACTATTGTAATTGTATTTATAATTTCTGAAATATTTTCTGACACATTCATAATTAAAGATAGCATGGTACCATATCAAAACACTGATTTTTTATCTGGTCTGTTGTCTATGATGCCATATTTACAACCGGAATGTGGAATGGCCGCCGTTTTTCGCGTTCGCGAATGTATCGTATTATCAAATCAATTTGTTATTAATATGCACAATTTTGCTAGATGAGACTGACTGTTTAGCACAAACGTGTGAATTGACTTACAATGTACTGTGCTAGTGATAAAACTATCCCCGGAGTGTCAACATCCCAGTCTTCGAAGAACGTCAAAGATGGTAAGTTTTGTCGTTGATACTTTATATTTTCATTATGTATTTTTTGGTTATGTTCGGCAAATTGCCGTTCACTAAAGATTATAATTAAATGTCTGGGCCGCCAAGCAATGAATATTCAACCCTTTTATGGAATTTGTACTTTGTTGCAAAAGTTTACAAATAGTTTTGAACTTTGTGAATTTGTTTTTATAAATACGTTATTATCTATTTATTATTTTTGTGGTTTTACAAGTTAATCTAGGCCAGAATTCCAGTTGTACATTTGCTTTGTGGCAATCTAGTAATTAAATACCATTAGATGAAGTTTCAGTATATTAAACACGCGAATATTCGATACACATTTTGGATATTCAGGTCACAACAAATTTTAAACGATGATTTCTATAATGATGTTAGACGAATAAACTCTAACAACTCGGGTAATTTCACGCGTTATAAAATTATTGCTCGTATGTCTTTTAGGGATATGTACCAGATATTTTCCTTGATTTACAATAGAAAATGGATAACGTAAAATCTCTACCATATAATACTTTGGTATCTTGATCTATGAGGCATCATAGTAGCGTAAGATAAATTAGATATAATATAAAATAGAAACAAAAATGGTATTGTAATTCTATATTAAAAGTTATTTAATTACCTGTAAAATGTCACCCTGATAAAAATAATCCTTTAGTTATTTATGATATTTGATTTTACTAATGTAATTAAAGAGCAGACTCCGACACACTTCAAAAATATCGAAAGTGTTGTATATTAATGAAACATTAATGTTAAGCATTTGCACTTAAATATGTATTTAGTATGTTAAATAATAATCATATGTATGTAAGGTTGATAACCTATTAAACTTGTTATTTTATTAGATAAGTATGGCCAGTAAATTACTAGTACGCGAATTTGATATTCTCTTCAGTCTTATAAACAAAAATAATAATAGAAAAAACACACGTATGGCCAAGTAGACAAAAAAGCGTCATTATTTTATTATCAACCAAAAGCACTTCTAACTCCTGATATGTGCAATTTTTACAAAAACACGTATTTTTATCATCAGTAATTTCACGTATTATCTCAGAGGATTAATGGAATTAAATGTTAAATTTTTACGACATCATTTCAACGTTAATATAAAGGATTAGCTGTATTTAAACCATGTCAAGGTTATAGACGAACCACTTGTGTATCGCGTGTTTGTACCCATTGTATCGATTTCAAACTGAAAGTTCGATATCGACAGTCTTAAGGCGTGTTTATGTGATCTTTGAAGTTCGTCGCGGCCTCGTAAATTCACGAACATGCGAACATTTACGAGGTAAATATAAAAATACATAAACACATAAATTATACGTAACATTGGATTGGCGCAATGTATTCAAAACTCTGTCACATTGTTAGTAATGTTGGCGCCATATCGAGTAATGCTTAAGGTCTAAGCTATTTAAAAACATATTCAGATCAGTGGCCTTCCTATTTTTACGTGTCGAAAATTCATTGTTAGAATATTGCCGAATAAATTTACAATATTTAAGGAAAAGCAACTACTTTATTCAGCTGGTAAAGCCAACTTTCGGGATACTGTTGAGTGTTGTCCCAAAATGGAGTGGATTTGAATCTATTATGTAGACTGAGTACATTTGTTTCCGAATTCCCTTTCTCACAGGGAAAAATCAGCAATTATAAAATCGCACCAAAACGATTGACTTGAAAATGTTCATATTAAATACTATACGTAATATCAAATTAGCTTAGAATTAGAGCAACAATAGGCTGGCTTATACCACGCGCAAAGATCTACTTGAGTAACTATCAAACGAGTAATTCGACAATCTTCATATTTACGTGAACATTTCACTTACATGAAACTATCATACAGTGGCTTATGTTCAGCCATAGACGTTCTTTGACTGAAGATGATGATGGATCTATCCCACCCACGGACCTACTGTTGCTAGTCTTGTGGGAGAGTAATTACAGGGGGACGCAATGAAATTTTACTGAACATCGAAGTACGACCAGTCTGTTGGGAACAGTATCATGCCTTTAAACTGATATCACGATAATGAGAAAGAAATCTAATAATAGGATTTCAAAACTAATTTTATCTCTTTGCTATATTTATAACGACATATTTATGGATATTTCAATTCCAAAGACAAGTGAAACTGCCGCGGTAACATAAATAAGCCAGTTGTTAGAAACGGCATTTGCATGGAGTTCTTGCATGACATTACACACGATGTTTTTATTCACCGTGAGAGCGCGTGAATTTGTATGTTAATCTCACGTACTGACATACACACAAACGAACGCCGCTCAAGTAGTATTTATGCTTTGAGGTAATATAACATCCACGCCCGATTTCAGCGTTGAAATAGATGGTCTATTCCCGCTGGTATCGTTAATGTACTTTCAAGCGAGATAAAGTATACCCAACAGTCACACACATTGTCCAATGACACAATGACAAAATATATTACTTTGTATCCGAGATTCAGGAAACGATGACTATTTTCGCAGGTACAATACATAAAACCGAAGAAAATATTTGTTACTCATATGAATAGTAAATGGTATGATTTTATAGTCCGTGACTTTTCATTTCAATTAAGATGTAGCATTTGCGTCTATTAACTGTCTGTTTACTACGTACAAACTCCAACCATGTGGTGGTTTAAAAACAATAGACATATACCTCGAGATTGGTAGTCCAAAATATATTAGTCAAACCATCACGAAAACTATGTTCATTTTGAACCTACAACATTAGTGTGTATGCAAAATTCAGCAGGGTTAGATCACATTAAATCAGCTTTGATTAAATCCTCGACACTCTGAACAAGTGAAGAACAATAGTATACAGAATCGACGAGATCCAATAAAAATATAGGGCGAAGTACAAGAAGCAATAGGTGTGTATCGGAACACAAATGAGATATCGTTCTGAAATTATGTATGTAGTAATTTGGAATTAAAATATATGTAATCCTTTGTTTGACGTGCTATGTTCTAGATAAAATCAGTTTTATTTGTAGTGACTGGATTAAAATATCATAGCAATCTGCAGCAGTGATTAATTGACTTTTTTTAAATGAGAATGCTATTGCAATGAATGAACCGTTGCCAAAACTCATTCAATGATTTCAATAAGCGCCGATGCCGGTGCGTCGCGTCGTCGAGAATAATCTTGTATTCATACGTAATACATTAAGGACTATCCAATCATTGTCATTTCATACTGTATTTATATATATATATATATTTATTGCAACATTGTATGTCGCATACTTGTCATGTCGAAGTATCTCAGGAAATAACATTGAAATACTCCAATATAAATACTTAAAATATATTAAATTGGCTTTGTTAAAAACAGGCCTCAAAAAATTTTCATACAACGAATTGTAAATGCGACAATGTGTTATTAAAGAATGGCATAAAAAGAGTTAAATTATTTCTATATACGTGTTTAAAATGATTTTTTCCACGATATGATACAAGATTGAAATGTATCATTTCCTGTCTTGCATAGATTGCATGCCAGGAATTAATATATCGTTTCCTATAACTCAGTATACTTCTTTCAAACTAAGTCATTACTCGGCCACCGTATACCTTCTTTGTACTCAGTAATTGGACGCCATTTCCCCCACATACCTGCACAAAGTGCGCGACTCGCCGATACTTGCTGACCTTGCCTCGATGTCAGGACAAAGCGCTGAAGTTTTCGCATTGCTAAATTGCCGTACCAGGTATTAGATCTTTATGCCCGATAGCCATTGTGGGTCTCATCTTATTAGAAGCGTATGCTCTTCATTGTTTATTGTTGCTCTCTACACGTATATTATTATGTTTCCATACACTGTTTTCTATACAATTCTACATCAAGCTCCATTAGATTTAAATGCACTCTCTCTCTTTAACACACCTGATCTATAAAAGACTTTTAACTTCATGCCGGGCTTTTAGTATTCTCTCAATATACATGATTCGGAATGCAGAACCCCAGACGAATTAGGAATGGCTTAGAAAATAAGGCTATCTGTTATAATTGATTTAGGATCTACAATTTGTATTACCATCGAGGTATCTTTTTGTTACTACTATTTACTACTATTGATACATGTTTAAAAATTTCACAACACTTTTAGTGTGTGCCTAGTTAGTCTTTAAAATATGCGACATTAGCTAACGCGAGTACGAGCCGTTTGTCCCAGTTCAAAATAACATTTCCCAGGTTGGTGGCCTGCAATGCTCGCTCTCTAAATGTCAGAGGTCGATCTGTGAGCTCGATAACAGATGGAAAGAGCTTTGCCTGGCCACAGATAGGTAGTTGACTCGCAAATTAATTTATCGCTTTGACGCAATTACTCCGCTGAGCAATAAATGTGCACGCAGTGTTCTGTACATTATGTGTAACGTGATAACAATAAATGAACTGTTTTATCTCTTTTCATAATTCAGTATTGGTGAATTTCCATTTATTGATACGGGTTAGTAAGCCTACGTCATTGAACGCGCAGAGTAGAGAGTAGTTCCGCCCACCTTAAATATCGTGAGGACACCTGGTCTCTGACGTGTGGAGGCCGATTTAATATATGTATGCAGTTTTCCACGAATGCAATAACAATGGCGCCTAAAATACAGATAATGTAGCGTGCGTGGTAATTTATTTAATCGCAACAGAAATATGATTGCAATTAACGTTGCGTACGAATTGTATTCTCAAAATGGAAATTGCCTTTTTGCGGCAGTTATAATTAATAATATGTTATCTGTAATTAAATTCGTAATGATGTTTACATCGATATGAATTTATGCAATAGAGTTTCGAGCATCGGCATGTAATGTTATTGATTTAGTGCATTGTACGTTTCCAGGCTGTTATCAATCCGTTTTAATTTGTCTGAATGACTTCTTTTTTTAAATAATTTTACTAACTAGAAAGACAAAGAGGTCTTGAGGCGTTTAAAATAACGTAGCTCCAATTTGCTCAAATCGGGTCGGGTGAGTAGGTACTATATTTCGTAAATAAATCCAGTGAAATTCTAGCATGCCGTCAGCAAATAACCTTATCAGGCTGTGCGTTGAATGGACAACATTTCATAAATTCAAAGTACATAAAATAAAAATACCGTTTCTTTCTTAACCTGCCCTGAGTACGCTCTCGATTTTATAATTTTTTTAAATTACTTAATTACGGGGAAAATAAATAAAAACCAAAAAAGGTGTGATGACTTCATTTATACGACTTTATAAGTTATGTTCTTTGCCTATGATTTCTAAGATAAAAATAATTACTTGAAATGTTTTGACAACTGATAATGAAAAATGTCATAGTCTAAAAAATAGATTTATTATACTCGTTTAATTATTAATTTCGAGAATTGTCGTTTAATTTATTATTAATTTCATATAATGTTATAAGAAGACGATTTTTATTGATGAGGACACCAAATTGTTAATGAAAGAAAAAGGGACAGGTGTCAGATTCTTATTTTTTTATACTTCAAGTATAAATTAAAGGCACACATGCCATAAAGCCATATAAATGACGTCATTTGGCGTTTACGTCTATTTAGAATGAACCAAAGTTCAAACCTGAATTCATGAATGAAAACCAGTGAATTTCAATAAACCAAAAAATATAGGTCCCCTCGTTTTTTATACTATTTAATTTTTAATAAAAAAATGTGTGTGTTAGTAAAATGAAATGTTGTCAATTATTATGTATTGTATTTCAAAGTGTGCGGCGAAAATGAAGTAACTTTGTCAGTGAGTTTTGGATTTGTTTTAATTATTTAGTAAAATGTAAAAAAAAACGTTTTATGGTTTCAAATTACTTCATTTGTGGCGGGTTTTAACTATTTGACGTTCACTTATTGTTTCGGCATTTTTCTGAGTAAACAATAACCTATTTGTATCAACCGTCATGTGTCACCGTCAGCTGGTGAAAGAACAGTGACTTAATGTTTTTGGTAGGCTTAATATAAATTCATAGTTTTTTATATCTCACAATGAGCTTAATTTAAGATGGCAATAATGCTGTCACGTAAAAAAAGATAACTGGCATATTTTCTTACAGGTTCCAGCAAATAAAAATGTTAAATTGAAAAAATATACATAGCTCGTATCAATATATAATTAGATGGCAGCTCAATAGTTAATTGTTACTGTAAAAGCTCGAACTACGGTTAATCTTAAGATTTACGTGTAAGTCTTAGGATTTACCGACATGAGTTGGTAAACGTAAGTATTTCTGAAAATACGACGATTTTTTCGAGCTTTTACCATTCGAATTCAGTATATGCTAGGTTTTACCACTGTCAGCTGGTAGATGTTGGTTTTAGGAATAAAACAATGAGTAATTCTTAATTATTTACTTTAATGAACTATTAGACAAAACAGGTACATAGTATTATAAAGGTATCATATGATAGTAATAAGTACAAACTCATACCAACTTATTTAAATTATTTTGAAAAAAACACATTAACCTAACCTAACCTAATTATCTTTCTTGTTTGCCACCAGCTCGTCCATTATTTCATAAAATCTATGCTTCATACTCATTTTTATTCACAAATAACTTTTAAACACCAAAAATACAATTAGAAATCAAATTATCGTGCAAGTTCAAACGTGTCAAACAAGCGACTGAGGCGAGCGGATCGGCGGATGTTTTGTTTTTTAACATTTACCGTGCCATTAATTTAAATCCTAAGATTTACCAACGGAATGGTGGTAAGAGTTCGAATAGAAAGAAGAAGAAAGAAAAGTTTATTGTTGGTACAAATACAAAACCAAAACAAAGAAATTAATATTAATAATAAAAATCGCAAACCTTTTCGGACATTTACCATTAGGAATTGGTAGATTTTAGGTTTTACTGGAATATCTTAGGATGTACTGCAGTTCGAGCTTTTACAGTAACAAATCACGGTTCGTCTACAACACATTTCTGTTAACGTCATTGATCGATAACATGGGAGAGACATTCAAAATTCAATAATAATTTAATGTGTCTAGATACAATCTGAATAGGTTTCGTAACACTAACTAGTAGCTTGATAGTTGTACCTAAGTATTATGAAGTTAGTTACGAAGCGAGAACTTCGTCTAGTTCTTAATACGAGCAGACTGTAAGACGTAACCACTCGTCGGTCTAGACATCGTACTACGTAGACTAATTTGAAATAGTAGACTAATCTAAGACATACCATTAATTGTATTATATCGTATGTATAAAAATAAAATTTCACCACCAAAATTATTTTAAGGAAGACGTTGAGCTCTGTTTGATGACTTTTGAGTAAATGGTTAAGTTTCTTATCCAGGAGGTTTTATACATAGTTTATGGCTATTATTATATTTCTTTGCATTTGGTTTATAATATATTTGTTAAACTCATTAAATTGACTACATTGTACTAGTATATATATGTAAATAAAAGCACTAAGCTCCAAGGCATCTTTTATTATCCATATCCATAATTCATGAAAGAAAACTTTAAAACGGAAACAGTTAAACGCTAGAAATCAGCAGTAATCAAGGCAGTTAGTTTAACCTGTCTTTTTATACCTAATGTATTAATCATTAAACTGTTAATTATATCCAATTACAAACCTAACAATGTTTATATTAGTTAAGTGAAACCTATTGTAGGGCTCTGTTTATCGAGAATAATTGGTAATTAATTAGTTATTAGGTCATGTGGGATTATGAAAGCGTGGATAAGCCCTTAATCTGCTGGTAATGTGTAACATTGATCCTATACTTATTAAACGATGTTGTTAACCATAATTACTAGTTAATAAACTGAGTTTATTGTCTCTTATTGGTCTGGCAACATGTACAGGCTATAAACCGTGATTTTCTGGGTTAGATGTAGTTTTGGGCCAATTCTTTTTGTGGTTTTTATGTTTTTAAATAGAATATTGCATATTTTTGTTACAGAATACCATAAAACGGTATTGAGCATCTCTTCCTTCGTTTAAAGTTTGATAAAAATAATATTATTTAAAGTTATACAAGTTTGTTTAGAAAATAATCAGACGTAAATTTGCTTTGAAGACTAGATAACGTTTTTGTATAAAGTAAGGGAGAGAAGTTGCCGTTTTAATTAACTGGTCATCAAACAAGTGCTCGAAAGTTAGTGCGGGAGTAATTTGGTTTTACAACTAGTCCACTTCGGTAATTATTCAATATTTACTGGCGTTAGATCTCACGATTGGTCTATAAAGTCTATTCCGCAGAATGGGCAGACAGTTTTATTGGTTCGTTTTATTTGCCATTTCGTCGGAATATTCTGGAGGTATTCTGTCAGTTTGATATAGTTTTATGCATTTTGTTTTATTTTATTTTTGCATTACATAGATTTTTTTACTTTCTACAGTAGGGGAATAAAAGCCAATCAGGCGTTCAAAATAAAGATATGGTTTTTAATAGACATATTTTTTGTCACAATATTTCTTTTTGTGTAATTGTTTTATGTAAACTTTGTTACAAGATTATTGATGTATCGTAATTTGGTATAGGCTTCTTTTGTTTTTTCTTTCTTAGTTTTTTTAAGAAAAATGCATCGATATGTAGCGAAAGTCTTTGTTTGCAAATGATTTTGAATGCAGATTTTTGCAAAGAAACCTGTAGTGTCGGTTTTGAAATAATCATACCAAATTAATGAGATGTCATAACGGACAAAAAGCTATTACTATTACGAATAAATAGCTATTCGTAGTGTTTGCCATTTCTATGTAATACGTGTTACGGAGAGCTGATTAATGTTAAACCGATACTATTGCTGTTTACAACACGTATAGTATATATACTTACCTGTTTATAATAAATTATTAAACGTAGAAACATTCTAGAAACTTATAGTATACTAATATTGACTTAATAATATATTTTATTCGGAATTTACTGTCCTTACGGAAAATTGAACGGAAGGTAATTTTGAAATTCATTAAATTTAATGAAATGTTATGAAGTATCCTTCCTTATGTACTAGCTTATTAGCCGTAACACATTTTCAACTGTTTGCAGGCACACTTAGTACAATATATTACTAAATGTATTGTTTCGTACAAAAATAATTAAAATAGTATTGAAAGGTTGAAACAATTACAAATTATATTTGTTCATATTCACTACAAATAAGACCGGAATAAGAGGAAAGTAAATTATCTATTTAAGAGAGGTAAAAAAGCGTGGTACATTCAAAATATCACAGTAGTCTTAGGTGATATTTTAGAAACTATTCTAGCAAATATCCTTTCTATAATAAATTAATTATACAAATGAAAATACTTTAGTAAACTTTACCATTCACATTAATATAATGTAAACACAGAACCTCCATAATAATATAACTGTAACACTGAGTACAATGAGAGCCGTAACAGGGGAGTGGCGCGAAAAGCTTCCAATTTAACGGTAATGCGCCGCCTCTGGATCAATGGGATCGACTCCCTTGCCCGCTTGATAGCGATAAATATCAGTGCGGACGCTAAGGACTCAGCTGACTAATTCCCAAACTTCACCGTTAGTTGAAACGTTTCCCCGTATTTGTTATTTGCACCGCGTTCAATATTTGACTGTTAGTACCAATATTTTTTGTTTGATCATACGTTTGTTCCGAAAAGAGAACGCTATTACGCTTTAATACAGTTTAGGATTTGAATTTACACATGGTTTTGTTAGATATGATTTTTTAATGTTTGGGCGAAAAAGGTGTTTCAGAATATATGTATCGTTAATAGTCTCCTGTCTATTCATAGGATCGTACGCATGTATGTAATCATTTGACATTTAGTTTAAGATCACGTTCGACTAAAGCATCAATATTTTGTGAAAGAAGGATTATTTTAATAGTAATAAAGTTTGGTACACTAATTATAGTCGGAGAAGGCTTGCTGCATGTTGCATGCAGTGCACACGGTAACAAATGTATTGATGCGTTAAGCGTGGAGGGAGATGTGTATTCATGAAAGGCCGGGGTGCTGTGGGCGCCGCGTCTGCTGACACAGTTCTGGGCGCCGGCGCGTCGGCGGCGACACTGCAGCCCAGGCAGACGACACGCGGTCGCCGCCTAGAGCGCTCCCGCCCTTGTCCACGCCGCTCTCACTACATCGCGAACTTTCAACTTGAAACCGCGCGATTTCGTGAATAAACGTCGTCTCGTATTGTTGTTACGCAACTATAAAGTAGTGCGTAAGCGCGATACCATACCGTGTTATCCGGTGTGATTGTAAACATTTTCCCTCGTGATCTTCACGTGACGAAATTTGAGTATTGAAACTGTGACTCTGGAGTAATCATCAGAGACGGGTTGTGTGATACCAGGACAGTGTTGAACTTTACTGCGTATTCTAGGAGTAGATTGTAGGAAACTAGTGTAGTTCAGTATTTGTGTATAGATTAGAATAAAAGCCGTCAAGCTGTATTCCTTCGAAAGTTTTAAGGTGTACGAGTATGATGAAGATCGGACGTGCAACGGTCACGAGGATGAATTCGGCACTTCCAAGAGAAGTGAGTATGCTTTTATGGTGCTATAAAATTATTTAATGTTCGAAATGTTTATGCCATGGATGCGAAGAACTTTGATGTAGTCTACAAATTTTACTACTGGATAGAAGCAGTTTAATATTGGACAATAATGATTTATTTATTTTTACCTGTATGTGATACAGCCTATGTTAAGTAATACGTACGGTTCTATATTAAATATTCATAAAAGCATTACACATGTAATAGATGTGTATGTGGTAGGAAATCACAATATAATTATCCCAGATTATTATTATTTGTTTGTATTAGATTCTATAAGCTGGAAACTTTTTTCGCTCCGCATATTAGAATTGCATGGGAAGAAGTCGATTGCTTTGAATTCTTCTGTCATGCAAATTGAATAACCCCGTGCACCGCTAGTTGACAATCGATAATGTAGGTACGGCACAAGGTCATGGAATTTGCATCATATGGTTCTTTTATAATGCTTGTCGTGACGTTCATTGCATCATCACGGGTAAAATCCCTTCGCCTATTATGGTACCTTTCGTGTTCAGAAGCATTTGAGTAGGTAAACTTTATACGACGTCAGGAGATATTTACTGGACAACCCTTTTCGTTTTGTGGATTGCCTCGTATGACTATCGGTAGAAATAATCACACTGTTAAATTGCAATTTGCAGTTGTCACGGCTCTTTTATTTTTATTCGATAATTTTAATTGGATACACAAATTCTTTCGGCCTTATTTATAGACAGATTTAAAACCTATTATAGTTATCGAATGTTTTACTTCTTCGCTCAAACTGAATTCTTAAGTTGTTGGAAAGGGACAAAACATTCAATAATTAAAATAGGTTTTAAATCTGTCTATGAATAAGGCCGTTAGTGTATAAATCTTGTGTAATTTGTGGTCAATCTACGTAGATATAAATTTGGTTTATGAATTTTCCGATTTGCGGCTTTGTTAGTGTGTTACTGGTGGCAGTTCTCTAATATGATAGAGGCCGCCTGGATAGGTACCATCGAAAATTGTATTTCTCCCGCCAAACAGCAAGTGGCAAGTTTAAATATATGGTTGTGTACAAGTTTGAACGACATTGTAGCCAGAGAAACTACTGGACATAATAAGACTTATCATCTTATACTATCATCTCAGGATGACAAGCGCAGTGAAATGCCATGCATTGCTTTGATTCATGGTGTTGTTTGGTTTTGCTACTGTCCATCAGCGGTCGTATCGCTTACCATCAAGCGAATGGCATGCTCATCTCGCCATTTACCGCGTTAAGAAAAATATGGTTTATATTTCGGCACTGTAATATTTTATTCAAATTAGCATTGCATATTATAAATAAAATGATATAGATAAATAACTTTTGTTTCCTTCTCCCGATGATATAAGAGTAAGACGCATTCATATTTTGCATGAATAAAATTGAGAAGTAAAAATAATCTTCATATATTTATTACCAAGTGTGGGCGCTTTTTGAAGAAGTTTTATTGACGGGCTTAAGTTTCATAATTTTTTACGTTTTATTTATAAGAAAACCATAAAACAGCAGTTGGGCTCCGACTCTCCCGCTCTCACATATTATACATTCGCCATAACTCTTCGACGTAATAAAAAGAGCGAGTGACTAATGATTTTTTTATATAGAGAATGATCATTTATGTCCAACCATATATCATAGTCGTTGTATTTTCCTCATTATTCAATAGTAGCTTTTCTATAGTTGCTAATGTCACGTAATGACGCGTTTATATTAATACATAATTATTGACGCTCATTTGAAACGTCCAATAAAACGGACTTTAATATATTGGTGAAAATGTATAGCAGTGTTTCTATCTAAGTTGTTTTTTTTTTTCACTTTTGTTTCTATTAAGGTGGGCTTGCGTAACTTCTGCGGTGCGGATGCTGTTGCCGGCCAATGAGAAACAATGTTGAAGAAAATTACGTTGTACTGGTTTTGTTCTCCCGTTTTCTCTCATCTCATTTTAGTTGAAGACAATTACGGAGTTCCGCAGCGTTCGCGCGAGGAAGCCGGCCGACATTCATTAGTGCTTAACTGAATGCCGTGACCTGTCGCTTGTGAAAGCCACATTACTTATTAAAATTCAATTTCCTTATTTTTGTTCTATAGGTCTTTGTACGACAAGTGTAATAGAGAATTCATTATTTTATTAGCAAGGAAACATTCTTTGTTACAAGAATATGACGTATCACACGACTCACGAGGCCGTGTCTTTACCTGTCATATTGCCTTTTACAACGGCAGGAACCGATTTTAGATTATACGTAATAAAAATGAAAAACTGTGATGCAAAACAAAGTAGTATATAATCTATTCATTAATCATAAAAACAATATCATCATAGATATTAATAAAGGTCATCATAATATGAGTCAAGTATGCAGTACGCCGAAAAATGTTCCGATTTTAGGTTATTGTTATGGGTATACAAAATTACACGTGAATACAAAGAGAAATATAGAGTTCTACTAGGGTTGATGCTATTTGAGGAAACAAACGTATTAAGAGTTAATGTTAATAATTACCTTAATGCCTAAGTCAATGTAAAATGAGAGTTACATTTTATTATATTTTACGATAAAACAAGCTTATTAGTTAAGAAAAGAGTTGAATTATTTCTGCCCTAAATGTTTCTACATAATTTTAGCTCCTTTAGTTCTATATTTCTATTTGATAAAACATAAAATTACTTAATATAGATTTGCTTTCTAAATTGGACTAGAACACAAATGTTGTAGTCGAATAGTTAATAAATTAAGTACAAAACGATACCATAAACAACACAGTGCTAAACTGAGGAAAACTCAATACTAGCAACGCAGCCCTAACAACATTGGATGCAGTACCAGTAACCGGTCATGTCGGTGCAGTGTGGAATAAGCAAGTGACTACATACAGTCATCGCAGATAAGAGTAGGCGAACTGGTGAACGGGCGTTGGCTTGACTTGTCTGTCGCGCCGAGCACCGCGCCGAACTCCGCCAGTAGGCAGTAGGCCCCTGCGCTCCGTCTCGACGACACGGCGCACGCGCATTCCTCGCGACAGTAAACTAGGCCGCTCTCATGTGATAGTTTTCCATTTTTCTCGCTTATTATGGAAAAAGTGCACTCTGTGACCAGTACATAAATCTCCTAGCGTGAAGCGTCAAGGCACCGAGTTTTTGACATGCATGCAAAAATCTGAAGTGTCAAAAAACTTGATTTGGCCGAGTTATCTATGTGGGCTACGTGATAGTGTCAAGTGTGTGACCGTATTGTTTAAGCGGCATTTTTTGTTATTTATTTTGGCAGTGTCCGTTAGGCAGACGTTACTGTGGTTCTTGGAAGTGATCGTTTTCAGTTTTGGTGAATGAGTCAACTAACAGGCGTCGGGATTGTTAACTTTGTCAACGTGCTACCCACGATTTCCGAAGGTAAATTGACCTATTGTCTAGACTCTACTATTCTAACTATGCATCCTAACATCAACCTAATTAATTCGTATTGTAACAACGAATTGTTATCAACAACTGTTTGTTGATTGTGTCGTAGCTATAGAGTTGTTTTATCGCGGTTTAATTCCTTTATTTATGTACTGAAAAACAACAAATAGTAGTCACACATTTACATTTGTACGAGGAAAGGGTGTTGCACTTATGGTGATTCAAGCAGGTGATGAGAATTTTATCTTATTACAGGTATTACGTATCAACCGTCGTTAAGGCAGCACTTTAATCTGTTTGTGTGCATTATTTTATTTACGTAATGCCCACGCACTCATACGTGCTACATATTTACTGCACGTCAATAATTACAAAGTCATAAACACTGCAGAGATTGTACGGAAGAGCTCAAAACAGTTACGGTTATTTTTAAATAATGTTACGATGCTCTTGAACGAACAATTCGTTGTTTTTGTGACTGTCGTTTTTTGTTGCAACATTTTAATATAACAATCCCAAATAAATCTTACCTGTTCTACAAAGGTCACTATTTTATAGCGGTTATTATTACAATGTAGCGTTGACGTCCATCGACATTAGGTTCCATCACAAAAAAGGTCCGTTGCCAATCCTGATTCTGTTCGTTATTTTTTTCCACCTGAGGATGAATTATCCGCAGCATCTATTTCATTCGTTTGTTACCAGAACACGAAGCCTACACAGACGCGTCCGTGAAAGTGCACTTTCTTTTTGCAAACACCGGCTCATTCATTAACGACTTATTTGTCAAAAAACGGAACGCATGTAATCCGGCGTGTCTTGTTCGCTTTCTTGATTTCGTTATCTTCGTTGAGTATAAAATGAATGAAAATGGCATTTATATAGGCCATAGTGCTTGTGAATCAGAGGCTGAAAAGCTTCGCGGCCTTGATGGCATCCGCCTTATCCGAGTAGCAGCGGTGGTCGCGGGCGCAGGTGCGGTCGGCCAGCGCCTCGGGTCGACGACCGGAGGACGCGAACGATTAATTCCTTTGAGATGGAAATTCAATCAGTGGCTATCTTGACTGTATGTGAAATAACATGCCGTATACACCAATGTACTCATTTGTAAGCAGCAGACGAATGTCGGAATTCAATTCGATGTTGCCCAGCCATGTATAGATTTGTTTTACTTTTCGATCGTAGTCGTTCATCAACTATGTACATGTTTCCTGTAATAACACAATAATTTGACGATTTTTTATGACACAATTATCCTTCCAATTCTCCCATTTTGGTATGAGAGAAAGTATGGTGTTAAATTTTATTGTCTCTAAACTTAAGAGAGGCATTTCTTAGAAATAAGTTTCACAAACTCGATCTTAGCGAAGTTTTAAAGTGAACATGCCAGTACCGCCAAGGACGTTGAGTATAAAAAGCGCCTCACCTACTTGGGCAACGTTTGCAGTTTCACATCGCATTCTTTAAATGTATGCTCGATTAATTACACACTATGTGGCATCTAAATGCGTGTGAGAAAACACTTCTATAAAGTATTTACTGTTTGTAGAAATTGTTGTTGCCGTTTGGAGCGCTCGCAACCTTGTTGCCAGTTCCCGGTACTGGTTTTTGTAGTTTCGACGATAGCGACCGTTAATAAGAACTTGCACAGTTGCATTCGACGCCCATGTTTGAATGACTACTCGGACTTCAATCGACACGACATTGAATACTGTCTTGTATGGTACCTTTGTACATGCTGAATTAATTCCGAGAAGGGTATCGATGTATGGTTATATATATCTCAAGTTTGCGACGGTGACACATCCTTAGTATGTTACAATGTTGACTCTGTCTTGTTCCACAGTAAATAAATTGCAGTTCCGCATTACTCACAGGTAAAGTTTTGTCTTTGTCCACACCGTCGCAAATTCATTAAAACGTCCGTAATGAATTCGTTCCGTCACGTAATTGGAATATAGTAATGAGCAAAATATTTTCATACAGATGTACGTGTTTACGTAATAACGTTCATTACGGTGTAAGTGGAAGACACGTTTCGTGTTCGATGTGTAGGTACAGTTATTATAGTATTTACACGACATTCCTTTGTGTTTCTAAATGTATTCAACGTTGCACAAACGCTCCGTGCTCTGGTGGTTCCCAGTGATCATTTAACTTAGGCGACAAAGAGTACAGAGGCGCACAATGGAGAATGTTACTAGGTATGCCAAATCGCTTGAAATGTTGTCTCAGTAAAGCCTATAAGTATACAAACACACTAGTTTTTGTTGTAGTCAAAAATACCTAGTAGTTTTGATTTTATAGGTATTCAAAGTTTTGAAAAATATCGAATCCCGCTACAGTCGCGTGATCGCTTGTGACGTCATTTCACAACGCGCCGCACGGGCCACGACTCGCTTCGTATCAAATCGCCAGCGATTATAGTTGTTGTAATAGCTTGCGCAGTGTTTTGTTGTTGGTTTTCGTTCGCGTATTAAGTTAATAGTTTAATAATAGTAAATATTATTCGATTAATAAAATGGATGAAGGATTCGAAAAAGGGCAATCGGATAATCTACCTAAAATAGATGGATTAATGGTTGCGCATTACTTATCAACAAATAGTGATTTCGTTGCCGCCGAAATGCGAGGAATAAAAATGCAACGGTAAGTGAAATTTCCGTGCTACTACTTATGCTTAATAGTTTATCTGTTCTAAATTGTTTTATCAAAACAAAATACCCAACTAATGTCGTAATGGAAGAATGCAACTCAAATAGTAGAACTACCAACCTACCATTAAATTTGTAAGTTAAAGACAACAAATATGTATGTATTATTGTTTTGTAGCTATTGGTAGGCACGTATGTATAATATAGGTAGGTAACGCTCTTCTTAGTAAATTTAAATGAATACATACATACCTATATTGATTTATTGCAAACTAGCTTCCGCCAGCAGCTTCGCCCCAGTTTCCCTCAGAAGCTGTACATTTTCCCAGTATTAAAAGTAGCCTATGGGTTATTCCAGACTTCGTCCAGATCCTTTCAGTAGTTGTTTTTGTGAAAGATAACAAACACACACACTCACAAACTTTCGCATTTATAATATTAGTAGGAAGTAGGATAGGTACATAAGTAGATGTAGTGGGTTGAACGTTACAGATGTACTAAACCTTTTTTATTTGTATTTTTTTACTTACAAAATACGTAAGGCCATTTTAATCTCATTTTTATTGCAAATATAGATGTTTGAACAGATGTACTAAACCTTTTTTAGTTATTTGTTTTTTTCTACTAATAAAATACGTAAGGCCATTTATTTTTATTTGAAACTTATTTTAGATCGGCAAGAGACAGCAACAATAAACTGTACTTTTATCTCCAAATGAATCTAACCTCTTCATAGCCTTTATCCATTTTTTTCGCATTTTAACGTCCTTTGGAACTATAAAAAACAACTTTTCTGGCGAATTGGTAGTTGTGTTAGTGCATTTAGGCACAACACAATATGATTTCCTAGTATTTGGATTGGACATTGTTAAAAGTCTTTAGGTATAAACGTAATATTATAGTACTCTGTGGGTATAAATTCAACGGCACGGGCGCGCGACCACGAGCGGACTGAGTGAGCCAGTGAGCGTGTTGTGCTATGACGTCACACCGTAACCGGCAGCCCGGGTCGTACGGTTACAACTTGTTTTACTTCTAAATCGGAAACTAATTGACATATCGAAGTAATTCTTTCACTAGTATTTTTTATTTTTGCCAGAGAATATGGAGTGCTAATAATCAAAATTAGTTAACATTCTTCATTACGATAGACCTTGCCAGAACGCCTCCACGTATCTAAGTGCGTAACGTTCACTGCAGCACATTGAAGCTGAGGTGGCGCGACCGGCGCTAGCAACACGTCGAACCACTACAGATGATTTTCGAGACGGCAAAAACTGCCCATTCGTGTTTACCTCAGTTTACAGTTAACTTTATTCAGTTGTGTACATGAATCGTTGCAAGGCATATTATCGGAGCGCATTAATTCCGCTGCGTGATTTAAATGTGTTTGTTGCGAGCACACGAGTACATGATACCGAATATGTAGAAGGTGACGTAACAAATGATAACGAGCGTAGAGGTCCAAAAAGTGTATTCCATTGCGTGCGGGCACCGAATGTTTGGAACTGTTATAACGTCAGTTTTACGTACTTTATGTAAAGCAGGGGCACGTTTTGGCGGTCCTCGGTTTTTTCGTTCGTTTTATTTCGTCTCCTGAGTATACAGATAAAAATATCAATGTTTGTATCTCAATATAGATGTGGCTTGGGTTTTGGCTGTTATTTTTATTCTTGTTTGAATACTTTTATACTTTACGCGTAGAATTATTACTTATTTATGTTCTCTGCTCTATGTTCCCTAGAACGAATGTAATAATTCACCACAAAATATATTATTTCTTATGTAATTTCGGGAACACTTCTAAAATATATGAAGATCTTGTAGACAGATGTTTCGAATACGATTGTGTCCGCCCACTGCGTGAGTCAGAAAGCCGTGTAGTTACACTATTAAGTTTATTTTTGTGAGGTCTCGTATTAGCTGCGGCTCCGTAAGGCAACATTCGGTTATATTTATAGAGGCTGTTATGGCAAAGGCCATCAAGGTCGTTTGTATAGCGTGAAGCACCTTAAGTTGCTAGTATTTACTTTGTAAATTCTATTTTCATTATTATTTTAAAGATGGGCTTCCCAAGTTAACAAGCGTCATCAATATTTACTTTTGTTATAAAATTATTTTCTGATACAAAAAGGATCTGGCAGAAATTGCTATAAACTAAATACATCTCATTAAAAATGTTCATTAAATCATAACTAGAAATCCAAGAGAAATGTGGTCCGATTAATTAAGAGTTTGAAGCTGCGTACGTGTGGAATATTAAGGTTCATAACTCCGACGTCTATTGGGAATGAGGGAACGCTTGGCTTGGCACGGAGTCGCGGCGGCCACGCTCCGTCGACGCTGCGACCAACAGTATGGAACTTATTGTACCAAGCGCGGAGACCAAAGGACATGAATCAACGTATAAACAACTTACATGCTTTGATACTAGACTTCTAGCTTAGCTACTTCCTACCTTCACGCTGTAAACGCATAACCATGTAAATGTCCTGTTATTACGGCCAAGTGTTGATTTTTCTGCTCTTTCGAATTTGAAAACTCATAGTGTACGTTCTTCCTTGTGTTTCTCTTGTTGTTTTATAGGTTGGTTTTTCATAATTAATGAATGCTGGCTTGTCGTGTTTAAGTATTTAGCTTAAGCCATTAGAATATGCGGGCTAGTAAACTTTTAATTGCTTTTTGTAATTCAATTAGCAATTAGTTTAAGTATGAATAAACCATACATTTAATTTTAAACGATATACAGTATATTAAAACATTCAATATAAATATTGAATGTTTTAATATCATTTTACGATATTACAAATAATCTGATAAAAAAACGAAGATTAACTTGTATGTGGAGGTACGGAAGTAGCTCTATCATACCAAGACTCAAGTTTTGATCGGTTAAGATGTTGCACATCAATATTAAATTAAAACCTTTTGTATTAATTAAATGTGCGTCATGAATAATTTAATTGATACGCTATGAGCCTTATGGCTACACGTTTCATGTTACTAATCCCTAACAATAAATCCTTGCCACATAATAAGAGGTACCACCTCCAGAGGATAGACGATAGTCACGGAGCTGGCACGTTTCATTTGTTGCACTTTGCATTAACAGCCTTAGGAGACAAGCTCGATTGCCCAGTAAATCAAACGTACGGCTAGAAATTGTGGTTGGCCAGATCATTTCGTACCACGGTGCTGCAATTTCTCAACTCTATCTTAGTTTGGTTATACGTATGTGCCTGTATATTAATGGTTTGGTCCAGAGCATAGATTCAATGGCTTATATGGAATGCAAGGCGAGGCGTCTCCAGCTTAGTGAAGTCTGTCGACAAGTCAATATAATTTTAAGGCTTTATAATTACTGATAATTGTGATAAGGGAATGTTTGGCATTTAGAACAAAGATGAAGTATAATAGATATTACTGGTATATTTCAATATGAATTTTTCCACCTTTTCGGTGCTCAAGATTTATTACATATCCTTGTTTTGTCTTACGAAGAATATGTCTATGACTTTCCTTATAGATAGATAGCTTTATTATTTTATAACAGAAAGTTATAGCAAGTCCAAAATACATAAAATTGCTCGTAATATTCAAACAAAATTCTCAACAAAAACATGACGCATGAACAATAAATTGATGATTGCATAATTTTATATGAAGCAGTCTGACTGCCTTCCTGCACAAAGTGAAAAGTACTCACAAAGAAAGAGTTCATTAGACTACCGTTGTTCTCTTTGAGTCCATATTATCCAATTAAAGTTCTTTGCCTTTCCAGTAACGACATGGCATCTCGTCGCTCATAACTTACAATTAGCCACTTGTTCTTTGTATTCATTTGGACGTTGCATGGTTAGTAAATGTAAAATATATTTAATCAATGGAAATAATATATCGCTCATCCAATGGAACAACGACGTAATTACAAAAAAGTCGAAAATGAATTTGGATGTCTTATTTAAAAAAAATATTGTGTTTCTCATGAAGTTATTGTATATTATCATTGATAGTAAGGTAACTTACATAAATATTAAAAGAAGTCATCAGAATGATTGGAAATACATTATATTTTCAACATTAAACTTTTAAAACGTTCTCCTGAAAAATAGCTAAGACGTAATTAAGTCATTGTTCTATTGGATGAGCGATATATTGATCACACATAGTACAAAATAACCATTTTATGAGTTTTTTAAAATTCTGGATTAGTTTCATAAGAAAGCCTTTGGATTGAATTTATGTCTGATGTGGAAATAGGAATGAATGAATAATAATATTATTTATTTGTGACTTGCACTAGAGGGCCGGCAGCGACTGGATGCGTAAAGCAGCAGACCGGGCTCTGTGGCGTACCTTGGGAGAGGCCTATGTGCAACAGTGGACTGCAACGGGCTGATGATGATGATGATGATGATGATGATGGTGGAAATAATTATGTCTAGGATGATCATGGAATATTAAAGATTATTTGCCATTTTGGGCGTGCCTGTCGAGGGTCTGTTTGTGTGTCTTTGTGTTGATATGAATCTCTATGATAATATATTTTTTCATATGTTGCGATATGACGTGACGTCACTTTATATTGCAAACAAAGTGATTTTAACAACAGTCTAATGACTGATAAATAGGGCGCTACGTGCAAACTTTCGCGACTATCTTATCAGCAGTTTGTAAATCAATTTAATCTTATAGACGTTTGACCTCAATAACAGCTAGATAATGAATACGTCGTCCATTATAAAAATTTAGTTTGCGTGCTAATTAACGTGGATAACGACCATATTATTACGCGCATTGTCGCGTTTTCGTACTTTGTGTTTATATCTCGTGGTTATTGCTATTTGAAAAAATATATGAACTAAATGTACGTGCTTTTATTATAAAATATTTATTTTAATGGATATGTTTATTGTTCATGATGTGGTTGAACTTTATACGCAGTTCGTATTGATCGCTGATCAAGTTGCATACGAATGTATTGCATCGAGAATATGAATTGTAGGTATTCGTTTGTTCGTGTTGTACACGATTTACTCAGTTGTAAATGAATGAAGTATGCGTAATAGAGTGTAATTTGGATAAGTTAAGAAAATACTGACATAAGTGTTGGGATTAAATTCTTCTTCCTTTAATAAACAAGGTGATTATTGAAAGAAGACTTCAAACATCTTGTGGTCGTATGCACCTGTTTTAAAACGTTTCCCAGCCTCTAGCACGTCGTCCGTCCTTTTTTTTCCGCAGCCGGCCGGGATTCGGTTCGTCTGAACGCGCTGACGTCATCGTCCCCATCTGACTCATTCATCTTAATCAAGTTCCAGGGTTGAACTGAAACTTTATTTCCATCAACAATCGGTACCAGTGCGTGAGTGGCACAGCGGGTTAAATCCGCATTTACATTACAATTGTTCGCATTGTGTGCAGGGTCACAGGTTCGAGGTCGCGGCTCGTGTGCACTCGCCTCTCCGCTTCAATGGATTTCTTTGTGTCGGCTAACGTTACAGTATCATTATACATCGTAATGCATTCATATCGTATTTTATACTTGACTCACAATGGACTTGTGAAAATGTTTGCTGCAATGATTGCAGGTGATGCAATCGCCTACGTTGGCTATTTTAGGCCTTAGTGTATATGTATTAATTCATTTAAAATAAGTCATGTTTTAATTATAGTTCATAAACGAACTCAATAAAAGCAAAAGGATCCAGAGGTATATTAAAATTCACTTTCAAGTTTTGTGGCAAGTGATAAAATAAAATGTTCCAAGTAATCGTCCCAACATTAAACATTTTAAGAACAATAAAACAAAGCATCGGAAATGATTGAGAGATTCCAAACAGTTCGGTAGCACCTTGAATGATTTTTTATGTAGATTTATAACAATGGAGCGGTCTCGAATTTGAATGTATCAATGGTACTACGTCCCATCGGACACGGCCCACCAGAAATTCAATATAACAATTATTATTCCACTTGCGTTTCGTGCGGTGGCAACGTACAGATTTCGTTAGTCTGCATTGAATAGTTTCGTCTCATTGTTCTAAGAATCTGAGCTATATCATTTTATTTTATGGCTTGTGGTTTATGGCTGTCACCTTGCATCTAATGGTTAGACACGGGTTTGAAGATGAATGCTTTGACGCGGTTAATCTTTTCCCTTCACATTAGATGTTGGAAAATTGACATCTTTTTTATAAATTTATATCAGAGTTTATTTTGTTATTGTAAAGAAGAGATGGTCGTTGTGGGCCCATAGAAAATAAACAATATTATATTTGTACTTCATATGGATTACATATTTAAACTATTAATAATAAAAACAAACTTTTTTCCTGTAGACCACTGTTTTGCAGTGAATTTCTGGGGGATAATAGGTACATATTGATATAAGGATTTTTGGTAATCATAAATTTTAAACAAAAATTTTATGTTATACAAAAGTTGTATGCCATTTTGCGTGCCCTGATTTCATAGTAGACTGATTGTTTTTTGTTGTTGATGTTAATCGCTTTTTTTCCTTATCAACGGTCCTCACTCGTACAAATTAGTATCAAATAGGCTTATGGAATTTTTATAACAATTTACTTTTATAGAGTACTCATTAGCACGTTTAATGACCCATACGTCATACCGTATTGATTACTCGACAAGTTTATAAGTCCGATTGAACTGCATTTGTATTGCTTTAAATTCATATAGAGATTATTAAAAATATTGTTATGTGTGTGTGCTATACATATAAAGACATTAGTAAGATTAAATCCAGTTATTCATTTTCATTGACTAAATAAGACCCAGAATATCACTTATTTACCAGAAACGAATATTTTAAATGTAAGAGTAAACTGAAGCAGACCTTGATTTGATAAGTTTTGTTTGTCCCTGATAGCTCCAGTTTATTTTGTTACATCAATCGCGAGATGAACATTAAATATTAATGTCCACAGTCCATTACATTACATTAATGAGACGTTATTTTGAAAACAAACTTGCTTATCAATTGACTCATTGTGTCGTGTATAAAAATAACTTGAAGTATGTTTGGATAAGCCAAGTTTTTATATCGGCACAAAGTATTATTTGATATATGGACTTTGAGCCATTAGGTACTGATGATTTATGAGTGTTTGAATATGTGTTAGATATTATTTCGTTTATAAATATGATAAGATCTACTGGTTCAAAATGTGTATCGAAAATTATTATGAACCATAGTTTTATTAAAACTTTGTTTTATTATAGACCTATGTATATATAATTTCTACGAAAGAATTCACACTGTCTAATAAACATTGTCAAAATTATTGCGGAAGTATTGTTCTCATTTTGAGTGATTGACCTATTTTTTGTTTCACACATTTTTTCCTTAACATCATATGTCTATTCTACAGAGTAATAAACAGCAATTTGTTTGTGTGGAGTAATTGAGAGGAAATCATCACTTCATGATTCTTCTCGCTTATGACTCACGAAATGATCAATCATATTAACATTACTTAGAATTCCATTTGTGAATCATTTGCTGGAATGGCACCATTAAGTAACCGTGTCAATGTTCAGTAACTTTTAAAGCATAAGCATTGGGAGCGATACAGTCTCTTCGCTGTATTATGTGTTTACGTAGCTGTTATTACAGCAATGAAGATTATCCCCAAGGAATAATAGCCTCGTTTATGGAATATATATGGGTCCAGATGATTCATTGCTAATTGTACTGATAAAAGAGATAAAAGAGAACGAACATTTATGCGTTGGAAACCACTTTCAACGTTGTAATAGCTTTCTCTATTAAAATGAGTTGAAAAGATAAGAGTTTTAAACCGACCGTCTTGTTTGAAAATCGCAATTAATATCACGTGATACCAATCAGAGCAATAAAAACCTTGGAAATGACAGTGAAATATACATATTTATAACGCAATTGAATTGAAAAACTCCGAGATACATTCAATCGGACGTTTGAAATAAATTAAGGAGGAGCCAAGTAAGATATATTGCGATCTTTCACGGAGAGTTTTCACGAAATCCAGATACATTTTAAATTAATTATCGCTTGGTAACAAGATCTAATTTTACCAGATATTTTTACAATGCGTTGAGTGCTTGTTATTGCTTTATATCGGCACGCTAAACTGACTACAATGCTCCTATCACAAATACAGCGTTATCTAGTGTATTCAACGACGATTCGCAGTTATGTGTTATGGTTTCTGCTTTTTATATATATTCTTTATAGGCTATGTAATGGTTTTTAACATGTCTAACGGTTGATTTAGCAAGCTCCTTTGGTACTCGAACCTATAAATTTTGCTGCGTATAGCTAAAGAATTAGGTGTTGCAGTTTCACACCTCTGCTAAAACTGTTACTGAAATGATATACTGGAAATGGGAGGTCGTTAGGTCGGTGGAGGCAACATATCTTCGAACTCTCTTCAGCTGTTTCTGTTATGCGATTTCGCTCTTTATTTTTCCTTTTTTCAGTGTGGAATCAATGGCAGTTTTAATAATATAATAAATCACTAAACACATCCAAACTAAAGAACAAACGAACATGTGAAATTTTTCAATATCAAGCTAATTTATTTTTCATTACTTTCCAAAATTATTTGGCTGAGATTCAAATAAATGAAATTTTATAACCAAAAATATTAACACTGGCGCAAACCTGTCGTAGTATTTTACCATTGATCTGTATCTGTGTCTTTAAACGAGTTTATTTTTATAAAATCGTTTTCTATTTGGAACTCAAGGCTCGGTCGCGAGTAGTTCAAAGTCTCAGCCTAGTAATTTAACACAGAAATGTGGTTCGGGTGTTATAGAGAATGTGAAACCTGCGTCATGTGTGACTTTGAGATTATTATTCGCGTGCGCTATATCTGTTTGCTTATCTGCTTTGTTGTGTGATTCAATATTGCGCCTGAGCGCAGACTAACACTAACAGTATGTAATAACTGTAACAGAATTTACATTCATAATTACGATGGGAGGAAGAATATTCAGTTTATTATTTATCTGGCGTGCAAATCGCACAGTTATTTTGCTCATACAATGAACAGTTTTGATCGTGTTTATTTACACGGGATCAAATCACTTTTGACCGCATCGCAACAAAACCACAGTACATGATACGTATTCATGTATGTGAGCCTTAACATTTGGAAGCGAGGCTTCGAGGTCGCTAGTTTGGATGAATTAAGATACTTTAGAAAATTTACTTTGAATATGAAATAATTAAATATAATTATAATTAATTTAAAATAAATTTATCTTATTACTTACTAAAATCGAACGTAGTGTAGGATATTAATCAGTACATCGTATGCCAATAGCGTAAGACAAAAAGAACCATAATATAAAGAGTAGGCTACGTATAAAGAAACGGAAGCAAACGAACAATCGGCTTCTCGACAATCTCATCACGTGTGTCTAGATTTTCACAGTAAACTAGGCTGTCTGTCACCATCTCTCATAGCCTAATGGATCAAAATCCATAAAAGTGATACAGTCTGTGTATTATCTGTGGTCGGTGGGTGGAATGGAACGCGGGCGCAGTGCTCCGGTGGCTCGACGCCGCGGCACCACGCTCGCGGCAAGGTCGACGAACGACTTTCGCACGTTTAACTCGCGCCGATAACCCGCTTGCACCCGGTTTTGTCACAGTTGCTGACTCCAGTTTACTTAGTCGAGCTCTGTTGCTGCATACCGCCGTGGACTTAATCCGTTCCACTTATTTCAGCATCGGTTGCGAATGCACCAGTGCGAATATTGGCGATGGATAGATCAAATTGTCCGACGCATCTCATCAGTGATTTCACCACTTTTAGTCTCGGGCATCAATGATCCTGATTTTATTGTAATCCATTGGTTTTACACGGGCAGGAGTCAGGCATTCATCAAGCATATCTGTGCCTATATTTCCCCGTCAGTAAAAACTGTGTGGCAGGTTTGTCGTATAAATCCGTGCGTGTTTTACCAGCTAATGCAGGTTTGACAAACTATAAAACAAACAGGTGTCTACTAAGTTGCTGGTGTTGCTCATTCACTGTAATAACATTGTAATAAAAATATTATATTGTCTTCAGGGTTTACGTGTGGGTGTTTGTCATGTACTCACCCACGTAATTGCGCCTGCTGTGTTAAAAAGTGATTCTTATCGGGTTTAACATGTTGACATCATATTTCGTAATATTCAATAACGCGAAACAAGGTGGACAAGTCTGGCGTTATAAATAAAATTTGTTAATATAAACGACATTTTGTGAATGGATCGAAACTTATTCAAATATTATATTTATCGTTTTTTTAGATACGAGATTTGAAGGTTGATGACTAATAGATAGTAATAAAAAGTCTGACGAGGTGTGTGTATGATTCTATCAGTTTTATCGTTTATGATACATGTTTTGCTAATTTGTTTGAAATACTTGATAGATTGGAATTATAGCTGAAATATTTCAAATGATGATTAATACTTTTAACGTGAACTCAACCCGGATTAAAAATATTGTTAGATATAATTTTGACACACATTCAATTTAACCTAAATAAAAATTATGTCTGGTTATCGACACAATACAATTGTTCATTGAAATTAATGTTAGTCATGGAGATAGGCCTTTCAGCATGTTGTGGTTTCTCCGAAATCCAGTTTAGTGTATTTCCGTGAAGTGTATTTTATTATCAGCGGGGGCTATTCTGATATTTGTCGCGATGTAATGCGGCTGTGCGTGGGCGTCGGGAATGAGTTCATTGGACACCGCCGGCATGCGGAACTGTTATTAATGTTACCATCATCCACTAGAATTTGTTTATTTTAGGCCTATTTTACGTAAACTTTTATATATAACTCAATCTGTGTTATAACACTATTAGGCGATCCACTTATGTTGAACTGAATTTTGTTGCGTGCTTGTTGTTTATTATTGGTATAAAGTGTTAAAACTTGACAAATATTTTTATCTGCGTTTAGCCTCGATCCGTGTGTATTGGAAATTGTGTCATATTATACTAACAAATGAGGCGTGTTAAATAGGTCATGACGTCACAATATTACCATTTCAAAAAGTGTGAGAAGCCAACGGTACACGTGGATTGGTTTCGTCAGACATCGCATGTGTCAAAACAGCAATATCGGCTCTCGACGCGGTTCCTTTGCAGTCAGGATGTTGCGGCAAGCCCGAATACTCACACTGCGGTTGATTTATGGATCGTAAAGTTCATAAACGACCCTTACGGAAACATTATGCCGGCGAGTACTACATCATTAATTATGTATAAACACTTTCATTACCAGCTAAAACCTTCCCTTTAAACGATATACGAGATTTTTTTAAAAAAGAAGCGTTTCATGTGTGTATTAACTTGCTAATAAGCTTACATACATATGGCGCATCAAGCTTATGAATAGTGACGTAAGACGATTACACATTACCAACCTAGTCGATATGGCAATTATCAATACCGGTTTGTTGTGATGACGTGTGATCTGTGCCATAGTGACAGATTTTATATAACGTTTTTATTTAGTCGGGGGTACACAGTGTTCGTATAGCTAGTCAGATTAGATAGCGTTGACAGCGTGAATGTTTGCTCGTGGTGGTCATGTTTGTGCAGCCTGAAGGGCTGTTGACAATCGTTCTACTGGCGCCGAATTCGTTCTGCTTCCTGTCAACCGACATTCGACCTTATCCGGCGATAACACGATCATAATTCAATAAGCCGTAATATCACACGCTGAACCCCAAATCAACACTGCCGCGCTTTCCCCGGACAGGTAAAACTTATTACAGTCCCGCACTCGTGTAAACACTGTGATAACAATTCCTTTATTGCTTGCACTCTCGCAGTGTTACGGCACAGTCGCCTTTAGCGGCAAATCCGTTTTCTCTACCAATCACAGAGGTGCATGCACGGTTTTCGATAAATTGGAAATCCGAGAGTGCACTCGTAAAATGTTCCATTTGTCCAGTTAATAAAATTCGACTATTTCATTTAAGTGCTGTGCGAGAGAAGATATTCGCGCGCGATAATTCTCTTTCTAGGTCAGTGCAGTCAGATTCACATGGTTCGTCTGATAAAGCTCCAATGACTGCGGGCTGCAGTCTTGAGTTGCACTGGGACCGGTGCCAAACGGTTGAAGGAAAGCAGACAGAAATTCTTCAGCGTAAAGTTTACGTTTTAATTTGACGGATTCTCTCGTTTCTCGGTAAAATTCATTTCCGTGCGTATTTTTCTATAAATCTGATATAAATATTTGTTGGATTACATAGGCGTTTGTGTTTATTACATTTCCGTATCTCATGCATATGTAACCAGAAATGTGAAATGTATGTTTGAGTAGTTTTATTTGAAAATCTTGTATGAACAGTTATCAATTTTACACGAAAGTGAAATGCGTTCGTCTTAGAGCAGCGTGCCGCTCCGGGCCGCCAGTATGATGAGGCCTTTTGATTTCTCGTTTAATATACGAGCGAAAATGCTTCCGACGAACACAAGACGTCTCGATTGCATCTTGCAACTGATACAATGCAAATCGCTTATCTCCGCCAGGATCATACGTGTCGAAAGTTAAATAACTGCATATCAAGATGCAACGTACCTATCATTTATTTTCATACTCTGTGGAATCGCAATAATTCATAACAAGGCTAATTATCTCAGAAAATACTTTTTATTGCCGCCATAATTACAAATAATTAGTCAAAAGAAATTTATAAAGATATAATTATATATGCGTGTTAATTCTTTTGAAAGCACAGGTATGCTGCGTGATTCATTTAGATCTGTGCTCATTACTATATTATTATTTCTAATTAATTACTTTGGCAGGTCTCTCATATGTGAGAGGCCGCCTGGGTAGGTACCACCGCAATGTCTATTTCTCCCGCCAAACAGCAGTGTAAATGCACTGTTGTGTTCCGGTTTGAAGGACATTGTAGCCAGAGTAACTACTGGACATATCGAGACTTAACATCTTATGTCTCAGGATGGCGAGCGCAGTGGAATGCCAAGCATTGCCTTGTAACTCATGGTGTTGTTTGGTATTGCTACTGTCCATGAGCGGTCGTATCGCTTACCATCAGGCGAATGACAGGCTCGTCTCGTCATTCACTGCAATAAAAAAAAAAAAAAAAAAAAAAAATTACTTTGCGAAAAGTGCTTACTTTCAACTCATATGCAGTTGGAAACGACCTTGTCAGAACGAAATAATTTACTGTATACAATTATTGCAAGAACCTGCTTTATGTTTGTTAAATTTAGATGAGATAGTCCATACGTTTGTATCGGTATTTCGATAAGATCGTTATTAATTCCTTGATAATTTTCTTTAATTTATTAATTAAAGATATTCTTATCATTGGATAAGTTTATGACGTCAATTAGCACGTGCGAATCATTTTTAAGATTTGTGGAATAGTTTCAAAGTTTATTATTTATTTATTAGCATGAAGAACAGTTAAGTGTTTAACTCTAGATATGAATCGCTACAGATTATAATTACTAATCGCTTTCTAGACGGACACCTGTTAAGACTATTACCATGGCAGATATCTGACTCAGAAGTGACAGTGTTGGTATCCAGCATCAGAACATTTATGATCTTATATTTTAAGCCCTTTAAGTATATGTCTCGCCCAGCATTACGTGAAGTTAAGGTATTTATATTGTGATACGCAATATCCTCGTAACATTTTACACTTATTACGATCAAGGCTTTCTAAGTTAGAGCCAGGAAGAGAATATTGCAAGTACTTAGTTCACTATAATAACAACGTATAGTTTATAATGCGCGACGCATTCTTGCGGCCCGTATTGGAGCATAGCAACTATTTACGATAAATATAGGTATATAAACGTAAAGCGTTTACTAATAAAATGAATATGCAATCACGGGCTCAAATATTAACACGTTTAAATAAAAAAGAGTTTTATTGAACTTGACCATTTTTTTAAGGAATAGAACCTTCCCAAGTTATGAATTAGCTAATCAATCAATCGTGATGGTCCGTACTCGGTGGTACTATTGTCTCGTAATAAAAGGATTGGGAATCAATTTTGCGGTCTCGTTTCGTTTGGTCAATGAGATTGCTCTTTCCTTTTATTACTTCCCTTATCCGTCTAATCTGAGAGATATTGTGTTTCTTAAAGGCAGTGATCGCTTACCGTCAGATTAGAGTATTTGTCTGCTTTCCCGGCCTTATGCTATTAAAAGAATAACTATTTTAATCGAGGTTAATAGATCGATTTTGTAATAAAGAGGTACCATTTCACCTGTCCAAACATTACAAACATACAACAACAAATAGACACATCCATTCATGAAACACCAATGTAAAATTGTTATTTCAGTCTGCAATGTAAATGTGTACTAACTAATGTTTTAAAGTCCAGCTCCTACACAGGAATTTCTAATTTTATTAAAACGATTATTATCAACAGTTAAATGTTTCTAATTCAGACTTTCGGCGTTTACTCTATTACAGAAAAGATATTGCACATATTTGAGCGTTCCTTGGTGAAGTTTATATCTTTGCGTGGAATTCAACAGGATCGATATAGAAACGTCCTTAAAGCAAGCGGCACTTGACTGGAATATTTGGCAAGCGCTGTATCCGTAAACACGGGATACATCTCCAACTCGCGTCCTTCTCTTTAAATGTATTGCGATTATATACATTACCGCTATTTACGAGCCTAAAATCTATCTGATTTAATTAAACATTTACTGCAACATTTATTGGTTTACTTAATAAGGATTGGCTCCCGTCACGGCCTTACAGTTGCAATGTCTAGTTGCATGCTAGTTCTTATATTAAGTATAGGTTAATTAACTAGAAAAATGATCATTATTATCGCATTCAGGGTGATTTGCTGCCAACTACTATAAACAAAGTTAATTATTTTTGACAGCCATTTGATAAACACATTTTTTTCCAACGGTATGCTCATTGCATTTGGACACGCGAACGTCGGTAATAATTAGAAATTGCAATAAATTTATCTTTTTAATGGTATTATTCGCGGGCATCAATCAGTTATTTTTATGAAAGTTTAATTTCTTCCGCCGCTTAGTACGGCACCTTAGAGAAAACATTGGACGTACTTAAGTTAATTAGTACGTGGAATTCGCTTGAACACGCAATCACCTGTTAATGCCTTGGTACTTGCTGGCTAGTGTTGGTTATGGGGAGTAGCTTCATAGCGTGACGAAACGTATAACTTGTGTAATTAATTGGTATCCGCAACGGTTATTACTCCTCTCGGCGTATTAATATGTGCTACATTACATGTTGCTGGATAATAATGCGGTGCGCGATGCTGCGCTGTTATAACGGGCTTTTAAAGAATACATGCTGATAATTAACCCTCCTTCAATGATTTTGTTTTGAATTTGTTCGTTGCTAAATTGTATTTTCAAAGGCTTCATGGTTTAAGTATAAAATTCTTGTACATGCAGTCTAGTTTTATTTCGGACTTGTTTCATTTTGTTAATGTGCATTACGTAAGTTATCTGTAGCCCTAGAATTTTGCGATTTACGATCTTTAAATGATGCGTGAAGGAGCAATTAGTTAGATCGGCATAAATACATTCGCACGTTACTAAGCTATGTAATAATGCGTTTTGAGCTAAATTGTAATAAAAACTAAAATCCCGTGCCTGTATTAAACGTAATTACAGAGTATTATAGCATTACATTAAAAAAAATTGTAAAAGTAAAAGAAGGTGATAATTCTAATGTAGTTACGGCATTCAGTAACCTTACATTAAAAAGATAACCTTTACAAATCGTTTTGATCTCGCCTCTATCTAATTATTCATTAAAACACATTGATGGTTCTGCGTAATGATTGCTTAGGTAGTAATAATCAGAGTTTTCCAACAATTATTTACTTAATCAATATTAATTATCGAAGTATTCCCTTATCGGACCCCGTTATTTATAGACACTTCAGCTGATTGCAATTAGCAAGATCTACATTTTAGATATTCCGATAACATCGAGTTGTTGATCTACCAGCGTTCGAAAATCTCAATATAAAATTACAAATAAAGTGTTTTAACAAAATCAAATCTTTAATAAATATCAAATGATACCCCGTGGTCTCATTATGTAGATCTCTGGAGGATGGCCAACCCAAAACATGGGCAAGGAAATGAAAATGAAACATATACATTTTTACGCATCGCCAAAATGACGCATTATAAAATATTATTTTTATATTTTTTCTGTTTTTGTAAATTATATCCATGATTGTTATTTTAATTTTAGTTTTTTTTTGTTCGCAGGCGTGACAATGAGAGAAAAAAGGGGAGGTGCAATGAGCAAAATGCAAAAGCTCAGAAAGCGCCTGTCCCTTAGCTTCGGTAGATTATGTGAGTATTGTTTGTTTAACCGCTTCAAACCATTAAGTGATCACGCCACTGCGCTAATTGGACAGATTGTTTTCCTCTTTAGATTTTCACGTAACTTTCTCTTCGCGGAGAACATTCAGAAATTCCTTTCCATTATTGTTTCATTCATTTACATTATCGTATATATTTTTTCGTTTTACTTTTAATTATGTCTTCATCGCGCTGAAGTGACGTGTTTCATTTACAAACTTTGTGCCAAATCAACACTGAAATATTTCCACTGCCGAGTTTATATTCATGTTGTTAATTTTTTAACATAACGATGTGATTGACACATTATTTATTATTAGGTACTAAAGTAAAATTACATACATACATACATAAACTCACGCCTTTATCCCAGATGGGGTAGGCCGAGGCGCCACCAGGACACCCACATTTCGCCTTGCATGTTCCGTCCCACGATGTGATAGGGGGCGAGCCTATCGCCATATCGGGCACAAATTCCTGACTCCGGGCTGATAATGAATAGAAAAATCCAATATCACTTTGCCCGACCCGGGACTCGAACCCGAGACCTCAGCTTTGTAACCGTACCGTAATACAACTACGCCACCGAGGCAGTCGTACGTACTAAAGTAAAATTAGTACGTAGGTATTAAATGTGGTAAGCAATTTATAATAAAATTTAGCGTCCATCAATTTTGGGACTAATATTAGTACGTCAAATGTAGGTACTGCGGTTTATCGTCCTATGTAGTTTGACTTTGACATGATACTGCGACTAAAGAACAAAAGATTTACATGTACGAGTATATAACATATTCTCACGAACGTTGTCTCAATAGGTCGGCTGGTTGCCTTAAATTATAGTCTATTGTCCTATAATTTTTATTCATAAATTTGCCAAGAATTTTCTGTATGAATAGGTTCATTTGTTCCCGAGACTACTGGCAAGACTGGTGTAATTTCGTTCATCAAAGACTGAAAATCATATGTTATTTATTGATCTTATCAATGACTTCTATTCAACCTCCTAACCTTGATTGAGTTGGTCCATAAACTTGTCTATCGCCAGTATTAACAAACTTGACAATTTTACAAGACCTGACAGTTTTGGAACTCGAGAATTTTATAGGTGAACGTGAGTTGGACCCGAATCACCCCAGTATTGCAGAAATTGTGTTCTAGTAACTGACCTATATGTCCTTCTAAAATAAAGTGAATTACACCTTCCGAATTCGTTCTATGAGTATACGTGTGCCTAGGTTCTTTGTCGGGTCAGCTCATTATGAATTCGACTCTGAGACACAATTCCATAATACAGCGAGCGACGTAGTCGAACCAAGTGTCCACGTTTCGCCACCGATTTCATGATGACCATGCCGCATTGGTTAAACATTTTCGCCTTCGGGGTTTGTTGTAGCTGTTTAACGAAACTTTTCTTCCCGCTTTTCCAAGCCCGTTTAAGTTGGATTAAGTGTTACATAGCAAAAGTATTGAAATGAAATTGAAAAACAAAACTTGGTTTCCCCGAGGCGATGTGAAAGCAAATGTTACAGAAAAAATAATAATTTACGAAATATGTTTTCTTTTAAAGACCCTGCTTCAGTTCTAACAAAAAAGACTTCTTATTGCTGTGCCTTTACCCCCAATTTTGTAGCCTTTAAACAATTGAAGTTGTTAAAAACTAACCATTGTGTACCATAAAAACCTTCTCAACATTATGCCCATATTTTATCACTCTTACGACGCACATGCACAAGTTTCCAGAATATTCCCCGAAGTAATGTACTGCAAGGATTTGTTTGCGAGCGTTCTCAGCACATTTATAATACCGGCCGGGGGTGATTCACTCCAAATGAATTCACCGCACTGACACTTAGTAAAATATCACATTCAATGTAAATGTTATGAATAATGCACCATGATTAATATATAACAATCCAGTTTATGCACGCGCTGTAGTAGTTTTTGTTAAACATACTTAGCTTTTTGTAAACATAACGTTATTTGTAAAATTATCTGAGGTCGCCGCGATTTGTATGGAATCGTTGCGGTGAACGACGTAATTAATATGTTACCTAATAGTATATTATATAGAACTAGAAGGCAGGCTCGGTATGATTAGTACAGCGGTATATTCGCTCAGTGCATTATGAGATCGGCTCGTAATTTAAATCGTGCTCAGCTTATTACGCCTCTTTGCTTAGCCGAGAGGTTTAAGTTTCCCTAACGTAATAAGAGGAAGTTTGAAGTGTTGTCTGCTATACTAGGCAAAAGCGCTTTGATGAAGGTAAAATTCGTTGAGGTTAATGGTTAACTGTCATTATTTTAAATGTAGACTCAAAACTGTTTCTCTTTTACCAACAGATTAGTTGGCTTACATTATTTTTCAAATGAGTAAAAAAGTCTTCCTTGATAGCCGTGCTCAAGCTTTGTGGACATCAATGGACAACTCAAAACACTCACAATCATGTGGGTCTTTAATCGTTGGTAATAAAATAAAAGTGATTAAAACACAGAGAGTTAAGATTCAAACTAATGATCTTCTAGAACAGTACTCGTAGTTACCTTTTACACCACACGTACCTATCACGTTATCGTAGTTGTTACCGCTGTATTATGGTGTCAATGACCGTGAAATCATTAAGGCGATAAATTTAACCTTCCGAACAATTTGTATTTGAATATTTTTCAATTTTATGAAAGTATAAAGTGTGGTCACGTAAGATTTTAGAAGTACTGTTTTAATCTGCATTTAAGAGGACAAAAAATGCTAAATACATTGAACTGTATTAAATATCAGGTGTATGGAAAATATGAAGATAACATTTAGTACGAACTCATCGAGAAAGGAGCCAGTACGTACGTCACTATATTTTTTCTGGATGTTGTATAAAATATTTAACACATCACGAACAATCTAAAATTATACATCCTGCGATAATTTAGAAAAAAAAAACGCTCTAATGACAAACAATAACGTTAGTATTTATAAATATCATTGAAAAAGTTATTTTTGGCAGTTGGTCTGTATGTTTGCACGTATGGATTGAATTAGCGTACTTATTTTTAGATACGTTAAATATAGCTGATTTGTTATGTTCGTATGACAATTGTGTGTTTACACAGCGTACGTGGTGAACATTCTCGTGATCTTTACCTACTAATTGTGGCAAATGAGACGTGACGTGCCGTTTATGTGTCTAAAGAAATTGAACGAGATAGTGCTGAGGTTGTTCTGATGCTGAGCCTTAATTCGTTGGATTCATGGCTATAAAATATTATAAAAAAAATTCGTTGTGTAATACGTGATGTATACGAGGTTTTTAAAAGCTGGTGACGTTAGTGAAACCATTCGTGTCTGTAAATATGTTCTTGCTAGTATTTAAAATATTAAAAGCTTGCCTGCAAAATAAAATTCACAACTTTATTTGTAACAAGTTATGAATGGCATAGCTGTGGAAAAGGAAAGAGTGGGAAACGACGAAAATTTCTCGCCAACTTTTGTCACGATTTCATGAAAATGCAATTTTCTCTGAGTTTCCTCACTAAGCCTTAATTCTTTTATGGAATGCCATGCTTCTAAGAAATTTACTCTAACTACGGTATCTTGGATATTAGATTTCATTCATTAACCTTAATGAACGAGCTAAGTTATCAATCCCTTATTAAAGCGTCGTGAATCTGAATATTATAGGAATTCGGTTGCTTAATAGCCAACTGTTCATATAGGTTAGCCCCGCGTCAGTAAGAAGAATACCTAGCAATAATTCGCAGGTACTAGATGTTTTCAAGACAAGCCTAAGCATTTCCTTTGGATTATGCATAGCCTTTTTTAAAATGGCGTATTCGGGATAGTAGAAACTGTTCTCCATTTTAGGCTAGCATCGTCACGAAGTGTGTTGCGTACTTATTCGCGTGACTGTGTGTTTTTTTACAGATCCGTTGCCAACTTAATGCCGTTCGGATAGTTAGTATTTTTGTAAAACTTGATAAATTTATAAAAGAAGAAATTCTAATTATTGACGAAATCAGCTCATATTTAAATCGTAATAAAATGAATTATAATGAAAGCTAGTGTACGTACTGCTAATGATTATGGTTTTCACACTCAGCTATTTCTCATGGGGACTATATAAGCATCTTAAGTTTATACGGCTGCAAGGCTCAAGTTAACACATTCTAAAACAGGATAACTACATACATGCTATTTTCGCGCGAGTGCACTATTTAAGTAAATTAAGCCGGTGTTGGTGCTTCTGTTGCTTACGTGCAGCAGACTTCATACAAACATTGTTGTGCGCCACCTCACGTGAACACTGTACACACTTGAGTACGTCTTATATTCCTTGCAGCGTAATAAGACGCTCGGGCACATATAAAACTTGGCTACGTTTACTTGGAAGCCTTGCGAAACTAGGCACTCTTCTGTATTAGATTAGGCTCACATACACGCCGACAATGCTGAACGTAAAGAACTGATCGATACAATAAATTTGTCTTCACTGTTTTTTATTAAATATTCGGTGTTTTAAAATACATAGCATATTTTGCAGACATTGTACATCTACAACAATATTACTACACTTTGTGAATACTATACCCTTGTTGGATATGAAAACACCTTGTTATTTTTAGTGATCCTTTGTTTGCCAACTTGTTAGCAAAAATCGATGTGGCCTTGAACAAGGCTTCATCTGGATTTACGTTAACAGCCTGAGGGATACTCGAAATCTGAATCGTCAGAAATCCCTCAGGAAATCCTTATTTATACATTTCCAATAGGGAATGCTTCTATTTTCGTAACTAATTCCGATCGGACCGTAATAATGTTTACACGTTACTCTATCCTTATTCTTGTTTCCTTAGTTCTCCCTTCCCCAATCGATGGAGATATTTTCCTTAAAGGGCAATTTGCCCCCGACAAGGTAAAACAAAACAAGTCTTTATCTAAGACGTCCAATGCGGACGCCGCTGTAAACCTATAACAGTATGCTGCGCTTGTTTTCAATGACCGTTAAAGAGATTTATTTAATGGTCCGCTGTTAGACACTTCATCAACTTAACGATTCTCGGGGATTTCTTTTCAACGCTCTTTGTTTGAAGCCTTCCATGCTTAAACGAATCTTCGACGAGTATTAACTGAATACCGGAGTATTAAGTTTTTTGATTTTTAAATACCTCTGTTACAAAGCTACATAGTTTATGTTTATAGTCATTATCATCCTCAGTCATAGGAAGTTCACTGTTTTTTGTGTTTACATTGTTAATAATTTAATTGTCCTTTTGAGTGCAACGAACATTCTCCTCAGTAGTTTCAATAATAATTGTAGTCCGTTCACTTGCGTCACACATGAATAAAATTACTTCGTATCTTAATTAGTATTTAATTGTTTTAAAACTAATATCGTTAATATGTTTTGTAAATAGGAAATTAATTGACAAATGCTTGGAGAATGCACCGTGAGAAGGATCTTTTATCCCTTGTCTTACCTTTCTATTCTATTTCAAACATCAGCTACCTGGTTTCTTTTATCTCAAACATATGTGTGGCTCGAAGTTTATTTACCTCTTTGAGAAATTGTTTAATGCATTATTCATCAATGGGAGGTGTGGCGTTTTAATAAGGAAAACGGACTCTTTCAGCTGTGATGCTGTGGCGACAGTGTGAGAATATCAATCAGTTTGGGTTTCCCGGAGGCTTGTGAGTGGGATCGACAGATCGGAAGCAATCATTTGCTCAGCTGTTTGTCGCAACTATGCAAGATGCGTATCGCTTTTTGTAGACACCTATCAAATTTAGCTAATGCATCACGTTAGAGGACGGTGGAACTGTAGTGGTTGATAAATGTTTGGCATACACCATTTTTTTTTGTGCAAATTTCAATATACTGTCTAATAAAATCGGTACCATAGTATTAACATGTACTACTATAATACGATGTGTTCTTACATGCGACAACGTTACTCACCAGTCGACGTTTTTGCCAGGTAGAATTTATTGGGCATTGAAAGAGTAATAAACATCATGTCGACAACACATTATGAAGTACAAATGTATATTTAGAAAATGACGATAGCAATACATACATGATCACTAAGAATTTATTTACGTCTAGAACAAAGAATTATTTACATGAATGACATCAGATAGCAATAGTAATATGATTTGTCTTTAATTTCAAGATCTTGTATAATATTTATTTTTCTTAATTGGTTATAAATAATTATGCTAAAACGTATCGTGTTTGACATTATCAAACTGGCGTCAGCTTTATTTAGTAATAGCGCTAAACTGGAGACTGATCAAATAATCCGTGTCGTAACAGCTCAAGCCGGCCATTAACTACTTAACGTTCGTCTAATTATGGATAATATTTCGTGTGAAACGATTCGTGCCTCCCGCGGACTTTGTTTACCTCTCTCCCGCTTTTAGACACTACGCAGGAATCAGTGATGCGTTCGGTTTTATGGCCCTTGCAGAAAATTCCGGTGTTAAAAATTTACGGCTTTATTTTGAAGGTATTTGCGGTGATTGAATGGGTTCCTTTAAAGAACGTGAGTAGCCAGTTATGTATGATGAGGAATTGTATCTAGTTAACATTTCAATTTGTATGAAGTACAAACTTCGTTTATTAATCAAAAATATATGACGTATAATTGGTATTTGTTATACTTACTCACAAAAGCCTTTACTACGTAAACGGGACTTAAAACTCAACCATACACGCGTGACTTCATTCACGTTTGCCACAAACACTTCGGCAAATTTCCTGTACGATTTCAACTTGCGGCTGTAATGTTTACCGCCATGCACGAGTATGTAGGTTACGTAATTCTTATCGACATGATTCATAGATTAGAAATCGTGGTAGCGGTGATTGGCCCCGCCCGCGCGCCCGGCCCTTATCAGTGGCAACACAGTCATGAACGAGCGAACACTGAAGCCACAGGAAGTCGATTCATTTTAAACTATTGGTACAGTTTATACCTATGCATGATTCAATTCAGTGCCCTTCGATAACATATAGTTGTCAGAAGTGACGAAGAAATAATAAAAATAACGTTATAACTGTTTTAAATAAATTAAAACAGTTTATTGAATCATATGAAAAAAGTATATAAGTATGGATATACTTCGTAATAATTTTACTTTGCTATCAGAGATTTTCCCGCCGATACCCACCACTGCAACTCCTGTCAGCCAGGATCTACAGTGGCACGCAAAGAATTGGCACCGAGCTCAGGAGCTCAGCGAGACCCTTAAGGACATTAGCCTGTCTTCAACCCATCAAAATTAATCAGAAAGAAATAAGTAACAGGAGGAGTTGGAAATATAATTTTCCACTGCCTCCAGCAGCTTTACTTTGCTATCAGTGTAGTTTGGAAGTCTTCGTGGCAAATACAGCAATATTAGATCAACTTGATATTTTTTGTTTTTGAACCGCACTATTCCTAACCTTACAATCTGCTCTTACGAAACCTGAATCGAGCAAAGATTTAAATTCTCATGCTTATCTCAATGGTTACGATAAATAATACGCATACACGTAGAATGCCACCAATATAATTTTCTTATATTGATAATCCCAATCAAAACAAGGTGAATATGAAGTTTGCGTCGAGTGTTGATCTCGGGACTCAGAATTATATTTACATTCGCACGATGTGAACAATGTTGAAGGACTGGCGTTTTTGGCACATCTCTCATCACTCTTAACGAAATATTCTTTAATAACACGTGTGGACGAAAATAGAAAATGTAAACTTTCCCACCAATCGCATATTGGGCCGTGTGAATGTCTGATAATGCCGGATTTATGGGGCGTGCAGCTAAATATTTTGTGTTAGTGGCAGTATTTCGGGTACTAATTTAACAGGGTAACGTAGTGTTATTATTCTTCTAAGTTATATCGATGTGTATTTGCGATATAAGGTGATCGAAAATACACCATCAATTTAAAATAACAAATGACTATCACAGATTATTGGTATTATGTCATAGACAATGTGTTTAAAATACAAAACAATTATTTTCTGAGGAATACACATGACACCATTATTTCTTTGAAAACCGCAATGACGCTGTTCAAGCGTGGTGTAAATAATCCATTGCACTTTTAAGCAAAATCTTGTGACACTAGGTTGTTCTAAGAGGAATCTCATTTGCGTTTTATTTCTCATTTCGGAGGTTCATAAAGTGAAAAAGAGGAAAGAAAACAGTCTGAGTCAACGGGACACGGAATCCCGTAAAGAAGAAAACAAGTCAATTTCCAATTTCTATATGTCATGTGCGTGACTCTAAAATGAATGTCGTGCCAAACTTTACAACCGGCGACGTGTGATTACAACGGCAGATTGTTTAGAAAATTCCCTGTTGTTGTCGCTGCTTACTAATTGCTATCCATTTACTGCTCCGTACAGAATGTCGGCATTGTTGTCACAATGTTTATGCGAAACGTGTGTTGGAATTTATTCATCAACATAATTTATTGTTTTCTTCATCTATGTCTCTTCTCTTTTGTTTCGATGAATAATGGTATTGGTGTTAGTAGACCAGATGGTAACATTATCTTTACTTCTTATGATTGTACTGAAGGACTGTAAATGTAGGGTGCAAAATTCTTTCTTTTTTTATAGACTTGTGATGTTTGTTTCTATTTGCACTGCGCAATTCTAAATACTAATTTGATTGTTGGAATCAGACAATTATGTTACCATTTTAACAGTAAACATAATGCCTGATGTTAGTGTGCGGTGTTAAAAATAAAAAACTTTGTTACACGCTTGGATATATAATTAAACTAGGCTAGCTAGACAGGTTTGCGTAACCTGTCTAGGCTTTGATACACCACTACTAGCTATGAGCTCCGCAAAATTCAATGAATAATAAATAAATCCATTCGATTTAATATATTCAAGACTTTAGCGAAAATGGGGTACAACCTTTCTCATTCTGATTAACAGATGAGAAAGGTCGCAGATATTGGTTAGCTAAGTTCTTGTATATTATAGACATAATGCTCAACGCTATTTGTGGAATCAAATTATCGTTATTGTTTTCAGCTACGCGAAGATCATTATTGAAAATAGGCCTCCATGATTTCCATAGTGATCTGTTGGAAGAGGTCTGCACGCACAAACGTTCTTAAGTTTGTCCACCTTGTGGGTGGACTCCAAAGTAAAGCTTGCCAGTAATGTGAAAATACAGTTATTATAAATCCAGTTCAGCAAATATCAATAGACAATATAATCAAGATAAACAGCCAATGTACTTGCAATATCACATTTAATCCTCCCGAAATTATTGTTTAGTTTCGAAATTGGGTCTTTGTTGATCTTATAGGTATCTTTCAGATGTTTCATTATAAACTTATTGGATATTATGACGTGATAGAAAACGGGTTCAGAATAGTTCGATTAATATTTAATTTTGGAGGCGATAGTTAATAATGTTTGATTCAGTATGATTATGTTTAAAGCTATTTAAATGATGTTTAAAATAAGAACGAACATCTCGATATAGCCTCAGTGTAAATGTGACTCGCGGAGTCTTGAGTTCAATCAACAGACCGTCAGGGATTAACTTGTGACTCACTTTTCATATTGAAAATGCTAATAACTATGTGTTCTGGATACTCGCCAAAAGGGTGCACAAATGCAGCCGCTCATGATGTAATAAGCCAATACTTTTCTAAAATGTATATAAAAAAGATATCGGACTGTTTTCACGATTATTTGGGATAAAGGCAAAAACAAAAAATAAACTTTTACAATTAAAACATACTTTGAAAATACGACATTATTAGATAAATAGTTTGGAAAGTAAACACGGAAGCATCGCACGGTACAGGCAATTATTTTGTAACGAAAATTAAATGCTCAATTAATAGTAGTAACAAGTATAAAAGTTTTATTTTCTCCAGCAAAGTTTGCTTTTGCCAATTATTTGTTATGTGTGCCTCATCGCGCTACGTTGTTTGTTGGCAGAAACTTTGTGTAATAAAACGATTAAAATTGGATTTTAGTGTTATCGAGGCCTAGTGTGTGTGTGGTGTGACTTATGTGTAACTTATGTCTACTCTTCTAAAATTATCACGATTAATAGCTGCTTGTTAGTCATCGTGCGAAAGTTTTCGTGGTATAGCAAGCGAGAAACGAGATGCCGCGGATTTGATCCCGGAACTCGCAAATATTAGTCATGATATTTGTATAGAATTTGGTTCTTGTGAGAGTTTCGCACCGAGACGTATATTTGTGAGACGCACAAGTATTTTTATCGGGTCTGGGTGCTGGTGAAAAGTCTTTTATAGTTTCTGATGCACGAGACACAAGACTTAATTGATCTTAGTGTGGGGTCAGGACTATGTATGTGACTGTTGGGTGTCTTTATTTATTTCATTTATTTTGTGTATGCCAATGCCTATACCTACCTGTGACCTCGTTCTTTTTTTAATATAAAGATTTACATATATATAATGTTATGAAATTAGATTTAACATGCTACATTTGGCCTCGACATGCTAGAAACTTTGCTTTTTTATTGTATTCAACTTGCCTTGACATTGAATTAGTTCAGCAAAGAATCACACAACGTATCTACAAAGTATGGCGAACTATCACAAAATTCAATAAATAATATTCGACTTTCCCCATGCAGTGTCGTGACCTGATGTTTTTATTTTATAATTTTTAATCATCGTGTTGGGGTGTTAAATACCTACGTAGTTTTTGCTGAAATAATAATTTAAACCTTCGCGTACCATTGCACCTTTAAAAGTAAAAGGGTGTACGTTATTATTTTATGAAAAATTTACCATCCAAACAAACGAAAAATCGTCGCTTATTTGTGATTTTTTTGTTACATTATGTTTGAAGTTCTTAAATCCACCATCTCCCGTTTTCGGTCGCAGTCTGTATCTATTACGCTTCCGTAAAGCGTCCGGCTTAGTTATATCCTTTTTCAGTGTAATTGGAACGGAAAAATATATTTAGTCATATTATAATCTATAGAAATACATTGACAATAAAAAATTGCTTATTTTATGCTTTTTAAAACTTGCCATTGAGTAAACATTTATTAACAATTCAAGCTCATACATAAATTGCCACGTCATTTTAAATTTATGTATGCGAAAGTGTAAAATATTGGTAAATAAAATCACAGCGCGCAGTCCCGGGTCATAATAACTTGTCAATAACATTCTCATAATAAATTCCGCGCTAATATACCATCATATTTCAAAGAATTTCAATTCTCTTGAAGATGTGACAAGATGAACGTGAATTCTGTACAAATTCCTTCTCGTGTAAAGCCCTAACTAATACGTGCTCATGTGCACTCCGCGCTCGGTTTATCTATTGAAAAATAATGTGATTTATGTTATTTATGTTATTTATATTTTGAATTAATTTGGATAGTATTACGGATTTATAACAGCAAAGTGGATTAATTAAACAAAAATGTAAGTCACAGATATGACATACGAATTTATACTTTATTCCGACCATAAAATTATGTTCTCAAATATGAAAAATAAATTACACTTGAATGTAAAATTTAACGTAAGATGTAGCCAAATCCTTATTCATTTATTACCGCACATTTGCATAAAATTATTCAATGTCGTGTTATATTAAGCATCAACATTTTATAACGTCTTAATTTAGCATGGCTTTCACGCAAGTCTTCAACGTAACAAAAACAATAAAGACAATGAACGTTGATAATTGGTAACGGAAGCAGCCGAGCGCTGGGTGCGACCTTCCACCGGTGAATCACCATCCATGCAGACTTGTATCCGCCTTAAACGGCAACACGCTGTCATCAATAGCAGACAGATGTCGATGATAATTCCACCAATTAATTACCGCTGACGTTTGTAATTACTTGTAATTTGCGAGATTAACATCGCTTACCTTCTATGAAAATTGATTTTGTTTACTACGACCTTTCGAGTTTAGAGTGGGTAGTTGTTTTGCTTGGTTCATTTACAGATACGCAAAATGAGGATTAATTACATCTCTGATTACCATCTATTCTGCTATACCTGTTGGTGATTACTAAGACTCGGTCGGATTGCGATATCATGTTGTGAGGAACGCGTCATAGTGACTCACACTCGTCTCGTGTCTCGGGAACAGGCAGTGCATTGCATATCCAGTTACTTTATAGGACCGGCACAGAGATCACGATGATAACACTATGTGATGGGTTTTTCTGTTACATTGCATTGACCATTGAGTTCGGTAAAGAGATTTTTTCAAGCCGTAATAATGAAAATAAAACTAAGTGTTGTATTTTTCAAGAAAAATACTTATTTACCCATTTTTAAAATGTCTATACGAAAAGGCGCCCCAACGCGCCGATTTCCGAAACATCCGCCCTACCCGCAGTCGTTCTGATGAAGTTTTCATAAATACACTTACTACCGGCAAATGATCGGCTTCCGGCGTCCGTCATGGGGGTTCAATGTCTATTATCTATGGTTTGATTGATAGCAAACTTCCGCGCCCGGCCATTGATGCGCTCGCCCTACTTGCCGTACATGTCGAGCAGCCTCCGTGTCCTCGGATTTAATAACATTTTATAGAACACGATACAGTTTCGCCTCACTGGTTCCCTGTCACGTATCGGGTGGCTTCTGTTTGTATTGTTACTTTATATATTTCCACATAGTGTGTTGGGACATCGCTTTGTGGAAGCGTTGTATCAATACGTACGTTGCTATTGTTTAACTACGCGGACTAAGCATGTTTATGTTTATTTTAAACTGTTAACATATTGATATGCTTTCTAGATGATACGAATAATACTGTTAATAATTTTAATATATGCGAAATATAAAACTAATACATGTTAAATGCAATGTATTGTAACAAATAACAGGTTAGATATTTATCTTGATTCAATGCTTTCATCATCTTGTCATTTTCCAAACTTCGTTTGCATAATATTGCATTATGGTGCATAAATTTAACTTGTCTAAGTTGTGTGAAGCTAAAACTGGTGTGGCAGCTTGTTGTTAGTGCGAGTAGTATTGTATTGAGTAACAACAAAGGCACATGTGGTGCGTCCATGGCGCGCTGCACTCCGCGTCGGCTGGAAGCTGGCGGGCCGCGGCCAGCGCTGTACCGCGCCGCACTTCACGCGCAAGCCGTTTCCACTCCCTTGCAACATTATTCTCTACTTATTATATCTCAACATGCGGGTGTGTTGAGTCACTCGACCGCACAGGAACGTGGTATTGTTTCCCCGCATCACGACCGCGGAGCCTGGACGGCCCGCCTTTTGTCGACCCAACCTATTGTCTTTCACCTATTCAAATATTTTTTGTAAAGGCATCCGAATTGTTTTAGAATTTCACGATAGGCCAGTTGTTAATTTCCTTTCCTTTTGAATTCATTAACCGTTTTGTTGTGAACCTATTACCACAATTGGCCGACGCTATCTGGTGTCGTGTCCCTAATGTTACAATAGCAGTGAATCTTGGTCACTTGACAGTGTTTTCATCTCTATTGGTTCAATTGTCGGTTGCTCAACTGCCGGTGTGTTACGTAAGCGCCTTGTAATGTGCGGCGCGCAGGGCAAGGTTCGTTGCACTGACATCGCTGTGGCCAAACAATAATATTTGTCAATGGTGTTACTCATTGTAAACCAGCTTGCATTCAATTCTCACACTACGGATGTACTATACTCATTGTTACCGACGTCATTTGTACGCGATTGAGGGTCAAGAAAAATCAACATGTATGCGTGGTTGTTGCTGTTGGTCCGCGCCGTCTTGAATAAAGTGTGTTTGAATTAAAACTTATCGCAAAGTAATTGCTATTACCACATCTCGGGTGTAGACCGCTTTTCGATAACAATACGCAATTACTGAGTGATCGCCGCAGGCCGGTACAATTTATTACCTTCATAATTTAACTGGTTTGCTCTTGAATTATTGTGCATTGATTTATTCATATTCTAAGAAATAGTCGAATAACCTTTGAATGGTCGTACTAACAGCGACAATATTAATTCCCGTCTCGATAAGTTCGTTGAACTGTTTATACTGTTTTTGTTTCTAACTCGCTGTTCCTATATTTTTGGCATAATGAGTAATTAAATGTCAAAGCTATTATCGCTCCCATTTGCCGCTCTTTTTAAAACACTACGAGGGCGTGGAATTTATAACAGACATCTGATTTCATTAAAAAAAATATGCCCGCACGCGCTGGATTCATGAATAAATTTTAATTAGAAAGGCAATTGTTAACAGAGCTCTAATTTTGGTACTTCTAACTCCAGAGAGTTAGGTAGTTAGGAGTAGGTATACATACATCTAGATATTGTTAAATAACAATATGAGCTATTCATTATACCTATTACGCATGCATTACCGCTTGTGTAGGTGCAGTGGTACTTTTTATTTTGGTGAGTCACTCGCTCCGCTTATAGCTTGAATGTTTGCACAAAATGTCCCCCATAATGGGGGCGATTGTCTGGCCTGGATTGTTTCGCTTCGGGTTAACGACTGTCCCTGACTCCTTAGCCGGTCCTTCCTCGAGAAATTTTATTATTTTGTTGACACCGTTTTGTTAAAGACGTGTCATTAACCACTTTTTCCCCTGTTCCGAATGAAATGGACTAGGATATGTTTAGTGCTTTGGTCAATGAAAGCTTTAATAAAGGATTATTGTTTTGTATGTGTTTTAGGCTTGTGTCTTTTTTAATTTGTCATTAATGCTTTTTTCTTTAAAACATCAATAAATTTGTTAAACCTCTATAAATACACGATGATTACATTAGTATTTTCTCGCTTTGTAATTCTATACACTCAATGTAATATTACTGTTTATTTGATCAAAACGTTAATCAAAACTTTACATATTCATGTTTCTGCGTAACCACATGACTGGTTTGACCGCGAGATTGCATCGCACGACAGTTACGTTAACTACAGTTGAACTATGACATTCATTTTTATATTATTCGTAAAATACTGGATATTATGAACATATTTTTTTAATAGCGGTCCGGCCCGGCTTCGTCCTGGTGCAGATACTTTTTAGGTCTAGTCCACATTAGACACATATTATTTTGCGTATTAACTGTTTTACATTTAAACTTTAAGTCACGGCCGTCCAAGATACTGTTTTCCGTCCCGTCCCGTTACATCTCTTTTTTCTGTGTTCGTTGACGCGAGGCATGCAATTTTGTCCTCTTACATCCCAATACATTCGCTCTATATTCTATCCCTTTGAGTTTGAAAGAGTAGCAAACATACATGTTTGAATTCAATGCACATATCATGGAAACACCTGATTTTAGACACAAACGCGTTTTCGAGACAAAAACGCCTATGCGTTAATCCAGGATGTCAGCTATCTCCATACCAAATTTCATCAATATTGATTCAGGCCTTTGAGCGTGAAGAAGTAACAAACACACAAACCATCGCCTTTATAATATTAGTAGGATTACGAGTACAATTGCAACCAACCTGACGGTAAATGTGATGCGGTTCAAGTATCGGCTTGCGAGAAAGATTTATAACTATCTCTCATATACTGATTTCGAAATTGTTGTGTGGATCAGTTGTGTCAGTCAGAACATCCCATGTAATTTGAATCTTTTTACATTGGTAGTATCATTGCTTTTTCATAAAGACAGCTGTTCTATTTTCCTTAGAGAACTAGTTTTAAAATAAAAACATGAAAAATCCGAGAATCTAGTTTAATACTGGCTATAAGTTTCCAAACCACTAGAGCGTGTACAAGGGATACTAAGATAAGAATGACTGATTGATCCAATGTGATATAGAATATTTTTATACGAACACACTGAAAATTATTTGAAGGCTAAAAATACTAGGTGAATGTGTTTATACAGAACTCCGACCATAATAACTCGATCCAAAGAAACGATTTACTGGAATTATAAAATAAAGCAATACGAAGTGCCGTGAATTGTTTTTCCGCTGATTAATGTATATTATTCAGAGCAAAATTAAATAGTTAAGCATATTGATACTAATTACAGTAATATAAACTTTGTATGATAGTATGCACTATATCAGTTTGAATAAATTGAGAACAAAATAACCTTTTTTTTAGAATTTGAGTTCTTATTTCGCTATACTAATTTAAAATCAACACTTGTGTATTGGCCACGTTCATACTGCAGCATGTGAAATAAAAAGTAAGATTGGAGTACATTATGACGTGTTTGTTGATCGTCGCGTGGGATCTCTGTCTGCTAACGTAAGACGCCAGTTGTGCGTTAACGCAGTTTTCATTTAACTATGTGGTAGTTAATTGTAATGTTATTGGTTATTTATTTTTAAGAGTATTTAAAATTGACAAAATTTTAGTTTATGCTATAAATATCTTATGTATACAACTATAAATACTACTCGAATTGTTACGGAAAACTGTGTAAAGTTATAACAAGTAGATGCAATACATATTACAGTTTATTAATGTGCATACTGGAAACTTACTAGGAAAAACTACAATACAGACAAATATTTTTTTGTGGTTATGTTATTAATTCCTAAAATGAGTCATTTATTTATTACACTCGACAAGCAGGAAGTTGATTTATATATAATATATAAATAAATCAGCGATGAGTACTTACTCGCCACGAACATAAAACTAACTTTCATTTTGTCAACAACAAAGCTCCCTTTAAAACAGATGAAGTCATAGGCCTTTCCACTCCACGATTAACTTTAGAAGTAATAAAATTACTTGACACGTCCCCTCAAGCTATCGATATAATAAAGTATGCATCACAAGTAACCCCTTTCTGAACCGTATTCTAATTAACCCAATGCCCGTGAAAACACCCTTACTTGACCTTTTACTGAATCGATATTAACTGCCTGGTGGAGACGCCACGCCACGTATACACCCGCAATGGGCCCATAAATTTGTATTTTCCCAGATATAACATTATCTCAAATATACATATCCGTACCACATTCTCGTATCTTATCAGAATGTGTTTGGCCGTGATAGCGCAGACGGTAAATGATTTTGACAAATTAATTACAACGAAAACTGTCGACTTGATCTACTTACAATATTTTTCTTTCTTATCTTCGCAGTATTGCATGTGTGAAATTATCTACATTTTAGCGTGTTGTTAAGTGATGGAAGATAAGGCTTCAGTACATACCCAGCTGTACTGGCTAAGAAATTGAAATGCTGAAGACTCAAAAATATTTTCAAGTTGCACGGCGAAATCTCAAGTTTCACAGATGACCCAAATACTCATTCCGACATATGAATCAAACATATAGCTTTCATCGAGGAAATGGATTTTTGCACTTATGTGTGAAGTTGAAAGTGATTGAATCTGGAAAATGCCGGCGGCCCGTATATCCTTTCTAATAGAAACCGATATCTTCCTTACGCGCCCTCATGTCCTTTTGTTCGCCTAAAATGCTCACTCGGCGAATAAGGAGTGACGTCAAAGTTCGTTACGGTAATCACGGAACTCCATGTAAATTTGCTCTTACACCCGAATGCCTACTTCGGTTAGATAAGCTCTTAGAGGCAGTCGTTTATAGCGGAGCGAGGGGACGTTTGTGTGAAGTTTAACCTTTTCGTTTGCGACATTGGTGGCCTTATACTCCTTCCCGGAAAATAGGTCGGCTACATTACGTAATACCTCGGCTATTGGCCGCAAACTGCTTGGATGTTCAAGGGCTTATGTACGTGCATTGTTTTATTTTATTGCATGCAAATTCATGGGGCTAGTATGCATATATTTAGCTCGTCATGTGTAAACGAAATTTGCATGTTCTGTGGTGTAATTTAATAATGTGGACGTTAAGTTTGTCTACATAATTATTCGTGGTTCTTTAGTGAAAAGCTAAGTTTACGCCACTACAATGCACCACTCAGTTGTCAAGGTCAGACAATAGCGTAACCACTTAGTACCAAAGTTATTCCACACAAAGCATAACCATTTATTCCAAGTGGTGTCCTTGGTATAAAAACAAGAGAACATATTACATTAATATTATTTCTTCTTATTCGTTAATTACACATTAAGGGTATGAAGTATTTGCAACTCTTATCCTTGGAAGGATGTTTTTGTCGTGCAATATTTGCTTGATCACATTATTGTTGTTTGTTTGCGGCGCTTACAGGCTGAATGGGCCCAATCTTATCGAGTGTGCGCGGCTAGAAGGGTTCTTTAAGGCTTCCTGCCAATTGCGGCGGGAGTACCTTTTGATGGCACAACAAGATATTAGGGAGGGTGAAATGAATGTTAAAGTTATGGTACGGTATTTTTTGTTCCAGTTGTCAATATTTCATTGGAACATACGATTAGGTACTGTAGAGTATAGGCAGTTTGTGTGTGTGTGTGTGTGTGTGTTTTTTGAATTGGTTCAATAAAGTAATCAATTTTGGTAGTCATGATTGCGCCTGACGCTAAGCACAATGCAACCTAAATAGTGTCTCATGGCGAGAGGTGATATTATATCGGATTGCTCTAATTTAATTTTAATTCCCATTGTCTTGTACTGGACAGTGGTCACGTTCCAAGCGGATACAAATATCTTACAATAGATAGAGTGCCTACAATCTAAATACATATATTTTAAGAATTGTATGAATGAAGACATTATTGCAATAACTCGGTCATCTCGCAGTGTTACATCCCATATTGTATGACTGTGCGATGCTGTTCGTCCTAGATACAGTTTCAGTCATGTATTCATTTACGTTTGGTAACCGGAGAAAGTAAAGCTTAACCGTTGAAATACATCATGAACGTCACTGTTATTTAACCAATTAAAATTGTTTTAGTTTTTATTTTCGTATTGTTAATTTAGTGTAATCTGTTCCTTATTTTGGTTTTTATATCGTTTGCTGGCTTCTGAAAATTCTTTAAAAAAGCCATATGCTGTTGTGTACACAAAACGAGATAATTAATTTACTAGATTGAGGCTCATAATTTTAGAGACCAAAAACAGCACTTAATGTGCAAAAAATATTATGCCAACTAGCATAGCACAGACTACTGGGAGTAGTTCCAAAATTCGTGTCGCAATTTCATTAACTTACGTGCTTAAATAGTGCTACACTTTAGGGAATAAATGAGACGTTACACCCTAGATAAAGCAAACAGGTCTAGCCTGGATTACAACGTGACCTATTTTGCCAGTGACGAGGAAAATATGGTGCAAAATGTCGCCCGTACGCCTTTTCGTGTCAACCAATTGTGGTGCCGCAAAGCCGGTAAAAGCTGGTGGTAATTTTGTTAGCATTTTGCGCCTTGACCCGTGAACACTAAACAACATCATCTCGGAGATTATTGAATGCTCTTGTTACGTCTAAGCGCTCGCCAATTATGCTGTCGAATAAAGTCAATTATGCGATGTAGATTGACTCAGTTCGCGGAATTGTGCCGTTTTATTAACTTTGGTGTTATAAGTTTAGCTAGCTTTTGCTCTAAATTGAGTTCTGTTATGTTGTAGTAATAATAAGTTTAAAATATATAAAATTTAATTTAATACGCTCAGATGTAAATTCTATTTAATTTAATCTTCTTTCGTCTATAGGTACCGAACTAAAATCCCCGACGTAAGCAAACATCGACTGTGTCCAGCGTAGTGTAAACGGGCAAGTTTTAAGCTGCGGGTAAATCTGCAGGTATCTCAGAATAGATGGAATCGATCAAATCACTGATTCGTCGATAAGCCGACCGCGTTGAAAGCGCTGCTGACCGCAAGGGCGGCGAGAGAGGGACCCTTGTCAACTTTGACACAGGCATCGCAGGACTTTGTGTAATCCCACAACGGAAATGGAGCTGTTGTCGATACACAATCACTAACCAAAAGCCGCTCGACAAATGTCAACCGCTTGTTACAAAGTTATTTGCAAAATTTTCGATACTCGGCTCGTTGCATCGTCAAATTGACCCAGTCAATGCAAATCGAAAGTCAAATACATTATTTGATGCAATTACCGTCGGAGTAACAATCAAATTTAAATAACGTTCTGTCAAATTATACGTGCAGCAACATTGGAGTGGGGGAATATCATTACATGTGATGAGACGGTGATATTGTATGTTTTCATATCTGACATTATGACGTGTGTCTAACCCTTTTCACGTTTTACAATTCGCTGATCTTGTCCCTGATGAATATTGATATGCCTCTTTTCAAACCCTCGTGAAGTAGCTTTTTTTATATTATTTTATTGAGTCACTTGCCTTAGAAGAGATCTTTGTGTCGATTGTTCTTTGAGTATCTGAAGTTGTGTTGGTTGTTGAAACTTGTTTTTTGTTTGCATTGTTTTCGACATTGTTTACTATAATAATTTTAGAACATCAAAAGGCGAATTATGTAGTGATACATTTGTATTAAGAATTTTTCAACAATGAAAGCAATTCTTGACGTTACCGTTACTTGGCATCATTGTTATGATGTTAAAAATAATCATTTATTACTATAATTAGACGAAGAAATAATCCGTGTGAAAAATACGCAATAGTTTCTTAAGAATCACCGAGGTGCCTTTTGAGGCTTTTAGAAGGATTCATTTCTCCGAAGTTATTATCGCGTTATTTTCCTTGAGTGGAGGATGTAATTCCTTTCTGATTGCCTCAAGGATATAAATAACGCATCGCAATACCGCATGTATTTCGTAAATATCGAATGCTGTTACGTTAATATATGATGTTTCGGTGTCGGTGTGTTTATTTATGAAACCGCAGCGTGTGCAAGGTCGTTCGTCATGCGATTCATTTCCGTAATAGGACTTGTTCTTCGATATCGTATGCATTATCTTCAGTGTCATAAGCATTAATCTTGTAAGTCTTCGCAATTTCATTGTTATTAATGTTGTTGGTTTCCTTTTACGAAATATGTTCGTATTCCGATAGTGATCATTCATTTCCTTTCTTTAATTCAAGTTGCACATATTTCATTTCATTTATTTTGATTTACTAGATTAGCATTTATTATTGTGATTCGATCTTATACTGAAGTTATGAGTGCAAATTCAGCAACGTAGCGGGTCTCAACTGTATAATTTATACTGTACCAACTAACGCGCAGAAGTTTAGGAGTTACAACGTAAATATTTTCAGGCTTAGCGCAGGTTTAATACAAACTCAATGTTAAGCTGGTGTTTATTAAGTGTTCACAAATATTATGTTTGGTTTTACGTTACCCCTTTGTTTCTCGCGAGTCGCGACGATAAAATAGCTAACTTGTGTATGGTGACCCTGCCTCACTTAATTTCCCAGCTATGTCTGTGATTGCGTTATAATATTAGTCGTCCTATAGGGCAAGTACTTGAAATATAAATTACTTGAAGGCAACGACGTGATTTTGCGAAAGAAAGAAACCCTCGCTTTATTCTACGTATGCGTCGGAATTTCCCGCATTCTAAGCGGCAATAAGGCGGCGTCGAAGCGGTCGTTTTGTCGGTGGAACGAAAACCGAGAGGGAATCCACGCTTTATTACTGACGTCGACTGCGAGTTAACGCAAGATAGCTGTCTTGATGAGAACGATAATTCTGCAGCGACGAAAGGGCGGTCCGCACCAAACGCGACCCCAACATAATTCAAAGTGTCGCAGATTGGCAATCACTTCACATTAATTTATTTCCCCCACGAAACTGCAATTCCTTCTGACAAATCACGCTCTTTAGACCGCTGACGCAAGGAAACAGGGACGGATCTAATGTTATGATAAAGTGTTTCATTGCCGGCAAAAGAGAATGGGGAAAATGCGGAAAAGTTCACAGTATCTAATCGCATCTAGTCGTGCAACGGAACTTTAGTATCGGCACGCGAACGTGTGTACTAAATTCATTGTTCTAACTGCACTATAAAGGAGAAGTTTACTGCGGGCGCACGTGCTGCGCGCCGCTCGCGCTAATCCCATGATAATCCCACCCGGAAAAAACTAATAACCTTTGTTATGTTAAGATGTTTGCACTGACTTCACGAGATGTTTGTCGGATTATCGTGCGCACTAACACTAGCCCGCTTTAATAAACTAAACCCACTGTGGTGACTTACTCGGCGCGGAACTGTGGCGTGAACCTGACAACTGCAAGCCGGCGATGAGCGGTATGTGGTTTATAGCAATAGAGTTTGTGTGAAAATTATTTCATCGGTGCCGGCAGACGAGAAATGAACAACCGCGTCTCAATTAAACTTGACCGCCTCGGGGCCTCGGTTGTCGCCTCGCTTTGTGTCTACGTGAAATACGAGTTTTCTCTCCGGCAAAGCAGATGCATGTGAATGGCTAACGTTTGAGATAAAGCTTTTACCATTTCTCAAGGAAATTGTGTTGCGGAGCCAGGTTATTTTTAAACATTATATATTTTTAGAATGATGTTTATGGTTATTTTTAAACAGATTACGTGGCCAACGTAATAAATTGTTATTCCGGTAAAGAAGTCGTATTTCTTGAGGCGCCAGATGGTCACTTTTCGTTTCGAGTATGCATGAAACAGTTGGGAATGTATAATTAATTGTACGAAGCGCAAAGTTAATTTACTAATTTGCAACAGAGACTCTGTTTAATTGTGTAAATAATTCAAAGTGAGTAATTAATTATTCAAGTGTACTAACATTGCCGAGAAACGAGCCATGTTAATGAGAAAAATTGTGTTTTTACACATAATGAACGTTGACCATAAAGGTCGCAAGATAATTATCTGATAAGAAAAGAATGTGCGTAGTACACGCTCAAACAAGCATAACAAATTACTAAGATAATTTTACGTAAGTTTGAGTGAGGACACATTACATCACCAATTACAGCATACCTTATTCAATAAATTTATTCATTTTCCGATGCAGCACACCATAAAGCAGACAGGAAGCTTTATTTCATCAATAATCTTTTCGCGCTTCTCAAATATTTATCCTGCCCCATCGAATATGAATAAATTTTGAATTGTATAAATAAGCAATGAGTGCACGCGAGAAGCCACCGGTCTCGCAGCAGCTTGCTAAATCAACCGGACAGGTTAATTCTCCTGTCGGTTGATTGCATGCTGAAATTACATAGACGTAAATTCGTATTAGTAAGTGGTATTTATTAATTTCAACGGTACACTGAGCTAGGAGTGCGTTGAAGGGTTGCAGCCAATTATAAGTTGTGTTCCCCGGGGCCGCTGTCGCATTACATTCTCTTTCGAATGATGGAGATGGCTGGATGTAGTCGTTGAATGCAAATTAGTTGACAAATTATTGACTAGACCTCTGTGGAACTGGGTCAGATTCCGTCTCGTTGATCTTTAAGCTTTGTTGCAGACTAAATTTAATTTATTTGAAATTGGATCTTACAAGAGTTGATTGCTTTGTTTTGAAATATGGTGGCATTTTTAATTATCAGGCAAAGTATGTGTTTTTTTTAACTTTTACATGAGGATATTTTCTTTTGTCAGTCATACAGGTTATCCCTCAAATATACTTACACAATAATTATTTTAAGGGGTGATTTTTACTCATATGTATTGAATATATAAAAATTGCTATTAAAAAAAGCATAGAATAGTAAGGCAAAGAGGGTTCAACAAATTAATTTACCAGCATGAGATTGAAGAATTCTGTCATACCATTTAACACTAATTAATTAGTCTTAACGAACAATTCAAGATTTCAAGATTATATTTTCGAGTTTTTATTGGTACTGAAATAAAGGTAAATAAGATGCAGTTCTCAATAACTGTATATCGAAGAGTAATAATAAAGCACTTATTTCCTCTCTAATCACATACAATCAGCAGCACACGAGTCCAGTACATTCATTTACATTTCCCTCTTCCGCCCAGCCTAGCGTTAGGATATATCTTTCCCACAATAACCGGCCTTTCCTATACGAACGTCATAAACATCTATTAGATAACAGGTAGCGTTATTGCGATAACTATGTTCAGCTTGGCAACCGCCGCGCCGTGTAATAACTGGATTTTTCAATGTACAAATTATTTTAACGGCTGCCTTGAACCCATTAAATGTTTAGGTGTTACGTCACTTTTGTGTAGTTTTCGTTCTGTTTTCTGCCTGGCTAGATTGTGGAAATTGTTTTAATGTAATTTTAGTGGTTGGTTTATATTTAATTAGTGTAGGTCAAGGCTTTGCGTGAGCAGCGTTTATCGTCCAGATAGCATGTGGTGGATCTGGCAGGGATCGCTGTATTCAGACTTTTAGTCGAAATCTTCAGCATCCGATATGCTGTTGATGATATGACTGATCTATGAAAGATAGAGTTTGGATAAGTAGAGCGGGACGTCCAGCTAAGTGTTATGATATTAATAATGGTAGGTAGTAAACTACGAGACAAAAAAGAGATTAAATGTTTTCTTTTAATTAAACTAAAAATTGAATGGTTATCTCTTCACAAAGAGCTTCCGTTCACGTGGGAACTTTATTACGAATACAGGAATTCCTAGAAAATTTACAAAGAAAAACGTTTTGTATTCAATTACTACTTGTTCCTGTAATTTAAACGGATGGAAGTGAAAAGAAAAGAATCGAAATTTATTTCAAATATTGTTAGTGTGTTGTAATTGAATACACGTGCGTACGGCGTAACCACTCGCCGTGACCTTTAAGGTGTAGACAGCGGACATAACCCATACAAGCAACCTTTCACTTCCCGTACTCATTGCCGTCTTGATGTAGAGGTTATAGTGTTACTTGCCTTTTTACCGATTACGCGTCACATTAAATACCTCATTTAAATAAATTCAGATATTATCCCAAACTCAAATTAACAAGCTTCTGAAAATACAAACGGAAATGTTTTGTAACTTGACATTTTGTACAAAAACTTAAGTAATTGGATAAGCTAATCAATACATATTACTTAACTATTGATTATTTGAATATAAATTAAATACATCGCGAGAATTACGTCTATAAAAAGCTTAAATGAACTCTATTCCGAATCCACTTATAATTAACTAGAAATCCCCGGTCCATAATAATTTAATGACCACATCCCTTGCAAAATATTCGACATTCCCAATGGATTTACCTGCGTCTAACGACCGTCACATTCGAATGTCTTATTGTTGAGTTCACAATGCGATTACACAATGATATTCTTCCTACAGTCGTGGACAACCCTAAAGTTTCCTTTAATGAAGAGCGGTTGGGACTCGTTTGTCAACCCTAATGGTCTCGCCTTAAAACAAACTTGACTGATATTCAATTGTGCTGAAGGGACGAACGATGCTCGTGGTATTAACTTCTGCAAGTAATTGTTTAGTATAATTTGTATGAAAGTTAATTCCTCAAAGCGTGAGTGAAATGCATTGTGTTCTTGTTATAAATAAAAACCGTGTGATGTGTTCTGGTGTATTTTTAGATGAACAGTAAATGTGAATTCTTTTTATGAGATCATGAAAAATGAATATGGGTTACCCCATGCTATATTGATTGCCCAAGTTATTTTGATCCGTAGTGGTTGCCCGCTATGACAAAAATTTAAGCTAATTGTTTGTTGAAAACCTTCCCAATTTATTAGTTATTCCTCTTTTATATATATATATAGATATACATAGACAATGTTGCACAAGTTCCTAGTAACAATGAAAAAATGTGGTAATTTTTCTAGGATGTTCAATAACTAAAACAATCTCCTTGTTTATTGCTTTAAAATTTTCTAATTAAACCCAAGGAATATTTCACTTGTGGTTAACTCGTGCGTTATCAGAGAAACACATTGAATGAAAATGAGTTGGCAGTGCGCATCTGCATTCTCTTTCTATTTGGACGGCGGCGTTACGTGAACTGATTATCGTGCGTTGAACCTGTGTTTGATTTAAAACGTAGTTTTATTTAACTCTCTAGTCTATTTGTTCTGATTATATTATTATCTCTATTTTACCTAATAATACTTCACCGTTTGTTTCTAAGACTTTTGTGGAACGAAATGTTGTCTGTGTGATTTTGTGAACTACCAAATACGTTTATTAATAATGATATATTAGTTTTACTAGTATGGGATAATTGTAATTTAATTTTATGTTGTCTTTTCTCTACTTTATTTTTCCTTTATTTATTGACACATTTATCTCATTAATCATTCGCTCATTTTATACTAGGTTTCCTGTAGGTTATTTCTATTCGTCCTGTAACCGAAAACTCATTGTATCCACGAATCAAAGCTATGGATTTCGGCTGTAGCCTCTATTTCACTAATTTGATATATATACCTGAATTTATAATAAATGTAATTATATAAAATATCCCAACTAACCCCAATTTCCGTTGCAGCAACAAAAGACGAGCCCGACGGCGACAATGGCGAGTGCCGCGGGCGGCAGCAGAACGGCGGCGGTCGCGGCAAGCTGCCTTACAACGGCTACTCCGAGGAGTGCCTCGACCGACTCGAGCCCAATGGAAACATACCTAATGATAAGGACTCGCATTATGGTATGTTAAACTATGTTATATCTATAGGTCTATAGGCTACCCTGTGATACAAAACATTTTTATAATACGGTATGAACGTAGGCTGTTGGTGGAATACTCAAGGAAAATCTACAGGGCTTTCCTGAAAACTATGAATGTTACTTTTTTAGGGTAAAATTAGTAGTAATTATCATTTACTTGATTATAAGCCTTTGTGGCGTAGTGAGTTAAAAAGCTGCGTTTAACACGAAAAAACTGCTTATAAGATCCATTTTTGTTTTGGGTCCGGGTGTTTGTGAAACAGAAAGTATCCTGTTTCTGATACACACGACAAAAGGCTTGTAATTTAAAGAGAGGTTAAGAATCCTGATTTTGGACTATGTATTACTACGAGTATTTATTCATTAATGTTATATTTGTAGTTTCCTCCCAAAAGAAAAACACGAGGTTTTTATATTTTTTACGAGACACAATTTTTTACCTATTTCGATAAAAAATACATGTATGATTTTACTACTCGTATTATTTTAACCATGTTACGTGCCGTTCTCTTTGTATGATGGATGAATAACTTGTCACTTTAGTGTCGTATGCCACTATTGCTTTTGATCTAACCATTAATCTTACGCCACTTTTCCTTAGCTTTGAAATGTTGTAACTATTAAAATAAACTTTTGTTGGAGATGTAGGAAGTACGAAAATATTTCGAAATATCATTATAATAAATAGATCTTACATCAATCGAATACATTGAAATTATAGTGACATAATAAACATTTATATTTCCGTTTCGGAATGGTATCTTTCCGACCCAATGTACAGTTGTTCCTCTATAAAATATGAAATTACGTCTTTGATTGGCGAATTCTCTTTGACGTAAAAGCTTTTGAAACTCCGTCATGGCACTGAATCTCGAGATATTGGAAACTTTTTAATTGATTTCAGTTTCTTCAGATATCTTGATTCCGTTCCTTATTCATCAATTGAAGAAGCGATGAATTAATTTAAATACTATTATGGACCAAATAATTAGCTGCGGTCATATTAGCATATTTTTAATGTTACCTAAATTTATTACATCTTTAATCCAGTCTTGGCCACAAATGATTTCGTTAGTTCCAATAAAATATGATGAATTTAACAAAACATGTAGGTATTTTCTGTATTCCACGAAAACTATACAAATATCGTGCCAATTTTCGAATATATGATGTTGAATTCTATCATCATAACATATTTGATTTAATGTACAACTGAACATTGTATAACAAAAGCGTACGTATCTAGTCTGAACTGTCCCTCACATATCACAGCTGGAGCAACATCTGCGTTTCCTCATACCCTTACATACTAATCATAAACAAACAATATGTCCAAATTATAGTATATTTGTTTTACAGTTCATTCGTAGAATTCTATTTATTTCGACATGCTTCATTCTTTGTCAAGTGATTTTCATTTTCCTGCCCCCAAATAAAACCTTAATTTCAACTTAATCTTGCTTCCTCGTACTCGTCTTTTATCCCTTTAACGATACAATGTTCACGTGAGTTCCGTGTAACGAGTTTCCTTATATATAGAAGCTCTCACCTTCGGCTCGCGTATAAAGTATTATATTCCATAAATTGGTTCGGAGCTAAGTTCGATCAAAAGATGCCTCGTAAACTGTTGTTGTAATAAAAGTTTCATACAACGTTGGCCAATGTACTCATACGATATCATTGAATACAGAATGTATTCAAATAAACCATAAGAGGAAGAGTATCGCGCAACGTCGTAAGCCGTATAAAATGTTTGTTTAGTCAGCGCTGCGCTAGTTCAGAACTCGGGACCCCGTGTGTTCAAATATTGTGTAAACAATTCCGGAACTTGTCGTGTAATGTAGTAATATTTTAAAAATAAACTGAGGGATATTTTAAGAGTTATCAACTTGAGGTATACAAATATGTGTGAGTGTGATGAGGTCCGTGGCACGGGCGGCTCGTGACAGCTCTCCTGCCCGCTGACATGCGTAAATAAACGCATTTTGGTAAATGTTTACAAACCAATCAGAGGGCGCGCGCCACAACTCGATACTCGGAGATTTTTGACTCGTTTGTTGGTTCTGTCATACTTTCGTATGCTTATTTTTTTTTGTTTGTACGTCTGTATAACTTCCGAAGAGGAATTCTCGTTTAGTATCTTCCGTTTTTACGGAAATAATAAACATGTAAGATTATTCCAATGTATTTTAAATGTAATAATAAAGTTGCATTGAAGCCGTTCACGAGAGTTACACGTTATAATCAATACTAAGCAAATGTTCACGATTTCCTAAAAGTTTTTGTGTTTAAAGATTTTCGTGAAGAATTGTGTGATACATTGGGACGTCAATAAGGTTTCGAGAGTAAGGCCTTGTCTCAATAAGATAAGAAAATATGCGCACACAGCGAGTATCAAGGCGTCCAAACTCCAAACTTTGTTTTTCTATCGCCAGCGCTTTATTGAGTTATTAAATTGCTAAGTAACTTTGTCTGTTTTCGTAAGATACACGAGGATTGAATGTTGTTTATCTGAAGTTGTGTGTTTTTATATGATTAAAGTTGGTGCGGGGGTGGCAACCCGAGGCCTCATCTAGTTTTAAATGTAAACATGCTATTTCCAGTGATAACAATCGTGTAAGCGGTCTGAACAGGTACGACCGCTCTGGAAACTTGTTGCCAGGGAATAGTTGTAATTACAATCTGTAATCTTTACAGGCTGTGAATCATTTATGTATGTTGTACCACTCATGTTCTAATGCCTGGGAAGTAATAAAACTGGAATTAGTAGTATAGTTTATTAAGACAATCTAAATTTATAAATATACACAATAAAAAACACGCCTTTTTTGTAGAAATAGGTTCGTTATTATGATTTGAATTTATTTTTTGCGTCAATAAATTATACTTCAGTATGTTATCCCAATATGCCTATGTCCTGTTGCGCATTCATGGGTTTTTAGTCCCACGCGAAAATTTCCAAGCTTACGAGTATTTTAAATACTAACGAACGTAATTACAAGTACTTGGATCAGCTCGATCTAAAAGTGAAAGGTACCTACGCTTTTGTTCAGTCTTTTCGAAACAATCGCCAATTACACAACTGTCTCAAAACTAATTATTTACACAGTATTTTCCGCAAACTGATTCGCTCCGGCGATATTCTGCAATGGTGTAATTCTAGACTGAATTTCAGTGATTAATTAAACGAGGCTATTTATAGAATCTTGTATTTACGTAAACTTTTGATTGTTTTGTATTTACCATTACCAACATCGTTAATAAGACATATTGCGCCTGTAGTACAGGCTGCTCTCCTGGCGATGTTTTCTTGAAAAATTGTTTAATTGATAACAAATAGCGTTAAAGCACAGATTCAAAAAAAAATAATACCATAAAGCAAACACAAATATTCTCGGACAAATTACATTACCAAATAAAACATCATTTAGTGGACCTGGAAATAGAACACAATATCGCTGTCGTATAACACGTGTATTATTTAGCGATATAATTCCATCAGTTATAGTTGTAGTACTACGTACTGTTATAGCTAATTTATATCTACTACATCAACAGGCGGTCTAGGTCATAAAACCTGTAAGCTCAATGCCTAATACAATATGAATATATGTTTTTATAACAGTGAAATAAGAGTAAGGATGTGAAAGAATAGTGGTAAACCTAATTTTCATGTGCTCTGTTGTGTGTATTTAAGTACCCACGATTATATTCTGTGCTTATTAGGTAACTATAATCCGGCCGCTCAGAGAATGCGTTCCTGAAAGGTTGTAATCGAACGGACGACGTAACTTTGAAGTGTCGTTGCAAATGCAACGACAGCAAATGTAAATACATTATCGAACAATTTTATTTATTTACCCTACTTACGAAATAAAACATCATAAAAAATTAAATAATATGTAAATTTAGGTTAAATTTTATCACTTTGGACTAAATTTGACGGTTAATAAAAATAAAAATATTATATTTATAAGTTCATACCACGCCGTTACAAGGTTATGTCAACTGTTCATTTCTGGAGTGATGTGGCCAAAAAATAGCAGATTATTATAACGTTATTTTCCGTTATAATATAAAATAATACATTTGTGTTTTTAATAATGTATAACGTAATAATTAAACGGATCTAACTCTTTATTTCACCTGGCAGCAATATAATATCTTTCAAATTTGTGAATTTTATTTAAATTTGGCATTGAAGTTTACGTTTTTATTAAAATATTTTAAATAAGAACATTTAATATTAACTTATTTACTTATAATTGATTTAATAATAATAAGAATCAAAATTAAAATCTGATCTATAATATGATACTATTTAAGCGGCTCAGTGGCGCTCCTTTTCTTATTATTTGTAATTAATTGTTTGTAAATATGTTGCCATATTTTATAATAAATATAATTATCACCTTGTTGTTTTGTATATTATTTTAACGACATGAAAATGTAGAATGCAGACAATAGGATATTTGACGGTTGTGGAAATAAAATATAAAATGTGTTGCATTATTATGATAAGTTAGTAAAAGACAATAATATTTGGTATTTTTATTTACATTTATATAAATTGTAAATATTATAATGATCTGAAAGAAGTTTGTAAGTTTTTATTTATTGATTAAATGTAACAAAACAGGATCGGCTGTCCTTGTGCAGCGTGTGACGTCACAATGTACAATTTTATTAATTTCTGCCACTAAGATCATTCACCAATTGTAAAGTGTGACGTAAATTTTAAAAAGTCACGTGACCAACCGTTTTGGTGACAATATTTTTAGTAATAAAGAAAAACATATTTATTCGTCATAAAGATCTCTTTAAAAATATATTAACAGTTGGAAGATTTAAAGAATGATTATACCTAGATTTTAAAACACTTAATAGAAAATAGTCAAGTATCCAATTATTCTAACTTGCTACTTTTACTGGGAATAATTCAAAAGTTTAGCAAAATGATAATTATTTCCCATCACTACTCATGATCAACTGACATGTGTCAGGAACGCATTCTCTGAGCGGCCGGATTATAACCCTCAATATTTCGCGTTTGGGAAATTACCAAGTCCATCCGATCTGGGATCTTAGATTAGTAAAGATATTTAGAGTCTTATAAATAATCTGAATCTGAATCTGATGGCTAATAAATAATCTTAACACTAAAGTAAAAAAATATCCCACCAAAAACATTTTCTTGTAAAATGTTGCCAAGACGCTCACTATGAAAAAGTTATCAGATCTGTTGCGGAGCCTAGCTTCTTACTCTTCCCGTCCTAACTCAAGACAAGGCCTTACTTCACAAACTGTATACCTTAATCAAAATATAATGTGGCTTGGCCATTTGGCTACATTCACGTAGGCCTACGGTGAAAAAATTATCACTATTCATTAATTTTCTGTTACACAATAGTTCTTCTAGTAACGAAACCGCCAAGCCACGCTACTTTTTATCCCGAAAATATGTAGTGTTCCCATGGGATGAGCCAGGAATTCAAATATACATATATGCTACTCTTTTAATTTCGAATGGATGGCACGGGACAGAAGAGGACAAGATTGCATGCTTTTCGTCATGGGAGAGAACGGGATATAACGGGACGGGACGGGAAGTACAGGAAAAGCAATATAGTCAACAGCGGTCGCATTGAGTTTAAATATAAAACAGTACGCGAAATAATATGTTGTTGACATACTGACTGGACTGGACTCAGAAACTATCTGCACCCGGGAGAAGCCGGGCCCGTTACTGAGAATATATTTTTGTAAGTAAAGAAAATACCATCGGTTAATAAAACTCTTATTAAGATAATAAGCTAAGGAAAGAGTACAAACTCTTGTATTTGTTCGTACATGCGCTCACTACACATTTCCACGAGGATCGTAATGAGTGTAATGTTGATGCTAAAATTATACGTTAGCTAATTCCGCTAGCGTTGTTAATATGTTGTTATGTAATAGTATGTCGAATTAATGCGGTAATAAAATATATATGGAATAAACTAATGCTTATGAAGTAAAAGTACATGTGTAAGATGAAAGCGAGTCCTCAGATGTTGAAGCCATAATTTATTTCTATTGTAAAATCTTCACTGGAAATAAAGATTTTATTTTCAATTTTAATCGAGTTTAGGTATAATACATATCATGATCATTTATGTATTTTCGATATTATAATAAATAAGCATAACTTGCGGTATTAATAAATTATAACAGATGAATGTGAATTAATTAACGATGTATATTCATACTTCATTGAAACTGAAAATTACTTAACACAATAACACGCAACATACGTGTATTAATCAAATGCGTGTATGACGTACATGCGTTGCCTAATAGTTAGCAATTTACTCTCAGCGCGACGTCTCCGGCGTAGGAGAATGGCAGCCACCAATTATGCCCTATTTCGCTGATTGATACTCGCGCCAAGGGACTCTGGGACTTAGTAATTAACGATACCTACATGCCGCGTTTCACTAGTTCCGCGTTTACCGTGGTCGCTTTGAATCATTTTCAGAGGTTATGTAAATTTTGTATGTGGAGATGACGGTATGTAAATCGGTGATTGGAGATTTTAGGATTTTGATTTTTTTAAGAGTGTGTTAAGTATTAGTGTGTACAAGGTTTCCTATAAATTGTGGTTGTTTAGGCTTGCAAATATTTGTGGGCCAGATTTACTAGGGTTGGCGGGCAGATGAAAACTATGAGACTAGTGCAAAATCTAGTTTTAAATTTTAAAACCTTTAATAATAAATGTAAACGTTATTAAAAATACAATAAGAATTATAATTCGTGATTTAATATGCCCTTCGTTATAAGCTTAATAATCTAATGAGGTGCAAAGCGTAAACCACGTATAAAATATTTCTATATGATCCTAAGACACCAATGCCACAAACAAAAGTGCTTTTAATATTCAAGCATCGTTTTAATATAACATGTTAATACAATGAAAATGTACAATACGGGAACAAATGAGTCAATCATACGCGAACCGAAATGAACAGCGGCGCGTCGTCGGCGCGAATTAATCATGACAAATGGACCCACTTGCGTTATTCAGACCATCCGATGATTTAATTAGAATTAATTACTTTATAATTTCACATTTGATGTACGATCTCGTTTTAAACTTTCTAAATGTTATTCGTTGTTTATTGTGTATTATTCAAAAGGTTTAATTACTTTATCTCATTTATATGTTGGGTAAACAGAAAAACAGCAGTGGTTTTTGGTTCTCGCCGCAATACCGCATTATGCTGAATTCATTATCTATCTCTATTACGATACACAGAACCAATTTAATTAAAATTAATTAAGCTGTAAAATGGCAAGTATTAACGTTTTTATATGATATTATTATTTCTGTTACATTTGTAGGGTTTAAAATGTATAATTTAACTCCAAATGCTTCTAATTACTTATGTTGTCCTGGTACTTTTCAGCAATAATTTATTTTTATATAATTGTAACGTTAAACGCGACTCATTCTAATTAAATTAAATTAAGCGTTTCATGCCCTTTTGTTCTCCATAATTAATGACCAGTAAACAAGTTGGTGAAAAAACAAAAGCTCTTTTAACAAGGCCTTTGAATTTAAGTAGAGGTAAGTATGGCCGCATCATTGTGTTGCAATATATGAGGGTATTGTTCTGAAAATGTTCCACATAATTCGAAAAGTTTGCTAATTGGGTCGCGTCACAACTCACATGTCACATAACACAATTATACTATTGCTTAACTCGTGCCGCCGCCGGTTTGGCGGGCCTTTTCAGCCAAAACACGGGAATACGCCGGGTTAGTGAAATTATTCATAATTGTGTGTAATTTGTCGCCGATGTTTTGGAGGCTTTAATTTTTGTTTGTGAAACTGGGTTTGGAGTGCCAGTTGTATCATTCGGAATTTTTGTAACAGTTTTATTAACTGTCTCGATGGCGTAGTTATACAACGGTACGACTACAAAGCTGAGGTTTTGGGTTCGAATCCCGGGTCGACCAATGTGATATTGGGTTTTTCTATTCATTACCAACCCGGAGTCAGGAATTCGTGCCCGATATGGCAATAGGCTCGCCCCCTATCACATCTTGGGACGGAAGATACAAGGCAAAATGTAGGTGTCCTGGTGGCGCCTCGGCATACCCCTTCTGGGATAAAGGCGTGAGTTTATGTATGTATGTTTTATTAACCGAAAAAGCGGTTAGAGCTATGCTTGCTCATTTAGCGAAAAAAAATAGTTCCAAGAACTTTGACAATAAATACATGGAACTGAAACCGTTTATTTAATTAATAATGACTGCCGTATAACTACAAAATAAAAGCGTATTTAAAGTAATGATTATTCGTAATCTCTTTGAATTTTATAGCTACGATAATGCCCTGTTCAATATAGTACATAATACCAACATGAGATGGCTTATTTCATGTTAATGTATTCATAAGCAAACCAAACAACGAAGCTTTGTAATTAACCTAATTGCTCTTATGTATAGCGCTACACCTGTCAGGACCTCACTGAAGACAGGCGCAGTAATTACAATCACGTGTCATTTTGGGCGGCGACGAAATTGCCCCAATTTTTTTAGTACTCGATAAACATGGTCATTTCGAGTTTTATACCAAGTTACTGGCCCCAGCGGTGCAGTAAACGTGAAAAAGCTATTCTCGTAAAATAAGACCATTGGAATACGCATATATGATACCTTAAATGCATGTTATAGCTATCTGATGGGTGACATTACTGTTTGTGTGTTTTAAGTGGCTATATTTTGTAAGGTTTATGCCAGTTTTAGTGGTTGTCTCTGCATATACCTTATTTCTTATACTTATGTAAAACTTCAAGTTTTGATCCGGATTATCAGTTGGTGCGAAGTTTCAAAGGCTAAACTTTATGCGAAATACGGTCCTACCACAACATTGCGGTGACTTGGAATATATTTCTCTTGTGATGCGGGATAGAACGGGGTAAAGGGCAAATTATAAAAGCATAAAGAACACGTTATTATCCGGCCGAGTGTGAATACCACTCACGCAAGGACAGCGCTGTAACCAGATATAGGTGAAATACTTGAACAGCAGAAATATAAATCTGTTAAAAAGGCATTAGTAATAGAATTTTTTGTAAGTATAGGAGTTTAATGGTGAGGTCATATTCTGATGCTAATCGTTTTTTAAGTTCCTACATTAATTTATATTATCAAAATAAGTTGTTTGGTTTTTTTAAATATTAGAGGTCTGTGACAGGCGGACGTACTACCACCGTGCATAAAACCTTTTTTATGTGTGGACCCTTCGCATACAGTAATCTATTAAAGAAGGGGCAACAGAGGGTTATAAATATGATCAGCAAATAAATATAAACCTTTGTAACGTCGCTTAGTGACATTTACGAGTAATAGATCAATGCTAAGCTGATATTCCTCCGTGATATACGTTTTAAATAGATAATAATATAGTGTTTACTGTAACGTCTATCCTTAGATCACACGAATAAGGTGTATATTGAGTCTAAATAGACATTATACTTATTTGAACTCATGTAGACTTATCCCAAATGCCTACATTTAGTCCACCAAATTAACCTGATGCAGTCCACCAAAGCCCACCAAATTGATCTATACATCTTCAGAATTCTTGTAAGACAGCTCAGGTACAAGCATTACCTAAATGTGTTTTCCTACATTGTTAAAGCACAATAATAGCAATAATTAACACTAATTAGAATAGCTATAATGAATGTTAAAGTGTTAAATCAGAGGGTACGAACGTCAATAAAAATAAAAATGGATAAAAGATAAAATCCATTGTAAAGTTGAAATGCAAACAGTATGCAGGAATAACATCACGTGCTTCAAAATAAATATTAGTCGGAGTTAAATTGTTTATTTTATGTATTACAGTTGTGGATTTCCCAATTACCGTACCTGTTGTGGAATATGATGAATATACGAAAGTTATTGATTATGATAATCATCAGGTTTATCTGTGTTTGTCAGTATAAAAAATCGATAAATTGCACGGCTTTGGAATGACAATAGGCTAGCCTTTGGTCCATTTTACATGTATTCGCTGATAAAAATGTAGAAAGAAATGCTGTTAATTGAAGCAGTATTTTAATTTTAAGGAAAGAGTATTTAATAATTTAGTACATTTTTAACGATCTGAGAAAAGTTTATAAGCTTTACGTAATTCGTAACTAAAGTGTATTTTTTAAACTGAAACCATACGAAGAATCGACGACTGAAATAAATAATGAAATTATACATTTTTGGTTAATAAAACAGGATGGTGATATTGCTAGGGCGGTACCCCGGTCCCTTTACGAGGGCAGTGTGCCTCACCCATGACCCAGTTACACACCCCAAGACACGACCCATCCCTTACCCCAAAATTGACGTTTTCATCACAATTCCATTACTTGTAGTTTGCGTTTAATTCCTTTATTGGGGTAACAATAGCAACGCTTTATAAGGGAATGATTTCATGGGAAAATGGTATCGAATACTTTTTGAGGTTTTGTCTGTTACTAGATAGAATTGTGGAAGATGATGTAAGTGTTTATTAGCTAATAATTTTATGAGAGTTAGACAATAAAAGAAAATATTTTTTCTTGCCCTTAAATCATCGTATCAAAGTTGTTTAAACGTGTTGAAATTGTTATATAGCTTCTCTGATACAAAATAAAATACAACTTACTTTATATTGCAAATTATTGTAATGAGCAATGTTTTAATGTGTTACAACAATTTATTACTGCCTCGGTGGCGTAGTTGTACTACGGTGTGGTTAGCAAAGCTGAGGTCTCGGGTTCGAACCCCGGGTCGGGCAAAGTGATATTAGGTTTTCCTATTAATTATCAGCACTGGTGGTAGGTCTCTCATATGTGAGAGGCCGCCTGGGTAGGTACCACCGCAATGTCTATTTCTCCCGCCAAACAGAAGTGTAAATGCATTGTTGTGTTCCGGTTTGAAGGACATTGTAGCCAGAGTAACTACTGGACATATCGAGACTTAATATCTTATGTCTCAGGATGGCGAGCGCAGTGGAATGCCAAGCATTGCCTTGTCACTCATGGTGTTGTTTGGTTTTGCTACTGTCCATGAGCGGTCGTATCGCTTACCATCAGGCGAATGGCAGGCTCGTCTCGTCATTCTCAGCAAAAAAAAAAGCACTACTTAATATAGTGATAATTAATAGCGTTGATCTACATTTAACATTGACATATTTTAGTCTACTCAAATGAGATAAAAAGGTTTATGACATTTCATAAAGTGCTATTTTAAATCTAATCTTTAACATTTATTAAAGATATAATATCATAGGCAAAACATTAGCCTAACCACTGGTCAGATAATTTTAATCGTGACAGATTAAGGATCGTTTAACACATTATTTTTCCTTGCATACTCTGTCATATCTTTAACATCAGCCCAAATATATATACTTCAACTCACCAAAAATTAAATCCACAATAACACAATGGAAGTGGATATCATATCATGAACTCAAAACGTGATGTCAGATACCGATGCATTTCCCTTTTGATTTAATAATATTACATTATATAATCTTCTTTATCAGTTCTAATCGTGGCTAAAGTAGAATTATGTAAAAACTATCAATCATGGCTCAGTAATGCTACAAGATCCATTCGAATTGTTTATCGGTACCGTGGTGTCACTTATCAATTCATTTCTAGTATCTTCATGATAGATGGACATTGTTGCGTATTCCTTGCGCGCACCTACTATACATTTCTTGATGTTTATAGGTAGTATGGTAATGCGTTATGTAAATAGAGTCATAGGTTCGGTATTCCATTTTATCGACAGCCTCCGTGGCGCAGTTGGTGAGACGCCGCCTGTGAAACGTGTGGCCGCGGGTTCGATCCCCGCACCGAAACAAATATTTGTGTAATCCACAGGTATTTGTTTCAGGTCTGGGTGTTTGTGAGACCAAAAAGTCTCTCGTAGTTTCTGATACCCACGACACAAGACTCGATCTTAGTGTGGGGTCAGGACTATGTATGTGACTGTTGGGTGTATTTATTTATTTATTTATTTATCTTTATATTTCTTCATCTATAAAGTAATAGTAGTCGAAATAGTCGAGTCGAAAGAGTCGCTCTCAGGATAAGTGGGAAAGAGGTTAATAAAGTTATAATAACAATTTGCAAAGTTTGTGAAATTGTGCAAATTCATATGTTATTCAAAACATTTTTTTTTTTACATACCGGTTTCAATATGAAAATATTGTTTTCCTTAATGAACGGATTTTTTTTATTTTATTATAGTCTATTGGCTTACCTTAAAGAATATGTAAAGCAGAAGCAACACGCTACGACCTTTGACAGTACGTCTATCCTCAAGAGTTGGAGACATATGACTGCATAATTTTAATAAACTTAGTATGTAAAAAAATATTTTTTGAATATTCAATATGCAAATGTATGTAAATATAAGTTACGCAAAATTGCTAATAGGCATGGGGATTAGTGTTGCGTTAATGTCGCAGCTCGCAGCGGATCGTCCTCAGCGAGTGCCGGCATATTGACGCGGACAAAATAGCTTCTTTCAATCAACGTCGATTCAACGCTGAGTTTTTTATTTTGAGATTTAAATTGCTTCCTAAGTGCCCCGAGGGGGAAATTTCGTCGGGATTTCTAAATTGTTGTTGTCAATTGACGAGGCTTTTGAGGAAAATGTTTGTTGAATAGTCTTTTTATAGATTTTATTAATGCACGTATAAGGAAAGTGATAAGGTTCGTTTATTAATCCATGCACTTAAATTTTAATCCTGCTGTTTATACTGGCACGAAAAGTGACATTTAATGCAAAGTGCAGGCCAAATGTATGGAGCATTATTATGCCGACCGGCTCGAAATCCGATATACCCAAACCATACCCTACACGCACGTCCCTGACTGGACAAATTTCAAGCTAAATCCAAATATAATCGATACATTTTATCGCGGAGTAACTACGTCATACACACAAAGCTAGCACAAAATATTTCCCGAGCAGCCAACATAACGGGTACGTGTGTTCGCGGACACTTCACACGTTAGTTTTCACGCTCACAGGCGGTGTTGTTCGATAAAACTTTGCGCTCTACACAGCGACCGTTTTTTGCAAACTTCCAAATGGAATTGCTAAGTGGGGATTGTTGGCAACGCGTTAGTACTCAAATTACTTGACAAATGCTTACATGAATTTATGCTATTAGTCGCAATTGCATGTTGGGCGAAAGAATAATTCTGAGCTTTAAAGTTTGTTTAATCATTCATGAAATATTTTTTATTCTAATCTCTGCAAGATACTCGTAATTAGAATGTAGAGACTACATACGAAGTTTATTGTTTATGTAGACAAACGATCCAACAAAGGTCCCTATATAAAATCAACCGCTTTGATTAAGAGACTTTAAAGATCTTTAGGAGATGCCTACGAGTATATTCAGCCCTGTAAACGTGGTGAAAGTATCATGACAGCACTGATGAAAATGTATGTAGTTACAGTGTGTATAACAATATCGAAATTATATTTTAAATATACCTAAATATATGAACTCTGTTGATTCAGAATGGAGCGGCGGCGGCGGCAACGGCGAGTACCGCGTGCGGAGACAGCTATCAGTCTCCTCAGACTCGAAGCTCCTGGACGAAGGTGCGCGGGAGGAGGCCCGGGTCGTGATGAGGCCCAAACGGCCGCCCAGGCCCAAGTCGGAGGCCTTCCTCGGCCCGCACGACCACTCCAATAGACGCACCAAGCGGTTTAGTGCCTTTGGGGTCTGTATTTATGATTTATATTGACATGTTAATTGCGGTTTAGGTTTATTGTGTATGAGAGTAACATGTCAGATTGTGAGCTGCAATAAATTTAACGAATCCTCCGGTTTTTTATATCGTTGCTTGACAATGTGACTGCGTTTTACCTGATGGTAAGTGCACTAGTCACAATCTAACTGTACCTACTGCCTACCTACCTGTAGTATAGGTGTGGTTATCTTTCCCTGGTTGACATCATTATGCCGGCCTGATTGTTATATAGTATGTGTCACTTTGACTTTTCATCCTATTGAATTATCTTATTGATTAAGTTATAGTTTACTTTTTGTTTGTTCTTTCTATGTGAAGTTTGCCAGTCATTACCAGATTTCGCCATTAAATAGTCTCCTTCAGTTCTCCCAAACTTTATCGTCCTTCTAAGACCACTCATAATTTTCCGTCAAAGCTTTTACACTAACTAGAGACCAGTCTAGACTAAAGCAATTCTAAACTCGTTTACACTACGACGAAATGACAAAATATAAAATAATTCTACAAACCCCAACATATCTAGACTTAATGTTTTGAATAAATGTTTTTTTTTGTGTTTACGTGGTAATAAATTACTCGTTTCACGATTTATCAATTAGTCATCCCGACAATATGCACGCTACGGAAGTCGTGGTCGGCTTGATAAAATCCCGAAATGTTTGTTTTAACAACTCTTCTGTGAACAAAAATATAATGTTGTTAAACTATTTAGTTTTACGTTAATATCTGGTTTCACACGATGTCGTTATTATTTCTAGTCCATACAATGCATGAGTTTTACGAAGCTGTAAGCGAATACGTTATACAAAATTAATATATTATGATCATAATATTACAGGGTAATTCCAACTGGTATGTATTTTTTATCAAAAAGTGCTGAACATATTTACATGTTGACGTAAATTTTAATGATATTTATATCAAACAATACAGGAAATATTATCCGTTTGTTTATTAGGTATGTTTTATTCTATATTGGTAGAGAATTAAGTAAAACAGAGTAATAAATATTATTATTATGACTAAGTCTTTTTAATAGCTTAGCGGTGAAGTCAATACTAAAACTAATTTAGTTTTATGAGCCACGCTCAGTCTATATTCACTTGAGCAGCCCGCAAATCGTAAGTCTCATAGTGCTTAATGCGCCCGAAGCTAATTCCAGCTTAAGAACATTAATACCGGCACGAACCACTCGCAAATCTACTATTACAAGGATATATCCGTCGGTTTATAAATAAATCCAACGTTCGCCTATTAATTCTAGTTAAATTTAATTCTGAGTAAAGAATAAATGATAAATCGTGGCCAGTGGTCCTTCGTGTCGCGGCACCAACCGGTGTTATGCAACTCCGCGAATGGTACAAAGGGGACTCACGAGCGACATAGATTGGGCTATCAATAAGACACCTCATGACGCAAATTAACATGCTAAGATTTTGTAAGTGATGCGCCCAATCAACTACCGTTTCTCACGCAGAACGACGCTTCGTAAAGCTTCAGAAATGTTCAAAAAACTCAAACAGACTTCACTTTTGTCCGTGGTCATTATTCTCGGAACAAAGCTAGTGTCTTTTCTTGCTATCATTATTTCGGCCGCGTCACTCGGCAGACTAAAACCATTTGTTAAAACAAACGGGTATATTTTATTTTTATGTAGTTGAAGTTAGTTTTAAAAAGCGACTCGGGATTATTCGTACTTTTGATATGACGCAGGCGTGACCGAAATAAGCTTTGATGTACGCGTCTCTCACCATCCCCTACTTCAAAATAACTACACGCAATGTAACGATAAACACTCCAATTAGAGTTAGTACAGACGCGGAGATACTGAAAAGTGTGTTTGTATACGGCTGATTTGTTTACGGAGAGCTCCGCGGGTATAGACGGAGGCGCATCGAGCCCGCATCCGCGCACCAACCGTACGAACGCATTAGCCAAGTCAAATATTTAGACGAAGCAAATGCAGGTGCTATTGGAAGAAAGCAAAGCGATGTACTGGTGAGGCGGCAATATTTTACAATACAACCTAATTGTTATAAATAACCCGGCGCGTAGATTTCACCCGAAACCGAAATGGGTAAAGTTGGTGGAAACTATCTCGGCCCTAGATCCCTCTTCATTAGAGCGAGATTAAGCGAAAAATATATTGTAAACTTTAATTGGGAAAGGTTTTAGGGTAGTTTGTTGTTCGTGTGCAGTGGTATCATTGAGAAATTCACTGTCTAGTGGAACGCTTCAGCTTTGCATAAAAGTGCGCTTTTATACAGAACTATGTAAGTTTTTGTTAATTATCCGTAAAATTTTAAGTTTTTTAAAGAATAAAATCCTCGCCTATAATCTCATTAAATATTATAATGTACTCATATGTTATACATTTGTAAATTATGTTATTTCGGAATTAATTAACAGTAAAATTAATTTAATTTAATTTTGAACGTAAGTTATTATATGCTTCACCACATAGTAAAAATATTTCGGCCACACGACAAAAAGCAAAATGTCCATTCACCGTCAAAGTTTGGAAGAGATATTTATAAAATGAATATTTTAGGTAAAAGCGTAGCGCGGCCGTAAATTAAGGGATTAGCGTGTGTTTCAGTGTTGCCCGCTCACTATATGGCTTGATAAACGAGCGTTTGTTTTTTGTCAACAGGGTGACTCTCCGTTTGGTAAATCCGAAGCTTACATAAAACTGGAGCAGCTCGGTGAGGGTTCCTACGCGACGGTGTATAAGGGTTATAGCAAGTGAGTATCACGCTCTAATTATTACTTTATGCTTTATGAACTGTGTTTAATGAGGTACGTGGTAGAACAGTGTGAGGACCGAATTGCTAAACTGGAGGACGTAGGTTTAAACCCCAGTACCACTGACTTTTTGGAGTAAGTTTCTTAGTTAATTATCGCTTGCTCTAACAGCAAAGAAAAAGTCGTGGAGAATCGTCAATCTTTAATAGAATTTATCTGGTATGTGAATTCTGCCAACAATTGTCAGCATACTGGACTATAGAGGAGGTTAGACCTCTCGATCGAGCTCCCGATTAAAGAGAAGTCTCGGTCTCAGTAGGGTGCGTATATTATGGTCTGATATTATTATCATATTTATAAACAATGTTTGATAGAAAATTAAAACTAACGTCTTTTCACATTTCTAAATGAGGATGTTATAGAATGCAAACGTAAATTAATGAAAAGGGTTTTTAAACACACATAAAATCATATCGTTTTCTACTTGCTAATCAACGAGTAAGGAAGTCAATCTTACTCCATAGTTTGTAAACTTGTTATACTGTTGATGACATTAAACACTCATAGAGATAGCATTGCAAGTGATAATATTATGCAATGGGTTGTAAAGAACAGTCATGCCCGACGAGAATGCATGAGATTGCATGAATTTATCGATAGTGGAAATAAGTGCGTTAATACTGTAGTATTTTGTTCTCCATAATTATTACCAATCTCGACCGGATAGTGCTGTGAATATCGATATGTACAGAATAGTTTGATATGCTATTTTAATTTAATCACAAGAATAAATACAAATAAAGCATCAATGTTAAAAGACCACGAATATACGTAAAAGTGTGAGGCAACTATTAGCGTTTTTAAGATTACTTATTTCGAAGTTGGTGGTGTCATAGGAACATCCCGTGTTTTGCAGGGTGTCACTTAAATTGCGGGGACGTCATTATCCATCATGTGCATCTTTTTTCTGTTACTTGATAAATACTTCCTATGAGGTTTAAATCTTTAGGATTTACTTTAAAAAACACTGAGTAAATGTGTCGAGTAATATAATCATTTCTAGTCAAACAATATTTATTCATACTACGTGTAGAACAACAGGTGCAATATCAATGCAGCCACAGACAGTATAAGAAATATTGCATGTAAACGACAAATCTAAACGTCCATTAAGTCGAACGCGTCAAGACTATTGACAACGCAAAACTTCACTTGCTGCATTAACTCAAAAACAGGTAGAATATTCGGATCCATACTCCCCACGACATTAGTGAACACTTACCTTTAATGGTTGGATCAAATCCAGCGCGTTGGGAGTTTTGTGTTGCAAGCACGAGCATAAGTAAAGAGATCCTTTATTCGCAATCAGATAATACTCGAAAATGTTACTCTTCATGAATGTATTATGTAAAGCTTTACGACATTTAGATACTTTAAAGACGTATTAGTCTTATAACATAGTAGAGAACGAGAAGCCTCGTCGTAGGTCAATTTCAGGGTTTAAAAGTAACAATACCACGACGCAACCAAATTAATAATTATTATTAATCCATCTTGATAGTTTAGTTCCTCAGTTCTCTCAAAATCATCTAAACAACTGAACTCGGATAGTAGGACTACAAAATGTTTGTAGATATTCTCAACTGTCTACATTTACTGTATATTCATATTGAGAAAAGAAAACAAAAGATATAAATAAAACATATCTTTTTGTAAATTAGATTTTATTTTGACACATTTCAAAGGTTTCATCACAGATTAACGCCTACAAATAATGTATGTATTGTATTACATTACACAGTCCACATTTATTATTCCATGTATTGTAAAGAGGCTTAATAACTTATTTATAATGTTAAACGTGACACGCACATTGCTTGGTGAATTTTATATAAAAAGATCTCACGTATCAAAATGTTTCGTGACGTGGACATTTTTTGTATGTTTTATGTCGCTTTTTCGACATTTATTAAACAAGGATTTATTTTTGGTTTCTTCTTGTACATTTTACGCAATTTTGCTTTGTCGAGATCGAATAAAGGTTGTCGGATTATCTGAATATCTTATCAACACTGTCATTTTTGGTCTATGCTACAACGAAGTTCTTCAATGCACCTGTAGTAATTGCATTGCAATCGAACAACCATCAGTGAGAGATCTTTGTAAAGGTTTTTCACTATAATCCATGCCGATAGAGGATAAATAACTTATTATATAAATATAGGATCCGTGCCTAAAGATTATCTGGGTGAAAACAAATAACTGACCATCTAATTCGGGCTTATAATACTCTAAGGCTTTTTAAGAACTGGCATTTGTATTTGCCCTCGACTTAATTTCCATTGTTGTCATTTGAAAGGATGCGGCCCTAAGTTGATACAGGGGCTCTCTGTGCCACTTGTCAGTTCCTTGTGACGTCACTCGATATGCAAAGTAACCAGCTCTTACCCTACTTTGTACCGAAGACCGAATCCAAACTTGATTTTTACGTTCCATTTGCGCTCAAAATAGAATTTTAAATTTCATGAATACACTTTGTGCTGGTATTATGCGATTATTCACTAAAACCCGCGAGGGTTATAACAATGTTGACATTATATCACGTCTACGACAAGGATTTTTGTTGCCCTGTTAACGTTGATTTGGAAATATGAGTTTAGTTTTACTATTTTTATCCTTTCTTTTTTTTAGCTTTGCGCATTCACTGCAGCTCCATTTCGCCTTCATTTAGTTCAGTCTAAAACGACATATTTAAATAGAGATGGCAGACTTATTCAGAATTGTCTGACTAGCATACTATTTAGTCGTATATGTAGGTTTGTCTCAACGCGTCTCGAAAGTATGAATCAGTGAAGTTTTCGTCGTGTACACAAACTGCAGACGCGGTGCTAACTTCAGTCGAGTGATGGTAGCCTCTATCACCCTTTGGAATACGCAGGAAGGCCGTCGCTCTCCGGAACTGAATTAATATTCCCACGTAAATGTTATACATTACTGATATAAATGTAATAGTACAGAGTTTCGCGCAGTGAGGTCAGGTCGAGTGGGCCGGCGGAACCCGCGGCGTTCATTGCTCGTGAATATTGAATGAGCCGCTTCACCTCACCCATTCCGTCAGTAATAAGCGTGTTCAACTTGCAATTGTCGTATTCATAACTCGGTGAAACTTTGTTCGTCCATTGTTCACTATTACCCACTTAGGTGTAGTGCAAACGCCGCCCGCGACTTAGCTGACTCCCAACGTGTAATTAATTTTTATTTTTTAATGTTAGACTGCGCTGTTACGGTTGTTTTGCACCGTCTGTGTTCAATAATAATAGTTTTTATAATACGGAACGTAGTTGAGCCATCACACGTGTAGTAGATCAGGAAAAAAATCTAAAAAGGCCTGTAGAGATGCATTGGTCCTGGTTATTTCAACAAAAGAATATGTAAGAATTTGCCTTCATTGTAAGATTAAGCATCATCGCGGTAAGTTCCTATAACCAACAACTTACACTAAGATTTTATTAGTTCATGCCAAAGGTTCATAAACATTATATAGATGTTTAAACAAAAGGACATTGTTCAAGGCGTTTAAGGCAGAACTTACCATCGCATGAAGCAGTGTCAGCCTACCAAGCTGATGATTAACGACGCGCCGGCTTGTAGTGTCGCCCGAATCATTTACAAACTGCGGCTTGTAATAGTAATTAATGTGCACGTTCTCGATCGCACACATGGCTTGAATGATGCTGATGTTAACGTTTATGAAATTGTGTAGTTATATGCTGAGTGGCAGTTCCTTTCGAGTGTTGTTTTGGGAAATACATTGTCTTGAATACTACTTGATCGAAGGGCAATGAAAAATCACGGAACTTGGTTAATTTCGTACGAGCCAAGTTGAATTTTATCTATTGAAATTCCAATTATAACTCTTATTGTAGTAATAATGATGAAAATATAATTTTCAAAGTAATCGCTAGTTATTTTAAATTGACGCCGCGTGCATCTAAAGAAAGTGTTTAGCATGGCTACGTCACTAGATGAATACTTGATTTGATTGAAAATATCCCACAAAACATTAATGCAATGTTGATATACAAATTATGATACAACACTATGATATAGTGCTTTAAATATTCAACTAAAATAAATAAATTAAATGTAATGCGCGATTTGTTTTTATAAGGTACCATTTGGATGACCCTATCACGTGTTGCATACTCACCGTGAAATGTCCATATTTATTATCGGCCCAAATATGTCCTATTATAAATAAACCTCTACGATTAAGAATGATTAGACCTCGTTTCACCCCGCAGGCCAGATAAGAAAACTTTGGAAAGCTTTCTTTATTTTAATGTTATTATTACACAATTTAATTTTTCCCCCAAACAGTTTAACGCAACAAGTGGTAGCGCTCAAAGAGATCAGGCTTCAAGAGGAGGAAGGCGCGCCGTTCACAGCGATCCGCGAGGCGTCGCTGCTCAAAGAACTGAAGCACGCCAACATCGTCACACTGCACGACATCGTGCACACGAGAGAAACGCTCACATTCGTGTTCGAGTTCGTGGTGAGTACGTGAGCAAAAAAAAAAGTGAGACGGTGGTCGTCGGTTTGAATTGCAGACATTTCTGACGTTTCGGAGTCATTTGTGCTGATAGTCAATTAAGTAATAACTGTGAAGGAAACGTCGTGAGGAAACCTGTAAACTACAGAGATCTTAATAAGATTTTGTATGGTATGTGAAGGCTATCCCACACGAGGCCGGTATGGACTATGGCCTAACTCATCTCAATCGAATTCTCGGTTGTCACCGCCTTCACCAGTAGGCAACTATCGAGTGATACAATACAGTGATCGAGCAAATAGTAGCGGCTATATCACAGTCGCGCCTAACATTTAGGTCAGTTTCGTTGTTATCTCTAATGGGCAGTGGAAATTCGTCATTTAATACATTCGGTAATGTAGTGCCGATCACAATGGCGGGGAGTGGGCTGAATTATTATCACGTTATTAAAATAGTTCGTGATATTTATTAGGCTGTTTGTTTTATTGCTCGAATAAATAATGACCAATTAATTATAATGATGTACCATTATAGTTTATTATATTACAATAGTATTAATATTCATACACGCGATTAAAGTTGTTTATCACGCACGTTTAATTGATTAAGAATGAAATGTATGTCAAGTATATTTTTGAAAAAGTGCTATATATTCACTTTTTTTTACGGTTTTCATATCCATGAAATTCATTATAAATAATTTTATACTAATTTTTAATAGATAATTATTCAATGACTAAAGTAAAATATTGGCACGAAATAAAACAAGTTTTGTTACGTTATTTATCAATTACTAGCCGTTTCCTAGATGCGATTTCCCACCGGCATCGTATCGAAAGATCAAAAGGCGATACCTGTATTTTTATTTTAAACAAGTTTCCAAGAAAACTTCTATTCCCTATTGAAGATGAACGATGCATCAATTTCAAAAGCGTCCTTAGCTATTACATTACGTAAGAAATAAAATCGCGAATACATTTCTTAATTCCCTATCCATTGGCATTGTCATTTGTCAGTCTGTCAAAAGAATGTTATTGATAAGATTTTTATATTTATTTATTTTTCACAATAACATAAATACACACAACAGTCACATACATAGTCCTGAACCACAGGTATTTCTTTCGGGTCTGGGTGTTTGTGAGACCGAAAAGTCTCGTAGTTTCGGATACCCACGACACAAGACTCGATCTTAGTGTGAGGTCAGGATTATGCATGTTTCTGTGAGGTGTATTTATTTAATTGGATTTTTTTTATATTTGTGCAGGACACAGACTTGTCACAATATATGGAAAGGCACCCGGGCGGGCTGAACCATCACAACGTGAGGCTTTTCATGTTCCAACTGCTGCGGGGGCTCTCATATTGCCATCGGAGAAGAGTTTTACACAGGTTTGTAACTAAACACTGACTTAATATGAGAGTTATCCTCATTCTAATAGCCTGGCTGCAGGAGTGTGCGGGAAAAGACGGGTCAGTGACACCGAGATAAATATGGGTGTGGGCTGAAAAATATTTAGAACCGATCTGGATTATAGCGAATCGAAAAGTCACAAATTTCTAGTAAAAAAGGAAAGTGATATAAAAAATACTTAATTGAAACTAGGTTTGTAACTATAGTGAAAATACTTATACGTGATACTTAATTATCAATTTGTGCCCGCATTTTTATTATATTCTATGAACATAACTTTCTAGTGCAAATGTTCAAACAAAAAAAGTATTAAAATCCCGCATTTTTTAATTTCCAACAGGGACGTGAAACCACAGAACCTGCTGATAAGCTCTCACGGGGAACTGAAGCTGGCGGACTTCGGTCTGGCGCGCGCCAAGTCCGTGCCGAGCCACACGTACTCGCACGAAGTGGTCACGCTCTGGTACAGACCGCCCGGTATGGAATACTTTACATTTTATAATAATATTTAGGTTTGTAATATAGGAATTGTACTTAGTTTAATTAGTATTGGAATCGAATATCTCAGTAGTAGTATCATTTCGTACTAGGACTTTTCAAATTTAATTGTGCGTTATCGCTTACTTTATTGATAAAACAAATCGATGTGAGACCCGTGTGATTGAGAGTTCTCCCCAAGAGTTTCGAATGTACGAACTAAGTTTATGTAGCTATGCTACTATAGGGAACTTATATGCTCGTATCGTTATGCAAGCAGTTACCAAAATCCCAAAATATTTTGCAAAATTTCTAAAAACATAAATATCTATCCATCTATCTATTTCCTTATGAGTTACTGACTGGTTGACCAAGATTCAATCAGATACTTGGAATAATTCTATTGAATTAGGTGGGTTAGGGTCATTGCACCGTAGTATTCCTTTGTTATAGTTTTTAAGGGACCATGTCAGAATGTTTGCTTATTAGAATACCGGAGCCACACAATAGAGTGGCTTGCACACTCATTCACGACTTTGGTCACGTCGACCCGACTTTATAAATATGCTGCATTTTTATGGGATTGATAAATGTTTTTATAGTTGTGTAAATCACAAGTGGTTACCGGCTCTTACACACCGACAGTTCTTTAAGATCTTGGGAGCATTACGGACTTTAGAAATCAAGATAAAATTTAGACAGGAAATGAAATCCGATGAAGTCATTAGCGATCTAATGAAGATATGCAGAAAAGTAAAGAACGGATCGGCAAAATAATTTTAATATTAATATTAAATGTCTTTCTGCTCTGTTCGAAAATATCAATCCATAAGCCCAAGAGATCATCATTTAACTTCGTTCAAAGTCACAAGGATACAAGTTCATAAGATCCGAAGATCTTCATAATATCTGTTCCTGTAGAATTTTGTATTGCAAACACACCTACCATACAAACATCTTATGTAGAGCAATGTGGTACATGTACACTAATAGATCACGGCTTCTCAAGCCACCGCTAGTCGCAATTTATAAGGCATATATCACCGCATAAATCCCAAGATTTACGCAACATTTCAACCAATATCCGAGACTTATGTCTTACGTCATCCACATTTCTACCGCTCATCCGTGGCTTCCTAACATTTCCAGCTGATATCTACATGTGAATTACATTTCCAAGATATTCGGTTGTAACTTGCGTGGCGTTAGAGGCCATCTTTATATTTTTTCACGACTACCCAAAAAAGAAGTTTTTTTAAGGTTCATGTATTTGAAGCATGTTTTTGAAAGAGTTCAGTCATAATGTTTTTCGATTTACCGCAGTAAATATGTTTCATTGTTGAACATGAATATAGTCACCGTCCTACCACTCAGTGGGTTGACAATTGGATTGATTTTATTAACCTAGACTCCGGTATGTTTTCAGACCATCCATAAAACATAATGACTTTTGGCATTTGCAAATCTTATCTAACAGTTATTATCTACCTACAATTATTACTTATTTAACACTCCAAACTTTCATGTACTTCTAAGGTAAATGAAGCCCGCTAACTCGCACTAAGCCAGCATGGTTTGTTTATCCCCTCATTTGCGTGAGAACACGTGCTAGATTATTATTGTTATAAAGTGTCTCATTACTTTTTGTGCAGATGTCCTGCTAGGCAGCACAGAATACTCAACGTCGCTGGACATGTGGGGCGTGGGCTGTATATTCGTGGAGATGCTCTGCGGCGTGCCCACCTTCCCCGGGGTGCGCGACACGCACGACCAATTAGATAAAATATTTAAGGTGAGTTACAATTACAATATGTTGCACATTAGCCTAGCCGTGGTGAATATAAAATGAGGAGCGTATGATTTGGGTTCGATATTTAGTTTGGTAAGTCAATCATTGGTTATAGGAGTATAAAAATAATTAGAACGTAAATAACCAATATTTCTTCATTAGTAAACTTGTATCGATTCACTTCATTGAACCATTTTTTTATGAAATGTAAGTAACATCGTTTTTCGTTCGCCAACTCGTTTAGTAATAAATGCGTAATGTTAAATTGCGAACCGATTTGTGAAATGAAAAGTAAAGCGTCCCTTAGCTTGAACTTCAAAGTATGTTACAAAAGTTGCTCACATAGTAAAGATTTTGGTTTTTTAACAATCAAAGGGATATAATGTAATAACTGTTATACTTATAACTTTATTCAGTAATTCCAAGTTCTATAAAAATATTGCTGCAGTGTAAAGATGACTCATTTGCCATGATAAAGAAACCACTTAAAGTGTAGTTACGTTATTTATCAGCACTTTTAAAATATCTACATATTTGTAATTCTTTGCGAACGTGTTTCCCAATCGGCGGATAAGTGGTGGAAGCAATTAATTGTGATGTCACGTTTGACGTAGGTACATCGAGAGCGATCGCACGGAATTTTTCGTTCATTTCGAAACGATCAAATGTTTACATAATTTACATACAAAAAACAAAATAAATATGTAGGTCAGAATTTTGTTGTGTCTAGGGTTTATGTAATAGTTTATTTATTGTAATGGATTGATATTTATTTTGTAAGTTTTTTTTACATTAATATAATAAAGAAGTGTTTGCATTTTTTTATAATAGGAGTTTGGGATGTCTTAATAAGTGTTATTAGCGCAGTTAAGTTTCACAACTTATAGGTAGTCTAAACAAAACTATTTGGAGCCTAACTATGGTTTTCGGCCGTGGTGTGGACAAAGATTCCACGTGCCAGGTGACATATCTTTTCCGTTATCTCCTTTAGACAATGTGAGATCAAAGCTGATGGAGCTGTCTTTTCGAACAAGGGAACATGGATATGGTTAAGGCAAGACGCTTGGGTAGTGTTGGATTTTATCGTGTGTATTGTAATATGGACTCTACCACAAACCTATTTTGGTCCAACTCAGTTGTAGAAGTTGGTGATTATGAGCTGACGCAGTACGCAGTCAGTTTGTGTTGAATGTAACCGTCTGTGCTGTGTACACTGGCAGGATCGAGCCCTAAACAGAAACGAATGGAAGAAGAGTAGACAGGAGTTTACCCCGCAGTGGGACAATGAAGGCTGATACATACATGTTTTGTGTGCAGGTGGTAGGCACGCCAACCGAGGAGAGCTGGAGCGGCGTGTCCCGGCTGCCCGCACTGCGCGCGCACGTGTCGCGCTGGGGCGTGTCGGCGGCGCGCGCGCTGGGCGCGGCGTTCCCGCGCGTGCGCGACGCGGGCCGCGACGCCGAGCGCCTCGCACACGCGCTGCTGCAGCCCGACCCCGCGCGCCGCCTGCCCGCCGCGCGCGCCATACACCACAACTACTTCGCGCACCTGCCGCACAGGATCCGGGACCTGCCCGACGGTGAATATCAACTATACTTATTTTATTTTATTTATTTATTAAGTCTTTATTGTACACAACAATGAAACACAATATACAGAAATTACAAAAATAATAAAAGTACAAGTGGCGGTCTTATCGCTCTAGGCAATGTCTTACAGACAACCATAGGATGGATTTAAGAAAAGGAAAAAGAGATGGCAGTGTAGATATAAAGTTAAGTAATACTAGTTTAACATATAAATACACAAACATAATATACATATTATGACTCATAAATACATAAATAAAAATATAAATAAATAAATATACAAGTACATATATAAATACTTATACTATAATATATTACCAATTGATTCAGACGGAGGAAATAACACTAATATCTGTTTGGAGAAAGGTAGTGTTCTTGACTTACTACTACTTGTACTTACTACTTGCGAAATATCATAATATCGTCCACCAGGGAAATTCTAAATTAAAATACATTCTAAAATTCTATGCACGTCACGCCCAAGCCTTTTAGTAGTAACGTAGTCTGACGGACGTCAAAATGACCGTTGATGTAATTTAATTGGAATTGCGAAAGGTCCAACGATCTTTGCCCAATTTCGATCCTTTCTCCTTTTCTTCTAATTCTCGTCTCCGAAACAGCACCAAAAAGAAACCTGCAACAAAATGTATGCGATGGATACACAAAAGTACTATATTGTTTAATCGCGAGTGGTACTAGTTTATTGCTAGTCAATGAGTATTGACTATCAGGCAGCAAATCTACGCACCATCAGGTACAGTGCAGTAATTTGGCGAGCCATATAAAACAATATAACCTACCTAAATTGCATAATCCTGTTCTCATTTCACGAATAGAACTAGTAGAAGAACCCTCAGTGCCTAATTTTACCGGGAGGCAATATCAAAATCAGTTCAAATTCGCGAGTGCACTCGATATCGTGTGCATGTTTTTATACTCGGGCTAATATTGGAGAGGTTTTGGCGCTGCGGCTTCGCTGCGGTTTCTCTAATAGCGGAGTTGGAATCCCCGAGGATTTCTTACGAATACTAGTGTTTCACTTATTAGTTTTTGATATTTAATATGTGTTGCAATTTGTGATACGTGATTACGTAAGACTAAGAATGATGTTGTTTGAATTTGGTGGTGAAACAACCTCCTATAAAGAAAAGTATCGAGGACCTTCGTCTCTTATAGAGCACGGAACGACATCGTTTTCTAGTTTTGTCTGTGTTGATAATGATAACTGTCTTTTGGGCTGGTATGAATAATGCTGAAATAACACCAAAATGATATAACCACAAATTTTGTATAGACCAAAAAAGAGCTTTCCATTTGAAATTAATTTCTGATTGGACATTCTAAAATTGGACATCCAGTGATCCGCCGACATGTCGATTAAAACTGAAGCGTCATTAAAAATCCAACAGCTATTATCTTCCAGTTTTAGTCTAGTGTCCAACGAATAGGCGCGTCAAACGAAAAACGTCGAATCACACACCAAATTAAATATTTGGAGCCCAACGATATCCGAAAATAAATCGGCCGCACGCCGGTGTTCCAGCGACCTTTTCAGTCTGGCACCCGTTTGACCTTTCAAACTGTTGTGTTCTTCGCATAAACTTCGAGGTTTTTTCGTAATAGTTCACGTCAAATGTCTGAACGAATACTTTCAAAGTGAGTATTAGGACTTACCTTGATACAATTCGGAAGGAATTAATTTCACACGCAGACAGCTTTGTAAAATTGTTCTAAAATCTTTTAGTTTCAGAAATATTCGTTACTGAAAATCGAATTGTCTATTGTCGGTTGACACAATTATGTAGGCCTGCTCGAAGCTGGATATACTCAGGCTGAACTCAGATATTTTACGGGTGTCGTTATGCGGGCAGATATGAGTGTCTTAACACCAGCTTCAATTGAATGATCAAAGGCAACAAGACATCAAATCTTGTCTGCCACGAAAGTCGCCATAACTTTGCGAAACGTTGCCTAGAAACCACTAATTAGACAAAACATAATTAAATACAGAACAAAGCTCAAGTTTCTTAGAATCTGACAGCGCTCAATTCGATTAATTGGTGAGGTAATTCCACCTACAGTGCAGTAATAGGGTAGGAAATCACGATAACGATAGCACTGAGATCAATATCCCGGTGTATTAGCGCTGCATCCCTACGAATCGACGCCCGTAACCGCAGACGTGTATGATACTCGTTCCCCGGGGATCCGCCATTACTTGCGTATAAGCTACATTGCAACATGATTCGAATTAATTTCATATCACATTGTAGGTGCAAATGAGGGATTTAGTAAAGTAAGGGTCACAGCCTCCGTGGCGCAGTTGGTTAGACGCCGGCTGTGAAACGAGAGGCCGCGGGTTCGATCCCCGCACCGAAACAAATATTTGTGTGATCCACAGGTATTTGTTTCGGGTCTGGGTGTTTGTGAGACCGAAAAGTCTCTCGTAGTTCCTGATACCCACGACACAAGACTCGATCTTAGTGTGGGGTCAGGACTATGTATGTGACTGTTGGGTGTATTTATTTATTTTATTATTTATTTATTAACAGTATTGTAAAATAAGTATGAGTTTAAAATCTATTTGACTTTATAGAAGTTTGAGTCATTATTAGGCAATCATGATGTGCGTTATTTAGGTGAAAACTTCTCTCAACTGCTTTTGAAGGTATCAAACTAATCAACGAGAACATTACAAGAGATATCGCTTTAAACTTTCTCTAGACGCGATGCTTAGTCCTAGACGGCATGAAAACTATAACTTAATTAACCTTTTGGATAGCGCCTCAGTCAGGGACATGTGCAGTAATGTCTAATGGAAATGTGTTATGCGGTGAAGTTTTAAATCAGCTTCAATGTAGAGTTTTACAGGCTCTGTGAAGCAATTAGTCTAGGCGCCTGTTCTGAAACAATCAGCAGCGAGTTTCTTTTCCGAACCAAGACAAGTGTTAGTGAGATTCTCAAATATCTGTTTAGGGTTTACGAGCTGGTGGAATCAAAGTATAAAGTTATTACTGAGACCAGCGACTCAAGGCTTCTGTGTAGTCAGGAACATAATATTATGTGTGTTGTGTTTTAGATGAGTAATTGTAGTGTTGTTTGTTGCAGAGGTGTCGATCTTCACGGTGGAGGGTGTATGCTTGCACCCGGAGACGCGGCACGCCGCCATCAAGTGAGCGCGCGCCGCGCCCGCCACCACCTTGCGATTCCTATAGTATGTACTACACTACGACACTACACTAGCACGCGGCGACGCCGGCTGTCCTCGCGACACCGTCATGTCTAGTGCCACGCGAGGCGCCGCCGTCAGTATTGCTGTTTGTGTTCACATCCTGTGTAATTGTTTTCCATCCGTCGATCGCTTCGTCGATTATCGTATTAGTGCTTGTTAAGCTTCAACGGAATATCCATCCATAAAATTCAATTATTCTATGGTGACAAGGTAAACTGTTAGCTATCGATTGTATGAATTATATCTATAAATATAATAAACAGAGCGGTGTGCCATGTATATCTATTATTGAGATGAATATGACTTTATTATTTTAAAAGATTTTTTATGCTGGAAATATATGCTCATAATTTGGTAAACATTTTGAAGATGTTTATTTATATTTATTAAGGAATAATTGTCGATGATGTAACTAATGCAGTCTTATGATAACTACGAGTTTTCACTTGGGCCCGCGCCGCGAGTTCACCGCAGTCTTGGCGCCTCGTTGTGGACATAATAGTTGTAATATAAGTATCGTCAACGAGTATGGAGTTCGCGAAATGTGTGGTGAGCTCGCGGCGAGAGCGTTTGCAATAATTAATCTTGGCGTTTATCTAAATCTTATGCACACATTCCTTCCACGGTGCTCAAATAGTAACGATAGTGTCGAGGACGTGTGCCGCGTGGCGAGCGCGGCTGCTGAGTGACCGCCACCGATACTCGATAGAGAGCGACACGCTCCCAGTGATAACACGTGAATTGAACGGGGATTACCAAAATTATTAAATTACGCGACAGATCTCAAATGATAATGAAGTGTGGGACCGTCCTACTGTAAATTGTATCGTGATAGGAAATTCGACGACTTATACCTAAACACATAAATTAAATTTAATCTCTTTGTGTGCGGGAGACGAGGGTAGAGCGATGGGCGTTAGGTTCCGTCTAGACTAATAGTGAAATTAACCAGTTAGCCGAGTTGTAGGCGAGCAGTGACGTAGGCGCCGCGCCGGCGCATTGGCAACTTGAACGTGACACTTGCATCTAACTATCCTAGTACATTTTACTCGCTCGTCCTAGTGTAGCCACTAGCCAGTAGCTACTTCTATGAAAATGTCTGTGATTTGAAAATAGATTTAGCCCTAACGGAACGGTAAACACCAATTTGTGCCAACAAGTTAATGAACGCTTGAATTATAATAAAATATACATAGTGATTGCTTTTATCACGACGACGAAATACATTTAGTTATATTGAGTAGATTTTATGCTAGTCTAGATGCGATGTGTACTGTGTACGAGGGACATGACAGTAGGGGTTAAAGTTAATGTAGTGGGGGGACTGGCGCGTGTATTAGGACTCGTTCACTCGCAAGTCGTCTCCACTACGAATAAGAATAAAGCCTTAGACGCGGCGACATATCGCGCGCACATGCACTGCCAGTATCCAATTTATTCAATAAATATAAGTAGTAGTCGAGTTGTCAGTGCGCGGCCATAGCGACCATACATATACACCCACTTAGCGTAGAGTAGGCGAGCGTGTGGACCGAGCTTTACACACGTTTACATCGAGCGCGGCGCGACGCATCTGTTGCAACCACGCCGAGTTGCGCAACACACATACTTGCACCCTTTCTAATGACGACACCACTGCACAGATCAGTAGCGTAGTTACTTCTAAATGGGCACAATATTGGGTTCCGTTTTGCCCTATTACCATGGAGTCCAAAATTAGCATCTTTTAGGAAAAATTCTTAATAAACTTCGACTCATAAAATCGGTAGTCTCGTATAATTGATATGCTTCATAAAGCGGTAGCTACGCTCCTGGTTTAAATGAAACCATTAAAGTATTACTAGGTCACAAAAACTCTAAAAGTTGAGCAACGTTGGCAGACTCATCTACGTGTTAATTTAAAAGAAAGCCAGTGTATAACACGACATAAAGAGGGTATTCCGCTCGGTAAAGTTCAATTTCACTGAATTCTATCTACTTTATGCACGGTCGGATAAATAAATTTAATTAAGTAGCAAAATTTTGTAGCGAAAGATATTTGAATGGACTTTTACGGTCGCAAAGGCGAGCGTCGCGTCGCACTCGAGCGTAGTTAATTCGTTTCCGAACACCAAAATAGTACGTAAATTGTAAAGTATGTGAAACGCAATATTTTTCAGTGTACATGGTTTGTTGAGTTTGTGTGTATGTGTTGTAATAACGATCACTTAGAGCTCGGAACGCGGCGCCTTTTATAATTTTACAGTACTCGATGGAGTTCTAATAAAATGTAATAAAAAAAAAAATGCAGTAAAATTTCCACCAATTTTAGATCAATAATTACGAAGTTGGAAATATTATAATGTTGCCAATTAACACCCAAAGACCAACTAATGGGCTAAAATTAGATGCACATAAGGAAACAAGAATGCATTAGAACTTGATCGACTACGTTGAAGGTGTAAGAGCAGCTAATTTGATAATTGTGTATAGTAATATAGAATAAGTTAATGTAATGATGCGAGGGCGCGCGGTTCCGGGCTCTGCGATGTTAGGATTCACCCGTTGAGTGAGGCACATGTAACATATTGGCTAGGTCTGCGTGAGCATTTATATTGAGGGAACTAGCGGAGATTCTATTGTATACACTATATTTGCATTTGTTTAACGAAGTGATGATCGCCGACGAATTCTGTATATAGATATAATAAAATGGTTGAGTTGCGTTCGTTTTCGACTGTCCTAGTTGCCATTGCGAGTTTTACGGACGCGAGTAATGAGATTTATTTTAATCAATTTAAATATACTTAGGTTAATTTTCGGTTACGTCATTATGTTCTTTTACGCATCAACAAATTGTCCTGCTGATTTCATTATATTTTTATCATTTTGTAATGTATAAACAACGTGCTTTTACTCGTTTAAAAGAATGTAAATACAATATTTGAACTGATAATAATAAAAAGTTTTTATTTCTTAATGAAACTGAATTGTTTTCTTTATTGACCTTTATGTTTTACCCTTATTAATTACATTACAATATATACTATAAAACACCTTGGTGAAGAGAAGTGGAATCAATGTTTAGTGTAAGGCGATAATGAATGTCAGCATATTAAGGAAAATAAGTTGAGCATAAGCTTTATAGACTAGCATCACAAACTCCAATTTTCCACTAACACGCAAATAATAAGCTTGGTATACTGAAGTTTGATTGGTAATAGAGGCCTATGCCAACAATAGTAAGACATTACGCTTATTCGATAGCCTTCGTAGTGCAGTTGGCTATACGCCGCCTGAGTAACGAGAGGCCACGAGTTTGATTCCTACGCAAGTATTTCTGTGATCCGCACTTATTTGTTTCGTGTCTGGGTGTTGGTGAGACCGAAAAGTATCTTGTAGTTTCGTGGGATCAGAACTATGTGTATGACTATTGGGTAAATTATTGTTTTGTTTGGTCGAATATTGTAATAATAAGTTAAAATACTAATTTCAAATAAGACAAGGATCCTAAATTATTATAATGTGGGCTGATTGTCGAATAAAATTTCAGCGGCACAGCACTAGTTGGTGGCGCGCCAGCCACCCGATATTGCCTCCTGCCGCAGGACAATAATGCGGCTATTTTGTGAAAAACTAGTTAGAATATGCTTTTATAGATATAGAATTTAGATGAGATAATGTTTCGTAAGTTAATAAGGCATCAGATAACTCATGAATTGTAATATTATACGTAAATAAATTAAAACCCTATAGATTAAACCCAAGTATGATTCTGGTTCGATTCCATGATAAAATGTTGACTTGAACAACATTTGTATAGTTAATTCCAACTTATTTTAAGGGAAAACTAGAGCATTATCTGAACTTTTGAGTTCTTACGATTTTTTATTGGGTAGCAAATGTTCATTTGATGCCCGGGATCATCTCTGACTTTTCGGAATCTTGTGTGTATTGATGGTTAATCACCACGCCCATTAACAAAAACATCGATAGGAAATTTTCATAGCATAGTGTTTTTAACAAAGTTTTCAATGATATGTGAAGTTTGCCAGCCAGAACCGGTGACTGGGGCCTAACCTCTCTGAATCGACCTCTCGGTAGCAGAGGAGTCACTTGCACACGAGTGTGCGAATAGTGGCTATTACATACATACATAAACGCACGCCTGTTTCCTAGGGGGTAGCCTGTAGCTAGAAGTGCTACCAGGCCACTCACGTTTCGCCTTGCATGTTCCGTCCCACGATATGATAGGGGGCGAGCCTATCACCACATCGGGCACAAATTCCTGACTGATAATAAATAGAAAAATAATACAGTACTATTCAAGAGTAAGTTAATATGAATAGTCAATCAAGAAGAAGAAAAATGAAGTCTATCAAGTTTTGACTCCACAATGCACCAGAATCATCTTATTCCCGTTCAAACTTGTATATTCCTGAACTCCACCTAAGTACCTACTTTACGGTCACTTTTTCTTCCCTCCCCGTACTGTCCTACATGTCCCCGTTAATATGTTAGTAAATGTTTTAGGGAAACAAAGAAAACCGATTTAATCTGAAGTGTAATAGTTTAATAACTCAGTAGAATCGAAGATGCATTCTTGCGTGGAAGGTAACTATTTTAACTCTCTAATCTCACTGACTACACGAAACAAAATACTGTTATTTATTATAATAAACAATTTATTACTAATTTCAACTGCTATATTGTGGATCTTTTATATTTGATAGAAAACAACTATTGGAGGGTAGTTATTGCAGTTATCTTGTGTCACCTTGCTGGTCCATTAATTCAGTTTCTCGTGTACGCTTGCCAAATGCATAATGCGCGCTCCGTTGCTGCGCTTGAGTTCTTGAAGTTTAGATTGTTTTGTGAACAATACAGTGCAAGTGATATTGAGTGCTAAAAGGATCACTGTTTTTGTCGGAGTCACCTAATCAGCTTCATAGGCGAGAATCTGGTAAGTGATATGAATGTCCTATACTCTATAGTATTATTATCATCTGTCGTTTGTAACTGTATCTGCCGTTCTGTGTACTATTTTAAATAGCGGATTGTATAAACTAAACCAGTAACCCGTAAAATAAATCATGACAGTGATGCAATATTTTAGACTTATAACTTTTTTTTTTGCCTAAGGCTAAGACTAGGTTTTACGATTTATCTAGGCATTGATATTTTTTACGATAAATTCTTGAAAATTGCAAAGGCGAGAATTCTCGAGTGGGAGTCCTACTATCAACCAGTGCTAGGCTACCGAGTACTGTGGTAGACTGAAGCAATGAAAGAAAGAAAGAAAGAAAAGCATATTTATTTGTCACACAAGACAGTTCTGACATACTCATTTAACAAAACTTTACATACATAATGATAATAAAAAATAAAAACTATAATATTAACAATAAAGGAGAATGCACGCTGCATCGCTGTGACAAAGTAAGTGACCACTCAGCTTAGATGTTGCACCAAGGCACGAGCCACAGCGCAACGCTGATTTTCAGTGTTCACCTAGAGTGACATGCGAACGCCGGCCAATAAATTACCATTACAAATGTATTTTCATAAATTGAACATTACATGTGTGGCCAAAATGGATAGATCAGTCGATATTCCGCCTTGACTACATAATGGTGGTTACTTCCGTAGGTTAATAAATCGTTGATTACCGCTACTCGCTAGGATGCTTATTCCCAACTTAATTCAAAGGTTCTATATAAAAATTGAAATAGTGGATATTTGAAATATAATTAATAATTTCTGTTTATTATTACCATTTACCAATCCAAGCATAATAAAACTCACTGGAGAACATAAACACGTCATAATTGTGCAGGCTTAGCTTTTCAAAAATCTTAGACATCGTATCAAACCTGAATTGCTGTACTACTTCATCCCATATTCATCACTTAGCAAGCAATGTTTACATCGTGCTCCAAGCGTTTGTATTAAGATGATAAATTACTATTTTATGCCTAAACATCACCGCTTCGTAATACAAAATGTTGCAACGCCAGCAAAAATCCCGGTTCCGTGAAAGGACATAAATCATACTAAGATTCGGTAGGTAGTCGCGTAATGACTCGATTGAACTTCCATAATTTATATTATGAGCGCCATCGACGAGTTATTAACTGACGATGCAGCATCGAATATTATGAATAAAGTTTTTATTTCAAGTTATTTTTAGGATTTGTTTTGAATATAAAAAAGATATGGTTGATTATATGGCCTAACCCATCCCAATCGTACTATCCATTGTTGAGGAGGCCCGTGCCCTGCAGTGGGACATATATGGGCTAATACAGATGGTTGCACTGTTTTAAAAGTACAGTATCCACCAAACACATGGCTATTTCTCACCGGTTAACACTATTAGACCAGCCTGACTGGATTCCGATGTACAAAGACTGATCGAGAAATGGGATCAAGTGATTGAATTTCACATAGGAGGATTACGAATATTCTACCAGCTTTACAATCCTCAACAATCTCGTTTACGGAACCAACAACAACATCTAAACTAACTTCACCATGCTTTTCTGTGTGACAGTGACCTAAACGATCCGATCTGTTTGAGGTGAGGCTTGAACGACCTTCAGCTTACAAAAACAATGTTCCACCGTCGATATAACCCCAATATCGCACGGTATAGCTCATGTTCGCCAAGTTTTTGTTACAGAACCATTTATCCTATTTAATATTTAAATATTCTATCAATCAAAACTCAGACAATCGTCGCCCGAGTGATATTCTGCTCCAATTACCACCCTCACACAAGACGACGAACTTCACGGAATAATTATAAGAAATGATTAAGATCCCGATTAAAATGAAGATATTTTTGGAGTTCGCACAGATGAACACTTCCCAACTCAATTATCGTCAAGTTAAACAAAATAAATTAATCAATTTCATTCCGATAATATAATGTTTGATTTTATTTCTGAAACCAACAAAGGTGATAAGGAATTAATTGCATAGAAAATAAAGATATTAATAAGTTCGCAAATAGGTTCTACCCTACAATCAAATACGTATTTTTTGTTGTGGGTGTCAGGAATTACGAAAATCTTTTGGTTGTGGTAACGAAACCTAGATCCAACTCAAAAACTTGTTTATTTGAATCTTTGAATAAATGAAATAAAGTGTACTAGTAATTAAGTATTAAAAGCCACCACTTTATTACACTTTATTACAGCACGTAGTCTCTTGTAATTTCAATAGAAACTAAGATAAACTAGGTAAATTACATTTGATTAAATACTAGCAATATTATCAAAAGCACACCCCAGATGAACATTATATACTACAACAAAAGCCTTCTAATGTTTATTTAGGTACGTTTACATTTCGATTTGGAGCAAACGGTAAGGTAGAGTACGAGTGAAGCAGCTCCAAAGAGATATTTTTATATCAAGAATAACTTCGCAATTTTACATCTTGTTTCTATTTTATTTAGACGTGAGTTAAAGCATCTTCGTAAAACTAGTACCGGAGTGATGTGAATTTTAATCATGAATGCGAATAAGCTTCTTTAGACTAAAACTTAATAAATCTGGGGACATTTTCACTAGATATCTCCTGCTTGGTTACTGGTGCGTGACTCAATAAGATACTTATTCCATTTATATTTTATTTTATTACAATGTTCTACGTTTCAAACGTCTAAAGTAACGTACTTCACATATGCTATAAACTTTAGTACCTAGATGATTTTCTTATAACAATGTGCAGCTTACTTTCATTTAACTCTAAAATCGAATGCCTATGAGTCAAAGGGTAGGCAATTATCTATTTTTATATCAATTTTATCACTTACTTATTTCCATTACATGTATGGAATATTGTGATAAAAATAATTTAGTAGTGAAAAATATGCCTAGCTGATACAATTTCATGTATCAGACCGACAAACTTAATACATGAGTTTATTGTTGACCAGTCCTTAGAATTTTAGTTAATACGTATATAGGTGGAAAAAAGATTCAATAAAATTAACGTGTAGAAAAATAAAAATTATGCTTATTTAAATATCTCCTCACAAGAACATAAAATTGCTTAACAAAACTTTTCAGTTACTAAAGAAATGTATTTTTCAATATAACTTACATTTAAAAAGGTTCAAGTTGTACCTATTTCTTTATCAAACAGTGAAAGGTCAAATACAATACTCCACTAATATTACTACGCAAGTATTTTATACCTGGCTGAGTACTATTAATATAGAAAGTTTCGGGCAGATTTGCTTAAAATGTGAGTTTTGCCAAGTTATTAACTAGGATCGAGGCAGGTGAGCCCGAAACTTCGAATATAACTGCGGATTAGAGGTAGACTTACCACGAATATTACGAGTACACTGTCTGTCTTTCCAATCTTCATGCTCAGCGAGAACAGTTTATTACAAATATTGGATTACATTTCAAATATCGGAAAGTTATATAACGATACGGATTTTTATGAAATATGCAAATTTTTATCGTTTCATTAATAATTATATAAGTTGAAATGTCGGCAAAGAATTAGCGGCAGTAGGTACCTAATGCTCCCATAAATCCGTGCCGAAATTCTTGTAAACATTTTATGGGTAAATAAATCCTGTTATAGGTTTATGGATAGATATGTACGTACTAGTTGTATAAAAATGATATTTGGTAATATTATGTATTAACTAGTATACAATGGTTGAATGCTAGATTAACTGTCTCCCGTATTGTAAGTATTTGTGTACATAGATATACACTTACCGACAGATGGGTCTATGATCATTTATCACTGTTTAATGTGAAGCGTTTATTTAATGACCGATGAAAATGGAAACTCCATTACATTATATACATTATATTGAATTACAAATGATCGTAGATTTTTATCATAGATTTTTTTATAATATCCATGCTGTTAATCCTACTTAATGAAATTCAGTAATCTAAAATAGACATGGGAAAAACATATAATAAATCTATGTCGTATAATAAGGGTATGTTCATTTCTATATTGCTGTGGAACCCTAAAATCTGAAGATTACCTGAGATAAACGAAATATACTAAATTGGCCGTCTCTCGCATCAAAGAAAAACAAACGGAAACTAATACAATTACCTAAAATTATCTGGATGAGCTTTGTTACCAGTATTGCCAAAGTATATAATTTATATATAAATACTTATTACGCTTCTCTGAAACTGTTCAACTTGGCAGGACATAAAGCGGAAGAACAATCTATTAATATTGCTTCAGGGCACGCACGTATTACAGGAAAACATATATGGAAGAAAAAGCTTTATGAAATAAAAATAAATCTTACGTTAGTGGTGCGGGTAGCTGTTAGGAAAACTGATGGTGCAATTACGCTTGGCCAGTGAATTCGACAGCGGTTGAATAGCACACATTTGCCATTTATTCAGCTAATATCCCAACTTCAGTACTTTTGTTCAACGTATTGAGTTTAAAATGAAATTTCTGTCGGTATTTAAGGGTGCATGAAAATGTTAGAGTCGAGGAAAGTTAAATTCCGGATTAGCATATACCCAGGAACCTGTAGTAATGATTTTCATTAGTCAGACGGATACTCCTATAAAAAATCCTGATTGGGAATCCAGGGATATGCGATTGTTGTCCACTGACTCCAATTTATCGTGATCGTAAAAAAATGTTTATATTTCATAAGCGTATAATATTGACTTAAAGAGTCTACTCCAAAATGTGAAATAAATAAGCTGTTTCCGCTCGTATATCTCTGTCCATTGTATAATATAAAGACACGCAAATGCAGCGACAACAAGCAATTTTAAATTGCGGAGTTGAACACTCGTTGCCTTAATTAACGTTAAACTCAATTATGAGGCAATCCACTCTGAAATTTGAAGCACTCAAACAATTGCGATAAATTTTAATCAGCAAGCGGTTTAAGCGTCCGAGCCTGAACTTGAAACAAAATGAGGATAGCTTACAACTAGACACAAAAAAATTGCGTAGTCGAAAGTGCGCGGAAGTGAAACGCAGCACAAATTAACCAACTATTTAGACGACAATATTTGATCATACTACAAAGAAATTCTGGATGTATAAATACGTATTTCTAATATATAATTTATAATGTTTCTAAATGTTGCAAGAAACGCAGTTTACAGGCAGCTTACAACAGTGTTTGCTGTGGACCACCTACTTTACGGTAGGACTTACCTACTCAAGCTGAAGAAGATGACCCATTAATTTTATCTTGTACTAATTTGATTTAGAAGCAAAACTTCATGAGAAACCTTGAATCATTGATTTTTTATTTAAGTTCAACGAAGACTTTGAATTTACCTGAAGTCTACCCACCTCTACAAGGCCAGGGTGTTACACTTATTCTTCATTTAAACCACACTGTAGCAAGAGGCTCGTACCCAATAGTCAGATTGAAATGGACTAATTAAACGTATAATTGGTATTTAAAATACGAGCTATTTTACCAATGATATTATTCAAATTTGCTGAAAGGCGTTTCTCAGTAGGTACTAAGCATTTTCAAGTCTCCTTTGTGCACAGCAGATTCCCGATTTCACAGAAATATTTGCATGGAATATTTTCGCCCTTTTGTGATCCTTTTTACCACTGCGAGGAAGTTGGCAAAGGGTTTGTCCGTTATTATTTAAGGGAATTTCTTGCATTAGAACGGTGCGGACTGATCTTTTGGTGAGTAAAATATTTAAAACACTCCAAAGAACCTGCGAGAAATTATTTTAGCCCTGGAACAAAATCGATTTGACGTATAGAAAGCGAATGAATGGGAAATACAAAAAAAAGATGAATTCCTTATTCGACATGACACAGGATATTGAATAAAAATGTCCTTTATATATGGATATATGTTGTAAATCCTTTATGAAACTATCAGAGCGTGAAAATCAGTTTGAAGATTTAATTTCGCGTCGTCGGCTGCTGTAAGTACGTGTGTCGTCATAATTCAATTTGTCTGGTGAATCGATCAACGCCAGGAAATATTCGCTTCCTAGACGTCTGGCTCTTTACAGATATCTTACATGTATGTAACGTGTTTTATTAAATAGCCTATGACGTTACATAGCGTTTCTTTTTATTATTTTAGTTTACATAAGAAAACCACGGAACGAAGGTTATGTCTATTAATATGAATTTACTTTATTGATTATTTATTTTTCTAAGTTTCAATAACAGAAGAAACGAAACTGAGAACCGATATTGATCCCTTAAATGAATGAATTCTTCATGAAAGCATAATTTATATTACAAGATCCTCGTGCCTTAATCCATCGTATAATGGCGGTAAAATTATTAATTTCATGACAGGCGGCGCTACCGGCGCGACGTTGAAAGCGCGTCCTAATGAATCCTCCGTCTATTCAGTGTAAGTGGTCGTGGACGCCACCACCATGCCGTAACGGCCACGATAAACCTATTACAGCTTGCTAGACACGGTAATGGGTGTTTTTTTTTGTCTGTATTGAATCAGCCACAGACCATAATCAACTGTTCTGTGGTATCAGCTGATAATCACTAACTTCTAAGCACGAAATTTCTTTAAAATCGAGCGTATAATTTAGAGGACTTTAATAAATAAATAAATACACCAAAAAGTCACATGCATTGCATAGTCCTGACCCCACACTAAGACCCAGTATTGTGGCGGGGGTATCAGAAACTACGAGAGATATTAAGGACTCACAAGCACCCGACCCGAACAAATACGTGTGGTGTGGATCATGCAAACCTTAGTTTCGGTGCGGGAATCGAACCCGTGGCCTTTCCTTTTACCGCCGGCGGTTAATTAACTACGCCACGGAGGTTGTTAATAAAGGTCGTAGGCTTTAGGGCTTAGGCCACTATGCTGGCTTACTCTGGATTTGCAGCTTGTTTTTTTTAATGCTTTCTTGTTACTCCATAGAAGGTGATGTAATTTATGACACGGTTGTCCGATGATTATTTTTGAATATTTATAAACTGCTTCTGGTGCGTCACAAAAGTTTTGCCAGTTCCTTTACCTGCCTTAAGTCATTGCAGTAAAAATAATCTTTAGCCCGCTTTTTCCCTCTTTCCTATCACATAGGATCCTCAGGCGAAACATAAAGTAAAAAATGGAGCAAGTCGACATAACTGTGTCAACAGTTCAGTGATAATATATCTCAGATTTTGACAGCCTTCGTGGCGCAGTTGGTTTGACGTCTGAACTGTTAAAAGGCTTGTCATTAATAGAGAAAATATATCTTATATATATTAAACCACGCGAAATGTATTTAATTTCCTCCGGAGATACTAAACTATGTACATATGTGACTGTTGGGTGTCTTTATTCATTTATTAGATAAAACTATTATTTAATAAAGAACTGAATTTACCTTTAAGTGTAATGCTAGTCACTTTGTCATCTCGGCTTAAAAAATAAGGCTGAAATCCGTAATAAAATCTTTCAAAGGCGTCTTATAATGTAAAGACTTGCAATAACTTTTCTACGTTCAAATTTAATATATTAGTTTAATATTTCTTTGCTGAGGCTTCAATATATTTATAATTATAATTAGTAACTTGAAACATACTAAGGGCTTCAGTACTAATCCGATTGAGGGATAGGGTTTGCGTTACCCGAGCATCCAGACAACAGGTCGGCCACGTATACATATATTACTTCAATTAACTAAGCTCTTACAATACACTCCATTAATTATCAAGATGTTATCAAGATTTAAGAACCTCGACCAACCTACGTCAAGTTGCCTCAATTCATTCACAGAGTAATTATATTTAATTTAATAAACGACATTTCCATCAAATGAAGATAGATGTCGCTGCATTTATATTGTTTTAAAATTTAAATTGTTTTAAACTAATTTGATTTGACAATGGATTGACCATAAAATTTCCCTGTGCTTTTATTCAGTAATTGATGCAAAACCTAAATAACTACAAAATAAAAAAGTTACTACAAGATTGGCTAAAACGTAAAAATTACAACACGGTTGAAAAACTTATTACCCCATCAAGCTTTTAGTATGGATTTATTCCTAAATGAAGCACAAATTATGTACATATCCACTCACACACACACCCACACACACACACACTCACAGTCGAGAACTCATAGCTCTACGCATAATTAGTTTTGAATGGTTTTTTGTTTGTGTTTTTTTGTATAAACTCATCTATCACTAATCATATTTTAATTTTTAATTATAAATACTTTTCTTTCAAGTGTTAACTATTGTAAAATCTTCATAAAATCCTGAGATTTAATGTATGTGAAGTCACTGGTTTCCTAAGACACAGGATATATCCTAGTTTAGGAACCAGCGATCTATAAAATTGTACAATTGAATTTTTAATAAATAAAAAAAAATAGTATTTGCATATTAAAAATCTACAATTTCACTAGAAATCAAAACACGTTGATTCCTATATTTGAGCAGACCTATTTCCCTAATTATATGTATGTACATATATGCATTTTCAAGCGCTGAATCCGGTCCTCGTTTGACTTATTCACCCAATTTTTTTAAATTCAAATTGCGAAAACTCACTAAAATGACAGAAAATTGCGAAAATTCGCCGGTACAAACGTGAAATAAAAGCACAAGTTGTATAGTTCTCTCTTTTAATTTCGCTTCACTTATCGCGGAAACTTTCCTCTGAAATACTGAAAGCTATCATTTTTGTTCAGAGTTTTGACATACTGTTTACATGTTATACATAACACCACGCTCAAACCGGACCGAGTAATTATTATTATTTTGAAGGAACTTTGCAGTTTTTTGCAATTACCGTTAACTTTAAGCGTGTATATTGCATAGGCCAAACCATTTTGGATTCGTTGCGTCATCAATAGATAAGGCTGAGGAATCGTACCAGACAAATTTTAATGTCTGTGCCATTTTTAACACGACTTCAAGTTCCATTTTTAGCACAGTTTGACATTTTGTCTTCAAATTCCTTTAAATTGCCATTACAAACAAAGCTCCTACAAGGAATATTTCAATAAAGCCATACCCTTATGATTTACAATTTGATTGGCCATTTCACTGCCGTCCAGCGTAGAATAGGCTCTGATTTCATTCACAATACCGCTTCAATACGCTACCCGCCGCACCTTACATCCGACAAACAATTTCCGACCGAGACAATCCGAACGTTTTCGGAAACATTCGTTCTGATTACGTTTCAACCCTGGTCACGATTTATCTGGAAGATGAATAGGTTCTACATAATTCCCAGTGTTTTGAGAATTTAGGCACGTGATTAGGTTGCTATTTTTGATAGTTAAAATAACAGATAAAGATCTATTAGAGCTGTTAATTAGAAGTCACAAACTTTTTTTGACCATACAGGATTTCGGAATAGTGTTAATAGTTACTCATATTGTAAATATAGGAAGCTCGCCTGATTTCGGAAGAAATCTAGTGACGAGCAAGCCTTATAATTGGTCAGTCATTTGTTTATTTGATTTATTGATACATAAAATATAGAAAAAAATGTATTTACACATAGACACAAATAATAAAAAAAAATCTGTAGATTAATTATAATAGACAATAGGCCTAGCAGCTTTGTTGCCTTCATTTTATTTCGGGGAGCACGTTTCGCAGGCCTTCGATTTAAATTGTGAAAAGTGTTCCTATTTCTTGGTAATACAAATTGTTACAAAGACAATCGCAAAAATTTAATCATTTTAAAGACTCCTAAAAGAGAACTCGAAGATGACAAACCGATCTTGAACTCCGGAATCTGGATTACACCGTTCGTACATCTCATACACAGACGGACTAATGTATAATAATATATTAAGTAAATACTGTATAAATATCGTAGTCAAAAATTTTGCTACACATAAATTGAAACATTAAAAAAAATGTAATTACGAGTCTATCGCGTGACAAACTTCAAATTAATTACAAAACAAGTGACTCATGTGTAATTTAATGTTTAGTCACATTTAATATATTAGTCTCCCGTTAAAAAATATTGAAAATCACCAGTAGAATTTTAATTTATGATCATCAGTTTCAAGCCTAGAGCCTTTCTAGCCAAGTTAGTAAAGTTGACGCGCTAAAAAAAGTGATTAATGATTTTCACGACCGGCCGATATTTATTCCGACATGAAAATATAATGATATACATTGTACACTGTTATTGGACAAATATGTTTTTATTCCACACATACACAGTCCTACGCCTGTATTCGTATTCGTAAGTAAAATTGTCACCAGTGCCACCCATTTTGCTGACTTTACACCCATTAGCTCCAAGATGTTACAGTTGGCACTCTATAGTCTTATCTAAAGGGTCAAACAACATTATTTAAATAAACACACATCAAATGAAACCCAATGCAATGTTGAGTTACACAACGTCGGTAATAAGAGACACAATGAAAACTTCGACCACCGGAGACATTCCGTGCCGGTAAAGTTTCTCGCTGAGAGGAAACCGTATGGCTGTTCCGTGTTCGGTAACTTCATAACTCTTTGTTGCTCTTTTCGGAATGGGATTTTTGCTGAACCATGTCGCAATGGATGCACGTTTGCATTATACATACAATATACATATCTACATATATAAACTCACGTCTTTTTCTTAGATGGGGTAGGCAGAGGTGCTACCAGGACACCCACATTTCTGTTTAGGGTAGGCTCACCCCTATCACATCGTGGGACGGAACATACAAGGCGAAATGTGGGTGTATGCATTACAATTTAATTAATTTTGTTCAAAATACATGATGCTACTTATTTGTATATCCATCCCTGGGACTAGAATTCGTATGATTTTACTTTTGAATATACTACAATTTTTGTTTTTTTCGTTCTTTTTTTATCTATTAGAAGGGTTGTATGGTGTTTATTACGTTAAGAATGCATAATTTGTTAAATGTTTGACTGTAAAGGAACAAATGACCTACTATCACACGTGGCTGGTTATTGCTAATTGTTATGTTAACGCACAACCAAAAAGGCTGTACTCAAGATCATATTTTAAAAGACAAAATACAGTAGTCGCATTAACCAGCTGAATAATTAAATCAAGTTATGTATTTTTATGCCTGCAGTAATGACCATAATGATCTACATGAATTATTTTTGTAAAAGCGTCACTACGTAAAAACAATAAAGTCCAAAGACTTGAATATGAACGGCAAAGTATTTTCTATTTGTACGGCGATATTACAATAATGTAGACGGTCTGCAGTCTCCTATGAAATTGCTATGAGGTGAATAAATAAGCAATTTGAGTGCGTCGCGCTATTCCGAATATTTAAGGGCGGTGTACACGTCATGCGTGTTTTCAATAGTCGCGACATTTAAGCAGAAACGTCTGCATATTTTCGTATGACGTGTGTAAATGACTTGTTTAGGTACTTACAACTTAGTCACGTTTAAACATATTTAGAAAAAACTAGCTTCTGCCCGCAAACTTCGTCAGCGCGATTAACTTTATTTGGTACTTTTCATCCCGTCCCGTCCCATTATATCCCGCCCGTCCCATCTCATTCTCACTCAAGGCATGTAATCCAGTCCCATCCAAAGTAACAAATATATGGGAATTCCTTCCTCATCCCACGGGAACACTTCATTTTAGGGATAAAAAGTAGCCTAAGTGTTAATCCAGGGTGTCAACTACTTCCATACCAAATTTAATTGAAATCCATTAAGCGGCTTTTGAGTTCATCGCGCACAACCGCACAGACAAACCGACAAACAGACAATAATTCTACAAATCATTGTCTTCGGTTCTATTACGTTAATACAGACCCCCCCATATTAGTTTTTCTCATTTATCTTCCATAATACAAAGAAACACCCTGTATGTAAATGAAATATAATATACCAGTTTTCAAGTTGGAACTGCACAAATATAACTGTGAAAACTGTATCTCATTTGGTCTTGCAGTTTTTTCGTTATGCGCAAGCAAGCAAAAAGAAACATCCTGTATGTAAATGAGACAAATACCAGTTTTTAAGTTGGACTTGCACCTATATAACTGTGAAAACTCCATCTCATTTCGTGCGTTAGTTCTTGCGTAAAGCGCAGGTAAATAAAAAGAAACACCCTGTGTGTAAATGAAATATATACCAGTTTTTAAGTTGGACCAACATCATTATAGTTGTGAAAATTGCATCTCATTTCGTGCGGTAGTTTTTGAGTAATGTGCAAGCAAACAAAAAGAAACACCCTGTATGTAAATGCAACATATACCAGTTTTTAAGTTGAACCTACAGCAACACAACTGTGAAAACCGCATCTCATTTGGTGCAGTAGTTTTTGCGTGATGCGCAAGCAAACATACAGACAGACAGACAGACAGACAGACAGACAGACAAAAATTCTAAAAAAAATTGTTTTGGCTTCTGTTGCTGTTATAAAGACCCCTCACGTTAAAATTTCTTAAATATCTTCCATGTACAGACATCGACCATTTACATTTTTATTATATGTATAGATGATCTAAGCTTGACGTTTTTTAAACTTGATATAAAATTGAAAAATTAACCAAATCATTTTCTTTTTTCATTAGTCAAGTCACAAGACGATAACCAGAGTGACCTACCGGCTGCGTCAAGGAACCTTCTATGATCTTTGTAAATTATTCAACGCACTTTTTTACCGTTTACAATTTTTTGAAAAATAACTTTCTGAAAAATAATAATATCTACCTAAAACAAAACTTTATTTGTAACAAGTCTGTTATATAAAAATAATGTTTTGTTTTAACAACTCTACCAAAGCTAATAGTCAATTTTCAATACAATACGATGTTTATAAGATTATAAAGTTTATAAGATTCAAAAGCCGCAGGTACGCGTCGCTCGCACTTGGGCTCGCTTCCTGCGCCTGACACATTGATAGCTTCACACCGCCGCCGCGCCGCCGTGAGATTACACTAATGTCCCACGAACCAACCTTCCGAACTCTTTCCGAACAGACGACTATTTTTTTACCTTCATAAAAATAGCTCGTTACTTTAGAATTAAGATACAACATTTTAGGTATCGTAAACTAGTACCTACAATGAAAAGTACAATAAACAGTGAATTTATTGATTTTTATTAAAGTATCGTACACTTTACATTAGGAATATATGCATTGTCAAAAATCATATTTATACTGGCTAAATCTAAAAACATCTTGAGTATAAATACCTACTAGCTCAATATTTGTCCTAACAAAATCTGACAAAAATATATAGTTAAATGGGAGACCTATGCCTAACAATATTTACTAAGGCCAGGGTTGTACTTAGCATAAGATACAATCACTTTTCCCACGTAGGATGTAAAGAAAAATAATCATACATTTAATTTTTATAAATACATATTATTAAAAACTTCAACAAAATTAGGTATTCATTACTGCGAAAAACGTCTTCTCAAATGAAATGAAATAAATACACAGCGAATGACCATCTAGCTCGTTTCAAAATACAATACATGTAAATTGAACTGAAGGCTTAAACGGATTTTTGCGATTTGAATGAAATATCGTGATCCTGGATATACGTCGCACTGTTCGGGAGATGGATATGGGTGCGTTCACATTGCCAGTGAAAATGCAGATTCAAATATTAATTCAATACTTTCATTGTGTAATATGTTTTAGATTACTCAAATATAAATAGATTGAAGATCCATTTACTAATATATATTTACCACTTTATTCGTGTAGCATTTGTATCCGATACGGTTTTTGCTTCGTGTTCGTTAAGATAGTTTACTGTTCAGAAACACATCATTTACCGTACAGACGTTTTAACCGACTTCTAAAAAGGAGGAGGTTCACAATTCGACATAATCTTTTTCATCCAAAGGATAGCAGGTACAACAAGCGATTGCAAGAAGAAATATCGTAGATCTATTTATTTAATAACTATACACACTACATAATATTATACCGTTCAGTAATTCCCACGCAAGGGAACGAAATACATTTCTAAACGAAAAACATTTTCCAATAAAAAGATAGCTATCGATTTACTGTATAAAATAATTGATACCATAGTCAACTTCAGATCGTCACCTTCAAAGTGTTCTCAGTAATACTTTATTTAGCTTTTTGCGTCGCGTTCAAAGCAATCTCCGGTCGCGATCGTCTTACCTGGCGACTACAGACACTCATCTTGTTTGCTTAGACGCGATCCCGTCTCTGCACTATTTACAATGGCTGCATTTTCCACGGTCAATGTGATCTTGATAAGCTAACAATTGCCGATGTCGTTCTATCGCAAATAATCTCGATTTACTCATTGAACTGAGTACTTTGTTTGTTTTTAGGTAATAATGGAGTAGTAAGGTTGGATTTCTTTGAAGTTTTGAAGTAATTTTCAATCATTTAGGTAGAAGCATAAAACTTTCAACGTATGCGAATTAATTTGTGAAGTTCTAGGAAGCTGGAAACGTTAAACTAAACAAGAATTATGCAAAATGTTGTTCGGGGTAACTGTAAAAGTGCTTGAGAATTCGAAGAATCATTAAATTAAATTGAACAAACAAAGGTAGACGAGCACAGCTGTTTTCTTTGAGGAGTAGTTTGAGCACCTCGACGTGTTTCAGTGCATATGTAAGCAGTTGACATGTGGAGTGCGCACAAGCTGAATTACTTGTATGACGGTTCGTAAGTTATGCACGAACTTTTGAGCTCAGTGCAGTCAATATTTCATATTTTCTGTCTCGGCAGCGAGTCGGGAAGACGGCCGTGTGCATGAAATTCCATTTTGCATCATTATTTTCGAGTGGGCGCGGTATTTTGTAGCATCCTCTATATTTATAGCGGCCCGCGTTTGGGAAAGCAATTTCGGTATATTTTATAATAGCTAAACGCAGTTTGGCTGCGGTCGTGAACCAGCGTCTTGCCTGAATATCATAAATTGTTTCTGGAGAGATCATATTTCCCGACGCTTGAATGTTTATTTGTAAATAAAACACGTCTGTAGTAATATTTAAACAGAGCTCTTTAGTAAGCAATAAAGAAATGCCCTCAAAGTAAAATTACAGAAAGAGTTATTGATCGTATTTTCATACGCGATATGCAAAACGTTCAACATAACTCTACGATATATGTTTGAGGGAGAACTTTATTTAATAAATCAGCCCGTAGACGATCGAGGGAATGGAAACGACAGTAATCAAAAATATCGTGGTGTGTGAGCACACATGAGTGCTCTAAAGGGTGGAAAAACTGCAGTAAATCCTTTTTATTGCATTTTATTACGTTTGGTACACACACCGGGGGTTTAATGGTGCGAAAGAATTTAAATATGAAACCCTTGTCTGGACACGCTAATGCCGCCCAAATAACAATGACTGTTGGATAGCTGGGTCCCGTTTGTTATGGAGTTACATTCAATTACAACAGCGACACAAAAACTTATTGAAAAGTTGTATGAAATTCGTACGTGATCGTAATTATTCATCGAGTTAATTCAACAATGATTTCGGTCCGCAGTTGGCGGGAAACCAAACAAAAGTTTGTAATTCGGTGGCAAACATTGTTATTTATGAAATATTAAAATTTTCGCGTTGTTTGTAATAGCGGTCATTGCAGAAAGTTGCAGGATGCAAGCGGTGGTAGGTGGCTGTGAAAATGTTTATGGATCTGACAAATTGATGATATTATGCAGACTCATAGCATGTATTGAAAAATGGGCTTTCAGGATAAAGAAATTAGTGACTCTACATACTATGTTCATCTAAATCACATATCGATTATTAGATGTTATTTGTTCAATAGCATCTACCAGTATCTTATTAGTTAAGTGATTAATGACCATGTTCCAAAACGATGGATTACCTATTTCAGTTGACAATTTTCATTACAATTCAAATCAATCGGATTTTTCAAGTAGTTAACGCTTGCTATCATAATTTATTTCAATAATACCTATTTTTTCCTTATTACCATCCCATCATACCCTTTTCCAGTCCTTTAGTCGCACCTATTCCAACTATTTAATAATCCTAGATACTCGTACATATGTATTTCTGAAATAACCAAATCCTAAGTTCTTTACCCTAGATTTTGATCTGACATTTTATCGCATAGCAGAAATCGAATTCGCGGGTTTTCTTAGCCACTCACAGAGGGTGTATAAGACTATTTATTATCTAATTTAACATAACCGAAATATTACAATAGACACAAAAATGTGTCTTCCTACCACACCACACACTATCATCAATATTCCGAACGAGTCGATTTCACACAAACTGTACCATATGGCCATTTTATTAAGTGCCAAGAGCCGAGCCAGAGAGGCAGTGTAAAATAAAAGCTATGTTTAGAGTTTGGTAACAGCGGGAAAATAGGAAAAAATACGAGAACAACGTTGGAGGCAAGATAAAAGATTCTTTGTGCGCCGTTCGTTGGTACGGATTTCTTTATCGCACATGGCTGTTATCAAGTGGCATTGTTTGAAACATTTTTTATGTAGAATAGTATGTACTGCTAGTGTAATTCCTCCTCCTTTTTTCAATCTATACTATTTAAAACATATACTATTGTATATGTTACCTAATTATACCTAGTCTAAATTTCCGTGAACGTATTAAAAAATGTTTTTTTCGGGCACGGTAAGGCGAATAGGTAAACAGGCTGAACTCGAATGGCGACTACACTATGACTAGTTCGGCACCGTCGTGAAGTATATGTATATTCTACCATCCGCTATAGAGTCTCCAGATGTTTTTGTATGACACTGGTGCTCTCCCAGGTCGAGCCAAAGATTTTACCACTCCAAAATTACGTTATCATATTTACGACTTTCGTCCTTCATCCAATGGACCTTTAGTCAAAGCATAAGATGGCATTGTTGTATCGAATGTCTCTTTATTTGGAGAGTCCTGCAATTTTACTGCAAAGAGCTTTGTAGTAACTTTGGAGCGAGCGTATAAAATAAAACGTAATAATAAGGGACAACTGGCATAACGTTGTGCTGTCGAGAACATTACTGCTTGTAAAATAATCTTTTACATTTTATTCGAAGCAAAGTTTTGTCCTAGAAATGATTAGCTATAAAAATAATAGTTTAATATAAAAAAAATACCTATGTAAAGTAACAACGGAATGGTAGATTTTTGTTATCTGCAATATTAAGCACCTGTACAATTACACCATAAAAATTATAACACTATTAAAAATGTCGTTTATCTACGCGATATTCACAAAATACAATTTTATTTACAAGTATCAAAGGAAACCCTAAAACAAATTCCAACGTCCACCGAACCTATCTTTATTCGGCAAAACATTAAATTCTGTAGGGCAAAAATTCTCCTCCCATGTAAAGGACAGGAATTTTTGGCGGCAAATGGGTTCATTCCGGGGTGGAATAGGAAGTGAATTGGTGTGCCATGCCGCAGGACACGGCCAGCATAAAAATCGAAGCCGCATCGAACCACTAGCCGAATTTATTTTTGATATATTTTTGTTACAATTAAGAACTTGGGAGTGGTTAGGATGGTTCTGGGCAATCTCAGAAGTGTCTAAAGTTAATTCCGAAATGTCAGCCTGCCAACCCAAATTTGAATATCGACAATTATGACAGCAAACAAATCTTCGCTTGGTTAATATTGGGGGCTATTTTTAACCCGCTAATATTAAACATTATTTGAATGAAAGGTCTGAAAAGCCAGACAGGTGGTCGCAAAATTAACTAAATAATTTTGTAATATAGATGATGTCTTTTGCGCCGACTCAATGTGCCCGAATGCGGCATACCTAAGGACAGAGATGACAAAAATATTTATTTTAATGAATACATAGGGATTTGGCGAAACTGAAAAAGGATTTACAATGTTATAAAGAAACGAACTAGGTATCAAAGATTATAACTTCACACAAAGCTTGAAAGTTTCATAAGGTCTAGCTGCAGTTTCATTTAGTTTAATTGTAGGAGCCGGAGTAAGCACCTCGGTAGAGATCAGTAAGCCGACGCGGGAGGAACACGAACCGACTGTTCTATTACGAGTAGAAAAGTAATTACTTCCTTATTATTAAAACCATTTGTTAGGTTACTTTTTGATATAACTATTGTAATTAGTACCTGTATGCTTGAGTGCTCTCTGCAATAAATATATACGTAGGTACATAAAGTTCACAAATTCAGACTAAGCTAGCGTTAGGGTCTAAACCTTCTTACCTATAAGGAAGGATTGTGTCATAAAAGGGGTATGGATGTACATAAACTATATTAGTTTTATCTGCGACTTCATTTCCGCTACATTAAATTTCTAATTTATTCTCCAGGAATCGTAGACTTTCGAATAAAGGATAAATGTCTCTATTGAGCTATAAGCTACCTCTATAAGCTACCTCTTAATATCCAATCATTGAACATACCTATTACTATGTGAAATCATAATAAGCCGAAAAATACATTTTCCCATTTAGTTGTAATTGATATAATTATGATTCAAAAGTTGGTTGGCTAAAAAATATGATACGACAAGTAATTTCAACTCTTACAAAAAATATTGCATAGTTCAATAAAAAACGTCCCTAATTTGGTCAGTTGCCAGAATACACGAACTAAAAATAGCCGAATGAATTTGAAAATAAAATTCATCAATTCGGTCGGCTTGGGAGAAATATGAAACGGCTGGTGGTGATTTATCGCTGAGAGTTAGTAAGTAGCATTTGCATATCAAAGTATGTTGACAAGTCGTGCCCGCGGCGCTCTCTTTACAATTCTTTTGCATTTGTACTTCGCCATCGGATGCTGGCGGCGCGTCCACGGCTTCGGAATTGTTTTTGTTTTTTGAAAAATCTGGGTCACAGCCCTTTTATTTAGTTTTATGTTCAACATGCCATGGTTTATGTATTTACGCGTGCTTGCAATTTAAAGATGCATTTTTGCCTTCATAATTTGCGATTTAAAACGTGGTTTATTGTGGTTATGCACTGGAATATTCTATTTCATTTTTCTATTCAGATCCTTGTTTAAAATACGTTGTTTTAGCTTTGTGAGACTTCTGAAAGTTGCTGCGCCCGCTAAATATCACTTCATAAATGATGCGCACTACATTTTTAACGTTACATTTCTATTGGAGTATGTTGCACAGGAGAACAATTTATTACCCAGCACATATTAAGCTTGGATTCCACTTCTAAAAAACAGAATATCCACTTGAATTTTTTTAACATTTGGTTTCCTGACGTCAACATTTACAATAAAACCGGACTTGTAATTACACAAAAAGTGAATCGTTACCAACCTAGATATAATGCTCCGAACACAGACAATATCTTCTAAAATAAACCTGTGAAAACTCCAGTCTGTTGCAACATTTTAAAGCTGGAATTTCGAGTACATAAAAGGCATTCGCGATAAAACAAATAACAAAGGGGTTGGTATCAAACGGCGCTCGTCAGCGGAACACTTGCGCGAGTTTTAATAAGGAATTCGTTCGAGCACTAATTACTGAACACTTCTGTCGCTCCCTGGTTTCATTACTACACCGTCTGTAATTATTTTACACTTCTACTTCACTTGATGTATGCTAGATATGCTATATACTGGCAAAAAACTGTAGTATTTAGGACCGGCTGCGTCCCGCGGTTTCACCCGCGTGGTTCGCAGCGTGTTGTTATACATATATACGTACTCGTAGCTTATAGTCGTACAGCTGGCACCGACCTAAAAAAATATTTGGCATATTTAGGTATCATACAATTTTAAAACATTATTTTTATTTATCTCTTTTCAATTACAGTTTTGAAGATGGTTTAATTTTTTAAATTATTTTTATGAATTCATTATTAATCCTATTTTTCACTGCCCCGAAATGTGTTACAGTTGTAAAGAAAAAAATATTAGAAAGTCTCTTATCAATAAATGTATTTTTAAGACATTTAAGAATTAATATTTTAAACCATCATTGGAAAGCTATTGCTCACCGAAACTAGGACTAAATTATCAAACCTAAAATCGTTTCTTAGTAATAAACTTTCGAAACCGTAGATTGGTGTTTAAACTGTGAAAATTTCCGTCGCAACCCTCCATTGATCGTTGTGCTAATGTTTGTACTTATTGCTTTTAAAATCATTGCATTGAGCAATGAAACGGAGCGCAATTATCTGATTTTTGTTACACAATATTGAGCTTTATTATCCTGTGTTAGGGAAGATTTCAGGGCGCTGAGTCAAGCAATCCGGAGTCAGAAGGAAGTAATCTTGGGGTGAGTCCCGTTAATTGATTGTTACTTTTGTTAACGTAGACTTTTATTGGACTCTTCGTCTTCTCTCGGTTGTACTTTGTAATATAATTGTTTACTTAATCGAGCGACAACAAAGGTTCTCGAGTAGGCTGTGTTGACTTCGGACACTATTGCAAGCATTAGCGTAATTAACTGTACATGTTGTAGATATGTAACCTCTTTGGCTAATTAAGTTAATTATGATTAGATTAATAAAACCTTGTTTTGAATTTGGAATGGAGAAAATACAAATAGACCTATTTAAGCGACGAAAACAAGAAGTTATTAAACATAAATAACTAGATACGTCTTTTTTAATAACCTTAAATTAAGCTTCAAAGATGAAGTTTCTTTATTTGGCCAATACTAGCAATGGATATTTGTAAGCAGATGATAATGATGAATATAAGAAGTACAATAATAATCTACAAACAGATATTCTATTAAAATAAAACTACTTTATTGCGGATTTCGTTTTATTTTACATTTAACATAACATACATTCTATTTTCATATGGCAGTTTCTTAATTACCCATTTAAAATGTTTTATACTCCGCCTTGAAGTTATTACAATCCGTTATAAATATATATTTTCGTAAGCAAGATCCCTTCTTAACAGAATTTACTTTGGAACCACTCGCTCCCTTTTAGGGCTTAGTCCGTTCCGCTGACCCGTTACTGTTTGAGCAATGGATGGATTATTTAGATTGATGGGTAGTCTAAAAATAGAATTTTGAGATAAAATAAGATAAGCTGATATAATAATTCAATGATAACAACCGACAGAGACGCCTAAAGAGACTTTCAAAGGAACGTAGATCCTCGAAATTCAATTTATGCGATCGATTTAAAGACACGCGTATTTAAAGCGGCTACTAGCTTGCAAGAAATGTGTTCTATTAAATGAACTAAAACCTCAACAATTATATAACATTTGAAGATCATATTTTATTTAGGTTTATCATACATACATATATAAATCACCCCTTTATCCCAGAAGGGGTAGGCAGAGGCCCACCAGGACACTTACATTTCGCCTTGTATTTTGCGTCCCACGATGTTATAAGGGGCGAGCCTATCGCCATATCGGGTATAAATTCCTGACTCCGGGGTGATAATGAATAGAAAAATCCAATATCACTTTGCCTGACCCGATTTTCGAACCCGAGACCTCAGCTTTGCAATCGTATCGTAGTACAACTATGCCACCAATGCAGTCGCTTTATCAAAATTAAAATATCCACAAACTATTAAAATGCAGGACAGTGTCACTTTACTGCATTGAGTCAGATTCACAAGCCGCTACATTCTATCACTTAATCTAAAAACTACAGGTCACGTATTAAAAATGTATTATTTTTTTACTTAAGTCATAAAAGCAAGCTGAAAATGCGACGTAAATCCGTGTTTTACAATTGTGCGGAGTCGAAATTTAGCTCCACAAAAACGGCTTAAAAGTGTTCGGGTATCGCAGTTTGCACAGCTCTCTGTGACTCGCCGCGCCGCACCGGCACGAATTACTCCACCCAACTGACCTTTGAAGGGAACTGAGGGGATTTTGATGTCAAGAAGTTTCTGTATCAGGCCATATACGTCCCACTGCAGGGCACGGGCCTCCTCTACAATCGAGAGAACGATTGAGAGAGGTTAGGCCATATAGTTCACCTCGCTTGCCTAGTGCAGGTTGGCTGAAGGCGTCAAGACGTTTTAAATTGAGTACTAAATGATTGATGAAAAGCGCAGGCTTGATGTTTAAGATGTGATCACCAATGGTATTAAAATTGACAACTTACAAGGTCGGATGAATGGTCGAACCGGCCTTGGTTATTGCCACGTTGATAAAATATGTTTATGTTGGGCATATTTTTTACGAAATATAAGGCAATTGAGCAGCGGCGCCATCTGTAGGATGTTACCACCATCCTTAAATACCCATGACTCCAAAAGTTATCGTCGGTATTTTGCCTGCTTTTAAGGAAACTATAGGCTTTTTTTCAATCGTAATTTTCACAGGAAAATAAACATATCTTCCAATTTCCAATCGTTTGCCGATTAATAATCCCTAATTCTGTCGCTATTATAACACTATCACTCAAACGCTTGAGCGACATTGATTGATTGATCTATCCAACTTATTGTGTCAAAGAAAATTTGTACATGTTGCAAGGACAGTAGTATCTTAATAACTCTGTATCTGTATCAGCCCATTTACGTATCCCTGCAGGTCACGGGCGTCCTCTGCAATCGGGAGTACGATTGCGAGGGGTTAGGCCATATAGCCCAATAAGAAATAATAAATGAAATTCAACGCAACAAAGTAACACTAAAACAGCTAAAACACACATCACTTCTCCAGAACTTTAGTACCCAAAATAAATGCAATAGAAGATTAATCTGGTACAAAGCAAAGCACAATTTCCTTCGACGCTGATCCGCTGAACTCGTTACAGCGGCGCAGTTATTGTACAGAGCTTTTAGCCTCTAAATGGAGCGGATAGTGCCGCGATCCATAAATCACCTCCCATTACACTGTGACATACTACTAGCATGGTAAAGTAAATGTGGTAACATTTTACAAAATGGATAATGTAGATCGTTAAGAATATCCAAATTAGGGAGAATTATGGATGCAATGCAAAGCTTCAAGCATGCTTAAATCGTAATTAATGTAGGCCCGATTATGCCAGCTTGGGCTTGGTTTAAAGCGCCATTTACAAGGGGAGAGTTTCTCGCGGCGAGAATCGTATGCGATTATCGCATGAAATAACCGATTATCGTATTCTGACGATGTTTTTATATTCTAACGATATTCGTATCTTCGAGGCGAGAAACTCTCCCCGTGTGAATGGGGCTTAAATCGGTCGGAACCATCGATATCAATGTTACACTAGATAAGACATTCAGTACAAAAAATGTGTCCCACCTACTTGCGGTGCATGCACCACACATGAATCAGTTTGCTTCGTGACAGTGACAGTGCAGGACGCCTTATCGCCTACGTTTAAAAGTAATAAATGAATGTTTCGCCGTCAAACCGAAAGCAAATCGTCTGAAGTTACAATATTTTAATAAAATACCAGGTAAGTGATGTAATATTGCAGCGTGCTTTTAAAATACGGGGGCACTTTATTTCTTTGACGTGTCTCGTCTAGCGGTAGAATATAAGTCAATGGTCGGAACACAGACAGAACCAGTCGCAACCAGAAATGCGACACCCTAGTGGGTGTATGATAGGTTTTCCACAATAAAATAAATGTTTATCATTCATAGTTTGCGTAATTTATATTGTGAAGTTACTTGAGCTTTTCCACAGTAGTTGCAATAAACCCGTCACAAAGATGCGCGTGTATCGGCGGCGCGAGTCATAATGGCGAGTGCAGCACACTTGACCCCTTAACTTCACCTGCCCATAGAATGCTAATGCGCTCTGATGTCTAGGTCGCGCCGCCATCAAGCAGAGCTGGATTATACGCGACTTCAGGGATTTCAGGGATAGCTTTTCTCTTTTTATCATAGGATTTGGACATGACATGTTATAAAGTGGAAGAAAGAACCAACAATGGATGAGAAACTTGATAAGAACACAACATGTAAAAATAATTTCAAAATACATAATCGCACAATTCACGGAATTATTTTGATCCATTTGACATTATTATTTTTATTAACATAGCAAATAGGTACACTACTGATGATAAATATTAAATAGTTTCGCTAGTTGCGCAATAATGCATTTAAGCTGAAAGCTGGATGTAAGCGAAAACATCCCGAAACGTGACCCACCTAATTAGGTTACTGAGACAGGTTTCAACTTACTCTTTCTCTTAAATAAATAAAATATTAAATAGATCTTCTCCCTTCCACAGACAGTTCGTATCGTTAAAGCTACCTATTCCAAATGGCGTCTTGTATCGTTCATTACTTTTTTAATCTATTGAGCTTTCTCACCACTTCTTAGGGATACTAGCCTAAGAAGGCCAAAAGGGGTACCTACTGTATTTTCCCGAGTCCCGCCCTGGTGACACGACATATTTCCATGAAAAGTCTCGTTTAATAGAGTGCTCCTTTTCACCACGAGCCTATTTCCTCGGGCGTGAAATTCTATAATCCCGGTCTTAAAATTATGTGCGACAGGTTAGCGCCCGCGGCGTCGCTCGGGTCGAGTGATCCCGGAATTGCTTCTAAGTTATTTATGGAAACTCTATCCATATTTATTTTATGATAACGTATTTGAATGGAGTTTAGATTATAAATAGACCATTTACTTCAAGACAAAAAGTTAAATAGTAAAGATGTAGTTTCTTAATTTACAACATCAACTTATTAATACTTTTAAGAACCCACAGCCATTTGGCCTATGTCATTTGGTTGATGCCGTCTGTAAAACAATACCACATGTTTGTCAATGTCTGAATGATGTAAACATTCACATCGGGTCCGGGTGTACTTCACACTTAAAAGCCTCTTGTAGTTTGTAACACAAAACTTGTATCTTAATTTGAGGCTAGGAGCATGTAATTTTGCTATGAGCTATGTTTATTTATTTTGACGTTTCTTATTCACTATTTCACATATTATGTATTGTTATGATGCGCATAATAGTTCAAAATAGAACACCTTAAATGTTTCGTAAAACAAAACCATCGACAAAGTCAAGTTATGAAACAATACCCTCAAAAGCAAAACCATCACACCAATCAAACTTCCTAACTCGTCGGGAAATACGATGTGTCTCGCAGATCCTGTATAGTATAATAAAACAAGCGTGCGGGCTCGGTGTCCCGCGTCCCGTGTCCGTCGCGCGTCCCTCGGGACTCCGGTTGACATTCATCCCCTAATTCCCGGCTCCCTGTAGCCTCACACACGTGAAATAAGGTAACTCTATGATTTAATTCAATGCGTCTCGGTTCACTTGCCATAGATTAGACGGGACGCAAATAGAACCCCTTTGGAATTGCAAAGTTTTATTGAATTTTCAGTTGAAAATAGGTGACTATGTTTATGTTTATATCTATTATACGTCTTACTGCTTGATAATAACTTATCTACAATTGAAAGGGTTAAGACCTTTGTCAGCCACGGTAGTTTAATGCGCGTTAACGGATATTTTACACGATGAATTTCTTGTTGAAAGCTCTATGTATTACAGATTGCTCACAATGTTTGTCTTCGCTATTTTTACTGCATGATATTTAGAAAGTGGACTTCGAGTACTGTAGCCCTATACAATAAAATAAATAATTATAAATTCAATAGGTAGTGTAATAAAGGCAAATATGCAGGATTCATTAAATCACAACATAGGTTTTCACTGTTTATTCACTCAAGCAACAATAAAAATCCTTTTTATACAGTACAGTAAGATACTTAACCGTCTTTTGTTTACGAGCTCTATTATAAGTCACAGGATAATCATAATAGCCCCCATTAACCTGATATCCGTTGCAAATGACAAATGCGCGCGGCCATTGTTGCAATATGGCGGACGATACGTCAGTGTCATGGCGGCGTGTCGCGCTCCACTCGCATTTGCAGTGAATTAATTCAGCAGTCAGGTAGGAATCAATGCTGAGAAATGTGCACTTACGAGGCAGTGTACTCTGTTTTTGTTTCTTGGTAGTAGCTTGTATAGTAGTAGGTATTTTATGAGAATATCATTAACTAAGGGAATTGTAAATCAAAAGTAAGGCTTACGACTATATTATAATATAGAGAGAGCGCTGTCATAAATATGCGTCTTTAAAAACGTAGATTTTTTTTTTTGTTCGTCATGTTGGTACTAATTATTTATTTAACACCAAATAATAAATAAATACACCCAACAGTCACATACATAGTCCTGACCCCACATTAAGATCAATTAAGTCTTGTATCGTGGGTATCAGAAACTACGAGAGACTTTTCGGTCTCACAAACACGCAGACGCGAGACACATATTTGTGGGGCTCACAAACATTTGTCTCGGTGCGGGGATGGAACCCGCGGCCTCTCGTTTCACAGCCGGTGTCTAACCAAATGCGCCACGGAGGCTGTCAAATTGCTTTAAATTCCGTTGGTAAACAAAAGTACATTTAGTTACTATCCTATTAAAATGAGTTTGGGTGGAATTGAATAGCCCCAAACATCTATTTTAATTTTCTTTTCGAATGATTCGTGCATGTTGGAAAATCTGTCAAATGTCAGCCAATTTGAGGGCAGAAAAAGGTGGCTCGGCACCACCTTTTTTGTCTACGTTTTTTTTCCACCACATTAATTGGATTGTGTTAGATTGTCAAACATTTTTTATATACAGAAACACGCTGTTATATTAAAAGGCGTGTATTCGTTAAAATTGAGACAGCCGGAGTCCAACTGCGCCCCTTTCTCTAATATCAAATATTAACATACTTAATTGGTTTTTCAGGCTATTTGGATGTTCATGATTTTGTATTAAATGGACTGTTTCCTAGCTAAGCGCTCTTATGGGTGTAATTATAAATAAATAATAATAATAATAAATACACCCAACAGTCACATACATAGTCCTGACCCCACACTAAGATCGAGTCTTGTGTCGTGGGTATCATGAACTACGAGAGACTTTTCGGTCTCACAAACACCCAGACCCGAAACAAATACTTGTGGTTCTCACAAACATTTGTCTCGGTGCGGGGATCGAACCCGCGGCCTCTCGTTTCACAGGCGGCGTCTAACCATCTGCGCCACGGAGGCTGTCAAATAATAAAGGCTATGAAAAATAATATCTATGGTATCTATCTATATAAGTAGTACTTGCATCTACAACTTTCATATTGGTTGTAGAAAATTTTATTGGCCTAAACTGCAATGTAGGTCGTTCAGAAGTACTAACAAGCCAGTCCACAAAGTTGAAAAACGCAGAAATTAAGCTGCCGAACGTCACCAGTTTTCACCAGATTGAATTCAGTCTTTGTTTTAACCTTTTTGGGTGAAAAAAAAAACACATGTTATATTGGCAGTATTGTTAATTTTGTCGAACTGTAAAATATATACATATTAATGGCACGTCTTATAACTTATACACGAAGATCACTAACATATCCGGGTGAGTACGCATATATGTATGTATTATTTCATCATGCAAATAAATAAAGATTTAAATAAAGCTCCGATACTGAAATAATCATGATACTTTGTACATCAGTCGATACATAATATATGATACATTATTCAGAAGAACTGCCACAAATAATTTTAATAAATAACCTACCTCATTTTATGAAACGAGAATAAAGTTATTATACCGTTCAAAGGGTGGCCGTATTCAAATTTCCGCAGTCGATCATTTCCATTAACACACATCAAGGTGAACAATAACTCCGTATGGAGGAGCGATTTTTCTCATTACCCGGGGCAAATTGCGGCCGGCCAGGTAAACGAGCGGTAATTACTGGCAACACAGCGCTAACGACGCTTTTTATCGAATTACCCACCTTTATGATATGTATGGACGCTCGGGTCAATTGTATTGGACAAGACAACTAAAATGGGATGCGCTTAAGTGTTGCTAGTGTTTAATTTTAGTTTCCCTAATTGTCTATGTCTATAAAATATAAATATCTGTTATTCTATCAGAATAAACAGCGAATAATATTGTATTTTCAGTTATATTAAAATACATGTAAATATTTATATATATGTCATATAAATAAATACACCCAAAATTCACATACATTCATAGTCCTGACCCCACACTATTTGTTTCGGTGCAGATATCGAACCCGCGGCCTCTCGTTTCACAGCCGGCCTCTAACCAACTATGCCACGGAGGCTGTAAAAATGTGTGTGAAAATAGTGTATGTAAGAATATGTTATTTCACATAACATGTGTTTGTGATAATTCTACGCAGTACTAAGATATATGGAAAACAATAAAATCACATAATGTATTCTCCGTAACATCAAATTATTCGGATTACAACTGACGCGCGCCACCTTCACTCAATCAAACTTCTGAGAACCCATTTCGAGTACAATTTGGCATGGCTTATTCATCAGTATTTTTATTATTCACCAAGGAGTTTTCAGTCCGAAGAGTTTTATTTAAAAAAGGCCGCTGCGAAGATTCATTGGCTTACGGACTTCTTTTGAAGTTAATACATAATTAATCAAGGGTCGCAATGGGTGGTGGTTTTTTTTATTATCGCCGACTGTGCCACTTTCTCGTACGAAATTGTTGAAAGAATGAGCCAGTTAAATGGCTTTGGGTATTAATTACTTTTTGGCTGTTGATTTAGAATTGATGAGGGTAGAATGTTTTAAAAATTAGGTCTTGGTAGAGTAATTATAATTAATTGTTTTAGAACAGTTTTACGTAATCGTACAATGTATTATAAATGTCATTGGTTATATCAAATTAAGTATTTTTATATCAAGTTTATTATAATGTTATATGTGTTACCTAATATGTTTCAAGTGCAAGAAAATACAGTTTAAGGAAGTGCGTTCAGATACCCGAAGAAAAGTTTTTCCTCGGTTGGTTTAAATTATAATTTGCATAAGTATTATAAAAAATTCAGACTCTTTAAAAAGAGATAAAATTTCGAAGCGGTATTTAAAATGCCTAAAGAAAGATTGCAAAAAATTGTGTTATACCTTTAATTAAAAATTTGTTTTACGAACCTTCTTTTACAACATACCATAAACCAACGCCTGGACGGATATCATTGTACAAATGGATGCGGCTATGGTCTATCTAAACTAAGAAGTTCCATTTGACATTGGGAAATAGGGATGCTGTCAAATAAATCGGTTCTTACAATATCCGATTATTTAGAGATATCGATAATATTTGTTTGTATTTCTTAATAAATAAATAAATAAAGAATAATAATAATAATTAATAAACATTTTTATTCTAATGAGACATCAACAATTGCATGTCACTTTACTATTTAGGAACAAAAGGAGTGATTTATCTATTACTGGCGGCCCGGCCCGGCTTCACCCGGGTGCAGACACTTTTTCGAGTCCAGTCCACATCACGCACATGCTTATGAACACATGATACATACATACAATACAATACATATACTCCAAAGTGAGGAACCTCCTCACTATGTGTGGCGTATCCTACAATACTGCCTTCATTTCCATTGTAATATCCAAATCTATTAATTAATGATAAATTAATTCATATTAATATTATTATTTCACTATTTATTGATGTATGTTCGTTGACAGCATACCTATTATTAGCTGAAAGTTCAGTATTTTTAAAAATTAAAAAACAACTGTTCTATATCTACTCGATTATTTAAATATTTTTACCGATTATGCGTATACAAATGCATTTGAATAGTCTCGACTCTACCGGTAAAATACCTAACGAGGTGACTTTGTAATGCCGTCTAGAAAAAAAATATGTTGTTTAAAATGGTTATTTTTCTTTATTTAAAGTATTCTATTTTAAATTTAGTGATTATGGTTTGTATATCTAGTGATAAAATAAGAATAGCTTCATAATTCCATGGATTTACGGAAAGTGTTATTGAAATTGTGTGGGTTACGTCTGCCCAAAGTTATTTACGTTAAAAGTATGAAACGTCAAATGGAACCTGTTAGTTTAGATAGACTATAACACACAATATGTTCTCCACATTATATTATTGGTTAGTGGTTTAAATCTCAGGCCTAGTTCAGGAATTTCTTGTAAGACAGACTGATGTAAGTGGATTAAAAAAATACACATAATATTGTTTTAAATTAAAAATAAATAATAGTTTTAAAAAAACTAAAAAAATACGCTTTTATAGAAAATCTAACTAAAAAATAGAAAATTAATTTTAATAAATTTGAATTAAAAATAGTGTAAGAAAAAATGATTTTATTGTAAAAAAAAAGCGTGGGGTGCTTTTCAGGATATTATCAAAATAACCCTTCTAGTCATATCTGTTCATAAAATATTTAGAACAGCCTCCGTGGCGCAGTTGGTTAAACGCCGCCTGTGAAACGTGTGGCCGCGGGTTCGATCCCCGCACCGAAACAAATATTTGTGTGATCCACAGGTATTTGTTTCGGGTCTGGGTGTTTAGTGAGACCGAAAAAGTCTCTCGTAGTTTCTGATACCCACGACACAAGACTCGATCTTAGTGTGGGGTCAGGACTATGTATGTGACTGTTGGGTGTATTTATTTATTAATTTATTTATTGATACCATGCACCCCACGCTTTTTTTTACAATAAAATCATTTTTTCTTAAACTATTTTTAATTCAAATTTATTAAAATTTATTTTCTATTTTTTAATTGGATTTTCTATAAAAGCGTATTTTTTAGTTTTTTTAAACTATTATTAATTTTTCATTTTATAGTCGAATGCGCCTCGTAGATTCCTTTATTGGTCTTGACGCAGGCACTCCGGATCTCAGAAAAACAAAAATCGCCAATCCTGATTATCCTAGTAAGGATAACGGGTCAAACTGTTTAAAATATTGAATTGTCATCGGTCCTTAATAAGAATGCCAAATTTCGAGTTAATCCGACGTTTTGAAGGGGGTCTAAATCATGTTCAAAGATTCCGCCACATACTAACATACATACGTCTGAAGCTAATAAAAGCGTATTAAAAATGGTTAAAATCAGTTGACAGCCCTTGTGGTTTATTTAAGGTTTGTATTGTATTGTAAGATTCCGAATGTAAAACGAGAGGCCGCTAGTTCAATCACTGCAACGAGAAAAATATTTGTGTGCTCTTCAAGTTTTGTTTCAATTCTGAATGTTGTGAGACCGAAAAAATCTCGTTGGAACTGACAACCACTGCACAAGACTTGCATGTTACTGTAGGGTCAGAACTTCGTGCGTGACAGTTATTTCAACTTTTATTAAAGTAACCTCATTACATTTTTATGCAATATTTTGCATGCAATATTGTGTATTCACAAGAAGCAATATACAAGAATATAGCTTAGTTTAGTATTAAAGGAGGTAATAATAAAGTCAGTGACGTAAACTAGTGTATTAGGATAGCCTTTGTGCGGCAAAACACATTGTTCGAGCTCCGTTCACGGAAAATTTAATATGTTCCTAGCATAAAGCCCATATTGGGTATAAAAAGTTTAATAAAGCACACATATTAAAAATGGTTGACGAATAAAAACATATAAAAAATTAAAAATTACTTGCGCGTGTAATAAGAGATTAAAAAGTAGATATTCCCTATTTTTCGTATTACTATTGGGGCATTTCAAGTGAAGAGGACAGCAAAAAAAAAAGTGTGGTTCCAGTATTCGTTAATGTTCTGCTTATCTGGAAAAGTTACTGAAAGGGATTTTTGGAGGCTATTTTTTTAATTGTACAAATTAACAATAAAGTACTATATATATCAGGTAATGTAATTAAATTACAGTTCTTTATTATGTCTAATCGATATTAGAAATTACTTTTTTAAATATTAAACTGGAAGTAAATGTTTCAAATCAGAATTTGAATGGCCTGTAATTTTATTTATCATTTTTATTGTAAAAAAAACTAATATTATATTCATTTTACATTAAAAGTTGTAGAATGTAGACTTTATAGATGTAATAATTTAGTATAGTTATTTATACGTATATAATCACAGACTCATAAAGCGTATATATGCAGCGTAAGAAGTAGCGCGTATTAGTGCTGCTCAACATTCTGGATTGCCACTTGTGAATACTTGGAGTTTTCCCAAGGGCGAGGAAAGGTTAACCCCATACAAGGGTATAAGCGATTTACCAACTGTTTTGTGTACCATGTAAGCGTCGCAGTCATATCATAGTTTTGGGAATTTGTAGGTTACTTGATTTTTTTTAGAAATTATTACCATTGTCATTGTTGTTGGTTATAGTGTAATTCTAACGGAGTGCACGATGCTTTGAAATGTTCTACCAAACTTTGTATACAATTAATACATCCAAAAGTCTAATGGTTGGCACAAACGTTACGATAATAAAACTGTGCAAGACTGAGTTTGCACCAGTATACTGGAGCGTGTGTGGGCAAATAACTGCGCAAACTTTGTTCCAATTTTCGATTAGAGACTGGTGCAACTCGCGTTTGCGCAAACGCTCTCGAACGTAGAACGAACGGCTATACACGTAGCCATGATCTGACATTATAACGAAAGTACAACTCTTGTGTCATGATAATACAGAAATAGCCAAACATTTTCGGTCTCACAATGTTATCATACAATGTTATCAAAACTAAGAATTGTAGATTAAACAAACATGTTACTAAATTATATTGCTTATTTTTTACGTACGTCTATTTGATATTGGCCCTTCCATAATTATTTCGATAACTTATTTTCCGATTCAACCTTTTATTTTCCTATTTTATCCCATTTAACACTATCATTGACCAAAAAGAATCAAACAGAAATAGTATTATTAAACTTGGTTCTTAAACCAATTCAAATTAACCAATTAGGTGTCATTAAGTTTATATGTGGCAGTCTAACATAGCGTTCTATACGAGTATATATTTTTAAATCAATATTTAAAACTCGATAGTCGACTGGTACGAAGTTTTTGTTATTTCTAGATATTTCACGAAACTTCTAGAACCGCGGGTTCCCTGCGGCGTATACATACGAACATTATCTTTGATGTTTTACTCAACAACATGTGTTTTTGCACGCACATCAAACGTTCCTTTACTTGTACTTGTCTTCTTACTCGGAGACTTCAATTATGTTTTTATGAGATTTTATTTATTTCTAAATCGCTGAATGAATGAAACTTTATGAAAAGAATTGAGTTATACGCTTCATAAAGATTTTTGAAAAAAGGTAATGTACACGATTATTTCTAAATAATGTAAATATATTCAACGTAGGTTGGCCTATGACACGCGTATCTAACTTTTTATAGATAATAGAAAAAATACATGAATATTTAAAATTGCAGCTACCAGACATAATGTACTCGTATACTACATACATACCTAATATGTATCTAAACTCACAAAACATTATTCCTCCCAGCCAACTTCAACTAGTATTGACTTTAAACACGTCGGCGCCAACGCAAAGAAGTCATAACAAAGTTTCAACCCTTATTTGCGTTTACAAAATTCCCGGCGGTGGCGTCGCGTCGCGTTATTCCGCTCGGGTTGGTTGTACCCCACGTCAATCCCACGCGTCAAGCAACCTGTGACGTGGCACATTTCATTTGTTTAACCCGATGTGCGCACGTAGAATGTACTGCTGTAACCCTAAAGTGATTGCAAAGATTTGAGGTAGAATGTATTGCATTTAAATATGTGGAGAGGGGTATATTTGACACTTCACACAGTATGAACTAATACAAGGCATAGTGTTCTATACAGAGTCTGATTAAACACATAAGGATTGAAATCATATACTATAGCTTTGGCTACGCCGTAGTCATTAAAAAAATGTACCTCATACTTTTATACACTTATAGGTGCGTTTATTAAGTAACCAAGTTTAATTGCTCAAAATATTAAATGATTAATATTAAATCCTATTTAAATCTCGCCTGACTACCAATTACTCGGAAAATCTACAACTAATTTGATACAAAACTTTACATAATTAAAATAGTTCCGCAAGAAGTGTGATAAGAGAGTGGCACAATCCCTCACAACAGGCTTAACGCCTCAGCGAATTGCGTGAGTTGCGAGCGCGGAGGCTGCGGTCCATCCCACGAGAATCTTCACTGTACTGAACACGCCACGTTGCAAAATGCAGTACTATATTTAAAAAATCACGAAATATGTATCTTATTTGAACAACAGTAATTAATATAGGACAAAAGCCGTTTCTTCTCGGTAGAATACATGAACAAAAGGTGCGTCAAAATTGTACCTACAGAATAATCGTCGACGGTAAATTACTAGTGCTAGTTCTCTCATACGTGAGAGACTGCCTGGGTATTTACTACCGCAATGCCTATTTCCCTCCCTCTCAAACAGCAGTGTAAATGTAGGTTTTTCCACCAAAAATATAATGAGCAAAAAGGAATTTGCTTTACGGGAACGCCACGCGTACAATGTATTGTAGAATTGTGAAGCGCAATAAACATATTATAGATTTAAAAAATCTATCACATCTTGACCAGCGGAAAATATTCTCTCAGCAACACCAACTATCTTTTTTTCTTTTATTTGCTTATTTACATTTCAATCATTATAATGTATAGGTGGACTTACTTACTTTTAGATTCATTTTTTTACGCAAATAAAAAATGATTGTTGTCTTACTTGTCATGACTGCAACATTGCTTTCAATATGCAATTCTCTAGAGGAGGACTCAAGCGATGGAGTACAATGGCCTGAATACTGTACAGTTTTAATGATGAGTCAACGTCCGATACAGACACTATTGTCGACCACCCCCTGACCAAAATACATAAATTTAATTACATTATGGATATGTGAAGTTACTTCTGCAGATGTCAATTTGAGCTAGGTACATATCCTATCTAGATAAGACAATTTTAGTTTAAAAATCAAATCATCTATAAATCTGTGTAATTATATTGAAAAATTATTAATTTACAAGGAACTACTTTTTCCATAATGGTGTCGAGAAATATACTAAATTCTTTTTTTTTTTTCATTTCATACGCATTTGTTTTATCTCAGATGTCTAATTCAAAAACTTCATTATTTTTATAACATTACTCTACTTAAGGTACGTCCATTACACCAAAAATTACTCGCGAAATAAATTTCCAAGTATCTGCCGCTGCGTAAGAAACGAACCTGGAGATTAAATCTAAGCCAAGGAAATATTTATGATCTCCGAACAATTCCAGAAAGAAAAACACAAAAGATATCATAATCTAATCAGGATTTCAATCTCGGAATTCCACGTTAAACAGGCATTCCTTGTGTGCGAAATTTACTTTATATTTTCACATTTCTTATGTCTTATCCTGTAACTTGCTTTTTTGAACAATAAAGGAAAAAACTACAAACAAAAGTTACGAATTCTTTGAGTTCAAGAGGCAATAAAGCTTATTAGTATATATTGCCTGCTTTGGTATGTATAGATATTAGATACATTACATTTTTCCTAGATGTATTAGTAGTTTTCAGTCAGATGTATACAAATACTACAAGGACGCAAAAAATATCTGATCTATAAAATAAATACACCTAGCTAAATAATTATCTGCTATTACAAATTAATAATGCATACTGGACAAACTAATAAACATTCAATTTATCGATAAGGATGTCATGATTCATCTTACATATTTTTTTTTATATCCTGAAGCATTATATCCTACTCTTTCTCTCTTAATGCGTTCTCAGTATTTCCTCCAACATCTTTTAATACTCATTTTTCTTTACTTACACAATTTCTTAATCCATCTCAAAGATCTAGATTTCAAAAATTCATTAACCCCAAGCTACCTAGTGGTTAATTTCTGCAAAACATAATTAATATAAGTTACAAATCCCGAACTCGCATTAATCTTTAATTTGTAGGAGAATAAAATAAAACGGGAATGCTTTCAGGCTTTCATAACGACTGTACATCATCATTAGCGTATCTCGGGGAGATTAAAAACGATTCCTGGCGCAGTCGGCGTGCCCGGATAGAAAATGGCCTTAAATAGTTGCAGCTACGTGGGAACACTGTAATAGCACTTTATATAGCTGTGCGGTTTCGATGCGCAAGTCATTTCGCCATTTCCACGTTCTCCAGCCATTTGAAAGGAAATAGGACTCTCTGGTGGTAAATGACGTCGAATTAATCGACTGGACAGGGCACTTTTGTGCAGTTTGATAAAGTGTAACATCTCTTGCAAGAAAAAATATTTAAACGTGGAGTTTGGCTTTTATTAAGTTTTTATTTTAGCATGTCATAATGTTGTTTCAGTGTATTATATAATAAATAGAAGTGCGTGGTGGCCTGTTGGTAACGGACCAGACGCGGCTGCCTACATGTTCACGGTGGTCGCGGGTTCAAATCCCAGCGCACACCTCTGACTTTTCGAAGTTATGTGTGTATTGATAGTCAATCACCACGCACTTTAACGGTGAAGGAAAACATCGTGAGGAAACCTGCATACCTTAGCGATTTTAAAGAATTTCTACGGTATATAAGTCCGCCAACCCGCACTAGGCCAGCGCGACGTGGTGGACTATATGACCTAACCACTCTCAATCGATTCTCTCGATTGTAGAGTAGGCCCGTGCCCTGCAGTGGGACGTAGGTATATGGGCTGATATAGATAGATAGTATAATAGCATTTCTATGGAAGCAACTGTTGAACAAATATTTCTTTTAATAGAAAGTGATGACCGTTATTCATAACTTCGCAATTTTAAGGTCCTAAATTCGCTGAGTACTTCTTAAAACGAAAGCTGAAATGTTAAACATTAAAATAATAAATCTGCTAATACAATACAATGAAAGCTGAAGAGGTTGTTTGAACACGCTAATCTCAGGAATTTCTGTGGGGATTTGAAAACTTCTTGCATTTACCCTAGTTCTTAAGGGAATATAATTCTAGGATATTATAAATTACGTAAAGGCCCTTATGTTGCATCCACGCCACTGTTATTTCTGTTGACCAACATCGTGCAACACGATAACAATCTATAAATGTTGCTACTTGTTATTATTTGCTGATTGTTCAATGTTTCTAATCGCGTCCATAATAATTCCAACGAACTTTTGTTTTCTTTTGTACTCATCACGATAACATAACACTAATCAACGAACTAAACTATGTTGCAGTGAAGACTCCATAATAGCGTGTTGTCGTAAACACAATAGCCCACGTGTGGTCTAGTCCAGCTCAGCGATAAACCTCCGCTCCAATGCACATTACAATCAATTTGACTCGCCGAGCTGCAGCAACATCACGAATAATGCGCACTGACGGCAAAATGTCAGAGGCTTATTAACTGTTTCTCTACGAAGTGAATAAATAATGGTTTGTTTATTGTACGATAAAGTAACTACAATACCTACGCCTAATGCAATCCAAATAGAGATTCTTATCCAATGCAATCCAAATAGAGATTCTATCAGTAAGTAAGTTATCTATAGTTCCACAAAATTATCCTGTCCTGATTGAACAAGAATGTACATAGGATGGTCCCGAAATGCACCTTATCTAAGTAAATCGTATTAATCAAGTTTAACGTAGTTTTTAATTCCTCTAAATTCGAATTAAAATATTTCTATAGCAATGAGACTCAAAGAGCACGAGTAGTCATGATAGATAAAGTTGCATGAAATATAGGAATGTTTGGCGAGTGGTTGGCAAGTCGCGAGTGTGCCAGGAGCGCAGTGTTGCCAACCGCACGACGCGCGCATACCAATGAGACCCGAACGCGAAACTTCGCCCGAATGTAACCATTATTTATTTAACGACAAACATTTTAAAGGCAAGATTATGGGTTACCCGCTGTTGACTAATGTATTACGTGATGACTATGATTTCATTTTAAATTATAATAAGAAATGAAATGTGATATGATTTTGGCTTAATCGTATTTGTGATTCGATTATCGAAGTGGTAATTTATTATTGTAATATATTATCAAATTTAAATAATTAATGGGTACCGACTGCCTCGGTGGTGTAGTTGTGCTACGAATTACGATACGAATACAAATCTGAGGTCTCGGGTTCGAAACCGGTGTCGGGCAAAGTGATATTGATTTTTTCCATTCAATAACAGCCCGGAGTCAGGAATTTGTACCCGATATCGGTTTAGGCTTGCTATCCTATCGAATTATGGGACGGAACATACAAGGCGAAATGTGGATGTCCTGGTAGAACTCTACCTACCCTTTCAGAGAAAAGCTTGAGTTTATGTATGTATGTGTATAATTAATGAGCTCGCTATGATGGGTGGAGCAAAAGGGGTAATGAAATACAAAAAAAACCGGGTAAAACCGTTGTTTCATGTCGGATTTCTGCGAAATAGTGGTCGAATCAAATAATTCCGATAGAAGGCAAAAAAAGACCAAAAAATAGAGGTGGCACTTCCATTTTTAAAATGATAAATGTGTTATTTAATAACCACGTCCCGTGACCGTGAAGTCATACTATTGATTTAAATGGCACCACAGCTATCAAGTGTTTGCAACCATCTAAGTACTCCAGTCAACAGACGATAATCTCTCAACAAACATAACAGGATTATTAAAAGCACCGAGGCGGAACAGTTAATCTACGTAGATGTTGAAAATAGTGGAGTTGCGAGCGCCGAGCGCATCGTGAGCTTGTTAAAAGGATCAAGTTGCAGGCAAACTGCCAGGGCAAGATTGATTAGAGTAGACACGGCCGATGCCTCCCACTCTAACCCCCCCCCCCCCCCCTGTAGCCCAACATCACCTAATTACCTAATTATTATGACTTTTTAATGAGGGTGCACTTGTTTTTATTTCAAGTGTGAAAAAATCGCGATGAAACCTGCCATAGAGATTTACAAAAAATACTGTGGTTTGTGCAGACCTGATCTAATTGTAGTGGACCCTGGTCTCAGCACTAGGAAGTACATAGGCTTAGTAATTGTAATTATCTAATTGAGTATACACTGAAGAAAATACCCAGTTAATTTCTGTTTTCAACACTCAATCTCTCTCTTTCTCGCCCTCTGAGGAAATAGGGGACGGGAGAGAACCTAACTTCACCACTACAAATACTTAGATATCCTAATTTCAATTAAATACAAATTAATCCATTTATAATGATTTAATGGGGTGTACAAAACTAATAATATTATATTGTAGAGCAACATTTTAAGTACAATGAAATGTCATATGCAGTTTGTAGTAAAAGCTTTTTGTGAATACATACAGCTATGTATAAAACTGATTGTATTAGTACGAGTACATGGGGCATGTGTTTGTCTCTGCATTGTGCACAGCAGGGCCATCAGTAAATTGTTTAGTCGCACGACACAGCTTGTCAAAACTCAAAAACATACAGAACCGCATTATGTTCTCAAACCTACCATCGATAGAAGAAAATTTGCTAATATTTATTGGAAATATAACTATATTGTTAATTAACTAGAAATTTTGTATTATGAAATTGATTCAAAGAGTTAATTTAGTAAAGGAATTAAACTTAATTTACTCAGCTTAATACGTTTGTTAGTAAATACAACATATATTTGAGGTTATTAAATGGAATTAATGTGTACATAAAAATAATAAATGAACGTCATTAACACCCTAACTTAATGTCTTGTTAATCTTTAATATAATATTATAAATGCGAAAGTGTGTATGTATGTTCCGTTTTCACGCCAACAGGGCTGAACCGATTTTGATAAAATTTAACATAGAGATAAATTAGACCATGGAGCCAGTCATATGCTACTTTTTACCCCGAAAAATGCAGTGTTCCCAAGGGATAAGTCGGGAATTCAATTCAAATATACATATTTGCTACTCTTTCAACTTCGAATGGATGGCACGGAACAGGAGAGATATCGAGACTGGATGAAAAAAGCAATATAGTCGACGGCGTTCACATTGAGTTTAAATATAAAACAGTACGCAAAATAATTTGTTGTTGATGTGCGCTGGACTCAAAAGTTATCTGCACCCGGCGAAGTGGGCCCGACCGCTAGTTTTGTATAATTTTACAACTTGTACAACTGAATGTAAACGCAAAGCAAAATGAAACGGAAGCGACGTTACACAGGAACAAACATCGGAAGGAGCTCTTTACAGCTGACCTCCGACCTGCTAACAAGCACAAAAAATGTTTACTAAATATAAATACACCGTAGTCTTTTATTAGTAAATTTTGCGTTGAATAAGTACTACGAAAGCAATTTCTATTTAATTATTTAATTCTAAGAATAGAAATGGTGTATAGGAAGTTATAATCATTAGCCTTTATGTTATGTTTCGACGAATTTATCAATAAAACTCACCAATGGTTTTAAAAACACATAGTTTCCAAAATATTTAGTCAAACTATACTAGTGTACGCGAAACGAATAAAACAACGTTAAGGTATTGTCTTTGATTTATAGGTAATTAGTAAATACTTATAGCTTAAAAAAAATATTGACACCTGAGAACTTATAACAAAATCCTCGCGTTTTCTATCGCAATACGCTGCTGTAAGTAACAGCACATTTGAGAGAGCATTTTGAGTCTTCGTCACGTCACCGGAGCAGAAACTATCGAAACGAGCCAAGTTGACAAACACCAGCGTGACGTCACACTGGTAAACAACTCGTCAGCGTCTCATACTCTTACAAAGTATTTGATTGGCTTCTCTTTATTAGCTGACAAACATTCTCTTAATATTAAAGAATTTCATCAAATACTTTGCCCTTTCTCTCTATTCTATCAGTGTTTTCGGTAATTTACTTTGTTTCGTTCATAAAAATACATATTTTATATATGATGTCTATGTATTATCGTTTCGTATTGTTTTTGGAATGAACCATATATTTTACGATATCTATGTATTACTGTTGCGTATTCTTTTTCGAATGAAACATATAATATTTAATAATATTGGCTAGGATACTTGGCTCACTTTATCACCTGACGAAATTCGTCGGTATTAAATAATGCTTTTTGTTCCTTGTATTTCTTTATTCAATCAGCATGACAGGTATTTGTTTTGTTTCGTTGAAATTAGAACGTCTGCGTATTATCATTACGTATTGTCGAACGAACCTTATTTTTGTAAGAGAACATTTAAGATATAAGGAATAAGTTAACCATTTTTACAATAAAATAATCTTCAGTCATTTGCAGAATGGATTTGAATTAAAACAATATTGTATTATTGTTTTTGTCATTCTTATTACTTTAACAAACTTCGACACTATCTGGAAAATGAAAATTAATACAGGGTATCAACACAGGTCATAAAATATTGCCTAAAAATATACAACCTTTAAAAGAACATCGTCCTATTTCAGTCAAAAGGTACACGGTATTACGACTATAACCATATCATTACACGTGTGTGTTAAATACACGTCATAAACAATAACCCGGCACACAACACGCTGCGGTTTTCAAAAATCCGCATTCCTCTTTGGCACAGTAATATTTTCATTTATTTCGAGTTTGTTATTCGCGTCACACATTTTAATATTCATACAGCACAGTTTTTATTCAATACGTTAGCCGGGTAAAGGCTTTTGATGTTCAAAATACATTTCGTCCATATCTGATTGATGTATGGGGAGCTTGCATAAACAACTTTTGACGGATTGATACGGAAATAACATGAAATTTGACTTTAAAAATCGAGTATCGGATGGAATTTTATATCTGTAATAAAGGAATACGGTTGTATGAATTACAGTCCAGGATATATTGAATATAGATTCTCCACATCTGACCAATAAAATATATATAGTAGAGAATTTTTTGAAGTCGGCAAATGCGAGTCCAATTACAGCGAAGCAAAGAACAACAATTATTGTACAACAAATTTAATAGCACCAGTAATAGGCATGAATCATAATGATATAATTAGATAAAATTGAAATAAATAAGACGAAATCATGCTTATTTAAAACAAAGAATTATTGTTTAAAATAAGCATATTAATTGAAGGTAAAGAAAATTCATAAAATAAATTGTTATACCTACTTCTAAAATTAGAAGAGGTACCAGGAAAATCACCACGGAACATGGCTTATTATCATTTCCCGCTTACCTATTACAAAACTCCAGGCAGCATCAACATTCTTCCTAGATTGAATGAGGTTCATGCAGTCTACAGCTTTAAATATTATTTCCATACAATTTAATGTATTATTTGCATCGATATCAATGTTACACTAGATAAGACATTCAGTACAAAAAATGTGTCCCACCTACTTGCGGTGCATGCACCACACATGAATCAGTTTGCTTCGTGACAGTGACAGTGCAGTACGCCTTACCGCATACGTTTAAAAGTAATAAATTAATGTTTCGCGTTAAACCGAAAGCAAAGCGTTTGAAGTTACAATATTTTAATAAAATACCAGGTAAGCGATGTAATATTGTAGTGTGCTTTTAAAATACGGGGGCACTTTATTTCTTTGACGTGTCTCGTCTATCGGTAGAATATAAGTCAATGATTATTTGCCTATTTGGCTGTTGCCATAATATACATACGTCCCCAAAGATTGTTTTTTTTATATTGGTACGACAAGGTGAATTTATAGCACTGACGTGAGATGGGTATGTCTCGCCGGTCGCTACAATTACATTAGCTTGATTGTAACCGGATATACACAGAATAAACCTGAAATGCGACATAAATACGTCACTACGACGAGTTAACTACTGTATGCGAATAGTCAACCACCAGCAACGACCACCAACATATTTAAAGTTTTAAACATAGTTAATAAATAATAGTCTTGAAAGTGCTGAAATCACTGTCCGTCGGATTATAGTGATGATAAATATCTTGTGGCTCTCTGCCTCGGTGGTGCAGTTGTACTATGGTACGGAACACATAACGCGAAATGTGGGTGTCCTGGTTCCACCTCTGCATCCCCCTTCTGGGAAAAAGGCGTGATTTGTTTGTATGTATGTAAATTTCAGACTACTTTTTATTAATTAATAAGTATACGGTGACGATTTACCACCAGTTTAAATTCTAGTTCATGACATACTTAAAATTAAAATTTCCAAGCCTATTTTTAAACAACAAATGACGTCACAGAGGAATTATTAAATGTGTTAATTACATCGTACATTATCGTTCGTGCGTATGAAATATTTTTCTAAAGTTAACACTTTTGGTGCTAACGCTCGAAAATTAAATGGTACTTAGTAGAATTGGTTGGGTAAATATTTTTGATGGAAATGTGCCAGTTATCACTAATTACGTAAAAGACCTGACCTAGTCAATTCGATTCTTAGTGACAACGTAATCATATCATATATTACTTTGGGTGCTTAATTAGAAAAGGTATTATGTAATATAAATCTCGTGGGACCGAAAAATCGCTTCTAGTGTTTGATACTCAGAGCAATGACTAAATTTATTGTTCTGTGGTTTAACATCGTTAATATCAATTAAGCAATGTATAAATTAGCTCGCGTATTAAATTACTTCAAACAAAATGTCTAAGACCACTTCGAATTATTTATGCATTAATTTGCACAAAGGAGAAATTTTAATACGATTACAAGGTAAATATTTACTGAGAAGCGATTCCGAGAGACTGTCTCTAACACGCTGCGTGGAAAACGGATCGAGTAATTTACTACAATATGATTCATAATGGAATGTTTATAACGAATTATTATTATTGTAATGGATTTGTGTTTATTTTATTCGTCATATAAATATTTTTTTAAATTAATAATGCCAAACCTATTTAAATATTAATAATTATTACTAAATTATTGTGATGTCCTTTCAATTAATAAGTTAATACTTTAAAAAATGCCAATTTCAAGTAACATCATAAAACCAATATGTAAAAACCAATATGTACTACATACCTATTACGTCATTGTCCACGAGGTACTGGCGAATTGCCAACCTGCCTCGCTGCCTCGGGGCAACTAACAATTAGATTCCTACCGGACAGACGATAAAGCTACTTAACTTTCCACCGAAATCACTTTTCGATTGATACCAATTGGACCCTGTAATAGCGTGCAATATTTTGGATTTAACTCTTAAGGAGACTTCGCATGTTATGGCCCGTGTTTTGACTGGGAAACTCTTTAATAGTTGATGTGAATTTTGGGCTGGTTATTATGACTATGAGAACATTACAGACCGTAGTCGACAGACGGCCTAAAGGTCTTCATGGAATTCCATTCCAGGATTTCCTGTGGCTGAAGAGAGAGGTAGAGAGAAAATCCTTTGGTTCAATGTGTGGTTTCGTATCCAGGACCAACCTGCATGACACTTAAAATTTTGAAACGTGTGTAGCAAAGTAATTGAACTGAACTGAAGGCGCTGGGAGGATATGGAGAGGTAAATGTACAGCAGTTGCCTGCGGATTTAATGATTATGATAGCACTTAGCCGGATTGTGTATACGATCCTTACAAAGTTTAAAGAGAAATAATTGGCTCTTCTAGTACTTTACCAAGCCAAGCTATAAAGTGAATATACACTGCCTGATCCCGAAATGCGAAACAACTTTATATAAAAAGTAGATCAATATTATTGTGAAACTAATATATTGGTGACCATCAATCCGTCTATAAATCTAGCAGTAATCAATACGACGCGAGCCTGTGTCACCGACAGGGACGCTCACGCACGGGCGTCGCATCACTCACCATCCCAGCGACTTAATTAACCACCTTCACTGACCCCCACGACCCCCGCCCCCTCCAACCACCCGCCACACCCGCCCTCACCTATGACATGAACACGTGTTTGTTTAATATAGGGCTGTCATAAAGCATGTTGTTAGATTCATTCGTCATGTAAAGGTTGGAGCTGTTTGAATAATTGTGCAAGAGCTGTCATTATACCTCGTTAGGAATTCTAGGGTTGGGACCGCTAAGATGTGATCTAAACACAAATACCATCGATCAATTATACACTAGATACAACATGAGCGCTTGAAAAATGGCACTGAAAAAGAGTGCTTAAATCACGAGTAAGCACTCTTTCGCCTTCAGTCGCGCGCCGACCGTTGCTTGTGACAGTGCCTAAATGCTCCGTAAAAAAGTGCAAAATCAACACGCTTACAAAGCTTAAAACTCATGGGATTTCGTATTTTCGGTAATTCAAATTCATTTACTTGCTTCCTACTTTAATCAATATGTGATATTGAGTACCAATAATTAAATATAAATTAATTTAGCAACCTAAAATCAACAAGCGCTGCTTCGCAGTTGTCTCTCTCGACGCGCTTAAATAGACAAGGATGAGTAGCGTCATGATTTCGAACAGAATATACATGGAGTGGTTTTATTTTTTAGTTACTAATATTAAATAATTTAAACTTATTATACCTATATTAAAAATTAACATCAGAAATATTAATTACAGATTTCCACAAAATCTAATCTAATTTTTGTTCCATTTGTTCATGATTTTGCCATATTCGTACAACATTTCACATAATGTAAAAGAAAAATAAACTTAAGTTTATTTATTTATTTAAATCTTTATTGTACACAGAAAAATAACATACTGAAAAAGAAAACCAATTTTTTTTTCTATTTATCATTTTTACAAAATAATCAAATTTTACATATCATATTTCATTATTACAATATAATAGGTAAAGTTAATCCCTAGATTATTATGTTCATGTTAATTCATAGAAAAATATTTAACAATAATTCGACTCCATTGCGCCTTTATTCCGCTGTCCAACTAGTCATAAAATTTTATTACTTTCGAGGACGTCTCATTCAAAAAGGGACTTTATGCCCCAGGAATAAGGTGCAATTTGTGTTAATTTGTGATATTTTTATTCAGTTTTTTGTTTCAATGCATCGGTGCCACTTTTTAAACGAAAATTTACAGGGAACTGTGTATCTAGTGTATAATTGATCGATGACAAATACTGTAAAATCATTGTGATATTGTCAATTATATTTATTTCTGCCTAAATTATACGTTTTTTCGAGTACATCGGCAAGGGATATAGACACTGTAAACGCAGTATTTGTTTTCCAGAAATGTTACAATATTCAACAAAGCCGTTGTTTAGCCAGATTACACACTTTTTTTTTTTAAACTCGCCTAGCAGTGTCTTTATAAAGACGGTAGCACGAATGTACAGATATTGTAATATAAGCATAGAATTCCTTTAGTAGAAGTAATATCATACTTTATACCAATATATAAAATAAAATATTTTAAATATTTTACAGCGAAATTCTTACCCATACCCCGACTCGCGTCTTGGAAAACTTGTACACTTCCTATAGGTTAGTGGGCGCGTGACGTTGACATATCGTCTTGCCGCCATCAGTCAGCGGTTTAATTAAGCGTTTCCTCGCGCCGCGCCGCCCGCTCTCACCTATGACATGGACACGTTGGTTTAATTCAGGGCTGCCCCTAACAAGAAGACTCTCAACAGTACTTTAAGATTTTATTTATGATTATGATAACTCCTTGAGTATCGAATAATTATATCTTTTACTCTTAAGTGGTCCTTGGCGAGTTGAATTTAAACTGCGATACACTATTGTAAAATACCTACATTTATAACGAAATAGGATTTGTAACTTTAAGTATTGTAGCACCTATTAAAGTAATAAATACATCCAACTGTCACATACATGGTCCTGACCCCACATTAAGATGAATTAAGTCGTGTGTCGTGAGTATCAGTAACTACGAGAGACTTTTCGGTCTCACAAATACCTCTGGTTCACACAAATATTTGTTCTGGTGCGGGGATCGAGCCCGCGGCCTCTCGTTTCACAGGCGGCGTTTTAACTAACTACGCCACGGAGGCTGTCAAATTAATTATGATTACTCATGGTAAATCTATATTAATAATAGTTTTGTTTTCTATAAAAAACTACGTAAATTCAACAATGGGGTATTCTACCCATTTTCAAAAAGTCTTTTAAGTAGTTCCTAAGATTAAGACAAACTATTTAAAAAAATATCAAATTTTTATTCGCTCCGCAAGTCCAATAAAAATCCATTTAAAATATAAATTTTAAATTTTTGCGCGCAAATATGTGAAAACGCTAGGCGCCATGTTCCTTTAAAATGATACGTCACTCAACCAGTAAACAAACTGTGATAATAAGAGCTCTTGGACACCGGAGGGGGTATTCTACTCGCGGAATGACGTAGAATCGTTATCCATCATGGCGGCAGCCGTTTCACATCTTTTTAGGACAGATAAAAAAATTAAAATTTTCAAAACGAAAATTATAAAATTTATTCCTTGGAAATATAAACTGAAATTAACATATACTTATTGCTTAATGCTCTACTATATACATTTATAGTTTTTAGATTTTTTCTTTCTTATAGTAAAATACCCCATTCCGTAGAGCAATATCTAACTTTGGTGGTTTTGTTGATGAAATAAAATTCCAGTATAATTATTTCTCAGTTTCATTTCAATTCGAGGATTGTTCAGTTTGAGAAGGACTTGGCTTACCAACAGCGGCGAATAACAAAAACCGGAAAAGTTCATCGTCAAATAGTGAATTTACAATCCAGATTTATTACGAAAGTTGCAAACATCATTGAAGATTAAATCTTGCTTAAACCCTTCAAAGTTTGCCGCTTTGCAGAAATAAATATTTTTAAAAAAATATAATTAAATAGATCAAATCTTTTTTAAAAGAAATCTTAAAAGAAATCAGCTTTTGCGGAAGACAATCCATATGCAAATTATAGATTTAGCTTTTTTTGTTTTAACACATAACGTTTCTAATTACACTGTTAAAGAAAGTGTATCAAATTAAATATGCGAATATTTTAATAATTTAAAAGTTGTATACTCCTAGACTCTGCGGTATAAATCTCGATACGAATGGAAATCATTGAAAAAGCCCTCTTTGAACCACAAAGCGGGAACAATACAAATAGTTTCACTCCTCCATAAAGGGTGACCCGGCACGCCACTATCGCCATTTCCGTCGTGTTTATTTTCTGTAACAAGTTTTATATTCCGCACACATTATGAATACAAATACGCATGAAACGAGGGAGAGTTGTAAAATTATTATTTTCCAGTCAACGGACCGCGGCGAGCAAATCCCCAAAGTTTATGAAACGTAAAGAATAAAATCTCTCCATCGCGCAGTAAAACTCTCCAAAGACATCACACACCGTGGAAACCGAACCCGGCCCTAATTCTGACACTGCGTAAATGATCAAATTCGCACAATGTCTACAATTTTATTATAGTCTCCTTATCACTTATTCCTTTTGCCGTCATTTTGTACTTTATTACGCCGTCGTTTCGTCGTTAATGTGAAATTATTTTATGAGACGTTGGTGTTTTAATGACTCAAGTTTTCCCCTTTTTGATACATTCTGTGCGCATTTCTAAGCCAGTTAGTTGAAGTATAAACAATGCTGAACAAGCCGCAGAGTGGCAAGCGAGACGTCGAATGCCTCGTCACCTTTCCACCAAGTATTCTCGACTTGCCAGCAATTTGCAGCAATAATTTGGTCGTGCGCGCCAGACTATTGCAATCGCTCCAAACGCTCGCGCCAATCATTCCAATCAGGTTTTCAATCATTTTAAACGCCCTCCACTTTTCCCCTCTCCGTATTACGTTTTGATGCTTTTTATTCTTCTTTTTTTCACGTTCGAGAGGGTTCCGACTGTCAAATATGATTGCCGTTCATTACACACCCATCTGTTTGTGTCACCGAAATTTTTGAGGACTCTATAAATGCACCGTCAGTGGAAATATCGTAATAAGATTAATGAGTTACCGACGGAAGCTTATGTACTCCACGAGCGCTTTGTCGTGAGGGATGGATGGAAATATATTTGTATTATCGGCGAACGCCTGGCGGGCAACAAAAAGAAATGCCACAAGCTGGATTTGCAAAGTAGAATAAAATGTTAATGAGTGTTATTTTTTGTACAGTATATATGTACGGTTAAAGAAAGTTGTTTACAGCGTTTGTTCTAATTTTATTCCTTCGTAATCCGGTATATTTGCAATCGTTGCTAGCATATTTATTTAGACTTTCTTAATATCTAAATTATTTAAGAAATAGCTTTTAAGTACAGGCCTATTAACCCTCTAAGTGTAACACAAGATCACCAAGTATGTGTGAACCAATCTGAATAATCTAATCATAATGCCTTTCGCAAACATACCAATATAGGATTGAGTTTGCCAACTCGAGATGATTGAAAGAGAAGTGTGAATAGCCCTCGCGCCTCATCTCTGCGGATTATCCGATGTCTAATGAAAGATAAACGCTCTTTAATTGCCATTCATACGTTGTTCAGTTCGTAAAAGGTTCATTTTTAGGACAGATATTTGAAATGTCCGATGGTGTAAAAACTGCAGTACTTCATTGCAAAAGAAAAATTAAAGCAAGGGCAATTTTATATTTCCCACTAGCTTCTGCCCGCAAACTTCGTCTGCGTGATTAACTTTATTTGAAATTAAATTTGGAATTTCCCATCCCGTTCGTTATATCCCGCCCGTCCTGTCTCTTTCTCACTCAGGGCATATAATCAAGTCCCATCCCACCCCTTTGAGTATAAAAAAGGAACAAATATATCGGAATTCCTTCCTCATCCCACAGGAGCACTAAATTGTTAAGCCGTTTCTGTGTTCATCGCGCACAACCACATAGACAAACAGACAAATATATGTATAGACGAAGAAGATATAGAAGATAGATAAAGAAGGTATATTAGCTGTCTGATATCGATCTAATGGAAGTGTTGGCTTTGATTGACTTTGATTCACTTTGTAAGAGTCCAATTCGAAGTTTATGATCAGGCAATATATTCCCCATGAGTGGAGACTAGAGTGAGGCAGGCGGCCGGACGAAAAGTCGTAATCTAAGTCTTTTTTATTATGCATACCGATTTACCGACTCCAAATAGATGTAACATAAGGTTTCATTAAGGTGCTCATTACTTTGTGAACAAGTCTAGGTTTTCATATAATGTAATTTACTATTTTATCTTACTCATATTAGCTCCCAGGGCCTTTACACGTCTAGCTCCATTGTACAATTAATACTTTAAATCCCTAGACGCGAAGAATATTATATTCAATGACGTGAAAATTTAGAAAGAACCCCAATAAATTTAGTTCGGTACTACAATATTAATTCTGTCGTGTTAACGCTCTCTTACGACATCTCATAACTTTATCTAGCATAATATTTTCAAAGTTTACTGTAAAAATCAGCCATAATGCTGAACGTGAGTCCCACGAAAAAAATAGAGACAACTTAAAGATTGAATACATGAAAAATACGGTAGAATCGTGCATGCAGATTGCAAATTTATCTTCTAACTTTTTCAAGAGTTATAAATGAATAAAATCACTTACGATTTTAAAATTACGAAATAAAATTAATTAAAAGTTTCATGAACAAACAATGGTACTATTTTAAGAAATTATGCGCGATCACATAACTCCTAAATTGATGAATTCAGTAACCTACTTTTTCCAAGGCAGCTAAAAAACGAAAGAAAAATTGCTTCATCGCACTTCACCAGCAACCAGCAACATCCACAATCCCGTAAATCTTATTTCATTACATCAAAAATACTCGGAAGTGACTCCGCATATTTCTATAAAAAACTGTATATTGAAACATGAACCTTAATGCCCCTCTGCGTTAAAAAAATCTCTAATACGAGCCTAAATCATTTCGTTCGGAGGCTGGCCGTCAAAACACACGAAATATGATGACGATGCTCTACCTCTGGGGGATCCAAAGCGCCGGGGCTCGTGCCAAATTTCCTACCCTCAGCCACCAAAGAAAATTGAACTTTATTTATCAAATAATAACATTGAAATTAAAGTAGGTGAACGGAACAGATAATCACATCTACAGTATCTAGAATTAGGTCGAAATAACACAGGTGCAGCATCTTTTGACATATTGATAAATGTTCTCATCTCCAGATTGTGGAAAAAATCGCGGTGCCGTATTATTTGTACTGATATTTTCGGCCGATACGGGGCTATAAATTATGGAGAAATAAAAATGTCGTTTTGGGGTATATTCTGCTGTTTGGAATATTGTATTCAATATGTTATATTGTATTTTTTAATTTGACATGGTAAAGTGATTACACAGCACTTGAAAATAAGTGCAATGACGCCATAAAAATAAGAACTGAACTGAAGTGCAATGCAAATTTAAAACAGTCGATTACCTTTGGCCACTCGATACAATTATGCTGTGAAGCTGAATGGCTTTTTCACGCTATTGTAGAAGGTCCCAGGATTATAGGATGATAATACTAAGTATGTCAATAATGGCACAGCAAAAATATAAGCTTGCAAACCTTTAAGATTGGGCCCGAAAGGTGGTGACTACCATGCGTGATTCTTTAAAAGAAAAGAAAGGAGGAGGTAAGATTACATAAACCCTTCTTCAGATGCACGATGCAATGAATAGAACACGCGAAGATTTGTTCAACAACGAGTTGTAAATAACGAAGTCGGAATCGCAAGAATTGGTGCCCTGGATTTTCATTAGAATTAAATTGACCTACATCCCAGAATTCCGCCCCTTTCCTCCTCAATGTACTTCTTATTTACAGCTACAATCATTAAGTAATTTGTCTGTACTCTGTACGAAGCCAGTGCAATTTTATTAATGAATGGAGACCTAGTTTTATTTTTTTCTATTTTACGTTATGAAATCAGATGAAATTATAAGCAAACATACTGTGGCTGTATTTGCATAATAAATTGTACATTCAAATTATAATTATAAAGAATCGTTTAATTTTTAAAATAAACAGCGTTTTAGGCAATAGCTATATAATATGTTATTATGAAATAACTGTACTTTGTTTTAATAGCTACACTGATAAATATTTTACCTAATGGTGAAATTACCGACACCAAGGGATATTTTTTGACACGTTATAGGATTTTGAGAAAAGTGGGAGTATGAAGGTAGGTTTTGTTTATTCTGCGCCTCAAATTAATGTTAACCATCAATAAATTACCAAAATGAAACAGTGGGGAGCAGACATAACGTAATAAAGATTGGAAAACGGGTTGGATCCAGCCCGGCTTGAACAGTTCGCTGCGGTAGTCCTTGGGTGAGACCTTTGTTCAGTAAAACTACAGCTATTTTCTCAACCCAAAAAATTGTGGAAGCGGAATTCAATCCCCGTTCAGTTATGTAGCTGGAGCTAATTATTATGAAGATATGATTTACAATTATAAATGAATTCTTGTTGATTTGCCAAATAAAACACGATATCACGAATTAGTTTGCAATACAAATATCTATATTTTAAATAAAAATACATACATCCTACACTTAACTTGTCGAACGGAGCTAAAATGGAAGATCTTATCATTTAAGGCAATCTCTTCCAGATAACCTTTGGTTTGACAGTATCAGGAATGGAAGTAGACGATAGTACATTAAAGTGATTAACAACATATTGTTAAGCTTACAAGTTTACGGCGCTTTTATTTCAGCTTATATGTATGTATATACTTTGCTTTGGCCAGCATAATTTTGTCGAACGGCGGGAGGTACCAAACTCTCAACAAGATTATATCTGAGGCACTGCACCTACCACCAGAACCATTATAGTATACTTTGTCCTACCAGTATCAAAGTATGTTAAATAAAGATAAGCCATTCATTAAACCCCAAGGTTTAAAAAGGTTGAAAATCCATAAATGCAATTGAGATTATAAAGAAGGATTCCAATCAGTATTTTAATCGAGCAAAGCCTCTTGAGCCCATCCATTACCAACAATGCGTGTGTGAGTGTGTGAATATGTGTGTGTGATCATGTGTGAGTGTGTGTGCGACCTCTCATGTCCGGGCCGCGTGTAGGCCGGACTCTATGGCTCAGGTAATTGCTACTTTATCCGTGAAATGTGGATTGTGATTTGAAAAATATATTTTTATGTGCATGCGATTTTACTGGTTATGACAATGGGTTACGATAGAAGTTTAAATTTAATGTTTATCGCAGTCGAATATTTGTATATATTACCTTACTTTTAAATTTATTGGTCGAAGTGATTGTTAATTGTTAGATACAAACATAACTTTAAAATCAATCCCTTAATTTATTAACATCATGACTATCAACTATCAACCCATTAGTTAATTTCTTAGCATAAACACCTGCTATAATACCTCTTTACCGAACCTGAAGAAAATCTCTCAGTGGTAAGATTTTCCTTATTTATTGCTTTCTAAGTACTAAGTAGTAAGTTTTCCTATAGATTGCACTAGCATTTTTGCTAACGTTTTTTAATGTATATGTTAACGGAAATGTGTGTAATCCGTCATTGTATACAATTCCTAGGAAATGTATGTAATTCCTAAAATCGCCCGGAAATGTGTAAAATAAATTACATTAGACACATTTCCTAGGAAATCTATACATTTCCTAAATAGTAATCGGAAATGTAAGTAAATGTAAGTATTTAAGATATTAATTAACATAAACTAACCTAACCTAACCTACCTACCTACCATTGGAGAACAATAGAGAATGTCACATGAATCTTGACAGGGAGCCCGAAATGACCTTCTTGGACACCGGAAGGGTTATTTTTAATTAGTAACATAGGTAATATGAAGATACGAGTATTATAGAATTTACCGCTATGATTGTTACCTGTGATAAAAAATATTACTCTCATTTGAACAACGTGTTTTATTACAGAAACCATTATTCTTATACATTTCCTAATACGATATTGGAATTGTATACAATGCCTAGGAAATGTATACATTTCCTAGGATATGTATGTATAAAATAATTATTGAAAGAATATTTTATACATTTCCTAAATAGCTTCGGAATTGTATACATTTCCTAGGAAATGTATACAATTCCTAAATTTCATACATTTCCGGTAACATATACATTGGCCGAGGCATCGATTAGCATGGGCCGTAAGAGCTTCAGTTCAATTTCCGCTGCCACTGCCTATTGATCACTTTTTAAAACCATAACGATTTTATCGCTTAATTGCGGACCTTGTACGGCTTTAGATCGACTTTTAGTTGAAGCTTATCTATGAACTAGGTCGAACTTTTGGGATAGTAATATTTTGTTAAATGATTTTTGCAGACCTTATCGGTGCTAGTAAAACAGTTATTTGCTAAATTTACACACAAACGCTCTGCTCATCATAACTTGAACAACGTCATAAAAATGTTTCTCGTGTCATGTCGAGCCGCTATCATGTCGCGAACAAAGTTTTCCTACTTGAAATAAGTAAAGCTGCCAACTAGTCCGCAAACAAAATGCTGCCCACATTGGCCGGCGGATCAGCAGCTTTGGTGTGTAGTTCGCTTAACATTCAAAGAAATTAAACGCCGTAGTACTTTTCGTAGCGCCTACGAAAAGCTACATCGTAGCCGTCGCGGTGTATCTAGGCAACATTGTAATGTAGCAAGTTGATACGTACTACTTCGTAGAATTAAGAGTTAACATACGTACAAATACTTACTTTTGATTATGACATAAATACACGCCGGTTTTCATTTATTATTCTTTGATCTTACATTGTGTTATAAATTAAATAGACATTACTTGGATATAAATATACATTTATTATAAAGCAAAATTCGAGTTCATTAATTAATTAATTTTATAGTTTAATTTAATTCCCGTATTTACCGTTCAACATTTCGTAAAATAACCGGACGACCGGGCCGTTGATTGCTAGAAAAAGATGAAAGCGGACACACAAATTGAATATCCAGTCAGAGAAAAATGTTGGCCGTATTCACAATTTAATTTTTGTTCCATTTTGTATATTTTCAACATATTAATTTGCTTTGAATAAAAAGGGAAACACGTTTATCAACAGGTATGACAAATTAAGCTTCAGTACTCTTTTTGGTATAAAATGTTATGAAAGTGACAATAAAAAAAGGCTTCGGGGTTTTTTTTGTCCTATAATGTTAAATATTATTTTGACAGCCACTGTAGCGTATTTGGGTAAGCGCAGTCTGTGAAAAATGAGGTCGCAGGTTCGACTCTGCATCGAGACAAATGTTTGGGTGGCCCTTAGTATATTTTTTTGGGTCTAGGTGTTTGTGATACCGAAAAGTCTCTTGTAGTTTTTGATACCCACGACACAAGATTTGCATTTTAGTGTGAGGTTAAAACTATGTATGTCAGTGCTATGTATATTATTCATTTATATCTTTTTGAAATACGTTTAAGTCACTACAGGAAGGGAGTATGGAAGAGTTAGTAGGGACCGTTAGTTTAGTTTTAGTTGTCTACCAAATGGAAAATATCCTAGACAAGGTCAGAATCAGGAGTCGCGACTTACGGGTACCTCAAAACCTTATGGTAAAACATTTATTTGACTTCTCCGTGGCCGGATATGCATGTCCACAGAGGGAGCGACCACTGTAACTGTTATATAGAAACTTCATCATTGGCCCTTACGCAAGAATATCGCGTTTCGGATGCTATCTTTATATGGTTTCCAACAAACCGCCATGATTATGTGGAGCTGCGAGAGAAACTATCCCTCCTAGTTGAATATTTTATTATCTATCTGAACAGCAGTCTGCAATGCAGTTCCTTTTAGATACAATGTATTTACTTTGTTTTTATTTCGCTTATCATAGAGCCCCAGTAACAGGTATCAAACCTTCAATTAGATTTTTCTTTTATAACAAAATATTTTTATATGAAAATACTTTTATATTCTAAACGCTCGAAAATAAAGCTACAGTCCTGAGATTTAATAACGTTCCCGTGAGCAAGGCGTAGGACGGCATCCTTCCTGTAATCCCACTCCGTCTAGACATGAAGGCGCATTATCGACTGACCACTTATTGTTAATTCCCAGTACAGCTCCCGTATCCCAGTGACTATTCAGCTGAAATAAAGATCCATGTGCTCTACTGTCCATATAAATTCTTCAATACACTTGCAGGCAGTAATCACCCTTATTAACCTAGAATAAACGTCAAAATGCGCTGACGACTTTGCGTAGAGTGGTATTGTTGTCGATATAACTTCCTTCATAAAGTATCTACTGACATATATAGAACTTGAGGAAGGTGAAATAGAGTTCAAATTAGGTTGGCAGTGTTGTCGGTGTAGTGTTGCATTGTTGTCGAGATAACTTCCTTACTCCTGTACGTGATCTTCGCTAACGATGCTTTTCAACACGGTTCAGGGATATTTTAGATTTGTGATTATGCAGTGCTCTCGGACATAATATAATGAGTCTGATTTTTATTACATTTAAATTAGATTTTTTTATAAATGATGCGATAAGGAGCAAGTTCAACAGTTATATTCAAAGATACTTGAAAAAAACACTGAAAGGTGTACGTTTTAGTGTAAGCAATGTAGTTACTTGAATCTCATTTAAACATAGAAAAAAATGTTGATTCATTGTTTAAAAAAAATACATAGTTAACCACGACACAAAATACATTTTTATGCTACCGAAAAACGAAAAAATCAGCTATATTTTAAACAACCACAAAAACCCATCAACATTAACAGATTTGAGTTAAAAGACTTTAAAATAAGATGATAGTCTGTTTATTTATATTTGTTTCATTACTTTAAAAACTGACATCATACTTTTAAAACTCCTTCGTAAACCTACCTCATACATATTTATCGGCATCCCATTTATGATTAACATCTCGCTCGAGAGGATCAACGGTTTCAGTTGAGTGTCGAATAAATTCTGACGATACCAATAAAGCTGAGTGCATGCCTCATATTAATCTGTTACTTCATATGGGACTGAGTATACAAAGTTATTGAAACAGGATGTGAGGGAAGTATTACTTTTTATAGCAGGCCTATACCCAACTGGCTTGTATGTACGATCTCAATACATATACGATATGGAGAATCTGAATAAGTACATATTAGTGGCGGTACTTCCATACAAGCCCAAAAGCCCGGCTTGCCCTACTTAATACGTATATACTAAATTTTGAACGAAACAATTACATTCAATACAAAACATTAATTACGAAACATCTACCATTTTTGAATTTACCGCGTACCGTCGCGGCATGGCGCTCTTCAACGAAGCGCCGCCCGCGCCGCCCGCGCTGCGCAACGCTTGTAATAAATTCATTCAATATTCAATAATTTTACCTCTCACGTAGAACGTAGCTCCACGCATTTTTTTAAGACGGTACGCGCAAAACATATATCTGCCTTCTTCTCTCTCGTGTGCTTTTACGAGGCTTTTGGCAACGCATGCTATCTCTTTCACATTTACGGGTGAAATGCTATACTCTGGCACTACGAATGTATAGCTACAGATATTTATATATAGCACTAATGTACTAAACCAAAAGCCCAGCTTTTGACCACAGAATTGTTTTGACTGAACATCGTACGTTTGAAGGTCGTCATGTGTAACATTATTTGTTAACTAAATTATATTTATTGTTACTAAATTATGTTGGTTCTTTTTTAAAATTATTTAATGTTTTTGTAATACAAATAATGAGGTTTTTATATTTTTTATCATAAATTATAATTGCATGTTGTAATGTTTATTTTTTCGTTTACTAGCAATACTGTACGAATTACTACTAACTTCATAAGTATTTTGATACTGTGCAATTGTAAATACCTAGTTCGGTTTTAGGTTAATTATTCGTTTTTTTTAATGTTATTTAAACTTTTTGATACGAAAATGACTTGTATTGTTTCCTGTGATGGTTTTAGTGTGATGGTGAAAGTGTTTATTGCCGTTATAAAGGTAATTTAATTAAATTATATTGAAACTGGCGCGAAAACTACGTCGAGTTTGTGCATTTCTTAAATTCGTGATAAATCACTAGAGGCATTTTATCGGTTCAGTTTACTAAACTACGTAATTCGATTTCTACATGCTCCCTTTCATATAGGTTATTAAACAGTCGTGTTTCATATGTTTTTCAAGAGACACTTGTGTATGAGAATGTTTTGATTAATTCTAATGATTTCAATCATATTGTGGTCCTTTCAAAAGGCATGCTATTATTTGTAATTAAAATAACTTGTAAAAACTTAACCTTAATGTATTTATAACAATTTCTGTTCGCAATTTTGGTTAATTGCGCAGTCAAATACGGGACCATAGTAGCTATCGTTGTGCTAGTGTAATGCCGGGTATTAAAAGTGGTCAGTAGTTAGTGCAGTAAAAAGTTACGGTTGCATGACCACAAGCTATCTATATTTGTATTACCTAATCTTAATATTGTATAGATTGTGTGGTAGGTCTGCCGCCGCGCGGTAAATTCGATTTCGTCGTTCTTAGTCTTTTTTTTCTTTCACATAAATATGTATTAAACCTAAAATAATATTGGGCTTGCCCTACTCCAAAACCCTAGGCACGCCACTGGTACATATATAGTGAAAACATATTCAAACACAATATGGAAAATCTGAATAAGTACATACTGATGATTAAAAATTAATGGCAAAGCTACAACGGCCCTATCGCTACCTGCGATCTCTTCCACCCAACCTTTGGATGGATTAAATTATTATAATATAGAATTATGGGGTAGTATAAAGGATTAAAAATATATATAGATATACTGTATCTGGTTTCGAGAAGGCCAAAAGAGATAGAAAACCATATACCAGTTCTAGACACTCTTTTGAACTGTACTTCCCATAAGGTGCGATTTAGTCACTTTGACTTCCCATGCAATTCCGTTTCGACAATAAAGTTCGAGCCGAGAATTGAACCTAGGTCCACAGTTTGTACTGCCAGTACTAAGTAGCCCCACAATCCATTAATGTAATACATAATGCAACGTAATAGTTAGCTAGTGCAATTTCATTTGCAAATTGGGAATGGCAACATTGTAGTTCACGGCTGATGACAATGAGGTCATTAACCGTCGGTCGTTGACCTGCGTGCTATGTTCATTATTATTTAAGGTAAACTTTCCTCTGGTGGGATATTTTTGACTGTATTTATTAAAGTGATGAAGGTTTTAATTAACTCTTTTGGAGTTGATTCTTTTTGCAGCAAGTAATGTTATTTTTTTTCTTTTTATTGCGGTGAATGGCAAGACGAGCATGCTGTTCGCCGAATAACCGATACGACCGCTCATGGATAGGAGCAAATCCAAACAACCCCATGAATTACAAAGCAATGCTTGGCAGTACACTGCACTCGCCATCCTGAGTCTTAAGATGTTAAGTTTCATTATGCCCAGTAGTTACTCTGGCTGCAATGTCCTTCAAACTGGAACACAACAGTGTATTTACACTGCTGTTTGACAGGAGAAATAGACATTGGATTGTAGTGGTACTTAGCCAGGCGGCCTCTCACATATGAGAGACCTACCTGGTAATAAATATTTATAAATTATTTACCACCATATTTGTAATATTTGGACCAATGGATTCCTCGCGATGGTTATTACACACCACACTGCACCCAGACGAAAAATGTTATTTTAAAGATGGCGGCCTTGCAATCAAAGGATTCAATACAATACTGCATCTGTAAAAGTCACATAAACAGTTGGTTGTCGCAGTAAAACATAATAGGAAATAAATAAGTGCAGTGGCGACCGCCGAGCAATCCTCTGATTGAGAACGTGACTGATAATGTACAGGGTGCTTTAGAAGGCTGCGGTCTGACTTGCAGCGGGTACACGCCCCCATTCTTGATTGTTTTAGAATCTTGAGAGTTGTTTTTTTGTATGTCGCAGTTGTAAGACGTAACGGCGACATTGAATTGTGGATATTAAGAGGTCAATGTGAGGGTTTTGTCTTTACATTGACTTTCCTGTCGTTGTACTTTGTAATAGCTCTCAGCTAACTTATTTATGTCTTTACACCAACTGTTATATTATTTTATTCATAACACTATCATCTATCTCAAAAAATATATGCTTAGATCTACCAAACATAATTTACCAAATTACATTCCATCAAAAACTCTAAAAGGCATTCGTAAGCCTCGAATTAAGGGTAGATTGGAAGGAACGTTGGGCCAACATTGCCAACATCGGCAGTTGTTCATTAGGTGTAACTTTTCGATGCAGATTAAAGCGCGGACGGCGAGAGCAAAGGGAAGCAGTCACGTAATGGATTAGCAATTGGGTTTGGTTCGGGACTGTAGTTACAGCGAATCGCGCTTAACTACGTGTTCGATAGCAAATGATTTTGCACTATCGATGTACTTTATATTCTTTTTTAAAAATAATCGTGCATTTAAAGTAATATTTCTTGAAGTGATTATTTATTCAATATACCTGAGTGTTTTGGACTCTCGGTCTCGGATGTGAATGAATATTTTATATTTAAATATTAAGTAAATATTACATGTCTTCTATTTTTCAACTCGAATTGCCTAATGCCCATATCGTAATCGTTTTCATTGATAAATCATGCGATAGATAAATTATTACCATTTTAACTTGCATACACAACCATCCAAACTTCATGTCATAGGTGTAAGCAGAGACTATAAACTCGCTTTACTCTTCATCTCTTTCGTTTCATCCACTTTCCTCTCCATGGATCCTCATTGAACAGAATACTTACATGTATACAAACCTCTTCAACGCACTAAACATACCCACAAATAAAAGCAATGTGAATTATAGAGAGGTGCTTGTAAAACGTGTTGTGGAAATCCTCATTAATAAATCTGTTAAGTGGCTGTCGAGGCTCGAGCGGCCGACACGGGACGCGCACAACACTGCACGAGTATATGCGAAATTAATGGGTTTTGTTCCGCTGATAGTGTTGCACCGGTTAATTACCTGAGGATGCCGGCTCACAAAATAATATTAGGCACCAGAGCTGTAACATGTTTGAAATAGGTACGTGTTAAGCTCAACGCACACTGAAACAGCTGTATTTACAATCAAGAAATGTGGTAGATTTTATATTGAAACGACAAAGTAGTTAAATGTGTCAGATGATAAGTGCCTTGTAAGTTGTAGTGCAAGTAAAATATCCACGGATGGATGGAGTTATCTCTCGTCGATATAATTATACCGATATGATATTATCCCATTATAGGAAGGTGAACCCGAATCACGATCATCGTCACTATAACGGTTTTTCTAACATCGTCCACCGTGGTCGCTATCCGGGATACGAATATCCTACGTCTGCAAAACATATCTAACGTATGTCCACTTCGATCAAATATGCATTTGTATATTTCTAACAGTCATCTATCAACTATATCATATGTATGATGATTTTGATATCTATATTTGATCAAAGAAAGTTCACTTTATCTCAACTCATTATAAAAGAGCCAGTTAGCAGCTGTAAAACAATCACTAAATTAAAAGAAAACAATGAAATCGTGGTAATTACGAATTTCCCTTCAGGAGACGGTTAAAATTAACATGAATACATTAACAGAATTTTTTATAGACCGACGTTATTCACGGCTCCAAGGCAATGCACTATTTATAAGGACAAAAACGTTAAAATGAGTCTTGAAACGGACGCATTGTCGTAATTCAAATTTAAATTTACGTTAAAAAATGTAAAGTAGTGCGACGCACTCGAAATAAAAATGTTTATTCGGTGTTTGGGAAGCTCATTTAAATAATATTAGAGGTGGCCGCCATGTATAGAGAACGGGAGCCATTACAGTCTCAGTTTAATTAATTTACATAACTTGTTACTATAAACAACTATACTTTTGAATACGCTATGTTTGTTTTAGGTTTCAAATTAATTACTGTGTTATTTTCAGTGTTATACCTAAATCTTGAGTAGTCTCTCTGTAAAATATAAGTGTCGAGACGTGCAGGTCACTCGCCTTATAAGCGTCACCACTGACTATAAACAATAGCAACACCATTCAGAACTTTTTACAAAGCACTGCATGGCGCTACCCTGTACTCTTCATCGTGACGCATTAAGGGCCAGTTGCATAAACAAACTTTGACGATAACTTTAATTTTGACAATGTCAACGCTATACATTTGAGACGTATTTGAGATCGCAAATGTAAGGGATTGACATTTTCAAAGTCAAAGTTATGGGTAAAGTTATTTCACACAATCGGGCCGAAGGGTTAAGTCTCATCATGCCCACTAATCATTGGCTGCATCGTCCCTCAAACTGGAAGATAACAGTGCTTATACACCGCTTGGTCTATTTCTTGGTGGCAGAAATAGTCATGACTCCACTGGTTAATAATTTTATAATACCTATCTTTACTAAGCTTGATTACGTTATTAATTAAATAATATTGTTAACAATTATTAATTAATGTCATGCTATGTAATGAGCGTGTTTGCATAAAACCTTAATACTAAAACCTTTGCGTAGAACCTCAATATTAAAAAGCTACATGTCAAAATTACCGCCATTATGACACGCGCTTCGCGCCAAAAACGGAACCGTACTCGGTGACAGAAACGAACGCCTGTGCAGAACGCGCTCATCGTTTTGTATTTAGATGTACTGAAATGCTTATCAAGTATAACAAATAAAGTAATTTCAAGATATACTGGCGTTTGATTGCTGAAACCTAACAATATGCTAATAAATCTGCTCTTTATAAAGGACAGGAAGGAAATTTATATTAGGCTCCCTATTGGTACCTACCAATTAATGTACCTTCACTGACCCTTTCCTCAGTCGCTTCGCTGGATGCTACTTAAACCTCTTTAATTTAGTTCTTTTGTTCCAGTAAGATCCGTTTTGCATTCGTCAGTGTATAGAAAGAGCTCCTTTTCAAAGGAATTCTATCGCGCTACTTGCCTTTGATTTGCTTATAGCAGATTTTAGCTGTAGGTTTTAATTGAAATTCGGTTTAATCTACGGATCTGTGCGCTTCCAGAATTATCTTTAAATTAAATTTCGATTTTAGACTGACTCCCACATACTCTCGCTTTAAGTTTAAATCTTTGTAATTAAGTCGTACAAGGACTTTTACGTGAAGCGTGGAGAAGCAAAGCAGACTCGTAAAACTTTTAAAAATAATTGTGGTAGGTGTTTATTATGAAGGTGTGCCACGTATGTGTCTTACCAGCTATACATAGCCGATTAAGAGCAGGCCGGCATAGTTGTTCCACAGTGAATTGCACTGCATTGTTTTTATCACTTGCATTTGCACTTGCAGTAAACTGTAAGTTGACTGTTCTTATTCTATTCTATCTTCATACTATGTCGAAATTACGCATCGTAAAAATACACGAAATTAAATATTGAATGGAAATTAGACAGTAAATTACACATTAGATGGATAAGTTAATGAAAACAATCAAGTATTATAAAAACTGAAACCCGTGTTTAAAGAGCCGAGATAATGAAACTCGAAAAAGAAGTATTAACAAAAAATGTATGCGATTTACCTCACTTACAAAACTACCATTTAATAAAAAATATGAAATAAGTATTAGATTATGATAATACGAGTCTATGAAACTATAAATCCTCGGTGTTATTTTCTGGACTTTAATGGTAATTACCTTTGCAAACATAAAAAGTGTAAAGGAAACGTGTCGGAAAATACAAGTAGATTTTATGCGACCACATTAACATAAACACTGGATAAATATATGCAGCATCGTGACGCACAAACTACCTCGAATGCTTTTAAAATTATTAATTTTCTGCGAAGCATTTCATTATTTTTATTGTATTCTCTTTATAAAAGTGAGTGGTACAAAAAACAGTATTGTTGTCACGGTTCGTTTTGATAATTAACCAGATAATAATTAAGTAAAACATAAAACATTCAGGTTCATTCTTGTATATAACGTACCTATATAATAATGAACTAGCTTCTGCCCGCAAACTTCGTCAGCGTGATTAACTTTATTTGGTATTTCTCATCCCGCCCCGTCCCGTCCCATTATATCCCGCCCGTTCTGTCTCATTCTCACTCAAGTTATGTAATCCAGTCCCATCCCTTTGAGTATAAAAAGTAACAAATATATCGGAATTCCTTCCTCATCCCACGGGAACACTTAATTTTTCGGGATAAAAAGTAGCCTAAGTGTTAATCCAAGATGTCAGCTACTTCCATACCAAATTTCATCGAAATCCGATAAGCGGTTTTTGAGTTCATCGCGCACAACCGCACAGACAAACAGACAAAAATTCTAAAAATCATTGTTTTTATTACGTTAATACAGACCCCCCATATTAGTTTTACTCGTTTATCTTCCATAATACAAAGGAACACCCTGTATGTAAATGAAACATATACCACTTTTTAAGTAAGACCTGCACCAATATAAATGTGAAAACCGCATCGCATTTCGTGTGGTAGTATTTGCGTAATGCGCAAGTAAATAAAAAGTAACACCCTGTATGTAAATAAGACATATACCAGTTTTTAAGTTGAACCTGCAGCAATACATTTGTGAACACCGCATTTCAATTGGTGCAGTAGATTTTGCGTGATGCGCAAGTAAATAAAAAGAAACACCCTGTAAGTAAATACAATATATACCAGTTTTCAAGTTGGACCTGCACCAATATAACTGTGAAAATTGCATCTCATTTAGTGCGGTAGTTTTTGAGTAATGTGCAAGCAAACAAAAAGAAACACCCTGTATGTGAATGCAACATATACCAGTTTTTAAGTTGAACCTAAAGCAATACAACTGTGAAAACCGCATCTCATTTGGTGCAGTAGTTTTCGCGTGATGCGCAAGCAAACATACAGACAGACAGACAGACAGACAGACATACAGACAGACAGACAATAATTCTAAAAAAAATTGTTTTGGCTTCTGTTGCTGTTATAAAGACCCCTCGCGTTAAAATTTCTCAAATATCTTCCATGTACAGACATCGACCATTTACATTTTTATTATATGTATAGATAATATTAGTTGGAGAATATTGTCATTAGATAAACTTTTATCACATTTAAAACAGAAGGAAACTCGCCGAATCGTGATTAGCACTTACGTCACTTCTGTCTACCCTTCAAGGACCTATGGGTGGTCTTGTGTCACACTTTCCATAGTAATAATCATTTCGACGATGACGTCGCGAATGGACTTAGGTAGGATAAATGTTCGCGTTAGAGGCTTGCGTAGAAAATATTTCTATTCCGGGAATAATGGCCTTCGATATCGTAATATATGGCCTATCGTTATTCATCGAACGTGACCACGGCTATTCATTAACATTATTCTATGTCTTTTGATATCTCGGTATTATAGTGGTAATGGTCACCTTATTCGTTTTGTGGTAGCATGTATTACCTATGCAACTTGGAGGCCTGCTTGGATTCGCCGATCGAGCACTATAATAATTATTTTCCATAAAAATAATTAACATAAAAAATTGGATAAAGTGAGCTACATATTTCTTATCTCGATAAGACTGGATTACACAAAAAACATCCCAAACACAAGTCATCGCCACCCGAAAAGATTGAAGTTTATCTCACAGACACATAAAGCTAGTTTAGTCCTTTGCGAAATTCCCCGGAGGAATACTTGAATACCTAAACAGCGAATAGGTATCCTATGTTATAAGCGAGACGTCTCCTTTTATCGTACTTTTATCGGGGAAAATAGCCCAAAAACCAGGAAATATATTAAAATCGAAGCGTCCTTTATTCATGTAGGTAGTATTTACACAGTTTTATAAATAAATAATAAATAAATACACCCAACAGTCACATACATATTCCTGACCCCACACTAAGATCGAGTCTTGTGTCGTGGGGATCAGGAACTACGAGAGTCTTTTCGATCTCACAAACACCAAGACCCGAAACGAATACATGTGGTTTACACAAATATTTGTTTCGGTTCGGGGATCGAACCCGCGGCCTCTCGTTTCACAGTCGTCGTCTAACCAACTGCGCCACGGAGGCTGAAAAATCATTATTTTATTGCTACCTTTACAGCGGTGTTCCTTTTTACGAGCTAGAGTGACGCTTTCTACCAGACGAGTCACCGATTTTGGTATTTAAAAAATATACATCTAACATCATGCTATGAGTTAAAGTAACTTATCCCAGGCTTTTTAAAAATATTTTTTATATACATATATAAACACGCTTATATATATTTCGTCCCAAGGCGCAAAGAACAGCTCGCATTATAATTGCGTCCCCTCGCAAGCACTGAATAAACAATTTTCCTTTAATCTTAAATCCACATTCACGTGCACTTCCGTCCCCAAGTTATTTACGTGGAGTCCAGGCAATCCCCAGCGCCCGTGCAATATTTACATTGAGTCTCAGGTTACTACCTTCTACCTATTACCTGCTACCTGCTACCTTCTACCTTCTCCCTGTCAACTGTCCTCACTCCGATAGCCTCCGAGGAATCACGGTAATTAAACCTGCTTTATTACTTTATAGCATTGCGTATTTTATACAGAATGGTTTTATTCTAGTCTGTTGGCTTTCCTCTAGGGATGCCTGGATATTGCGTAGAATAGTTTGTACAAAAAATGTTTTGATGTTGGAATTATTGCACTTTGAATGATATTGGCTGCCTGAGTGGCGTAGTTGTATTACGGTACGGTTACAAAGCTGAGATCTCGGATTCGAGTCTCGGGTCGGTCAAAGTGATGTTGGATTTTTCTATTCATTATCAACCCGGAGTCAGGAATTTGTGCCCTTGATATGGCTATAGACTCGCCCCCTATCACAGCGTGGGACGGAACATACAAGGCGAAATGTGGGTGTCCTGGTGGCGCCTCTGCCTACCCTTTCGGGGATAAAGGCGTCAGTTTATGTATGTATGTATGAATGATATTGGCAGAGTGGGTGGACTGGGAGCCTGTTACTACAGCGAATAGTAACGATTCATAGATAACCTGTATTTGTTTTGTGTATAAGAAACATGATAATTGTAAAAAAATAAGCATGGTCTGCAGGTTTCTGTGAAGTTTTCCTTCGGACAATGACAGAATATTATAACGTTAGTCAATTCTTTTTTTCCAATATTTTTACTAAAATGAAATGATCTTAAAATAATAAAGACATTGATTAAGCACATACAGAATGTGGTCAGCGGTAACAATGCTGAAAAACGTAAATAAATCTTCTGTAACGCAAGCTATAACTTCATTCTTAGTCGGTTGTACATCAATAAAATAAAGAGCTAAAGATGCGTGTACTATAGTATCAATAAAGTAGACAGCAAAAAAGAATCCAATACCTCATGCAAAAATAAACAAACCCTCAGAAAAAGCAATATTCCGAACGCACGGAATATGTGTGTTCCCAGGCTCCAGCTCACGCACCGGCGCGCTAATTTCCAATCACTAACGCGGAACTTTATCTATAACAAACAGTAAATAGACAAACAATAACTCAAATATAAAGTACAATAAGCGATCCATCAAGGAGCGTCCGCCGATTTATTAGAAACCCGTGACGACAGGCACGTATTTTAATGATAGTAATGGTTATAAAACCCCCAATTGCATTTGAAAATAATAAAAAGCTAAATCCATAATAATATTATCAAGTGCTTTAAGTCCAGTTGATAGTTTCATGGCCGGAGTTGGTTAAAATTTCAGCTACGAAAAGAGAGGTTTTAATATAAATTCTCACACCGACGGCCTACTGTGAGGACAAAAAGTCACTTCTATTTTCCAGTTTCATGTGATGTTGATCCCTAAGTTTTAACTTTGTGCTAAATGTTGTTAGGTAAGTTAGAAGTTAGAATTAATTTTGGATTTCTACTAGTTATTTCTGTGTTATTTTAATTTCTGTTAAACATTAAACATCTGTATGTTATGAAAGCATAATTACTATACCAGTAGCGATAGCTTATCTTTAATTTCAATAAAAGTTTGGCTCCCGTGACCGGAATCCTTATTACACACCCGGCCCACATAACGCGTTTGAAAAGGTTTCGGCCGCCACCGAAGGATAAACAATATTTTTATAACAAAGGAGTCGTTTTATATTGTCAACCAAGCGCCTACTTGCTTAAGAAAAACATGGCCAGATTAATAAGTGAAATTGTACAAAGAAGCGCTTTGAACGAAACACAATAACGTTTTTACATCTAATAAATATTATACAATGTCTTTTCACTCGGGAAATTGCTTGTAATATTTTTATTCGCCCCCGTGACCTAGTTCTGAGTCCAGGATGGCGAGCGACCACATAGTTACATACGCTTATCACAAAATCCTTTGACAAAATCTGGATAAATATTCATGCATGCGCGTTTCTTTGGAGTCACCTGATAATACGTAACTGTCTGCACTCTGCAGCATGACTATAAAAGTTTTAAAAACATAAATAAATGTCCAGATGAAAGGGAACTTCTTTATATTCCAATTAAATATTGTGAATTATGACCAGAGCACGATCCAAAAGAAGACCAAAGATAGCTAGGGAATATGTTAACAAATAAAACTCTATGGAGAAAAGTTACGCCAGAACAAAGAATTAGGACGAAAGGGAGTATAAATAACAAAGCAATATAAATGATAACTAAATCAGAATGTAATTGTATAAAGTAATAATAATTAATGTAGCATACACAATAGCTTGGTCTTGTCACGGCAAAGACGATTACGGACGCAACAAACGATGCACTTAGTACATTATGTAAGCCTCCCATCTAATATTGCGGTGCAATTTAATCCCGCAAGGCTTGCCAGGCGTCCAGCTGTTGATAAGACAAATCTGTAAATATGTTTAGCTTTGCTTTTATTAAGAACCGCTAGCTTGTTTGTAGAAATCAGCGTAACAAAAGACAAAGGAAAAAATTGCGCTAAAAACAATTCTAGATTTTTATTGGCCTGTATTCGCGGATCATACAAAAACTGATGAATTTATTTCGATTTTAGACGTTACCACTACATTTTTACAGCAAAATCCAACAAAATAGGAATCTCGAATAAATTAAAAAACTGGCGAAATATAGTAACTACGATTCAATGGCGGTAAGAGCAACGTAGTCCAAATAGTTGGTACTGTAGCTTTACCCTAACATTTTTCTTCACCTCACATTTCACAACACAACTTGTTGAAAACAACTTTCAACACAATATAGACCTTCTATCTATCTATATCAGCCCATATACGTCCCACTGCAGGGCACGGGCCTACTCTAATATAGACCTTACAATACTCTTATTTTCTTATGTTTTCTTTCCAAAACATTGCTCGTGGCTCGTAAGCCATCAATAACTCACTGCAACGAGAGGCGCGGAGCATCTTGCCGTGACCAAATAAACAACGCGTGCTAGAATATTTATCTTGCCCTCCTTTGTATTATTCATGCATCCGTTCTCTGTTTACGGAGGTGCGCATAAATTGCCTTGTCCGCGCACCGTACGATGACCAGTCAGCTAAATGTTCTTATGATTGCTGCAAATTGTTTATTTTTGTTGTTGGTGCTGGTTGTTTAGTAGACGTGTGTAAATGATTGTTTTTGGTTGTTATTTTAATTTTTGTATTGGCTATTATTAAGAGAAAATATATGGAAATTCTTGGTGGCTGGGTTTAGCAGGACTTCCTTTGGTTGAAAAGAGAGATATTTACGAGGAAAATAGAGGAATAATGATCGTCAAATATACATTATTCCTTATTTCAATAAAGGGAAAAGCTATATTTGTTAACTCATAATCATGTTTGCGTTTAATTCTACATCTTTGTCTAATGTCTTTATTCGACGTCACGACGTCATTACAACCCAATTAACACAAATAGCATTTGGGCTAATGCACCAATCAACACAAATTTAATTTACAACATACATACGAGTAATACAATAAGGATGGGCTAATAACCCGTTCCATGTAGAGCGCATAACCGTAAGTTAATTAGGCGGTAACCAAATGGAGTTACGAGGCACTTACTGAGGCATCTTAGGAATGCTAGCTCCAAGCCTCGGCACTTAATAACTCGCCGCCTGACACTAGGACATTGTCAGAGGCCTGGGCTACTAAACGAGAAGTTATTCCGCATTTTGTGACTTTTGTGTTGCTTTACATCTTTGTCCAACTTGAGAGAGGTAAATAGCTAAATAAAATTGTGCTTAAAGCCCCATCTACACGATACGATTATCGTAAGGATATAAAAAGTTGCTTCGTGTATAGATTTGTCAGAACACAATAATGTATGGGGGTTGTGTCATGACATGAACGCATACGATTCTCGCCGCGAGAAACTCTCCTGGTGTTTTTGATGATGTTATGTTTAATAGGTAGTTAGTCTATTTATCTTTAAATTAGAGATAATTATTTGAACTGCACTAAATTTAAACAGGTGCACTGTGGCCACTTTGTCGACGAAAAATACTACATACGAAACAAACCGATTATTTCAAAAGCCATTTTAATGTCAAGCAATTTACCTTTCCATTTGTTTTGTACATTCTATCAAATGAAATGTCGACATGTTTCCGAGTTCAAATTGAATTAAAAAGCCTTTTGAACCCTGTATGTAGCGCCAAGTGCTATAAAAACTTTTTTGAATTGGAAACTATTTGAGTTAAATGTACAATTTTAATTAATCAAGAAAGGGTTTCCATTTCATTTACATTCAATAATAAATATTAAATAACCTATTAGGGTGGTCTTGTTTTGTACTCTGAAAGATTCTGTTCTCTGTTCCCGAGCAAAGATATATATTTCATGTCAAAAAAGAGTCCGAAATGTAAAATATGTTATATGCTATCACTTGCATCCTAGAAGGTGTAAGCAGAAATACTCATAATTTTGCTAAGCTTATTTCCATCCCAAGCACTAAGATGTGATGAGAGGCGATCCTATATACAGAGCATAAATTTTCTCGAAAAACCCATACAATTTGTGTGCCCTATCTGGAAACCGAACCTAAGAGCTCATTTCACCGCCCATATATGCTTTTACTAGGCCACTAAGGACCAATATGAATACACGCATCATGCCTCTATTCCCAATGGTAATTTGATAAAGTGTATCCAACCTTGACACCGGTTGCTCGTATGTCTTGATGCCGTAGCGTCGAGTACTAACTTACGTCGGTTTACCCAAAATATATTAGAATGTGTAACAATACCGTCAAACAACGACAGACTTGTAATAAATAATAATAAATAAAAATGCTATTTCAGGCAATAACACATAGTACACAATCAAATAAAACATAAAATTATACAATACTCGTAGTATAAATATTTTAAGAAATTAATATTGTATAAATGCGTCCTTTTAAATAAAACCAACTACTTCCGATTCCTACTACTGTGCAATGAGAGCCGGAATCTGTACATTGGACTATACAGGTTAACGAACATACACCGGAGAATGCTATTTTTAGTGTTCCTCAGCCCAATCCAGAAAGACGCTGTCCGCGATCTCATAATAGCAAAGAAATCCGGAACCCTAGTAATGCTCAGGCAATACTATTTTAGTACTAAGATGTTTATTTATAAAATAATGTTTGGCTGCACTATTCAGATGTTTCCTACCAACGTGTTTCTTCTGTTTCGGTTTCGAGTCCCGGGTCGGGCAAAGTGATATTGGATTTTGCTATTCATTATCAGCCCGAATTTCATTACGTTTCATTAATTATCATGACGAATTTGTGCCCGATATGGCAATAGGCTCGCCCCCTATCACATCGTGGGACGGAACATACAAGGCGAAATGTGGGTGTCCTGGTGGCGCTTCTGCCTACCCCTTCGGGGATAAAGGCGTGAGTTTATGTATGTATGTATGTGTTTCTTCTGCGTTTAACCTATGAACCATGTACGATGTAGGTATAATATGAATATTTTCTTTCCGCCACTCATCTCCGCTTTTGCCGTATCGACATCTCCCTTCTCCTAAATCTTCTTAGTAATTCATCCTCCTATTCAAACACACATATTTTTTTAACAACAATAGCAAAGAAATTTCTTCAACGCAGACAGAAAATACTACCTACTATGTACTGGTGGTAGGTTTCTCATATGTGAGAAGCCGCCTAGGTCATAATGAGACTTAACATCTTGTCTCAGGATGGCGAGCATTGCTTTGTAATTCATGGTGTTGTTTGATTTTGCTACTGTCCATAAGCGGTCGTATCGCTAACCAACAGGCTAATGGCATGCTCGTCTCGCCATTAATTGCAATAAAAAAATACAAAGACAACGTTTTCTAAACAAACAGCACAGTATTCTCTTAAACAAACAGCTTTCCATTAAGCCTCTGTGTACAACTTGATGAAATTAATTTCTTCCTATTGTACATACAGTATACTTTGTTTCCAGTGCGTACCGAAGAATTGCGGTTAAATTAACTTCACCACTTTGTTAATTACGTTCAACGTTGTTTTATTAATGACTGGCTTCTTCTCTTGACTCTGTTTCTGTTTTGCCTTTCCAATATGGATTTGAAATGTCTCATTTGGTTATCTCTTCTCTTTTTAATCTAGTTCGGTATGAATGGTTGGCGGAATTTAGGTTCTTAATTTAATTTCTATCATATTTTTTTCATATTATTCTCTTATAAACACTAGGCAGTCAATCGGCGGTTTTATAAATATTGAATATTACGATAAATGCCAATACTTCCATACTTTTGATTGTGACAGATACGATTATAAAAAATAACTCCATTTATCGTACTTGTACTTAGCTACACGAAATGAGAATCTTAATATCAAGCTCATTACAGTTTATTTGCAAACATATGTGTCACCAAATTAAACCAAAATATTCAGATTATTTACATTTTCATCCCTAAATACGATATGTAAAATAGGCATTAACCGTACACAGTAAGGATTAATTGTTTGTCTGTCAACATCAGCGATTACCTACTTAACTTCGAATACGTTTCGAGACATGACAACAGTATGTAATTTACTCTGAATTTAATGCTTTTTGTTATTAAGTACGCATTTGTAATTTCATGTTAAATGTAATTAAATCTCAGGCATTTTTATAGCCATGAAATGGCATCAAAGTATCATGAAAGCCAAAGTGTAGTAAATTATGATACCAAACTATAGTGGAGTGCACAATATGAAGTGTAGACCAGATTGGAATAATAGGGATGTTTCTGTAAAGCTCAATTTTTTTAAACGGCGCGATAATTTTGTTAGCCCTGATCCTGGAGTTAAAAATAGTAACAATACAACCGCTTGATTTATTAAAACTCCTCGAAATCGTGGAAGTCATATTCTGCCTTAAATCCAATTTAATGTAATAACTTGAAACTGTTTCAAGCGGAATTTTCCAGGGAAATATTAGCATTGTACCGCCTGGAAGACGAACCTTCCCTGAATCAATACAGATGTGTTTATACGCTTCAGATTGTTCATGGAAGCCCGATTAATATAAATTCAATATTCTCAGTAGCGAAGTCAAACTTAATGGAGACTGGGGTGAAATACAATATTAACTACTTGTTTGAGCGTATTATATCTTTGAAATAACGTACTGTACTGTATCACTAACTAACTAACTCCACTGGCTTAGCGACTCAAAGTGGGTCCTGGCCTCCGAAACGAGAGTTCTCCAGCTATCTCTATTCTGCACCACCTCTCGCCAATTACTGACTTGAAGTTGGCGCAAGTCACCATCTACTATATTGCTCCAGCGATACCTGGGCCGTCCCACCGGCCGTCGACCGGGTGGTCGATCCAAGTATGCTTCTTTTACACTGCGATCCACTCCCATCCGCTCGAGATGGCCGAGCCAGCGCAAACGATGAGCATTTATCTCACCGATGATGTTAGGTTGGGCCACCCGATATATCGGCATGTATGCCATCATCGCAAACTGCTGAGCAAAGGCCTTTTTGATAAGCCAGAGATTTATTGAAAGGGTTTAAGCATTAATCCATCACACTTGCCTACCAAGAACCTAGAAAGTTCACAGGGAATACATTTCCAGAAGATTAACTTCCAATATTCGCTTTGGAGATCCTTGGAGAAGTTTCATATTCCCTAGTGGACTTCTTGTCAGATTAACAAAAACTAATAGCCGATACTATTTTAATATTTCATTAAAGCAATGACAATAAATCCGTAATATGATGTTTGGAATGGCGGCCGCAGCTGTGACCACGTGTCGTTCAATGTGTATAAACACACGATGGTCTTTTGTTTAATTGAAATACTACGGTTTATTCAGAATTTTTAAATAAGCCACTATGCTGTGTCACGCATGTGTTATCAATCTATGGGTATACATATAAATATCAACTACGGGTCGCTCGGCGGTCATACAATATACTGCAAACTGCTACATCAAAAAAGAAAGTAAACAAAACCAAGTGTATCAATCACGAACGCATATTATTGCCGTAACAAAGTCCTTATACTCATGAAATATTTGGTTATCTTTTAATCCCTCGAAGTGAAATATCGAGACAAGTCTGCTTGTCCTGATGCCATTCTAATAGACACCTCGCTATCGATCCGATCACACGCCCGGCCGGCGCCAAAACTGTCACAACAGTCTTTGTTTCTTGCCAAAACCAATAAAAACGTATCCGATACGCCCTCAAAGTTCCAAACTTTGTTGCGCGAAAGTTGCGAATAGTGAAACTGGATTTATAATTTACGGGATCGGCTTCGACCTTTCCCTAGACGACGCATTAATTGTAAGTTTTCGTATTGATAGAAGTTCGCAATGTAATATGAATGTCGTTCACGTAACATATGTATTATATCATGTACCTATAAAACTGCAATCAATCTAAGTGTACCTACGAATTAGTATGTGAAATATTTATAATTGAGTGTTTAAAATTAGTTCGAACAATTGTCAAACTGTCAAACGCACTAATCATCCGAAGCATCTAACCTATGCATATAAAGTACCCTTAAAAAGATACAACTCCAAAGTGATTAGACATTCATTTCTGTCATTTAAAATCACAAAATCTTAAACCTTCTCCCCATATTGAACGCAACAACAAATATATTTTCCATTTAGTATCTACTTTACAAGACAGATCTATCACCCCAATATTTATTTATCTGTCCTAAAAAACAAAAGAAGTATATTCCAATCCAGAAACACCTTTGTTCAAGTCTATCTTTTGAAACCGTATCTTTCTTTTCCAACTGTACCTCCGCCTTGCTCCAACACTTTTCACGTCAAACATTTGCACAGAGAATTTGCAGTGTAGCCGAGGCAGTAATATTATTTCACTGTATCACTGTATTTTTGCTGCGGATGTATTCAGTATCTCGCGCGGGTCACGGCGTTTGAAATAATAAATATAATTTTTCATGTAGAATGTTCGCGGTCGTATCTGAGCTGCCAGGGGCGTGAAATGTAAAGACCACTGCAATTTATGTTAACGCGTTTAATGTTTGCCGTTTGAAATTGGGTCACCCTCTAAATGCGAGTCTGTGCGCCATGCCGTAGGATGTAAATTTTTGATGTTAAATATTTTAAGGAATGCCTACGTTAATATTTGATAGAAATAGGAAAATATTTTTATAAATTTTCTGACCTCAGGCTTAAACACGTTATGGAAATATAAATAAAATAATATTTTGTTTTTTGTATAAATCTAATTTTCAGTAGGTATCAAAGTCATGGTTAACGTAGTGTTTTATATTCTCTTTGGTCATGGTCGACAGGCCAACCATATAAATGCAATTACACACACTAGCAATCAAAACTCGGTTATTTCCGCACCATCTCACATAGAGCGCCAAACCCAATCTCGTATGGTATACCGCGGTAGAACCGGCAACAAGATAAAATAAAAATATTATTTTTCCGAGCATCAAACAAACTCAAGCTATTTACCCTTCCTGAGACTGATAAAAACAAAACATGAATAACCTTTTAAGGAGTTGGTACTTTGAAAGTTTTATTGTAAAATGTAATTAAATGTATTCATCAGACGTTCGAAGTTCCATTCCATTATTTTACAATGTACAGGTAACATACTCGTGATGTTGTTGCCTCATAAAACGCTCTGTACGTTAAAATTTCAATTCATTTATTTTCGTAATCAATTAGATATTCGTTGCATACCGTAATTTACTATCAATACACTCATAGGTCAGAAAAGACAGACGAGTGCTTTATGATTCGAGCCGCGACAACCATCTCAGCAGATCACATTACGCACCTCGTGCTTATATGCGAGCAATTCAATTCCAATCTTCTTCCTAATCTTTCATTGAAAACTAAGCGAACAAATCCATCATTCTGCCTCGCAAACAGAATTAGCAAAAGCCCTACATTACCGCACACCGAAGCGTCACAGTAAGAGCTCTCCACATCAGGAAGCGTGGAAGTGCAATCCTAGTAAAGTTTAATTGAGGGCCTGTGTCACGTGACAGCTGTCAACTGCAAACTCCTTTGACAGAAGATTATCGTGAACTCTGTTCGGAACATTCGCTTTGCAATCTTATTCAACAGTTGCTACTCAGTCATGGGAATGATTTTGACGTGAGCGTTAATTAAATAACTTTGTGGCGCTCTGTTTAGTGCCATTGATCCGCTTCGCGTGGTTTAAAATTTGATTGAGGTTAATAGTTGTTATCCTTACGCATTAAATTATACTCTGAAAACACATTATCCTGTAAAAACGAACTAAATTAATCATTAATTCCCTTATTAATAGACAGTTATACAACCCATTGTAGTTATAGAATGTTTTGTCTTCTTCGCTCGAACTGAATTCAAAAGTCGTTCGAAAGAGACAAAACTTTCGATAACTAAAATAGGTTTTAAAACTGTCGATGAATAACGCCTAAAAATCGATTCTATTTATTTGAACAGTACTGGTTTTACCATTAGATAAATGATAGTCACTTTGCGGTCCTAGCATGCATAGAAACATGTTTTGCTCAGGATATAATTTTAGATTTGCTTCCTAAGGCTGTTAAATGTGGATATTACCGTATTTATCATCAAGTAATGTAGACTTTTCTGGTGCTAGTAATGAAAAACTCTGTCGCTTTCAATACTCATTAAAAATATTCCCTACCACAGAAACTTCTTACATATCTGTATATCTCTTCTTACATATTCCATGGTAATGTGGAAAATATGTATTATACAACATAAGTTTCGCAATCATATTACAAGCCCCGCAACAAGTTTCCGTGTATGTGAGTGTAGATAATTATTTATATACACCCCTCAGGATTTAGGGAAACCTTTACCTTATCTTATGTTATGTTTATTTTATTTGCCTTATATACTAAAATGTTTACAGGCGGACTTAATGCCAGAGGCATTCTATTACAGTCTACCTTTGGGTGAAGCAGAAATGGAGCAAAGCAGGTTTATTTAACATTAAGATGGAAACAAAAAAAAACATCATTAAAAACAGATATACATACTTAAAAAAATATATGCAATTATATATACAATATACAATAAGTTTAGTTTAGTTGTGTACAATACTTTAAATAACATCTATAACATACTAAACTACTATAATATACTATATATATCGAATACACGAATGTCATCATTATCATTCTCAGCATTGAAGGCGGAAGGACCAATGGAACCTAAATACGATAATAAATATTTTTATGTTACAATATGACTACCTCGGTGGCGCTGTTGTACTACGGTATGATTGGAAAGCTGAGCTCTCGGGTTCGAATCCGGGGTCGGACAAAGTGATATTAGATTTTTCTATTCAGTATCATCCCGGAGTCAGAAATTTTGGCCTGATATGGCGATAGGCCTCTGTCACATCGTGGGACGCAAAATACAAGGCGAAACGTGGGTGTCCTGGTGGCACCTCTGCCTACCTCTTCTGGGGAAAAGGCGCGAGTTTATGTATGTATGTACAATATGAATACCCAACAGCTATTTATTTTCTCAGTAATAAAATATGGTCGTAAATAAACCACATTCAATCAAAATGTCCGTTTCTATACAAGCGAATATAAGTGTGAATATTGACGGAAATAGCCAATAATCAATCTGGATTCCGATCCTATAATCCATTGCCATCACCAAAATACATGCAACATCGACTACGCCCGCCATATTTTGATACTTTGTCCTTTGTTTTTCAATCACATCTTACCAATAAAGCAAATTTATAGTAGTTAATAAATGTTTAACAAAGCTAATTAGCTCTACCAGTACCGCGTAAATATATGAGTCTGTGTAAATGTGACAAGAAATAAAAACTTTAATAAACTCACCGAACGAAACGCCACTGCAAAGCCTTTACTTTCTATGAGACAGTGAAGCCGTGGTGAATCCGACTCATTGGCACAGTAGCTATGACTTCTTTTACTAAGATATTAACTTTCTAGTGTCTTCAAATTTTGCAAAGCATTGAAGAAATAAATTCCAACACTGCTGGATTTTACGAGCTGTATTTATTATAACTGTCTACCTTAAAAACAAATTTACAACCACTTATCATTATCGCAACCAAAGTTCAAAATAACACATTAGTGTAAAATGACCTGTCGCTGAGAACAGGATTCCAACCAGATTTTAGCCCATAATCGCATCATACTAAGCACGGGACGCTACTACCAAGAGTTGAAATAAGAGAGCATAGACGAAGCATTGAATCATACAGAATGAATTTGTGTATGTGTATTTGTTATTTTTTTCAAAATATTTGGGTTCGATTTCTCGCTAGGAATATTGATTTATCAAAAATCCAAGTATGCAGATTTAGTTTTCATCAAAATCGGACTCGTGACTCCTTTCAGTATTTTTCGCTATTCCTCATAATTTCGATTTGGCCATCCACGCTCACTTGAAAAATTCATCCTGTATAATAACTAAAGTATCAAAATCGGTGATTCGCGGTTGGTTTTAGTGGAAAGGCTTCGCAGGACGGAGGGTCGCAGGCAAATGGAATGTCCGAGCGCATCATTGAATCAATACGGAGCCGCTCGCTCGCATTAACTGCCTATACACGCCGGGTGCTCTGTCATCAAATACCACTTTATCCCATATACGAGTAGTACATGCTGTAGGCCTGTAAGGAGACTCTTGATGTGAAGGGGGAATAATAAGGATAATAATTTTACATAAAGGGAAAATAATACAGTTTTATGATTTAATAATTGATGACTCGCAATGTAAAGCTTTTTAGTTTTCTTCCGGACCTCGTAGGAAAGTTGAAAGGATATTGGAATCAGACTTTTAGCCCAGCGTACAGGTGGTAATACTATGTAGGTACCTACTGCTCAGCGTAAAGATTCCTTTTCCGGCATACCAACCAAAACCCCTCAGTAGCCAAATTTTCACACTTGACCCGCAATGCAATTTATGGAAGTTCATGGCACCACGTTGGACGTTGACCACTGTCGTCAGTTATCTTTTTCATTACATAGCGCTATTTAACTAAATGTTAACTTTTTGCATAAAGAATAGCGGCATATTAATTGGTCTTTCCAATGATTAGTAGCGCATTTTATATAAGCACAATGTATGCTAAAATGTTTACGTTATATAAAGCATAAAAATGATAACTGCAGAAAACAAGGATGAGAGTTGAATCTTGATGTAAAGTTTTAAATGCAAGTTGAGATAGCAAAGGAAACAAAACAAGTTGGCGCGCGAAGTTATGCAGCAAGACTTACGGGGATTAGCGCAGATGCCGTGCCGTCGCGACTTTGTTCCAGGAAATATTAAAATACAAAGCAATAACTGCATACTTCTTTTTATTTACATTATTAAAATATAGAACAGTTTGTAGACTACAAGTGATATGGGAAATTATTTAGGTTTTGGTCTTTGGAAGCACCTTTGGTTAGTTAATTATTTAACTGAGAATTAATATTTCTATAGGTTCTTCAAAGTAATCAGTAGTATTTTTAAATAACACACTATGAAGTAAATAATATAATATGACATAGAAGCACGCAAATATTTATTCAGTCAAACAACGAAACGTGCAACATCCTGATTTAATACTTCCGATTTAGGTTAAAAACGTAACATTAACATGAGAATACGGCAGAGACCATCTTGAGCGAACAAATTTGCTTCAGACATGCGAGTATTAACGAACATTTTCTTCATAGTATTTATGAAATAGGATTGCATCTAGCTATTAGCTATGCTCTTTAATAACAAGTTATAGTAGTTTTGTAAGCTCAAAATAACTTTCAGATTATCATGGGAATATCATAAAATTAAGAACATTTAATTCGCAGTACATAATTTAATAGTGAAGACTTATTTAAAATGCCAAAGTTAAAACCAAAACTATCAGGAATTCAATTAGTTGACATGGAGTTTTTACGAATGTATACGTAAATAATAATCCGTGCGGCGTTTACCTGCGCACCAAACACAATTACGTGGAATGGAACGGAACCGAACGGCCGAGCCACGATTGAATTAAAATTTTCACGAAGTCGGCCTCCGTAGGACGGGAGCGAAATAAAATTTTTAATGAAATTTGTTCTCAGTGCGGCAGTGCGCCTTATTAAATTTAGATGTGCCCCAATTTCACTTGGACACTAGTTGATTTAGCTAGTTCGAGTTGCTCTCGGTTTCCCAGGTGCTGCGTTTGTCTTGTATACATTTTAAAGTCTGACAGTTATAGGTTATTCAATAGGTTAGAGGAATATTTAGGTGATAAAGCCACACTGTAGTCTTGCAGTATGAATGGGCTGGTATGTCTCGAGTGGTAGAAATGTCATGCAGTGGTTTAGTTGCCAAGTCTCATTCAGTCAATTACCTTCAGAATTAATATCTTTATTCTTTAGTCTTCCTACCTCTTGCTGCTCTATCATTTACAAACCATAATAATAAAAGAGGCAAGTAGTAGTAATTTAACATTATGTGTCTACTTTTTAATTTGCTTAGCCAAATTTTGATTCAACGCCCTTATCTAAATTTCAAAGAAATATTTTAAAATTTATTTAAAAATTCCTACAAACTACAAATAACATTAAATCTTACTTTACCATTCATTTAAAACATAAGGTTAAATAAAATGGTGAGATACAAAGTTTTACAGCAGCTGCGTCGGACGCCCTGCACCGGCACCACTTGCGGAAACATCCAACTTACAATTTTACCAATATGGCGATTTGTTAAATTGTACTTTACTGCATCTTCCTTTTTATTTACACATTTTAGCGAGGATTTGATAAATGTTCCTAGTTCCTAGATTCAGATCGTTTCCAACTTATTGCTTAGGTATTCCCGGATGAGACCTGTGTTCAGGTGTGAAAATTATGGTACAAGTTTTTTTTTATGTAGTTACCTGTTTTGAACATTCAGCATTTAATCAAATGATGGTCAAACTAATAGTCACAAGTGATCGTTGTGGGAGGATGTGGGTCCTAATTATAATTCTCAATATTAACACTAATCCAGTGAATGAACATAAAAAGTAAAACCATTATCGGATAAACACATCTACGTATTTCAAAAAGTACCCAATAAAAATGATAAATAGGGATATTTTAAAAGGACATTTACATTTACTCGCTACCCGGTCGTCAAATACACGTTCCCGGCATAAAAAGGGAAGTTCTCTTTATGGAAACACTTTATCGCTCCATATATCCTCATATATTTGGAGTTACTCATCCTTCTGTTCTTCGTGTTCTACAAGAGCTAATATTTCACGTATGACAGGTTATTGCTCTTCGTCAGTTCTGTTTTTTTATCAGAAAGCGAGTATGGCATAGGCCCAATTCACCATGGCGGTTTTTGATAATGGATATAAGACTGTACACACGGTAACAGAAAACTGGTGATAGGGTCACATGGAAGACGTATTTTGAGTTCAGATTGTCTAAATCCGGTTTCGAAAAGTTCGGCATATTTGTATCATAACCATCTCATGCTACTATTCTACATTGTTCCTTAATGACTCCACGGCATTAACCAGCTGCAGAATCGCAGTCACTTTTTCGTGCCAGCTAACTACATACTTACAACGAAATACTTACATTCAGCCAACTTACCTAACTCTAAACATATAATAATCGTAATAATTTTAATATAAATCCACCACAGCAATAAATTGTAGGCGCAATATTAACGTAAATGTTATTTTATTATATTAATAAAAATTAGAGATGATTGCGGGCGAGGTACCGAGTTATATAAATTAAAGTGTTAACTCTCGAAATATGTCTGTTCCACCACTCTGGCAGTACGAAACGCAAAACCTCGTAGCCGACCGCACTCAACAACGCTTCCCTTTTATTAAATGCATAATACAATGTGTATGAATAAAAATTTTCAATTTAATTTGGGTTCTAAGCCGGTTACATTATTATTTTAAATATCATTATTCATTATTCTCAGTCACTGTAAGGCTGCTGCTAATCATACACCTTCCCTAAGTATTTCGTCCAAGTGTTATGCCTCTGATTACGCATTTTGTGTCTAACCACTTTATGTATATTTTAGAATAATTTATCTCGTAATTTTACAAAAGCCTATTTAAAATCGACTTCTTCAACAAGTTTCGAACAGTTAGGGCATCACTTTGGTCTAAGACGTTCAGGGACTTGGCTTTAGTCCTTCTTTGCCTAGAAACCGAGATTTGAGTACTAAATGCAGTCCCGAAAATCAGGGACGAATGCCTCGGAATAGAACCCACAATCATGATCTAAATAGTCAATATCGCTTCCAGGACATTATATAAAATCAGCCACTGTAAAACCTATTTAAGCAAAAACAACGACAAAAAATCAATAGACAATAACTTAATTTATCCCTCCCACGCACAGAGGGCTTTTCTTCCAAGAAACCTAACCTAATAAGTAATAACACATACATTTAGAAATTCATTTACAAATTGAAGCTTAAAATGAAAGGAACATACCAATACAGGTGTTACTCCGCTAGGTTTGCGAGTCGACACTACGTCAACAGAGCACTCGGTACGCCTGTACCAACCACAGGGGAAATAAAACGAATAATATATTTTTATAAACGTAAACTTATTGAAATAAAAGAATTATACAGGTAGTTTAAAAAAGACAGCTTGTGTATTTTATCCCTCGATGTTTATCCAAGCTAATTTTTTAATTGGGTTTAAATTAATTTAGGAATTATTAAAATTAAATATGGTGAATAGGATGCCGGAAAGAGTAAAAAAATTGCATCTAAAGAATCTAATATTTCTGAAATCCTTTAAATTTTACGTATGTTATTTATTTAACTTCACGATACAACAAAGTTTACGAGAAACCATTATTAAACTTATATTGCATATCATCCTCAGAAACAAATGTCCTAAAATCTTTATGGCAAGCTTTACATCCCACTTAAAACGAACAAAACTAAGAAAGATTCGTGTCAAAGTATACGAGTAAATGTTATGGTAATTCGTACGCGGGGAGGTGTGACCTAGTTGCCACACGCGGTGCGGAGAAGTGCAGGGGTCGCCGGGTCAGCGCTCCCGGCTCTCCTCTCGATATATTGAGCAACTGACGTATACTATTTCTGATTTCTAGATCATTTTTTTTATGCCTCGGTGGCGTAGTTATACTACGGTATGATTACAAAGGTCTCGAGTTCGAATCCCGGGTCAGGCAAAGTGATATTGGAGTTTTCTATTCATTATCAGCTCGGAGTCAGGAATTTGTGCCCGGTATGGCGATAGGCTCATCCCCTGTCACATCGTGAGACGAAACATGCAAGGCGAAATGTGGGTATCCTAGTGGCGCCTCTGCCTACTCCTTCGGGGACAAAGGCGTGAGTTTACATATGTATCTATGTATGTAAGTTCTCGTGCACTACGACACCAATAGTGGAAAATGAAAAATCAAAGTATTTGTGAATTTTCATTCCTAATGCAGACTTTGTCATCACGAAACAATGGTGTAAAGACAAGGACTTTGAGAGACGTAGGTTAAGACACCTGACTGTCATACTCCGCTGTATTCACTTTGACATCGTTCACTAAACCTACAGTCCACATTAAGATCAAAGGCAAATTCAAAGCAAAGGTTGCAATAGTTCACGAAGACGCCTGTGTAAATGTTGCAATATTCTTGAATGTGACAAACCAGGAAAAGTTACAAGGAGCATAATAGTAATTTCAGAAAGTGTAAACAAAGAAAAGGTCAATTACAAGTTTCCACTTATATGAACTGTATACAGGGTGGTTTTTATTTGCGTGCACAAATTTTAGCAAGTGGTTCAAGATTATGAATACCTATTACCACCAATATTTTTTTTTTTTCATAATATTCAACTATTTGTATCACAATATAAAATATTTTAGTCATAAGAATGACAACAAAAGAAAGAAAAACACGAATATAACTATGACTGAGTTTCTTTCCACACTAACAGTAACGTGCAAACCACCGCTAAAGTCTCATTATTTTTTTATTAACTTGTACACAAACCTTTGCTAGCCCATAGCTTCGAAAACAACAATAATTTAATTTAATTCAGTTGATACGTCAAAAGCACAGAAGTACCAACGCGACCTCAAACAAAATAAAATAATGCAAGCTACAAAGAAATAATGGAGAACCGTCTGATGAAATTCAAAAAGGCTGAGGCAAACAATGACACGTTTCGAAATGCAATCCTGAGTCCCTATTGGATTATAGGCTGCGGACGGCGGATTAGCAGCGGGTTCAATGACCAGGATGCGTGCCCGGCGCACCTATTGCCGATCCCTTTATTTCCCGCCAACGCCCTGTACAGAGGATTATGTAAATACGTATCTTTGTGAACGAATTTAGAGCTTTGATTTGTGGGACAAAAAGGTACTGATGATGAGCTATTCTTTTAACGCGTATGGAATTTCATTGGCCTATATATTTCTTTACCTAGGGTCAATATAAAATTTCATCATGCATACACAAAAATAATTGTTTTCATGTTTGGAACACATACAGCTCGATAAGTTTCGTCACATTTTTATAAAAAGGTATCGGGCTTTTAAGCTTTGAAAAACTCTCAACACCACAATGCATAACTCTTTGCTCGCTATAAAATACAGCTAAAAGGAACATTTCAACCGATCCGGATATCTGATAAATGTAAATAGTAATTGACACAAAGGGGGTCAATACCCACTGCGTCCGCCTGAGTACGTCCACGTGAAGCTAGTTTTACACGCTGGATGTTTCACTGCGAGTTTTAATAGGAACTGCCAAGTAAGCAGGTTTTAATATTATGCGTATAAGTTTAACTATAGCTTAGTAGTTGATAACACTGTTTTAGTACCCCATAAAATAGAGATTTTATGTTTAACATCGGAACAAGTGCAGAATTTATTGGAAAGTTTGTGAATCTGTTTTACAGTTTAATTTCAAGTTATGTTTTTTATTTTTCATAAGACTGGTAAGGCTTCCTTATGTATTAATAAATAAGGTACCTATATAACAATAACTGTAAAGTCTAAGGAGGGTGTTTTCCTTATTTCCTCCTCCAACATTTGTTCTAATTTCATTAATAAAACAAATCCATAAAGACATTGACATAATTTCATAATTTACAGATTACTTCTTTATACCAGGAAAAGATGATTTTACCAAAACATTACCGATGTGAAAATAGTGTATCAATAAGCATTAAAAATGCATTTATTAAAGTATTTTTCTATGTTGCAATATCTTTTCTCTTTCGTATACCCCATCAAAAAAGCCAATATGGGAACTACTTTTAAAAATCATAGATAAGGCTGCACTGCTTTCTTGTACGAAACTTTCACAATAATAAAATACGGCTTTAGACAAAGCCTTATCCAGTCCCCCGGCGCACATTTTCGTCACGAACAACCTTATTTTCTTATAAAACAATCTCCAAAATCTAGATGAGTGGTTCTCACGGGGTGGGTCATCAACAGTTGTGCGAAGCCTGCTTTTGTCTCTGACTATTTACCCTAAAATGTCTTGCCAAATTGAGTGCAAGCAGTGAGTGACCAGAGTAGGTATAAAATATAAAAACAAGAAATTATTTTTTGTATTTTTTTTCGTTGCAAAAAAATGGTATACGAAAATATAGCTTGTTTTGATGTTAACGGTGAATTACAGAGTTCTTGTGTGAACCTCTGATAATTATTAATTATAGATATTCATCAAAGTAACACAAAACCCACACAATTAGTAGTATCTGGGGCCTAGACCGATTTCTATCTATCCGATTGTAAGAATATAGTAGATCTAATGAATAAAAAATACTCAACAATTTCATTAAATTATTCGTCTTAATTAATATCGATCCTGAAAAATAAGTCTAATGTCATTACATGCATACAAAAAAAAGAGAACACAAAATCCCTGAATCCCGGGAAAAATCAGCCTACGTAAGTAAGCAACCCCGGGAACAACTGTCCTTTATCTCGCTGATGGAGCATTACGTTTCGCGTCTATAGCACGGCTGTTTTTGTTCTCGCTGACTTATTGCACCGGGAAATACCTCCTGGCGCCCGGGAATATCACGTTTTGTTCTGTGATTGCACGGTTGAGGAAAATACGCCGCTCTTATTAATCTCCAGACAGAATTGGCACTATAAAAAAGTGTACAGATTTTTTTGTAGCGGTGAATTGATTTCGGTAATAAGACTGGTTTAATCCGTTCATATTTATTTGGTTAGGAATACTAGAATCCTACTTTATATTCAATTACTAAAAGGTTATTGATAAAAAGGATCAAATAGCCGTCAAACTAACGCATTGTGTTCAGATAAATATGCATGTACAGTTGACAGACTCGACATAAAACTATACCAAGAGTATAAATGCAAAATTGAGTTGTTTTTTCACCCTGTAATGGGACAACGGAATGACATGATTTTTTTACCACACGTAGCTTATGTACCCGAGAGTGACATACTTTTTACCCGGAAAAAATACAAGTTTCCTCTGGGATAGAATATAGAGTGAAGTATCTGCAGAGTTAGTACTAATGAAGCGTTTTTTACGTGGAATTTTGAGCAAAAGCGTGTACGATATGCACGTTAAATGGATATTTTTTGAATGAGTGCTGATGAGTGATTAAAATGTGAATAGATTTACCGCCTAATTGCCCCAGTTTTTTCAGGTATAGAGGTTGTTGATCACAGGGTCAGACAAGTACTGACCCAGTAAAGCTCGCTTGACTTGAGCGATTACCGCTTAGCTAAGCGTTTACTCTCAAAACGCCGTATCAAGCCATTTCATATCCAACTTATACTAACAAGCCGCTTCAACTATTGTCGAACTTTTCGGAGTTTCATTCCAACTTGGATCAATTAATATTGCTCGTTAAATATTTGAGTTTGTAAACAATATTTATTTTATTATAGATCTAACTTAACCTTAAGTTCGCCTGTGTTATTGATTAAAGTTAAATTATACTTTTAAGAGCCTTTTATTACAGAATTTATCATTCATTCAAAATATATTCATTCAACGTGCATATCGACTGCGCGGGTGGCGCAGTTGTACTACGGTACGATTATAATGCCGAGGTCTTCGAGGGTTCCAATACCGGGTCTGACAAAGAGATATTGGACTTTTATATTAATTATCAACCCGGAGTCAGGAATTTGTACTCGATATGGCAATAATCTCGCCCCCTGTCACATCTTTGGACGGAATACTCAAGGTATGCTAAACTCCTCTAGGAAAAAGGCGTGAATTAATGTATGTATGTTATCATTAATTGATTAATCAGCATAGAATAGGTAAACTTAAGAGAAGGGCGCCGTACACCCGCAGATAGCAAGTCACGTCGCCTTTGGACACCTGCAACAAACTTCACGCAGGTTACAGCAAACTTATCCGTCCCAAGGTGCCTCCTACATTTCACTTATCCTTACGAACCTCTGCGCTTACAATAAAATATTTAGGAGAACCGGCCGAAAACATCTTAGACACGACAAGAATTGGGTTCCGTGATCATATTCATAAACTTTGTAATGTTAATGTAATTTCTACTTTTTCTGCTTCACAAGAGATTCTAAAATCTACGGGTTTTAAAGTAATAAGTATTTTTTATAATAGGGCATATAATATTAATTTGATGTTTATTGAAATAGAAGCTCTCATCCTTGATTGCGCTTTTTAAATTCTACAGCGAGTTCTGACTTCGGTCTTTTACCGACTTGATTATACAATACCACCGCCTCATACAACTGATTGATGAAAACTTTGCTTTTTTCTATGATTGGAAAAATGTGCCTGTGCATTTCCACCTATAATTTAAGTATTATAACTGCCCAACATTCCGTACTTCCTATTTCTTCATGTAGTCGTGAATATACGTCTATGGAAGCGAATGATCACGTACTATCAGATTTACTTCCTGCTCTATCGCCAATTTATAAAAGTTCAGGCAATGTTCTTTTCTACTCTAAATATTATTTAATCATTCCAAGTTTCCAACACCAACAAAACAAGAATTAATAAATTCAAATTCCTACAGAACCGAAGCACGTGGACAAACAAATGGGGACACAGGCAACAAGCATGTATGTGTGGTCACGCACAGAGCGCCGCGCCGTCGCATTTGCATACACTACAGAACACTACACGAGATAAATCTTGAATATTCACTACACGACACCGCACGTGCTCGGACATGATAAAAAACCAGGTTTTTGTACAAATCCTGGGCTAGACTACACTAGATTATAAATAAAAAGACAGGCAGTGATGTTTCTAGTTCTATTGGTGACGTCTGTTCTTTAGAATCGATAGGTGTTAAGGAAACTTTGTGAATTAATAGATCTAACAACCGAACCAAACTGATAAATTAATCAAATATAATTCATATACCATTTTTGATTAAATTATCAATTGACTGGTATGAGTTTTCATACCACGATTTTCACTTCTTGTTCAGACAACATATTAATATTTGGCTTCTTCAAATTTATGTGACTAGTAACCAAACTACATAGCTATTCAATCGCAGTTTCATTTTCCAATATATTACTTATAGCAGGAGTTTTTATGCTCTTTTGATGTAAGAAAGTTTATTTATAATTGATCTTTAGCGTGTCCTGTTCATTATTCACACCGGTAAATATACATTAGCAATAGTGTTATCATATCGCTCAAACTTGGTGTTTTACCACAAATAATAAAATTATACGCAGTGCCCGTTTATTCAGAACCTTGGCCTTTGGACTTTCTGTCATACAAATTGCCATTTATAGCCACTTTTCCACTGCGGTTGTTAGAAAAGTTATGACCTAAGCAGTTGCGCAATACGTTCACTTACACTCAAAGTTGAATTTAAACCATTTCCACCCTTTTTCATCGAAATAAATATAGCCAGAACATAAATGAATAAAGTTTTCACAATTAATATTACATTTCGTTCGAAACATTGCTCTCGTCGGGTACGTTCATTTAACTTTTCTGCGAATGTGAAATGAGTAATTGATGTTTTTGGACTTTAGTACATAAATGTGTGTGTGTGTTTAATAATAATAATACACCCAGCAGTCACAAACATAGTCCTGACTCCACATTAAGATTAATTAGATCTTGTGTCGTGGGTATCAGAAACTACGACAGACTTTTCGGTCTCACAAACACCCAGACCCACAACTGATATTTGTGGACCTCACAAATATTTGTCTCAGTGCGGGGATCGAACCCGAAACCTCTCTTTTCACATCCGGCATCTAAACAAATGCGCCACGGAGGCTGTCAGGCTGGGTATTTAAACCGACAATAGCTTGCTTTTACGGTGAAAGATGCATACATCGTGAGGAAACCTGCGTAGTTGAAAGGTCTCCTCAAGAATTTCGAAACTATGTGAAATATCCACATTAGCCCAATGTCAAAAAGCATATTCCGAAAAGATTGATGTGAAGCAGGCTGCATGTCGGTCATAAAATTGTAAACGAAACCAATCTGCAATGTAGCTGGTAAGTTAGCTATGAAAGCTTGAGGTAAGATCAGGCAGAAAGAATTATCTGTGAAATCCATAATTATTAAAAAAAAAGTATAATTTTATATAAAATTTATAAAAATAAAAAAGTCGAAGTAGAATAAAAAATATAACAAAGTATTTTATATAAAAGAATATCTCATGCATATATTTCCGCTAAAGTTGTATCTTGAAAATTTTTGTACATAGATAGCCCTCAGCCAATAAAAAAGTAGTGACTAACGTAAAAGGTTTCTTTGTGTGTTTAGTAAAGAGCAAAGTTTCTCGGAAACTTCTTGTTATTTACGTTTGAATTATATCCACCAGTCTTCTTCACTTAACAGTTAGTTACTGGGCTGTCAGTCTAAGCCCAAAGTCACTTTACTTGAAGATAATACGTTTACTGAAGAGATACGATGCCATTATACGATGTTTAACTATACAACATAGTTGCAAAATGATTTGAACTAATCTTCTCTTGTCGGTTCGTGAGACGTTAAATAAGGATAAGAAGTTAAAAATACCAGATTCTATTTTCAATGAAAAAATCTGGTTTCATAAATACATAGGTCTCGTCAATTTCTTTGTTTTAATTAAAAGTAACTTAAGGATAAGCGATCTAAGTATCAAATTGAACATATTAATTTTAATATTTCCTTGCGCCCACGGTGATTGCGTAGATCGGGATCGGCCGAACGCCCAGGGCGTCAGAAATGAAAGGCATCGCAGGCCTAGTTGCACTGCTATTCGCTTGGGTTTCAATACCAGATAGTCGCGTTGCAGTAATCTCGCCCAGGGCACTGATAATGTACATACAGGACAGTAGACATAGCACGGTCCATACAGATGCTATTTGCGAGGGCTGAAAAGCTATTTAAATCCTTGAAACGCTAAACAAAATAAGTAAAATAGGACACAATTATGTTTATTTCTGCTTGGTTTTTTTATCTAATTTTCATATTTGACATTTCATAACGCGCTTTGATTTCTTTCACCCGCGCTCCTATAACGGAAAATACACTTCTCCCATTTCATAATACTGCGAAAAACTAAACATAACTTTTTAATTAACTTCGCAAAACAGAAATAACGGAAATGAAGCAAAGATCATCAGAAATACGAGGCGAAACTGTGCAATTTGATATAGAAACTGGGCCATGAGAACTCAAAACTTATAGGTCAAAACTTAACAAAGTTTGACCATTGTGGCGCGGAAAAAATATTGCTGGGCATTATGCGGGCGGCCGGAGAGCCCGCCTTCATACTGAACGCTTCGGCCTTCGCCTCTTTCCATAGATATTTAATACTAGAGGGGACACCACAAGCAAAATCTTTGCAATATAAAGTACGGTACTGGTCCATAATAACTGTTTCTTTCTCTGTCACTCCTAGGCTTTCACTTTATCTTCCCTTACTCTTCACTGATTTCTTGCGTACATGATACGCGCGTAGTTCTTTTTCGCAATGCCCGCTCTAGTATTATACCTCAACGCCTCTTTGTAAGCGGGAATTAGCGGCGAAATCTTTAAAGTCCGCGCAATTTTTTACTCGACAAGAAAGTGTGTATAAAAATTGCTTATTAATGGTGGGCTGTAAAGCTTAATTGCAGCGCGCTGTTTCCATAAAACACTATGCGCGGAACGTTGAAAGCTTATTTAAGCTTGATTATTAACGATTCCATTACAACCCTGTTGCGCTAACGTTTTATGGAAAGCAGTTAGTGACATTTAAACAATAGATAATTGTATTCCTTCATGCTTCTTAGAACATAGAAATAAATTCCATAAACGGGCTTTCGGTAAACGGCTCTCTGGTTTTAGGTAAGTGCTTACTACTGCCCTTTCAAAACAGAAGGGGAAATAGAAGTAAAGAGGCCGAGAAGAGTAAATGAGGTTTGGCCCTTCGGCAATGTATAATATAATAAATGAAAATAGGAAATAATGTAATGTAATAAAAAAAAAATGAATGTTGCTCAAAGGAAAAAAGGCAGACAAACCATCACTTCCCACCGAAGTGAAGTGTTTTCCAAGTTCTCTATGAAATCACCCCAGTTAAGACGATGTATTTCTATGGGTACCTATATGCTAAATAAGTAATACGGTTATAACAGTTTTCTACAAAATTAATCTAAGTATGATAAACATCAAACTCCACCGGCGGTGGATATCGATATCATGATAAAAGCAGCCCTTCTTCGAAACTATCTGGGTCGCAGCTTTATGTAATGGCATGCTGGCTATATCTCAAAGTACGCCAGTAATTATGGCGCCGGATCAAAGTATAGTTCGTAAACGCATAACACTGGCTTCGGCAGCGACGTCAAAGGCTGTAATCACATTTCAAACTGAATTTTCCTTTCACGACGCTTTCAATGTTTTCGCTTACCAGAATGGAGTGCCAGCGCTTAAAGCGTTTAACATCCGCGCGTTGTGCATTACTGAAAGGAATTGCAGACAATAGAAATTGCTGTAGTTTTATCTTTACGTGTTTATAAAAATACAACAACTTTGTAAATATCGCATGCAATCTACTCATCTAATTTGTTACTCATATCACTTTCTAGAATAAATTAAAAATAAACCTAAACAACCTTAAAGAGCATTAATAATAATAATAAATAAATAAATACACCCAACAGTCACATACATACATAGTCCTGACCCCACACTAAGATCGAGTGTGTATCGTGGGTATCAGAACTACGAGAGACTTTTCGGTCTCACAAACACTCAGACCCGAAACAAATACCTGTGGTTCACCTAAACATTTGTCTCGGTGCGGGGATCGAACCCGCGGCCTCTCCGTTCACAGGTGACGTCTAACCAACTGCGCCACGGAGGCTGTCGAAATTTGATGTAATGTGTAAAGACGTTAGTACCTATTTTACGAAAATATACGTGTAAATAACGTACGTCAAGAGCATCTAACAACAAACAAAAAATGGAAGAAAGATAGAGTTAAGTTACAGATATGAAATACCTAATAAGGACAACGTATCAACATTCAACTATATTGAAAAGGTAGCTAAATGGTACCTATCTACTGTAAAGTACAATAGCAATACATGCCTATTGCCTAGGTCCTTGTATAGGTAATTTATTATTTACATCGTAACGTAGCGCCGTGAACGGGTCGAAATTCGGAGCACTCTCAACTTGACGCATAGATAATAATGTGAATATTGTTTCAATAGCTAAAGTACTAAACTAAATTGAAATTCTGATACCGTGTACCTACTCGATCACACTGTTCTCAATAACTTGCAATCATGGAGGATTACAGCACACTATTAAATGTCTCTACTTTTTATGTAACATTATTGTATAAACTCACGCCTTTTTCCCAGAACAGGTAGGCAGAGGTTCTACCAGGACACCCACATTTCGCCTTTGATGTTCCGTCCCACGATGTGATGGGTGGCAAGCCCCTCGACGTATCGGGCACATGTTCTTGATTCCGAGATAATATTTAATAGAAAAATACAATATCAGTTTACCCGACCCGGGTGTCGAACGCGAGACCTCAGCGTTGTACAACTACCGCCCTTTACCAGTGAAAGAAAACATCGTGAAGAAACCTATATACCATAAAACAGATTTTAACTAAATTTTATCGAATGTAAAGTATGCCTACCAGGACTACTGGCATTGAGCTGGACTACGGCCTGCCCCGTCTTAATCGAACTCTATGAAATAGAAAAGTACCTATATTAGAGTACTGCGACATTGACATTTCTTAGGTGTTTTCTTGCACTTTGCGACCTCCTGGGGCACTGAGGTATTCACTTATTACATTCTCATTTTAAAATAACTAAAATATATAAAATAAATAATTGTAAAATAAAAACTAATCAAAATGAGACAAATTAATTAATCAACAAGTTCAAAAAATAAGCAAGGCAAGTTGAAATAAAACTATTTTATACGGATTTTATCGCGATTTGGTTTAATTTTCGCGTAAATCTAAGAAACCATTAAGCAAGGCAAGCTTTGTAAGACAAGTCACAAATATTTATTTCAGTAACTTGACCAAAACCAAGCCCACTGAGTTTGACTCGCTGGATCTGCTCGGAACTGGGTCGCACCGCGTAGTATCCAGTGGTAAAGTTAAGCCCGCTGAGTTTGTTTCGCCGGGTCTTCTCAGCCAGGGCCGCGTTAGATCCGGTGGTAACATTAAACCGCTACGCACCGCTTTCATTTAATACTTATGGTCCACTTAGACATCGATTATCGTAAATAATGTATTTCCTAAGGGAAAAAAATTTACCATAAAATACTAATAAGTAATATAATACTTAATATAATAAAATTAATATAAAAATTACAACGAATATCTTGTAAATAGAAAATAAGTACTATGTGTATTGACTTGTCATAAGAGCTATTTAATTGCCTACGTGACCAATAAACGAATTTCATTTCATTTCATTAGATAAAGGAAAATAATTAATCACTTAAATTTCCATTTATGCAAAGCATTCCCTATTAATAAATCTAAAAACTTAGAAACTTTGAGTTTAGAAAATGTCAGAATTCTTTCATGCACTTTAACTTTTTGTGCCGAATTAAGTTCACCTCTGTTTTTAACGAAGGTAATTGTGGAGGAATCCTTCAGGCGCACTGCACATTGTGTTGCGAGCTTAACCACTCTACAAAGACGTCTGTGAGAAATAAGTGTTTCCGGAACTCCAAGGACCAAGCATAACGTTATACACAAATAGGCAAACTATTTCTTGTCCTGCTGGCATAGATTAATTTTATTCATTTTTACTACAACTATAATTAAGTGATTTTACCGAAGTTGAAAAGATGGTTTCAAATCATATTTCAACCGGTGCTCTAAACATTCTGAAGAAAACTTCGAACAATTTCAATTAGACAATTCCAAATCAATTAAAAAAAAAACAAAATCATAAATCAAACTTGTTTAAATGAATTAAACGGAAAATACATTAAACATTTTGACACGAGGAAACTTATTAAATCTCGACGGTTCTAAATGAATTATTTCGCCGCTTACAAATACCGACCCCTACACTGACACAAATAATTCCGTCGTAGAAACTTACTTCAATCCTTTCAGCCACTAATCCACACATCCAATAAACAGTGGCCCAAGTTGCCAGCTTGCGGTCGAACTGCAAACTGTGGAGCTGTGTAGTTCATTCATTTGCATTTATAGGACTTTCGGTGTCTAATTTCGAGTAGTTAGAGAGCTTCGCCACCAGGAACGTTGTTTCATCAATGTAATGTAAACTGTTAAACTACCTACGTACCTACGGATAAGTTTGAGCTCCACCAGAATTCTGTAGCTCGAGGTGACTCAAGTTTAAAGTGACTTATGAATAGATATCCTAATGCAAATGTATCTACCGAGTATAATACGAAATTAAGTAGTCTAGTCTCTACCAACTTAAATTGACTTTATTTGCTAGGGGCTGTCTTATTGTGAAAGTAATATCTAAATGCATAGCTAGGTATGTAAGAATCTCTACACTGTTTTTAACTGACCTAGCCTTTATATTAAAATATAACTGGTGTGTTTATATTCCCCTCTTGATTATAAATTATCTCTAGATTACACGAACGATAATTTTCTCAACAATACTGCATACAAAAAGATCTTTGCCATCAGTTCTAAAGAGTGATTGAGTCTAATGATTACCATTATAAAAGCTCTCGATAGGTTGTATGGGTGTCAAAGTTAAAATCAATCTCTTGTTGAAGCGCTGGCCCTCGGAGATCTGAAATATTTGCGAACTAAATGCAAATGCAAAATTATTCAAGACGGGACGTACTACATACCGCATTTTTTTAGTCTATTACTTTTCGTACTTGAGCATTATTGGCATGTACTTGTATAGTCGGAAATTAAATAAATATTATTCGAATCAATCAATATAATGCGCAAATTACACTTATAAAATATCCGCCAAATAATCACGTAGGTACCTAAATAATTTTATTAAGATCAAATCTTAATTCCGTTATTTAGAAACCTTTGTCATAAAAAATACTTACGATTTATTTTTCTTTGAAACAAATATGGATATGTCTTTCTTGGTATTCTTGGCCATAAAATACTAGCACGTTTCGAGGCGAGACACATCTGCCGGGTTATATTCCCCGGTCGGAGTACAATCGAATCAGCAGTAGGCACTAGTAACTGTAGCTAAGTGCAATTTACGCGGGTCAAGCCAGGCCGAGTGCCCGAGGTCCCGAAGGACTCAGTACGTGACGCCGCCGTTACCGACTGCCACGCTATTGTACAATCGATTACGATTTATCTACTGGTTGTGTGTGGTTAAGGTTGAACCCAATGTTGGACTGGACGACTAAGATTCTGTAGTAGGTAGTATAAGTTTTTGTCGAATTATTTCAAGTCTAATTTTAATTAATCAATATATTGTGCTAAAGAGTTGTCATCTGTATACCTGTATTTACGACTACAAAGCAGCAGCGGTATTAGATCTCGTCGCAGGATTTTGTAAGACATTTCAAAACCATATCGAGCAATTTTATGGTGTAAAAATAAAACAACAATATTTTCGCATTATATTCGTATTAACATGAAAAACGTAACTTTGTCATAAATAATATATTCCATTTTTAGAAATAGTCAAATTGTGAAGCCGTAATAATTACATAGCTCCGTTATAATAAAGGCATTTTATATTACAAATGATTATAAATAATTGATGAGAAAGAGCTTACACGAAATGTGACAATTTTCATCCGAGTATCAATGCCCATATACTCGATAAAATATTTTAGGTCATATCTAGACTATCAGTCGTTTGATCATAACTATCACGTTCGCTGCTAGCCGCCATATGTATGTGACGCGTAGTGTGTAAAAACACTCACATAGAATAATATATTAGAATATTTTCTCTATACGGAAAAAAAGGCAGAAGTATCACACTGTAATAAAACTAAATTAACGTCTAACAGCGAACGCGACAATTACAGTGCAATATTAAAACAAGGCTAAACGATGCGCAAATAATCCGAGCGAGAACATCGTTGCATATCACATGAACAAAATAAATAAGCAATGTTGTCGACCTGGACAGCTTTCAATCTAGTGTACGTAAATAGTATTGACATCTATTATATTATCTATCTTCTAAAGGTCATGTTTATTAGAGAATATCTCGCTGCGATCGGCTTGAGGTACCATTTCATACTAATATAAATTTTCCGATGTCACCCTTGAAAAAAAGTGCCTTGATGATAAAACATACCCTGATATTGGCAATAAAAACATAGCGATCTCCAGTTTGTAAAGAAACCACTCCTGAAAATAAAGAAGGGTGGTGCCAGTGGCTACAAACACCAATGAAAAAAATCTGGACATATTTTTTAAACAATGAAATAAGTAGTTTTATTCTTCGCGCACCATCATATTTAGGTAGGCAAAAAGAGCGATTTTTCATTTATGCGATTATTTAAATCATTATTTTTAAATAACGTAATGTGTATCTTATGACAGAGCTCTCCATTTTACTTCGCTGTAGTCGAAAACAAATTCAGCTGACGCTAGCGGTCAACGAACCGCATGAAATCGCCTATCGACATTGCGAGGCTGCTCGTGAGTTGGCTCGTTTGAGCAGAGTGTCGAGCTTCGCGGTGCGCTCGTTTAGCGTCTACACAGCCAGGCCGAGCCTGCGAGGCGTCAGTATACGTTTTCCATGGATATAATAATATATATATTTATATATATTTTTTTTATATACAGCGTTTTTCTTTGAGTGTCAAATTTTGAGAATTAAATGAAAAAAACAAGAAACCTATAAAAGAAGAGAAGAACCACGTTGGTGGATGAAACACATAAAATTACAAGTTTGTCTTTGTCTTCTATGTTGCGAGCGCACGAGGCAATACAAATGCGTCCCATGCGACTCAGCGGCTCACACTGAGCGCCCTTTACCGCCAGTTACCGACAGCGAACCAGCCTCGCAACGTCGATACCCGGCTCATTGCGAGTTTTTGAAATATCAAATTAAAGCGCTGTGCATAGTCAAACTTAAAACAGTTTTTTAAGCAAATGTGTACTTAAGAGCATCCAAAAAAATGTGTTAATCTTGATCATTTTTATAAGTGGACCATTGTGTTCAAAAAACGTTTTTGTTAAATTTTCTCGATAGAAAAAATCATAAAGTAACCATTAAAATTTAAATTGTAGCAGTTGTAACTGTATCTATATATATAAAAGAGGAACCTGATTGACTGACCTATCAACGCACAGCCGAAACTACTGGAGCTAGGAACTTGAAATTTTACACAGGGATTCCTATTGTGACGTAGGGTAGCACTAAGAACGGATTTTGGGAAATTCTACCCCTAAGGGGGTGAAAAGGGTTAAAAATTGTTGTATGGAAAATCTAAACCATTGAAGTTACAATTGTCAAACTTGGCAGTTTAATAAATCATTCAGTAACAAAATTGACTGCATACTTTATTTGTCTAAAAATTAACATTAAAGGGGTTAAAATAAGGGTTGAAATGTTTAGAAACTGGGTGATTTCCTTCCTACCCGATCAACGCACAGCCGAATCTACTGGAGCTAGAAACGTGAAATTTTACATAGGGGTTCCTATTGTGACGTAGGGTAGCACTAAGGAAGGATTTTTGAAAATTCGACCCCTAAGGGGGTGAAAAGGGTAAAATACTGGTGTATGGAAAACCGAAACCGTTGAAGTGGCAGATATCAAACTTGATTTTTTAGCTACTCATCTAGAAACAAGAACAACTGCATACTCTTTTTTCTTATAATTAACCCTAAAGGGGTGAAAATAAGGGTTGAAGTATTGTAAAACCGAACTACCGGATTAACGCACAGCCGTAACTACTGAAGCTAGGAACTTGAAATTTTACACAGGGGTTCCTATTGTGACGTAAGGTAGCACTAAGGATGGACTTTTGGATATTCACCCCCTAAGGGAGTGTAAAGGGTTAAAAACTGATATAGCGAAAATTTTAACAGATAAAGTTACAATTGCCTAACTTGGCACTTAAGTTATTAATTCTAAGACAAAAATAATTGCATATTTTGTGTATCTAAAATTAACCCTAAAGGGACGAAACTAAGGGTTGAAGTTTTGCTGAACCGAACTGCCGGATCAACGCACAGCCGGAAGTACTGAAGCTAGGAACTTTAAATTTTACACAGGGATTTCTTTTATAACTAAGGATATATTTTTGGAAATTCAACCCCTAAGGGGGGTAAAAAGGGTAAAATAATTTTGTATGGAAAACCGCAACCGTTGAAGTTGCAGATTTCAAACTTGACACTATAATTACTCATCTAAAACCAAAAATAAATGTGTACTCTGTTTACTTAAATTTAACCCTAAAGGAGTAAAAATAAGGGTTGAAAAGTTTGTATGAAAATCAAAACTACTAAAGTTATTCGTATGAAAATTTAACTTTTGTCCCTTTCGAACGACTTTTCAATTCAGTTTGAGCGAGAAAACAAATATTCGATACCTAAAATAGGTTTTAAAACTGTATATGAATAAGGCCATTTATCTACTGATCCGATTGGTCTCAAAATCGATATCTGAGTTCAGATAATCTAAATTTGTATTCAGAATTGAAAATGTTGGCCGTCATTTTGAACTTTTAATTTCTTGTTCCGATTAGTCTCTGAATCAATAACTGACGGACCCATTGATCCGATAATCTAAATTCAAAGTCACATTATCTTAAACACGCAGACGAAGTTGCGGGCAAATGCTAGTTATTTATAAACAAATCTTGATACAATTAATAACAGTGATACAATATCTAATAATAATGGGCACGATTGTTTTTATTTATCGGTTTAAAAAAAGATATTTAATATATTGTTACGAGGTGAATAAAACATCGCGTCATCGCGGCGCGGCCATATTTCATTCTTGTTTCATTATTTACCATTCACCGTCCTTTAATAAAAGAATAAAGCAAATGTGTTCCTTTTATGTTAAGGTTTATTTTATCAGTTTTTCAACTTTTAATTGTTTTCCTCACATCCCATTAAATCCGATAATCCCGCATAACTCGGAACTTTATCTTGGCGTAATAGAAAATAAAGCATATAATTCAACTACAAATAGGAAAGCAAAATCGCCACAAGACACTCTACGATAAACATGACCGATTACCGTTCAAATAACAACTGATATATTATAACCTGATGCAACGCGTTTATATATTTGATCTAGCGCCCACCTTATTATTATACAATATTGCAAGCGATTAAGTCATGATTTATTCAGCCGATTAATAGGCTTCGAAGAAAAATAACATTATCTAATGTACAATTTAATAACAACGCAAATCGCAATATACACAATGAGTATTATACACTACCGGACAATGAATACGTGGGAACGTTGCCATGTTTACATTTGACATATATCAATCCATCAAAGATAGATAACCGGTTTGCAGACAATTCAGATTGTCTAAAAAAACTCATTAGAAAGTAAAACCGATGTGCCATCGTCGCCACGTACTCCGAGCCGCAGCCACTGCCACAAACCTCTTCAATACATGCCAATGTTTTATTCACACCTACATATATGAAGTCGTAGCTCCATCAGTTTCACTGACGCAATATTTACACGAAAAATATTTTCACTAACAATGGAAGATATTATTACAGCATTGGCATTTTATATCGCATTTGAACAAACAACTTCATCTCGTTCGACACGCGGGTACATTCATAGCATTTTTTTTTTGAGAATATGTACAACACACTCCAGGCGCGTTTCGACATCAACCTTATTGCATAGAGGTAAAGTTCAGAATTCAATTCTCAGGATCTTCATACTATTAAAACACCAATTTATAATATTATATACAATGATGATTCGACGTAAATAATTAAAATACAACATCTATTGCGTTATAAAAAAGCTACCGCACACAGCATCGCCAATCTTATTGTCTATGTATTGAAGATTCCGCGATGAACAAGCAACATTAATTATATTGTATAACGTTTATAAATTAAGACACGTGAAAGATAATGAGATTTCACGTAAAAATATTCGCTAGCATGATGGATGACCGTATTGGCTACGTAATAAATAACACTAGAGTAGTTTCACTACATTTAGCTAGTTTCACAAAATATATTTTGCGAGGACATCTAGCACCTCAGTCGTTGGTAATGCGTGTGATTTCTTTGGAGCGTTATTCATGAGATTTACTGCGAAGTGATGAGAAACAATGGACCGGTGAACATCAACATGACAACAAAATATAAGCATAATATTCCTCGTATTAACAATTATTTGAAAAATTCATATTTACAAATTCTTACAAGCTAACCATAGACGCGAACCCAGCTGCGCTCGAGCAAATAATTTCACTACAATTCAATATTACTAGCGTTTGATCGACAATTTTAATTTGTTATTTCCTTAGCGATTACTAGCCAAAAAATATATTTACAATGTACACAAGCGATCCATGTATAAATATGATTTATTCAAATATACATGTCCGTGACAATGGATGCAAGCTTGCCGCAATTCTTAATCTACACTAGTTGTAAGAGCGCGACAACGCCAAACCAATAGTAAGAGAAAATAATCACGTCAATATTTATATACAATCGTATAAAGAATACTTGTGTATTTCATTTCTAAGCGTGTCGTGTTTCGAGTTCATCTCTGTATAATCAGATACAATCGCACTGTATGTAGATTGCACGGCACTTACCGTCACGCGTAAGTTGCTATTTTTATTTGGCATATTTTTTTCTAAATGTTCGGTTTGACGTGGTCGCGGCATTTTCCCTATTATTATGACTTGGTAGCTCACTGTAGTCACCGTTAGGTTCAAGCTCACAGCTCACTCAAACACTGCACACAACAGTCACTTTCTTCTGGTGCGCTTGTGTTTGTGGCTCTTGTGATATTATGTGAACTCATTAAACTGTGCCAGAGCGGTCTTCACCCTGTAACAAATACAACAATGACTATTTCATACAATATTATAATACATATTTGTTAAAATAAGCACATTAGCAATTTGCGGGGATTTTATCAGTATAATTTAATCGAATTCTTTTTTTTTCATGGATGTCATGCTCATATGTATGTGTGCTAAGACAAATAAAGGGGAACTTATGACATAAGAATAAGTGCTAACACATATTTGGTGTACTATAATCAAAACAGTGTGTAGTAGTAGATGTATGATAGTATAATACAGGGTATATCAAGACTGCGACCGAAAACGAAAACAGGTGGTAGTATTAGTGACTTCAGACACAATGGAAGTAAAAATTTCGCAAAAAAAATCGACAACATTTTTTTTGTAATTTTTTACTTATCGTCGTATTTGGGTGATAAATACATAGTTTTCCTAAAATAATGATGTAGACCTCTTTTTTTTTAAACACTCAATGGTACGTAAGGGCTTAAATTATTATTTTCGCAAAAACTAGGTATTTACCACCCAAACAAGATGTTTTTTTAAAAAATTCAAAAAAATTATCTATCGCTGTTTTGGTGAAATTTTTATTTGCATCGCGTCTGTAACCACTAAAACTACCACCTGGCTTCGTTTTCGGTCGCAGTCTTGATATACCCGGTATACTGTCGTGCAGATCTATGTTGGTGTGCTGCGTACTTGTCGTGCAGGTGGTCGGCGTGGTGCTTGCATTCCTACATGTAAGGAGTGTGTGCGTACTTGTCGTGCAGGTGGTCGGCGTGGTGTGCTTGCATTCCTACATGTAAGGAGTGTGTGCGTACTTGTCGTGCAGGTGGTCGGCGTGGTGTGCTTGCATTCCTACATGTAAGGAGTGTGTGCGTACTTGTCGTGCAGGTGGTCGGCGTGGTGTGCTTGCGTTGCTACTGTAAGGAGTGTGTGCGTACTTGTCGTGCAGGTGGTCGGCGTGGTGTGCTTGCGTTGCTACTGTAAGGAGTGTGTGCGTACTTGTCGTGCAGGTGGTCGGCGTGGTGTGCTTGCATTCCTACATGTAAGGAGTGTGTGCGTACTTGTCGTGCAGGTGGTCGGCGTGGTGTGCTTGCGTTCCTACATGTAAGGAGTGTGTGCGTACTTGTCGTGCAGGTGGTCGGCGTGGTGTGCTTGCGTTGCTACTGTAAGGAGTGTGTGCGTACTTGTCGTGCAGGTGGTCGGCGTGGTGCTTGCATTCCTACATGTAAGGAGTGTGTGCGTACTTGTCGTGCAGGTGGTTGGCGTGGTGTGCTTGCATTCCTACATGTAAGGAGTGTGTGCGTACTTGTCGTGCAGGTGGTCGGCGTGGTGTGCTTGCGTTCCTACATGTAAGGTGTGTGTGCGTACTTGTCGTGCAGGTGGTCGGCGTGGTGTGCTTGCGTTGCTACTGTAAGGAGTGTGTGCGTACTTGTCGTGCAGGTGGTCGGCGTGGTGCTTGCATTCCTACATGTAAGGAGTGAGTGCGTACTTGTCGTGCAGGTGGTCGGCGTGGTGTGCTTGCGTTGCTACTGTAAGGAGTGTGTGCGTACTTGTCGTGCAGGTGGTCGGCGTGGTGTGCTTGCGTTGCTACTGTAAGGAGTGTGTGCGTACTTGTCGTGCAGGTGGTCGGCGTGGTGCTTGCATTCCTACATGTAAGGAGTGTGTGCGTACTTGTCGTGCAGGTGGTTGGCGTGGTGTGCTTGCATTCCTACATGTAAGGAGTGTGTGCGTACTTGTCGTGCAGGTGGTCGGCGTGGTGTGCTTGCGTTGCTACTGTAAGGAGTGTGTGCGTACTTGTCGTGCAGGTGGTCGGCGTGGTGTGCTTGCATTCCTACATGTAAGGAGTGTGTGCGTACTTGTCGTGCAGGTGGTCGGCGTGGTGTGCTTGCGTTCCTACATGTAAGGTGTGTGTGCGTACTTGTCGTGCAGGTGGTCGGCGTGGTGTGCTTGCGTTGCTACTGTAAGGAGTGTGTGCGTACTTGTCGTGCAGGTGGTCGGCGTGGTGTGCTTGCGTTGCTACTGTAAGGAGTGTGTGCGTACTTGTCGTGCAGGTGGTCGGCGTGGTGTGCTTGCGTTGCTACTGTAAGGAGTGTGTGCGTACTTGTCGTGCAGGTGGTCGGCGTGGTGTGCTTGCGTTGCTACTGTAAGGAGTGTGTGCGTACTTGTCGTGCAGGTGGTCGGCGTGGTGCTTGCATTCCTACATGTAAGGAGTGAGTGCGTACTTGTCGTGCAGGTGGTCGGCGTGGTGTGCTTGCGTTGCTACTGTAAGGAGTGTGTGCGTACTTGTCGTGCAAGTGGTCGGCGTGGTGTGCTTGCGTTGCTACTGTAAGGAGTGTGTGCGTACTTGTCGTGCAGGTGGTCGGCGTGGTGCTTGCATTCCTACATGTAAGGAGTGTGTGCGTACTTGTCGTGCAGGTGGTTGGCGTGGTGTGCTTGCATTCCTACATGTAAGGAGTGTGTGCGTACTTGTCGTGCAGGTGGTCGGCGTGGTGTGCTTGCGTTCCTACATGTAAGGTGTGTGTGCGTACTTGTCGTGCAGGTGGTCGGCGTGGTGTGCTTGCGTTGCTACTGTAAGGAGTGTGTGCGTACTTGTCGTGCAGGTGGTCGGCGTGGTGCTTGCATTCCTACATGTAAGGAGTGTGTGCGTACTTGTCGTGCAGGTGGTCGGCGTGGTGCTTGCATTCCTACATGTAAGGAGTGTGTGCGTACTTGTCGTGCAGGTGGTCGGCGTGGTGTGCTTGCGTTGCTACTGTAAGGAGTGTGTGCGTACTTGTCGTGCAGGTGGTCGGCGTGGTGTGCTTGCATTCCTACATGTAAGGAGTGTGTGCGTACTTGTCGTGCAGGTGGTCGGCGTGGTGTGCTTGCGTTCCTACATGTAAGGTGTGTGTGCGTACTTGTCGTGCAGGTGGTCGGCGTGGTGTGCTTGCGTTGCTACTGTAAGGAGTGTGTGCGTACTTGTCGTGCAGGTGGTCGGCGTGGTGTGCTTGCGTTGCTACTGTAAGGAGTGTGTGCGTACTTGTCGTGCAGGTGGTCGGCGTGGTGTGCTTGCGTTGCTACTGTAAGGAGTGTGTGCGTACTTGTCGTGCAGGTGGTCGGCGTGGTGTGCTTGCGTTGCTACTGTAAGGAGTGTGTGCGTACTTGTCGTGCAGGTGGTCGGCGTGGTGCTTGCATTCCTACATGTAAGGAGTGTGTGCGTACTTGTCGTGCAGGTGGTTGGCGTGGTGTGCTTGCATTCCTACATGTAAGGAGTGTGTGCGTACTTGTCGTGCAGGTGGTCGGCGTGGTGTGCTTGCGTTCCTACATGTAAGGTGTGTGTGCGTACTTGTCGTGCAGGTGGTCGGCGTGGTGTGCTTGCGTTGCTACTGTAAGGAGTGTGTGCGTACTTGTCGTGCAGGTGGTCGGCGTGGTGTGCTTGCGTTGCTACTGTAAGGAGTGTGTGCGTACTTGTCGTGCAGGTGGTCGGCGTGGTGTGTTTGCATTCCTACATGTAAGGAGTGTGTGCGTACTTGTCGTGCAGGTGGTCGGCGTGGTGTGCTTGCGTTCCTACATGTAAGGTGTGTGTGCGTACTTGTCGTGCAGGTGGTCGGCGTGGTGTGCTTGCGTTGCTACTGTAAGGAGTGTGTGCGTACTTGTCGTGCAGGTGGTCGGCGTGGTGTGCTTGCGTTGCTACTGTAAGGAGTGTGTGCGTACTTGTCGTGCAGGTGGTCGGCGTGGTGTGCTTGCGTTGCTACTGTAAGGAGTGTGTGCGTACTTGTCGTGCAGGTGGTCGGCGTGGTGTGCTTGCGTTGCTACTGTAAGGAGTGTGTGCGTACTTGTCGTGCAGGTGGTCGGCGTGGTGCTTGCATTCCTACATGTAAGGAGTGTGTGCGTACTTGTCGTGCAGGTGGTTGGCGTGGTGTGCTTGCATTCCTACATGTAAGGAGTGTGTGCGTACTTGTCGTGCAGGTGGTCGGCGTGGTGTGCTTGCGTTCCTACATGTAAGGTGTGTGTGCGTACTTGTCGTGCAGGTGGTCGGCGTGGTGTGCTTGCGTTGCTACTGTAAGGAGTGTGTGCGTACTTGTCGTGCAGGTGGTCGGCGTGGTGTGCTTGCGTTGCTACTGTAAGGAGTGTGTGCGTACTTGTCGTGCAGGTGGTCGGCGTGGTGTGCTTGCGTTCCTACATGTAAGGTGTGTGTGCGTACTTGTCGTGCAGGTGGTCGGCGTGGTGTGCTTGCGTTGCTACTGTAAGGAGTGTGTGCGTACTTGTCGTGCAGGTGGTCGGCGTGGTGTGCTTGCGTTGCTACTGTAAGGAGTGTGTGCGTACTTGTCGTGCAGGTGGTCGGCGTGGTGCTTGCATTCCTACATGTAAGGAGTGTGTGCGTACTTGTCGTGCAGGTGGTCGGCGTGGTGCTTGCATTCCTACATGTAAGGAGTGTGTGCGTACTTGTCGTGCAGGTGGTCGGCGTGGTGTGCTTGCGTTGCTACTGTAAGGAGTGTGTGCGTACTTGTCGTGCAGGTGGTCGGCGTGGTGTGCTTGCATTCCTACATGTAAGGAGTGTGTGCGTACTTGTCGTGCAGGTGGTCGGCGTGGTGTGCTTGCGTTCCTACATGTAAGGTGTGTGTGCGTACTTGTCGTGCAGGTGGTCGGCGTGGTGTGCTTGCGTTGCTACTGTAAGGAGTGTGTGCGTACTTGTCGTGCAGGTGGTCGGCGTGGTGTGCTTGCGTTGCTACTGTAAGGAGTGTGTGCGTACTTGTCGTGCAGGTGGTCGGCGTGGTGTGCTTGCGTTGCTACTGTAAGGAGTGTGTGCGTACTTGTCGTGCAGGTGGTCGGCGTGGTGTGCTTGCGTTGCTACTGTAAGGAGTGTGTGCGTACTTGTCGTGCAGGTGGTCGGCGTGGTGCTTGCATTCCTACATGTAAGGAGTGTGTGCGTACTTGTCGTGCAGGTGGTTGGCGTGGTGTGCTTGCATTCCTACATGTAAGGAGTGTGTGCGTACTTGTCGTGCAGGTGGTCGGCGTGGTGTGCTTGCGTTCCTACATGTAAGGTGTGTGTGCGTACTTGTCGTGCAGGTGGTCGGCGTGGTGTGCTTGCGTTGCTACTGTAAGGAGTGTGTGCGTACTTGTCGTGCAGGTGGTCGGCGTGGTGTGCTTGCGTTGCTACTGTAAGGAGTGTGTGCGTACTTGTCGTGCAGGTGGTCGGCGTGGTGTGCTTGCATTCCTACATGTAAGGAGTGTGTGCGTACTTGTCGTGCAGGTGGTCGGCGTGGTGTGCTTGCGTTCCTACATGTAAGGTGTGTGTGCGTACTTGTCGTGCAGGTGGTCGGCGTGGTGTGCTTGCGTTGCTACTGTAAGGAGTGTGTGCGTACTTGTCGTGCAGGTGGTCGGCGTGGTGTGCTTGCGTTGCTACTGTAAGGAGTGTGTGCGTACTTGTCGTGCAGGTGGTCGGCGTGGTGTGCTTGCGTTGCTACTGTAAGGAGTGTGTGCGTACTTGTCGTGCAGGTGGTCGGCGTGGTGTGCTTGCGTTGCTACTGTAAGGAGTGTGTGCGTACTTGTCGTGCAGGTGGTCGGCGTGGTGTGCTTGCGTTGCTACTGTAAGGAGTGTGTGCGTACTTGTCGTGCAGGTGGTCGGCGTGGTGTGCTTGCGTTGCTACTGTAAGGAGTGTGTGCGTACTTGTCGTGCAGGTGGTCGGCGTGGTGTGCTTGCGTTGCTACTGTAAGGAGTGTGTGCGTACTTGTCGTGCAGGTGGTCGGCGTGGTGTGCTTGCGTTGCTACTGTAAGGAGTGTGTGCGTACTTGTCGTGCAGGTGGTCGGCGTGGTGTGCTTGCGTTGCTACTGTAAGGAGTGTGTGCGTACTTGTCGTGCAGGTGGTCGGCGTGGTGTGCTTGCGTTGCTACTGTAAGGAGTGTGTGCGTACTTGTCGTGCAGGTGGTCGGCGTGGTGTGCTTGCGTTGCTACTGTAAGGAGTGTGTGCGTACTTGTCGTGCAGGTGGTCGGCGTGGTGTGCTTGCGTTGCTACTGTAAGGAGTGTGTGCGTACTTGTCGTGCAGGTGGTCGGCGTGGTGTGCTTGCGTTGCTACTGTAAGGAGTGTGTGCGTACTTGTCGTGCAGGTGGTCGGCGTGGTGTGCTTGCGTTGCTACTGTAAGGTGTGTGTGCGTACTTGTCGTGCAGGTGGTCGGCGTGGTGTGCTTGCGTTGCTACTGTAAGGAGTGTGTGCGTACTTGTCGTGCAGGTGGTCGGCGTGGTGTGCTTGCGTTGCTACTGTAAGGAGTGTGTGCGTACTTGTCGTGCAGGTGGTCGGCGTGGTGTGCTTGCGTTGCTACTGTAAGGAGTGTGTGCGTACTTGTCGTGCAGGTGGTCGGCGTGGTGTGCTTGCGTTGCTACTGTAAGGAGTGTGTGCGTACTTGTCGTGCAGGTGGTCGGCGTGGTGTGCTTGCGTTGCTACTGTAAGGAGTGTGTGCGTACTTGTCGTGCAGGTGGTCGGCGTGGTGTGCTTGCGTTGCTACTGTAAGGAGTGTGTGCGTACTTGTCGTGCAGGTGGTCGGCGTGGTGTGCTTGCGTTGCTACTGTAAGGAGTGTGTGCGTACTTGTCGTGCAGGTGGTCGGCGTGGTGTGCTTGCGTTGCTACTGTAAGGAGTGTGTGCGTACTTGTCGTGCAGGTGGTCGGCGTGGTGTGCTTGCGTTACTACTGTAAGGAGTGTGTGCGTACTTGTCGTGCAGGTGGTCGGCGTGGTGTGCTTGCGTTGCTACTGTAAGGAGTGTGTGCGTACTTGTCGTGCAGGTGGTCGGCGTGGTGTGCTTGCGTTGCTACTGTAAGGAGTGTGTGCGTACTTGTCGTGCAGGTGGTCGGCGTGGTGTGCTTGCGTTGCTACTGTAAGGAGTGTGTGCGTACTTGTCGTGCAGGTGGTCGGCGTGGTGTGCTTGCGTTGCTACTGTAAGGAGTGTGTGCGTACTTGTCGTGCAGGTGGTCGGCGTGGTGTGCTTGCGTTCCTACATGTAAGGTGTGTGTGCGTACTTGTCGTGCAGGTGGTCGGCGTGGTGTGCTTGCGTTGCTACTGTAAGGAGTGTGTGCGTACTTGTCGTGCAGGTGGTCGGCGTGGTGCTTGCATTCCTACATGTAAGGAGTGTGTGCGTACTTGTCGTGCAGGTGGTCGGCGTGGTGTGCTTGCGTTGCTACTGTAAGGAGTGTGTGCGTACTTGTCGTGCAGGTGGTCGGCGTGGTGTGCTTGCGTTGCTACTGTAAGGAGTGTGTGCGTACTTGTCGTGCAGGTGGTCGGCGTGGTGTGCTTGCGTTGCTACTGTAAGGAGTGTGTGCGTACTTGTCGTGCAGGTGGTCGGCGTGGTGTGCTTGCGTTGCTACTGTAAGGAGTGTGTGCGTACTTGTCGTGCAGGTGGTCGGCGTGGTGTGCTTGCGTTGCTACTGTAAGGAGTGTGTGCGTACTTGTCGTGCAGGTGGTCGGCGTGGTGTGCTTGCGTTGCTACTGTAAGGAGTGTGTGCGTACTTGTCGTGCAGGTGGTCGGCGTGGTGTGCTTGCGTTGCTACTGTAAGGAGTGTGTGCGTACTTGTCGTGCAGGTGGTCGGCGTGGTGTGCTTGCGTTGCTACTGTAAGGAGTGTGTGCGTACTTGTCGTGCAGGTGGTCGGCGTGGTGTGCTTGCGTTGCTACTGTAAGGAGTGTGTGCGTACTTGTCGTGCAGGTGGTCGGCGTGGTGTGCTTGCGTTGCTACTGTAAGGAGTGTGTGCGTACTTGTCGTGCAGGTGGTCGGCGTGGTGTGCTTGCGTTGCTACTGTAAGGAGTGTGTGCGTACTTGTCGTGCAGGTGGTCGGCGTGGTGTGCTTGCGTTGCTACTGTAAGGAGTGTGTGCGTACTTGTCGTGCAGGTGGTCGGCGTGGTGTGCTTGCGTTGCTACTGTAAGGAGTGTGTGCGTACTTGTCGTGCAGGTGGTCGGCGTGGTGTGCTTGCGTTGCTACTGTAAGGAGTGTGTGCGTACTTGTCGTGCAGGTGGTCGGCGTGGTGTGCTTGCGTTGCTACTGTAAGGAGTGTGTGCGTACTTGTCGTGCAGGTGGTCGGCGTGGTGTGCTTGCGTTGCTACTGTAAGGAGTGTGTGCGTACTTGTCGTGCAGGTGGTCGGCGTGGTGTGCTTGCGTTCCTACATGTAAGGTGTGTGTGCGTACTTGTCGTGCAGGTGGTCGGCGTGGTGTGCTTGCGTTGCTACTGTAAGGAGTGTGTGCGTACTTGTCGTGCAGGTGGTCGGCGTGGTGCTTGCATTCCTACATGTAAGGAGTGAGTGCGTACTTGTCGTGCAGGTGGTCGGCGTGGTGTGCTTGCGTTGCTACTGTAAGGAGTGTGTGCGTACTTGTCGTGCAGGTGGTCGGCGTGGTGTGCTTGCGTTGCTACTGTAAGGAGTGTGTGCGTACTTGTCGTGCAGGTGGTCGGCGTGGTGTGCTTGCGTTGCTACTGTAAGGAGTGTGTGCGTACTTGTCGTGCAGGTGGTCGGCGTGGTGTGCTTGCGTTGCTACTGTAAGGAGTGTGTGCGTACTTGTCGTGCAGGTGGTCGGCGTGGTGTGCTTGCGTTGCTACTGTAAGGAGTGTGTGCGTACTTGTCGTGCAGGTGGTCGGCGTGGTGTGCTTGCGTTGCTACTGTAAGGAGTGTGTGCGTACTTGTCGTGCAGGTGGTCGGCGTGGTGTGCTTGCGTTGCTACTGTAAGGAGTGTGTGCGTACTTGTCGTGCAGGTGGTCGGCGTGGTGTGCTTGCGTTGCTACTGTAAGGAGTGTGTGCGTACTTGTCGTGCAGGTGGTCGGCGTGGTGTGCTTGCGTTGCTACTGTAAGGAGTGTGTGCGTACTTGTCGTGCAGGTGGTCGGCGTGGTGTGCTTGCGTTGCTACTGTAAGGAGTGTGTGCGTACTTGTCGTGCAGGTGGTCGGCGTGGTGTGCTTGCGTTGCTACTGTAAGGAGTGTGTGCGTACTTGTCGTGCAGGTGGTCGGCGTGGTGTGCTTGCGTTGCTACTGTAAGGAGTGTGTGCGTACTTGTCGTGCAGGTGGTCGGCGTGGTGTGCTTGCGTTGCTACTGTAAGGAGTGTGTGCGTACTTGTCGTGCAGGTGGTCGGCGTGGTGTGCTTGCGTTGCTACTGTAAGGAGTGTGTGCGTACTTGTCGTGCAGGTGGTCGGCGTGGTGTGCTTGCGTTGCTACTGTAAGGAGTGTGTGCGTACTTGTCGTGCAGGTGGTCGGCGTGGTGTGCTTGCGTTGCTACTGTAAGGAGTGTGTGCGTACTTGTCGTGCAGGTGGTCGGCGTGGTGTGCTTGCGTTGCTACTGTAAGGAGTGTGTGCGTACTTGTCGTGCAGGTGGTCGGCGTGGTGTGCTTGCGTTGCTACTGTAAGGAGTGTGTGCGTACTTGTCGTGCAGGTGGTCGGCGTGGTGTGCTTGCGTTGCTACTGTAAGGTGTGTGTGCGTACTTGTCGTGCAGGTGGTCGGCGTGGTGTGCTTGCGTTGCTACTGTAAGGAGTGTGTGCGTACTTGTCGTGCAGGTGGTCGGCGTGGTGTGCTTGCGTTGCTACTGTAAGGAGTGTGTGCGTACTTGTCGTGCAGGTGGTCGGCGTGGTGTGCTTGCGTTGCTACTGTAAGGAGTGTGTGCGTACTTGTCGTGCAGGTGGTCGGCGTGGTGTGCTTGCGTTGCTACTGTAAGGAGTGTGTGCGTACTTGTCGTGCAGGTGGTCGGCGTGGTGTGCTTGCGTTGCTACTGTAAGGAGTGTGTGCGTACTTGTCGTGCAGGTGGTCGGCGTGGTGTGCTTGCGTTGCTACTGTAAGGAGTGTGTGCGTACTTGTCGTGCAGGTGGTCGGCGTGGTGTGCTTGCGTTCCTACATGTAAGGTGTGTGTGCGTACTTGTCGTGCAGGTGGTCGGCGTGGTGTGCTTGCGTTGCTACTGTAAGGAGTGTGTGCGTACTTGTCGTGCAGGTGGTCGGCGTGGTGCTTGCATTCCTACATGTAAGGAGTGAGTGCGTACTTGTCGTGCAGGTGGTCGGCGTGGTGTGCTTGCGTTGCTACTGTAAGGAGTGTGTGCGTACTTGTCGTGCAGGTGGTCGGCGTGGTGTGCTTGCGTTGCTACTGTAAGGAGTGTGTGCGTACTTGTCGTGCAGGTGGTCGGCGTGGTGTGCTTGCGTTGCTACTGTAAGGAGTGTGTGCGTACTTGTCGTGCAGGTGGTCGGCGTGGTGTGCTTGCGTTGCTACTGTAAGGAGTGTGTGCGTACTTGTCGTGCAGGTGGTCGGCGTGGTGTGCTTGCGTTGCTACTGTAAGGAGTGTGTGCGTACTTGTCGTGCAGGTGGTCGGCGTGGTGTGCTTGCGTTGCTACTGTAAGGAGTGTGTGCGTACTTGTCGTGCAGGTGGTCGGCGTGGTGTGCTTGCGTTGCTACTGTAAGGAGTGTGTGCGTACTTGTCGTGCAGGTGGTCGGCGTGGTGTGCTTGCGTTGCTACTGTAAGGTGTGTGTGCGTACTTGTCGTGCAGGTGGTCGGCGTGGTGTGCTTGCGTTGCTACTGTAAGGAGTGTGTGCGTACTTGTCGTGCAGGTGGTCGGCGTGGTGTGCTTGCGTTGCTACTGTAAGGTGTGTGTGCGTACTTGTCGTGCAGGTGGTCGGCGTGGTGTGCTTGCGTTGCTACTGTAAGGTGTGTGTGCGTACTTGTCGTGCAGGTGGTCGGCGTGGTGTGCTTGCGTCGCTACTGTAAGGAGTGTGTGCGTACTTGTCGTGCAGGTGGTCGGCGTGGTGTGCTTGCGTTGCTACTGTAAGGAGTGTGTGCGTACTTGTCGTGCAGGTGGTCGGCGTGGTGTGCTTGCGTTGCTACTGTAAGGAGTGTGTGCGTACTTGTCGTGCAGGTGGTCGGCGTGGTGTGCTTGCGTTGCTACTGTAAGGAGTGTGTGCGTACTTGTCGTGCAGGTGGTCGGCGTGGTGTGCTTGCGTTGCTACTGTAAGGAGTGTGTGCGTACTTGTCGTGCAGGTGGTCGGCGTGGTGTGCTTGCGTTGCTACTGTAAGGAGTGTGTGCGTACTTGTCGTGCAGGTGGTCGGCGTGGTGTGCTTGCGTTGCTACTGTAAGGAGTGTGTGCGTACTTGTCGTGCAGGTGGTCGGCGTGGTGTGCTTGCGTTGCTACTGTAAGGTGTGTGTGCGTACTTGTCGTGCAGGTGGTCGGCGTGGTGTGCTTGCGTTGCTACTGTAAGGTGTGTGTGCGTACTTGTCGTGCAGGTGGTCGGCGTGGTGTGCTTGCGTCGCTACTGTAAGGAGTGTGTGCGTACTTGTCGTGCAGGTGGTCGGCGTGGTGTGCTTGCGTTGCTACTGTAAGGAGTGTGTGCGTACTTGTCGTGCAGGTGGTCGGCGTGGTGTGCTTGCGTTGCTACTGTAAGGAGTGTGTGCGTACTTGTCGTGCAGGTGGTCGGCGTGGTGCTGCGCGCGCAGCAGGCGCAGGGCGCGCAGCACGCCCAGCTCGGCCAGGCGCGCCTGCCGCGCCGCCGCGCCCGCCTCGCCGCGCCACACCAGGTTGCCCGCCGCGAACACCGCCGCCTCCTGCAACTTGCTCTCCGGGTGCGCCTGTACACACACCATACCGGCTAGTATTGTAATAATGAGAACAAACTACTTGCTAGAGATCCAACATCTTTAATAAAATCCATACTTAAGTGTACACTTATATACAGAATCATTGTTAGTTCAGTCACGCACCCGTACACGAGTATTCACACACGTACGACTGCGTGAAGTCATCTTAGCGTTTATGCTTAAATGCACTTTTACGTGCTATATCAGTTTTAACATTATTCATCTTATTGCAAAGTAAGCATTACATTACAGTATCATATCATAGTAACGGGGTCAATAGGAATCAGCCTGCACAAGAATAAACTTATTTTATCACTACACATATATGGGGTGAATAGGAATTAAAGTGAGCTATGAAATATAACGCATATAAACTTACACCTGCAAATAGAGACACGGTTGTTAGTCTTTTTCCTTCCCAAGATGTCATAGCAGGCGAGCCATAGCACTCATATACCAGTATGTATATCAAAATATTTTTATGTTTTTAAACGACCTGAAAAATCCCTATTCACCCCGCTCATTTATACCCGTCGCCTTTTATTATTGAATCTTTAGAGCTCTGATAAATCACTTAGTATGGATAGTTACCAGGTAATCGACCAGTTTCCTGAGAACATCTTCATTGGCCATTATGAGATCCTTTGCCTTTTCGCCGTCTCCGATGTTGCCCAGTATGCACAACGCCTGCTCCTTCACCTCCGCCGGGTACGAGCCCTCTAACACTACTATCACAGCCTAAAACAATACCACAACGTAAGGGGAATAGTCGCGAACACAACACCGGCGGTATATTGTCTATGATAACAAATGTGGCAGGCCACGGTCATTGACCTTTCGTGTCAGCTGACTTTTTTGCGTTACATTGCGTTATTAAAAAAATACAGATTAACGTATACTTCGTTTAACCAAATACCTTGGCATCTTTTAAACTTAGATATTAACATGATTTTATTTAGCATGAACCATACAATTAACAATGTAGAACAAGCAGATACTAAAAGTACTATGAAATTTAATGTAGTTTTACCTGCATAACTTGCGAGGAATATTCGCTCATGATGGCGTCTATGTGTTGTCGCGTCGAGAGCAAGTTTCTCAAAAGGCCCAGAGTCTTCATTATAACCCGTGTGTCGCTGTCGCTTAGTAACCGAAACATTTGCTCCGTGCCCAGGCAGTTTAGAATACGCTGCTTTACTTTCTGTTCCGCCTGATATGAAAAATAATAAAATCTGTTGTTAGTGTGAATATTAAATCAATACAATATTTTTATGAAATATATTTTAGGAACAGAATTGATAGGGCAATGAAAAATTAAAGAACAATAATAAGGCACACAAAGCGAATAGATTTTACACTATAAAATTAGTGGACTAACAATGTTCTGATTGTAAAATATATTTAGAGATTTGTGTTATGAAAAGTTGAGGCGTACCTGAAAAGCCATATTCATCAGCGCCCAAATACCATTGAGCCTTAAAGCAGCTTCTGGTCTCTTCGTTAAATTACACAACATCTCCACCGCGCCTGTAAAATAATACATTAATTAAATTACCAAGTCTCAATACATATATATACACGATCCCAGTTCGTCCATAATATAAAAAATGTTACATCATTTCAGATCGCTTCATTGATTCCGTCGCTGCTTGCATGGTCAGTGAACCGCGAAGTCTTTTATTCAACCTTTATACAATCCTATTGTATGTATCTGCAGAGTTATTCGAGAAACATGATTGTATCGGGTTTAGATTTGCGTCAATAGCATCGCACGCCAAGGACAGAAATATATGTGAACATTGATACCGTGCATAGTATCTCTTACAGCCTGTCATCGTACAGGGTGTCAATACGTCCTATTTTGGTTGAAATTAAATATATAAAAAATAATTTATTGTACTAACAAGGGCACTAAACCACACCTTGATCCAACATAGGCTCTTTGGCAGGCGAGAACTCCAGTAAAAGGTTGCACAATGTTGAAGACCCAACAGTGAGCAGCTCTGTTCCCGGAGAATCGTTGAGGAGTTGCATGAGAGGTTTCCACACTGCATGGTCCTGAAAACAAAACATTTAGTAGGTTAATCTTTAATACGGGCATGACAAAGTAAAGTAAATATTGTATATTTCTCAAGCTGATCGGCATTATTGTGTCGTTCTGATTATACCTCGATATACACACAGGATGAACTCGAATCGCAACACATTAACGTAGATCACTATGAAGGATTCTTAATCAATGTGCACGGTGGTACTATCCTGGCGGACCTAAATATTCTGAAATATTGAATTCTCTGCATGGTGTTTTATCATTAAAATTATACTAATAATGATGAATGAGTTTTCACCTGAAATGTAGTTCTGAGTTGCTGCACCGATCTTGATAATGAATGTAAACACCTAACAGCCGCTAATCGCACCTGAAACAATATTTCAAATAAACTTAACTTAATATTCAAAATTCTGCGGGTGCTTTAAAACTTTCGAAATAGCTCAATGTACCGCTAATGAAAATCAGCTGTCAGTGAGGGTCAACGACCCGTCAACGTTATTTATAAGCGCAATGTTTATACTTAGCCTGTTAAAAGCGATTTTCTGCAACCTTTATTACGTTTGACTTAAACCATACGCTTGTCGGAAAGTGACCTCCACTGGAGAACTTTTAGCCCCATATTAGTTTTCCGCACTATGTGCTCTGCCCGTCGTCTTTTTCATAGTACTTTTAGTACCTGCTTAAAAATATATATTACAGGTGTATAATTACCGATGGTTCTGAGTTGTTCATGCCGTCGACCACATGCACCATGAGTCCGTGTGTCTCGATGATCATCTTGCGTATGTCCTCGTCGTTGGCGCCGAGCGATGCGAAGCACTTGAAGGCGCCCTGCTTGGCCGCAGCGGACTGGCATGTCACAATGTCTGCTAGCGAACTCATCAGGTGGTTGGAGATCGCCGCTAGGCGTTGGAGTGATGTGTCTACCTGCAATATACATACATAATATCCTTTTATTTATTCATGGGATAAAATACTCATTGGTTCCCCGACTATGTTAGTGAGAAACGGGTATGCCGGACTCCTACCGGCTAAAAAACCCATGTTCATCTGTATCTGTACTTTGGTGTAATTTGGGAATCTCAAAACTCCTACTAAAATAATAAAGAGACGTAAAGCTGACACTTGGTATTGCCTTACCAGTATTTGTTACAATATGCATAATGTACATACCTCTGCTAAATAAGCGAGAGTTTCTGCAGCGGTTGCTCTCACGTCTTCAGGCATCTCCTTAGTGCAGAGCCGAGCTAAACATGGTAATGCACCGAACACCACCCTGCAAAAACAATTACATAGGTACTTTAACGCTTACTTAAACAATGAAAACGGCTTTTCGAAAACCAATCTTTCTGTTTAGTTCCGCTAACAAGACCAGTACTGAGTACGTGTGTTTCGGGAAAATTGCCAATTTAATTCTACCGCGTATATTTCTAAACGAAATAAATTACGCCTAAACATGAATTACCTACTACATTGTCTATAATTACTATTACAATGTTTCTAGAAAATAACATTTAAAATCATAAACATGTTGAACATTCTGGAAATGTTTCAGTTTCCAGTAAGACTTTCAAAGTAGGCATTACATGCATCGTGCAGCTTCAATGCATAACAAAAGAATACGAGATAAGTGTTATAATTCAAGTCGCAGTCACCTTGCAAGGAAAGATATAAATAAACGTGACAAAACATCACCGCATCGGTATTTCTGAAGACATTTACTCGAACGAAAACTTCTGTATAATATGTGACTCGATTTACAGCACACATCGATAAATTAATCTATTAATAAATTATAGAGATTTGGTTTTTATACAGGGTATATCACGACTGCGACCGAAAACGAAGCCAGGTGGTAGTCTTAGTGACTTCAGACACAGAGCAACTAAAAATATCGCAAAAAAAATCATCAACATTTTTTTGGTAATTTTTTACTTATCGTCGTATTTGGGAGATAAATACATAGTTTTCCTAAAATAATGATGTACGCCTTTTAAGTTTTACGTTAGGATTTAAATTACTATTTTCGCAATAACTAGGTTTACTACCCAAACACAATGATTTTTTAAAAAATTAAAATAAAAAGTATCGCTTATTTTGCGAGATTTTTATTTGCATTGTGTCTGTAACCACTAAAACTACCACCCGGCTTCGTTTTCGGTCGCAGTCTTGATATATCCGGTATAGGAACTGTTTAGCCTATAAAATAATTTAGATGTAAATTCGTGGTTGAATACAAAAAGCTGTGTCCTCAAAAGGGTATGCAGATGTGCCATTAGTACTACAAAATTCGCTGCACATAATTCCTTCACAAGAGGTGGCGAAAACATGATGACGTTAATTGAAACCACGTCAAAATTCAAAATTATCTCGTCAGTAGTTCGTATCTACTACTGCCACAAAAACTCGACATAGTGAGCCTCTTAAATGTTTCAGGTTTTGGGATCAGCCTGTATTTATACAGCTTTAAAACGGCCGTACATATTTTTTGAGATGCTAACTCTCTCCATGAAACACTCTGTATGGATAACAATTTACCATTAAATAAATTATAGTACACTATGTCCAAGCAGAAATGATACTCGTTACTATACAATGAGCTTACCACCTTACATTGGTTATCAAGGCAGTATAAATACCTGCTATCATCCGCAGGCAGGGCTCCGGCGCGGTGAATGAATGTGAGACACCTCGCCGCCCCCATAGCAACATGAAGAGGCTTGTCCCGAGACACCAGCCGCGTCAGCAACTCCGGGATAGTTTTGTCTCCATGCCTAGTAAACAACAACCATAATATGATTTACACACGGCCGGGGTTAGGTTATGGACCAAAGCCTCAGCCGGGCGCCGGGTTCTAGTGTTTTTCGTTTGGGTTTGGTCTTTGGATAGTGGTAGAACCCTTGCCTAAGGCGTCGTTAATGCTTAAACCGCTACACATACAATAATCGTCACGCCTGAAGGTATCTCATAAGGATAAACAAATACTAAGGATTTTCATTATGCTTGGCATATTCACCAACCCGCCTCGTTACTGCTCCTTTAAAATAACCGGCTGTCGCTTGAGAAGAAATGTTGCACAGGTAGATAATAGAGAAAATGGTAAAAATTAGCCTTCTAGCGGTTTATATTAAACAAGCTGTGGCAAACATAAGCACAATAAGGAGAGCGTAGTAAGTTTTGTTTAGTGGAAAATCCCCATATGCGAGAGACCGCTTGGATAGGTATTAGGTACCCCGCTGTGTGTATTATGGGCAGACGCGACGGTTACAATCAGGCGAACTAGGCCCGTAATTTTCAATTTTTTTTAAAGTACTCATTCATATCGATACTCGATTATCATTTGTCAAGTATTTGGATCAGAATGAATTTCCAATTTGATAGTATACCATAGTTGTTTTTCACGGTTTATAACGTAGGAATTACAGCAATACAGAACTCCATGCATCTGGTTATGCCTGAACTCTCATAAATATATTTAACATAATATTTGTAAACAAAAGTTTGCATCGATTTATTTAAAAGTGTACATATTTTACATCATCCGTTTGCGGTTAAGCCCTTTGAAAACGTTACAAAATGTTCGCTTTGTCGCAGTGCCATACAGTCATTAGCAACACACTTGACGTTATATTAATAGAACAAGTGCATACTTAACTACAACAGCATGCCGGTATTTTAATGAACAACAAAACCAACAAGTTGTTCAGTTATTTACATTTCTCTCCATGTGGGATGATGTTTCAAATCACATGCGCAAATGAAAGTGTAAAAATCAATACTTTGCTTTCGACTATATTACGCACTGATTAAACCAATTATGTATATCTATTAGCTACGCGACCGCCTGACCTCATATTAGTTATGTCTCCACCGAACCAGTATCCGCGCGATAAGCTGACAAACATACCTTTGAATCACAAAGACTTATACGTGTAAAGAACGTCGTAAATTATCTCTTTCTAGTTACTACACAAATAGTAAATACAACTTTTTGCAAATTCAATAATCATAAACTTCCTTAAAACCTTAGAACCACTGCTTCTATATAATCCTCTTGAGGTATGCATTTTCAAAAGACCTTTTTAATGTATGTTGTCTATCCATCATTGACTTAGAATTCAACAAAAGATGGTCAATGGTAATTTTCCAAGTGGTCATACTCCTTCTTTTAGATTGAAGAAAAAGAAGGACAGAAAATCGATTTATTGAAGTATTGTTCCTAGTTCATAAACAAAGACAAAAATTCAATTGAGAAAATGGCTTTAAGACGCAATCTTAAATATTTATAGAAAGTCATAAGATTTTATTAACTTTTTATATGACGACCAACTTGCAATGGGTTAGCATGGTTAACTAGTGCCTATATATCTAATACATATATACAGGAAGCTTGGGTCCAGCAGTAGGAACTATGGAGTCTGATATAAGTTAATGATTTTAAATAAACATCACTTAGAAAACTATAAGAGTTGGATGGAGTGTGCCATTAATTTAAAAAAAGTAGTTCAGTTCATCAGTGAACTTCTTGTAGATGAAGATAATGATACTTTAGAACTGTTGCATCATGTTGTTTCTATGCATACATGCAGTTCACTTTGTTTTTCAATAGGTCTGAGTAGCTTTTCGCAACAACACATTCAAATTTATTTTATTTCTATTTAAAAGAGATTGTGATATACAATACATAAACCACAATGATATAAAATTCTTACTGCAATGTCATCAAATATACTTTAGGTAATTTTGGTAGAATATGAGCTCAATGGAAAAAAGGCCAGCTTCAGATGTTCAGTCACTTCTATTTCATTCAAACCCATTAGAAAGGCATTCTAAATAAACATACCATTAAAAGTCTTATTTATACAAAAATTGACCAAAAAATCTAGTTTCATACATGAATCCCACCAACCTTGTTGTTAACGCCACTTGAGAAACATTAGCATTTTCGAAGCACATCGCAGCTAGTAGATCCAGCGCGGCGAGTACTGCGGCTGGTGCAGACGGGTACACGGGCGCGGCGCCCGGCGCGGGGAGAATAGGGACCGACGGCACCGCCGGGGCCAGCAGTGCCGCCGCCGCAGCACATCCCCCCGCGCATCGTAGCGCCTCCTGCTCCGCGGGACCGCAGCACCACAGGGAGAGTATTCGGACCACACAACCCCGGGCTGTTGGCGAACCTTCCCGTGCTATTTCTATGTTGAACATGAATTTTTGGTAAATAATATTTTGAATGAGTAGGATTTCTATTTTATTGCATAGGTGCGACAAACGAGCAAACAGGTTGTCTGGAGATATATTTTTCGTTTGTCTAACTTTCCCGACATATCTGCCCCAAGCAGAATATCATTCACCATTTAGCAGAATCATGCTTGCTGATTTGCTATATTGTACATATTTCACTAAATGTAAAAATTCCCCATTCTGAACTTGAAGCACTACTACAGCACAATGGTGTTACTTTTTTTAAATGAAGCTGTTTAGTCATATCCAACCCTAGTGTAACACAATTCTTCAAGTACAATGCAGGTCAAAAAATGTAATACATGCAAACTTACGTGTTAACCGTGCAAGTAGCCTCATGTCAGCTGGTAGAGCACCAATAGGTGCTGGTGGGTGTAGAAATATACTTCTCAATGCACATAATGCTGCCTCGGCTAGTTTTGTTCCAACAGGCACTACTTTTAATAATTCAACTAATGCTGTAGCTGATCCTTGTTCCACTAATGATGCTACATTTGCTGGTGTGCCTTTTGCTAATGAACCTGTTGACAATGAATATTATGTTTATCCACATATAAAGTATTTTAAGTATCCACTGGTGATAGATGTATCTCAATCTCAATATGATTGGTGTTCCAGCATTGTGAATGATAGTCCATTATAGGATCTCTGGGCATCTCTGAACTGATCAAAGCACAACATCTAATCTATTACTTCATATTGACTTTCTATGAGACAGTAGTACCTAGTTAATCCAATCGTTGGTACTACAACTTTATCAAACTGCAGCATGGCTCTAACACAAAGTGTAAACATAAATCATTTTTTTCTTTTAAACAAGAATTAAAATATAAACAAGTTAAGCATAAACATATTATTTGACTTCACAATTAACACTAGGAGAAATATTGATTAGCACAAGTTCAACAGTCTGCAAGAAACCTACTGACATTGTTAGTAATTTAATTATTACCGACTATTAGTGCACATAAAGTACAAAAAAGTGTGTGGTGGCCTGTTGGTAACGGACCAGACGCGGCTACCTACATGTTCACGGTAGTCGCGGGTTCAAATCCCAGGGCACATCTCTGACTTTTCGGAGTCATGTGTGTATTGATAGTCAATCACCACGCACTTTAACGGTGAAGGAAAACATCGTGAGGAAACCTGCATACCGTAGCGATTTTAAAGAATTTCTACGGTATGTAAGTCCGCCAACCCGCACTAGGCCAGCGTGGTGGACTATATGGCCTAACCACTCTCAATCAATTCCCTCGTTTGTAGAGTAGGCCCGTGCCCTGCAGTGGGATGTATATGGGCTGATATAGATAGATAGTGTACATAAGAATATCATCTGTATTTGTGAGAATATCACAATGTACTCATGAAAGTGATACATTATTAAGGATGTTACATTACATATGTTTGATGATCAATTTAACACATACTGGTTAGTTCGCGTTTGTTTTTAAGTCATGATTAGTCAGTGAGTTATTTTTTTTAATTATGATGTCACTTTGTATGTTGTTACTTCAATGACTTCAAACTTGATTCATTATCATATTCAAACACAGGAAATCCACAGCAGAATATAAGCCTCTTATAAGAACCTCTACTATGACAAGTGGTGTGCATTCTGCAACCTCAGAGTTGTCTGTTCACTTTGCTAATATTAAATATATAACTATAACTGAATGCTTGATTCAGATCAACAGTTAAAATTGATGAATTTATTAATTTGTAGACATATCATAAGAATTGGTAGATGAACTCATACAACAATATTAATATAGATTATTCTTATGAATAATAGTTTTCCAGGAAGTGCCAGTTATCTAGATTAAAAGCAGGAAGAATAGATATTTTAAACTACACAAATTAAATACTGATAATATTTACTTGCAAGAATTATTTGACTGAAAAATTATTAATTCATAGTAAAAATGTATAGTTATATCAATATTGTAACACATGGCCCCACAAGACATTGCTGAATACTTAACTTAAAGTAGGAAGTCATATTTAATTCACCTTTATTAACTGGTTGCATGATATTATTAAAATAATACCTTTAAAATGATAGAAAACATTGAACTTGAATGCATTATTGGCACTAAATTTCACTCTATATAATCTTAAGAACTGTTTAAAATTAATTATAAATATCTTAAATAGAAATTGTATGTATGGTTGTTAGTGTCACCTTAATAATTGTTTAAGGGAAAACTTAATTATGAATATTACACTTAAACCTATATACCTTGAAATGCAGGAGATATAAGGAACTGTTTTATTACCTATTGTGACCGTAGCTTCCAGCCGTATATTTGGATCCAACGTTTCATCTGATATCAACTGTAGCAACCTCGGAACGACTCCCTGTTGTATCACTGAACTTTTCTGTCTGTTGCTGCCAATTACAGAGTTCTTTAATGTCACCAGGGCTTCCATAACCTTCGCTGCCTCCGACGAGTACAACTCATCGACGTACGAACGTGAGCTTTCGATATCCTATCGGCAAAATGTTATAGGTTATATATAACTAGAACTGCCTGGTAACGTTGGATTATTATAATATACGGAAAATAATTTTCATCGACTCACCATAAATATTGTCAACTGCTGCATGTTTATAGATAACACTGACGCAGTAATGCTGGTAAAAATAAACGTTAAAAATTTCTGTCGAGGCCGTATACGCTGTCAAACCACCACCTGTCACTGAAAGGCGCGTTCGTAATTTCGTATTTCGTAACGTGAAAGAATTTTTAGTCAATGATTGAACTGTGGATTGAACTACTGAGATCGGTAGGAATTACGGGTTGATATTCTTGTTTCACTCACCGACACTCATGTCTTATTTTTCTATCTGGCAATTTCAATGTTTGTTGTCTATGGATAAATTATGACATATGACTGCTGCCAGACGAGACCAATGATTATAGAATATAGAGGATAACGCATAAGGTCAAGTGACACGGGTCACTTTGATATTTAAACATGGCGGCGGCTCCGCCCCTAAAAATAGTGATACGCTAGTATCAAATTTTCTATCGACATCGATGCATCAACAGTGGCATAAATACGACTGAAAAACTTTGATTTTACGTAAATATCAGTGTATAAATTTGTATAACATTTTTAATTGTAGCTTTACATGTCAATTGGGTATAAACAGGGGATTTTAGGATTTGACGGTAAAGTCATTAAAAATTAAATCCGATAAAAATAGGTCGATGTTTTGATATTTTTTTCATAGTATGATTTATTTCATGGGTAAGTTTTACCTGATGATTGGATTGGATTTGTGTCAAATAATACACACGTGAGATAAAATACAACTTTATTTATATCTAGAATTTGCTTGCACCATTGCAGTTGCAGCATTCTTTGCTAAAATCAAAAATACCTATCAGGACATTTAATACATATTAAATAAAATAAAATAACATAGGTAGATTTTTATTGCTATTATTTGACGAGGAAAATCATTATGTCTCACTTAAAATTCAATCAATGAATATGAAAGTGTTGGTTAAGATAAACAATTGGGTATTTGACTATAATCGAATTTTTGTATTATTTTGCAGACAAACAGAAGCGCCATTAAAACAAAACAGTTTTGTGAAAACAGTGATAAAGTAGCTTGTAACATGAGGCAAATATTAGTATTTTAAATGAAAGAGTGGGGACGTAGTGGGGACATCTTACCGTCTCTTTCACACCCGCACGCTATTATGCACTATAATGCACAGTGACGTCACTTACTTTGTTTTGCATCCCTTTTCTATTACCCCCACTACTAGATTTAAAAAGTTTCTAACTTGTTTAATTCTGAATGGATTTAGAAAATTCTTTGTTTGCTAGATTTCGGATATGGATACTTTTTGATTAATCCAATAAAAAAAAATGAGTCAAATACCCTATTATAGTAATTAATAATAAAATATAAAACTATTTCTGTTCATTAAAAGGTTCTTCAGGACATTAGACAATATACTACCAATTGTCAAAATTATCTTGCATGTCATTTTTGTTGATTAACAGTTCTATTATTAATAGGATTATTAGGTAAAATATCATAATTATTACAATTTCACTTATATTGTTGGGAAGCTGTTATCTTTTAGTCTTGGTAAATTAATTTGTTTTATGCATGCATGATGCAGTCTTTTTCAAAATGTAAAGAACAAATAAATGTATTTATTGGAGGGTTCCAATAGTGTCTTCCGATTTTTTGTATCCATTTTGTCCTGGTTTGTATGTTTATAGGTAATCTTAAAATATTTTTAATTTCACTTTGTTTATCGTTCTGAATATATATATCCTATTATTTCTTTTTTTGAAAAATAAACATCAAAATATTTAAAAATGATAATATCGATATGAATAATTTCGTATCACATCCCTAAACTTGTGTGTAAACAAACAATACGGTTTTTATTCGTACTACTTGTATAAATAACGCTTAGAAGAGTCTAAAACTTAATCAACAAGATCCTTAAACAATTATAAATGATAAAAACAAACCCAAAATGTAAATTTAGACACATATTTGTTATTATTTCGTAAAAACAGTTACTAACCTATGAAAAGAAATGTTGGGGTCCTTTTTGCTTGAACTCGACTCGCATCCTTTCACATAACACCGAGGAATTTTAAAAACTTTACAATTAATCTAATAAGCAAACTTAACAAACTTAAGACACGAGATTAACAATAAAAAAATCGAAATTATTTGATTGTGCAGATTTGTTTACTCATAATGACAGATAACGCCACAGTTTGACAGAAAAGAAAAATGGCGTCATTTTGGGCCAAGGGCGGTCCCAGTGTGGTTAGTGGACAAAATATTGCCATATTCGGAACAATGGAGTTATTATTTGTCTCTTTCATTAAGGGACAAGTTAGCTTTGTGTAAATGAGACAGATACATAAATGTACAATTCCGCGTCGATACTCCTAACATAACTATAACTTATTATATAGTACTACATTTGTGCGTCATCCTCTTATATTCTTTAATCATTGGACGAGACATATTTTGTTAGCTTTGTATTTGGAGAAGTTTGCTACTTGATAAAACTTACTTTCTTTACAACTTTTCTAATCATTAGAAAAGAGTATTTTCAGGAATTCCTTTTGGAAATGCTATTCGGTTTAACTGAGCTATAAAGTTATATTTACAATGACAGACTCAGGTGTTGATACGAGCAATGAAAGCAGCGATAATCCCTTATTTGATCATTCTCAGTGTGTAATTGAATTCAATCCCCCAGCTATCCCGATAAGCCAGTTCGGGCAAGCCATGCCTGTGGATATATTAGACGAACCCCATGATCACGTCGGAAAAATAAAGTGTTCGACAAAGGCCAGACACTGTCGTCTAAAATACAGATACGGTGGCACAATTAGTGCATCTAGGAATCAAAAGCTACGATTTGCAGCATCCACAAACAATACAGAGTTGGTAGAGAAACTCCTTCTGTCTGGTGCGGACCCTAACTCTTCTGATGAACACAAAAGAAGTCCTCTCCATTTAGCTGCTTGTCGGGGCTATGTTGATGTCGTAAGATTGCTTATTAGGAATGGTGCTAATCCTAATATTAAAGATACTCTGGGCAACACACCATTGCACCTAGCAGCTTGTACCAGCCACATCCCAGTGGTCATAGAATTACTTGATGCTGGAACAGATGTCAGTTCACACGATAAGAATGGACGCAACCCTATACAACTTGCACAGAGTAAATTGAAATTAATTCAAATGAGACCTAGTGGTGCAGGACACTATGAAGAAACTCGTCAACTCATTGGTGAAATATGTCTGGTTGTGGAAATGATGTTGAAATATATGAAAATTCAAAAGGCAGATGCAGCAGAACTGGAATCTGTCAGAGAAAGACTTCTGGGAGGAGTGAGCACACGTGAACAGGTGGACTCTGAGGTGCAAAATCTACTTGACAGTCTAGATTCATTGAAACTAAGATAATTTAACTCATTATGAATCAGAAATACAAAGACTGTTTTACAAATGCTGCCTAAAAATTGAGCTCACAATTTATCTGATATGATGTTTATGGATACTGTAATAGGTGACATTGTATTTTTTAGTTTGTAACTAATTGTAAGTAAAACAATTTGCATAGTTACGTATGTTGATAAGATGAATAAACTTTATTAATTTTATTATCAATTGATGTTTCATTCTTATTCAGTTTCCCACATTACAGTTTTAAGATTTAACTCCAAGATAATAAACATTAAGTAGTATGGGTAAATTCAGGAATTGGTCATTATAAGCAAATGAGGTATTTGTGCATAAAAACCAAATGCAATTAATTAAAACCGCATTATATTAATTCTAATATATAATTGTTTCTTTTAGTTCTAACTATTGTAAAAGTCACTGGTTTCCTAAGACACATGATGTATGCTAGTTTAGGAACCAGTGATCTATATAAATGTATAGTGGAATTTTAGTAAATTAATTAGTTAAATAATATACTGGGTATATCAAATTTTTTGTTGCATTGTGTCTGAAGTCACTAATACTACCACCTGGCTTCGTTTTCGGTCGCAGTCTCGATATACCCTGTATATATAATAATGGCACTTTAAAAAATATTCTAAAATAATAAATAAACACATAATGCAATAATCATTTAATAACAACAATATCTTAAACTTTATAAATGAAGTAACTTTATTTACAATAATGAAATAAATTCCCAAAGATCCCCAGCAATACATTATAATATTATAGACATGTTTACAATCACCACTCCAACTAATACATGTATAAGTTTCAAGCCCACAAAACCTACATGGTACACACATCACACAAATAATTATGGAATGTACATATCTGATAACAAATCATTTGACTATAACTGTTTGTATTCTACTAGAAATACAAGAAAATACGAGTTTGTGCAATATTCTAATTCCCATTTGTTTTAGTTGCAGTGTAACATTTACATGGATAAATGCTTACATTAAAAATATATTATAAATCAACAAAAACCTAAATCAGTAGGTACATCCAAAACATATCACAATCATTAGGCATTACTGGGGTTTTAAACATTTTTTGCTGTCATTGGCAAATTCAAATAAATGTTATGGCAGAATAATTATTATCACAGAAATTTAAAATAATACCTAACATTACATTTAATACTGCTAAATATAATAATTAAGTTACAGTAATAATCCTAACCCATTTGAATAATTACTAACAGTACAACCTTAGACCGTAATAATAAGTGAAGGCAAGTTCATTTCAACTAAATGTACCTATGTATTACAGTAAATAGTACTTACTTAAACAATATTTAAAGTTACATTGATTGCGGAAAAACGTAGAAGAACTATCTACTATTATATTCTGATATTATTTACGATACCGTGGATGGAGTTCAGATTCCATTCAATTTAAATATAATTACAAAGTTTATTTTATCAATATGAAATATTCAAATACTGTTGTAAACAATAGAAACAAAAATATAAATTGAAGATAATATGCCAAATAACACTAGAAAAATGTAAAGAAATAATAATATAGAAATACAAAATAATAAAGAGAGCACTTTGTGTACCTCTTCAATGCGAAAAATGCAACAGTTTGAGAAAAATTATATTATCTGCTTGAAGCTAATAATTAATTACACATCTACTTTGTAGCGCGCATTACTTAAATATCATAAGTAGCAATCGAGGTGATTACTCTACATTTGAGCAAACACTTTAAAACAATCAATTCCTTTATACAGTATAAAGTGAACATATTTAGAGTGCTGAATATTTGGCACTAATTCATTGTTTTGTCTCGCTCTCTGACTAGCCACTATATATCCAATATCGCCATATCCAAGCTTATGTTATATAACAATATCACATTCACAATTGAACCAATTGAAAATAAATTAAATCACAACATTCATGGAATGAATGATTTCCGCTAATTCGCTTTGGCGCCATGAACTATTTAATCTTCCATTAATAAATAATTAATAATATATGTTGTAAACACAACCAAACGTTTTAAACTTCACGAAAAAAACTTTATACTCATTTGTATTGCACTTGTATCGGCTCGGTTATACGGTACATGTAACTACATCAGTCATTTTGAAAGATCCTTACTTTTCTAAAACGTTCTGTTAACAGTTTGGTGCTATTTCAAATCCGGCACCAAAAGATTCACTATATTGGGGAATATTTCAGCTTGAATCGGGCCATACTCTACTAGTTCGCCGTCAACTGTGAGGTAGCCGTTGGATCCCTCCGGCACTATCCTAAACGCACTGACAGGAACCATTTTCACGTACTCGTTATTGATATCGACGTGTGTACCGTTCCCCACGCCGAGCAGGAAGGAGAGCAGCTGCGAGCGCGATATGCCGGCCTTGATGATGAGCATCCACATGACGCCGTCGGAGAGCGTGGAGCGCGGCGCGAACAGGAAGTCCTCGCCGATGTAGGGCTGGTAGGAGACGTGCACCATGACGAACTCGCCGTGCTCGTGCACCCAGTGCGCCGGCAGCTGCGACACGAGCGCCGGCAGGTGCGACGCGGGCCCGTGCATGCAGGCGTGCGCGGGCGAGCGCGCCTCGGAGCCGCCGCTCGTGACGCTGTGGTACTCGGAGCCGCGCGTGCTGAAGAAGGCGCTGCGCCGCGAGTTCACCGAGTACCACGAGTCCACGCGCTGGTGCTTGCTGCCGTTCACGGCGTTCGTGAACACCTCGGAGTTCTCGTCGCAGTCGATGAACGCTTCCGCGTCGGGGGAGTCGAGCGCGCCGTCCTGACTCACGCTGTGACTGAGGGTTAGCGGTTGTTTCGGTTTGGGAAGATTGCTGACATCCTTTATTTTTGCGTAGCTCACTGTACCTTTGTACCTCCTCAGTCCGAGCAGTCTCGCGACGGCCCAGACTGCGAATCTCTGGCCTCCGATTGCACGTAGCCTCTCGCTTTCTATGTCGATATCGGAGAGCAGACCCCATCCCACGGACAGAAATGAAAACATTATCTGTGATCAAATAACACGTTATTATTTAATATATTATACAAACGCCATCGAATATCAGCATGATGAACCAATATAGCGATTATCTAAAAATAATAAGCAACCAGGTGCATCGCGATTGTATGGCGGCGGGGAGACAATAGGTTAGCATTAATTCCATTTTGATAATACGTTTAAAGATAATAGCTTCATACGAACATTAAAGTATGAAAAGACATAAGGTTAATTGTATCCGCAAATTGAGCACCCGTTGTTTGTTTTGACGGACGTAGTCAATTGGATATTGTACCTACGTGTACCGTACATTTGAACATACATATTATAACATTTATAATATGTAGCTGGTATTCTTACACCGATTTCTTACACCCATGGAATATTCCAACAAAAATAAACACATCAGAGACCGCAACAGTTTATTTTGAAACATACACAGTAGTCTACCATATTCATATGCCTTTTTCCTATAAACTCATTGTTTTTTTATATTTAACGTTTGTCACATAGTTGCGTGAGTTCAAAGTAAAGTTCTTATGCATGTTACTTAAATATTCGGTTAATAATTTAATTCCTTTAGGATGATCGTCCAATTTCTTACATATTATGTAGATTTTCGAGGCAAAAAAGTCGAACCACAGAATTAATTATTATTAAAACACCGGAGTTATAATTTGAAACTCGTCCTTGGCATGAAAACAAGTGAAATTCGTTTTAATAATTTCATTGAAGACTACTTACTTTCGTTTTAGTTTCAATCCGAACCACATCCATAGCCGCAGTTTTGTTCTTCACCAATGCCATGGAAATCCCCGTCAAGTTTTGTGGAATGTATGGCTCACTAAAACAAAGAAAAACAACGATTAACTCTCAAACCACTTAAAGAGAACGCAAAATGAATGACGTCAATGAAATTATGAATTTTGCAAATTGCTATACCAATGATCAAAGAGCAATATTATCTTTAGCGGAAACGAAACTCGAATACGTAAACGGTAAACACGGTATCCAACAAATTAATTCTAGAGTGAAAATGTAGAGCAGTTAAAAGCGATTTTATTGGATCAAGGTGGATAATTTTCTGTCACTCTACGCCAAGGTATCTCAGAAAATTCCACCATGTTTAAACACCTGCGCTGCAAGGCTTAGCATGAACACTATTTTTTAATTCTTTGCACTATACTCGCGGGTAGTCCATTTAGAAAATGATACAAATCTTTTCACAGCTTTTTCTATGCAACGCATCGGTGTAGCGTCAGGAAAACGTGATTTTTATGCCTATATCATGATGACTGCTCGACTTTACGAACGGCCATGGCCTAACGGTCAACAACACTTCAGCTTCACTTAACCAAGAATTGATCGTAGGCTATTAAAAATGGATGGAAAACTAAATTTCCTTTCATATAAACATCACATAGATCTCAGTCTTCACTTCTTACATCTTCCAAAAAGCAAGGAATAAATATTGCAATAGCAAAGTAACTCAGTTATCATATCATACTTTATTACTCATTTTATACGACATAAAACAACAAAACTTAAAGGTATAAAATAAGATGCCAATTTAAACATCTAATAATTTTTTTTATTATGTTAATCATAAATTAAAATAATATCATATATGTACATATATATGTATAGAAAAATTGCAACGAAGTCGTAGTGCGGCTTCAGTTTCTGCTAACGTTACTACTTTTAAAACGTAGCACGCTATGTATTTAGGTCAGTCTAATTACTGAGACAATATGTCAGGGCGATCTTCAGTACCATATCATTATGGTCTATTATATTAACAAGGAAAAATTATTTCCGAGGTTTTATATTATAATGTGGAAAGTTGGCAGCAGCCATAAGAATACACTCAGGATACATATTATGTATTTAACTTCCTCGAGCACAATTGAGCTGCCTTGTCTGTCGTGAGTTACTTCGTGACCTATTTTGTCGGGAATCAGTGTTTTTATTTTCGAAATATTGTTCTATTATTCTTTGATGTTTTCTGCTAAAAACATTCTAACGTTATCTAAATAGGTGCCTCTAAATACGATGAGAATGTTCGCTAAATTATTTCAAAAAGAAAAATATTTTTATTTTTTCGGAATTAGCATCGTCATGGAGTATGAAAATGTTTTATTCAAAACAACGAGAGACAAAGATCCTTGTATAGACGTAAGCTTTTATTTTGGTCTTCCATTATTTAAACAATGAAACAATAGTAATTAAACAAATCAATGAGAAAGGTTATTTCAAGGATTATGATACACGAACGGGTCACTCTTAAAACGTTCTATATGTAGATATGAATTCTGATGAACAATATAATTAATATAAAATGTGTATTATTAAAAAGTAAAAAAAATACTTCAAATATCCAAATAAATATTTATAAAATCAAAGTTTTATATCATTATTACTTGTTATCTTTATTTTGCAAGTTTTTTTTAAATTTTTATATACATAGTAGAAAGTAAAAGTTATATTATTATTATTATATGAAATCAGATTACTTTTCTGTTGTATTATTAACAAATTATGTACGAGAACAATAAAATGATTAAAAATGTATTAGCAAGCAAGTTGATTTAGTAAACAACAGATGAAAATTAAACATTCATATGTTATTTATAACTATGGAAAACTACCATGCATTATATTCTGTTAAAAGAACATTTTGTGTTGGCGGCGGAGTACTAGTGGGAACAAAACGGTCCACTTCAAAAGTTTATCTACTAAATATACGGAAAATAAACAAATTCAAGTTTTTTTGTACTTTTTGATAGAAATGCTAAGGTTTCACTTCTACTTGGCAACGAAAAGTGCACTGGGTTCATTTTTTGCACGCAATCGCAATTTTTTTTATTCTGAATTTGAACAATTAAACGCAAAAGAATGAAGCAACTTACACTGACGCCAATTACCAAACACTGTTTAATGCACATGCAACGATATCTTTACATGCGCTCTAAGTTTATATTTTGCATTCTTTATGCATCAAATCTTGTCCATTTATAAACAAACGTAGCTTATCTTAAGAAAAAAGCATATTAAACGTTGTTTTATATTCATACATGAGAACGTTTAATATTAGTAAATTATTTAACACGTCGAATATAGTATTGTTACATGTATTGTAAAAATTAATGAATATGGATTTCATAAGGGAACAAATTTCTAATAAACGATAAGCAATCAAAGCTATAACTTATTTTTTTACTTCGTAATATGTATCAAACAAATATTCTAGAGTAGACCGAACAAAAACCGACGGATCGCATAATTACAGAAAAACGCGCAATCTCGTTTTTTGTTCCAAGGCTGTGTAAAACATTTGTTCACTCGAAATAATTGTAAAACGAACCAACATTTATACAAAATACAAACTAGTTTAAATAACAATAACCTAAATTAACGATTGGCCACACCATCACAATTCCCATAGAAGTGGTATTTTCATTTAATATTAATTTTCCTTGAGTGATGACTGTTGGGACTGATTGCTATTTCAATAATTGTTACTGAAATTTACTAGCCTTAACATAACTGAATCGAAACATTTCCAGGATTTGTGGATATTCATAACTTTATAAAAAGAACCTCATAAGGCAGCAGATATTATTTCAAATTCAAATGGCAGTGTCTATGTATTTGATTTTATGACCAGTCGCCTGCGCAACTGCGACGAATATGAAAAATTATCAATCTTCAAGCAAATCATGACTATTCGTAACAAAAGTCAAAAAGTATTAGCAATATTCTCGATCTCGTATAAATTGAAATTATAGCATAGTTGTTTCGTAATCTCATCTCATAATTTACTAAAATAACTCTTATTTAAAGAAATACTGGTAAAACGAAACACAGTACATACTAATATATTGTTTTGAATGATTTTTATTTTTCATTAATGAATACTTAATTATACGTACTATCTGTATTATAACAAAATATTAGCGAACACCACACGTGGCTTACACGCCCGTGCGTGACCAAAGACATCGGACAACGTCATCGCCTCAGAATTATATGTTTCAACCGGATCTATTACATATCTTTCAATATATTTTTATGTCTTGTTGTTAATAATCGTAGTACGCTTTGGCCAAAACGGTCCGCGGTCATTTACCTTAACTGGCAAACTAACTTTGAATGATAGAAGGGTAAATATATCTAGTCATTTTGAGAGTTTGCGTAGGTAGACAACAGGTAGGTAGCAGTGGATTACCTAAATGTTTATGAACTAATGATTAGTCATGACAATAATACAATGATATCTGCGTATTTGTAATATTATGTGTGGTGCAATCGTTTTTAAGTATCTGACAACAGTCCAATAATAAAAGTTGCAGGAAGTCACTGAATTTCAATAGGTCGCTTTGGAGGTCATTGAGCGCGTATGTTGAACTGTGAAATTCCTATAGCTGAAGTTGATCACAATGATTAAATAGCAGTACAGTTCCGATCCTCCAGCATCGACGTTTTCGCCACATAAACATCATCAATATAATATTACACTTGCGTCACCCATTTTACGTAAAATGCAAATACATAGATACATTAAATTTCACACAGATGGAGCTCAATTATACCTCAAATAATTCGTAAATGCACGGATACAAAAAAATACATGAAAGTACCATCTTTTATTAACACCAAGTAACTAAAATTCGCCCCTATATCCTATTGCGTACATGGAACCCACAATGGTGAGGTCTTGGGTAAGTTTACATATTGACTACAAGGAGTCATTCTGTCAGTTGTTTTGTACATTTGTGAAATAGCTAATAATCCAATAAACGATGGAGGAAAACCCGTAATTGTGATTCACTCAAGTATGTTGCGTTACGGGTTAAGACTGTGTATGAACGGTTTCAAATTGACCACATAAATATGTCGTGCCGTTAGATACTCTATTCGAATTATATAGCACTTACTATCACTTGGTGGTGTACAGAAATTGCTTTATAATCTGCATTATGACAAGCAAGTAAAAAAAATACTAAGCACGCAATTTCCTCAACGTCCTGCATTGTACCATAGGATCGAAATACTGGCATTGATATGTACATGTACTCATCGCAATCCTGTTCTGTTTGCCCCTTCAGGGCTTTCAATTTACCATATTACATGATTAGAAATAATTAAACGTAATTTCAACAGATAACAAATATGTAGCCAATTTTATCAGGAGATAAATCAATGTCACAAAAAATTATAATCACTGATTAACACTAACTGTTGAAGGAAAAAAAAGAAATAATTTTCATTCTTATCAAGAGCATAATATAGTAATATTCAACTTAATCACTTTACGGTAGATGATGGTAGAGATTTGGAAAAGGATGCTAGAGAAAAATATTAGATACCACAAAACATATTTTTATTTCTATGAATTATGCAAATTGTGAGCAATATACCATGCAATGTTTTAACATGAAAATATACTGAGGTACATCAAGACCATAAAATTTATCTTCATATTAAACACAAGGTTATTCAGAAGAGTTTGTGTCAGCATGTAGGTCTCATTAGCTGCTAGTTTAGCCTAGCCATTAACCCACATTAAATTACTGAAATATGACTCCATTAGGAATGCATGGCTTAGTTACTAATGCCTAAAAAACCTTGACATGATTTAGGAGGAAACCGGTGTAGGTAAGAAGTAGAACATAATCATCAGATAAAATATTTGCAGTGCCATACATGGATTTTTGATTATCAAACAAAAGAGAAAACAACTAATTTACAATTAATTTAATTAATTTATTATATAGTATATTATATAATTTATTAATTTAATTTGACTCCAATCATCACAAATTTAAAATTCCACACCTATTTTTTAATAACTTTTTTTGTTGGAATGATAACTTATTTAACAAACCATATAACAACTGATAACATTTGATTCTAAATGTAATCTTGTTAGAATACAGACTACACATGAATGAAAGAATACTGACAGTATCTCTTAAGTAGTTATTTGTAAATAGGTATTTTTTGTATTGGAATAGATGACTGATGGGATTAAATATTATTATCATCATCAGCTTTTTATTATACACTACTGGACTTAGGCCTTCTCGAAATTGCGCCATTTCACCGTCTTTGTCTTGTCGCTCCCCTCATCTGCCAGTGAACTTTCGCAAATCGTCACTCCACTTAGCTAGAGGACATCCCTCACTATGCTTTCCAAAATGCGGTCTCCACTCAAGGACACATTTTACCCAACAGTTATCGATTCTTTGACAGATGTTTCCCAGCACACTGCCACTTCAGCTTGCTAATCCTGTTTGTTGTCTATATTGGTTCTCTGTTGGATAAGTTTGTTATGGATCTTATCCTTCAGAGAGACACCGAGCATAGCACACTTCTTAGCTCGTTGAGCGACCTTGAGCTTGTGGATCAGTCATACAGTAAGTGTCCAAGTATCAGCACCATAGGTCATATTATATTAAAAGTAGAGCAATTATTCTTATAAGGATGAGTTGTCTATAGTGAATATGGATGTAGTATCTCAGGATGGATGTTGTATCTAATAACCATGATAAGTGAAAGTACCATATAGCAAAAAAAATAAATATAGCAAAAGAACAGTACAAACATTATCAATAACATGATTGTTTCTGTTTGGATTACCATCAAAATTGAGATAATATAGAAGGTTCATATTGCTTTATAATAATCTGATAAGCAGGTGTGCATTCAAATATGGTCAGGCAAAATATTACACAATGTTGATAGTGACAGGTTTGTAAAATAGGTTATCTGTGGATTATGGTAATGAAATAGTTACACATACCATGATTTTTACACAAGTTTTATATTGTGAGATTCATTTTTAGTAAATCTAAGCTAAACATGTTTCCGAGTATACTAAGTTAATATACAAGAATCACAAGTATGTTTATTAATAAATAAATAAATAACACAAGAATCACTGCTCATTAGGAACATATTTGCTTTTTAGGTGTGTATTCAATTGGCAAGTACTAACCTGACCGGTTCCCTTCATAAGATTGTAGAAAACTTGATTTGAACATGTTAGTAATATTTGTAAGTCTCTACCAAAATGCATAGACGATAAAAGGTGGCAATATTGCAAAAGCTATAAAATATTTTTAATATTTTAATGGTTAATGTCCCCATATTTTATGTTCCCTGCCCACACATATTTGTGAAAGCTAACCACTTTTGCAGAATCATTATATGGACTCACACTTGAGTTTTCAAACTGTCAAAAGCAACTATTTATGTTTACTAGGTAAAATACTAAATGCCTTTGTCTGAGAAAATTCCTTACACTGTTTATTCAATACCTACTGCTCGGACAAAAGATGGCAGTGCCCTAAAATAGATTAAGATGAGCTTCTTTCACTCATGGTTATTTTAATCCCAAATATTTCTGAATAGTTGATGATCATCTGCATAAAATAATGATTATAGAAAGTAGTCCTGATCTTGCCCATCAAAAAATTTAGTGTGTGAAGGCAACTGCCTAAATCCTTATCTAGAAAATATGGTAAACCCAAAACCCACAAGTCAATTAAATAAATATAGTTTTGTTATTCTATGTTATGTCATATAGGAAGAAGCTCACAGAGTCCAAGTATTTCATAACTGTCCATTTAGAAATTTAAGTGTAGCAACGAAACAAGTTTTGCACATTTGTTACCTAAATTGTTGTGTAAACTGTTGCTTAACAATAACTGTGTCTACTGAATTATTATGACTATAACCATATTTAATTGAATAAGTTGTACATCTGTAATATAAGTGTCAAATTTCTTGCATTATTAATCAAATAAAAGACCAGTTTTAGACAGGTTGTCATTTACCTGCAGTTTGTCCTTGAATTCTGCTGTGCTGCACATAAAAACAGAGGAACCTGTACCAACTTTAAGAAGTATCTTCAAGTTAATGAAGTTTTAGTCATATACATATTTTTTTTCATCATTTTTGTATACTTATTAGGATGACTAATGTATTTGAATGCTACTAAAACATTAGATAATACATAAAAACAAAACAATCTCTTCATCCACCCATCAACTTAATATTCTAGTTTTTATGTGACTGTACTAATTAATCTGTAATCCACTTAAGTTTCAATTTGAAAAATAGTAATACATAATTACTAATGTATTGCAATGGTATTGTAAAAAGGAAAAAAATAAGTTAATATTTGCAGATGAAATCAAAAAAATCAAAACAGTGGAACAGACATTTAAAATAATATGTTGCACTTTTCAGATATGCCCAAGAGTTTTTATTAAAACTTCCAACAAGTGCTTTGTAACAAGGTTACTTGAAACTATAAACTAATAAACAATACATGCAATTACTGCATTTATATGGGTATGCCTCACAACATAAGATGATATTTTGATACACAAACTGAAAGAAAATATTTGTATACAAAGTATGACTTACTTGTAAAGGTGACAGATTGTTCTTGCCAGGCCATTGCCAGAGCCACACGGCATTATTGCGAGTGGTACTTCACACAACGCCTGCTGCCAGTCCAGCCGCTCGAACATACCATTGAGGACCTCAAACAGCACACCGTCACCGCCCACCGCCACGATCGACCGCCAAGCATAAACATTTCGCGTACGAACAAATTCGCGCGCATACTGAGCGTATTTTGTCACATGCAGGTCGTACGGTACTTCCGCCTCTTGCAATATTGGAGCTACCTTCGTTTGAAATAATTCTCTAGCCTTCCCCGGGCCCGATTTTGGATTTAACAATATGAGCAACTTCTTATCGTTCAGTGGTGGCACGTACGTAATCGGCTGACCGGCTATCAGACACTTTATCGAAGTTCTCCATTTTTGCGCTTCCCGATTGTTATCCTCGTATTTATCAAAGGACCTGAAACGCAATGTTATTGTTGTCCTTTCCCTTTTCAAGGTACGACGATTGCGCTTTAGTATGTAAGCGTAAATATAAAGATAAGCGCTGATATCGTTTTCGTCCAAATCCCCGCTGTTCTCTTCTACTACTTTTAACTGCTGGGGTCCTACCAATGAGCTGCATACACAGGAGCTGGCGCCGTGGCGACGTCTCTTGCTCCTCATACACTTGCTGCCGATGATATCGCGTAATAATATAGTTTGTTCTTTGGAGCTGCCGTCTGTTTCTTTTGTAAGGGTTAGCCCTTTGGAAGTAAGTCTGACACGAAACACAGAATTCTTTTTAGATAAGATGTAAAATGTTTCTTCGAGGTAAACATGCTCCTTCGAAACCGAGTCACCCTCCACGACGTGAGGCACGTCCTTACCGAGCTTTGGATCCGCCATGACTGAATTTAATTATGACTTCTGCCAACTTTGCAAAATTAGCCGTTTGACTGTGACATTTATATTTTTTAAACCACAGATAATAATAATCTCCAGTGTCGGATTCGAAGTATTATTTATAATACGTCCATGCAACCATGGATTCGACCTCTTCTTAGAGTCTAAAGCATTGCAGGACATGCGCAATCCGCCTGAATATAAGAACATAATACTAATTATAAGTCACAGTAAACTTCAGTGGAGACTGGAGTCTAAAATAAATTTTAATTTGAACGCTATAATGATGTGCCAACTGCCAACTATCATCTGTGACTGTCATTGTGATCTATGTAATCTGTGCTGACTGCTGTCATTTGCAAATTGTGGTCCCGTTGGCAGTAGTTGGCAAAGATTGTGAGGTTATGACTTATGAATTCGAACACAAACAACAGTAAACATAAATATAATGTAATCTGTTTATAAGCCAAATATCTTCTTATGAATTAGGCACAATGAACCACAATATTTTAGAACTTTATAGCGGCATTGGAGGCATGCATTGTGCATGGAAAGGTAGGTAAGAAAGATTCGTTTACTTTTGGTAAAGGTTCTATTATCTCACATAAAAAAAATATCTTTACAGAAACGAACATACCAGGTGGAATCGTCGCTGCAGTAGATATAAATACAGTGGCTAACAAAGTTTACAAATATAATTTTCCCGATACAAATCTAGTGAATCGGAACATTCAGTCATTGTCACCAAAAGACATTAACAAACTAAATGTAAACACCATATTAATGTCTCCACCTTGTCAACCTTTTACCAGAAATGGAAAGTATTTGGATGAAAATGATCCTCGCACCAATTCATTTATTTATTTATTAAGTATTATGGACCAATTGGATAAATTAGAATATATTCTTATGGAAAATGTTAAAGGATTTGAGTGTTCCACTGTCAGAAATTTATTTATAGAAAAAATAGAAAATTGTGGATTTATTTTCCAAGAGTTCTTATTGAGTCCGTCCATTGTAGGAGTGCCTAATTCCAGATTAAGATATTACTTTATAGGTACAAAAAACAAAAATTGGGATTTCAAAAGAAAAGCTGAAATTGTAAGTATGTGCAGTTGCTACTATTGTAGGTATATTTACAAGGACTAAAATAATCTAGAGCCAAATTTATTTGGAATTGAATTGTGAACAACATTGATAATATTGTGTTCAATGATGTAAATACTACTTTAACAAGGTGAGTTATGTACCTAAATAATATGCCTAAGCATCACTGGTGGTTAGCTCATTTTCGAGAACAGCATTCAATAAGTAAATTGATTACGAAAGTGCTCTTTTAAATCTCATGCCTATTTGTCATCATTTAACTAGGCTAGTTTCATAAGCATAACCACTCTTATTTCCAGATGACAACTCTTCCTGAAATTTACGAGACTCCATACAGCTTAGAAAGTATTATTGAAAGTGATGTTAATGAAAAGTATTTAATACCAGACAAGATGCTGAAAAAAGCTAACATATTTGACATATGTTTCAAGGATTCCAGAAGATCTTGTTGCTTTACTAAAGCATATTCGCATTACATAGAAGGCACTGGATCTGTTTACACCGAAGCCACACCAGAAACTTTAGAATCATGTTTTAACAAAGCGAATGGTTATGAAGTTGGCAGTGATGAGTATGTAGACACATTGAAGGAATTGAAATTGAGATTTTTCACTCCAAAAGAAGTATTAGCATTGATGTCATTCCCTAAATATTATACATTTCCTAATAGTATATCCAAGAAACAATGTTACAGATTACTTGGAAATAGCGTGAATGTCAAAGTCATAAGTGAATTGATGAAATTACTATTTAAATAAAACAAAATATTTGTTATAAACAAATACATATGTATTTAGTATGAAGGTACATAGGAAATACATAGTTTATAATGTATGGTATTGGGAACACTTTAGTTACATTGCTATATTAATACAATGGTTTGGTATTATTTTTTATATAATTATTGAATGTAATAATCACATTAATATTTGACTATAAAATACTGAAAACACATGATAAGGTCCAATTTTTAATATCGTCCAAAGATATCACACAAAAAATTATATTAAATTTGAAATAATATTGCATGCTTAAGGTAAGCATCCACAAAGCACTATGATAGTATTTTTTTAGTTACTACTACTGTAATAAATAGTAGCCGGGTGGTGATGTTTTTACAGTAATAACCAATGGCATGCTATTAAATTACATAGTTTCACTTATGTGTGATACAGGTAGTGATTTGCCTAACAGTGAAGAATGTACCACTGGTTTCTTAGATTTACGCGAAAGTTACACATTGAAATGAAACTATTTATACGGATTTTAAATTAAATTATTAAATTAAAAAGTTAATTTTAATAATTGAAAGGGATTAAGGGTAGTTTCATTGTAACAGTCACAGAGCGGATGACTAATACCTCAGTCCGCCCCGTGACCACGAAAGCTGAAAAGCAATCGAAACGTCGGGAAGTTAAAAAATGTAAAAATTAAACCAAATCGCGATAAAATCCGTAAAAATAGTTTTTTATCAATATGGACCACTGGCTCAGCTGGTTTAACATGTTAACTATGGCTTATACAAACACCATATTTGCAACTACCAAACTCAAGGTGTGATATTTTCATATAGTTAACTGAACAAAGTGCGTGGTGGCCTGTTGGTAACGGACCAGACGCGGCTGCCTACATGTTCTCGGTGGTCGCGGGTTCAAATCCCAGGGCACACCTCTGACTTTTCGGAGTTATGTGTGTATTGATAGTCAATCACCACGCACTTTAACGGTGAAGGAAAACATCGTGAGGAAACCTGCATACCGTAGCGATTTTAAAGAATTTCTACGGTATGTAAGTCCGCCAACCCGCACTAGGCCAGCGTGGTGGACTATATGGCCTAACCACTCTTAATCGATTCCCTCGATTGTAGAGTAGGCCCGTGCCCTGCAGTGGGACGTATATGGGCTGATATAGATATAACTGAACAAAACTGATAAACTATAATTGGTTGTTTTAAAGAAACAGTTAATATGTTTATGGATGCTTAGCTTTAAATGTAAAAATACAACTGGCAATAACAATTTATATGGATCCATTACTAAGTATTTGCCTGGCTCTTCGTTTGGCTTTGTAATTGAGGACCCTAAGCCTCAACATGACAGCAAGAGATGATGACAGGCCTATTACAAAAGACCATATTGTAAACTTCCAATATGCTCTTTCATCCAAATATGCCACTCGATCACAGCTGAAATGTAAAGTATATAAATATATTCTTATTTTAATACATGACAATATATCATCTTGATTTTATTTGTTGCATTTATTTTTGGTATATAGAAAATAATATAACAAGAAAAGATTGTATTATAATTTATTATAACCATGAATCTTTTATTTGTCGTCCTGCACTCAGAGAAGACATATTTAGTATGTGAATTACATTTTGTATCAAACTATTGTAATATTGTTCTAAAATATCAAATTTCCTCCCTGGCATGGAAACAAATTTCTTAGATACAGCTCCAATTGATTAATGGTTTTCAATCAGTTTTCAATTTCAAATATTGTTTTAATGTTAATAATAGGGATTAGAGACATACCTTCTGGTAACTGTTTCACCATTTTCACACTTTAAAATCTCTTTGAAACTTGTATGAATGCAAACTCCTATACTTTTGCTTTTGATTTCAAAATCTGTAACCATAAAAATAAAATAAATATGGTAAATCATAAATACAACAATTTGTTGTATTTTCCAACAATAGGGTATTTGACTCATTTTTTTTAATTGTATTAATCAAAAAGTATCCATATCCTAAATCTAGCAAACAAAGAATTTGGTAAATCTATTCAGAATTAAACAAGTTAGAAACGTTTTAAATCTTGTAGTGGGGGTAATATAAAATGGATGCATAACAAAATTAGTGACGTTACTGTGCTTTATAGTGTGCAGGTGTGAAAGAGATGGTAACATGTCCCCACTCTTTCATTTAAAATACTAATATTTGCTTCATACTACCAGCTACTTTAATACTGTTTTCACAAAAATGTTTTGTTTTAATGGCACTTGTGTTTGTCTAAAAAATAATACAAACATTGGATGATAGGTCAAATACCCTATTGTACTGGATGCATTGATTTTAACATAAGTTGTTAATAAATGGTAACTACACTGCACATCAATAATGTTGGGTTGGGTACATCAGCATATACCATACCCTTTTCCTAAGTTTACCATTAATCCTTTGAATAGGTTCAAGTCTGTCTGTGGATTTTTTGTTAATAACTACAAGTTTAAGTCTGACCCACTGTATAATAATTACTAAGGGTGGGTTGCAGAAAATAACTTTAACATTAACTAAGGGCTAATCAGCCGTCAAATCGACGGTTATGCAATTTTCGGGTTGCATAAAATTAACAATTGTTAAAATGACGTCACGTATAACATTAACATTAACCGTTCAATTTCGGGCGGTTATTGTTAAAGTCACGGTTATCTTTCGTTATTTGTGTGTGTTCTCTGTATTGATAATTGTCATTTGTGTATCGATTTGAATTATAACCTTTACTTTAAAACAATTTACAAAAATACGCTGATAAATTCCGACGTAAAATCGCATCGCATCATTTCATTGGTCACTCTTTTAACTTTAACTATAACAATTATGACAATGGTGCAACAAAAGAATTTTCTATCCCGTGGTCATTGTTATTGTCACTGCTAAAGTTAACTTTACCGTTAACAATAACATCAGACTTTCTGCAACCCACCCTTAGAGGAACAAGTTTCACACATTTTTTATTACCTGAGCAAGGGTGACACTCGTTAATAATTTTATAAGGTTGATATTTCCAGCAAGTTGAGTTATTTTCCGTAGGGAATGTCTTATTTTTCATCCTATGACTGCTAGATATTGTGTCAGCCAAATGGGACTCCAAAATAAGCACTAATAGACTTAACCTGTAACCACACAATATTGATAATTACATTTTTATTAATATATAAATAAATAAAATCTAACTTATTAAAATTACAATACTTACGCTCCCAATAAAACCGTACCAAGTAGCATACATCTTTTGGAGCATGTTTCAATCATAATGGTTGTTTAATACCAACTCAAAGATCACAATATTAATTATGATTTAATCCAACATTCCATACACAAAAAGAAGTGATAATAATTTCTATTTCGTTCGTATCGTAGGACAAAAAAATCTAAGTAAATATTTCAATATTTTGACATTCGCTGTCATTAGGTGTCACACCCATAGACAAAGTAAGGCGTTGGAACTTAGATTGGAGTTCCATTCTATCGAACAACTTGATGCAACGATTTGATGACTGCGCATCAATTTGTTTATTATGTGGAGGCGTTTTGAAAAATTTTCATCATGGAATTTCTACATGGTGTGATCTATAGTACTAAGTAATCTGTGGTGTGATCATTTTTTGTACTTTTTATAGCAAAAACGGTTAAAAAAAAACAGGCAATAATAATAAAAAAAAGTTGCCATAATTTAAATAATAGCTATCTCGCTTGCACTAAGGGCCTAAGCAACTACTTTTGTCCTGTTGTCAAAAAAGATCCTCTTCTTAATTCCTACTCTATGGTTAGGTACCTGGTACGTCGAATTTCAGAATGCGCCATGTTTGATGAAAACGTAAACGGAAAAGAAAGCGGAATATTTTTTATAAGCTTACTTAGCGAAAGTACGACGTAATATAACTTAGTTTCGTAAAGGAGTTATGTGAATTGAAGTGGAGTTTCTAAGTTCTGTATCTTCATCCAAAAATCTTTGACAATGACTTTACCAAGCGACACTTCAAGATCTTTTCGCCTATACGTAACGCATGTGGATGGCGAAGGTCCCTTCCTGAGAATAAGTGGGCAGCTGGATCAACAGGCTCCGTTAATGGTGGAGAGTTTGTTCGAAGCAGCCCGCGAGAACTTGGAGAAAGGCATAGGCGCGGTGCCGCCGGCAGCTATTCATGAAGGCGTCATTTGTGCCGCCAAATACAAAGATGGAATTTACTACAGAGCGAAAGTGGTAAATACTACCAGTTTGGCGACAGGATTAGTGGGAGTACATTTCATTGATTTTGGTAATAAAGATCTTATTTCTTTGAGCACTATAAGATTTTTGGATAGCTATGACCCGATATTCTTACAATTACGCGGACAAGCCAACGACTACTATTTGTCACGAGTGATGAACCCGTCGGGTCGGTGGGAAGAACCTTTGTTGTTAAAACTGCAGAGTCTTCTTTGTTATGCTGAATACCCAGCGACTATAGATGCACAAAGTAGGACACTGCCTCTAATTTCCGTTCAATTCAAAGGAAACGATTTGTCAACACACCTTGTCTCATGTCGTTTTGGAGTAGCATTGCCGTTAGCCAAACAAGAGGTTCTTCTTCTACAATTCTCTGGAGACAACCAGCAATTATCCAATTGGCAACCTAGTCACGATCAACCAGCTTATACAGAGCATGTACCATATTTGATCAACCAGAATTTTCCTTCAAACCCAGCATCAACTATGAGATTGCAGCAAAATACTACTATACCATTCAATGGAAGCATACCACCGCCTTCAGTAATCAGTCAGAGATTGTTAGTGAATAAGGCTTCTCGTAACACAATGAACCTGAAGGCACCTGCAAGACAACCTCACCACGGAACCAACAGCAATACTGTCAACACACCTGCAACAACTCCAAATGTTAATAAAACCCCAAATACTTCACCATCTTCAAACAAAACAAATTCACCAAAAAAATCTACCACCTATAAAAGCAGATTACTGGAAGTTAACTCCCAACATAAAGTTTTTGTTTCATTCGCTGAGGAGGGCCCTGAACTATTTGCAGTTCAACTTGTATCAGATGCAAAGAAATTGCAAGACATGATGGATGAAATCAATAGAAAGCCTCACAGTAGCCTTGCAGAACCACCAATGATCGGTACGGTATGTCTTGGAAGAATGTCTGGTGACAGAATTATTTGTCGAGCAATAGTAATGAATCTCTCTGGATCTCAATGTAAACTTTTCTTTGTTGATTTCGGTGACACAGAAATGGTATCATATTATGACATTTTTGATATACCAGAAGAGTTTGTGAAACCAAATGTATTTGCTATGCGATTCTGCTTGTCTGGAGTGAAAAAGCTTGAGAAAGGGCCACATCTATATGAGACCTTCAAGCAGCTTGTAAATGGTAAAGTGCTAACTTTGAAGATTGTGCCCCCAGAAGGTCCACCACTGATCCAATATGGTGAATTGTATCTGGATAATAAAAATGTTTTGGATTTATTAATGGCCAATATGAAAGACAAATTGCAATTCAAATGGATGGATATGTTGCCACTGGGAACAAAGCAATCGGTCTTGGTGTCATATGTAGACAGCTGCATCAAATTTTACGTCCAATTGTCGGATAAGATTGATGACTTGAATGCAGTAATGGATGCAGTTAAAGCTCATTGTGAGAGCAGTTCGTCCCCTGGAGAGTTGCCAGTGGGTGCGGCGTGCTGCGCAAGATTCCCTGATGATGACAACTGGTACCGAGCAAGGGTAAGAAATATGAAGGGCAAAAAAGTCGTCGTAGCGTATGTTGATTACGGAAATGAACAAGAAGTGGATGTACAAGACTTAAGGACCATTACGCCTGATTTGATAAAACTGCCCGCTCAAGCCATGAAGTGTGCATTGAAGGTGAGTCATAAAACTGCTTACAATACCTATAAAACTAACCACTCGGCGTCATTATAATATAACAATATGCATTAGTCATATCTAAGTACTTTTGACTATTATTCAATAGATAGCTAAGGCTATATTTGTTTTTTATTTAACTATTTAGACTACACTATTATGGTGTTGTTTACTGCAGAAGCCAATTTTAGGTCTGAATAAAGGAACTCTATTGTTAAAGGAATCATGGAAATCTTGGAAGCCTTATGCATAATTTCAGACTGTAGTAGTAGTAAGGTCATTGTATGTAGAAGAATGCTTTGTTATGCGTAATATAATACAGATTAACCCATTTTCCATATTCAGGGTTTTGAGAACAGACCAGTGGAGACGAAAACATCGAATCAGCTAGAAATGCTGGCTTTGGAGAAGACTTTGGTGGCTCACATTGTGGGTGTTTTGTCCAGTGATACTATGTTGGTTTCACTGGTCGATGACACTGTGGTTCCTCCTTTAGATGTAGCCAGGAAAATGAACCAACTGTCTCAGCCCAGGAGTTCCCATGAGGTAAGTTTGGCATAGAATTAATACACACACCCTTAATCCTAACACACACTTTGCCATACTTATTTCTGACTCAACATGCGGGAGAGTCGAGCTTATCGCCGCTTGCCGGCCGCATATACCAGTTCTCGGCAAATCGAAAAACTCACACAGAGTGGGCTCTGTCCGACCTGAATTGCGAACCTCACAGTCTACAGCCCAAAAGGTGGTTTACGATTCATTATTAGTAAATGCTCGTAATACGTATCTAAAAAAGTCAATGGAGGCTGGAGACAGGAATGCAACAAAAAAAAACATTTGGTTAGTCGATGATATGTAAGAAGTGTTGTTACCACATGCGTAAAGGATTTTGCCACTTAAACCAATCTGCAATATTATAGTTATTATTCCATCCGATTTTGTATCACAAAGAAAAGTAAATTATCTACGAGATACGTAGATTGAAACTATGGAACAAAAAAGTATTTTGACCCTTCTACCTTTCTTTCTTTCTCTTGCTAAAGATCTAATTAATAATAATATAACGGTATTCTCATTGAAATATACTTTCCTTCTACCTTTCTCTTGTTGCTAAAGGTCTAATATAACGTATTCTCATAAAGGTTTTGTCTCTCAATATTATTTTTCAGTCTAGACACTATATCCTCGTCAACCTGTTTCGTAGTATACAAGCAACAAGATCTGACATAATATATTTTTAAATAACAAAAAAAGCTGCGGGATATCCAAAAGCCGGTATACGTAAATTCATATTCGCCTGAAGAATGACCATCCGCCATTGTACACAATGGTGGAAAATACATCATAGTGCCCCACGATAGTAATACACCAGACATACACAGGTATATCCGGTTTTAATAAGTATGGCATATTTTATTCGGCCGGCGAACAATGACTTCTCTAGTCGGTAAGTATTTGGATTGCTCTGGACTTTTTTCATTGAAAATCCTGTTCCATGAAACTCATCTTTTACATGCATGAGTACGTTAACTATTGCAAGAGGTTAGCAAAAAGATAATAACGCATTATGCCAAACCGCTTTCTAAAATAAAACATTGTATAAACTACAAACATGTTTGTCTACACATTACGAGGTAGGCGGGCCGCCGTTCGCAATTATCAAGTCCGCGTGTTAAAATACTCGTGTGGCCTAATGTTTAACTTCGGAGATTCGAATTGGCACACGTTATTAAACAATAACAATGTAGGATTATTGTTGTAGCAATTTATAAACCAAACCTCATTTGAAACAAAATAATCTAAACAACTTGTTTAGTGCAGTCTGGCTTCGTCTGAAAACGTTCATGAATCCTATTAGACTAAACTTAACGTCTGGTAGCCCTCATTTCATGATTTATGTTTATTAAATTTAAACGGGTTAATAGTTTACTGATTTATTATACACTGGCTATTAGCTCCCGTTGTTCTATGTTCATGTGTATTTAATAAACTCCGCGAATCTGGGGAAGTTAATGATGTAATATAATATCTGATTTAAATCACTATTCTTATTAGAACATAATTAAAGCTCGCTGTCACATCAATTACATTGACTATTTTTCTTTATTGTACAATCTTCTTATTATGTCAATTTCTTGGTTGTACGATATAATTATGATATAATTATTAAGGTGAAGCCGACGACACCGGTTCGCAAAGACGCTCCAGAAATGTTCAGCTCTCCCGAGGGAAGTATACAAGACGACAGCAAGAAGAAGAGTTTCCGCCGCGAGAAGAGTTTCAAAGAGGAGCGCAGGCCGCCCCGAGAAACCAATGAAGACTTCACGCAGAGAGGCGGCAGCTTCCGTGGGAGGTCAGTACATGATTCATGTGTGAACACATCAGTTATAATTAATTGTTTGACTTAGTGGTCGTATGTCATATTTTATTTCAAGACAAGTTTTGGACAGTTTTAACCTATTGTGATAGATTTAAGCAGATGGTATTTTTGTCTAATAAAATATTCCCGCTTAAACCTCAACTATTTATCATAGGATAAACGTTTCTAATGTTTTAGAATATTTTAGTAGCATGTCAATATGTAAGCCGGCCTGCAAAAGTACCATTATTAACATTATTTAGTAAATAGCCAACATTGTACATCTTCAAAAAAATTGTCTACCAGATATAACAATTTAAGAGGCGCTACAGGTATCATAAAACGGTTTTACGCTGTGACAAGATATTATGATAACTCGCCGAAAACGCGATAAAGTAGATCACGTCAACTTACACTTCATGCATCATGCGTACACACTGGAGAAGTTTTTATTTTCTTACAAAAAATGCAATAATAGAGCCCTGACTCACGGCTTGACCTTCATTTCGGTTCTTTGAACCCATACAACGTTACACTAGGCTTGAGTTAAGTCGCAAGATGTATAGGTAATGTGTTAGCTATTGATATGTGCCCTGAATACTTGAGATTGAGGTGTAATTAGCGTCATTTAATCGTTGTTATTAGTGGTGTTATAATAATAGCGTGAGTGAATTGTGTTTTTGTCTACAGAGACAGCAGGGAAGGCTTCGATAGGTCCGGCCCGGGCAGACATAGCGAAAAGTTTGCCGGCAAGCCGGATCGTGGTGACAGGTATGTTACAAACAATAAATCTAACAATAATAGACTTTAAATCTACTTTTGCTGAATTTCAAGGTAACAATTTTGTCTGCGTGGAGGTCGTACAAATGTCATAATTAAACGCGCTACAATGTTCATGAATTGTTACCCGAAATCACGTTCGGTTATGCTTTCACTGCATCCATTACTCACGTTACGTTGCTAAGTGAAGCGGTTTGATATGTCAATGACTACTTTCATCGCGAAATGCCTTTTACTTTATGAGGTCTTACTTTTTAGTATTGAGGCTGAATGCAATTCTGATCTTTCAATTTTGTTCATACTGTTATGTTAAACTATAAAGTAAATCTTTCAATATTAGACCAACTCACTGTTTCATATAAACCACCTACCAACCTAAGTACTTAGGTTACCAACCTTAGCAGTTTAACAGAATATAGTTATTCTGTTTCTATGAATACATCCATTCGCTTTTATAAGTACATTGTTATGTTACATGAAGAATGAATGCATTCATTTATTTCAATGAGGTATTGAAACGACCGGACCTTACAATTTCTAACATCGTCCAAAACATAATCTCATTTACACTTCTCACAAAAACCCACAGATAATAAGAGTCTTCACAAAGTTAGTATAGGTAAGATAACTCATTATGGTGATGGTATAGGCGCGGAGGTCCGAAGCCCTGGGAGAACAATGGTCCTCAACAGCAGGCGGCGCAGGTGGCGCTCCCTGCGGATGACGACTGGGAGGAAGGGCCCGCGCCCCAACCCACCTTCCAACCCCCGCCGCCCGCCAGGCAACCAAACAGGTACGTACAAAGTATATCTTAAGTTCCCAAAGTGTGCGTCGTAGAAACTGAAGGAGACTGAAAAAGATTGAGAACCCCTGAAATATCTTCATCAAATTTTAAAAGAAACTATATTATGACGTTTCTTTTACTTTTTTTTTTAGGAATATGAATGTTTTTTTCTAAAATTCAGCTCTGTTAAATTGTTGATGCTAGTGTAAGAATCAAATTTAGCTAGATTAGTGCTATAATGAAATGATACGAATGATTTAACAGAAAAAAGCCTAGGCCGGAACAGCAACACGATAGGGGCGCGAGAGCGGGGTGGAAGGGCAAGGACTCGAGTGGGGTGGGCAAGAGACTGAGGCAGGCCGCCGAGGCCGCGTGCGTGGACGCACAGAGCGCGCACAAGGCATCCGTACAGGACCGCCTCAAACGGTACCGCGCCGACTGAACATGTGTTGTCCCGCTTACATCACTATCACCGCTTTGTTTATTTGCAGCGTCTACTCCAAGCTTACTAATTGCGTTTGTTTTGTTCTACTTTTTTTTTCTGCACATACTTTGCTGATTGAGTAAATACACTTGCAACATGTAAACAAAATTGTATAGAATTGTTGTTTTGTAATAAACAAATCATCGATCATGTCGATAATTGAGACAGCTATAAGTACGTGAAAAATACTTGTTCGTGATATAATGAAATCTCTATAGTTTCTAAACGGCTGAACAAAAACAAGCTATGATTACAACCGGCGCGGTGTAATTAAGTGAAGCGTTCATATTGGTTCGGCGTTCTCGTCTCGACCTATTTGCTTGCTGTCACGCTTGGTTTGCGTTGCATTATTTGTATCGACCGTTCTCAATACGCTGAATATTCGCTGGTTGTTGATTTTATCGAATTCCAAGGCACATTGAACGTTTTAATATTCATTTTAGCACTTTCGTCGCTATTTTCACCGGATTGCACTGATTACGCAGCTACACAAAAAACTGGTTGGTTCCAGTGACTAGACCTATCATTTTACTATCCATTTTGAAGTGCAAAGTCCAAATTAGGGGATAAAAATGAATTATTTCAGGTCAATATTAAGTTAAAACCCCACCCCGAAACATACATATATTTTCTTCTTTTAAACGTCATTATTAAATCATCATTTAAACGGTGGACTATTATTATTTTTCATCTCGGATTGCGGCTTCGCACGTCAAAATACATTAAAAATATTATGTTTAGTGTATAGAACAGACCGCTTATTTTTTGTGTTGCTGGGTTCTTTTAACTTATCTTTCAGAGTTATGATATCTCAACTTCGCATGGTGTTGTTCATTGTCAGTCTTATATTATTAATGCTCCATTGTGTTGTTTCTTTACGCTTTTTCATATAATTACTTATGAAAACGTCTATACCTATTTGCTCGTTATTGTTTTAATAAAATAATTTACAGCACGCATTGTATATTTACACAGCTAACCCTTAAAATAAATTTATGAGATTCCTCCGATCCATAACCAAATTAAAACATTTTCAGGGACAATAAATATAATAATCAGCATGAAGAAAATGGCGACGAGCGAGGTCACAGAATGAGTCGGGACCATCGACCAGACCGACGTGAATACCGAGACAACCGTGACAACCGAGGCGACCGAGAAAACCGCGAAAACCGAGGCGACCGAGACAACCGCGACAACCGAGGCGACCGGCGCGACAACTGGGCAGACAAGAAAGACAGCTTCCAAAAACGCGAATTTAGGGACAACAGAGCAGAACGCGGCGAGAGAAGCGACAGACCACGAAGCAATTTCACTCCGAGAGAACGCGCAGACCGATCCATGTCTGACTGTGACAGGAGATCAGACAAGAGCTTCCGCTCACAAGACAGCGGCCGCGCGCCGCCATACAAAACCCGGAGCAAATTCACTCAAGTCCAGTACAAGGAATTACCCAGCCCAGTCCCTCTAACCACGCCATTCGTAGACTCCGTGGTGGAACCCGGCGCCCAACACGAAGTGTCCGTCACGTGGATCATCTCACCAGAGAACTTCTACTGCCAGATATTATCCCTGCAACCTAAGTTCCTGGACATGATGCACCAAATCCCAGAACTGTATAAAGGCGTCAAGTCATACACTGGTAATGTGCCAGTTGGTGCCTCTATACTCGCGCGGTATCCGGTAGATGGCGTTTTATACAGAGCGACAGTGGTTTCCGTCCAGCCGTTCTCTAAATTCATAGTTAGGTACATCGACTTTGGTAATAAACAATTAGTTGACGCAAAGGATATATGGCAGTTAGATAGTCAGTTGATGGAATTGCCCAAGATGGCGGTCCATTGTTCGCTGGTGGGCGTAGTACCAAAAGATGGCGAATGGAAGGCGGATCCGGAAATAGATCTGTGTTTCAACGCGCCCCGCTACCAGTGCGTGTTCCAAGAGTGTTCGGAGGAGCAGTACAAGGTGTCGTTGTGGAACAATGGCGCGAGCGTCGCCGATATGTTGGTCGAGAAGGAACTCGCCAAACATTCCGAACATCAGTCGTCTGTTACATTAAAAGGTAAAATATATGTATTTTGCATCTTAATTGAATATGACCTTCCATTGTTTTAAAATTCAATGAATATCATACCTAAACAGATGCAATTTTTGTACAGGACAAAGGTCATTGTGCCTTTACAAATTATGTATTTTTTTGCAGACGAAGCTATAGATTTGACAATAATAGTGGGCCAGCAAATATTATGCCGCATCACGCACGTAGAGTCGTTTGAGAAGTTCTATGTGCAACTGGATTTAGAGAAGGCCGCGTTAGTGGAGAGCGCCATTGCTAGCTTCGATATTTCTAAAGTAAGTCGTCATTACAAAACACTAAAAGAATTATAAATGGTGGCAGGTCTCATATGTGAGAGGTCGCTTGGGTAGGTACCACCGCAATGTATATTTCTCGTACTGTTGTGTTCCGGTTTAAAGGACATTGTAGCCAGAGTAACTACTGGACATATTGAGACTTAACATCTTATGTCTCAGGATGGCGAGCGCATGGGAGTGCCATGCAATGGTTTGGAATTCATGGCTTTGTTTGGTTTTCTACTGTTCATGAGGGGTCGTATGACTTACCATCAGGCGAATGGCATGCTCGTCTCTATCCAACACAATTAAAATAAAATTAAGTAAATGACTACACCCAACAGCTCTGAACCCTCGAAGACATGCCAAGTCTTGAAACTTGTTTGTATCACAAGTCGCAATATTCAAAAACAACATTTGCGACCACACAAACATTTGTGTCCTGGTCTTTCGTTTTGTAGACGGCTCTGAACCACCTGCTCCCTTCGTTTTCATTAGTTAATTATAAAATACAAAATATATTTGCTTGTTTTTAGCTGACACCCTTAGCAGCAGAAAGTTTGACAGAGGGCATTCACTGCACCCTGAAGCATGAAGGCAAAATATACAGGGCTATACTGGAAGATGTTTCCGACATCAACAAAATACATGCCGTATTACCTGACTACGGCAACTCTATCACTGCCACTCTAGACCAGGTACTTATTTAGTTTATTATTTTTTTAAGGAAAGTAGTTAAGGTTTTTTTTTTATAATCAAATGTAACTGTAAGACTGACCTCTCATAATTTTATGTTTTAAATCCGTAAAAAGGTTTTGGTTTTCAAATAAATTGAGTTCAAACTAGTTGTATTGCATGCATATGGTTTTTAATTATCATTTACTACTTGCAGCTAATGATCTTACCAACGGAACTGAGCGTCTACTATTACCAATCGCTGGAGTGTTGCCTCAATAACTACACAACGGAGTCAAAGACATTGATTAGTATTGAGGATTTGAAGAAAAAACTTATTGGCAATAAATTCATTATTTACATCAACAGTGTTGAAGGAATCAGGTGAGCCAATGAAGCATTTTATTTCAGGTTAATCAACTTGCGTCTAATGTTGGTCCCATTATGAATAAGTAATTTGGCTTAAAGACATCATTGTTTCATAAACACATCACTGTTTATCACCTTGAAAATAATGCGATCCAAATCAACCACTGTTGGAACTAGTAGGTTAGCAATGGCGGTCACGTGACCGGCACGCTCGTTCGCGTATTCTCAGCAATATATAAAATGTATTAGTAATAAAAAAAGAAGTCTTATAGGTTAAGAGAATTAAATGGGATATTTCCTTGCAGCCTTGTCTCCACACTATACGACAGCGTCACGGGGCAGAAAGTGGAGATCTTCGAACCAGATGAGGGCGCGTACGACGAAGTGGTCCAATTATGCACGCGCTCCGTGTTCAACTACAACTTCGGCATGGCGTACATATCACACGCCGAGAATCTCAACGAATTCTACCTGCAGAAAGCCTCTGACACCGATAGAATAGCGCAACTGCTAGATGATATATACAAGTTTTACGAGGAAGGTCAGTACTATGTAAAACAAAAAGAAAATTCAGTAAAGCGATTTTTAAAAATTTCTATGGTATGCAAAGTCCGCCAACCCACTCTAGGCCAGTGTGGTTGGCTATTGTAGAGGAGGTTCGTGCCGTGGGACATACAGGGTATATCAAGACTGCGACCGAAAACGAAGCGAGGTGGAAGTATAAGTGACTTCAGACACAATGCAACTAAAAAATACTCAAAAAAAGTCGACAACTTTTTTTTTGTAATGTTTTACTTGTATTTGGGTGATAAATACATAGTTTTCCTAAAATAATGATGTAGACCTCTTTATTTTTAAACACTCAATGGTACGTAAGGGCTTAAATTATTATTTTCGCAAAAAGTAGGTATTTACCACCAAAACAAGATGATTTTTAAAAAAATCAAAAAATATCCTTTGATGTTTTGGTGAAATTTTTATTTGCATCGCGTCTGTAATCACTAAAACTACCACCTGGCTTCGTTTTTGGTCGCAGTCTTGATATACCCGGTATATGTGTTCATACAGTACAGTGCAGCATAGCAATCAAAGTTTACAGTTAAATAATGATTTTATATCATTCGCGAATTTCATTCACAGGTACTCCTGAAGCACTTACTACTTACGAAGTAGACGACATCTGCGCAGCCAAGTCTTCTGACGGCAACTGGTATCGCGCTACAATTCTATCAGTCGAAGAAACACAAGTCAAAATTCAATTCCCAGATTACGGCAATACCGAAACAGTAGAGAAAAGCTGCGTTATGAAACTAGATCCTAAATTCTATGAACCGTGTACTTTAGCATTAGTAGCTAGTCTGGGTCTAGTCGCGCTACAAGAAGATGCACTGACTAAACTAAGAGAATGGACCAATGAGAAAGAAGTGCAAGTTACTCTAGCATTTGGCACAGACGGTTGGCTGGCCAGTCTGCATTTAGATGGTGTGGATCTGTCCATGAAATTGGTGAATGAGAAATTAGCCACACCTCAGATAATGACAAACGAAGAGGAAAAACATGAGGTACCAGCAGAAGAGCCTATCTCATTACCTGAGGGGTGCACGCAAGTTTACATCAGCCATATTGATACGCCCGGACACTTTTGGTTGCAAATGGTCGATAAGTCCGAAAAAATTGATGAAATACAAGCCGAATTACAAAAGAATGCCGATAGTTACCCAGATATTGAAAACCGTGAGATGCATACTTTGTGCATCGCCAAATATTCAGCTGACGACCAATGGTACAGGGCTGAAATTCTCGATGCCGATTCAGACATAACTACTGTGCGTTTCATAGATTATGGTAACACGGACGTACTGGACAACCAACCCGGATTAATAAAGACAATTCCAGATCATCTGAAGGAAATTGAACGATACGCAGTGAAATCTAGCGTTAATGCCATTCCAACAGGCACAGGCCAATGGTCAGAACCAGCTTCTGACTACTTTACACAGCTTGTCGGAGATTTATCGTCACCTGTCGACGCTCTTTTTGTTTTGAAGGATGCGTTAACCTATGTCGATATCTACGTTAATGGGCAGAATCTCACTGATAAATTAGTATCAGAGGGTCATGCAACAAGATCTGAAGAGCCTGAATGCGGCGATTTGCCGTCTTGTTTCGCCAGCCACGTGAATTCTCCATCGGAGTTCTGGATTCAGTTAGAAACCGCTGCGCCGGAATTACAGGCCATGGAAGCTGCGATGGTAGATGCCGAAAACTTCCCCGAACTTACTGATAAAGAGGAAGGCGTAATTTGCGCAGCGAAGTACCCTGAAGATGGAGCGTGGTACAGGGCCCAAGTTATTGTAGATGGCTCGGAAGGAACTGAAGTCCTATTCATGGACTACGGGAACGCTTCTATTGCAAACGAACTACGTAGCCTTCCAGAGGAACTAAAGTTAAAACCTGCACTTTCTAGAAAATGTGCACTGCAAAAACCACGGGATATTAAATCGTGGTCGCGAAAGTCAGAAATTAAATTTAATGAGTTAGCCGCCGAAGGGGCCACGATATTCAACGTTCAGTTTATTGCGGCTGGAGATATATCTATCGTCGAGCTTTATCTAGAAGGAAAATCTGTAACTGAAGAGCTAGTGGGGCTTTGTGAAGAACATCCAGCAATAGAAAGACCAACACCAGTAGGTCAGGATTTGCATAGCAACGGTAAAATCTGCTTCGTAAACTCATTGGACGAATTCTACGTACAATTGGAACACTCAGTGGCAGATCTGGACAAAATAATAGAAAAATTAGCAGACGCGGAAAAATTTGAACCTGCCGCAGAACTGAAGGTAAATTCCATTTGCGCCGCATTTTGGTCTGAAGATGAGCAGTGGTACAGAGCAAAAATATTAGAATTCTGTGATGTAGGTTCCCACGTTCAATTCTTAGATTATGGTAATAAGGCTAAATGTGAAGAGTTCAGGCAATTGCCGGATGAAATTTCGTTAATAGAGCCCTTAGCTAAATGCTGTCGATTGGCTGGAGTTCCAGAAGACACCACGATACATGAAAATGGAAGAAACAAGCTCGATGAATTGGCGGCTGAAGATACAACATTCCAAATTGAATTTTTAGATAGCACCAAGGAACCCTCCCTAGTCAAAATGATGTTGAATGGAAAAGATATTATATCTATATTTTCAGACATAACCGTAAATGTCGGAGAACAAAATATTTGTGAACAGTCTCCAAAAACCGAAACTTTGTCGTCCGATGAGATAGTCGTCACAGCAGATAAAGAAATAAATAATAGTAGTGAAGTCAGCAAGGAGGACGATAAAATTGTTGAAACAGAACCCAAAAATGATGTAGGAGACAGCCCAGTGAAAGATGGGACTGATGGTGAATTAAATACCTCACAACCTGATCTCGATGAAAGTTTAGAAAGTAATCATACTGTTATAGAAAATAAATCATTTGAGGCCAAAGACGACAGCTTTGGAGACGAAGTGCCTTTAAATGAAGAAGCAAAAGATGAGTCTCAGCCGAGTGAGAAAGATGTGTCTTCCAGTACTTTAGAAAACTCAAGTGACACAATACCAACACCCAATAAAGAAGAGCTAAAAGATCGTCACGACACCGACACTGTACATGACAGTAGTAATGATCACGATAATCTTGAAAATAAAGAATTAGAATCACCAAAACGCTCAAAAACACCGGAAACAGTTCTCACAAAACAAACTTTAGATAAAAATGAACCAGAACATACGCAAGATTCCGAGAAAACTTCAACAGAACCGGTAAAAGATACAGAAAAGTCATCGGAAGTTACCGAAAAGGAGCCGAATGTAGAAGTAAAATAGGTTCGCTTGATAAAGAAGTGAAGTTTCACAACCATCTTCAACATTTGTATTATATCAAATCTCATCTAGCCTTAGCTCCGAAAAAGCAATGTTCGTGGTAGTTACTTACGAGTCCGTAATTAGTGTTTGGTTATAATAAATGTAACTTACGTATTAGAGAGGCCAAATGACTGATATACATGTTATTATGTATCGTAATTAATAGACGCGGTGGCTCCACAATTTTTATAATTGATTGTTCTAAAGTATGTTTACTTAGTTTTTAATATGTTTTCTATTTGTCTTTTTGACTATTGTTTTGAGTAAATTTAAAGTCATCGATACGTTATGTAAATGACTAAATTTTGTATGCGTATCGTTTCTCAGTAAGTTTAAATTGTTAAAATTCTGATGTAAAACATCAGTCGCGTAATCAATACTTTTTCTGTTACCGGAGGTCGTATCGATGTGGAGATCCGACAGATGTGATGGTTAAGATAAGTGGAGGGAATTATAAATACTTTTATCACACGATAAATACTCACTTGTATTTAGTTACATAGTCTTCATTTCGTTTATGCGCGCTTTTTTTTATTTTACTGATTAACATTCCCAAAATTTGAATACTTCTGTCCCATTTGATGGAACCCTTGTGGATTATGTGATTAATGTACGTATGTGTAATACTATGTAACTAAATTTTATTTTTCTGTTATCTTACAAAAGGATTATTACCCCAAAGTATATTTTGGTGATTAGTTTCACCGTAGTATGTGTTATATTTGATATATATTCACAGATTACTTTACTGGCAGTTATGTTTGCAAAATGTTTGTCTTTTTTAGAAAATAAAGCTCCTCTGTGTAAAGCTTTCATTGGTGTCATATTTATTTAACTGACTCACTTTTATCAGCCATCTGAATAAAAATTAAACCATTTTGAAATACACAGTATTACTTTTTAATCAACACTTAAATCAATATACAAAATATACGTCTGCAAAACATATTTTACAGTGAATGATGTTTATCACTTTGCATTACAAAAACATATTAAAAATATTTTAATTACTATTTACAATTGTCCAGCGCTAGGAATCAGTGGTGATTTTCCAAAGCAAGATAGAAAAAAATATAATTATCAAAAGTCCTAATATTTTATTGTCTTTGGTAAATCTCGGCACTGTTCCAGCGAACCATTATCATTACTCTAAGTAAAGCTTATTTTATCAAACCTAAAATATCAATGTCTTTAAGATCCTCCCGCTTACCCAATACTAGTCCCTTTTCGTTGGCGAGATGTAGTACTGAGAGAAGCGCCAGCGGGACACTAAGGGACTCGCGCATGTTCGTCGACAGTTTGCTCGGCAGCCGCGAGTATATCGTGAAGAATGATGAAGGCGTTACATCTTCTTTTTCACCTTCCTGCGTCTTCTCTGTAAGCATCTTCCACGTACAGTTTTTCAATTGCTTCATATCCACTTTCTTCGACCGCATAGCGTATGGTATGAAAATTTTCGCCACCTGTAACAAAATTAATTGTAAGCAAACAAAAAAAATCTGACCATTTGAATATTGGGACCAGATGTTTTTATTCAAGAAGTAGTAATAACAGTAGATTAAATGACATCCTTAAAAAAATAGCACACTAACCTTAGTAGGTGGTTCAAGCATGTCGCCAATTTCTTCAAGTTCGGCAGCTTTAACTTGTTCGTGTAGTTCTCCTGCCGCCGTCGCGTCTTCATTACCCCATTCATCGGCGTCCTGTCAGAATAAGATATTGCCTCGATTCAATTACTTTATAAATAAGATGGGTATATTATGTAGTATCTTAAACGCAACAAATTGTTTTGCGTTTTGCTCTAAAGCTGACTCGAGTCGACCGATACACAAATGGTTTTATAGCGCAACTATACGACAACTGTTAATAAAAAAAGCACTAAATAATAATTTTTTATCAATTTTTTTTTCGGTAATTGTATTATAAAATATAATTTAATCATAAACTAACCGGCATATTATTAGGGCAGTAGGAAGCGTCGTTTTCATTGTTATAATCGTAGTCTCGCACTTCTTCAACAGTGACTGGCTCCGGCTCTGGTTGTTTGCTTTGTTCCAAATCTTTTTTCCGTAACATCATCACATTGCGTCTCAGAAACAGTTTGCGAAAGTGTGACTCGTCTAGGCCCCTATGAATAGAAATTGTCATTCAGAAAAATAAGTTTCCTAATATATTATCGGTAATGTAGGGTAATCACTAAATGACTCCTGCTTCAAAGTTAAACAAAGGTTTAGAGTAATGCTGTATGCACTTTAAGACCACACCATTTCTTGTTGACTATAATATGGAACATATTAATAGTGGCAGGTAGTTATCCGTAGTGAAATACTGAACAGCTCAGCGAATCTATTGGGAACAATGACTCGACGAGAAAGTGGTTGTAATTTGAACAGACCGGTCAACAGGCGTTTTGAAGTTAGCTTCGTTCCACGTGTGTCCGGTGGCGAGCGTCTTCCTGCTGATGGCGATCTTGGCGGGCGGCGCGGGCTCGTACTCGGGGTGCGCGCGCCAGTCGAACGCCAGCCCCGCGTCGACGAACTCCAGCTGGCGCCTGCTGCGCGCCGCGCGACGCACCTCCGTCCCGCGACCCAGGGTCGATTGCTGCCGCTCCGACATTTTTGACGCTACAACAAAATTGTAATTATTTTAAGTCTTAAAAAGGACTCATTAAGATCGAATACAATGTAATAATAAACGTAACACTTTTAAATACATGCATACGTGCGCTCGTGTGTATGTACGCACGCACGCAGTTACACGCACACGTACACACGCAAGCACTTAGATATTGGTCAGCAAAAACTCGGCAACAAAATAATAATAAATTTAAGGAAATTTTAGAGTGATTGAGGTAAAAGTAAAGACTAAAGACGGTAATATTTGGTAATATATACGATCCCAAGAACGAATTCAAATTCGTCTTTACTGCGATCAATAATCATTTTGGTGTTGTTTTTTGCAATCCTTTTTCTGTTTATTCTAGTTTGTATGATAAGCTTTGTATTTATTATTTTATGAAGATGTAAATTTTATCTCTAATATTTTTAATTTTTTGATACTTTTATATAAATTTGAATTCTAGTTCCACTGATTTAATTTTTTATTTATTTTAATTTATACTTTCTGTCTTTTGTAAATGATGTGTTCACCTGTATCATTGTTGTACCTTAAAGTTTGTATTAATATGTAGTGTTGTTGGTGAACCTAATAAAGAAATAATAAATAAATAAAAGTATGAGTGATGAGCGCTTACCGCGGTTGTTCTTGAGTCGCCAGTGCGAGGGCCCGGCCCAGGCGGCCAGCACGGCGCCGCAGTACGAGTACTCCAGGCGCGAGTCGCGCGGCGCGGCGGGGCGCATGTCGCGCACGTCGCGCACGTCCGCCAGCAGCGCCGCCGCCGCGCGCGCCGCGCACGCCGCCACGCCCGCGTCCGCCTCCTCCGAGCTCTCCACGCCGCCCAGCGGCTCCGAGTCTGCACGCACGCGACACACTCACAACACACTTCCGACACACGCCTTGTGTAGAGCCTATCGCCATATCGAGCACAAATTCCTAAGTCCGGACTGATAATGAGTGGAAAACTTCAATATCACCTTACCCGACCCAGAATTCGAACCCAAAACCTCAGCGTTGTAATTTTACTGTAGTACAACAGCGCCACCGAGGTAATCAAAACTACCTCGTAAAAAATCAACACTGCAGCATGGCATCCAGAAAAATCTATGTTGGTATGCAAAGATAGAATAGAACGGGGATAGAACTCTAAAAAAACGTATCCCGTATTCTCTAAACAGTTTGCCCGAGGCCATAAGACAAGAATCTAATAAAAAATTATTTAAGTCGATTCTTAAAAAGCACTACTTAACCAATTTGCCCTAATGTATAATTAATTAAATGTATAAATTGATCCTGCAGTCAAACTGTTTGTATAGTTTTGCAGGACGCTTGTGTAGATTATAAGTTTATTCTTTTGTTATTAATAAATAAAATAAAAATAAATAAATAAAAAAGTGTATTGCGCGCAGCAACTATCGCACACCTGGCGTGTTATTTCAATAATACGCCTGAGCCACCCGCGTGGATAGATCACTGTCCTAATTCGTAAAAAAAGGTTCTTAGTTTAGACTAATTGTAGGAAGTAAAATAATAATTAACCCACCATACAAATCGTTGTGCAGATCATCTTCCGGTATAGGCTCCACTTCAGCATTCACATCGAAAGCCAATGCTTGCTGCGATAAATTCAACCGATTTTCTTCCACCCAGTTATTGACGCGGTCTTCCCTGAATGAAATGAAATTATGAAAAAATAAGATTATTATTTATATTCACTAAAATAAAGATAGAAAAAATATGTTCATTATCAAATTAATTATAGTGTTTTAAACAAAAACCCTTTTGAGCTTTTCAAAATCAGTTTGTTTTTAATTGTACAATTATTTCCAAAATGAAAAACAGCTGAGTGAGGTGACGGGTCAATGACCTTCTTGTACATTATGGCTGTGATTATAGTGAGTGTGAGCCACTGTGATGTTTGTATGTTGTGTCGTTGTCACATGATGGAAATAGCTATAGTTATCCATTCAGAGTTTATAGATATCAATTCTGGTAACACGAATAGCATAGTTTTTGCTAAACACTGTACAAATGAAATGAACGATTTTAAAATTCTTACGTGTTTTCAGTTTCAGGGTCCCAATTGCTAATGGAAAACCCAGTGAATGGTTCACAAATGTGGTCAGTCTCCACAAATGCAGGCAACAGTTTCGCTGCTATAGTGATGCGTTCAGTCAAATCTATATCTTCTGGTATATTTTCTTTTATCGGCTCTAGGAACTGGTCGTCGGTTCTGTGTAAAAAAACTTCAGTCATTTCAGTGATAATTCCAATAGAACATTTTAGTAACTTTGAAAAGGTTTTAAGTATGTAAAAGCATAAGCATAAACGGAATCTGAATCTTGGGGGCTGGGGCAATTAATTGCTTTTTTATAAAATGGCCACTGTACCTTAAAATCAACGCCAACGTTTTATCGTGTATTGGTAATGTTGCATTGAACGCTCTGTTTGATGACGTCACGTCTCCGGCTGTCGCAGCTAATCTCTCGAAAAACGCATCTGTTGGAACAACATATTGATGATCATTATTAAATTAACTCCTAGGAGGTTGATTTCTGTATAAACTCCAAATTACTGAGCAACATTAAAGCCATTGTGATCAATTGTTATAAAGGATCTTAAGTTAAAATAAAGCTGTATTATCTTTATACCATACCTATACATTCGTTTGAATCGAATTCTCCATTAAAGACTTCTGGGTTAGCAGCCACGGCTCCTTTGGACCTTTTCTTTTTCTTCTTGGTAGGCGCGGCCGCACCGGCGTCCCCATCCGCTGCCCCTTCATCTTGAGAACCATTGTCATCGTCTTTCTTACCTCGCTTTGTCTGAAGCAACAATTTTGCATAACAAAGACTATAACGTAGCTAATATATGTCCCTGTGTAGTGAACGAGCCTGCTCTTATTCAGTTTACAAATTGGATTATTTCGAAATTGAAGAACTATCATCAAGGATGCGATTTTTTAAGAGATTCAAGGTCAATTTTGATTAGTCATAGAAATAATGTTTTCTCCTACCATTAATACTGTTATACCCAAATCAGGTTGTAGCCCAGAAGATATTGCTTTTCCAGTCTGTTACAAAATTAGATAATATGTGTATCTTGTTACGAGTAATGTGGTGAGTTAAACTTAAACATTATTTATAAATTAGGCAGCAATTGCCTTCTGTATTGATATTTCGAATACTAATGAATATACGCACATAACAAATATCAAATGAACAAACTGGTATACCTGCGCAGCTTTCGTTAGTCCGCCAGCTATCTTTAGGACATCATAGTGCACTGCATCCACTCTAAACGAGTATATGCGAGCCGATGCATCAACAACCGTGGACGCGGTCTGAAGGTTTTCCATACGAGCGTCGTGTCTGCGAAGCATCGACGTCATGAAGTCTATCAGCTGCAGGTTCCATGCATTGTCTTTTGTTATTTTCTGAAAAAAAAAAAATACTTGATAGTTTTTTTTTAATAACCACGCCGAAGTGACCGCGTAAGTGTAGTGAGGCCCAAGTAATGCTGATTGGCGAGAAACGAAGAGATCTTCGGTCACCACAATTATGCCGGGCTATACAGAACTTAATATTTACAGGTTGATCAGTGTGACACACTTGCGTTGGTCTCAATGGCAGCTTTATACATGTGTAACAGTTAAAATAATAACATGTGAATTACTAAAGTTACCTTCTTCTTTCAACATTTCCCAAATTAAAAGAGATATATTATAATGTATTCAACATCACTGTATTTCACACAATAAGGGTCCGTCAAACTTAGTGCCATTGCTTTATACACATGGTTAATTTGTAGGCATGGTGAACCACAAGCAAATCTCACAATACAGCTTATATGTAAAGGCATTTTCTCTCATCAAAAAATCAGGAGACCTGCGCTACAATGAGCCATGTGTCCTCATTGCCCTAATCTGGCAGTGTTAACATAGAAAATAAAAATTACAAACATTTTCAGCATAAAGTTTGAGGCAGCCTTGAAAGTGCTCCTTCTGTGGCGATGACGACATGGTCTCGCGAGGTCTACGAGGCGAAGAATGTGGTGTGGAAGTGACCACCGACCGCTCCGATGCCACCAGTGAAGATCTTTCTGCATCATCATCATTTCTCTCCTAGAAAACCAACATTTATTTGTTAACATTCTTGCAATTATTATGCAATTTCTTGTGTTCACTACAATTTAAAAGTCTTGATTTCAGTCAGGCTGGCAGTCAGTATGTTAGAAGTAAATTTATTCTACAACTTGCCTGGTGCACTAAGTTATGTAAGTGATATATGACAGAAGCCCTAAAACTACAAGATAACATTAATTAATAATAATTATTATTATTTATTATAAGGCGAGCTGTTAACTTTTAATTTAACAAGATATAAAGTTAACATAATTAAATAATTTTTAAGTCAAGTTTTAGAAATTCTGGTGAGAATGCTAATGTAAATATTTTAAAGCCATTATTTTAAAATTATCCTAATAGTTGATATCTTAGATTGAAAAATTAGAAACTAGTTTAAGAGTTACTAGAGGAGATAGAATTTGTATGAGACTGTTAAGTCAAATTTATTTTAATAACAAACAACCCACAGTGTTTCTTCTAAATAATAAGTTTCTGAATTAGTGATAGAATAAAGTTATCTAGGTATTAATAAATTACCAAAATAAGGTTAAACTTCATACATAATTGTATATTATAGTTATAAACCCAGTGTACAATGCAAAACATACTAGAGGTAAAAAGGCGTATACCCAAAGAGCCACATTAACATTCTTTCGTTTTGTAAAATATTTGTAAATATAAAAACCTCATCTCTTGGAGTAACTACGCGAGTTTGCGGTATAAGACTTCTTCTTCTAAGAGAACTATTGCTGCTCCCGCCAATACTCCGTCTCGTCAACACTGGCGTAGAGGCAATACGATTTTCCAACATCATTGTACATAAGTCACTGAAAACTATCACTTATTTTATACCCAGGTTTGTAATATTTTTATTGACACTATTTATTTACAAAAACTCTATTTTCCAAGCAATACGACTAAAATCAAACTTCAACGGACATTTTGGCGAGTACAAATCTATAAACAATATGTTTTTTTTTGTGTCAGAATTATTTTTTGGGGATGACATTCTATTAGTTCTAATGAGCTCACTGTATGCATAAAAATATCCCGAAACTTGCATTAACACAGTAGTGACATCTGTTAATTAAGCAATATAAATTTGTTTTAACTATCCTTAATTTCTACCATAGATGTAGTATAACATAGATCGGCAATGTATCATTTTGAGTGAAACCAAAACGAGAATATGATAGTGTGCGTGAAGTTTGCATGTGTGCGTGACAGATAATGCTGCGCCATGCACTGTCGATACTATCATATCGATATACCTAACAGCCCAAACAATAAAATTAAATTTTATAGATATAATATATGAGACTTTTCATGGTATTTTAACAGAAAAATAATGATTGTGTTTATTTCAACACAGATACGTAAACACAAGTAAATAAAGATAAATCGTCATATTTGAGAATAATTTTATTTGGCAAGTTTTGTAAAGCATTCCTTATAATAATATCTAATGTTCTATTGTTTTATTAGAATGACAGCCTCCGTGGCACAGTTAATTTGAAACCGGCTCAGAAATGGTAAATTACGCACACGAAATATTAATTAATATTTAGCAAATATCAATAGTGAATAAATAAAGTGAAGTAATAACTGTTATTATAGAATTGATGTTATACTACGAGATTATAAAATGAAGTGAAACCTCTATGGTCATTGACTATTTTTATCGACATAATATTATTGATCAAAACTGTCAATCAATCTCTAGCAAATGTTGGTTGAACTTAATATATATTCACGTATATGATATCATTTTATATAGGCAATGGATGCTTTCTACGCATTTAAATAATGAATAAGGACATTCTGTTCTACCGATATACATATAAGGTTTGTCTTACAATTCTACAATATCGTCACTAAACAACATTGAAAAAAGTGATACGATCTTATGAAAAATTATGATGATTCGGGTTTTTACACTAAAATCAATCACATCCAGGCACTGGACTACTCACCATAATAAATTACATTTAATAAAAGTAGCTCAGTACTGAAATATTAAATAAATCAAGAAAATAAGCGAAATTTGTCGTTCGCTTAAATGACATATTTTCACACAAATCTCTATAGAACGCTCTCCGTGTAAACGCATGGTCGCATCATGCGTCTCGCTTTAATGTATGATTTAAATCATTCTATCTCTTTCACATTGCCGATCTATGTTATGCTACATCTATGATTTCTACAGTCGCAAATAGTGTTGTGTAATTTTCGGAAAAATTCTATTTTTCGGAAAAAATTCAGGAAACTTTCGGAAAAATTTTAAATTGGAAAAATAATGGAAAAATTCGATTATTTAACTTAATTGTAGGTTTTTAATCGTAAAATCGATTTTATTCTTTTATATTCGTAATAAACTTGCTAATAAAGTAAAATTACATGCATTTGTAATACTGTAAAGTCCAAATTCATGGTAGGGATTAAATATAATGGCTGCAGTTTGGAAAAAAGAGTCATAAACCATTAATTATAAATAAAACATAATTAATTTGGTTCATATAACATGATAAAACAAACAATCACTTTTTTTCTATTTCTCCCTGATTTTCGATTCACCCCGTTTTTCAGGAATTTACGTTTTGTTCGAAATTTAAAAATGGAAAAATATCGGAAAAATATTCTGAATTTTTTCATATTTTTCTGAAAAATTGAAAAATTTCATTTGGAAAATTTTCTGAAATTTTTCATGACCCAACAGTAGTCGCAAACCTCTAAAATTATGCTGAGCATATTATTTAATGTGTTTCCAGTTCATTCGAAGGATAATTGGCTCTTTTTTTTTTGTAAAATTTCATTTGGAAGTCTTTCATAACCCTACAGTAGGTAGTTGACATCACGGTCATGGGTTTGAATCTTTATTACTAATATCTTTATTATAATAAATACTCTCTATAAGCCAGGAATGTTGACGAGACGGTGTATTGATAGGAGCAGTAATAGTTCTCTTAGAAGAAGAAGACTTATACCACAAACTCGCGTAGTTACTCCAAGACATGAGGTTTTTATATTTACAAATACTATCACAAAACGAAACAATATTAATGTGGCTGTCTATGAGTGGACGGACGAAGTATTTTACCAATTGTGTATAAATAGACATAAGAGTATGGGACAGGGCATGAATTGAGTGAAGCTGGATCGGGGTGCTATACAAAGTGTTGATGTCATAATGACTTTAAATCACAAGGTCATGATAAAAAGTAAATAAAAACAAATTAAAATGATTAGATTTTATATCACATTAAAATTGATAAAATGAAATTTTCAAACAAACTAAATAATAAAATAATTTGATTTAAATAAAACACGCTTTATAAGGTATTTACTGACCTCATTTGACCCGAGGATAAGAGCGGCAACAGCGCTTTTTTTCGTCGGCGTGGTGATTCCTTTGTAGTTTTTAGGCGTAGTTTTATTCGTAGAATAAGAAATTCAATAAAGCACTCTCAGCCGAGTCACAATTTACACAAATAAACTAGGTCAACATTTTTTCATTAAATTGGGAGCTATGATGCATACACAAACTCAGAAACTATTAATTTTGCGCCGGTGGATAAAAATAGCACGTCGCGCGAAAGATTACCACCACCAAACATAACTTATAACTCTATTAAACAAAATTTTCAATTGTTCAAACGGTCCTCCATTAACCCTAATGAACATGCTGTCTTCGAATTTGCGGGACATCTGCGTGAGGCAGCATATCTTTCTCGATACGGTCGTAAAGCTCGCGCTGAATTTTGTTGGCATTCGCCATAAATTAAAATCATATCTGTGTATTCCAAAGCTGTAAATCACGACATCGTGAACATAAAATGCTATCGTAATTCCTAATGAGTTGTGAGCAGCGCATACAGATTCACTTAAAACATGTACGCCTCACTGACGAGTGACGAGTGGCGCGCGCGCCGACTCCCGACTCGCCACCCCCTGCCCCTCACGCCCGATCGTCGACCTCCGACCCCCGAACCTTGACCGAACCTTGGTCGACCGCCGAGCGCAGTGTTGCTAGGTTAGATTTTCAAAACTACAGTGGAAGTTTCGTAAAAATACAGTAGACGGATGTAAAATACAGTAGATTATACCGTTTACTGGGCTTTTTTCATAGTAATCGAAAAAAAACATCCTTTTTTAAAAAACCACAAATATTTCGTAAAATGATAGTTAATCGCTGTGTGTGTCACTTTTATTAAATTATCGGTCACAAAGTACTGTAAATATCGTTCCATGGTGTGGTTAAAAACTACGGATGGCTCGGTGAATAATAACCCTATAAAATTATTTTGAAGAAATAAACGGGTGGTAAGTGTTAAAAATAGCTTTATTATTTGTCTCCTTAGTCATATTGCAGTATGTTCGATACTAACTGCATACTATTGTTTGATACATATTGGAGTAAATGTAGTACAAATACAGTTTTAGTGTAATTACGGAACGAAATGTAATTACCTTGCAACACCGCCCAAACGTCGCGGGGGAATCCCCGAGCCGGCATGGCGGGGATGGCCACACGTTTAGGGATGCAACATAAAAATATCGTCAATAAATATCGATAAATTGAAATATGATAATCTGAAACTATTAATATTTAAATACTTTTAGGGCAGTAAATGTGTAAATCATATTAATTAACACAGTTATCAAAACATATTCTATGCGTGCTAAAAAGACCTCGGTACAAATCAATACACCAAAAGAAAGATACAGGAATAGTCATTTTAATTTTTTTTCTAAGCAGCAGGTTAAAGAATGCGTCTCAATATTCCTCATACTGAAAGAATTTGCGAATTTTGCTACATGACCCATTTGCAAATTTTAAGTAGGTTTGGAATGTAGATGCGAGCTTTGTGTATCTCCTGTTATGTATCCAAAACAATTTTTATTAATATTGTGGTTAAATTTGGGATTTGGATGTGAAATTTCAATAATAAAGTTTGAATTATATCGATAATATCGATATTGTATGCTGCCACCCTAGCCTCATTCTGATGTTGAATTGGCAACGTCGCACTGCGCTTCGAAAGACATTTATTTCATAAATCATAATATGAGTTTTAATGTCATAGATATTAGGTCTAAATTCAATTATTGGTATAATTTTTGTAATAATAACACCCGAGTTGTATTTTTTTCGCACTTGCCGTTTATTACCCGTTTGTGTCAATGACCTAGACAAATCGCTACAGCAGGTGGTTAAATGTGTAAAAATAAAAAAAATTCCCGTGGCTAAACGGTTGATGATAAATTAATAATATTTGGTGTACGCAGTACTATTGCGATAGCCTATATATGGTCCCAAAAAAAGTGAATATGTCACCGACACTTTGTATAAATATAATGTTGAATTTCAGGGTATTTAGAGAGCATATTTTTCTAAACGGAATTTACATATAAATAAAGTTAGAATACATACATGTTCGGCATACCTGTATGCCATAGGGTTTGGCAGAGACGATGGATCGCCTCTTACTTATAATAAAGATATCAGTAATAAACTTAGTAATAAAATAAAATTTTCGTTTACATTATTAATACCTAAATTGTATTGGACGAATAACTAGATCCCACAACACTGGGAATCCTAGTGTAGGGACTAGTGCTATGTATAAACTTTTGTATCTTTTGTGGAACCAAATAAAGTTATTATTATTATTATCCAAACCCGTGACTATGATGTCAGCTACCTACTGTTGGGTATTGAATGATTTCCAAATGGATTTTTTTTTATTTAGCGGGTATTTGGATAGCAAATAGAAGCATATTATAAGTTATAACAAAAAAAAGTTAAAGAGCAAGAATAATAGATGGCGCTCCTGTTCATTGAGATATTTATGCCAAGTATAGACATCTATTAACAGCTGTTTGTAAACGGCGCGCTTGTTGCCAACTTCCCGTCATTCATTTTGTTCGGTGGCTGAATTTTTACGGTCGACGATATCGTTAAAAATCTTTGTCATCGGAGGTTAATTAACAAAGTGACATTATGAGTTCTGGAATGCCTGAATTGGGCTCCAAGATAAGCCTAATATCTAAAGCTGATATTCGGTACGAAGGCCGACTTTTCACCGTCGATCCTCAGGAATGTACCATCGCTTTGGCTAGCGGTAAGTTGACAAATGGATACTGTTATCTTATATAGATCAGTTTTTCCTTCTCCAATGATTCTATTGCAATGTTTTCTAGTATTAATCACTGTTAAAACTACGATTTTCCAATTAGAATGACGATCGAGCTCTCTAGAAGGTTTTACTCTTTTTTCCCTCCAGTAGATACCGATCTTTGTTTATTGTTTGGGAAAGCGTCTAACCACTAGCAATGCCGTAGTTATCCTGTTAATATGAAATTTTTATGTCGGAACATGTTCTTTTTGTTCTACCCTCGTCAGTGGTAATGTTTTTCGGTCTATGACCGCAGTTTAACATTGATGACGTTGTAAACGCCTATAGGACTCAATACAGGAACTATCGCTAAATTGAAAACTAATGGACGTGATTTAATTTCGATAAATTTCAGTATGATTTTTTATATTGTTAGGTGGGTAGTTTTTTTTAGTTCAGTCACCGAGTTTAAGCATCGGCGATCATTTTGTTTGATTAATATAACAGCAATTCACCTCTTTGGAATTTCACTAGGAGTTTCTTTATGAACTAAGTACTAGATTAGGTTTGACTATGTGTATATTTTCGTCAATGTAGGTAGTGCAACATTCATGTGACTTATACTGTAACGTGCGTTTTTTCTGTGCAGTGCGATCGTTTGGAACGGAGGATCGTGAGACGCAATACCCAGTTGCGCCTCAGAGCCAAGTGTATGACTACATTTTGTTTCGTGGTTCTGACATCAAGGACATCCGAGTGCTGAACAATGTGCCCTCAATGCCCAATGACCCGGCCATCATGCAGATGTCGGTGCCACCGACGCTCGGTGCCAGCGCAGCTCCCGGCCAATATGGGGGTCAGTTTAACCACCCCGTGGTGGGACAAACAGCATACCCTCAATACCATCCCATGGCGGGCTTCCCTGGAGGTGTACATGCTCAGCTCAGCAAGACTAGTGAGTTGTCCCCGCAAACCTCAGTGGAGTTGGCACCGCAGCCCCAGCCTACAACTGCTCCCATCGGCTCTGGAGTGACACATCACTCCAACCAAGTGAAAGACCAAGGTTTTTTCTTAAAGGATGTTTCAGCTTTGGCTTTTGTCATGAGCCGCTTTGCGATTTTTGTTGTGCCACAGACAGATGCTTTTAATAACACCACTAACATTATTTTGTTTTAAAAGCATTTGACTTTGGTTAACTTTCTGCTTATGCATGTAAAAATCATATTAACTTCTTTCCTTTCACAAACTCATTTACTTTGAGTAGAATAGAATTGAAATAAGTTCTTTTCATTATATTTAGGGCCTCATTCACCATCTTCAAGTAAACCGTTGATTAACGTTATTTGACAAGCAAATGTGCAGAGTATCTTCCGTCGATTTCACAAGTGAAAATAAAGTAAAGTGCTGGTTAAGTGAATGACATAAGAAATTAAACAAATCATTCGTTCAATATTGCGTCAAATGTTCCTCGCCCTGCCTCCCGCTAAAGTGTCAACGTGTTTTTTTCTTAAAAAATAAAAAAGGAGGTTGAGATTTTAACCTTATTATAACCATTAAGTAAATACGCTAATCAGCAGACGATGCAGCCAGTAAGTTACTTATTAATGTAATCATAGGATTAGTATTACTGGAGCATGGTGAAATCGACACATGATGTTACAGATGACTTTTACTGATAATTAGCCTAATCTACGATTTACTTGAAGATGGTGAACAAGGCCCTTAAACACATAAATTTACTTTCAAGAAAAGAAAAGTTAGTCAATATAATAATATACAACACCAACTAATACAATTATTTTAACAATAACACTATACATAATAGTGTAGTAGCATATTTATTTTATTTAGAACTATCTATATCAATAGATGCAATAAACAATTTTTTATTTTTTTTTTGTCTCCTTTTTCACTGTGATCTGTCGCCATTGGGACAATAAACAACAAATGAGTATGAATTATAATTAATATGGCTGCTTTTTCATTGTACCTGTTATAATAGATACAATACGTGCACCACATGGGTGTGTTACAGCAGTACAAAATTGTCTCAATTATTTTTCAATTTCTTCTTATCATTATTAACTGTTTCCCTCTTATAATTAATAAAGCTAATCAACATAATTATTATTTTTATCACTCTTCTGTTAGTAACTTGAAAGAAATATTTGTAACACAAACTAAATCCTTGTATACATATCTCAATTAATAATTGTAATCAAACTAATTACTGCCATTTAATTTAATTTAATTAAAAATAAAACAATGTTACTAATAATTTACTAAAATATAACAAAAAATAATGTCCATTTAAGAACTAATATAGTTTAATTGTACATTATTAACAAAACAAACAAGAAAAATCGCAGCCACACCATAGTCCTTGGTCTGTTGCTTGTTTTTAAAGTAAATAGATATAGTATCTGTTACAATTAGCTTTAAACGTAGCTTCGAAGCCAGGTTGATCATATATCATCAAATGCTTTGCTGTATTGCTTCTGTATATTTGTTGGAATATGGGATTAATGTATTGCTCCATTAGGTTCAATGCTGGATCTCATTGGTGGAGGCTCACAGCAGAGCGCATCGCGGTCTGGCACGCCAGCAGTTGGCGCGCACAGGAAGAGCCCTACCGCTGACCAGGGTACTCAGGTTAGTCTCACAGTCTAATTATATGATTAATTTACCAAATACAGATTTGTATAGCAAAAAACTCCAAAACAGTCCTATTTGTAAGAAATATTAACAGTTTTGTGTATTTAGCTCTACTATTAAAGGATTCTGGTTGTAGAATATATCCTATTTTGAAGGATAAAATATATCCTATTTTGAAGGATAAAATATATGTTTTACACTATAATTTTATTTATTATAAGATGCTTCATACACACAAGAGGTATAAAGGCGGACTTAATGCATGAGGCATTCTCTACCAGTCAACTTTTAGAGAGAGCGAGCATAGTAAGCGCATAAAATATTGTCATTAATTATGTCCTATGGTTTAAATAACATTTGTATGGGTTAAGCAAAACATTATGGCTCACTTAATCACACTACATCACTCTCCACACCTCACATGGCTCTTTAGTTTTAAAAAACTACAGTTTTCACGGCCCTACTCATTGTAATATTTTATGTAAACTGTAACTTAAACAAATTAAACTCCTATAATTTGATTTATTTTTAATTGAACGTGTCTTATTAAGTATGACAGTAGGTTATTTATAAAATATACCGGATATATCAAGACTGCGACCGAAAACGAAGCCAGGTGGTAGTTTTAGTGGTTACAAACACGACGCAAATAAAAATTTTGCCAAAACAGTGACAGACATATTTTTAAGAATTTTTTAAAAATCGTAGTGTTTGGGTGGTAAATACCTAGTTTTTGCGAATATAATAATTTAAGCCCTTACGTACCATTGCGTGTTTAAAAATGAAGAGGTGTACTTCTTTATTTTAGGAAAATTATGTATTTATCACCCAAATACGAGGATAAGTAAAATTTTTACTTGCATTATGTCTGAAGTCACTAATACTACCCACCTGGCTTCGTTTTCGGTCGCGGTCTTGATATACCCTGTATGAATATAGTGTAAGAGTAGGAGCGTGAGTAGTATAAGGAGGCGTGCGTGCAGGTGGGCGCGGGCGCGGGCGGGGCGGGCGCGGCGCGCGACAGCCGGCGCGGGTCGGCGGGCGCGGCGGCGGCGCAGAAGCCGCAGCAACGCAACCGCACCAACTCGCGCAACCGACAGCGCTACCCCAGCGGCGGCAACAACCTGCCGCACCAGCAACACCAGCAACATCAACAGCACCAACAGCACCACAACCAGCAACATCAACAACACCACAACCAACAACACCAGCAGCACCACAACCAACAACACCAGCAGCAGAACGCGCAGCAGGGACAACAGCAACATCACCACCATCAACCCGGTTAGTTGTCATTAATTTATTTATTTAAATTCATTGTTTTTTTTGTGTCCAGACTCCAGTGGTAAATTAATGAATAATTACGTCTTAAAAAAAGGTTAACTAAAACTGTCGAGCCTTACTATAATTTGATTGTGAAAGTTGGTGACAGGTATGGTAATTCCTCATTTACTCAACAACTAATTTTGGCGAAATTAGAGTGTTATAACGTTTATCAGAATAATGTATAGACTAAAAATACCAATTAATCTGTCCAAAATTTTACTGTTAGTGCCAAGTAAGTCGAAAAACTTGCAATGGTAATACAAAAACTCGTAACGCGACTAGATGTTTATGTATGGTGGCATGGAACTGAACCTAAGTTTTATTGCATGGGGATACAATAATCACCTATCCATCGTGAAATCATTGGCCCACAATTATTATTGAAGCATATTGCTTGGACTATAATGTAATGTCTGTAAATGTTATAGGCCAGGGGTACGGGCGTGGCGGTGGCGGCTGGAGGGGCAGGCCCCGCGGCCGCGGCCGTGGCTTCGTGCCGCGCAACAAGAACACGCTCAAGTTTGACAATGATTACGACTTCGAACAAGCCAATACCGAATTTGAAGAGCTGCGAAGCCAACTTGCCAAGACGAAGATTTCTGACGGTGAAGTCAAGCCGGAGGTGAGTAACCCAGAGGTAAGCAACTGACGAATTTAATTTATTTACTTATTATTTATAAGAAAAAAGAAACAAAAATTATAGGCACCTACATTTTCGAGTCAATTTTCATAATATTACTGATCTTTTTATAGTAATGTCATGCATCTTAATATTTTAAGTTCTAAGACTGTTTGTATTTCTGTACACAATTTTACAGTACATTTACTTGTCTGATGGTACATACATGTATAACCATCATATAACTTACTTAAAATAATGCATCAGAAGCTGAAAATGTTGAATTTGTTTTCTGATTGTTTACAGCCTACTATTGTGGCCCCTGGCGTGGAAGTGGACAAGAAAGATGATTCAGGCAACGAAACTGGCGCCGGCGAGCCCGAGATTGACGACGAGTCCTCGTTCACCGGCTATGACAAGAACAAGAGCTTCTTTGACAATATCTCCTGCGAGGCTGTAGAGAGGTATTTACCAAGTTTTTATGTCAAACATAGTTTGTTAATCTGTTTTTGTAAAATAAAAACCATTTCCCATGTTAATTATATTGATGGCAGAGTCCACATATTTTTAGTAATTCAACAATGATTTTTTAAGCTGAACAAAGCTACGTAATAATGCACTTTACTGGGACTCAAATGCTCCACAGCACATTCTAATAAATAGTAAGTGTTAATATAGAGCAAAAGACAGCATGGTGGTCTATGACTTGTACTCTCAATGCAACTCTCAGTTGTAGTTTTTTGGGAGATAACAGTTGATACAGTACTAGTAATAATATGTGTTATTAAGCTTACTACACACCAAAGCCTCCGACCCGCCGCGTTATGTTGACAAGTTTTTGCCTCGCGGGCTAGTTAGAGAGATCACTAATTACGTTGAATATCTACGGGCAACTGAGCAAAGCGCTTGCGGTGCTGACATGCCGCCAACATATCGGCGGGCAACATAATTATTTTCTTATAGACCGCCTTGTTTTGTTGGCAGGCAGTGTCGCCGGACAGGCGTATTTGGTGTACGATGCGCCTTACTGATACGGTACTTATATCTGTGTTGTACAGGTCGAAGGGTCGCAGCCAGCGCACGGACTGGCGCACGGAGCGCAAGCTCAACTCGGAGACGTTCGGCGTGGCGTCGGCGCGGCGCGGCGCGTGGCGCGGCCGCCCCGCCTGGCGCCACCACAACCCGCACAACCCGCACCACCCGTCAGTACACCCCTCTCTCTACCAACACGCATTCAGGTATTATACCACGCGGACCACCACTGCATCTGCACATGCAGATTAATGTAGTAATAGGTTAGATCGGATAGCGTTAAGAGTGACAAAGTTAGAATAGGCGAGACGACAGTATCAAAAAATTAAAGATTTTATGTTTTTAAGGGAAAATACGTATTACAAGGATTTCAAATGATAATTCAGTTTTAATCTATACTTGGAGATTAATAAGATTTTAAATAAAATCAAAGTACAAAATATAGCAATCGGCCATTTTGACAAAAACGCTCTTCACAACGCATGATGTCACGCCTATGTAAACATGACGCATTCGCTGCGCATAGACCACAGACTAAGTAGTACACAATGACATGTTTACCTAGTAGTGACATCAAAGCGGACGCCATGACACCTACTAGCGTTTTTGGTGCACTATTGAAAAATTATTAGAAAAATGGCTTAAAACTGTGTTAAGCCTTTGTTAATTCTTGAAATATAGATTTTTTCGTATATAATAAATGTGTGCCCATATTTTAGAATATAATTTGAAAATCATTCGTCTCGCCTATTGTGGTGTGGCATCTAGGTACTGCAATTTTTTTTGGTGAAACTTCAACCACAGTTCAGAGTGGTAAGTACTAGTGCTTACCACTCGTTTGTTACAAATATTATGTTCGCCGTGTCCGCTAGTATAATATCTTAAAGCCCATTCTTAACACGTACTTTTTATAGACTAACCCCAGAAAAATTACTGACCTACGATTGATAACCGTCACCCATTAACCATCTACAATTTTTATTTTAGGCGCATTGTCGCCTGATGAAAATTACGGCTTCAATATTTGTCCTAGCGCCTCATTTTTGTTGCAGTCGCCCGTTTTATATTGTATTATATTGATTTGCTAAGCAGGAAGATCATAGCGCTGTCTCCGCGTGGCACTTAGGCGACAGATTTAAAGGCGATTTTAATGTTTCTAATAAAACATTAATTATCTAGTATTTAAGTTAGTATTGAATAGTACTAGAGTTTGAAACCAATTTAAAAATGCTACTTAACTCTACATAGCAAGCGCTCTAGGAACATATTAGCTATCAATAGATTAAAGATGCATCATTGTGAATTGTAGCCACGTCGCCTTGAGCATAGGAGGCAGATTCCAATTGTGTTTGATTGCATCAGGTAACTTTAACAATTTCTTTAATTTTGACGCTGCCAAATGTAGGGATTTATATCGTCAGTTACCTGATGCACCGGCCCAGGTTGTTAGCAACTGTTGCACGAGCTGTAACTTTACAGATGGCGCTCAAATCGCGGGGGTCGCGGGCGGGGGGTGGGCGGCGCCGCGCCCGCGCTGCCCGGCACCCGAGCCCCCGCCGCCGCGCCACCCGCCGCGCCGCTGCCCGCCACCGCTGCAGGTACAACTACCCGCACACAATCAACTCATTACACGTTGAAGTAACACGTTTTGATACTTCATGACAGAAACTCTGAGACACTTTTTGGTGTCAACACCCAGTACTGAATCTATCTAACCTTAAACTTATGTATCAGTACAAAAACGAACCTATGGCCTCTCATTTCGCAAACACAATGTACAACTAAACCAACCAATCTATCAGCTGTCTGATTGATTACATTGCATAAAGTTTAAATTCATTTTCAAAAAAAGTACTACCCTATCTAAACATTCTCTTTTCTTTTGCAGCCAAGTAGGCGATGCGACTCGAAGACTACAAAGAATCTTAATTTATTATCGCGAGGACTGATCATATATGCAAAAGTAACGGAAAAGTGTATGTCTGGGAATGAAGTGTTTCACAGTGTAATCGATTTTAATAAATGCAGTCAGTTTTGCGGGAAGTCATATCGTGGCAAGGAATCGTGTAGAAGGAACGTTATATTGGTGTGTTAGTGTTGTATCCAGTAAAATGGAAGGTGTTAGAAGGAAATTCCCGTAAGAGAGAGAGCTCGCCTCGCGCCCGCGCGCCGGACTGCCGAGCGACTGTATCAATGGCGCTCACTACAAGCGATGTTAGGCTTTACCTGTATCATATGGATGGCAACGTCTCTACGGCACTTGTAAAATACCGAGGCTATGTAATGAAGTGTTGCATAGTATAATTATTGAGACTTTAACTTAAAGCCCATTGAATTATATTTTCGTAAAGCTTCTCACAGAATGTGTGCATTCGTGCCTATATAAATTAACGAAGTTAGATTAATATGTTTTATGTATCCAAAGGGTCATTGCACTTCCATTTTTTATTTAGAAAGCAATGACTAGACATTGTTTTAACAGCAGTCCTACTGTGACGTGTTGATTGTAGCACTAGGAAATTATATGAGGGTTGTGGACCTCGACACTGTCCTCTGTTGTACTGCTATTCACATTTACTGGTGAGGCTGGTTGAGGAGTCCCGAGCCCGTTCATGACACATGTGAATGACTTGTGTTTTATTGACTGTGGTTTTATTGTTGTAGTTAATAAAATGTATAATGTGTCGGTAGGACTGCTGGCATGGTTGTTGGCAGTGCCACTGAGAGCCTCTTAGTTTGTAATTTATAATTTTTATCAGACACTGCAAGTAGATTTGATTGGCTGCGCCGGTTTCGTTTTTTCCAGATTATGATACAGATATGAGGTCATGTTTTAACTATTCTAAATTGTCACTATGTGTCTGTGGAAAAGGGCCGTATTTTTCGCTTTGAATGGAATCATTTGTCTTGGAAGTATGTTTTATTAGTAAAGGTCCTTTTCTGATGTAAATCTGAAATAAATGTTTGACTCGATGTTTGTAAAAACCTGTAACTCAAAAACTGTACCTGGTGATTGTATTAATATGAAAATATACATTTACTACAAATCTTCCAAATGGTTATTTTATTCAATAAAAACTCATTTTAGTTGTAATTTTATTGCAAATAATTTTAAGCTCGTACATATTTTGCATTAGCTTTAAAATATAACAAATATGTAACAAAACATTTACAAAAGTAATATAGAGTTAACTTAGTTCACACTTCCTAACAATCAGTGTACATAATGTTTACGTGGCTAGAACGTAACTTATGATTTAAAATTGATTACAAATGCAATGTGTTGTAGAACACAATGTCTTGCTCACGTTACGAGTTATAGTATACGATATACGATGTTACCCGCTAGTTTATTCATAATAGATTTTTTAACCATTTTTGTATTTTCTTAAAAAATATAAAACGTTTGTTCTATACCGGAAGGTACTATTCCTACAAAAACGGAATATTTACACAACCACAATCATACTTCGGTTATTCAAACACTATGTAATAAATACGATAGTTACACATTAGTAGATCGAAAGCATTCTATACTCATTCACACAATATTCATATTCTTTGAGCCATTGCACATGATCATGTTCGGCAGTTATTTACTCCTGATACTGATATATTAAAACCTTATGAAATACCGTAAATTCCATCCTATATTTTATAATCAAGAATATTACAAAGTGTATAGATATAATCTCTTAGTGAGGTTTTATCAATAGAATATAATTAATAGGATCAAGCAAAATGTTCACATAATATTGGGTACATTGGAAACAATAAATGCAACTGAACGTGCGCGACACATTGACTGTCTTTAGCCTTACAAAGGTTAAGGAAAGTGCAAAACAATAGACGTCATAGTCATGAAATAAACTTTATGAAGTTATTTCAGTATCCGTTGTCAGCGCTTGAGTGGAAGGGTATCTTTAGATAACACCTTGACAAAAGTGCGCATTCACAAAATAAATTATGACGCATAATGAGGATAGAGTGGGATGTCTAGCCGCGCCACTCGCGAGCTGGCTGTCCGTTCTCCACGATCCACACGGAGCCGCTCTGACCTTTAGCCAGTATATCCACCAGGGACCGACCCACGTGCTCAGCGCTGAAAGTTGAAATATTCATATTTTTGATCATTTAAATAATACACGGGTGCTTATGTATGTGTTCAAATTATCCATCTACTTTTTTTATACTCACAGGAGAAGTGACTACACAGTATTGGACAAAAAGCTGAGCCATTTATCGCCTTTGCATTTTACACAAATATAGCGGCCTGCTTAATTACTTCTTCATGCTACACTTTAAAGAGCCATGGTTAAAGATTACACACTTATTTAAAAAGGTAGCCAAATGCAGTAATCATTGGTTTCGAAATTCGAACTTACCTCTGCATTTTGCAGTTGGCATTGTCCCTTTGCCATGCCGCCTCGTACTCGGATGACATGAGCTGCTTGCGGATTTCCTTCACAAGGCTCGTGTCTGTTAGTCCCGGGCACACCACCATACTCCGCACGCCAGTCAGATTCACGTGGTATTGATCCTATAGCATAAAAGACCTATTAATGTTGTTTTCTTTAAATAATTAGGTTGTAAAAATAAATTGAACCATCCCCGTTTATAAAGCAAAATCAATTAATGAAATTAAAAATAATTAATAAACTAATTAAAAATGAAATCAATTAGTTTGTACAATTGTAAATTAATTAATTATTTTCAACCAATTAATCTTGATATAATTCAGTAATAAAAATAAATCTAACGACCCCCGTGTAAAAAGCTAAATCGATAATATTAAATGACGGTGTTATTACAAAATTAAATCTAAAAAAGGTTTGCAACCTTTGTGACGCAGTCGGTTAACAAGTTGGCTATGAAACGTAAGGTCGCGGGTTCTATTGCCGCGCGCACCGTCCCAATGGTAGTGTGACTGAACCATGTGACACAAAAATGTAGCGAAGTCTGATAACTGCGACACACGATTTTATTGTGAGATACGTTTGTTTTGTCAAGTGTATTTTTTGCTTACGCAGGTATTTATCTATTATCATCCCAAACGCTTCAATTAAACGTTTACGCGTTCTGTGCTATGTTTGGCTCAAAAAAATACTTTTCGACCCAGTTTTTAACCATCAAAACATTATTTAAAAGAGGAATAAAATAAAATATCCCTTGACAACTTACTCCGTAAGCCCTGGTGAGTCCCACGATGGCGTAGTTGGTGGCAGTGTAGATGGGCGTGGAGACTTGAGGCCGCACAAACGCGGTGGAGGCAGTATTGATGATGGTCCCGCCCTGGCCGCCGCGGTCTTTGCTCATGAACCGGTACGCCAGCAGAGTGCCTCGGATTACGCCGTTCTACAAATTACATCTTGCATTACTTTTTTAATCTGTTAAAATATAAATATATTCGTCTTATTGATTAAGTGGTAGCATAGGATGTGAACCGCAAGATCCTTCTAAGTTCAGTTCTCAGGTCGGGCAAGCAATTTTGTCAGTTTTCGGTTTTAACCTTATATGAGTTGCCTTGCAGGTCTAGTATGCCCGGTATGGCGGTATCAATGTGCATATTGGCGCATTTGCATTGATTTTATACCCTTTATAAGTAAAATAAAGTGAGTTTACTAGATACCAAAAATTAAAGGCTTTCAAATCTACAGTTTTAATTCCTTGCTATTGACTGACATGTTATCGTTATAAATTAATTGTTTATTTGCGAAGTCTAAAATTTCTTCTATAAATTAAAATACATCAATACGGCATACAATTAAATGTGTAGAGAAATAAGAAATGAATAAGGGAGTCAATATAAAGCCCAAGGCACACAGTCGCGTCGCATCGCATCGCATTCACCGCATGGTATGTGCTAAAATGCACTTTATAACTATGTATGTACACAAAACCAGACAGCGCAATGCTGTCTATTCGGTTAATTTAGATAGGTACCTACTACTTTGTTTCCACAAATGTTATAAAATAAGGGATGTATTAGTTTACTACTACTTCGTCATTCAAACGCTACAGTAAATTCAATAATTTTTTGTATTGTATAGATTATTTTTCAATCTAAATATACTCGTACGTAATCTAAACCACGTAACAAAACATAGATACCGTAGTAGTCACTGGCGTATTGAACGAAAACGAAACCATAGGAGCACGTGGTGACGGGCGGGCGAACGCGAACCGCATAAAATATTATTGTTACGATTGCACTTTACTTACCAGATTAACATCGACTTCTAGTTCCCACAACCTGTCGTTCATAAACCCGGCATTGTTAATGACGATATCAACTCGGTTGAACTCCTCTATCGTCATCACAAATGCCTCTGAAAGATCACACACAGTCAAATCCTTAAAGTTGACGACGTAAGCGATTGATCTTAAAGTCATTGTTAATACACTACTGCGTTTGAATAGAAAATATGATAACATTGTAGGTACCTGCATTAGCTCCCCCACTGTTTAAAGTCTAAAAATAAAACTACAAAATGGTGGAAAGGAATTGTAAAAGGCACGAGGTAGGAGCGAGCTATTTTCGTGGTAATTGGGTGAGAAAAGGACTCATTTTCTTTAATGTACTAAGTCAAAATGTAACTCGGAAATATGGCATCGACGGATCAGTAAGTATGGAAATAGGTAGCTACGTTAGTACTTTTAGAAATTTAATAAGGAATATATTTCTACCTTATTTTTGCTTATCATGAAAGTCTTTTTTCAAATAACGATATTTACAAACAAGTATAATATTTATGCTGTTTTATGACTCATACTTCATAACCCCACGTGCCACTTAGTTTCTAATTAAGTATAAAGCATACATATTTAAGACTTATAGTCAACATTTATTAGATAGTCCTGGTATCTAATGTGACTTCATATAGCTCACCTTCAAACTGCGGATAGTCAGTGACATCCAAGCGGCAGAACAAGACATTCTTTCTGCCGTACTTTGCGCCCAACTCGTCAGCTATTTGCTCGCCGAGGTCTGAATCGATATCGCAAAGTGAAACCTATAAAGCGGTAAATGCACTCAGCCGAGACATAATCTTTTTGTTTGTTCTTAGCTTATCTAAAATATTAACAGGTACGAGTGTAGGTATATGAAATTGCATCGAAGTTCTAAACTGATAATAAAGACCATTAAATAGTACATTTCTTTTAAAATATAATTTGGTTCTCTTAATAGGTATATCACAAGTAAATAAGCGTTTGTATATATTTATAACTTAAATCAATACGATTAAAATAAATATACACTGTTATCTGCATTTAAATACTTAAATATTGAACCGAAATTAACGTAGTACATGCGGTATACAATGCAATGCAAGTTGTTCATTGGAAATATAGTATCACTGATTTGCTTGTAATTTGATTATATGTAAGTAGAGGAAGTTAAAAGGAAAACAATCGCGCCAATGACCGGGGCGCCAGTGAAAATCAATATAAATGTGTACCGGCCGGTTAAAAATACTCAACGATTCCTGATTAGTACTATGTCTACAAGATAAGAAACAAACAGTAAGATTGAACCCACTGTTACCATCACACTCCATTCAACAGTTATTTTACCTTGAACTTAAAATTACTTTGTCCCGAAACTACGCTGCACAAGACGGAAACAATTATTTTATTAGTTAGCACTCACCTTGGCTCCTTGTTTCAGTAATTCTTCACTGTACGCCAGGCCGATGCCGGCTGCGGCGCCGGTGATCAGAGCAACTTTTCCTTTTAATTCCATAATGAATTATTTTAATTTATAAAGGGAAACACCGCGCCCCAAATACGGACTGGCTGGCTTCACTACCGCCCCCGGTTTGCTTGCGATTCGATCGAGACGGGCAAAACGGGGAAGGGCGGGGCGTGGGGTGAACGGGAGAACATTTCCTCCCCAAATGCCCCCTTATAGTAAATGTACGCACGATTGCACTACACTCTCGCCTCACGTTGATTCAGTTTGTTATGTTTTGCTGCGCACTCACGAGCGAAGGACAGTGTCAGTGTATCTACTCTTTGAGTTATATGCGAATGTTGTGTGCTCACTGCTGGCTCAGTAGAACGGCTCAAGTGTTAAATTACATCATTGTCCGTGGCCATGCCTGCGTGCAACTCGGCCTACGATCTAATTATTTCGCAATTTATAAATTACCTTCGCTTTATGTATATAAAGATTATTTTAGACACTTTTGTTCAGTTATAAACAGCAAATCGCCTAGGCAAAATGCTTAATATGTTCATAATTATTCATTTTCTCGTACTGAATAGCGCCTCGTGCTAAGATTTTTCACAGAATGGGGTGTAATTCACCCAAGACATACACGTACTGTTTTTATCAGCCAGGTTCTATATCTCTGCGTACTGCTAAGCAATGAAAGAAGGCGTATATGTAACTACTAGGTAAAACGCTATGAATGGAATGGGTTCGATTCTCAGGTTGGACACTTCACTTTATTTTCGATTTGCGAATTTTTTTGAGTTACCTACTCGAGATTAGAATTTGTGGCATGGCGATTCGACTCTCGCCACTTCTTGGGAAGTACAGGCAAAATATGAGTGTCATAAGTAATAACTCTACCTACCCCCTCTGGGACAAAGGCGTGAGCAAGTGCGTGTTTATTAGATTAACAAATAAAAAGCCGTTATAAACAGTTTTTTTTATTATTTATTCGTTAATTTAAAATATTTGAGTGAGGTACAGTAAATTTTTCATTAAATTAAAGAAAATTATTTTACGCTTTTTTGATTTTTGTCTAGAAAATGAATTCTGGAAAATATCACAGATAAAGGACAACATGAAGGTGTTCCCAGCGCGGCATCGTTACACACATCTAAAACGCGACCAGCATGATTAGTCCCAGACGCGTACTGTACACAAAAATACCAAAATAAAATTTATCATAAACTACCATACAAAACTTGCAATTTCACAACAAATCCCTCGCTTAAAAACAACAATCAAAAAGTTGCATCTTGTTTTCATCGCTTTTTATCGACGCGACATTTAAAAACGGATCCTACTTACATAAAACAATAACATACAAATAATATTACCGACATGATCTGTACAATAAAATTGACCATGATTTACATTTCGTCAAACAATGTATAAAGTCTATTTACAATCAAAATATCACAGATATACGCGTGTATCACAGTTAGTTGACTTAAACGCCCGTTATTTAAAAAATGTCCGATTTATTTTAAATAAAGAATCCAAAAGAATATTTTCAATCACCATAATAGTTGGGGGTTTGGAGGCAGCGAAGGATTGGCAACGGGTGTGTTTAGATGATAAACATATTATTTTAATTTTGGTCAGGAGTGGTGAGCCTGGTCGGCCCCTGCTGCAGGAACAGCTTTCGCTAAGTAGGAGAACGAGCGAGCATTCGGCAGTCCCGCCAACACGCAAGCGCTTAGAGCTGAGCGATTCAAATTCATTGGAGCTGCGTCGTACCACTCTAATGTGTCTCCGTCGTAGCATTCTACATGCGGTATTGTTGTTGAACCTGCAAAAACAACAATTTACCCAGTTATAATGTATACTTAAACAAACTACAATTTAAGTGAAAGTTAATTAAATATACCATTGAAGCCACCAATGACGAAGATCATATCGTCCAACAGCACTGTGGCGAAATTACTCCGTGCGCTGAACATTTCGGTCACTTCCTGCCAGTCGCCGCCACGTTGTGGGTTGAACTTTTCGCCTGTGTATTGTGCAATTGTGTTACGTGACGTCATTTTCTACTAATATTAATTTTAAAATCAATATTATAATATATTATGCGCAAAATTAGAGCGATCACCACATGTCAATGTTCCATGATGGTATGGACACCGCAAACAAAATCTGAACCCGCGTATAATGAGCCACGCGAGAAATCAGTAGATTGAGAGAGAATATAATGTGATTCGTTAGGAGTGACAGAGACAAACTGAAATTACGGTGCGGTACCAATCTTTTGTGCTAGTTATTACTCATTAGAAACATTTTGTTCGCAGTATTTCCTTTTAAACTAAATGAGGCAAATACTTGGCAGTAAACACACCGGTGTTGAGCCGGCTGTAGCCGTTGAAGCCTCCGAGTGCGTACAAGCAGTCTCTATACGCGATGAGACTGACTCCCGAGCGCGGGCTGAGCATCGAGCGAATGAAGCTCCACTGGCGCGTGTCGGCGTCGAACACTTCCGCGGAACTCAACACCTCTTGCCCGTTGAAGCCACCCACTATGTATATCTGCAAGGAAAATACTATAAGCAATCTTTTCCTCCTTGAGCAGGAACAACATAATGGTTTCTTAGATTTATGCGAATGTTACACATTAAAATACACTCCTTAAACATTCATTCCTCTTCTTCGTTTAACTTTGATAAAACGACTAAAGATAACACTGTAAAACATCTTTCTACCCTTGAGGCTCCCGTTTGTACTCCATTTGTCTTCAAACAATTCGCCACTTGTGATGTTAAGAAAACTATTAATCTCATGTCATCTAACGCAATGGGTAGTGACTGTGTGAGCCGTAACATGATTCTTCCTGTCCTAGACGAAACCCTTCCTATCATCTCCCATATTCTTAACCACTCCATCTCCACTGGGATCTTTCCTACAGCCTGGAAAGAAGCCCACATTATCCCCATTCCCAAGAAATCCAACGCCTCTTTACTTACCGAATTTCGTCCCATTTCCATACTTCCTTTCCTCTCCAAAGTCCTTGAACGTTTAATCCATACTCAACTTAATGATTTCCTCTCTAAGAATAACCTTCTAAATCCTCTCCAATCCGGGTTTCGTCCTGGGCATAGTACGACTTCCACATTGACCCATATCACAGACGGCATAAGATCTGGCATGGAGGAAGGCAAGCTGACTGTCTTAGCTTTGCTGGACTTCAGCAATGCCTTTAACACCGTCGGCTATGATGTTTTACTTTCCATCCTACGTTCTCTTAACATATCTCCAATGGCTGTTGATTGGTTTCGTAGTTACCTGTATGGACGCCGGCAACGCATCCGTGTGGAGGAAAGTTTTTCCTCCTGGTGCCCCGTATCTGCTGGCGTACCTCAGGGCGGCGTGCTGTCTCCTCTTCTCTTCGCTGTATTTATTAACTCAATTACCAATCTTCTACACTCCTCCTACCACCTCTACGCTGATGATCTCCAGGTTTATACTCAAGCTCCTTTAGACAGGTTGACCGAGGCAATATTTAGTATTAATTCAGATATTCAACACATCTGTAATTGGAGTAAAGCTCATGGTTTGAAGATTAATCCATCAAAAACCCAAGTCATTGTTGTCGGCAGTCCCAGGATGATCTCGAAGCTTGATTGGACCCAAGTTCCTAGTGTATATTGTGATGGTATTACCATCCCGTACAGTGAGACCGTCCGCAATCTGGGTCTAATTATAGACAAAACATTTACCTGGGGTCCTCAGCTTCGTGAAATAAGCCGTAAGCTGTTCATATCAGCTAGGTCCTTGCGAAGGTTACGCAATTTTCTGCCCATCGCCACGAAGATTTCGCTTGCGCAAACCCTCCTTCTCCCCATTCTCGATTATGCCGATGTCAGCTATCTAGATCTCACCGAAGACCAACTTAACAAACTTGAGCGTCTTCAAAATTTCTGCATAAGATTCATATTTGGACTCCGCAAATATGATCATGTTTCTGAGTTTCGTGCTAAGCTCAAGTGGTTACCTATTCGGCTTCGTCGGAATACTCACACCCTTTCTCTTCTTTACAATATTTTGTTTAATCCTCTCACCCCCTCTTATCTTAAAGATAGATTTATTTTTCTTAATGACTCACATTCGAGGTCCCTGAGGTCGTCTGAGAACCTAAAGCTAAGAATGCCCGTGCACACCACAATATTTACGGACAACTCATTCACTGTCAAAGCAGTTCGATTATGGAACGCGCTTCCAGTTGTGGTGAGACAATCACAATCACTGTCATCATTTAAAAGGCTGGTTAAAGAACACTACCTTTCTCCTTAAACAGATATTGGTGTTGTTTCCTCCGTCTGAATCAATTGGTAATATATTATAGTATAAGTATTTATATATGTACTTGTATATTTATTTATTTATATTTTTATTTATGAGTCATAATATGTATATTATGTTTGTGTATTTATATGTTAAACTAGTATTACTTAACTTTATATCTACACTGCCCTCTCTTTTTCCTTCTCTTAAATCCATCCTATGGTTGTCTGTAAGACATTGCCTAGAGCGATAAGACCGCCACTTGTACTATTATTATTTTTGTAATTTCTGTATATTGTGTTTCATTGTTGTGTACAATAAAGACTTAATAAATTAATAAATAAATAAATAAAATACAACTAATTTTTACGGATTTTATCGCGTTTGGTTTAATTTTTACATTTTTTAACTTCCCGTCGCGTCGTTTCGATTGCTTTACAGCTTTCGTGGTCACGGGGCGGACTGAGGAAAAACATCTGAAGTGTATCACATCTTATATTATGTGTATTGAAGAATAAAAAAAATGTAGTTAGGACTGCCTGAAACTGACCCGTTCTATGCCAGCGAAATGTATTTAAAAACCAACACCCCTCTTAACTGTAAAGGATATTCGTGCCTAGTTATGGAATGTACGAGTATATATCCCGGTATATTACCGCCCAATAAAATATTAAATGATACAACTTCGAATTTGCTGCAATCGATATTAATTCGTCAAAAATAAAAATTTCGTATTTCAAAATTCTTTCTCCCCTTTAAAAAGTTAAGTTGTTCGTGTGATATATGTCATTTATAGATTAAAATAGTCTTTGCTGCTGTTTAGTATTGCCAGGAACCTACTCTGCGACAACGGAACTTACACTTACTTACTTACGGTCTAGATGAAAGACGGACGCTATAACAAGTAATTCCTCACGGCGCGGCGGCAGGAGCTTAGTTATTTCCGTATGGAGTTTCTATAATTGGTTAAGATCGACAGCAGCAAATATCTATAAGGCACCTTGATTGGTTTTCGATTCGATATAATTATGTTGGATAATATTTGAGGCTTCTACGAAAGTATATTGGTATATTGAAAATTGCGTAAAAAAATTATAACACATTCAACAATAAGAAACGCCTTTTATGGGGTAGGCAGGTATTAGAAACCACGATAGACTTTTCGGATGCACAACGACTTTGAATTTTTGCGATGACAAACATTTGTCTTGACGTGGGTTGAACCCGCGACCTTTCGAAGCCGTTTGCAGTTTATCAACCATTGTGCCACAGGAGCTGGTGTTTTTGTTTATTGTACAACGATTTGGTGTAAAAGCTACAACTTGCCAACTTACATGATTTAAAATCATACCTACACATTTTGTCATGTGTTTTGCATTAAACATATATAATTTACGAATCCAAGGCAAAAAGGGAATACATTTATTTTGTGATTATAAAAGTTAAAAAAATGTTAAAACTTGTTTAGGTTTTTTTATTCGTATTTCGTAGGTATAAACTTTGTGATCGTGCATATTATTGACCTTAGTCCTAACTACCTTGACTCTTTGTATTAGTAAAATAGGTGAAATGTAAACAACATATCAACTTACTTTCCCCCCTAAAGACGCAGCACTTGCATCGGACCTTTGCTTGTTCATCGGCGTAGTCATCTCCCACTGATTCTTGTCAGGATAATAACGCTCCACTGAAGACATTCGAGTGCGCCCATTATACCCGCCAAGAGCATAAATTAGGCCCTCTGAATAACAAAATACTAATTAAAGTAAGCAGTTATAGTCAAAAAAATTAATTAAACCACAAGTTTTTTGCTTATTATCTCTTCCACAATCAACGATGGAAACAGGTTTTAAAATCTTTGAATTTAGAAATAAAAATTGGTTAGTATTCCATTTCCGGTTCTGTGTTGCCAATTTTCATTATTATGCAAAAAAATAATCAAATAGACGATTGTAATACTAACCATGTACCACTACGCTAACATAACATCTTGCCTGATACATGCAAGCTCGTTCGTGCCATGTATTCGCTACTGGATCGTAACATCGCACAGTGTTAAAATGGTCACTACCGTCAAAGCCGCCGATCATGTAGATCAAGTTATTGAGGGTGCAGAGACCGTGATAAGCACGCGGAGTAAGGTCCATGTGGATTGACAAGAACCATCGATCTGCCCTGATAAAAAAGAACAATTTACGTGTGAATACAAGGTGCTGTAATTATTTGTTGATGAACCAAATAACGTCTAATCACTAATTTATTTACACTATAACAGGAAATTGAGTAAAGGTAGACTATTATGTCGTTACATGAACGTACCTTGTGTCATATGTTTCGACAAAACTGGTGGGACTGCCAGCACTCCAACCTCCAACCGCAAATAATATTTCAAAGGGTATCCGAGGCCTTGCCAACGGATCATTTAGGTCAGCCTCAGTGCCTGGTCGTGAATCAAGCAATGTTAGAAATACCACCGCAGGATAAAGCGCTTCTTGGCATTTCTGAAAATATTGCAGCATTAAATTGTTTGTTATTTTTCAGCACGACGTTAAGCATGGCCATTTGTTAGGTCCAAATTCTTTACTACTAACTTATGTAAAACATTGGCCTAAATTAATTGGATTATAGCAGTTTCATAGATGCAGGTTATAACAACACATGAGACTGCAAGTGTACGATATACTTGGATTAAAGGACTTCCATTATACATGGGTCACTATCATAATATCACAGAAAATCTGTACCTAATAGGGCCTCCTGTTACAAAATTATTCATTGTTTTTATACAACTTATTTCATAATGTACTTTACCTCGTCTTTATTAATGGGCTGCCATTGCAAAATTTTTGATTTAAAATATTTGTAACTGATGTGCCCAAATCTAACACACGACAAAAGTGACGGAATATATTTCCCTCTGTTTTCTAAATCATGTTCTACCCATGTTTTGACCGCTTGGAATACGATTTCTTCATTACGAACATTCAATTCATCATCCCTCAAAATATCTTCTAATTCATCATATGAGAGCGATTTAAATTCGTTACATTCTTTCAGAATTCTGCTGAAGTTCTGCCTTATAAACAACTTCCCTTTCTTTTCTAACTCACTGCAGAAATAATATCGAGCGAACTTGAATATACCAAGACAATTATGTGGTCTTAGTTCTTGTAAAAGAAATGTGCAACATAATTGAATAACTCCGACGACATCAAACTGATCTGCGTACGGCAATAAACATTCAACATTATCAGCAGTCACTGTACAAGTTCCGGTATAAGCGTAGTCAAGGATTAAGCTCATGTAATAACTCGGAACATCGACGAATATTTCTGTCTCCTCGGGCTCGCCTCTCTTCAATGAATTTACAAATATCGCTTTAAAATATGGACTAACAGCTGAAAGTATCGCCCGATGCACTCGAATAGATTTCATGTCTCTACAAACGATTATGCCATCACATAGTTGACCGTTTTGTCGCAATTCATTCCATATTGCAGGAAATTCTACCACTGAATAATTTTCGGGAAGGCACACGCATTTTCGTTTTCGTGTAACTATTTTCTTTCTACTCAGTCTGGGTTTCGCAGATGAAGGTGTACGAACGGAATTTTTATTTTTCGTAAATTTTCTATGTTTCGTGTTAAATTCCATCCCTTATGAAAAAACGGCGGTCGAAACTAATCTGTCGCGATGACAGAATTTAAGCCAGATAATTCATTTGTTTAATTCTTTGTGTCAAAGAATTTAAAATTCATGCGATTTTCATGTGGCCTAGATTCTTTATTTGTACCTATACATTGTCTGGGATATTTATGCTATGATTTACCCGTATGTTTCATGTCTTTCAGTAGTTTCATGTTTAGCATAATATAATTTTAAAATGTTCAGTAAATAATTCATTGTATAGATTTTATCAACATTTTAACATATCGATGGACCAATGACGATGGACAGACATGGATCATAGACATCAACGATCGCTATTTTTTTGGTGTTGGCAACATTGTCCAAAATAGTTCAGCTGTCAAATGTTGTTTTGTCTATAGTCTCTTTTTCTTCCGGTTGTCAAGATGGTGAGTTTCGTTGATCGGAAAATAAATTAAATCTTTGAATATCACAGTGAAACCTATAAGTGTTGAATGGTTAAAGTGGTTTTTAATTGTATTGGTGATATCAATATGTGTTCCTTGCCATATTTCAGGGTATCGACATCAATCATAAACACGACAGGAAAGTTCGGCGCACTGAAGTCAAGTCTCAGGATGTATACCTGAGATTGCTTGTAAAAGTGAGTACACACTAATTACGGCATTAAAACTAAACTTTCAGTGAGTTTACGACGGATAACATGTATAGCTAAAACTACTCCATACCTAACATAACCTCGATACTTTGTTGACAGCTATACAGATACTTGGCTAGACGCACAAATGCCAAGTTCAATCAGATCATCCTGCGGAGGTTGTTCATGAGCCGCATCAACCGGCCCCCAATCTCGCTTTCGCGTTTGGCTCGTCACATGAAGAAGCCCACTCGCGAGGGTCTGATCGCCGTTGTTGTTGGTACTGTTACCAACGATGTGAGGTTGTACACGGTGCCCAAGATGACTGTGGCCGCTCTCCACGTCACTGAGAAGGCGCGCGCTCGCATCTTGGCTGCTGGAGGTGAGTTGTTTATGTTGTGAAATAGGTTAGGAAATGTGCAAATTCGTACCTTCATTGTTGATTGGTGTACCGCCAAACTAAAGTCGAGCCAATTAAGTGTATGCTACAAGCATAATAAATAGGATTGTGATCTAAACAAGTTAGTTTTATGAGAGTGGAACAAACTTCATATGACCATACAAACAGTGTTACAGGTGTTTGTCACATTGTTATAGTGTTTTATTCACTTGTCTACAGTGCGAGCAGCCATTTATATTATTTAACTTTTGTTTGTAACCCTATTAAACCAGTATTCTAGGTGAATTAAATACTTTCAGAAAATACATTACATATTAAGTGTATAGTAACATGTAAAGAAAACCTGTTTGAGATAATATTATTTCATAAGACCTTACCACTGTCAAACATAGAAGCTATGGCATACACAATATGTTTTTTCATGTGCAATGTGTATGTGGCTAAAACAAGCCTGTTGTATTATTTTCATGCTTAATAAACCTAAGTCGCATTGATAGATAGTTCATAATTTTCACTCTGTTCAATAAGTCAATAGTGTTGATAAAATTCATTTTAATTGAACATTGCTTTTATATTTTAATAGCATTCAAAGCAATATAAATTAATATTACCTATTTAGATTCTTCAAAAACATTGTATGTAGATGGATATGATTATTATTGAAGTATATTTAGAAAAAACATACATTATTTGGGACTTCTACAGATAGACCCAGTCAAACCTACATTTCTCTTTTTGTGTCAGGGGTTAACATTATGATGCAACTTCTATAACTCAGTAATGTCTTTAAGTTTGTGTTTGCTTCTGCCCATTGAGTAAATTGAAATATTTTAATATCTGCAATCCCAACCTTTGTGGGAACTAAAATGATATGTCATTTCTTTTAATATGTTGCCTGTGGGGCAAACTCATGATTTTTTTGCAAATATGGGGGCTATCACCTCCCAGGTTTTATTTACCTAGATAGAATTGTTTCTGATCTATAAAGGTTAATTTCTCATTGTTTCGAAATGACAGCCAATGTCATACTATTTTTATTTAGCCATAAATCATACTTTTGAGGTTTGTAGAGTTTGTCTTAGTCAAGAATACATTTAGAAGCTATCATTTAGTTTTGTTTACTTTTAGAGATTTATACTTCATAACATATTCTTCTCAGGAGTAGTATGTGTGCGTGTGTGTGTGCTAAATGCAACCAATTTGTTAGTGTCTGTAACCATAATTTTTAAATAGTGCAGTGAATGTGTGTAGAATTGACTGATTAGTGATCTGTTGTAGACACCAAAGCTATTGTTTTGTGTCTACTATTAAAATCTAAAGTCTAAGATCTCATAGATATAGGTAGCATTTGTTCTAAAAATCTATATAATTTACATAGGTATATCAAAATATAACATATTAAAATCTTAGATATATTACATACATAATCGTCACACCTGTATCCCATAGGGGTGGGGTAGGCAGATACTATGGATAGACTTAATATTATGTAAAGCAATATCATGTCATGAGTGTGATAATTGTAGTACAACAGAAATATCTTTCTTTTTTGCAGGAGAGATCTTGACATTCGACCAGCTGGCCCTTCGTGCCCCGACTGGCCGCAAGACTGTGTTAGTGCAGGGCTGCCGCAACGCGCGTGAGGCTGTGCGCCACTTCGGCCCGGCTCCTGGTGCGCCTCGCTCACACACCAAGCCGTACGTGCGCACCAAGGGACACGAGCGCGCGAGACCCAGCCGTCGCTCCAATGTCTAATCTTTAATATAAGGACTACAGCCTACAGTCTGCATTATTATTTCTATGTTTCACTTTAGTATTACCTATGCCCAAAAAAATACTGCCTACTTTCACTGGACTTCTGCACCTAAGTAAAAACGAAGTAACTATGAAAATATTTTTTAATCACAAAATGTAAACATCCAAAAGTTTAAAAGCTGCTCATCATGTTGTGCAACACCAAGAACTTGTTTCAATTTTACAACTGCATCTGATTTGTGACCTGAAGATGATATTGTTGCTTTCACTGCTTTTGCATTACTGTAAAAAATATTGGACAGTTAAAATAGAATTACATTGATGAGGAACTGAAGAAATTATTATGCTAATGGTGCTTACCTTAGCCATTCTAAAACTAGAGATTTAACATGCTGATGGAGTACACCATCATTGAACTTGTCATTGCATATTGCATTCTCTATTTTGTTCATCAATGTTGGACCTGAAAATACACCAAACAATGACATGTATACAAGCCTAGGGGATACCAGGAACTATTGAAATCAGTCTGGACTTGAACAAATAAATTCACAGATTACACCAAGTGTTTGGATGAATCAAAGATTTGGTTGTCTGTAGTTGTTCTTACCATTTCTATCACAGGTTGTCAAATAGTGCATTCAGTTGTTAAATAGGACAGCTTATGTGTTTTACAAAGATTTGATATACACTTACATCTTGCAGGCAATCCTTCTGGCCATTTGCAACAGAAGTTGGATTGCTCAGTTTCTGTCAGAATACAAGCGCATGAAGAAGGGTTTTCATCACCACTGCCTATTCTTATATGTGGAACCTTTTCATCTGTTACTGGAGTTAATCTTGCCAGGCCCTTTATTATTGTGGATGCATCTGTATGAATTGTTTTTATGATAATCTGAAAAGAAAATAAAAATTTGTCATTCTTAGCTACAAACTCCACAGCTAAATATAAGTTTTGCCAGTACCCAAGGATTTCTAATGTGAGCCCTTGCAATCCTCTGCAGAGTAACTAATTAAGTCAGAAAAGTTCCCAAAAAAGTTTATTGTGGGGCCTAGGTTTTCCATAGGTTGCTGGTAGTAAAAAATAAGGTGTTACCATACTGCACCTACTGTATAAAGGGCCTGTAGGTTTGCTAAATTATAGACCTTGTATTTAATAATTGTGCTCAGATAGGATGAGGCTCTCTGCTTACAATAATAAAACAGATTACACCTAAAAAAAATGTTTAATAAACTCACATGAACTCCAACCAGGGTACAGTATAATAATGTCCTAAAAACACTTTTTGATAGCAGATTCTCCAGAGCTCTTATTGATATGCATACATCACTACCGGGTACCAAACACGCATTAGGCTCGAAAGAAGTCCCATTTATCGCTTTTGAATTTAATTTTTGTAACAAATCTTTACTTGTATACAAAGTTTCTGTGTATGCAAGTGCCCCAGCCTTTAGCATCCATGTGAAGTTTGAATGGAGATTTTCGAAAACATCATCATTCCCTGCAACAATTAAAGAGTTGTCACCTCTAGAGTAATATGTATTTCGTTACATGAACATGGAAGACTAGCGCCCGAATACTCGAATCGCCATTTAAATATTAAGTTGCACTTAACTCTCAGTAACATTCCACTTAACCAGGATTTTACATTAACCACCTTTAACCACTTAACATTGTGTAGTTAAGTGCAACATAATATTTAAGTGGCATTTGAGTATGCGGGTGTAGGTTTCTTTTATGTAAGCAGTAAATTATAAAATAAAATTACTTTCCTTATTCAACCATGAAAGAGTCAAAACATTACTGAATAATATGTCCATTCAACATGATGTAAGTAAATAATTATACTAACCTGTCAGCTGTGTAAGTGACCTAGACTGGCCAAAGTCATTTCTGCCAGTTCTTAATCTCAATGCCCTTTGAGAACAAACCTTTTGTTCATCATCAAACACAACATCAGCAAGCTGTTGAAGTTCTTTGGCTATTTTCTTAAATTGAAAAAATGATCTACTAAGTATATAAGTTCTTTGGATCCAAGTTTGTATACAAGAGTAGAAAAGGGTAGACAGAATAGAATAAATTATTTGTAAGAATGGACATGATATAGTTGATTTACTAGTTACAACAGATAGGTCAAAGAGAAGTAGGTACTTAATATTTAGCACAGATGGTCTGGGAATGATTTATTTACAACAGAAAAAACAGTCTAAAGAAAAGTAAAAGGATGCTTAACCAAACTGGTCACTGTTTATTTACTCTAAGAGACATGCAGTTTTATAATGCTGTATTAATTATGTAAAACATTTTCTTTCTTTGAACCAGGGCTGTGTGTTGGATACCAAGTCAATATTATATGAAGAAGTCAAGTGAGAGAATACTTCAGACACAATTGTAATCTCGTGAACTGTTGTATGTGTTTATCTTTGTAATTATTTTTAAACTCTTACATACATACATAAACTCACGCCTTTATCCCAGAAGGGGTAGGTAGCGGCGCCACCAGGACACCCCCATTTCGCCTTGTATGTTTCGTCCCATAATGTGATAGGGGGCGAGCCTATCGCCATATCGGGCACAAATTCCTGACTCACAATTACTTCACAAGAAACAATCTCACCAACCATTAAATACCTGCATATGTTCAGACAGTAACGGTGTTATATTCAACAGCAGCATTTTATCCTTCATGAGCACTACGATGGAGAACCAGCGCTTGAGACCCCTCGCCCGGGTATCGCGCAGTTGAAACGTCAGGCTGAGGACATGCCCTTGTGTGTCGCTGAAATATACAACTCCACCTTCTTTGTTCCAGTTTACCTGAAGATTACATAAAAATACATAAAATATATACACATTTACATCAAAGAATTTTATTAAACTCTGTATTTGTAAACAGAAAACCTTGACAGATACTGTATATGTAGCACACAAAAATTAAATAAAGCTAGTCATGGCATCCAGACCTCTAAAATCTCGTAAAACTCAAAGGTACGGTAGGTAAGATATTGTATTAAACTATGTATTATTCAAAAGTCTAGAAGCACTCACCTCACAAGTAATACTCCTGATGGCTGCCTGTCTTAGAAAAGAAGTAACATCAATATTAGGAACTGATTCCCTACTGCAGAATATCGTTCCATCGTCATCTCTCGTCAACAACACCTTTTCAGGGCCGAGCGAAGTGCACCCATTGCATTGAACATTCGCTTTGGAAGACTCAGTGGCGTTTTTTTCGTTGTCTGTAGTAAAAGTGCAAAAAATAGGCCGCGGGCCGTGTGCTTCGCAAAAGTGGCAAATGCCAACAATCGCATTCATAATGAGTTTGTTTCTACTTTGTATAAGGTAGAAATAAACAAAATTCATATAAAAAATCGTAATGAGGAAAACCATTTCTGATTCCGGAATGGAAATTTAAGTATTTTTAGCATGAACATAATTGCTTATTCTCATGTATTACTCTGTGTTTGGTAGAATGAAAAGGACAGCGATATCAGAAATATCGCTAAATAAATAAATTTTGAACTAATTTTAAACAGCTGTTATTTGACAAGTCTACTGTTTAGTGTTACTAGCATTAATATTTTTAATACTGACATGAAGAGAAAATAAAGCTGAATCGAATCTGCATGTAAAACCTAATAAAATATGGGCGTCTCAACAGAGTGGAAACAGAAAACAAAAAATGACTAGATAAATAAGTTAGCAGACAGTGAACCTATCAAAAAAATCCAGAGCAAGATCAGTGATGGTTTTGCTACAAAGCCTGCTATTACAAAGCCAAATAAAAATAATCATATTTTTATTACCTCCCACTGTTCTGTGCCCAGGATAAATATAATAAAATAAATAAAACTTACCCCACTGACATCGTTTAACCATTATCCATAACAATATATAGTAGAAAATAGAAGCCTAGAGTTCTAATTTTAATTCTAATTTTTTAAGCCAGTAAATTCACAATGCCAAAACGAAACATCATCATTAGTGTTTTTAAGGGAGTGTGATATGTATTGGGACATCGCAAAAAGAAATTAATCTTACCGAAATGTTCAAAGTATCCCACCCAAGGAACAGACCACTAGAACCACTAGATCCCGGCTTTTCGTTTTGTAAATCCCTCCAATTTTCATGTCGTTTTCTATAGGAATCCGACGCGGCGCGCGCTGCGCGGCGCTATTATTCAACTTAAATAATACTCGTGTTCTTTATATATCGTATGGAGACATTATTCTTCTAATGATTTATTTTTTGATACAACAAAATGTATTTGAACTATACATAAAGTTTAATTAATATTATAACGTCGATTTTTTTCTCCTGCTCGTAGGTACTCTGGCTATATTTTTTGTTCGTAATGTTGGTAGTATACCTATTAATGTTACCCGCTCAATGACATTTCCGTCAAAATATATAAATAAATAAATAAATGGAAATTAGTATATTCACGCTCTATTATTTTTTGTTATCTTAATTCTATATAATAATAATAAAATTAAAAGTAAAACTGGTCCTTACTTTATTATAATTAAATTCGTTCCAAAATCCGATATTTTATCTTTTCTATTATTTTTACCTAAAAAATATTCCGGAACGTTTTCGAAATTTTTAAAATTTCAGTCACATGCAACATTGAATTTGAAGTTCGAAATACGTATGTATTCGTGTATTCAAATGCGGGTAGATAATTGTTTACATAATATTTTATATGAAGTTTGTGAATAGTTTTGCCTACCCTTACCATAAAATTATTTTGCCAGCAGATCTCTTTCATACTTTGTTACCCTGGTACTTTTTCTGTGCAAATACAGTCTAATTAAAATAACAGTAGAAATTCCACTACAGAAAAGTTTATTATTTACACTAAGTAAGTAGTAGTAGAATTTAGTTTTTGGTGGTGTCTGGTGGTCCAATGCCAATCGATTATGCCCACAGATTACTTAGGATTATGCCAGCCCCACTTATTGTTTCTTCTTTCTGCTACGGGCGGCAGAAGGATCCAGAAGGAGGGGGAACACGTGTGATTGCAAACCATGCCACAGCTTAAATAGTGCGGCATCAAGAAGAAGCATGTTTACTCATATATTGTAAGAAGTTTTTTAAGATAAAAGTGACTTTTATTATGATTTTTTCTTTTATTCACCACGCTAATAATGATTTCTGTGAACATCCAAACTGCACTAGTCTCTAGCTGTTAATAGCACATTCGTATTTCGTAACAATGGTTTGAAATTGTTGATCGAAGGGTTTGAAGCGTAGACAGCAGTATTCTCTATCTTCGGTTTGAAGTAACATTTGGGAGACGCTTATTGGTCCTTCGTAGTTGGTGGGCGTGGCTTAAAATGGTAGGAGCATCATGTGTGGCCAATAGGAAGTTAGCTTCTTATTATGAATAAAAATATCTCCACCAACTTCATGTGTTCCTGGTACTTGAAAGGGGAAAACAGAATAATTTTCTACATGCATAAACTCACGCCTTAATCCCAGAAGGGGTAGGCAGACGCGCAACCAGGACACCCACATTCCGCCTTGTATTTTCCGTCCCATGATGTAATAGCGGGCGAGCCTATCGCCATATTGGGCGCATATTCCTGACTCCGGGGTGATAATGATTAGAAAAAAAAATCGAATAATTTTCTAATGTAGCCTAAACGGAAAGTTTTTCCCTACCTACTTATTACAAATAAAGAAAAATATCTTCGCCAACTTTATGCGTTCCTGGTACTTGAAAGGCGTAGACAGAGTTGAAGGGCGGAACACTGTTTAATTTTAAAATGATGAATTTGTTAATAATATCACCAATATAACAGACAGGCGATATCCCTCCGTAATTAGTGACTCATATAAGTTGCTCGTGACGTCAGTAACATTCACAACGCGGATGGCAAGGTCCACTGAAATCCAGCCACGGCATCACTTTGTTAAGTTAAATTAAAAGTATTTCTTATTTAGGATAGCGGATAGATAGGAGACTAGGGTAAATAAAAAAGTCAATTATTTTCGATTTTCAATAACTCATTTATTCAACTGTACACTGATTCACAGTTATTAACTTCCATGAAAAATCACAAGCACAGTTACCGGTACCCGGAGTATGGTTAATTTCACTGACTGCGCTATATAGTCAAACACGCGACGGCGAAATGCTATTATTAAAGTACATACACGATGCCGCGCACATACGACGTAATGTGGTAACAAATCGTATCAGCTATCACAACAAGCGACACCGTGAGGAAATAAACGAACGCGAAGAAATATACAATAAATTAATTTAATTATAAACAAATAACATGTTACTGTGCCTATCGAAAATAAAAATTGTCTAAAACTTTTGTAAGTCTACTGTACGGGGATGGTGTTTTATTTCCTAGAGACGGGTTTGTAGGCTAGTTTCCTGGATTTCATGGTGGTCCACTTGTGCCGCTTGAAGTAGTAGACGACGGCGGCGAGCATGGAGAACATGCCGAGCGCCTTGATGGACATGAGGCGGCGGTCGTCCAGCTCGGGCTCGGAGCACCAGCGCAGGAACGTGGCCACGTCCTTGGCCAGCTGCGACGCCGTCGCCGGCGTGCCGTCGCTGTACTCCGCCGCCTGCACGCACAGTCATATACAACTTATCACCTTACACTATTTATAATATAGAAACACTGTCAAACATTTGCGTCTTCAAAAACGTAGATTTTGTTTTCGTCGTAATATTGGTAGTATTGCTATATGTGAAAATTGAACTTATTATATAACTACAAATTGCTATAAATTCTGTTGGCAATCGAAATTATATTTAGTTATTACCCGTGTCATACGAGTTTGAGTGGAAATCAATAGCCCTAAACTATTTTTTTATTTAGCTTTTTCTAATAGTTTCGTGCATCTGAGACCTGTCAAATGTCAGCCAATAGGAGGACTGAAAAAGGTGGCCCAGCACCACTATTTTTATCTACATTTTTGCAGTACCAGTGCTCCCTCTATACCATAAATACTCTAAGCTTATCACTATCTATTCTATATCAGATAATTGGAAAGATAAGACAATCAGTGTTGCTTCATTATTGTACACAGTATTGTGTTTGTTCATCTGTTAATCCATATTATTTTATGTAGTGAATATTGTTTGTAAATTGATAAGACACATGATTGTGTTTACATTTTAGTTGGGTTGTCTGCATAGTAGTAATGGTGGCAATGTATACTATGTAAGCAATGTTCTTTTCCGGATTCAAGGACATTGTAGCCACCGATTTCTCGGCATTTAGAGACAACACCTAATGTCTCAGTGTGACCAGCGAAGTGCCATGCAATGCTTAAGAAGTTTCATTAGCGTTGCTCTTGTTGGTGTTGCCACTAACCATCAGGTGCGCAACCTGCACTTTACCATTGCATATAAAAAAAAAACAGATATTTTTTTTTCTCAACAGCATGGGAACTGACCTCGTCGAATAATACTTGGGCCATAGATATGGCTCCGCCGGGGAAGTAGGGGTTGTAGTTTTGTCCCTCGCGCAGCGCCACGCCGGCGGGCGCGTCCACGTAGCCCGTGAGCAGGGCGAAGATATAGTCTTCGCCACCCTTGCGTCCCGACACGATCAGGGACAGATCCGGCGGGTAGGCACCTGGAAAAACAGAAATTATTAGATGCATAAATATATTTTTCTACAAAAACCTTCATCCTTACTATTTATAGAAGTCTATGGTACTTCTGCGGTAAGTTAGTTTATAGTAATATTACCTATCTCTTAAGAATTAAAAATATGATTTATGAACATTTCAAGGCATAGTACTCGTTAGGAACGTATGTTACTTCATCATCAAGACAAAGTGATGAAGATAATTTTGACTTGTTGACTGGTAGAGAATGCCTATGGCATTAAGTCCGCCTGTATACAAATGTATATAAAGTTTAAAAATAAAAATAAAATAAATAATTTTTGCCCTTTACAGACTGTTATTTTAGAAAATGGTTAAGAGATTGTTTAGACTTAAAAGCATGAGTGATGAAAATATTCCTTTGGACTTTTTGCGTTAGTCTTTACAGGAAATAATCTTTGGGCTACAAATAATCAACAAAATGGGAGAGGACAGGGTAAAATAGAAAATAAAACCAAAGGCTGAGTGAGTGAGTGTAGGGTGAGTCTAGATGAAATACAAATATTTATAATGGTATATATGTATGTGGTGTGGAATTCACAACGAAATATCCACGTATGTTTGAAACTGAACCTGGCAGCTAATCATAAATCACAACCCTCTCTTACCGTTGTTGGCGGCTCTCGCGGCGTTCTCGTTGGGGTAAGGTGATGGGAAGTAATCCGAGAGTTTGCCCGGCCTCTCGAAGTAGTTGCCTTCCTCATCAGGGCCGTCCTTGATCATAACCTGCAAATAGTGTTACCAGTATGTTAGGTCTTGGTATCAGGTTATGCACCGTCTGCTCGTTTTCTGTGGTATTACTGGTTATACATACAGGGTATATTCAGACTGCGACCGAAAACGAAGCCAGGTAGTTCAAATAGAATATCGACTGGCTAGAATTTACGCCTATATCTTACCATTTGACACAGTTATTCTGGCCTTTTCGAAGTTTAAAATCTAACAATAAAGAATATAATAAAGTAATATGTAGTAGCCTATATTAATATATTTTTTTGTTATTCCTATGCCACGAATATAGTTTAATTGCTAAGTGCCAACTATAGACAAGACTATAATTAAAAGACGCGATAGTAATAAAGTATTGATACATTTGTATAGTAAATATTAATAGCTATGGCCGCCTACGCGTATTCAATGACGTATGTACATAATTATATCCAAAATGTTAACTCAGGTCAGGCTTTCTCTCTGACCTAAATACTGACTGAGCCAAATAATGTTCAAATTGCGATACTTCATGCAAAAACGCTTTTTTCACTATTACTGACTTGTTTTCTTTTTTGCAGCCAACATATTTCTGAATGCTGATTTATTTTAAATCTATGTCAGAAAGATTTAACCTAACCCAACATTTGAGTTTAATACTAGGCTCATGTTATTGATTTGTTAGGTTGTAAATCAAAAACTTGAAATTAAACAATGATTTCTGTTGATTCAAATTCAACGCAAATATTTCCCAGTAATCTTAAAGACAACATCATTAGTATTTGTGTAGAATGAAGAGCAATACCTCTTTTAGCCCAATACAAGATTATGTATATCATTTCACAAAGCAACTAAAGAGCTTTAGCCGAGAATAGGTATATTGCACATATGGTTATGATGACATCATTTCATTTGATTTCAACCTAGTGCTTATCAATATTAAACTGTGGTAGAGAGACGAATTTAAACAATATAGCAGATTTAATAAATATGTCCACCAACCCGTTTTAAGCCAGTATAGTGGACTAAGCCCTCTCAATAGAACTTTCATATGTAGAAGAGTTGTGTGCTCAGCAGTGAGTGTATATAGGTTGATTCAAGAAATGTTGTACAACAGGAATTTTCGAAAAACTTTGACGTCATCGTTACCTCAGCAGCTTCGGCTTTGGCTTCGTCTTCAGTATGGGTAACGTTCACCAGGTTTCTGAACGCAATGTACTGCAGCGAGTGGCATGCCTTGCACACCTGTTTGTACACTTCATAACCGCGACGGACGCTGCAATTACAACATAAATATGTATTAAGATTTAAGAAAAAACAAATTTTTTATAATACTTTCATGAATATATGTTCTTTAAACATAGTCAATTCTGTCTTTTTAAAAAATAATCTTGAATTGTATTATAAATTCAGGAAGAGCGTCAACTGACATATTCGTCACACCACAATTAGTTGTAAAATTTTAAATAGATTTAATAAGTAATAGACACTGTAGAATACCAAAGTTATGAATGTATCTACTGTAAACTCCACATTTAAACAGTATTGATTGATAACAATATTTAATTCCAGAGTTTACCAATACAACATATTGTGTTTATCTACCTATATGCAATTTTATTTTACTTACAGGCATGTCACACCTTAATACTAAGATTATGTAATCACAAACTTTAATAGTAAATTTTCACATAAAATACCAAAATGATTTGGCTAAATTGGTTTCTACATGGATGATACCAGCATTAAATACATAAGATATTTGCTTTAATAGTTATATCAATAGGCAAACACCCTAGACAAAATATTGTTGCATAATGAATTAATAGAATCAAACTAAAGTAATAAAAATCAAATCAAATCATAATTTATTTCAGAATAGAAAATTCCGTTGGTTGTTAGTGATACAATTAATTGAGAAACTTATAACTATGTTAGTAATCACATAAAATACTATTTTATTTTGCCTATTACTTGTTCCACTGACATCTTGTTGAGAGATTTCTTATTAGTGATACTATGATAACCATAGAACTATAAACTATAGCAGTAAAAATAATTGATTCCATTAAAAAATCCTGCTAATATACTCCCTACATTTGTGAAATATATACTTTATCCATTCCCACAAACTTACAGATATCAGTTGTAGCAATTGATGCAGTAAAATAAAATCTACCACCTGTCAATCCGATTATGTTACATAGTCAATTTTACAAACTGCTAGCTTATACAATAAATTAAAGCCACAAGGTGTCCAAAAATGTGACACAAAAGCTGCAATTTTATTTTCAAATATCAACAGTTATTTGATGATTTCAAATACTGAGTGTAAATAAAAACATAAAGATAGACTTTTAAAATAAGCCAGGCAGATTTAAATATTCTGGCTACTACTATTAACCACTGCAATCTTATGTAATCCACATTTGAATGAGGAATTATTAAATTTTTAACATGTTTTGCGATTGAATCTTTCTTAAATTTTGATAAATAAGGTTTTTTAAATTATATTAATGAAGTAGTAAATAAAAAAGAAATTGATATAATCATTTGGCTAATGATTGCAACATTAATCATGTTATAAGAATTACCATTAGTATAATTGGACATTAACAAATACATTAGATGACAAAGCCATTTATAATAAAAAATCATTGCTATTAGCAAATCATGTAAGTAGTATTAATTGTAAGACCAAACATTTTTTTTGTTGGTTTTTTACAGCCTGCTGGCTAGAGAATACTAAAAACTTACTTGGATATCTTACTCCAAAGTTATTTTATAGATATTAAAAAGTGTGTAATAAAGTTACCTGGCATGGTCTAGAGACTTGTACCAGCCGTCATGGCTCCAGGGCTGGTGTGGTGGATGGGCCTCGGACCCGGAAGCATTCACCGACTGTTCCAGTGCGAACAGAAGAGCTCCTACACCACCTCCCACCACACCCAGTGTGGAGAGCCACTGGAAAATATAATGCACTGTTATATAATTGAATTTAAATCTTAATTCACAATTCAATAAAATGTTATGAAATTTCACCTACAACTTATATTCATATCTAGTGCAGCACTATTTTATTAAACACTTCTTTTTATGAATACTGCAGAATTATTTGGGCTGCAACTTTATTATTAGGCACCTATCCAACATGAACTTGAAGAATGATAAAATTGTTAGTTTTCTATTTCTAATGCTTTTAATAAATCAAACAAACTATATTATTTAGAGGACTTCAAAAAGTACAAATGTGATTGTAACATTATCTTGGCGAATAATTAATTTTAATTATTTGATAATTTGGTTCCTTATCTCAGATTCAAGCAAATATAAAGAGTACATTAGTAAATATCAAAACACTGATATTGTGAAAAAATTGTGAACTTTATTTTGTAGGCCAAACTAGAAAAATCTAATATAATAATTTTATTTATATTCTTCAATAAATATCCTATCACTTACTTACACTTAATTTCTCAAATATTGTGCAATAATGGACCTATGTGAGATATTTTTTTATAATTTCTATCTCAAAAAATACTGAAGAGGACACTATTTTCAATTGTTTGGATCATGTAACCTTGTAAGTGACAAAAAATATGATGATAATGCGTGTTGAAGTAGATAATAATGCATTACTTACCATTTTCCTATTTTTTGTCCATCCTTGGGCACTGGTGGACAGCTGACAAACCTGCAAGTACGAGCACCATTATATGTCTTATGAACTTGTTACATAATGCAAAATAGGTTATCACTAGGCCTTTTATATTTTTTCCTCCGCACTAATGTGGAATATATAGCTCCCGTAATCTATACACTGACAACAATCAAGCGGCCACGTTATACTTCAACAGGAAATTTGTAAATTGATAAAATACACCCAATTTCCATGACACTTCGAACTTGAACTTAACGTCTTTAGTAACATACAAAGCACTCCTAGACTCATGTACTAGAAAGGTTGAACGTTGGTTTAGCCATTTAAGCTATTATTAGTACCTGGGGTCCAATTGTCCCATAATTTTTCAAAAGACGTGCCCCACAAATCCTACCGACGGTGGCCGCCATGATAGAAAAACGTCGCAATGAAGGATAAACCGAATGACATCTACAACCTCACTGCCACATTCAAAAAATATTGTCAGCTTTTCGTGTTATGTTCGGCACCATTTAAATGTAAAATCGTATAATAAAAAATTGACAAGATTTCGTAGATATTAGCTCAAATGACAACAGCTTTCATAGAATGACAAATTGACATAAATCATTTCAGCAATTCCTGGCCACCTAGAAAAATATTTTAAAAAATTTATTACGGCGGCTTTTTACTCTCGACCGAGTACTTTTGTTCGTTAGATCTCGCGAATAATTAATTGAATATATCACGGGCGAGAGATTTATGAATGAGAGTAGATCTTACATTTTATTTTTGCTCAGTAATAATTAGGAAATGTGAATTCCGAGAGATGTCCATAAATTGTTCTGTGTATCTTTTTAAATTCACAATAGAAAATCCGATTCATACTAATTCAGTAACTTAAATCCATGGATCACAGAAATAAATGTTACTCTGAACATGAATGATCATGATACATCTGCATGAATTTTTTTTGGAAGTAGAAGATTATAATTTGATAATAAGTGTTTACGCAAATATAATTTTTTTACGTAGTTACGTTCACAATCATATATTTTTCAAAAGCGTAAGCAAGTCCATTTGTTACCTTTTGGTTAGTTACGTATATTATGTATTATATATGTACATAGTTATACATACATATTATGTTTAGCTACTCCCACGTCCGCATCAGTTACTTAGTTTGACAGATATCTTCCGATTTCCCGCGTTTTTCATGTTTATTTGGTCATTACTTCAAAGTATTATTATTTCCATAATGCTTTTTCAATTATTTTGAGTGTAGGAAAATAGTAACATATTATGTTATTGAAGACGTTTTAACTTTATTTTTTCTTTCATGGACGTACTATATAAATAATACATCCATACTCCTGAGTATTTATCTGGGTTTAAAAAAGGAGGAGGTTCTCTATTTAACTGTATTTTTTTTTGTTTGTTACCTCATAACTTTGTACTAATATTCAAAATCGGGTCACCCAGATTTTGATTATTATTTCTTTAATTGAAAGCTGTTGCTTGTCATTTGGTCCCATAAAAATATGGTGAAGATCTGATGAATATCGTCGGACCTGGAGAGTAAAACTCCTCAAAAGTAGGACTCCAGTGTTTCTGTTCGAATTAGTTTCAATATAAACGTTAAGCTACAGTGGGGAAGAGAAGAATATAAACTTCATTACTCAATTGCTTCGACGGATTTAAACCGATTTTAGTGGTTTCTTTTATATCGGAAAAAACGTATTGACACGTTGATCGTGAAAACGTATTGAAACCAATGAGATTCTATAATCGATGGTTGATTCTTTCCATCACTTTAATATAGTTCCTTACACCATTTCTATCTAATTTTACTGGCGTCCACTTTTTATTAGTGCAAGACTAGAACATGCATGGTAACCAGCCCACAGTTTTAGCAGGCGATGGCCCACTTCTGCGAAAGGGTGATCTCACAAAAGGATAGGGTAGGGCGGATAAGGAATCTATCTGATCCCTCTCGTCGTTTGAGAAGACGTGGGAGACGCCGCGCCGGGGTGAGGATCAACCGGCAATTCCTACCCTGTGGACAGGGTGTGAATTTTAGAATTCTGCCACGGTACGGTCTGAAATTAACAGGTTGAATATAATAGGACCTATGACTATGATATTGTAATACGGATTCGGTTTGTATATATCTAAAAAACGTTTATTGTTGTTCTTTATGCGACTCAAAGAACAATTGCGTCTTTGGTGTATACGCTGTAAGCCAAACAGGAACAAAAGTTTATGGAAATGCGTCTGCAATTTATGCGAAACTATTTGAAACAGGCACAAAATCGACTAGGATAGAGAACTAGCGACGAATTCCGAGACACATCGAGGCACTCAGACTGCTCCTATTTAAATTGTTTATCAATCCTACTTGTGTCTGGCTAAGAGTGTACAGCCGGCTTTATGGTTTTCTTTTTCGTAACGTTTCTAGATGTCATTCTAAGCATCAAATACAGTCAATTTGGATTACTTTGACCATGCCTGTGATATTTTTATACACATTCTTCAAAGTTTATTCAATGATTATAGAATAAAGAGGATAGAGCATAAGGTCACGTGACAGGGGTCACTTTGGTATACAAAAATGGCGGCGGCTCCGCCCCTAAAAATAGTGATACGTTAGTACCGAATTTTCTATCGACATCGATGCATCAACAGTGGCATAAATACGACTGAAAACCTTTGAATTTACATAAATATCAGTGTATAAACTTGTATAACATTTTTAATTTTCGCTTTACTTGTCAATTGGGTATAAACAGGGGATTTTAGGATTTGACAGTTAAGTCATTAAACATTAAATCCGATAAAAATAGGTCGATGTTATGACATTTTTTCATGTATGATTTATTTCATGGGTAAGTTTTACCTGATGATTGGATTAGATTTGTGTCAAATAATACACACGTGAGATAAAATACAACTTTATTAATATCTAGAATTTGCTTACAACTTAGTTTGCGTGTATAAGACAGCCTCCGTGGCGCAGTAGGTTAGACGCCGACTGTGGAACGAGAGGCCGCGGTGTCGATCTAAAAAATATTTTTAATTTCACTTTGTTTGTCGTTCTGAATAGTATTTGTTTCTTTTTTTGAAAAAATAAATATCAAAATATTGAAAAATGATAATATCGATATGAATAATTTCGTATCGAATCCACTCATCCCTAAGCTTGTGTGTAAACAAACAATACGGTTGGTATTCATACTACTTGTATAAGTAACGCCTAGAAGACTCTAAAACTTAATCAACAAGATCCATATACAATTATAAATGATAAAAACAAACCCAAAATGTAAATTTAGACACATATTTGTTATTATTTCGTAAAAATAGTTACTAACCTATGAAAAGAATTGTTGGGGTCCTTTTTGCTTGAACTCGACTTGCATCCTTCAACACAACACTGAGGCATTTTAAAAACTTAACAATTAAACTAATAAGCAAACTTAACAAACTTAACAAACGAGATTAACAATGAATAATTCGAAATTCTTCGATTGTGCAGATTTGTTTACTCCGATTGACAGATAACGCCACAGTTTGACATTTCATCATTCATGCAGGAAACAAAAGTGGCGTCATTTTGGGCTAAGGGCGGTCTCAGTGTGGTTAGTGAACAAAATATTGCCATTTTCGAAACACAGGAGTTATTATTTGTCTCTTTCATTAAGTGACAAGTTAGCTTTGTGTAAATGAGACAGATACATAAATGTACAATTCCGCGTCGATACTCCCAACATAACTATAACTTGATATATAGAACTACATAAGTGCGTCATCCTCTTTATTCTTTAATCATTGAGTTTATTTCTGTCGTAGATACAATGATTATAGAATAAAGAGGATAGAGCATAAGGTCATGTGACACGGGTCACTTTGGTATACAAACATGGCGGCGGCTCCGCCCCTAAAAATAGTGATACGCTAGTACCGAATTTTCTATCGACACCGATGCATCAACAATGGCATAAATACGACTGACAAACTTTGAATGTACATAAATATCAGTGTATAAACTTGTATAACTTTTTTAATTTTCGCTTTACATGTCAATTGAGTATAAACAGGGGATTTTAGGATTAGACAGTAAAGTCATTCAAAATTAAATTCGATAAAAATAGTTCGATGTTTTGATATTTTATTCATACTATGATTTATTTCATGATAAGTATTACCTGATGATTGGATTGGATTTGTGTCAAATAATACACACGTGAGATAAAATACAACTTTATTAATATTTATAATTTGCTTGAGACTTCGTTTGCGTGTATAAAAATCCTCCGCCTCCGCTACAATCAAAAATACCTATCAGGACATTTAATACATATTAAATAAAATGAAATAAAATAGGTACATTTTTATTACTATTATTTGACTGAGGAAAATCATTATGAATTACTACTTAGAATTACTTAGAATTCAATCAATGAATATGAAAGTGTTGGTTAAGATAAACAATTATAATAATTAATAATAAAATATAAAACTATTTCTGTTCATTAAAAGGTTGAGAGAACATTAGACAATAGACTTCCAATAGTCAAAATTATCTAGCATGTCATCTTTGTTATTATAATGGTTTCTTAGATTTACGCGAATGTTATACATTGAAATAAAATGGTCACGAGGCGGTCCGCCCCGTGACCACGAAAGCTGTAAAGTAATCGAAACGTCGGGAAGTTAAAAAATGTAAATTTTAAACCAAATCGCGATAAAATCCGTAAAATATAGTTTTATTTCAATCTTTGTTATTGATTAACAGTTCTATTATTAATAGGATTATTAGGTAAAATATCATAGTTATTACAATTTCACTTACCGGGAATATTGTTGGGAAGCTGTTATCGTTCAGTCTTGTTATATTCAATGTTTTATTGATGCAGTCTTTTTCAAAATGTAAACAACAAATAAATGTATTTATTGGAGGGTTCCAATAGTGTCTTCCGATATTTTGTATCCATTTTGTCCTGGTCTGTATATAGGTAATCTAAAAAATATTTTTAATTTGACTTTCTTTGTCGTTCTGAATATATATATATATATATATATTCTATTATTTCTTTTTTTGAAAAATAAACATCAAAATATTTAAAAATGATAATATCGATATGAATAATTTCGTATCACATCCCTAAACTTGTGTGTAAACAAACAATACGGTTGTTATTCGTACTACTTGTATAAATAAAGCTTAGAAGAGTCTAAAACTTAATCAACAAGATCCTTAAACAATTATAAATGATAAAAACAAACCCAAAATGTAAATTTAGACACATATTTGTTATTATTTCGTAAAAACAGTTACTAACCTATGAAAAGAAATGTTGGGGTTCTTTTTGCTTGAACTCGACTCGCATCCTTTCACACAACACCGAGGCATTTTAAAAACTTTACAATTAATCTAATAAGCAAACTTAACAAACTTAAGACACGAGATTAACAATAATAAAATCGAAATTATTTGATTGTGCAGATTTGTTTACTCATAATGACAGATAACGCCACAGTTTGACATTACATGCAGGAAATAAAAATGGCGTCATTTTGGGCCAAGGGCGGTCCCAGTGTGGTTAGTGAACAAAATATTGCCATATTCGGAACAATGGAGTTATTATTTATCTCTTTCATTAAGGGACAAGTTAGCTTTGTGTAAATGAGACAGATACATAAATGTACAATTCCGCGTCGATACTCCTAACATAACTATAACTTATTATATAGTACTACATTTGTGCGTCATCCTCTTATATTCTTTAATCATTGCGTAGATAGACCAATTTATTTTGACAAGAAGTGAAAAAACCTTGACCTTAGGGCGCGATTCCAAGTCTTGCATCCAAGTTTGATGCCACATTTGCGTATATTTTTGGAATAACTAAATTATATATCCTCCTAATTTGATACAAATAAATTTACAATTTACTGTATAGTAGTTACTTCATTAATAAACAAAGTAAATAAATAAATAAAGAAATTGCTTAAAATGCTGTGCTTCCGAACGTAAGAAACGAGGAAAGAATTGTTTGAAATTCCCAGATTTAGAGGTTATAATTTATATTGTTCTGTCATTGTAATTTTTTTATTTCAATTTCCAATTTCTGAGATTTACAATGAAAGTTTAGGTATAATAAATCATTCGTACGTTATAAATGAACCCACAAATATTTAAAAAAGTATTTTGCAATGTTTTAGTTAGCCATTTGAGAAGGTATACACTTTAACCTGCATGTAAACAAATATATGTCTCGAATAAAAATAAATTAAATCTTTTTAGATTCAACATTTCTACATCGCTTAACACTGAGAAAATGAAGGTTTTCACGCAAAAAAGGAACCCAATTACTGGGAGTACAGAGTGGGACATGCAAGACGAAGATTATGATTATCACCAGGAGATCGCACGATCTGCGTTCGCCGACATGCTACACGACACTGAAAGAAACAAGAAGTATTATAGGGCTTTACAACTAGCTATTGAAAAAATGCACAATGAAGGGAAAAAAGCTAATGTTCTTGATATTGGTTGGTATTTTACTTCATAACTTTCATAATCCTTCAACAATGAGTTTAGGGAAATTTTAAAGTTTCAAATCTTAGCACAATACTATTAACTGTGTGTGAATAAAATCTATCTTTATTTTCAGGTACCGGTACTGGCCTTCTATCAATAATGGCAGCTAGATGTGGGGCAGACTCTATTGTAGCTTGTGAAGCTTTTAAACCAATGGCTGAGTGCTGCGAATTGATATTGAAGAGTAATGGAGTGGCGGACAAAATAACTCTGATACCAAAGAGGTCCACAGAACTCACTGTTGGGGAAGATGGTGATCTGAAACAGAAGGCAAATATATTGGTTACTGAAGTGTTTGATACAGAGCTTATTGGTGAAGGTAGTAATTTATTTGTCATATATTACAAAGGACAAAGAATTATAAAAACTTCATACAGTAGAATTTATGTATAAATTAAACACATATTTTTTATACATGATTACATTAAGTTATTAATAAAAGTAATAGTTTGTAATCCAAATTTAAGTATGAGCTTCTTTCATTCACACTAATTGTACCTTAAAATTATGTCTATTCTTGTCAATCTACTGTTGTTGCTGTTTATAACAAAAACAATCCAACAACACAGCTTCAAATATAATTTTTGTATTCCTTTTCTCTTAAACTTTGATTTTTATATTCCAGGTGCCTTATCAACATTCTCTCATGCTCACAAGTGCCTTTTAGAAGAAGACTGTATAGTGGTCCCGGACTCAGCAGTTATTTACGCACAAGTTGTTGAGTGCCCTAGTCTACAGAAATGGAATAAACTCAATGATTTAGTTGATGAAGACTTGGAGCTTATATTGAAGACACCGAAAAAGGTTAAATCTTAACATATTTGAAAGTATACTTCTTTCAATATTCAGTTGGTTAAAAGCATGCTGTTAAACGAGATGCCCTGTGTTCGATCCTCTCTCTGAGCTAATATTTCCGAGGCTAACAAATAGTACTTTTGGGTCTGAGTGTTGAGACTAAAATTTCTCTCATAGATTGTGACACCAATGACTTCAGACTAGGTGTACTTTTGGGTTATGTGTGTAATTATCAGGTCAATTCATTTACATTTATTATTTCTGCTATATTGATTTAATTTTTTTAGATGAAAGATTGTGCAGGTTCCGCTGCAGTGCATGACATTCAACTATCCCAGTTGCCACGTACCGATTTCCGTGAGCTCTCTGATCAGATACCAGTATTCTACTATGACTGGTCGGGCAAGACTCCCATTGACATGAAGAAAATTGTCAAACAAAAGTTCACTGTGTCGGCAACGGGAAAGGCACAGATGGTTTTTATGTGGTGGGAGCTGAATATGGACACAGAAGGTTTGCATCAGAAATTTTTATATTGAAGAACCAGTTGCTTGTTAACCTAGCAGATAAGATTATCAAATCTCTCAATGCCTAACAATTTTACTGTTAATTTGATTAGGTAATACATTTATTGAGAAAGTATTTTGTCCTTCAGCTGCTCAAAAACAATGTTATTTTTTGTTATTACAAAAATGGTCAAAATATCTTTATCACATTTCAGGTAAAATAGTTCTGAGTTGTGCTCCATGGTGGAATCATCCCAATGCAGACACATCTATAGAAAGACCACAAGATAGCATTCCATGGCGAGATCATTGGCTTCAGGCAGTTTACTACTTTCCACAAGAGATTACCCTACAGAAAAACACTGAAATGACACTAATCTCATGCCAAGATGAATACTCTTTATGGTTCTATCTGGTGAATGGAATTAAACAGCGGAACTATGAAAGACACGTTTGCGAATGTGGCGTCCACATGGTGTGGTCGAGGACCCACGTGTCATATTTAAACGATGGTAGAAGAAGCAAAAAGTTTTTAAGCAAACTCCGACAGTGTTTGTCTAAAGATTCTGTCGTTTTGGACCTCAACGGAAGCAGCTTCATGGGCCTGGCTGCTGCAAAGATGGGAGCAAAGAATGTGTACATCCTGGAAAGTTTCTCTCCTAATCTCTGTATACTGAATGACTATATCAAAGAAAACGAACTAAGTAATGTTGTGTTAATACCTGACTTGGAAAATGATATGCTACAAAACGTTACACATGTGGTGTGTGACCCTAATTACTCAAGTGCAATAATCCCATGGGATAACTTAAAAACAGCATACCTATTATACAAGATTCGGGATAAATTAAAGCCAGGAGTGGAGGTGATTCCCGAAAGTTTGTCGTTTTGGGCTATGCCTGTCCAGTTTGAAGATCTGCACAAGATAAGAGTGCCGTTGGGCAAATGTGAAGGTATCGATATGTCGATATTCGACAAGTTAGTGGAGGTAATTGTTTTTAAATGCTACATATATGTAAGGAAATACCGAGTAAAGCCCTCTTAATACCTCGTTTAGTTCCTTTGAGTCTCTTCATGAGGTCTATTGTGAGATAAGTGGAAAATATAATATACAAATAATTTTGTGAATCCATAGGAGAAAAAGCAAGATATATTTAAAACATTTAATAAAATTTTAGTCAACTACCTTATTTGACCGCCCCCTTGGCGCATTTGGTTAGACGCTGGCTTTGAAAAGAGAGGCCGTAGGTTCGATCCCTACACTGAGACAAATGTTTGTGTGATCCCAAGGTATTTGTATCGGGTCTTGGTATTAGTGATATTGAATAGTCCCCTTAGTGTGTGATACCCACGATACAAGACTGGATCTTAGTGTCTGGTCAGGGCTGTGTATGTGACTGTTGGGTGTATTTATTTATGAAGGTTTCGTTGCAGGGGTCCCGCGTGATAAGCGACTCTACGGTGGAGGCGCAACCGCTATGGGAGTATCCTTGTGTGAGTCGCGGCGAGCCTCGCAAGATATTAGAATTGGACTTGCATGCACTCACTTCGTCGTGTGTTGGCGACGGTGACTTTCCAATAATGTAAGGAATTTTCAAATAATATTTAATATGACGAACAGGAAGAATAAAGGTCACCGAAGTAGCCCAAAGTTGTAGCAAGTTGAAACAGCAGTGGGTAGGAGAACTGATGGACGAAAACTTCTCGATTGCAGGCTACGTACTGGCAAATCCACGACCTGAATAACGATATTAATTAAATTAACAACACACCCTACGGACTTTACGGACTATATACGTATGGCCTAATCTCAGGGAAATCTGCATACCATAGTAATTCGAAAGAATTTTTATGGTATGAAAAAGTCCAGCAAACCGCACCAGGCAAGCTTGGTGGCCTGACCCCTCTCAATCGTACTCTCAAATGTAGAGGAGGCCCGTGCCCTGCAGTGGGACGTGTATGAGCTGATACAGTACAGTACCCTACGTTTACAAATACTCATAGCCCAATACTAGTATACGAGTCTTGAGTCGGGAGTATCAGGAACTAGAAACACACAGGCCTAAATAAAAAAGTGATAGATCACTCATTATCATTGATTCGGGGATAAAATTGCCTCTCGTTTTGCCGGCTCTCGTATAAATGCGTTACGAAAGGTGTCAATTTAGATTTTAAAGACATAAAAAAGTATTTAAGTTACATACATAACATACACAAACTTTCACCTTTATCCCAGAAGGGGTAGGCAGAGGCGCAACCAGGACACCCACATTTCGCCTTGTATGTTCCGTCCCACGATGTGTCAGGGGGCGAACCTATCGCCATATCGGGCACATTTTCCTGACTCCGGATTGATATAATTAGTATAAAAACTTAATATCACTTTGCTCGACCTGGGATTCGAACCCGAGACTTTAGCTTTGTAGCCGTACCGTAGTACAACTACGCCAGCGAGGCAGTATTTAAGTTACTTTATGAGTATTTTTATTTTATTCAGGGAATCCGATCCTCCATCCATGGTTAATATAAACGGCTTCGCCATTTGGGCATCGTGGAAAATTGACGGGAAGGAAATAAGTAGTGGCCCTGTGACATGGCCAGTTTTCAACCAGCGAGTGGATTGGGACCGACATAGCAGACAAGGGGTACATATTATGGTAAGAACTAAGTTTATGTATCGTATAATATTTGTATAGTGAGTAAGTAACTTTTTACTGCAGATCGGATTTTATAAAAAAATAATTATGTACAATATTGTAATTAAAGAATCTAATTATGCATATAGATAATTAGACTTTGAGTTCCGGAGAACATCAATTCCCACATTTTTTATTAGGTCACTATTCACTAAGTGGTAAAGTTGCAGAGCCCGATTGGCGTGGTTCCACTGTCTTAGGCCTTAGATATATCAAAATATGTATATCCAATTCTTCTTTTGACTTTTAATGATTGATCATTAGATGGGTGAATTTAGTTGACCCTATTTATAGAATAATGTATGAATTATCTTATAATTTAATTATATTATAATATGTTTTGTTACAGAAACGCACAGTCAGTGTAAACACCGATGAACACTGGAGCGCGCAACTAACGTGCGATTTGAGCAAAGGCCATTACGGCTTCAGTCTAGGCTTGCAGTCGCAACAATTGTTTTAATTATATTTATATTCCTATTTCGATACTTTAACCAATTAAATTAAATTTATGTGATTGGTATTTTTTTTTTATTTATTCCTGTGAGTAAAAATGTATGAGTAGAGTCGATATCTATACATATATTATTATATGTAACCGATTTTTAGAATGTTTGTCTGTGCGGTTGTGCGCGATGAAGTCAGGAAGGGCTTTACTGATTTCGATGAAATTTGGTATGGAGCCAGCTGACACTCTGGATTAACAGGATTACTTTTTATCCCGAAAAATTTAGTGTAGCCGTGGGATGAGCAAGGAATTCCTATATATTTGTTACTTTTTAGACTCAAAGGGTATAGGACTATATTACATGCCTTAAGTGAGAATGAGACGGGACGGGCGGGATATAACGGGATGGGATATTTCAAATAAATTTAATTTCAAATGAAGTTCATTCATACACCGACTATGTCGTCTCAAGAAAATCTAGACCAGAAAATACTTGTGGTATAATAAAATAGGTGCGGGGATTGAACCCACGGTTTCTCGTTTCACAATTGGCGGCATAGAAGCTGTCAACAAAGAGGATAAAGACTTCTATCTCGATATTTTCTCCCGCTTTGGTATGGAGAGAAGTCGACAATTATTTGGTTTCAAGTCCTATTTATTTTCTTTCTTCGTTAATGTTTTTAGCGATGATAGACGAGCCAGTGTCCTAAAGATACTGGCCATGTTTCAATGATTGGTGTCAATTCGTTGTGTGTTTGGACGACGGAGTTACCATGGTATGCAAATGGAAAGCTTAATCTCTAAATTAACTTTTTTGGCAAGGCTTAAAATACAATACTACCTTTTCTGTTTTACGAAAATAGATAATACTTAATTGTATTGGGAAAGTTCCTTCGTTTGAAAAAAATCGTTCGTCTAGTTGAATGCGATGTAAAGCCAACATCGTTGATTTGTAACAATGATTTGCCATCTCGATTTAATTTGAATTTCTCCCTTCACAATGGCATTAGATTTGCATACTACATGATTTCAACTGTGTCGCAGGTAACAAATCATGCCGGCAACTGTTCGGTAACAGGTGAATGTTGCTTCCAACGACGTACATTTACCAAGTGATATGTTTATTATTAATTTATTAGTAGTAAAGAAATCGTGCGTTCCTATTCACAAATCTATTTATGATGTTGTAACGTTTTGACGGTGGGAAGTTGTAAGTAGTCGGCAAGCTCGGCGGTCGTAAACACCGCTGTGACATCTTTATAGGCATAAACACAGCCTTCTTCCGGATAGGGTTCGTGGAATTAGATTTATGCACTTGAGATACCGTGGCGTACGTAAGTGTTACGTGGTAATATTAATTTTATCGCGTTTAATTGCAAATTGTTTCTAAGTAAGCGAAGAGAAAATGTGATTTGAATACCTGGCAGCGTTTCTTAGTTTGCGTAACAAATGTTGTCATTAAGCTTGTTCGGCCTTTACGTGTTTAAATTTCTTATTACAATTCCAATTGCTCGAATTCTCAATATTGGGCTATAAATATTACCGGTTATAATGCAAAATGGAATAGGGCTTACACGAATAAATGTCTTAAATCATTATGCCTAGTCGTTGATTTTAAATAGAATAAGATCAAGCTTAAGTCATAAATATTATAAATTTTAAGATATACCGCGGCTAAAAAAGAATTAATAAAGCATAAAAACATAGGTATACAATAATAAGCAATAAAAATACGACATGAGTAGGCAACCTTTGCATTCGTGTGTAAACACATATTTTACTCTCATTGTGCGATCCTGTTATTTGATTCCTACAGTGCTGCTATGTTAAGTTCTTACTTTTTATCGATATAATTTTGTTCGTGACATTACACATGTCCTACCCACCGCAGAATGTTACTAAAAACTTTAATAGCGACATTATAATTCAACATTGGTCGTTGGCAACTAATGTTTTTGTCGACTATTTCACGCAAACACTCATTAGCCAGCGGCCAATGCAACTCACACGATTAATTAATTATTTATGGCTTATTAGAAAATCAGTTTAGCGAATGATCGCAGTATCTATCTGTACTGTTGTATTATGGAGATTTTATATCATATGAGTGGTAGGCATAGCCGTTTCGACGCCAATCGCATTGAAAGCCGTGTGCTGTCCGGCCGTGCGCTCCATGTTACTCGGTCAATGTTTCCATTCCATTTTCGCTGTCAATTGATGAAGTCTTTTAAAGGAAACATGTAGCTGTATTAAAAGGATGTGTAACTGAGTCACGATGCAATATTTATCGCTCAATGCTGTTGTGTTGGTGTTGTGATTAGATATGCTCCAAATATCTACTAACACTGGTTACAGCCAATGCAATTACTGCCGATAACTGCAAGTCAAAATTAACTGGACCCCCAGAGGACTTATATATAATAGTTGCTTGCTATATTTTTCGCTAACAGAAAGCATTAGGACAAGGTAACGTTTATAAAAGGTGTTTGTCTACATTTGTCCGTTAAGAAAATTAAAATTCATTAACTTCTTTAAATCGAATTAATTTTAACAAATAGCCTACTTATCGGCTGGAGCTGTATAATGTATAAGTAATTGTGTAAATCAGGTTACTAGGCGTGTAGGCTTGTGTGAAGGATAACAGATCAGTTTGTTTGTCTTGCTGCAAATAAATGTACCTACGTGTGAATACGTATCCATTCTCAAATACATTTACGTATTTGTACTTGCATAAAGTATGTACTTGGTATTTATATTACAAATTTATTTTCATAGCCCGAACAATACAGTATAAACATAGGTATTAAACACTACTGTAGTCATTTATTATGATAATAGTAATATAAGTGGATAATTTGTCTTTAACGTCGAGGCATATTCATATGTCGTAAAAGATTTCCTACAAATTCCCAGTATAAACATTACTGGACAATGGCAGTTCAAATGCATACCTACTAATAAATCTTGAAACACCTGTAAGAGGTATGGTATATTAAACAAGTAAATAGAAAATCCTTTCTCCTATGTTTGCCGTTTGCATGCACTTTATATTTCATTTAGACGCGAGGCAACTAAGTAAAAGCTTCCTCAGTAAATGTAACCGTTTGAAATATATGAGGGAAACAGCATGCCTCAGTGATTGTAACGCGCAATAAATCATTCTTAGGAATAAAATAAAAATCAATGTCACTCAAAAGGTTAGTGGATTGCATAAACGACGCTCATACATGACTGAAACGGGAAGCCGCCGTCCAAGGCATAACTTAAATCAGAAAACATTGACGGCTGATGTTGAAGGCGGATTCGACAACTGGCTATTTTATAGACTGCCCGGGCGTGTTTTGAAACGCTGGGAGCTATGAAACTGTTACTTCGTCCTTAATGAAGCCTTCCGATGTAATCGCAAGACAATTTAAGTAGCGAAAATGTTGCTAAGGTTTTGTACTTGCAATAAATCTTTAGTCAGATAAACTTTAAGCCGATTGGTAGGTACTACTAATTTCATGGGAAATATTTGACACAGCGAGTTCATATATTGACAAATATTCAAAGAAAATGATTACTAATTTAATGAAACATATTTAATTTGAGAGATTGTCCCGCTCAGTCATCTGCTACACCTATTCCTATAAGCCAGGATCGACAGTGGCACCTAAATTGTATATTGACACCGAACTTCCAAGATCGGCGAGTCCGTTAGAGACTTTGCTTGTATTTAATTCGCAACGATAATGTCTAAAAGAAAATAAATAGGAATACTTTGAGACAATCGTCATGCAAAAATACAAAACTGAAGAGGCACTTCAATACGAAGAATCGTCATTCGTTTAAAATAGCTTACTTTCAAAAACAAAACTAGGCAACACAACCGATATATTTTGCCACCATTTGGCAATTCCGTGAATTATCCAACGCTCTGATCTGCCTATGACATTTATTCGCTGTCTTTTATGGTAATACCAGTCCTCTACGCCTCAATCTTGGGTTGTTTGCTACATAAATCTTCTGGTAATGGTCTATTAGACCACTATTGTTAGCTCTGATGAAAATGAATGTACGCATTAGCGAGTGCAATGGCGGGTGCATGCGGACTGTATAAAACAGGAGGAGTTTACGAAGTAGATAAAGTCATGTTTTTGTCACGGTAACGCATAGTCGCGGACAAGAAAGTAACCGCTTTTAGACCAGGAGCAGGGTTATAATAATATTGTTATTTTTAAATTTGGATCTGTTATCAATTTGTATCTACTTTTCTTCTAAACGTTGGCTTTAAGCAATAAGACTAGATATTTTTGAAAGCTATTGTCGATGATATTGAAATATTAAGCTTAAGCTCTTAGGTCCCGACCTCCAAAACTGAAGAGCCACATAAAGAAGAATAGGAATGAAAGATTGCAGGGTTTCGTGGATAATATACAACGGGTAATTCAGATTTTAATGCCTAGTACGCACTAGGTAAAATATTATTATCACTATCTTTACGTGTAAGCAACTGTCACCCATATTAAGTATCTAAAATGTTTCATACCCGAACCTAGCATTTAAAAGTGCGTTAGCTCCTACTCTAGCATAACAAAATGCAAAACATTGCCACAGCGAGACGCAAACACACCAAAACGGCACAAGCCACGAACTAAATGTAAAAAGCCGCCTTTCCATACACACATAGCCGCAGGCAAAGAGCTCTCTTGCCCATTAATAGGACACAATTTGTCATGTACCAGGTACGACATAGTTAGTTTTTCCGGTATTCCTTATGAGGAGCAGGCGTTAAGGATGGTACTGGATAGGTGCTGGGCTTTGAATAATGCAGACGTGCGCGCCACCTGAATGTCGATGCAAGCGACAGGTTGCGCATACATTGCGCGTCCGCCCAGCGACTAATACCCCCCGCTGGTTCGACAACGGGTAATACTGCTTTTAGTTATCGGCGTTGCTTGTGCCGGCTTCACTATGAATTTGTATTTGGAACTAGAATTTTGCGTGGAGTTGTTGTTGTTGTTGTTGATGGTTACTTACAATCAGTCCAGACTTTGATAATGTAGGGTGATCTGTGCACATTGTTTTATGATATTAGGTTGTAGGACAAAAACCCAATGAAAAGTCGTATAAGTTTTCAAAACAACTGATTAACGCTAGGGTCTCATGCAGCAACTAACGACTCTCGACCTATGATGGTTAGATGTAAAAAGGTGTGAGAGAAAACAAAAGTAAGTCGGTACTTCAAATACACAATGTACAAAACTTTCAACTAATCACACAGAGATTCATATTCGTCGATCGTTTTACATTGAACATTCATGACCATCGTGAAGTTAATTTGATAAAACTTATGCTCCGTAACAACTCAATTCAATCTTCACGTATCTTCACCATATAATACAAATTAAATTTTATCTGAACACCGATAGACAGACACCGCTTTAACTATAAATAAAATACACTAGGGTAAAAAAAAATGGAAGCAACTTGTAAATTTCGTTAACAAGTTTAATAAGTGGGGAAACGGGATGTACAATTAAAAAGTGTTATAATTGAAAGATCAAAGAGGCCTAATTTTATTGTCTAACACGAAATATTAAAAAGGGTTTAGCAATTATATTTGTTTTTTTTGCACGTACCTAAGTACTAAAAACTATTTTAGTGGTTTTGTACAGTTTTTGTGTTTTTTAAAGTTTATATTTGTAATGTAAATAGAGTTGCCCGATATTTTTGTTCGCAAGTATATTATCTATGTCGGATACGTGTTCAACATTCATTGAATACCCCGTTTTTGTTCAAAATAGGTGTACGTTGATGGATAGTTAAGCAACGGGGTGCTCGTTTGAATACACTAAAAATTACTATCAACTTTCTAACGTATTCCTTATGTCGCATTAGTACGTGTCTAATGTTACCCCCCGTGTAGATTTTAACTGTTTGGTATAATTAAACACAATTTGTTTAAAACGCGTGCGGATATTAACGGACTTAACGTCTTTTAGTATTGTCTATGGGTAGAGTGGATTAAGTAATGAGACATATTGAACCTCTTTGTTTTTACAGGTTTTTAAAAATAGAACTTGGATTGCGTAATATAATTAACCAAAGAGAGACATCGATGTTACGACGGGCGGTCCTGTGACTAACCCTAACCACCGGATTGGGATCCATAGCTCCTGCTGGAACGGTGACTGGTGAGGCGAGATGTTACAATTTGTTTGGGCCTAAACTGTATCCAACGGCTAAAGAACTGTAGCTTAGATTGTACTTGAAAAGTGTTGCATGGTAATATGCGTCCATCATTTATAACTAGTGTAGTTGCATACTTAACAACAATATCGCCTTATTAAACCTATTAATGATTCAGCGGGAATTAAAATTACATTTAAAAACTAAGAAAAAATATGTCATACTTAATGTACACCTTATTTAACATCTAGAACAGAATCTAGTACTTAAGGCGGAAAATCCATAAAAGGCGTGTAACAAGTTATATAAAAGGTAATATTCATGCCGATTCAGATATCATTGAAACAGATCTAGGCAATCTTATCAATCGGCCATATGTGTTACCCAACTGTGTGGCGGGTCACGTTTTTATCATATGCACCGACCTAAAAGGTCACGGTTCCCTTTACGGACTGAGATTTGTGTTCAAAGAACAGACCCGAAGCTGGAGGAACTATTGGTGGTAAGACCCATCTCAAATGGAACAAAATTGTAAAATTTTAAGGCGTGTAGAGATGTGTGGTAGCGATGAATTAAAGTTATTTAACGTTGGTCAATATTAGAACATAAAGTATTTTATTATGGATAATTATTTTCTTGTCACAACGTCAATGATTTTTCTCGTGAATTAAGGATATTGCTGTATCAGCAATTTTGGTACAATGTATTATCTTTATATTTATTCTTGCTTATAAAGGCAACATTATTTTTTTAAATAAAACCATAATTATTGTTTAACCATCAAATTGCTCGAATACCTAATCGATTCATCAGCTTTGTTTAGCAGCGGCATTGTCTTTGACGAACCTTACTTAATGCAGTTTATATTTTCTAATCAGAGGGGCAATATGTTGTCCACCAGAACCAAGCTACGTCCCTGCCAAAAACGCTGGGCTATGTCTGAAATTTCTCAATAGCTGCTTTGCCGCGGCAGAAATCGACATAATGGCTCGTTGTGACGTGATCCAGCCGTGTTCCGATTAACCTTTGCCGTCGCTCCGGGCGCCTGACCTTATTCTACGAGATTATAAATTGAATATCGGAATAACAGCCGGGGGCTCTGTTTAGTAACATCATATGTTATGGCATTGTTAAAGATCCTCTCGAGATGCTCCGTGCTCGCATGGATTGAGTTGTGTGGATGCGGTTTTAGGTGAAGGTTTAATGTCTATGTTAACGAATGTAATCATTACAATACAGCTTGATTTGTCTGTGGTTTTAATTAAAGTTTTTTATTGTAATAAGATTTTGAGATATTTATTCCTCTCTGTTTGTGCTATTGTGGTAGTTTTTTTTAACCGGAGCTTTTATCGTCATTATTATTTTCTTTGGCTAAAAGAAGTCTACTGCTGAATTTCTCCCAAAACTCTTCCAAGGATTTCAACAGCACCATGTAGGAAAGGGTCTGCATCCAGTGACTTCCTGTAATCTTTTGTGGGTTGTTTGTCCACCTTATGTGTGTACCAATGTGAGCGATTCTCGTATTAAAATGATATCGATTATATGTATATATGGCTCTAAAATATAAATTTCAACTGACGTAGTCGCATGGATATTAAAAAATTAGTTAATGCCACCATTTTACGATCCGATCAGAATGATTTGTTTATTACACAACGAGCCATCTCATTGTTAAACCTTTTGATAATCAATATTTTAATTCACAGAATTATTAAACCAAACATCAAAATCAATATGGAGAAATAAATCATATAATAAACAACATTACTAGCGATATTGTCGTGTCGGTTTTGTAAACATGAGTTAATGGTGGCACAGGTTACGGCTGTAGGTTGCCGTTACCCATATAATACAGAGGATTTATGACGTCCCAGTATAATTGAAATATAATTACGAAACGATAGCATTAAAGATAAACAAAAGGTCAATAGAATCGATTAATATACAGGGTATATCAAGACCGCGACCGAAAACGAAGCCAGGTGGTAGTATTAGTGTTTGGATTTTTGGATTTATTTGGATGATATATAAATAGTTTTCCTAAAATAATGATGTACACCTTTTTATTTTTAAGCACGCAATGGTGCGTAAGGGTTTAAATTTGTATTTTCGCAAAAACTAGGTATTTACCACCCAAACAGGATAATTTTTAAAAATTCAAAAAAATATCTGTCACTGTTTTGTCAAAAATTTTATTTGTATCGTGTTTGTAACCACTAAAACTTGAGAGGGAGATTCTTCATAGATTTCTTCAATTCTATGAAGAAAGAACACTAAGTAACAGAATAAAAAATAAATACTGCTTAACTAAACTTAACGCTAATTTACGGCTAATCCTTAATCCGAGAATTATTTTTTACTTAGGTATATTTAAAATATGCTCGTTCTATTGCGTCACGTTCTAGTATTATTTTGCTTTTCTTAGTTCTAACGTTACCACGCTATGACATCCCCGTCACCTACAGTAATGTTGCTATGTCTAAAACCTATACGGCCATAGAAGATAACTTGAAATTAGTTTCGTTTCAATCTGATGAATGGTGTGAAAACAATTGAAATAAGCTTCATTTCAATCTAGTGAATGGTTTAAAAACGCATGCTGAAAACGAGCATTTATATTTATACGAATGTTTTGAGGAAAGTGATTCTCGGTTGTGGGCTGCTTCTTCAACTTCGTAATTATATTTATTTATTTATTTATACTCTTTATTGTACATAACAAGTTACAAAGGAATGTAATACAAATAAAAAATAAAATAGTACAATCGGTGACCATATCGCATTGAGCGATTTCTTCCTGGCAACCTTTGGATGAACTGGAATTGTTGGATTGAAAAATTGGGCTTGACGTGCAACAAGAGTACATTAACAAAAATAATACATTTATGTATATACATATACATACATACACATACATACACACATACATATACATACATACATATACCCATATTTACATATACTAATATACAATATAACAGACAATTTAAGCATAAGTTACATAATATACATACACCACCTACATATATACTAAGAAATACAAGATAATATAATATAAATAAAACATGTTCTTTTAATTAAGAAGGGATAAGTAGTGATCTTTGACTCGTGCTTTAAAAATGTTCAGTGAATTAGCAAGTCTAATATTTTGAGGTAAGGCATTCCACAACCTGGCTGCTTGAACAGAGAAAGATTTGTCTAAGAATACTGTGGTGTGGTTTGGTATATACAACTTAAGATTTTCTGATGATCTGAGGGACCTCGCATGTCTTTCACTGAGGAACTGAAATCGATCTTTAAGATATGAAGGAGAGGAGGGACAGAATAATACTTTATAAAGCAAAGAAAGTATATGAGCAAGTATATAGTAAACTTCATAGGAAATTAGAGACAATAAGTATTTGTTATCATGTGTAAATACAATACTTATTTACACAAGGACGCATCTGAGCAGATTAAAAACATCCTATTTCGATAGACTTAGTAGACTACTTTTGGTTGAATCTGGAAATGTTAAGTTCTAAAGTCTAAAGGCCTTATTCATAGACACTTTTTAAACCTATTTTAGTGATCGAATGTTTTGTCCTTTTCTTACGATTTTTGAATTCAGTTTGAGCGAAGAAGACAAAAATTGTCTATGAATAAGGCCATAAGATAAAACCCTAGCGCCAATTAGAAATATTATGAAGAATAAAAAAGAAATACTTGGTTACGGAGCAACATTACAGTGAATCCATTGTACAAATCATTAGGGTTGTTAATCACTAGAAATATCCAATAGGTATGTAACTACATGAATAATAAAGTTGTAGAATGTAGCCGCTGTGTGGGATGGGCCTGAGAATCGGGTCACTAGATAGACCGCGGTGGCGAGCAATTATCGATATATAAATCTAATATCGAAATACAATAATACCAATCGTTACTATAATCATTACGAAATTCAATTAATCAATTGATCGGCTGTTCACTCTCAATTTTACTTACCGTATTATAAGTATATGTAGGTATGTGAATCAAGATGTATTTGGATACGATTTTGATTTATTGTTGTTTATTTAGTTCGTAGCAATGTATGACAAATGTTTGTAGGAAAGTTATGTAGAACATATCTACCCACACTAAGCCAGCTCGTTGACTATGCCCTAATAACACCTCATGATTGAAATCTCGATTGTAAAGGAGACTCGCGCCCTGCAGTCGGACATATATGAGATGAATTACTATTAAAATAAGTCTAATTTGTTATTAACGAATCGGTATATTATTACGTTAATAAAGTGGAATACAGCTAACTTGATAAAATCGATTTAAGCCATAAAATTCTGTTAAATAGTGCTAATAACACGATACAGCAATGATTATAAACAGTTTCAGATATTATTGACATTTCACGTAGTTATCATAAAAGCAAACTGCTTCGGCGAAGTCGTGAAACTCTGAATATAGCATGCGGAGATATTTCGACAATTGTTCGATTGAACGGGACCTCAGATAATCAGGGAGTCGATTAAATTACAGACTGAACGTGTGTCAATACCGAGCCGATGTAGCCAACACTTAACGGAATTTACTATTTAGTAATATTTTGCGATTATAAATTGTTGAGCATTAATAAGCCCGTCTAGACAGCGGCCGTCTATTATAGATGCTGTACGAACTAATATATTAGAATTTATCAAACTGTCTATTAAATCATCGATATAATTAATAAGGCGTTTAATATTTATCGATGGCAGTTACACACGGGTAATTATTTTTATAATTGATCCACGTATGTTGTGCACATAATTAACATTGTGCTAATTTAGTCAGCGGGAAGCGTGTTGCACCTTTAGCCGTGTTGCCAACCTCATTAGCATGAGATTTAGTAGGCCAATATCAATATTTCATTGCGATTAGAGTCCAACTATAAATACCGGAGCTGAAAGGTCAGTAAACAAATTATACGCTGCTCTCACAGTCGGCAAGCTCTGTTATGAAGAGATAACACTAAATTAGCTTCAGAAAGAGAACCGCGCCGCTGACACCGGGGTTGCCCGGCTTAAAAATGAACTGAATTGTTTAATTTACGGCGGAGATAAGATTGCGATATCATTTGTACATATAATATGTTACATATTGGGCGTAGCAGGCTACTATTTTTTCTTATCTTGGTACCCTTATGGCGTGTAGGCTCGCCGTTTTATTACACCTGTTACTTGTTAGAGAAATAATACGATAGTTTGCACGATCTAAAATCGAATTATTGCTAAATTTAGATATATTTTGAGATTAATAAACATGGATTACAATTTTGGACTTAATAGTATTAATAATAATGTTAAAGCACTCTTTATCAGCAACTCCAATACATGTCATATTATTTCTATTTTTAATTACTTCGTAGGTAAACCGGTATAAAGCACAGTAATATTATGTGTGCACTTAATAAATGTTTCTTCATAAATTAAAAGTTTAATGATAAGTGTTAACGTAAAGGTAGAGTGCCGTCCTTGAAAAAGAAACATCGAAAGAAAGTTAATCTACATTCAAAAGCGCAGATAAAGTAGTTGTTTTCAGATACCTGATTACTATTCGCGTCTGCCCCGTGACCACGAAAGCTGAAAAGCAATCGAAACGTCGGGAAGTTAAAAAATGTAAAAATTAAACCAAATCGCGATAAAATCCGTAAAAATAGTTTTATTTCAATACTATTCGCAATCTAAATATTGTGTCTGAAAATGCATCGGCATTGGAAGCCGTATAAAAGCAACGTGAAATGTTATTAATAAAGTATATGGTGTCATAAAGAGACCTGGCTGAGTGCGACGTGTTGGCGGACGCCGAGCGACAAATAAATAATCATTTACAAGCAACTGGGAAACAACAAATTATTGTCGTCTCATAATTATTAATGTTGTCAGAGAATGAACGAGCCACTCTCAAACATCTAGATCAGCGGTTCTTAACATTTAGTTAGGAGGATATTGGATTTTTTTCCTACAGACCATAGGGCTAGGTAATTTTAACATTTTATTTTGTTCTTGAATGAGTTCAAATAAGGAATTAGGGAGCGGAATACATTTTGCCAAAGGCCCACATCGGAGGTATATCCAGTGGGCCATGCAGTCCAATTTGATTTTAAGTTTTGTGTTTGCTCCCTTGTTTGTTAAATATGAAAAGTTTCATTTTATCAAATTACCAATTTATTTATTATTATTTTATAAATTTAATAGTCTGAATTTAGGAAGGTATTGTCTTCATGGGTGTAAGTCTATTTCGTATAGATAGTCCTTCAAAATATCACGTAGCACATTAATAGCAGGCTCGAAGGATCATTGGCCCCTTTCTACATGTTCAGAACCACTGATCTAGATGAATCGAAGCCGCTATAGCGTCATTACCATGTTAGGCTTATTCGTGAATACCTGTATATTCTTGTATCTCATTCTGATATCTCAATACAAAGTTAGTGGATGCGATGCTCTTTGAATCAACGAAGGAATTCAACACGTTTGTGGTACTTCACTGAATAATTAAATTGCATCGAAGTATAAACGTTGTATTTTTTTATAAAAATCTTGTAACTCAGCGTAATGTGTGGAAGTTATGACTATTTCTTGCCTGTTCTTGTCTGTAATCGTTTGTAGACAACACAGCTTGCGTGTGTATCGCATAGAGTGATTTGAATATGCATGATTTCTATAATGATTACCCACATCGCTTTGCAATCTTGCATGTTGTATTACCCGAATCAATAACTCATTACAACAAAGTTGCAAATCAAATAAAATACAGCAAGAATTGTTAGTTCAACCATGACTCGCACATGGCTAGCTCAATTTAGGACTATCACTGTCCGGTAGCTCGGATTTCTTGTAGCAATAAACAATAATTTTTATCTACCAATAAAGTGTACTTTCTCGAGAAATGGTACGCAATCATATCGCGAGTAAAGCAGCCGGCAACACCTCGGTTTTTATGAGGTACAACAGTGTTACAGATGCCATAACTTAATTCACCACTTCAAAAGCATTCCGATGTTTCGTTGCTCGGAAGAAAGGTAAAATTGTTTTTGCTCGTTAAACCAATAGCATTTAAAAGGTAAATAGCCACTGATGAAGAGCTCGCCGGCCAAACGGTATCAACAGGTTTGTGTTTTTCTAAAATGACTATATTTCAAATGAGCCCCCGGGCCGGGAAGTGTAGTTATCCTCGAGCTTGTTAAATTTAAAATGTAAATAAGTTACGGAATGACAGATAAACATATTAACGGACGCTTGCGTGTGGATCCAAACGCATTGACTGAACATTGCCGCAGGGGACGCTGTTAACGAAATAAGTTAAATTTAAACTGTATCTCTCTATTGTTTATGTGAAAAATTCACTCATATGTTATTACTATTGTAACTGTCATAAATAGTCGTATTTCAAAAGTGACGTTTCTAATCGTGTGTTGCAAGACTTGATACAGGCTTGCTAACGATTAATGACGTTTTTTTCCCGGGGCATTCAAATAGTATGATAAATGTATTTGTTATATCTATAAATTAATGTCCGTCATCAATTAAAACGACATTACAATATAAATTGGTATCATTTATTAGTTATAAATAATTTCAAGTTCTTTTTTACCTATTCAAATATCCAACCCAGATAATCTAGTCACGCAAAAAATTAAACTAGTTCTTTATAAACTATGTTTTCCATGTCATTAAAATGAACTTAATAAATTCGCTCTGATAATTACATACATTCACACTCATACTTTGATAAAACAACAAAATCTACCCAGAATAATTTGGTAAATTAAGTGGCAATGACCACTTGAATCCAACACATGGATATCAACGAAAAGGCACATCGGCTTAAACCTTTCCTTGTACAAAACCGAATTATTCGAACAGAACTATGAGTATGATAATTAGAAGAGTAGATTACAGGATTCAAGAATATAATTTCACAGCACGCAAATAATCTCCGCATGGAAGTGACGTTAGATAGGTACCTGTACAAATGAATACTGGAGGATAGTATTCATCGGCTTCATACTTTACCCGAATGCTTCCTTATATTGCAAACAGTTCGGTGGCTTATCGCCTCAAATGTCTGTCGATTCGATAAGATTGCATGCTATTACAATAATTTTATTTCTATTCTAACGGAATGCTATTTGCAGTCGCCTCTAACTTGCTTTTAGTTGTCATTTTCTTTATTATGATAAGAATTGTTATTGGTTTACTTGTTTTCCGTTTTATCTCTAATTTCTTTTGTACTTTATATGCTGACTGTGGATAGGGGAGACCAGGAACGAGAGTAAGGATTTTAAATTTTCTTGTAATATCTTACAGAACTTTTTGGATTACAAAATAATAATTACTTTACATAATATTTAGGTCATTCTACTATCTATTAACACCAACTTGTTTACAACTGCTCTTACAGATTTAGAGAAAAATGTCCAAAAAAATCAATGGAATTTGTTATAATCATCCCTACCCCTTGTAAATAAAAACATAAATAAAAACATAAATTGCTATAATTTATCAATATATTTATTTTTAATTCGTCTTTTAGATCGTATACTACGCAAATCAAAATAAACATTTTTTTTAATTAGCAATAAAAATGATGTTTGGAACTTTTAGGATCGAATTTATTTTCTTCATGTGTTTGGATTTCAAACTCCTACGGCGTGTCAGTCGTTGCTACTTTTCTGTCTCATCCATTCTTTTAATAATAAAGGCGGGGTTCCAAAAGCCTAAAGTCGATACAGCATATCAGTGTAGATAACATGTTTTTCACAAATTCATTTGTTACTTTCATTCCGCCTTATTTTCTTCCCTGGTCTCCCCTATACAATCTTGCTCATATTTTGGGACTTTCAGTTTCTAATGGTTTTAGTAACAAAGCAGATAAGTGTATCCAACTATTTTCGTTTTTATTTTATCCTTTTACTTATAATGTAATAGGAAGTTTAAGTCTACTAGTCTAAGTTTTATTAAAGTCTAGTAATTATCTGATATTTAATAGTTATCACTTATCATCCTACTGTTAACTCTTATATAAAATTAACATTTGCCAGGGGGTTTGTAACACCATATTATACTTTGACGTGTATTGCGAATTGACAGCTACATTTGTAAGCCTCATAACAATTCAGCCTTCGCCTCACAAAGCTGTTAAGTATGCAGAAATTGTTAGCTGGTATCGGCAGCATCTGCGCCGTGTAGCATCATTCAAACGTTCATGAAACGTCCAATGTCATACTTATTCATCCCTATTGCACTGGCCTAACGAGTTATTTGCACAAATTCATCTATCGATCCATCTGTTAATGTGTGCCATCCATCAAGCGCTGTATCCGGATGGAATAATTAGTTGCACGGACCCTAGCCTTTCGCAATCATCGGCGCACGTATCTAAACACGGCGGACAGCTTCCTTAGTGCTTGCGATTAAAAACAGATAGCTGAGGGCAATATCATTTGTTGGTTTAGCAGCACCTTGCCCGCAGCACGGCGCCTGGACTCCGCTCCGTGGAAACTCTTGATTTGTTACGTTTTTATTGAAACATATCACATCTAATTAAACACACGATGATCGTAAACAAAAAGCTGGTTTGTTTTGTTTTATGGCGTCCGAGGCATCGCAACAACCGGCTATAAACTAAAGGTGTTTGATTCACTACGAGAGAACAGGGACAATATTTGCACCGTAAACGTGTTTGGTTTACATAATTATAATATATTCTGCAATATTTGACGTTGTATAAATATTCAGTATGCAATAATAGTAAAGTGGTGTAGCAAGATCTCTACTCAGCTACTGCATTGTTGTTAAAATATGTTAGTTATTAGTAGCGCAGAATTGCCCTGAATATATGACAAAAAGGTGGCTAAAAATAGGGGTATCAGAAATATTCAAAATATTTTTTTGTCCTTTACAAGCTTTTGATTTCCAAGTAATAGCTGCAAAGGTGGTATGTAAAAACGGTGCAAGAAACTCCCTCAGCAACACGAAATGTCATATTTTTAAAGTAATTGACAATATAATTTATTACTTTGGATATCTGCAACAGCTTTTTGCACAAGGCGATACATCAAACGACGTCTCTTAATAACAAATCAATTTTTGTTAGCTTGACTAACGGCTATTTGCGGCTGTAGTGTAATTTATTACATTATCGACATGAGCAATTTTGGTAAAAAATGTGATCAAAACTAGACACGGGAACAGAGCAAAGTGGATCTCAATATTGAGTTTAATGCCCATTTTGCTCGAGCCAAAGCCTTGCCTTCTACGACCATACTAAATCTTCAATTCGTCGAGGCCGCACCTATTGAGAAAGGCACGTGGGCGCATTTATTGTCAATTATAATAATAGGCAATAATTAGAATAGTAATAACACTATATATTGAGCTCCGTTAAAACCTTTTCTTCAACTGTCCCCAGACTATAAAACCCTAGCTAGCAAGCTACTGTCTCAATTGAAATATATCATTTGAAATTGGCCATGAATCACACGGTACGTGCCAGTGAAAAGGAATCCGGTAATTGTAAATTATCTGACGCTTCCAAATAGGCAAAATATTCACCACATTGGCCACGTCTTTAATAGGCATAGCTACGTGACAATTTTGTGAAGAAAAAGAAGTCGGCTCACATCCATTACGATGGTACTTGTAGGTTTTCTCAGGTAATTGCTGGAACACATCAGTCCACAGACGACTCGCCGTCACGTTCAGAAATCGAAGCGAATGAATTTTTTTCTTTAATTTATTTAGCGGAAATTCTCCGTATACCGTTCGTTCGATAATGGATTCCGTACAATTTTTGTGCAAACGCGCGATAATTAGCCTGTTTCGCGAGATATTGCTGATAATTTCGGTGCCATTTACTTAAATTTCCACACAAAGAAAATTTTATTTTATGATACGCGCGTTTGCTTATAAATAAGTACCAAGAATTTGACGTTTCGATAACATCGAAACACCTTTTCGAATCATTAGCTTCATTCTGTAAGACGAGTATTATGAGTCCCGTGTGGACTTTTGGAAGAATTATCGTTTATACTGTAAGGCACACAACTTTCTAGTGTTGACAGAATTAAGCTGCTCTTAATAAATAAAACACATACAGTGTTGTTGCGTTTGTCTGTTTGTTCGTTTGTCTACTTAATGAGTTGGCCGCTTCACACGTCACGGGCATTAACTTTTTTACTTTTACCAAGTGGTTTGTTCTTTTGAATTCGTCTTAAATACTTGGGAGTAAGGTTTGTTTTGGAGAGTTTATTTGCGTAGATCGTCGGCGGAGTATAATTTGTCTATTTGCGATGAAGTTTTGAGTTGATTGACTGAATAAATAGAAAGGTTATGGTGTGTGTGACCTTTGGAACGGATTTAGAGCCCTGTGGCCAGTTGTGAAATCGTTTGTTCATTTCAATGGTTCGTTGCATCAAGTATCGGCGGCGTGTTGTGGCTGGCGGCTCACACCCATCTCGGACACTGCCTTCTACAACATTCAAATATAATTGGTGTTAATTTGAATGGATATTCCATTATACCGTCACACTCGATTAGGTCTTATTCAATTATGCTGTCAGCCACAAATATTACTGTATAGTCTGTAATAAAACCGTCTGATTAGAAGATTATTTATTATAGTTATGATTATAAATATTGAGAAATACATTTTGTGGTAAATGATATCCATTCATTGCCAGTTTGTATTATTTGGATAAGATGGAAGGTTCCATTCTTTATGTATTACCAAGATACATATATGCAGTCATACCTCTGCAATTTATCGTAGAAAATCTAATAAATATTTGTATTCCCACTGATTCGTCTTCGGTGCATTGATATTTATTTTAAGTGCTAATTAATTTACAATATCCGCGTCTATTGCGGCTTGTACACAAAGAACTGTAAAGCCTCCATTTATCGATGCGCTAATGGTGTGTGAATGTGTGTGAGGAGACGAGGGGTAGGGGCGAGGTGGAAGGGCCAAGGGAAGAGATCAATTAGCCCGATGGACGCACAATACCTCCCCCTGTCCAAAAGCAATTATATTGCGCAAATTATTAAGCGCGGAGAAACTGAATGAATTACGCTTGATGTTTAGTCGCCATAAAGATAGTTTGAACACAGAAATTCACAACGCTTTTGAATTATAAGATCTGTCATAAAGATTTACTTTCTATTTCCTGAACGAAACAAGTGTCCGTTAGATGCATGAGGCGCACAACGCGGCACACAGCACACTGGTTCATTAGACGTGTACCACTCGGAGCAGGTGGATCTTTCCATTTCCTTACTCGTAACTAATTGATAACAATAATTTATTCTAATGATTTAAATAGTTACGTTCGAATGAATTATGGGTGAATTTTAATCGGTTCTATTTAAAAAAATGTTACTTGTTAGTTCTTTGCCTTATATTCTATTTTCTTATCACTTATGTGTTATATATCTACGCTGGTTGATCACTTTAATTCCCAATGAGTATAAAACGAGCCTGCTCAAATTAAAAACTTTACTATTAATTAAAATAACCAGGTCTTTACATGACAAAAGTACGTGAAATAATTGCAAGCGTTACAAAGTACAAATTCCGCGCACGTAGGCATAAAAGAGGTCTAAATTCGCGAAACCGCGTAGCCGTTGAAAAAACAGTATAATTTGCAATTGTAGGTAGGCATTAATATTAGGTATCATTGTGATTGGGACTGTGTTCCCCCATCCGCTTATAATTGGTGGGCTGACGAAGGTTTGACGCCAGCAGGCAGTTTTTACCGGAGCATACCACTCACGGCTTGATTGCAATGTCCAGTAGTCTTTTTGTGCAATTAGCAATGTTTGGCTCGCCATTTGAGTAATTATGCCCGAAAACAGGTGTAATATAATTATAATGAGGCTTTGACGGCGCTGTCGGAACACCGACGCCGGATCGCTGACATAATTAAGAGCAATTGTGATCAAACTGATTAGTTGACGGAATTCAATTGGATTTCGCATTGAATTTTAATTGTCCGTTGACTCCGAGGGTTATTGGATTATTAGTCAGGCATTTGTTAATTGGTCTTGTTAAAATCTAAGTCGTCAGCTGAATAAGAATTTTAGGTATTGTATTAATGATAGTAATGTTTGGTATAGGGACTCATTTAAATTTTCGCGTGACTAATATATGAATGGTAAGTATAAATTTTCATATCAATTTTATTTTTGCTGTTTGAAAGGCATAGAAAAATCTCTTTGGGCAACCTGTATGTTTTCCATAAATGTATGTCCAGTCCTTCAAACTAATGTAGATCCGCGTGAAGAATAAAAATTTGCTCTTCTCTATAATAGACAATATTTATCTATAGTAGACTAGGTACAACATTATGACCTCCTTCCTATTGACAGTTCATTTAACCCCATCACTAATAAACTCCATATTCACAAGTCAAATAACAAAGATACTTTATAACACCAAAGCTAGAGGCTATTAAGTTCGACACCACTTTATTTTTTGTAGGTCTACGTTGGGGCACTTTTATATTGCAATTGTGAACCTCCATATCAAAAGCAAACACTTGGTAATTGCCCGGGACCGTTAAATGAAACATAGTGGTTAAAGTTTAACGAGTTAAACAATACACGTTTGACGTGAAAATATGCAAGAGATGAGTGATACCGCCTCGCTGTCCCGTCGGTCATTAACTGGACGGATAGGGCTGCCCGCGGGCGTATAAACTTTTCACAAATATGTGAGTTATAAAATAAAAATATATCTACCTATCGGCTTCGTACAGCCTGGTGTGGAGGCAGATATTCTATTCCTCTACTCCACACAAGAAAACTATGCAATCATTAAAGATAACTGTATGTTGAAACCTTACTCTTAAATTACTCTTTATCTATTGATGAAAACTACAATTAAATCTGTAAATAAAATGATCTAGGCGTACATAGGAACAGCCGGAATCGGTCTTTTATTTTATACTATGTAAAGATAGTATTACACATACGTAGTATTTCTACCGCCAAGCAGCAATGGTTAAGCTTGCAATTTGGTTTTAAGGTGACCAGGAATTAATATACGTTATACCGAGCACTGAATAAGTAATTATTTTTTCTTAAATAATGTTTGTAATGATTCCATTAAACTAGCTATACATTTTTGCCAAAGAGTCACATTTGTTTCTTCACTTTGTTGAATATAATTATTTTTTATGATTTAGAGACAGTGTTAAAGACAGTACATAATTGCACACTTCAACTATTATAAAACATCTAAAACGGCAATTTTGCGCCGTCTAAGCGCTATTTATTCCCACTAATAAACAGTAGATAACAAGTACTAGTAATAACTTAGGGTGTTTTTCAAAGTTATCTCGCCATAGACGCGTATTAATACATCGTGATTCAATATGAACCGTGGCAGTTCATAAAAACGTTTTCTATTTAAGGTTTGGATGGCGAATATTTCAATGAATACATTAACTCGTTGGCTTAGAGTACATATTGTCTAGAGGGAACTCCATCATTGATCATACAGTTTCGTCTCCAAAAACGTAGATTTTTTTTGTTCGTAATGTTGGTAGCAATGAGTGAAAATTGAGCTAATTATTTCTGATTTTTTAAAAAAATAATCCTACAATTCCGTTGGTAACCGAAAGTATATTTAGTTATTATCTGCCTAAAAATAATTTGAGTTTGAAATTATTCGTGCGAATTCCAAGCTGTCAAATATCAGTCAGGAGGGTAGGCACCACAAAGTTTGTCTAAACTTTGAAGTTCGGGCGCTCCTTCTACTCGTAGACATTATATACTCTAAGCTCGCTGTTTATATACTCGTATTCATTAACGGGCATAATATGTTATCATCGATCTTGGTTCAAAATGCACACAATGGCGTTCTTTAGCATTCCTTGGTAAAAATGTTGGACAATGGTGGCTAAGACGGCCGTCGCAGGTGGAAGCCAGTTCACCTTTAGTTTGCACTGAGATATGGCCACGATTTTTTAAATTTATCGGTGAATTATTATAATTATTAATGCCATTATGATATGAGTAGGTAATATTCATCTATTTAAAAAAAAATTGAGTCATTGACTTATATTCTACCGATAGACGAGACACGTCAAAGAAATAAAGTGTCCCCGTATTTTAAAAGCACACAATATTACATCACTTAGGGTGGGTTGCAGAAAATCTGACGTTATTGTTAACGGTAAAGTTAACTTTAGCAGTGACAATAACAATGACCACGGGATAGAAAATTATTTTGTTGCACCATTGTCATAATTGTTATAGTTAAAGTTAAAAGAGTGACCAGTGAAATGATATGATGCGATTTTACGTCGGAATTTATCAGCGTATTTTTGTAAATTGTTTTAAAGTACAGGTTATAATTCAAATCGATACACAAATGACAATTATCAATACAGAGAACACACACAAATAACGAAAGATAACCGTGACTTTAACAATAACCGCCCGAAATTGAACGGTTAATGTTAATGTTATACGTGACGTCATTTTAACAATTGTTAATTTTATGCAACCCGAAAATTGCATAACCGTCGATTTGACGGCTGATTAGCCCTTAGTTAATGTTAAAGTAATTTTCTGCAACCCACCCTTACCTGGTATTTTATTAAAATATTGTAACTTCAAACGATTTGCTTTTGGTTTCACGGCGAAACATTCATTTATTACTTTAAAACGTATGCGTTTAAGGCGTACTGAACTGTCACTGTCACGAAGCAAACTGATTCATGTGTGGTGCATGTACCGCAAGTAGTTGGGACACATTTTTTGTACTGAATGTCTTATCTAGTGTAACATTGATATCGATGTTTTGAGTCATGAAAATGCAATTAACAGTATGCACTTAATTAGACATTGGACCCTAAGTGCAAAATCAGATTACGCATACTTTAGGATTATACAGCAATGACACATAATACGTATTTTTTTTAACGGTTTGCACATAGCAAATATGAAATGAAATGAAATTGAAGTCTTGACGTTGTCAATTTTTTTGAGGCATATTTCTAGTAGAAAGTACTTTGGTCCATAATACTTAACTTACTTTATAAGTATCATTGTTCAATTCCGCATAAATAAAACTATACACAAGCAGTTATTTCTCTTGCATCAAACATAAATTGTTAATGTCGTCACACGTATTATGTTAGCATATAATGTGCGTGTGATCTAACGAAGATAATCCCTTCACTTATCCATACAAAATAAATGAATATTTATTGATGCCTCATAGATTAGTAGAAAATTTATATTATCCATTTATCACTATAAATAATGTGTGTTTTGATGTTTATTTGATTTCTATCGCGTATCTCTTTAAACAACATAATGGTGTTTAGATTTCTCTACTGTTCTGTTAGTCCATTGGTTGATCGCCAGCTTTAGGGTTATTGCTAGTTGATTTTCTATAAAATAGAGATAAAATCAGTACTACTATTAAAATAACTAAATTAAAAGGAGTACGATATACTGTAATCCTTATTTTAACAGCATTTTTTCTATCTTTGTTGTTTTCTCTTAGGAAAATTGAACATCGGGAATCTATGACATTTATGTTCAAATATATTCAAACAATTGAGTTATTGTGGCGTGTCGTTAAATCTAAGAACGATTTTCCGTTTTCGGAATCTATCCATAAATAGCGATCCAGAGCGTTAGTTAATTTTGTATGTTGATATTTGTTTCGGGCAGATATTTTTATAGTTTATGATATTTAATTATGTGAGCCGCTAATCCGCACTACGCCAGCGTGACCCTCTCAATCGTATTCTCGATTATAGTGGAAGCCCGAGCCCTGCAGTCGGACGTATATGGACTGATACAGTACAATAAAATTATGAGAGCGATGCTGTAAACTTATCATTACCATTTATAACTCGACCCAATTACGCGCGTTCCACAGTTTTTCAGCAAACCAACGTTAAATTTCTTCCCGTTTCTTTCATCAGACATATATCAGGAGTGAGGAGACTCAATAATATTTAGCATTTCGCTTCCTCATTCATTCCATCCTTGCTGGCAAACACCTATGATTTCAAAGTGATTTTCCCATCAAATAAACTACTAGTTCAAGAAGTGCTAAGTAAAAAGAAAACATCTTAGAAAATCGCCAGATTTCAAGAGAACGGTAGTATCTTCAAGCACTCAATATAAGTACTGCTCTATGCTATTACTATGAGTGCCACTTTCCTAAAGTGCCTTAAATGTCCTATGTACGGTGTAAAAGCCGTCTGATGTTAACAAGTTCTTGTTATTGGAAAAAATGCTAAGGATACCGTTGGTTTTGACCTGAACGACCTAGCGGCTACTTTCATGTTTAGACCCATTTAGCTTCATAGCAGTAAATAACCATTGTTTTATCGTGAAATTATTGTGGGAAAGTGGTCATAAGAGGCAAAGAGAATTAATTATGGTTAATATTTATTGAAACAATATGTTCGTTTGTGTGATTCTTCTTTTGGTGGTGAAAAAGAACATATAAAGTAGATAATTATAATTAACTTAAGAATGATTGGCATAATTATTGTAAATGGTGTTATTTTTTAAGTAAAGCCTAAGATAACATATTTGTTCCTAGCGTCGTTAGTTCGTGATGAATGAGTTTTTGGGTATCATTAATTCATACCCATGGATTTTGAAACTTCTAAAGATCTGTGATCTTTAGCTATGAAATAGATTTTTTTCTATATTAAATTATTCACAATCGCCATACTACAAGCAAAATTATCATAAACGTTACAGGCACTCATGTCCTATGAAACATGTAGTTGTGATTTACTCCGCAGCGATTCATCTAAACGGACCTTAGCGTAATAGCCTGGCTGATGCTTACATAATAACAAAGTATAGGACTAAATATTTCTCGCGGATTTGTCTGTGCTTAAGATTCTCGGCAGCAGTGTTTTGTGAATAAAAGGTTTTCTTTCAAGTTACCACAAATACATTTTTCTGTTTTTTTTATGCAAGATTATTTTCATTTTCACGATCGATTAATATTTATGTTCCTATCGCTCAAGGACAGTACATATTTTCTAGATAAAAAGTACCCTATATACTTTTCTAAATCCCTGACAACATGTACGCAAAGTTTAACGAAAATCGGTTAAGTAATTGAGGCATAAAAGCGAAACCAACAAACAATCTCTCAGATTTACGAGTATAATAGGGTCATCAGCTAACATGGGTGCAGTTGATGTCATCATTACAGCGTGACTTCCTGGAGCTACCGAGTCGTGGGCCTTGTGAATGGGAGCGTGTGGGCGCGCCCGGATTGTCATTTTGGTAATTGGCTGTTGAAATGTTTGAGAAATTCCTAGAGTACCTTTCGCTTTGTAGATTTTTAAACTTTGTTTCGGAATACCTCGTTTGTTTGATTGCATAATATTTTAGAATAAATGTCGGATTGAACAAAGATTGATGTGGATTATTTGGTTGAGTTGTGTTTTTGTGGAGGAAAATTTAATCTACTAAAATAAACTAATTCAAGACAAGAGGAGAAGAGGCGGAGTGTAGGTCAAATTGGTCAGATTTAGACGGTTATTTGATTAGACCATTCTGTTACTGCTAAATAAGAAAACTAACATAGTTCCCTTACAGTTCTTCTGAATTTCGTAGCTGTGCGAAGCTTTCCATATGATTATTAGAAAACCCATTAGCGAAGCTTGCATATCCAAAAGTATAAATCTATTGCCTCTAATGGTGATCTAAATGGAAAACAATAAATTGCTATCACCTATTAATAATCCGGTTGTAAGAGTTATAACTCAACCCGCGCCCGTTCCTTATAAGCATTAACCTGTGACCGTAGGGTCGCCGGTTCGGTTCCCGTCGCATAAACCACTAACAAATTAACATAACTTTTAATGAAGTAGGATTTCGCTGAGGTTTATTATTTAGATAGCACGTTTAGTTGGTTAGTTACAGGTCCTGTTGGATTCTGACACTTTTGAATTAATTGAGACTGATACTAAATGGCGTACATTTATTTAATTTACAATAATTACCTTAAATTTAGTATTTGTGAAATATCAGTTTTAGCCGACGAATAATTATTATTAATAGTTTTTATTTGGCAATCGACAATTCAACCAAAATTCTATTTGTTTGATACACCCAAGTAAGGTTGGATTAAAATAATCAGTTGTGTGTAAGTTATAATAAATTTTACAGATACATAACAATGCCCTTCTAAATTCCAGACACATTTATACCCAACAAAAGATAACAAGAAAGTTTAAATTCTCTCCAGCCCTTACCATAAACCCGCACAATCTATATCGATTTAATACATGACAAATTATGGATTTATACAAAGGATGTAAAAGGAAACCTAAGGAATTTCGTTACAATAATAACAGTACTAAGATACCGATAAAGGCAGACGAAATATGAGAAAATTTACTTATCTCCCTAGTTTAGGGCCGCGGCAGGGCCGGCCATTTTGAACTTCCCGTACAGCCGCAAACGCAAGTGTAAAATGGCGAGGCGATAATTTCAAACAATTATTTATTGTGTTGGATGCACTTAATTCCTAACGCACCGGTGTGGTTGCCGTGGCCAATCGATAAGTTGCCATTGAACGAGATAAGTGTGCAGTAGGCGACTGTGCGTTATTATTTATGTGTTAAAGTTTCAAATAACGGATATTTAATGCGGCAACACTGTTATTGCATGGCTGTATCGGTAATGCCTACGAGTTGCGTTTTCTCTATTACTCGTCTTTCGTATAATGGTTTAATTGTCGAGTGCATGTTGCGGTATTAATGGGCGTGCTATAGTGTTTAAAAGGAATATGGATGTGAGAATAATTATTTTTATAATTACACGTCAGGAATTGAAACTGGCTGGCACTCGGCTAATTTTTATCGTGTTTTTATAGAGTAACTGTGGATGCTACGTTTTATTATGTATGTGTATTTTTATGTCGTCATATTGGTTTAGTAACACCGTATAAGTAAACCTTGTGGTTCTGTATTCGACCCTCAAGTCAGGCACTCCATTTAGTTTGGGATTTTTGGTTGGAAAAATTTCGCATAGAATTAGTACCAAGCATGGGGAGAGGATCACCCTTTATGACATTTTAAACAGAAGATAAGCACAGAGAAATGTGGTTTCCAGCTAGCCAATAGGGCATTCCTATCTCTAGTGGCATTTAAGGCTACTTTTACAGGCCGGAACGTGTATTATATTATGTCTTTTTATTTGTACAATTCGGGGATTAAAGAATGACAATAAATTAAACTTATGCGACAGTGTTAGACAATAAACGTTAAATGAAGAGATTATTCTTTTATATTTTTATACAAAAATGCTCATAATATTAAGTCCAGTGCTGTGTATATAAGGCATCTACTAGGGCCACAGGCTTATCTCTCGCCAGCCGACATAATTATCCCACAAAAATAATAACCAGACACTTATGTCGATCACCATGCTCGGTTTCCCACTATAGTGTATGTTGGTATCATGACACATATCAATATCCTAGCTAAAATAATATACTTCTTCTTCGTAGTCATGCACTCTTGACAGAGTGGTCGAAAGATATTAGTCCTACTAGTAGTAGAATGTTTGTAAGGACCACAAATATTTGTCTCTGATCTGGGTGTTCGCGAAACCGAAAAGACTCTCGTAGTTTTTGACACCCACGACTCACAAGACAAGGGATCACAAGACTCGATCTTAGTGTGGGGTCAGGAATATGTATGTGACTATTGGGTGTTTATATAATACTTTATGCAGTTTGAGACGGATTTATGCAATCCTATATAAACTCACGCTTTTTTCCCAGAAGGGGCAGGCAGGATAGCATCCTATATTTCCGAATAAAGGTTTTTATGCTCGTAGGTTATTGTGGCAACGATCACTGTGAATGTGCGATGTTTGCAACGAGGATCATTCAATCGGTTTTTGTAAAATATTTGCTTAAGTGGTTAGTCTTTTTCCGATGAGACAAATTGGTATCCTATACGAATTTTCGAATATTCTTTTTGCTTGAGCTTGAGCCTTGTCAACGAGGGATGTTAAATCGGTTTTTGTACAATGTGCTAAGTGGTTAATCTTTTTCCTACGACAGTACGTAAGATCCGATGTACAGTATTTCAAGTGGAATAACGGGCTCACACAATGGTCGGTTGCCGCAGGTGAAAGAGCATGTAGTAAATATGGCTTCTTTACCTAGTTAGAGAAACTGGTCCCCGCGTTCGTGCTACATTATACATTCGCGGATTACTGAACGTATCCCTTTTCATTTGACAAACTGCGAACTTTGTTTGGCAATTTGTGTATGGGCAATGATATCGGGTGTATCACAAATGGAGCCGATTAAAAAAAAAACATTCAGTTTTATGGGACCAATGTCATAAAATAATCTTAAATACTGGTTATTTTACTGTTTATTTTGTTTAACTAACATGTATTTGTGAATACTTTATTTTATTACAAGAAGAATAAAACAAGACTATTCATATATAAGACTAAATGATTGGTTATATTTTCAATTTGAGCTAGCATAAAATACTAATACGCAATAGACAATCAAGTCATTTTATAGGAAGTGCGTCCATAAATCACTTCCTTTATAGGTGGCTATTGCTGACATCCGTCAAGGCACCGTCGTATTCTATATTTAAATAATCAAACCGTCAGCCAGGTGCATTAACTCGTTTTTCTTTATTTGAAAAATAAATGGTTTACTAGCCTAGTCATATTTTATTAAAGATTTTTTATTGTAAAAAAAAGTTCGTAGGGATGTCATGGGAGATCAACAGTGGAATCGAAGCAAATATGGAGCTTTTTTAGATATATTATGATGATGGTGTGGCTAATATTGTGAAACAAACGTAGACCGCATAGCTTTGTCTCTATCACATAGGGGTTTTTTTTTTGTGCCGTATTGGCTTCGCACGGTTTAGGCATATAGCCAGACCTCAAGTAATAATTTTTGCCAAATTACCCAATTTTGGCGAAAGTGGTCAAACATACTTGATCGTCCGGCATTGTCCGACAGTCGGTCCGTCGGAACTGTAGAATCCTTTATGTCGTGCTTTAGTAAGGCGAAGGCAACCTTACCAAAACTTTTGATAGAGTCCGGCGAGAAAATCAAATTAATCACAAAAATCACTCTTGTTTAACCTCCACTTCACTGGTCCACCTTTACAGAACTATATTGAATAAAATGCCTTCTACTTTATGCAACAATACTCCAAAATGCAATAAATTAATGAAAATAAAACGAGAGCTATATGTAATTCTTACGATTTTCCCGTCAAACTCCACATATCGGGGTTGTAATTTATTTGATAGTTACATAGGAGTGCAGTCTTTGTTCTTTATCTATGGACCCAATTATCATCATATTTTTATTATTTAAGTATACAAGTATTATTTGATAATTAGCGAAACGATTTCATAATTGTATTTAAAAATGTAATACACAACATAAAAATGATTGAAATTTTCGATACCACACACGCAAATGTAAAATTCAATTACAATAAATAAATGTAAATTAAATTTGGACGCGTTCCGGAAGAAATGGGTGTCTCAGTCAATAAACGCTGTGCAGCCGAATAGCGTTGGATACTTAAAAGCGTTGCCTGCCCGTCTGATTCCTTATAGGCGTTTAATTAATTGACAGTCCCACGACAAGCAGCCCGCATAATGCGACAGGATACGTAACGTCGTCTGGACTGTTTAGTAGCTAATCGTATAAAATATACTAGTTTGTCATTCCCGGCGCATATACTATCGGTAGTCGCTACCGCAATTGCTATGGCCATATAATTTCTATTCTATTACACGCGTGAAAACCACCATAATGACCACTGAGCTGTTATCGCGTTTTCAACTTTATCACGGGTGTGTAAAGTTTCAAATTGAGGTTAGAGTGTAAAACATGTGACGTTGTGTGAACATGTGACGTTTGACTGCGTTTGCGCACCTGCAGTGCTTGACTGATCGTAGGGACGTGCGGAAACTTATTATTCGTGATGTTTTAATGAAGTGATCCTATTTTATAGTATGTACAAAGTATGGAATTAAATTCTTGTTCGTACCGCGACACGCGTGACACCTGCCTCTGAAGCCACCGACGAAATATGAAACAATAAAAAACATATTATAACTCGACATTTCGCGAATTAAACCGTATGCAATTTAATACTGATATACACCGTACGGACATTAAGCGGTTATTGTGTAGAACAACTATTTCAATAAAAAAAGTGAAAATTCAAATACTGATGTGTGATAATTAATTATAAAGTGCATATTCATGTATTGGTTTACCCGCTGCTTTATTACATGTTAAAAGGCGAGGGAAAATATGCTGCATAATGGAGGCTTGACATTTCACAGCGCTTCTAATGTGTATATCATTCATGTCCGATATGCATTCTGCAACATTAGATTGCTTCGACCGATTAAAGTTTTATTCCTTGTTATTCAAATGTCGTAAGTGTACACGATAATATACGATCCAAGTCATTCGCGATAAACAACTCCGCAATTCCATAACCATTAAAAAATTTCGTTATCACTCAGAATTCATTCGATTTTAAATGCAATCGATTTTGTGTCAGGCTCTTACCGTAGATGGCATAAAGAGATTACTTATCGATAAAAGGTAAAATTACGATGATATTACAATATCGTCACAATCTAATGCAAAAAATATAAGGTTTTTAAGTAGGCCGTTTGCATTACACCTTGCGAGCGCCGCGAGGTGTGCTGCTATAGGACAAAGAAAGTTTCCGGTGCGCGCGCGCATGTCCACTGCCCATCTTTATGCATGAGCCTTATCAATTTGTTGGCAAACCGCACGCATATAATTTAAACATCCACAAACTTACCTGTGCGTTCGACAGCCCTATTCCTGTGTCTACGTATTCGCGTTTTGAACAGTTACGTCGAGTGAAGGATTTTGACAACCGCATCGGCAAGTTTGCGCGCTCATAATACAGGGTTGCCACTACGCAATTACGCGAATATTATTAACATGTGATGTGTAAAGCCGGTAAGCCGTTGTATTATAAATTGTTTTTGAAGCATTTAAAATATTTTTAATCAACCACTGGCTTGGATCAAAACGTTGTTGTGTTTTATTTATGCACTCACGAGGGAAAATATTTACGTGTGTTTTTCAGAGCAGAATTGTTAACATTATTTATTAAGTATATTTCAGTGATTTAAGAACTGTTTCGTGTAGACTTTAATAAGTTCAACGGTCTTTGTTATCCAAACATTGATGGTGGCTTTGTTTCTGAATGCATATAATCGGATTAAAGGATAAAACCACATAATTTGGTAGACGTTTAATATGAAGTGGCATTTAATTTCGAGGAGCACGACTTACGGCTGACCTTTGACGGGTCTAGCTGCCGTACGTCCCAATATCGTAAGTTGTCATTTTAATAATTCGTGTTGCGTGTTTCATTCAGCTAATTTAATATCTTTTGTTAATTGAATTTTGCGTGTTATAGCAGTAAGAACAAATTCAATTATGCTTATTTAATTGTGAAATGTTTATTTAAATTGTCCAGCCTCTAAACAAATATTTATAGAGCATATAAGTATAAATATACAAATAAATAAATCTATAAATACACCCAACAGTCACATACATAGTCCTGATCCCACATTAAGACCAATTAATTCTTGTGTTGTGGGTATCAGAAACTACGAGACTTTTCGGTTTCACAAACACCCAGATCCGAGACGAATACTTGTGCCCACAAACATTTCTCTCAGTGCGGGGATCGAACCCGCGGCCTCTCGTTTCACAGACGGCGTCTAATCAACTGCGCCACGGAGGCTGTCTAAGTTAGAACCGACCCTGCAATCTTTGAAAACCTGTCTCCAACGCGATGTCAATTAATTATTTAAAATGTTTCCGTTAGAATATTTTGAAGATATATAGGACTGACCTCTGTCAGGTGTTTGACCCTGGAGTGATGCTGACACCATACTCTTGTAAAATCGCCATCGAAAACCCTCAAGTAGTGTTTTTTCACATATTTCTAGTTCATTGCGCTACAAACTAAATTACCGGTCTCTTAATAAAATTTTAATAAATCGAGTAACTTCTGTAAACCGCTTCGAATCATCCTGCCCAATATAATATATTATAATCACAAATGTTTTCTGAAAAATCTTACTCTCTTTCTTTCTCTCTCTTCAGCCACAGGAAGCCCATTGCTGAACATGGATCTCCACATAGACCTGTTGGAAGCGGCCTGCGTCCAGCGACTTCCTGCGACCCTAACCAGGTCGTCCGACTTGTGGGTGGGCGTCCGACACATCGCTTGCTTGTACGTTAAAATATTATACAGGGTATATCAAGACTGCGACCGAAAACGAAGCCACTTAGTATTAGTGACTTCAGAAACAATGCAAGTAAAAATTTCGCAAAAAAAATCGACAACTTTTTTTTTTGTATTTTTTTACTTATCCTATTTGGGTGATAAATACATAGTTTTCCTAAAATAATGATGTAGGCCATCTTATTTTAAAACACTCAATGGTACGTAAGGGTTTAATTTAGTATTTTCGCAAAAACTAGGTATTTACCACCCAAACACGATGATTTTTTAAAAATTGTAAAAAAAATCTGTCACTGTTTTGGCGAAATTTTTATTTGCATCGTATTTGTAACCACTAAAACTACCACCTGGCTTCGTTTTCCTATATTGAACGCAGGCAATGCACTCATTACTGACAGCTAATAGCATCTCAGAGCTCTCTGCAACTTATTTGGTGTGAAATGGAAACGATTTGACGCGAGTAAGATTTATGACCGACGATAATGACGTTCTACATAGTTGGTATAATTGTTTGTCGGCGACCACGTTTAAGCTTGTTTGGCAGATGCAATTACGCTAGTGAATCTTCATGTGTGGTTACCTGTTGGGCGATTGGCGTGATGTTGATTTTGTGTTCGTATTCTGGACTATTTATTGGTAATTGAGATGAAAAGTTGGTACAATAAAATTGGAGTATGTAGATGCTTGGTTTTTAACTTTAGAATCTGAGGATCTGAATGTGGATCAAAAATCCTTTGTTGTTTTTACAAAACACATATATTATTGAGTCTTAAAATATGGAATATGCAAGAGTACTATATTTTCTAGCTATATTACGTCCCTTACGTCACATATTCAAATAATCTGTATTACTGTACGCAGTGTTAAATTGACATCATCGGCAATGATGACACAATATTGAAATGAGGCGTATTTATCGCCACCGGGTCATCTCTTAATAGTCGTCTCATCAATCTTGATGATGCAGCGATGAGCACAGCAGATGCAGTAGACACAAACCTTGCTTTTTATAGAATCTTGCAAGTATTTTTCAGTTGTTTTATTAAACGCTTACGGCCTTAATCATAGATAGATTTAAATTCTAAGGTCGTTCGAAAGGGACAAAATATTCGATAACTAAAATAGGTTTTAATTCTGTCCATGAATAAGGTCATTAGTGTACCCACTAACAAATTAGTAAAACCAAATTACCAAAAAAGCATAATAAAAAATGTTACATAATTTACTAGTTATTTTCGATGCTAAGGCCGAACCACCCAATAATACAACTGTAACACCCAAGAATACAACTTAGAAAACACATGCAGGATTAAATTATCATAATCCTCAGCTATTTTAAATTTCAAAAGTCGAACTTATTCCAATTCCAAAACTTACAAGTTTTATCACAGCTTGTAGGATCCTACAATATATAAACTAATTCCTATTCACTCAGAACACAAGTTTACCCTTAGGATCTCAGGTTCTATTTTTATCGAGTTACAATGTAAGATAGCTCGGTGTCGACGGCGCTGGCGGCTGTTGGCATGGCGCGATAATCATCGCCCTCCCTCCTCAATGTCACAGGTTACTTGTCTATTAACCCCTCTGCCACACCGAGAGCATATATACCAATAACATTCGGCGTCAGGTGTTGTTAATGGCTTCAAGTCGCTGAACATTGACAGTAGACATTGTGGTGGTACTCACCCAGGCGGTCTCTTACGGACCAGTGGTACCAGTGGTAACTCTAATTTTTTAAGAACCTTTCATTCACTTTGCATTTGTAGAAAGTCCTTACAGCTTTTTGTATCTTCTGAAAGATACTAGGCTTGCCTTTTAAGTTCTGTCGTTTCCATATTTCCCGGCAATTTTTTATTTGGAACTGTTTTATATTCGAATGTGTTTTAATTTTGAATCTCTAAACAGTTTAAAGTATTAGGATTAATGCTATAGTTTAGTCACAGCATCGATTGGAATCTGTCAGTTTACGTACGAAAATGAATCTTTCTAAGGAAAATGTTCGTGCAATAATTTTCTACAACTTTAGAAGAGGCCTGACACGGCTTCAGTGTTTTGAAGAGCTAACATCTGTGTTCAGTGATGAAGCCCCATGTCTGTGGAGTGTCGAACGCTGATATTTAGAATTCCAGCGTGGACATACTAGTGTTAGTGACAAATCTCGCGAAGGACGCCCAAAATCCGCCTTCACTGAAGATAACACCATTGCTGTGAGACAACTAAATCTCGAAGATCGTCATGTGACGTATCGAGACATAGAGGCTCTATCAGGCATTTAAGGGACAACCATTCAGAAGATCTTGCATGAAGCGTTTGGTGTAAGAAAGCTAGTTTGCCGTTGGATACCGCATCTGCTATCCGACGATCACAAGGCGACCCGCGTCAGATGGTGTAAGTAAACTCTGCAAAGATTCAACCGAGGACAGTCAAATCACGTCTACGACATTATCAGTGGTGACGTATCTTGGAATTATGCCTACGATTCTGATTCCAAACAACAATCTTCAATTCTGGGTCTTTCAAGACGAGCCAAAGCCGACTAAAGTTGTTCGTTCTCGAAGCACTTCAAAAAAGATGGTGGCCACGATCGTTGGAAAAACCGGCCATGTTGCGACTATTGCACTTGGAGATCGTAGAACGGTAAACGCAGAGTAGTATACCATAGTTTGTTTACCGCAAGTCATCGCCGAACATCGAAAATCTAACTGAAAGCGACGCATCGTCCTGCACCACGACAACGCAAGCTCACACAGCGCTCGTCAAAAGATTGAGTATTTGAAGCAGGAAAAAGTAGAAATTCTTGACCATCCTCCATACAGTCCTGACCTAAGCCCTAATGATTTCTTTACAGTTCCTAAAATTAAGAAAAGTCTTCGTGGTCAAAGGTTTCAGTCCGGTGAAGAAGCAGTCGACGCTTTCAAGTCAACCATTTTGAACACCCCCACTTTAGAGTGGAATAAGTATTATAATAACTGGTTTGAGCGAATGGAAAAGTGTTTTAAGCTATTTGGTGAATACTTTGAAAAACAATAAAAAGTACTATAAGGTTCTAGTTGTGTTTTTTTCTTCAAACGACAAAACTTAAAAGGCATGCCTCGTACGCGTCGAATTATGTACGTCAATTTTCTTATTAGTTACAGAATATTATTAAGAGAAATTAATATTTTTGTGTAGAATTAGCTATATCAAAGACTTTAAACATGGCACCACTTTACGAATAACCAAATCTCCAAATTAGTTTGTCAAAAACATTTGTATCTAACCTTCATTTCGTCGCCATTTTTGGCGAGTTAACGGCATTGTTCATTCATAAATTCATATCAGAAAATCTCGTCAGGTTTGCTGATAGATTGTATGCAAACATAATACATACGGTCCGTAGTGATGTCATGATGATTGATTAGATTTTTCCTGATGATTATCTTAATGTATGCTGTAACTGCAGATGAATCCTAATGACTTACAAATATGTCATACCTTAATCGTACACGACAAATCTCGTATGCATTGTCAGATCATTATAATATTAAAACAAATAACGGTCACGAAACTGAGTAAATAGTGCAGTTTTAATTATTAATAGGTGTTTAAGAAAAAATGAAAGCTGCGCACTGTAGGAATTATGAACTAAAGTAATTGACATTTTCTCAAGGAAAATCTAAGTGAAGCAACGCCTTCACTTCCGTGTTTGGTTTGATGAATGAGATTACTGGAGGCTCCATACCTTTTTCAGCTCTCGTCCTTTTTTCTCCCCTTTTTCCTTCCATTTTGAGAGGTCGGTAATGCTCCTACAAGGCAAGTGTTCATGTTGTTCATAGGCGGTAATATATGTTCTATCAAGCTTCCTAAACCTGATTTAAACTTATTCTTGAAAATTATCGCTCTTTTTTTAACGTGTATTTATTATTAACGTGTCAAAAACGTTCAGTTTTATGTATTTTTTATCACCAGCCTTCTTAGAATATTTGTTCACGAAAGTGTAAAGTAGCTATGGTGGGTTCATAAAGATTTCGAAGAATACAAAGTCGTTCAACTTGTAGTCAATTGTGAGACTTCTAGTATTGTTTTCCTTAAACATTCTGCCGCGTTGGTTCTATGAAACGGCAGTTATGATATGCCGCGGGCGAAGGTTGATTGCGGCTATTACGGCATTAGTGGACTATTGAATCATTGCACTTACTATGTTGTATATATTAGGAATGAGTATACGAGTAATAGCTAGGGATTAAGCTAAGCTTATATATGGAGCCCTGTAAGCTGTCCTGATTAGGGTTTATTACAAATGTTTCACGATTGTTGGCGAGGACTCTTTTTAAAACGTAAATTTTTGCTTTCAAAATTAAAAATCTAATCTACGTCCTTTATGGTGTTCTGCTGTTTCCGTTGTCTGTGTGAAAGGATTGTAGGATCTTCTGATTTTACATGAACTTTTTAATATTACAGATTGTAATTTATTTATAGTACCTTAAACCCTTTTTTTAATCACCCTATCAATAGGTATTCGTTATGCCCTGTTATTACTTCAGGTGTCCAAGAGCTCATTTCGGGCTCCGGTCAAAAATTTGATGACGTTGACCATTGTTCTCCAATTGTTCTCCACTGTCAAATGTGATCTGTCAAAATGGACACCTGAAGTGATTCTACATTACCTATGTAGTTGTAATCCATATTTATTGTTTGTGTTTTCAGCTCAGTTAACGTTCAAACTATTACTTCTTTAATCCATAATTAACTCTTTAAAATCACTGGCAGCTTAATAAACACTTTATTAAATTCATAATTAGAACATCTCAAACCGGATGTGCTTTGTGCATCGCGATCCTTAAGCATTTCCATAGAGGCTGTTATTTACCGAGTGACGGTTTGAAGCGTGTCAGCCGACTCGCAGGGCGTGAATGCTTCAATCATTTTGATATACAACCACCTTTAGAGTAAATACCGACGGCTTGTATACTTGGCCTCTAGACTCCGCGCCAGATATGTCTGCGCGCGACAAAACTCCACAAAAATGGGAATTGTGGTAACTACTTAAGTCAACGGGGTAATTTTATTGATACTTCGTCGGCAGCCTGCTTTATTAATTTAGGATTCTATAGGGTTGATAAAATGAGTTGAAATTATAAAGTATTTATAATTTACTCAGTTTTAATCAAATTTAAGTCATATTACAATAGTACCAACGTGCAATTGTATGAGCTGTTAATGTGTCGAATACTTTTTGGAAGTGGTAGGGCCACGCTGTTGTCAGTCATGACGGTCTCACAGGAAACCGACTTGAAGCGACAGCTTTGCTGTCACGTTTTGTTTGGCGAGTGATATGGCCAGATGCCCTATACCTCTTTCCTCTTCCCATCCTTCGTCCTTCCCATCGTTCCCTTCCCGATTTTATGAGCTGGAAGCACATCCATGATACGTTGTGGATGTTCAAGGGCGACAGTGATCACTTACCATCAGGGGACCTGCTCGTTAGCCGGACCTACGCAATAAAAAAAAAATATTTTCCCGACAACAGTGAACTGAAGATTGAAACAGTAGTCTTTAATGGTAAACCTATTGCCAAATCCACTAAGTTGGCAACATTCCTTGACGCCAACATTAGTTCCAATTTTGCCCGCGCGCAGACTTATCGGGCGCATCATTTAGTATCATTCATGCGGTGCATGCTCTTTATATTGACTGAGCACTCGACTGTCCCGCTCTCACACCCGCCACTGCAACTCCTGTAAGCCAGGATCAACAGTGGCACGCATTTTAATGACACTGAGCATTGAAGCTCAGCGCGTCTCCGGGAATGTCTAACTTGTCTTTAACCCGCAACGAAATCAATCAAAAAGTTAAATTAATAAGAGAAGTTGGAAATAAATTGTTGTCCACTTACCTCCCTAATAAAGCACTAGTAATTAACTATGTAACAAGGTGCTCGTGAAAATATTTAGATGTTAATGGGGTGCGGGTGACGCCATTAGATTGACAAGTGTAGGGCCGCAGGAAACGCTGCGGAATTTCAATAAAAGCAACAATTTATTAGGACTAAGCTTGATGAATGTCGGGGTGATAGTTTATTCATTATTTTAATTATAAGTATATATATATTCTACATGGCAACATATCACACTGACAATAGAGATTCAAAGGCGCAAACTACTGAATTATTGAAATTACGAGTACGTATGGATTCACAAACACCAGACGTTATTTTTCCGTAATATTATTGCAGAATGAATATTGATTTGGCTTATATTTTATCAGTCATCATGACTTTAAAAATACCTTATACAATATACAGTAGTTTCAGTATAACAGTTTTTTTTTCGAAGCATGGAGAAGAAGTAACGAACTGCACTTAAAATCCTTAAACCAGTTTTTATATAATTGTTTATAAGAAATGGAAGTACCATGGGTAATGGATCATCCATATTTATTTTTTGTTTTTGTTACTGCAGCCGCAACCCGTTGACATATAATTATTAATAGTTGCCTTTTTCTTGTTTAATTAGGTTATTTGTGGAGGCCATTACTGGGAATATTATCTGGAATGTGTAAAACGGGAGCCCTATACGGCGTCATTATCAAATAATCGATACATTTCTATTCAATTGTCTGCATTTGCTACATAAAATTCCAATCACGATGTACTCCATTGAAACACGAATATATCGTACATTGTAACAAAGCGTTTAAGCGTCGGTTACATCGTATAGATCACAATAAGTACCGCCATTACTGCCAACAAATGAGTTTTCTCACATCTGGTAACGAAATCCGATGCTATCTTCATTAAAGTGAAAGCTGTAATGGGTTAGTGTCGAAAGCATTGACCTAAGCCCTTTGACGCCCTAGGAACAAGCGACACCGGCCCCATATTAGTGGTTGAGTGGCTGTGGCTGGATTTATCCAAGCCCCATCATTGACCACGAGGTCGACTACAATTGTTGTTTACATAAATTGCTAAATAATTCCACCACAATCATCTGTGTTTGCGTTGTTAACTTTCTATTTATTGATGGTTTGTTAAATTGCGTGTAATCATGATGTTAGGGATATGCCTGATGTTTGTGTCATAGGAATGAAATGAAAATAATTAATTGAATCCATTGAACAGTTCAACATTATTTAGATTCAGTCATTTTTTTATCTACCACCCGATTCGGAAAGCGGTTTTCACTTGAGAAGAACGGGCAAGAAACTCTAGTATTGCTCTTTTCGAAACCAGTTTACAATATATTGATTATTACAAAAGTTACAAGTTGGTTTAAATTAGAGCAGTTCATTAATAAATAATTTGTTATAATTTGCAATTTGGTTACGGAATTAAAAGTTATAAAGGGCTTTAGAAAAGTAGGACAGTAATGCGTCAGTAAAATTGCTACCATTAAGGGAGTTCATAAGCACGGGCCGAATCATTAGAAAAGCGTTTGGGGCTATGCAGACGTTCGCTTGTTTTGTCTCCATTTTTAGTCGTTAGACGTGACGATTTTGAATAGATTGCAATTTCCTATATTAAGTCGGCTAGTTTTGGCAAAACAGTGCGAGTTAATTGATGAAACACTACCCAGGCTGGGAAGGAGGGAACACGTGAGTTCACGAATATGTAGATCTCTTAAAGATGTACAATGCAAGTGATGCGGCATTGAAATAGCCTACTATTCAGTACTCGTATTTTAGTGAGTTGAAGTGCCGTCAGCAGTTTTAAACGTCAAACGTAACACAAATCTTTACATCGGTTTTCTGTTCCATATTCATATCGAGACTGCAGGTACACATCAATTAAAATTTTTATTATTATTCTATTTCAGCCTTTTATTTCAACTAACTTTAAATTGAATATACTCAATTATCATTTCATACACGTCAAGCTGTCATGTTAAAACTCAACAAAATAAATACAATGTTTCCTAAATGCATTTTTAGAAAGTTAATCCACAAATCGTTTTTCTCTCGACACAGGTCGCAACCTCCGCGCCCGTGACGAATTGCCGAGTTTCAATCAAGCTACCCACGCACTAAGCCTTTGGCACTGTGAATATTGCAGGCAGTATTATATTATATTTATATTTTTTTCATTAAACTAGTGATTAGTTTTTAATAAAGCATATAATATAGTATTTTTTAATATAGTACAATAATTATGCAACGTTTATTAGCGTGACTAGGATTTTAAAGGAATTCAAAGTAATGGATGTTGGATTTTTCTATGCATAATCAGCCCGGAGTCAGGAATTTGGCGAGAAATGAGAGGTCGCGGCTTCGATCCCCGCACTGAGGCAAATGTTAGTATGCTGTGCAAGTATTTGTTTCGGGTCTGGATGTTTGCGAGACCGAAAAGCCTCGTAGTCTCTGATAACCCTGACACGAGACTTGAATTCTAGTACGGGGTGAGGACTATGTACGTGACTTCTGGTTGTATCCTTATGTTTTTAAAACGTTTTTTTATTCCAATGAACGGAGAAACGAGCATGCCATTCGCCTGATGGTAATCGATACGACCGCTCGTGTTCAGTAGCAAAACCAAACAACACCATCAATTACAAAGCAATGCTTGGCATTCCACTGCGCTCGCCATCCTGAGACATAAGATGTTAAGTCCCATTATATCCAGTCGTTACTCTGGCTACAATGTCCTTCAGACCGGAACAAAACAGTGCATTTACACTGCTGTTTGTCGGGAGAAATAGACATTGCGGTGGTACCTACCCAGGCGGCCTCTCACATGTTGAGAGACCTACCACCAGTAAACGTACAAACTATACGAGTATTGTCCGTTTCTTGGGCGAGTAAATAGTTAAAAGTTACTGAATATAGATTAGACCTCCTGTTATTTATTTGGAGAAAATGAATTGTAGGCAGGATAAAATTTATTTATTTCGGAATTTAATAAAAAATGACTTTAGTTAATTGTTTAAAATGCACTAAATAGTAAATTGGAATTAAAACAGTATGCTATTAGCGTATTAGAACACGTATCTTTTACCGTATGAACTAAATTGTAAAGTTGTGAATAATCGTGCTGCCAAAGTCGAGAGATCGGAAAAATAATAAAGAGCTATTGAAAGTAGGAAATATAAATGTTGCTGGCTCTGAATCCGATAGATAAATTCCACAGCTCCAACACAACCGAAATAGCTCAGTGGATAGAGCACTAGGTCTGTGTGCCCTAGCGGTCCCTGGTTCAAGTCCAGGTTTCGGTGTACGAGGACTCTGTAGAGCGGTAATATTTTTTAATTTTTGTTACGTATTATTCAGCGGTCTGAAAAATATATGAACACTGGAGTTTTATTTTACAGACTGAAAATTTTTGAGTGAAGATGTCATTTTCATAATATGATTTTTAGTTGTATTATTTTTTAAATATTATTTAATTAAGGAGTTTAATATAAAAACTTTTGAATTGTTAATTGCTATTACCAGTGCCCACAGCTCCGAAGAAGTAAAGTCGCAAGAAAATCCTTTATGATCTGAATATGTTTAATATTGATTTTAAGGAAATCTTATTAGTCATTAAACACCCTAATATGTCGATTATAAACACATGTTAGAAAGCTATTACGCACTGAAACTAGTAAGTAGGACTCAAACAACTATCAAACTATCAAATCTAAACTCGTATCTCAGTAATAAAGTTTTGAAACCGTAAATTGTTGTTTGGGCTCTGTGGCGTACCTTGGGAGAAGCCTATGTCCAGCAGTGCACTGCAACGGGCTGATGATGGTGATGATGATGAAATTGGTGTTTAAAATGGAAAATTCTTTCGCAACTCTACTGATCGTTGAGCTAATGTTTATACCTTTTGATTATAATGCATTGTACGGAGCAATGACAAGGAGGGTAATTTTCTGATTTTAAAATTGTTAAAAATTGTGTATCAAACCCCCTTTTTTATTTTGGAAGAGGAATAGAAGCTCACTTTTCGGTACCCCGGGAGATGTTCAAAGGGTGCATGTCAGTGTATCTGGCCTGCCAGCCATGCACACTGCGGATGGTGCGGCCGAGCTGGGTCGTAACCTACACCATCATACTGACTAAATCTCCTCGGTGACTGTGACAATATGGGCGCCACCAGACATCCTAGGGTGTAGAAAGCCCCGATTCACGTGAATGTAATCGCCCGGTGAAAAACCATTGCTGGTCCTTTCATTTTATGGGGCCCAGGTGACCCCCACTTACGGTTGTTTTTGGGCGCCCGTTCCTACAAGCATGCCCTGTTCCCAGTTCCAATAGTCAGTCAGTCAATCAGTCAGTCACTGAGACAGCCAATCAAGTCATGTCACATGGATACATGATGAGATATACACTTACTGTTTTTTTTTTAACATAAAAACAACTCCAATAAATGCTGGCGATATCAAATCTCCACAGTTGGCAGCGTAAAAACTGCCTATCTATAATTAAATCGTGCTATATTACACTTCTCTGAAGGAAGCCTCAATCTTGGAACGAGTTTAATCATTCCAATGATCTAGTAAATTATGGGAAATAGCAGGAACGCTACGAATTATCGCAATACAAGCTGAATACGCAGAAGGCATCTTACGCAAAATGTTTGCGCTTTACTAAAGGAAAGGTGCGCGCAATTGAATGGGAACGTAAAATATCCTAATTAATGCAATATGTGAAACTAGTCGAGGTTCGCGCCTTCGTTCTCCTAAACAGACAACATTGAATAATTGTTTTTAAATTGGATCTGTAATTTAAATATATCCTCAAATATCTGACCAATCATTCATATTGTCTTTAGTTTTTTAATGGCATATAAAAATATGCACACAATAAAACTCCATTTATAAATTATTTTATCATATTAGTTACACAGCAAATATCTTTACTTATTTATTGTATTGCCATCATTGCGTGTTTTACAGAAAATAAAATCAACATGGCGGCGTAAATTGAGTGTTACGCACATATGAAGAATTAAAACAGCGTCAGTTCCGCGTATGTAGAAAAGCCTCTCTTTATTAATTGATAAACGTTGATTGATGTGGTAATAAATTCTGAAAACAAGCCTGGACCCGCATGTTATTGTTGGTAGTATAAATGTCCATAAAGACAGAACACATCGATTATATGCCCTGTCAAAGATGCTAAATAGTTAACTGGTTACAAAGCTATGAGGCAAGAGAAAAGACTCAGGTTATTTGCGCCGTCTAGAGCCCCAGGTGATTCGATAGCAGCTATTTCGTGCTAAAGAAGCAGTTTCAAAATATTTCTATTGAATATTGGTAAAAGTAGGAAGTTGATAATAAAGATTCAGTTAGGCGATTGCGGAATTTAACTATGAACGTTAACATAAATCGCAAGTGCCACATTAGCACTATTTTATCAGTAATACAGGTTGTCAGAACTTATTACTGGGTGAGATTTATATGTCCATCAATAATATTTAAACTATAGATCAACAGTTTACATAATGTAATGAGTAAGTAGTATGTATGGACGTGCTGTAAATGGAAGTTATGAGCGGACGTTTATTTGATTTATTGAAAAGATGCAAGCACGATACGTTCGGTAACGACGTTGTCACAATAAAGAGGTTTTCGTAGCTCGTGTAGGTACAATCTATGTGTTTAGCACAGCAAACAACAAATCTCGGGGTACCGTTAACTTGTACGCAACACAATAGACATGTACGTATGATAGGCGGAAGCGAGCGTAATGACGGGCGAAATGGAACATGGTGTGGTGGTGTGAGCAAAATTATTGGTTCGGCCAGGTGTTCGTGATCGCGGCGAGTGCGCAGCTTCCTACTGCTCCACGTTTGTTCCAATGTGTCTGTGTGCGCCATTATTTTGCCTTCGACATTTCTAAATTACCGTTTATTGGCGGACTCGTTCCGCTGCCATTATTAATTGCAGGTGAAAATTCACACCCGTAAGTTGAATTCAGTCGATGTTAACTCGAAAGCACTAAAAACAAGCGTCAGGATGATGCATGTTTCAATCGCACGCATGCGCGGCGACAATGTACCCGCTTAATTGATAGACTTTAGTTTGATGCGTAAGTGGAGAAATGCTTTTATCGCGCAAAAACTCATTATTTATTACTAATTTGTTCATTTATTGTAGAATGCAACGCTATGCTGAATGGACTTTAATATTATGTATAAGTGCACGGTGGTATGTTGGTAACAGAACGGAAATAAACTGCCAATGGCCGCAGATTCGATTCTAAAGGCACGTCATTGAATTTTACGTATATTTGTGTGCTCGCATTAATAAGAAGCTTGAAAACTCCTGATGGTAAGTACAGTGCAGACATAGTATTCAATAACGAGAGACGACGTTCTAGTTGTCGTAACAATTATGACGACGTGCTCGAAATAATATTACTGGTTGTAATAATAAAAACATAACCCATTTATTAGATCAGCTAGATTTGTTACCATTGTCCAGTTGCTTCTTGAGCGAATTCGTAAATTCTACTGGCAATTATAAGATCTACAATCTCACTCACCGTAAGAAACGTAACAATGCTATTACTTCACATCAGTTTTTAATGAAATATTGGTATTACTCCGGCTGAATTGATATTGGTTTAACTCATAGAACCTTTTAATAGTTTTTGTTCCGCTTATTAATACGTTGAAGAAAAAAATCCACATATAATTACTATACAGAATATAGATATTAGTATAAGATAGAAAGACAAGCACAATTGTTTCAAAGTCTAAATTACAATCGCAACTAAATAATTGAATTGTATATGCCAGTTCTCACGTCCATTGTCCCACAACGAGATCAGCGGATAATTCAGTCGTCTTAGAAGACCAATATGGTAGGCACCACTATTGTGTACGAACATATCTTTTACTTATAATATAATGGTTGCAATTCTGTTTGTATCGATTATTTGACTAGTAGCCCGACCTTTTTGCCTGGTTGTAATTAGTCCACTCATTTATACCTGGCTTTAAATAAATTACACCAGAAAAAAAAACTTTTTGTTCAACTCTTCACAGATACTCGTATAAGTCGATCCAAAGTAAAAACTATTCTTGATTTACTAATTACCAAAATTGACCTCTTTAGAGCCACTAATAGTTTAGTTGCAGTGGGCCCGGGCTATGCACCGTAAAATCTATGTATTTTTTCTCCCCATAAAAGGGTTATTCAATTAAAAATATATGCTCAAGATTAACTAAAAACCAGAAAGGATGATGGTCATTTATAAAATTATCCAATTATTAACAAATAGCCGCATACAGCGGACAAGCCTCGAGCGAGCGCGGGTGCAATAACTCGTAATTTATTTATTACTATACAACATTATCGTAAAATCAACAGCCAGTTACTTATAGTGGGTCAGGAATGGTGATTTGAACATTTGACCTCTGAGAAAACCTAAAGCTGTTGACATAATTCACACGTTTTTGAATTACTGTATTTGCTACCTAGGGCCTATGGTTTTTATTGCTTGGGAATGGGAAACTACTAATGCTTTGGTGTTATGGGTGTGCATGGTGATGACCACTTGCCATCAGGTGGAGCCGTATGCTAGTTCTCTTCCTGTTCCATAAAAGACTTATGTGGCTGTAGCTAAACGATCAAGCTATGGTTGATGTTGGGCAGTAGCGTCATCAGTGCTAAAAGTTGCGCCGAGTGCTTGCCAAACTGATGGTTAAGCGTGCATAGTTTTGGCAGAACGAACCCAACCTAAATCTGTAGTTAGGGAAGGCCTATCACCATTTGGGTCAGTCATTCCTCTAACCATTTCTCTGCTCAACTCATACGGACATTTTAAGTCAAAAATCTCTTTCAAAGTGAAATATTTGATCCCTTTGTGTTTATGACACAGAGGTACCGTACGGTCAAGTCTACTCATTTCTACAACACTCAAGACTGGCTTTAACCTGGCTTTTTCACTTACCACCCATTGATAAATTATAGGAAATGATCTTTGGTTGAAATAATGATATATATTGTAATTCTGTGGATAATGTAGGGCCAAAGGTCGTGGGAGTGTTGGAAGCAAACTAATTAATGATGTGAGTTGTAAACGTTTCCACTTCGTGACCTTTGCTTCTGACCAACTGACTAAGGAAAAATAAAATATTCTATAAGTACTTACACTTAATACTGCCCTCTCTTTTTCCTTCTCTTATGTCCATCCTATGGTAGTCGGTAAGAGATAGCCACGAGCGATACGACCACCATTCGTACTTTAATATTAAATATTCGTTTAGTTGTATTAAATATTTATTAAGTAAAATAAAATAAATAAATAATAAATAAAATATATATCTAGTATAATTTTTGAGTGCAGAGTGATTTGGTGATGACAATGATCTAGCTCATATTTGTCCTTCTGTAGGGTTTGGGCCTCTTCTACAATTGAGTGAGTTTAGATTATAGTGTGGCGGACTTTAAATACCATAGATATTTTTGTCACATCTCTACTATATGTAGGTTTCGTCACGATGTTTTCTACTTTAAAAATATTATAAATGATATCACTATAAGTCATAGAAACTGAGAAATAATTAACTTCAAAAAGTCAGAAACGGGTGTCTTGGGATTGAACCTGCGATCACAGTTTAGTCAATTCGGATTGACTCAAACTATCACTCACTTAAATTGAATAATAAAATAAACTTATGAAATTAGATAAATCTTGCACGTTGTTCTAATTTCTATTCTAATCTATCCTAATCCTATGAATAAAGATATCTTAACAGTCTCCTACAATACCTGTGCTTAACGAAGCAATTTGAATGAAAAATCGCTTGGTTGCAGTGATTGATTCAGTTTCTTATTAAACTATGCAGATATAATAGCTTCTAACTTTTTATTTATGTTATTAAGCTAAAACAACCGATTAAAGAAACATTCAATTTTAATATACACTCATTTGGTATTCAGATAAGCTAACAAGACAATTTGTATCTTAGGTTCTAGTAATTGGCGCTAGTGAACTGTTATTTATCAGCAATAAATATAACCGACCTTTAGATAACTCTTAACCAAATATGCAAATTGGCATATTTTGAATGTCAGTCATGGCTGTCAATGTTTTGTGACCTCACCGCTAGATGTCACTGTAACAACTGTCATTGTACGGCATTTAGTTGCATGTTTAAACCTCATCCGAGATGGAAACAAATAAATCACCATGGCACCTTTACAACGCACATTTTAAAGTACAATATTGAATGGATATTTTACATGTAGGATGCAAATAGAAATAGTTGTAAATTATACAACACCACACGAAACTTCGTGTTGTAAAATACCAATTTACTTTAACAATATAGCGATTTACTTCCAGCATTTCTTAGCCATTTAAGGCGGGGTACATTTAGGCCACCGTCTCGGATAATGCTCGGAGCCAGTATAAATAAGCTCTGTGAGTTCCGTTCGTTGTGGTGGTGGCCCATTTGTTAGCTATTAATTTTACTGTCGTGCCATCTGTACACAGATCGGGAATGTAGCCGAGTTGTTTACTAGCAGAATTGTGGTGATACGATCGATTTTATTGATCGTGACGACATCTCTCGCTTTGTACGACATTCTGAGGGACGCCACGTCGCTCCGAGCGAACATTACGGTAAAGGTTTGTTCACGTCGCACGTAACGATGTTATTCACTCGACGACATTGTTCCGTCGTGGCTAAGTGTGGACAAAAGTCTATTTCACTCGTTTACTTGGCTAAATCTGGGTTTAAGGAGCGTTAATGTGCTGTGTAGGTGATATACTCTGTCGGCCGCCACGGAACAAATGGGTTAACGATTCCGAAGCAAGTCTTGGAACCGGTGACTGCGCTGTTTCTAACAAACCAGAATTGAAATGATTAAATGACACTTGTACTCACTTAAGTGTTACAACTCGTGTAAACGTTTGTTGGTATTTGGATATATAGTTTACGTAAATATATCATAGAGTTCCAACACGTCACTGTAGAAATCATTGGAGGGCTATGATCAGCACTGGATTTCCTGTTGATGAAAGGGATGATATATTAGAGAAGAGAGATGATATTAGACAAGTGATATACAAGGCAACATCGTGGTGGGCAACATCCATCAAGCTTGGAGATTCACAGGTGGTATCCTGCTATCATGGAGAATATAGCAAAAAGAAACGATTAGAGGAAAGGCAGGAATTGACCTGCGATAATCTTGTGAACCGAGCCAAAGAAGCTGAGAGGTTATTTGACAGCTTTCGTGGTGCAGTTATTTTCAAATTTCACCGGCTGTAAATTAATAGGTCTCGAGTTTGTTCCATGCACTGAAACAAAGGTATGCGTGATATATGGATCTGGGTGATGCAAAACCGAAAAGTCTCTCGTAGTTTCGATACAATCGACATAAGGTATATTAATGCGCAAGGTGTATTATTTATTTATTTATTTCAAATTCCTCAAGGCTGTTACTTAATGCAGCTTTTCTTTGAGACAGTGATACAAAATTTAACTGTATAATATTCTTAATAACATAATAATACCCGATATTTAAAGAAATATTAGAAGGTTACAATTACGTAAGAAGCATTTAAGAATTGGGTATACCTGTAATGACAGTACACACTGTCATTACAGGTATACCCAATTCAACACACGTTGAATGAATAAATAATAATAAAAAAACAGTTTATCTTGGTGTGAGGAGCGCAGTAATGACCTCATAATAATTCAAATTATTCATCATTATTCCACGAAGGTTATTAAAGAAATATCAAAGATTAACAGTAGTAATCGCTTAAGTCAAGGATTAATTAAAAATTCATTAAAGAAAGTCGTTTTCGAGTCGTGTAATGCGGTGCAACCTTTACAAATGAATAGTTATGTGGAGTTGTGTCCACGCACTCATTCAAATGCACATGATGTAAATTATAACAAAAGTATACTTTCTGTCGTGTAATATAATGCTTTCAACATTTACACACACAAACATCACGCCTTTTTCCCAGAAGGAGTACGCAGACTTGCTTACACGACACCCACGTTTCGCCTTGTGTGTTCCGTCCCACGGTGTGATAGGGGGCGAGCCTATCGCCATATCAGGCACAAATTCCTGACTCCGGGCTGATAATGAATAGAAAAGTACAATATTACTTTGTACGACTCGGGATTCGGACCCGAGACTTCAGCGTCGTAATCAATACGATTGCGCCACCAAAGAAGTTTTGACATTTACAACGGAATAAAATTGTAGCTTTCTTATTCAATAGCATAATGTACTTTATGTGTTGAATCACCTGTGTTAGAAAGTTGGTTATTAATTAGTTTAATTTAAATGGATTTTTAAACAAGAATTAAATACTTCTGCATAAAAATATGTGTCATATGGAAATGTAAATAGGTGTGATTCATAGTTTTTTTGTAAAAGGTAGAGATAGGTTATAGCTGGTATGTTCATCTCTTCATTGGTTGCATACTGCAAATTATTTGGCTCGGTGTTTGGATAATGAAATAGACAAGGTTTGATTCAAATGCAGTGTACAACATTTCGTGTGATTTTACGTGAAGCATACATATTTAGTTTCTTCTAACTAATTGTACCACAGTAATCATTATTTACATACTCGTAGTACGTGTAGCTAAAATTTCAATATTTTACTTAATGATTTTTTTTTGTTTAACGATGTCGGAACTATATTAATATAATTGACGTGTAGTCTTTGCAAGATCTTATATAACGTCCAGTGATATTACTAAATACAATAATTCCAATATAAAAGATTTTATATTGGAAATATTGATGAACATGCACGGAGCAAAAGTGTTACGTACAAATTGAACAACTACAATAACTATATAGTCTACCCACCCCTGTGGGATACAGTCCCGGATACATAGTTGTATCAACAAGCATGACTCCGCTATTCGAAGGAAACCCAATTACTATAATAAAATTGTATACCCCCAATACACTTTCAGTATTTTAGCGTATAACCGAGATGAAAGCAGCTTGATAGTGTGAAGGAATCAGTCGATATTCCTTTTACGACTTGCCCGCGGCGCTCTCCAGTTTCATACTGACTAAAGTGATAAACAGTAAATCTTTGTAATGTTCGTGACTCCTGCAAAATTGCAATTTGATTTCAATCTTTAGTTATTGGAGAAAATTGAAAATAATCTGGAGTTGTTAAATGAACTTCGTGAATCAAGTGAGAACTGAGAGAGTTTGAATAGCTCCAATGCGTGTTTTTGTAGGATTAATAACGTTATTGTGGTTATAATAATCTCATTTTTTTTAAATAGTTTTATGCTGTTAACTTCAATGGCATTTATTAATTCATCAAATAAGACGACTATGTATGTTTAATGTTCTAGCAACATACCAAGTTAATTGACGGGTTCTTTGCGTGGTGCAGAGTTCAACGGAAATCAAACCTGTACTATTTTGTGGAAGGGATGACCTGTTATTGGCTAGGTGCGAGGTAGAAGGATGCAGGTACGATCACGGTACTAAGCCGAATGTTTGTTTTGGTTCTGGTCCCTATGTGGATTTGAAATGACGCTATTAGGTTTGGTTACTAAACTTAAAAAATAAGTGTTATTGTTGCCTCACATTCCAATGCAAATAATATTGGCCACTGAGGATATTGATATGATTAATTTGTTGGAAAAATGCGATATATTGCGCCATATCGCTTGTAAAATAATTTGGAGTTAAGATTTAACTGAGGATTATATACAGCATGAAGATTTATCTTTTCTAAGCTGGTTATGTTTTATTTAAAATATTTTGCATTACCTAATGACCAGAGTCAAATACTTCTCGTTAAAAAACAAGGAAGCTTACATTAGATCAATTTAGATAGCCAAATAAGTAATGAAACATTGTAGCAACAGAGCATTCGTTCAAGCTGCCCTGTTAATCTAATTGTACCGATTCCGCAACGATTCCCTTTGGGGTCAATCTGATACCATCAATCTACGGTCATTGGACCGTCCCTAGTCCGCTAACATTTACAATCGATTACTGTACGTCCATAATCGAATGACAGCGATTATCGATTGACGGGGATTTATTATTGGAAACAATTCAGCGATTGACATCAGCCCCTAATTTTGTGTGTTTACGTACACGAGATAGCGAACACGGAGCGTTTGAAGCAGCTGTTTGGTAAACTACTCAGACACTTGTTGAATCATAAATTGGTGGATGATTGTAAACAAGGAAGCGCACAGATGCGTCAGCAGCGCGGCAGCATTGTTTTAATAATAAATATATGCATCGGCCACTGAATCACTTGGGTGCGAGCCAAATGACACTGATCCTTAGCTGACGCGCTCTTCTCTTAAGTGCTTATTGTTTTTTAAGCTAAGGGTTTATTGTTTAGCCGAGGGAGATATGCAACTGACGTTTTGGCTCATCGAAAATTGCCTTTAATTCCCAGTTGGCGTATGAACTGCAATGAAGCGCAATTAAAGAGAGAGTTGAATGTTTGTTCATACATTATGTGCGGAAACATTGTGTCGTTGGTGCGGTTTACGCGCGTAATTATTTGAAAACTTTATGTAATTTGGGAATATTTTTATTTCGATAAATGATACGGTGTGGACAGTTGGAAGTGGACAATTACATGTGTCCAACTCCGTCAATTTGTTTTCTTTCTGATTAATTTAACTGCGGGATAAAACAAGCTGGTGTTTCTAAGAGAATCGCCGAGCTTCCGTGATCTGCGTCAATTCTTTGCGAGCCACAGGGGTTGTAATAGCGGATGATTCATCGTGATAGTCATTAGAGGTGATACAGTTTCTTTAATACCAATAATACAAATTTGTTAAAAAATACATCAAAATGGTATCTAATCGTATAAATATTTCAACGCAGTGAGAATTAAAAAAAATATTTTTGGGCATAAATATTATAACAATGCCGTCATTTGATTTTCTTTGAAATTAAAACAAAAATATTAAAACCTAATATCACAAGTAACGTTAAAATATGAATTACTTTATATTTTACACATTTACGACTCGTTAAAATTCGGCAAAGTTATTCAAGTGACAATATTATAGACTGCCTCGGTGGCTTAGTTGTCCTACGGTACGACTACAAAGCTGAGGTCTTGGGTTTGAATCCCGGGTCGGGCATAGTGATATTGAATTTTCTATTAATCATCAGCCCGGAGTCAGGAATTCGTGCCCGATATGGCGATAGGCTCGCCCCCTATCACATCATGGGACAGAACATCCAAGGCGAAATGTTGGTGTCCTGGTGGCACCTCTGCCTACCCGTTCTGGGAAAAAGGCGTGAGTTTAAGTATGTATGTACAATACTAACCACAGTTTATCTATATAAAAAGCTTTACACCCATCAAGACTCGGATTCTCAGACCCGCAAAACATACACACTTGTAAACAAATTACTGCACTTACAAATAAACATTTAAAAAGACAGGATACTGTTCAGACTTGTATTCCGGTGTCTCCTTCTATCTGACTTATCATTCCGATATTAGATATGTGAGGACCAAGTTTATTTTGCATTTGGCTAACTCACTTTCCTAGTACTTTCCAAGGGTATTTATTGTTTGTGACCGGCAAAATAAGTTTGCAAAACGAGAAGGCAACGCGGCCTGACGCGGCGTATATCATTGGTTAGATATCTCGTAAGCAAATGGCATTTTTCGCAATTTGCATCGGTCTTTTATAATGTATGCGCTTGGAATATTCTCAGTTATGTTATTTGTGCCTCGGTGGCGTAGTTGTACTTTGTATGATTGCAAAGCTGAAGTGTCGGGTTCGAATCCTAGGTCGGGCAAAGTTAAATTGATTTTTTCTATTCATTATCAGCTCGATAGGCTCGCTCCCTATCACATCGTGGGACGGAAAATACAAGGCGAAACATGGGTGTTCTGGTGGCACCTCTGCCTATCCCTTCTGGCAAAAAGGCGTGAGTTTATGTAATGTATGTTATTTGTGACAGAATTTGCAGATTCTTCAGATACGTAAAATAATGGTTAGTGTCGGGAGCTTCTCTCTTTTACAATTTGTGTGGTATTTAAGTTTAGGTAGGTCCTTTCTTTCTATTATGGATATATATCAACTTCAGAAAGTCTAATATATTTTTAAACTGTTAATGTGTTGTAAAAACACATGGTATATTATGATCCTTGTGTAGAACTAATGCTATGCCAGGCAATGCACGCTTTTCGTGTTGTAAATAAATGTTATCCATACCCGCTTTAAAACAAACATACTGTACGTAAACGTATGTTAAGATTAACAAAAACATAATTCAACTGTGATAGCTTTGTTACTGTAAATTCTCATATTAAAGTATTCTGTGATCAGAGGGAGAGCTATAAATTATTTTATTAAGATGAGAGGCAGAGCTACAAGTATACTACATCTATAGATTAATATGTAAACATAGAATAACTGCAGAAGAAGCAACATTTTGATTGCAACAAGCCGTGAGTTTCAAGTTCTATACACATTTCCGCTTAGCGAGATAGATCTGTGTTTTCCGCTATTTTTAATGCATTTCAGTGGAATTAACAGTGACACCGTGCCGCTACGCCTGTCACAAGCTCGGACAGCTAACAGTTGCTGTCTTACTCCAATAATCTGATTTTAGCCTATCCTATTCGTTAGGATTTGTTAGGTTTTATGCCTTGAGAATTATTATAAACACCACCATCATCGATATTGATACAAAATTTTCCTTCATGTTTAATGTGATGTGCGTTATCTATATCTATCTATAATCTATATCAGCCCATATACGCCCCACTGCAGGGCACGGGCCTACTCTACAATCGAGAGACTCGATTGAGAGTGGTTAGGCCATATAGTCCACCACGCTGGCCTAGTGCGGGTTGGCGGACTTACATACCGTAGAAATTCTTTAAATTCGCTACGGTATGCAGGTTTCCTCACGATGTTTTCCTTCACCGTTAAAGTGCGTGGTGATTGACTATCAATACACACATAACTCCGAAAAGTCAGAGGTGTGCCCTGGGATTTGAACCGGATAACCCTAATAGTAGTTCGTAGGGGTAGGTTAGGTAGACCTTCCATCCTTTTACTACGGTGTTACCCCAACGCACCCTAATTAATTTTCCTCTAAAAGTATTGTGTACATTGGAAAAGGAAATATAACCGTCCTAAAAAGAGGCATTACGTATTAGTTCACTTTACCGTGTATTTTAAACTACAATATATCGTCTTACTAATCTCCTAATTTATGTTTTCATATTAAATAACTGAAAATCTTGCCACAAAATTACATCTAGTATATGGAATGTATTCACCAGCCCGTCATCATTTGTTGTTATTATGTTGTTTTCGTCGCTTCCACACTAAAGACTACATTGATTTTTATTGAGTTGTCCCAAACCACGCGACCAAAGAAACAATCAACGTCCATTTGTTGTTGTCAGTTTTCATCAGTAAATATTTTGAAAGGTACAATTATGCGACTTCCGCACAATGTCCGCCGCCGTCCAGCTCTTTGAAGTGCATCACCAGTTCAACATAATTTAATCGCATACACGGTAGAGGGCGCTCCTAACGTTAGACCTGTCCCGCCAACCTGCCTCTTTGATGTCGTATAAATAACATTTTAATACTGTCAACGTAGAATTCGCTCCACTTTGTTATGATTGAAAATGGTCGCGGCAACGTGAGATATGGCTGTAAAATACTGCAGGGAATGGCGCATTTCAATGTGCATTTTACTAGAAACCACAGTCGATACAGCGGTCGTTTAGCAGATATCGGGATAGTCAGGTCTATAAATACAGGGGAGCCGGCGCATTCAACGCAAGACAACAGAAAGGCTTTAGTCAACGCGTCTGTGTCTTGTAAACTTATGCACTACTTATTTTCTGCATTAAAAACTACGTATAAGCAACCAGGAAATTAAATTAAATTTCTAATCCCTTTATTATAATTGTATTAAAACAGTTGATTGTAGAATTGCTTAGATGCAATCTTGGCAAGCTTGCATTTTATGTTAATTGGGAGGAGCGGCAGAGGCAAAGAATGCGAGATGTATAAACGCTCGACTTACATAGTTTTTACCATATAATTACGTGATATTACGTGGCATACTCATGTAAATGTCGAGCGCATAAGGACGTTTTAATGCACAACCATACTGCAACAATCGCGCGCCCGTCCGATCGTAATCCCGATACTACATCTGTATTCTGATGCACAGGCGGTTATCAATATTCAATTGTGAATAAACAAAATGATATTCCCCGCGTTCGTATGGCTTCCTCGATTTACGATTCAGCCGGCATGCGCGTGTAACGAATCAACTACACAATCGGCAATCGAATAATTGTCAGCATCGATACAAAGAGTCGAGATAAGGATCTCGTACGTTTCATTCCGATGCATCGATACGCTGCAATCCGACGTTGACAAATTGCAACTTGAAGAACTTTACGGTCGACAAATTGAGGCTACTCGTATTTATTGTGGATTCCGCGGACGAACGATGCCGCTCGGCTTATATTTTTATCGATGAAATCTTTATCGATTTAACATTGCGGTTCCGTAAATTATCGATGTAAGTGTACGAGTTAAATTAGCGTACATTCTAAAGAGCAGTGTGTTGTGTGTTGAAATAAATGAGGTAATAAATCCCATCGGATACGGCCATTTTTGTTGGTAATTATGATGTTCAAGTGTGGGCCAGTTTGGTATTTTGTATATTTTTCACTTGTTTCAGATGGAGTTGTGATGTTTTTGTACGTGGTAGAAACGCCCTTCAACGCGATTGTATTATTATCTCTCAGAAAAAGATGAGATGTGATTTGTAGAGTCCCTTTCCATTTTGATTGTACCGTACGGCGCGGGGTACGCTTAATAACCATTGCAGTTTTCACCAATAAACATTCATTGATAATTATTTATACGTCATCCTTCTTGATTTATAAGAAAATCTCTGCACAGATCTACAGTTCCAAGAATTGATTCTTTACAAGAGTTTGCTAAGGATTGGATTAATCTACAGAAAAAATAAAACATTACAGAGTGGTAAATATTTTTACCGATATTCAGTAGTACTTGTAGTACGAGTAGTAAACTATTATAACTCCTCAACTACCAAAGTGCATTACTCTGCCTTTGCTTGCCTAATGTGCCTTTTTTCAGGTTGGTCCTACTTTTAATACCTTAATTTTTTTCTTTAAAGTATTTTAAGGTAGTTTTTTTTATTGCGATGAATGGCGAGACGAGTATGCCATTCGCCTGATGGTAAGCGATACGACCGCTCATGGACAGTAGCAAAACCAAACAACACCATGAATTATAAAGCAATGCTTGGCATTCCACTGCGCTTGCCATCCTGAGACATAAGATGTTAAGTCTCAATTTGTCCAGTAGTTGCTCTGGCTTAAATATCGTTCAAACCGGTACACAACAGTGCATTTACACTGCTGATTGGCGGGAGAAATTGACAACACAGTGGTACCTATCCAGGCGGCTTCTCACATATGAGTGACCTTCCACCAGATAAATACGTCTTAATGATTAAAATCTTTGATTTGGGATGATAATGTAGTCACTTTCAATAAAGATATTGCGTCGTCCGTATAATGATAATCTCTTTTCGTGCTGGATGGGGTTAACAACATTTTATTACTCAACTTATGACACAACATATTGAGAGATTAATCGTTTGTAATATTATTACAAATCTGGAACAATAGTCTTTTATTTTCAATATTCGGCGCCTAATCCTTGACATATTTATGACCACCAAAGAATATAACTTTTACGCAGCAGTCATTAAAACGACCATATTTATTTTATTACTGTTTTATGTTTTTATATTCGTTTCGTAACTCTGATCTATTTAAAATATACTTAAATTTTCCTGGACAAGATGAATACATCCTATTAAGTGGCGTTTCGAGGCTAAGGTTTGTTTTATGACAGGAATGGACTCATGCTTTTGCCTGTGGGATAAGATGTTTTAATGATTTGGCGAGACTCCTCAAAATGGATGAAAGTAAATAGTTGAAAGACTGATCTGATGGTGGGGTGTTTTTAAGTTTAAGACGTATTGAAACCAAAATGCGCCCCAAGAATTACTTTTGAATAAATTCTATTTAAGCATAGACTATAAACAATTAAAAAATTACTAAAAGTCCGTGTAGACTAGAAAGAACAGGTTTACAAAACAATAATTATTTTAATTACTTAAATAAAATTAGACAGGACTTCATAAAACTGAAGTACAACTAGTTAGTTAGCCAACTCGTCATACAAGATAGTCAGATGTCAATGACACCACATAAAGCGGACCGTTATGTATAACGATGTTTTTGGCAGTATGTAAACACATTAACATGGCCGGTAAATACTACAAGCCGAGGGCTGCTAAATACAGATAACATGTTGTCAATGAAGTGGTATCAATGAAAGCGGTGGTAATGGTAATTGGTGCGGTACACCTGCTGACGGTTATTTTCGACTCGAAAGTTTCCACTTTGGAAGAAGTCGGTATGCTAGATTTTTTGGAGTTGCAGATGTTTATTGATCAAACAACTTTTGTTTATTATGGAATTAAATGAGAAAGGGGATGGAATTAAGTCAAGACAGAAATTATACACCAAACTGAAGATGCTTTTTGAATCCCTTTCAGTGAGCTTTTTAAACCCATCGGCTTAAACCAAGGTAAATCTTGTGCTTATAAGCAACATGGAATTCGTTTCCGTGGGCTTGATTATGTTCTTCTTCTGCCTTAGGAAAATGATTGCACGTCTGTTAAATTAATTATTTGCATTAAAGGAAACCGCAGACATGCTAAGATCTGCAGTAGATTTCCATTATAATCATATAAAACCACAAACTCGTAACAATGCGTAAGTCAATTTGCATTGAATTACCCACTAACCTTCGTAGATCTAATAAGTCACAATGTACGTTGGTGCGTGTTTTCTCACGATCATTTCCTGCCTTTAGAGAATATCGTGGAGTGGCAGCCCTGCGCGGCTGGACATCAGAGGAGCCGCTATCTGTGATCAAACGGGCCGCGGCCTTTCGGCGAGCGCGACCCCGCGCTAGGGCCAGGGCACACTGGAAAATGTGGAATTCTTCAATATCCGCAAAAATGTTTATTTTGTTGCCTAATGTTTATCTTCCAATGAGTAAAAAACTTATTTTATGAGAATGATTTAATTATTCAAATTTTTTTTAATTTTTTTGGCCACTTTGTAACGCCCAATTAAACCTGCAGACAAAATATAAACACTAGAAAAATAATTTATATGGAAATCTAAATAAAATGTATGACACTATTGAACAATATTTTCCTTTCTTTTAAAACCGTCATTCATGCGAAAACTATCCCTTGAGCCAGGCGATTATAGTCCACGCAACGGTGTCGGTTAAAACAAGCTTAATCCGGAATACGACACAATCGTATTGGACGCTGGATCCAGTATCGAGTAGTATACAGTGATATATACGGGTACTAATATTATGACACTACCAGAGCAAATTATGACAAATTCCTTCTGTACTTGACTGTACTCAGTAACTCATAATCGCCCATAGCTACAGAATGCTTTAAAATTGTGAGTTCGATTAAGAGGGCTTAGGCCATAGTGCACGACACTGGGGGATTACTCTATGATCCGAAACGATGTTCGGACGTTCGACGTCCATTGTCAGTTATAATTTGTTTACTTCTAAAAATCAATACTATTCTCTATGAGACTTATCATCCCCTTCGAACTTAGTCAATGGTTACGACTTTGGAGACTGTTCCGCCCTAACACCCGCCACTGCAACTCCTGTAAGCCAGGATCAACAGTGGCACGCATTTCAATGACACTGAGCATTGAATATCGTAATAGAATAGTAATAGTAAAATTTTGTATGGGAATTTGAACAGCGCCATTGTGAGCGTATTTGGAACTAAAATTTCACAGCGGGAAACGTTTACTTTACTATATGAGAATTACTATACGATACTTCAAAATGTTCCGCTAGGGGCACCGTTTTACGTACGACGTTGGAACATTCGTGTATCTTTTCGGATAGTAGTGTAACCTCCCCCTGGTGCGTTAAGGTTGGTGGACTTCATATTATACTATACAAATTCTTTCAAAAACTTCTACTGTGTCCTGCATACATGATGCTTTCCTTCACCGTTCCCTCAGTGTGTCTCGAACCCAACGAAGTGCTTAATTGTACGAGGAATATTCAAAATAAAGACCTCCTTACCGATTGAAATCAAGATGGCCTCTAATGAGAGGCTTGCCGGCGTTCGTCTACTAAATGTTGTGGAAATTATACAAAGCTTAATGATCATACGGCCGGCACGTTTCGAGAACTAAATGGTTTAGGAAAGTGGGTTTTATTTTATAGATAAATTACTTTTCGATATACTGTACTATGGTAAGTGCATGGCTTTTAAGGTGTGAAATTCCATATTTTTTGGATACAAATTGTTAGACAATACACCCCGAAGTATAAACTATATGAACTATGTAGCAAACAATATTTTTTTGGTTTTCTAACTATCAAATTCTTTCGCAATTAAAACATTAGAAGGTACAGGAACATTTATGTGACCATTCTTAATTTTTAAGTCATTTTTTTTCAATTAACATTTAGAAAAGTTGCTGAAAACATGTTTAATTATATCCATCCAGATGTATTTACAGGTCTCAAAAATTTTAATGTCAGTTACTATATGGAACGAGTAGAGAAAATATATCACATATAGAATTCCCTTGTAATACAAAGTAGGTTTCTATACAGAATAATTTGATATAAATCGCAGCTCAGTTTGCGCGCAAGCTGCACAATTCTCGGAAATTTCCGTTGATTGACACCGTAATGGCGCATGGCTCTTCCGTGAACCGATGCTACAAAAACAACCACTTCGCCCAATGTCATCTCGGCGTCGCTGGAAAATAACGTATTCCTGTCTGTCGATATTAGATTAGTATTGAAACCGTGGTTTCTTGATTTGTCATCACTATACCAGAGTACGATCGAGAGGGTGAAATCCACCACGCTGGCCTAGTGCGCGTTGGCAGACTTTACATACCAAAGAATTACTTACAAATCGCTATGGTATGCAGGTTTCCTCACGGTGTCTTTCTTTACCGTTTTAGTGCGTATAATAAGTTAATCGTATAATCCTTTCAATCGTACTCTCGATACTACGAATCTTGTGGTGGTGAATTTAAGCAATCAATTATTCAAGCTTTTCGTTAACTTGTGTATTATTTTAATTCAATAATACATAAATACACCCAACAGTCACATACATATAGTCCTGACCCCACACTAAGATCGAGTCTTGTGTCGTGGGTATCAGAAGCTACGAGAGACTTTTCGGTCACATCCGAAAAAATACCTGTGGTTCACACAAATATTTATTTCACAGCCGGCGTCTAACCAACTGCGCTACGGAGGCTGTCAATTGGTACACATTAAAACGATAATTAAAGTTATTAGGGGTTGAGTTCTCCAATAGTATTTATCTCAAGTGGGTTGCCAATCATACAGTAAAAAACTAAACCTGTCTCCAGCGCGCAAAATAATAATATTACGCTCCAATTAAAGTTGAGCTCTATAAAAATTACTATCGCGAATTCAAAATACTATCTTCAGATAAGGCACAACCAGTCATAAAATACTCTAATCGCCCTGGTCAAAGATAGTTCACTCTGATTTACACTCAATTGGTACATAAACGGTTACAATTTATATCCTCTATACATATTAATAGTATAAAATATTACCTCGGCATATGGTGCCCTTAGGAAACCAGCTTCCATTACCATACTGAGAGGCAAAAACTGTAGGTCCTGGCTATACCGGCTCTATCAATTCTCATAAATTATATGACCCATCCATATAAACGGTAGAAGCTTTGATGGCATGTGAAACTGCAAAAAGTTGAATGAAAATCTCATTCAGCGGTCGTTAACTATATCATTGCGGGGCGTGTCTGGCTGTGCCATTACACTGTAGATAAGACCTTTCAACTGCTGACAGCAGGACGTTTAAAGACTTAATACTCTTTTTGTGTTATAAACGAATGCGTATACCGAAAGAGCATGCTTCCCTGTGCCCAATTGTAGTAATATGCTGCAAATCATGATGCCTAGTGCCTCTCTCTCTCTCTCTCTCTCTCTCTCTTCAGTCAAAGGATGTCCACTGCTGAACATATGCCTCCCCCATGGATCGCCACCTGTTGGAAGCCTAGTGCCTAGTATTTGTTAATGTAAATAATGTGTAGTGATAGCCTAAATATATGTATAAGAACACAATCATGTATTCCGGGATTTAAATTTCACGTGAAAAAGCCAAGCATTAAAGCTTGGTTGTTTTAAATAAAACAATATTTAAAACTGCAACAGAATTAAATTACAAAATAACACTCCATGTCTCAATACTTTAGAATACTAATTGAATGCAAGATGTTTGGCTTTTAATTTTAATACATGTACAATTAACACGTCTGTTTTAACTTTTACCTATAATGGCAAATCAGATAAAATAACATTATGTATGTTTTCATTCTGTAATGTCGTTAATGAATTGTTTAGGAACCTCACATACCAACATGAATCATAATAGGAAATGCAATACCAGTCGAGGAAAAACATATTGTGTCTAACAGCCCATAATAGTTGTTATAAATATCAATTATGTGTTAAATATGAATATTTCATATCCCCGTAGGTGTCGAGGGTATCTTGGCATATGAGTCACCGTGACTCATTATTGTAGATTTATGTCATAAGCTTCACAGCTCGTGTCGTTTAAGGCTGTAACTACCCTTGTCCCTTCTATATGGTATAAATAAATTAAATTCATGATAGTTTTATTTATGGTGAACTGTTTGTGTGATTAGGAAATCTAGCACTTAAGTGATAGAATTAAGATTTTGTTCAACTTTTTTGGTAAAGAGAGCGGGAAATCGCCTGTGAAATCAGTCGTGGGTTAATCTTCGTTACTTTGTAAAGATTGGTCAAAATAATTGTTTCGTATACCAAATACGAAACAATTATTCGGGACTCAAAAGTTGTATGAGTTATTTCTTGCCATGGCAAATGGACATTTTGATTATATTCGAACGTAATTTATTTAAATGCTCCAATTAAATGGTATATAAAAAAAACTATACAACTAAATATAGCCAATTATAATGAATTGTTATTAATTTTATTGTTAAGAAGTACAAACTGTAAACTAAACTCTTTAAAGCTCTTACTTTATCGTCTCCAGCTCGCCATACTTATTAATGAAATCAACGCTCAAAACGTTCCATAATCCATTACAGTTCAATTTACGATTATAACGCTCGGGAATAAGTGGAAAAACCGCGGCCGTGAGAATGCTTGGTGGAACTCACCAACTGAAGTTTGATAACGCTTTTACATAATGTCAAAATATGTCAAATTACCTTTATATTATAACCTCAAAATAGTCAAATTAGTTATAATGGAATTCTAGGAATTGTCCGTGGACTTTGTATCGTTTTAGTGCAATTCATATATTTTAAACTGTGTATTCTGTTAGTCCAAAAATGTATGGGAGTTGAACATTGTCCTTTATGATATCCCGCCTTTTTTAATTTTTATAAATTAGGATTGTGACCTCAATTGGAAATAAAAAATAATTCAATACACCATTGACTATTTTAGTAGTATTTCATATTAATTTATTAATTTTATGGAAAATCGGGTTTAAATTAGTACCAATATCTGTTTATCTGATCTCTCTGATAGCTGTTAGTGGCAAGACCGCCTCTTGAATATTGATTTCATTTTAATGGTGTGTTTTTGTGTGCGTAGTTAAGTCACAAATTATACTGATTTCTCGATCTGTATGATTGATTGTGGCGATAAGACTGTTTACACTTCTTAATTCGTATCTGTCCTATTTTTAACGAAATTATTGGCCTTGTTAAATATGTTATCAGATTTTTAGATGCAGGGAACTAAGCTTGAATAAATTTGACGATAAAAAACGAATAATTATTAAAATACCCAATAGTCACATAGAAACAAGTAGGAAAACTCCTCATTGGTGTGGGTCATATATGAGTTGTGAACCGTGAGGTCCTAGGTTCGAATTCCAGACGAGGCAATTACAATTTGTAACTTTTATTTTTTAAATTGTCATGAACTACTCGAGACTTGAAATTGCGTCCGGGACGGTGATATGTCCGCCCCTTCCACATCTTAAGGCGGAAACAACCTCGGCAAACTGTGGGTGGCACTACCAATGGCACTCATTAATGTATTTCGAGTGAATTACACGATTTAGTTTTTAAGCTCTTGCATCTTCTACTTTTAGTATCGTTTAAAATTCAACCAGCATCCACACATCAATTGCTTGTCAATGTGATTTATTCAGATGAAGATAATAAAAGGTAGTTCCGTGACTAGGTTTACTAACTGGTCTAGTTTCTAACCAAATTGGTAACTTTATATGGATACATGACGTCATTGAACTACAAAACGATCGTTTACGAGTCAATAAAAACAATTTTAATTAAATTAGGTGCTCCATCGCAATACAATAATATTTTCAAAACCAAATTTGGAAATAATCCACCACATAATTATTAATTAATATATTTACAATAGGTTTTCCGTTTTATATAATTTATTGTGTAAGAATAATGCGAAAGTGAACTGAAAGTGGCATTAAGGAGTTTCTTCCTAGTTCTTCCTAGTACCTGGTATACGATACTAAGAAGAAAACTTGGTGAGAAGAGAGAGAGAAAGAAAAAAAGAAAAGATATGGTGTGATTGTTGGACTGAACTTTTAAGTACTTGTTTCAGGTAGGGCAATCCAGTAACAATCATTTTTCCTATTTAAGTAATTCGGATTTAAAGATGGATTAATATATCCTACGATGAAGTCATATGAACAGCTAATAGCTAGAGTTGTTTCAATGATCCAATTCCTAAGAAAATTATGAATGTTATGTATCTCTCTAGAGAGATTTCAGTGGATGAATAGAGAGGGAGAGAGAGGGAGAGAGAGAGAGAGAGAGAAAGAGAGTGAGAGAGAGATGCATGTTAAATTACAAGCATTCTGAATTTAAATGATGATCGCTTAAAAGATATTTTGTGTAGGTTGAATATTTTATGTAAAACGACCCATTCGGAGATAATATAGCCAAAAGATAGTCTAATCTGTTATTATGAAAATCGTCAGATTGTGACATATATTCATACATAACTAATTATAAATGTCATGTCTATGATGAAATTGATTTATTTAATTAAATTCCAAAAGTCTTTTTTTAAAACTAAACTACTCGTATAACTCAAAAGTTTCTTAAAAGCTATCAACAATGAATACGATGACATTAATTAATATGAAGAAATTAATATGAATTGGCACAAAAATTTACACTATGTATAATAAAAAAGTTAAATAGAATATTAATAACTTACATACTAAAATTTTACTGTCCGCATACCAAATAATAATTAAATAAATTAATCTTCTAAATCCTCTATTATAAAGACAGTTATGTTTATTATAATTGCTAAAGAAACTGTTTCAGAAACACGAAATTGCATACAGTTATTTTTTAATTTATAACACAAACAAATGCCATATTAACAAACTTGATATGTCATATTTCATAAATTTTGGCATCTTGCCTTATTACTAGAGCGCACACAATTAAATGGAAATAAATCAGGCTAATACATCCCGAATCCTAATAAGTATAACCATACAATTAATATCATCAAATTAGTTGTAATAAATGTTTTTAGTTCACATTAAAATAGTTGTCACACCAAAATTTGGAATTTGAAATTTATTGCCAAATATTTATTTATTTATTTATTTATTTATTTATAATAATAGACACACCATCGATTCATCACACAAATTACATCTGAGATAATCACAACATTATGTACTTATTCTAGGTGACAAACCATTACAGGTGTATACAACACTATTAACAAAATATATTTTTACAACAATTTAAATATTTTTATACAGAAATAAACAAAATTTAGGAAAAATACAATCTCAAAATTATAATAACAAGTATAAAAGGTTACTATAAGAATTACAAAAAATCACTTAGCCTAATTAACTAAACACAATAAGTTAACTTACATAACCATCGATAAAATTAAAATACAATAAAATTAAAATACAATAATGACAACTTAGGAATATAGGAATATAGTATACAAAATAAATCATTGGACTTTTTAAGTTAATTAGGTAGAAGGACGAATTAATTAGTATTATTTTTTCAAGGTGTCATAGCACCTTTTGCGATATTGGCGAAGACTGTTAGTAGTGAACATATCGAGTTCGTTAAGGGAGTTCATATCGTTGTAGGTTTTTGCTAATCTATTTAGTGGAGCATATTTGCCTAAATTAGTTCTACTGCGGGATAGGGTAAATGTTTGAGATAAAGGATATCTTGGCAAGGTACGGGGTACGGTAAAATTCAATCGCGACAACAATTCGGGCGATGTTATGTCTCCATGTATTATTTTGTATAAAGTTATACCATCGGCTACTTTACGTCTGCTTTCCAGAGAAGTCATCTTAAAGTGTGACAGTCTCGCCAGGTAATCGGCGCGGTACGGACAGATGCGATCAGTGAAAGCCAAAAAACGAGTAAAGTTGCGCTGAACTCGTTCGATTCTATCAACATGTGTCTTATATGATGGAGTCCATATGGGAGAAGCGTATTCCAAGTTACTCCGGACTAAAGAGTTATATAGAACCAATAAGGTGCTAGGGTTTTTAAAGTCTTTACCGACCCGTTTCAAGAAACCTAACAATTGCCAAGACGTTTTTATAATTTGATCCATATGTGTAATAAAGTTTAATTTGGAATCTACAACAACTCCGAGATCACGCATTGCTGTGGTTTTGTTTAATGTAATCCCGTCAATTGAAAAATGTGAATCAATTATTATTTTTTTGTTTCTCGTTAGCCTTAGATGTGCACATTTCTCAGCATTTAGAATCATTTTGTTATTGATGCACCAATCATGAATGGAGTTCAAATCTGATTGGAGTAGTGTGATGTCACTCTGGGACCGCGTATGTCTATATATTTTTAAGTCGTCTGCAAAGATTGAATAATTACTATATTTTACTGAATGTGTTATATCATTTATAAACACTAGAAATAGGATGGGACCCAGGTGGGAGCCTTGGGGTACGCCTGAGGTGGCAGTAAACGAAAATGAACGGCAGCCGAGAGCAGTAACACGTTGGGCCCGATTCTCTAAGTAGGAACCAAACCAATGCAGTAAAGATCCGTGAATACCATAATATTTAAGTTTAGACAATAATAAAATGTGGTTAACTTTGTCGAACGCGGAGCTAAAGTCAGTATAAATCGAATCCACTTGTGTTTTAGCATCCATATGTTCAATAACGTCCGTTATATATGTTAGGAGATTACTTACAGTCGATTTCCGAGTAGTAAATCCGTGTTGGTGATTGGATATAATATTTTTAAAGTAATTCGTTATAACTGGACACACGATTCGCTCAAACACTTTCGAAAACAAACTGAGAATAGACACCGGTCGATAATTTTTTACGTTGCATTTATCTTGCTTTTTGTATATGGGTACAACATTTGCAGATTTCCACATAGATGGGAAAGTGGAAGATTGAATGGATTTCTCAAATAAAATTTTTAGAGGCAATGTTAAATATTTGCAAGTTTTTTTGATAAAAAGTGGTGGTATTCCATCGGGTCCAGGGCCCTTACTTACATCAAGTGATTTCAAAATCTTGCCTATCATATTTTCATTGAAGTGTATGTAACCGAGTGAGAACTGGGGAAATCCATCACCCATGTCAGATAGATGACCAATATCGGTGTAATCGACAGGAGTATATACTGTGGAGAAATGAGTTGCAAATAAGTTGCAAATTTCTTCTCCTGTTTCTGCTGAACGACCATCAAGGTACATTTTAGCAGGAAAAAACGAAGATCCCCCTCGAAGTTGTTTAATGTATGACCAAATTTTTTTCGGATTACTACGGATTGAGTCCTCTACGTCATTTAAGTGGTCAGAATAACAAGATTTTATTAACGACTCAATTCTTTTGTTACTTAGTTGCAATTCTAGCTTATCTCTGGAATTGTTGTAGATCTTAAACCTTTTACGAATTTTATCCCTTTCTTTTATTAAACAAATAAGATTCCGGGTGAACCAAGAGGGGTATTTCAAGTTCCGTGACTTAGTTTTAGGGACAGTCTCTTCGATAATAGAATGAAGCACGGAGTAAAACCTTGAAACGGCAACATTAACGTCTCCGATGGATGATAACTCTAAATACCAATCCACTGAACTCAATTTTTCGTTCACAAGAGAGTAATCGGCTCTTCTAAAATTATGTGTTGCAAACTGTTTGGACGCAGCAAATGATGGTTCTTTTATTTTAACTTCTATGTCTAACGGAGGATGATGGACATCGATTTTACTGAGATAATTTGTGCTGTTTACAACTGAAACTCCATTGAAATTACTAAATATTAGGTCTAGGATACGGTTGTTATGATTTTTGACGCCATTTAATTGTGATAGATTATTGAGTGACATAAAATCAACCAATGGGTAACCCAAGCTGCAGTTGTAATTACAGGGTGTTAAATTAAGTGTATCATTCTCACCAGATAACCAGTCAATGAAACCGAGGTTGAAGTCACCGAGAATAATAACCTTGCCAGAATATGATTGCAGAGCTAAACTAATACTATCCAAAGAAGAGTTCAGTGCTGTGCCAGTAACAGGGGGTGGTATATAAAGGGCGCAAAGTAGGATTTCAACAGAACATTGATGAGGATTTTTCACCGAAACCCAAAGATCTTCAAAACAGCTTTCAAAGTGTTGTATCCTCCTTGATTTCAGTTTCGAATTAACGGCGATAGCAACTCCTCCGCCATTCTTCCCAGAGAGGTAACTTGAGGTAGGTAAATATAAAGTACATATTAGAAAAGATTTATTAGAATGTTTAAAAACGTATTTTTTTTTAATGTATTGTGTGCCGAATAGAGATTACTAAATAATTGATGAATCTGTTTAGCAGATTTACGAACTATTTAGATTTTTATATTTCAACAACATATACGATATTTTTTAATGTATCTTTTAACTGACAAACAAACGCGACTAACAGATTAAAATAAAACCAAGCCTTCATTTTATAATTGGCTAAATGCAAATGAAACAAAGGTAAACCTTTTCGTTGTTACGTTCAAAAATAATATTTAATGCGTATTGATGAATATTAAAAATGATAGTCATGTTGAGGCGAGGTCTAACTGCGGAATGCACTATGTTACAAAAAGCGACATAAAATAGAAAAAATCCTTAAAAATCGAAGTACGATTGATTTCTAAATATCCTCCTACATTTCAAAGGACTGGTAAGAGATCTAAAAGATCTATAATTTCCCTCTGCATTTATTGTTTCCTTCATTCCTCCTTCTTTCAGCCTTTTCGCGTCTCTCGAAGGATACAGACTTTTTCAAAATGGTTGCTTTGATTTTTCAAAATTCTTTTGTTTATGGCCTAGTTAATAACAATAACTATTCCCTAGAAAAGGGGATTTGTAGCTAAAATTGTTATACCGCTACAGTAAAGTCGGACTTCAGCTCTACCTCACAAGGTTTTTACGAGGTTCTAATTACTCATTATCAGGTGAAGCATTCACCGCCCTGTTCCTATAAATAACATACATACGTCTGAAGCTAATAAAAGCGTATTAAAAACTGCAAGACATTTGTAGTTGTTACGAAACAAATTGATAATTGCAAGCGAAATGATAAGTCAAGTTGGCGTACCTTGAATGAATTACGGTGGTGACGTACCACTAACCTTGCCCTTAACAGCTAATGGAAATAATTTACAAATGCTGTTGGTTTAGTACTCATTAAAAGAAGGCGTAGTTAATTTATTTTTATTGTTAATGTCATTCGTACTGCGCGCGGCATGAGTAATTTTTCTTTGTTTCGCGGACCCGTGCGTCATGCCCGCCGGTCATAAATATACATAGATACACGATTTATGTTTCTATTTGTTTGTCTTCTCGTAAATACTGGGCACAACTGTTCGCTTCCGAATGCAATGCAACTACGTATTTTTCTATTGTTTTTCACTCAAAGGTGTGGAATAAACATCGGTAATTTCTATTCAATTATGTCATTAAAATAAAAAAAGGTAGCGGTTTAATTCAATTGGAAATATTAATTAAAAGTAAAGTCTGTTTATCGAGCAAAATAAAGAATGTATAATACCCAAAGTTTTGAGCAAAAAATTATGGGCATGAAACTTAAAGTTAAGCGTTTAATTTCAGCCAATGTAAATAATACCTAACTTACACTTTTGACTATCAATGTAGTAATTATGGGAGAGTTTACTTCTTATGACACAATTTCAGGATTGATCGGAACCAAAATTGTATTCCTTATACAATTTGTAATTGGTAGAGTCTTGTTGTAAGACGCAAATATGCATCCCAAAGGATCGGTTTCACCGGGGTATTACAACCGAAACCTATAAATCGAAGAGGTGTTTACAAACAGGAATGGTGACCACCAAACACGATGACAGATAATTTATCATAGTCCACATAAGTGTGCCGTCATTCGGGTCCAGTCTGTACTTGAGTCATTTGTTTGGTAATTAGTTATCCTTGGCCTCCTGTAGGATGGCATAATTGTGTCAATAGCGAGCGATGTCTAGCTAGTGAATACTTAAATAGATTAAATTGCAATGAACATCAGGTGTATTGTAATATTTTAAAAACAAAATATATAATACGTATAAGAATAAATAATACTAAAACTATATAACACGACACATCTACAAGATAGTAATCGAAGTCGATTTACGAAGAAAATAAGAAACATAATACATACATACATAAACTCACGCCTTTATCCCCGAAGGGCTAGGCAGACGTGCCACTAGGACACCCATATTTCGCCTTGTATGTTCCGTCAAAGAAACATAATAATGATAACAAAAACGTTATTTATAACGGTTATTTAATAATAGCTGCAATTTGTTTTGATTGGCGATTTCGTTACGTGTAACTAAAATTGTTGTTATTGCGCAAAAAATATCGAAGTAATTGGCCGTTGCGAGAATTGATTTTATTTACTGGGTTCTGTAGATTATTTTTATTGCATTGAACGGCAAGACGAGCATCATTCGCCTGATGGTAAGCGATACGACCACTCATAGACAGTAGCAACACCATAAGTTACAAAGCATTGCTTGGCATTCCACTGCGCTCGCCATCCTGAGCCATAAGATGTTAAGTGTCATTATGTCCACTAGTTACTCTGGCTACAATAAATTAGCTAGATTGTATGAATTTTATGATATGATCAACATAATAATTCTTCACAGGTGTAAACTTAGCCAACAAAGACTGAAAACTAATGAATCGGAGCTCGAACGGATGTGAGATAAGATTTACCTGACGATTTCTTGAGAATTTCTTCTCAATACTAATGAATCAATGAAATTCTGCTACACGATAGACCGATGCGCGAAGAAAACTCGGCAGAAAATACCTTTGCTTTATAATATTACATAGATTTGAGGTAGCATATATGTCATAACTTTATATTTTTTCTTTTCAAAAGGCTTTTCTTTCACCCATTAAATATGAGTCATCAAACACGGAACTCTAAAACACCCAATACCCGATACCCGTACAATTTTATCAAAAATGGAAATAACACACGGAATGCCCCGTGAAGTGTGTCTAAGGAGGTTATAGTAAGCGCCTCTAACGAAACCAATTTACTGGCGCTTGTGCACGAATTAAGTATCGCTTACAAATCGATGGCGAATTAGGAACAGTTTTGTTTGAAGCGCAACATTTGATGTACTTGGTGGTTATGTATTCCTGGTATGTGTGAAGCCGGATGCTTGGTTCGTTCTTTTTATCAGTTAGTGATAGTTTAGGAGGAGAATTAGTCTAATTGTGCGGAGAGACTGTAGTAAAGATAGTTTACGATATATCGATAATATTGTTTAAAACTAGATTATTAGTGACATGACTGCCTCGGTAGCGTAGTTGTACTACGATAGATTAAAAAGCTGAGGTCTCGGGTTCGAATCCCGGGTCGGGCAAAGTTATATTTGATTTTTGTATTCATTATCAGCCCGGAGTGTGAATGAATTGTGCCCGATATGGCGATAGTCTCACTCCCTATCACATCATGGGACGGAACATACAAGGCAACAAGTGGTGTCCTGGTAGCACCGCTGCCTACCTCTTCTGGGAGAAAGGCGTGATTTTATGTATGTATGTAGATTATTAGATGCTGTAGTATTAGATTTAAAACTATACGTGATACAATTAGATGAAGTATAACATTGAGTATTGCACTACTTACATATGATTGTCATACGTAAAGAGAGTGTTGTTCTTAGTACTATTTCATGTGGTAAACAAAATATTATAATTAATTGGTTCGCTTTTACCATTATAATTATGATCTCACATGTTTGAAATAGCTAAATAGTCACAGAACGAGTAAAAAAACAACAAAGTCGGTGTAAAAATAATTCCTTTATTCTAAATTTTATTTTGGTGAGCGGGAATGATTATAGGACAGATTTAGAGATGTTTTAAAGATCATAACGAAGCCCAAATAAGTAAGAAGATAGAATTATCCTCTTTTGGGGCGTGGAAACATGTCTTTGTAAAAAGAATAAACATTAATTACGCAAATAAGCGACCTAATTACATTTTGTAAAATCTGTAACACAGAGCAACAGATTAATCACCGTTTATTTTGTAAACATTCGAGTTTAATAATTTTTATTGTCTCGCAGTGTTAGCAGTTCCTTTGAATTTTAAATAATAGACGCCCATTATGCGTTGTAAGTTTGGAAGCCATTTATTTGGAAATTAAATTAGTTTTTATAAATAAAAGCACACGAATGTTGAGACACTAATGGATAACGATTCGTTTTCGAGTCGAAATATGGCATAATAAAACGAATGAGTTCCTAAAATATACGTAAACTTAGTGGTGTATTCTGGTAACACTAGCCATGGTTATTTCTCAGGGGAAATATGTCGAGTGTTGGCACACCTTGGGTGGCGCGTCTGTAATTTATTAACAGGTTAAATTTCTAATTAAACCACGCCCATGTTTTTAATATCTGTAGTGTCGGGTACGTTTCGCTTTGTTGTGGGGAGCTGGCCGACACTTTCGGTGTGTCAGGGCTGTCTCCTTTGATTTGATGTTTATTAAACATAATCATTGTATTTTTTTATTGCACTTTTTTTTAGATCAGGTTTGATGTAGATCAGTAAATAGTTTTTCCAAATGATGTGTTCGAAATTTAAAAACACTGCTTGATGATTCGGTGGAGGATACTTAGTTTGGTGGTAAATTTCTTGTGCGTAAATATGGTGCTGGTGACGATATATAGATGCAACTATAAATATTTATGCAGAGAATAAAAAACTGTCTGTATATGTATCTGTATCAGCCCATAGACGTCCCACTGCAGGACACGAGCCTCCTCTACAATGGATAGCGAATAATACCTAAAAAACTGTCACTTAATATATTTTAATTATTATGTATTTTGTGAAATAAAGATTATTTTAATAAGGAAAACGTTCACACCACATCCCGATTTCGACTATACCGAACACAACAAAATACATTGCACAATAAGTGTAAATGTTTGCGGCGAGCATCTCTAGCGGTGGTTGTACGCCGGTTTAGAATACCGGTCTTTACAGTTCGCGATACCGGCCGACTTGTTTGTCTTTGCACTTTTTGCCAGCACAACTTTTGTTTAAATATAATTTGTTTACGTTGTGAAATGCTTAACGGGTTTGGCGGTGGAGGGTTGAGTTTTGAGATGTTTCGGGGTATTGAAGGGTTAGATGTCTTTGCTGTTTGGGTATATTCGACCGCCGATTTATGTGACGTAAAATTTTATATTTTTTATTGTTGGTTTTTATATAGATGAAATAAAATAATGATAATATAGTTTTCGCTAGCACTTTATTCACTTAATATAATTTATATACGTTGTGAAAGGCCTTTAGGTTTTGGGCATTGAAGGGTTCAACTTTCAGCTGATCTGAGATGTTTCGAGTTATTGGATGTGTATGACCGCTGGTTTATATAAAATGTTTTTTTTTAATTCCAATGAATGGCGAGACGAGCATGCCATTCGCCTGATGGTAAGCGATACGACCGCTCATGGACAGTAGCAAAACCAAACAACACCATGAATTACACGGCAATGCTTGGAATTCCACTGCGCTCACCATCCTGAGACATAAGATGTTAAGTCTCAATATGTCCAGTAGTTACTCTGGCTACAATGTCCTTCAAACTGGAACACAACAGCACATTTACACTGCTGTTTGGCGGGAGAAATAGACATTGCGGTGGTACCTACCCAGGCGGCCTCTCACATATGAGAGAAACACCACCAGTAGGTAAAATGCTTTTTTATATTTTTAGCGGTTAACACTACATGGTATTTGCAGTTTGGTATAAATAGCGTGAATAACGAGTCTTCGTTTCATACTCTAGTAAAACCGCAGCCCTAATGATAAGAATTCCTGCATATCTTGTTATCGACAGCCTCATGGCGCAGTTAGTTAGACGCCGGCTGTGAAACATGTGGCTGCGGGTTCCATTCCCGCACCGAAACAAATTTGTGTGATCCACAGATATTTGTTCCGGGGCTGGGTGTTTGTGAGCCCGAAAGTTTCTCGTAGTTCCGGATACCCACGACACAAGACTAGATCATAATGTGGGGTCAGGACTATGGATGCGACTGTTGGGTGTATTTATTTTATCTTTTTTTTTTTTTTTTTTTATTGCCGTATAGGCAGACGAGCTAGCGGCCCGCCTGATGGTAAGCGGCTACCGCTGCCCATAGACCTTCGCAATGCCAGGGGTCCAGCACAACGAAGTCGCTGCCTACCTTAAGGATAGTACTCTCTTTAAGCCTCGTTTGAAGAAGGACAGGTCATAGCGCTCAGGAAACACCGATGCAGGGAGTTCATTCCAGAGCTTGCACGTACGTGGTAAGAAAGAACGCTGGAAACGTACCGTTCGGGAGCGGTACGCTTCCAGGTGGTAGGAATGAACTCTGCTGCGGTGACGGGTGGTGCGATGGTAGAAGGGCGACGTTGGTACCATCTCAAATCAACTAATCTATTAATATTGCTATTATTTAACATGTCGTCCTATGATTTTTGTGGAGGTGCTATGATGATAGTATTGCATCACAGGAAGATTTAATTTATGATATTTTGATGGCACCCAAAGCTTCATATAATCAACTTATAATAACAATTAACAAAATATCGTCTCATATCTGAATGTTTGGCAGGGGTCTCACCTGTGATTGAAAGGGCTGTTTAGGGCTTTGTCTAAAACGCCGGCCCAGTGAGTGAGGGAACTCCACATGTCTTTGAAATATGTAGAAATTTGTCAGATATACAAGTTTCACACGATGTTAAAGTTTAGACTAACTTCGAAAATTTTGAATCCGCTTTGAGGATCTGCAACCTGTTTTGTATGTTCCATCTTGTATATTGGTCCGATCGCTTGCCTAGTAAGCTAGCAACAACAATTACACCATCACGCTCATTACAAAAATACAATACATCAACACACTAATGAGGCATTTTTCAACGAAATACACATATTTCAATACCCATTTTTCCACATTGGTTTATTGAAAGTTGCAGTGGCTTTTTGAGGCAGCATTCCGTAAGTGTACGTGTTATCGGAGCGGTTATCTTGCATCGTGTAATTACCATAAGAACAGGGTATTGTGACCGAGACGCGTTGCTTCTGAGTATCGCCTACACCGAAACACTTATTTATGCACGCAACTATAATTTGTGTAACTAGCCATGCCTCTGAGTCTGACCTTATTCCGTAATTATTTTAACTCCGATTGCTTTGTGTATGCGACTGTCAATTGCCGAGTTGTAGGGAATTGCTTTATTAAAGGAAGTTTGTGATTGAATATGATGACAAAGCTAGTTAATTAATTAATACACATACATACATAAACTCACGCCTTTATCCCAGAAGGGGGGCAGAGGCGCCACTAGGACACCCACATTTCGCCTTGTATGTTCCGTCCCATGATGTGATAGGGGGCTAGTCTATCGCCATATCATATCACATAATTAAGTAATAATAGAAAGCATGTTTTAAATGTAACTAATTCCTGATTCTGTCATTTTTCTGCGGCCACGCATTGTCAAGCGCGGGGTCAGAGGTTTACGTAGAAGGTGGACATACAGTTTAGTTAAGATTGTAGACGGATGCCAGCAGCATGTGCATCCAGATGCACATCGCTTCTGATAGGTCGCTATTAAAATTCTTGGAAGGCCTATGTTCAGCTGTGGACTTATTGTGGCTGAAGAGAAAGAGAGAGAGAGAGTATACCATTCAAAACGTACCCTTAAAAATATTATAACACTTACATTCTTAGCTCCCCGGCAGTTTTTAACTTTCAGCTCATCTAGTTACCGTCTTCTTGTTATTTAAACGGTACAATTACATTCGTGACTCGTTATATTTGTCGTAGGCCTGTCATTTTTCTGAATTTACAAGATAATAACTTTTGAAACAACCGTAATTTTAAGTACAGTAATTTTGAAGTAACAACCGCGGTAAATATTTCATAAGAGATGCCACTGTTGTTTATTTTTATGGAATGTAGAGGATTTATTTCTTTCTTCGCATACATTTTACAGTAATTTGTTTTTGAATGCAATGGAATAATACTATTTTGACTTTAAACCTATCAATGGAACCTCGGTACGATCAGAATTGCCAACATATTATATATATATATATATATACATGAAGTCACGCGTTTTTTCCAGAAGGAGTAGGCAGAGGTGCTACCAAGATACCCACATTTCCCCCCAATATGTTCCGTCTCATGATGTGGTAGGGGGTGAGCCTATCGCTATATCGGGTACAAATTCCTGTCTCTGGGCTGATAATGAATAGAAAAATCCAATATCACTTTGCCCGACCCGGGATTCGAACCCGTGACCTCAGCTTTGTAATTGTACCGTAGTGCAACTACACCGAGGCAGTCCATATTATAATGAATAAGAATGTCTCAATAGGCTCCCATCATATCTTAGGATGGAAGTCGACCATGCAAGCTGTGGGCGGCACAAGAGGCACTGGACAATAGCCCCTCCTATGATATACACGACAGCTAAATATGTAGGCTATTTAACAATAAAATTCGATCAAAAACATAATAAACATCATGCATGTATAATTCGAGTTATAATCCTGTAGTTATTACTAGCTTCTGTCCGCAAACTTCGTCTGCGTGGTTAACTTTATTTGTAATCTCCCATCCCGTCCCGTACCGTTATATCCCGCCCGCCCCGTCTCATTCTCACTAATGGAATGTAATCCAATCCCATCCCATCCTTTTGAGGATAAAAAAGTAGCAAATATATCGGAATTCCTTCTTCATCCCACGGAAACACTAAACCTTTCGGGATCAAAAAGTAGCCTGTGTTACTTCTAATACCTTCAAAAACATGTGTATAAAGTGTCATGATGATCATTTGAGTAGTTTTCGCGTGAAAGTGTAACAAACAAACTGACATTCACATTTATAATATTAGTAGGGATTGTAAGAATCACAATATAAATTAATTCATACATTGACGCCTTCCTACATCCTACGATGGTATTTCTTTCTAACCGTTGGTTGTGGAGCGTGTCGATATGAATTGTGAATGCGAGTAATTCACGAGTGGCTGCGATAGCGTGGGCTCTGTGTACATACTTAGCATCTATTTGCGCTGCATGGGTGGTGAGCAGAGACCACACTAGCTTTGCGGGATGTTGCGACATTCCTTCTATCTCTGATGGTGGTGAAATACGGAGTTTTTTTGACACCTACATGTGCATAACTCAACGACATCTGCCTTGTGTTATCTGGGTGCAGTAAATCTTCTGTTTTTATTTGACTTCAGCTATATTTAAATTACTATTTACATCCTCAGCTACATCCTATTCATAATCTACACTTTCTATGATTTACATTTCATAGTCGTTGTAAATATCTTAAGTCTGAAGGGTAGAGGCTAAGGGACATTTTTAAGCACATATTTATCGTTTATTTAAATCACATTAAGCCTTCAAACCTGTTTTACAGTATAATATAAGAGTACGATGAATATCACCAACCATCTTATCTGTGTCGTGAAAACTTTGAAGCCTTCTACTATACGATCATTACTGTATTTATCTATTTGTCATTTGCAGCGAGAAAGAAAGTGGTAAAATATTATGTACTTTAGATAGGCAGAGTATAAGACTGTACTGTACCCCATTTACCTCCCATTGCAGGACACGGGCCTCCTCTACAACAGAGAGTACGATTGAGAGGGATTAGGCCATATAGTACACCACGCTGGTCTAGTGCGGGTTGGCGGACTTTACACACCGTAGAATTTTTTATAAATCGCTATGGTATGGAGGTTTCCTCATGCTGTTTTCCTTCACCATTATAGTGTGTGGTGATTGACTATCATAACACACACGACTCCGAAAAATCAGAAGTGCGTCCTGGGATTAGAACCCGCGACCACGGTGAACACGTACACACTTTTAGTAGTATGAGACTGTGCTACAAAATATAAAATCTCTAAAAACATCGATAGACTGACCCAGAAATCGACATAACAAACTAACGCCTCACAATCTGCATACTTCACCACGGGGCCAACAAAATGATTTCCCAATACCAATCAAATATGACGAAATAGTGATTGAAAAGATAATAAATAACATTCATTGAATGTAACATCAAAGAAATTAGAGTCGCAAGTTGCTTGTAAATTACTTGAGCGTTATAAATCATGTTGCGGAATAGGCATTCGATTGATATCGGCAAAGGTTATGCGTTCGGAGGTGGTGTCAAATGCTGGATTTATGTGTTTTGCTCAATCGCGAGTGGGATGTTACGGTAATCGCTGGTTTCTGATTCTAGAAGCTTCAGTTGTGTTTAACTTGTTATGTCTGTTTTACGATCATACGCAGAGTCATGTCAATTTACGAGGAAGTCAATTTACAGCTTCTTTATAATGTAGCTACTAAAACTTTTAGGATAAGCCTTGGCTACTGTTTGATATTTTCTTAAAGTTCATGATGTTTTAGATAGCATTTTACTATAACGAGTAGACTTTGATTTCAGAGGTAGGTTGAGAACTTGTGTTATGATGGTAGTGTTATTTAGCACCTCAGTTTAAATAATTTATTCAGTGCATAAGTAGATCTCAATTTTTTTATTGCTTACAATGGTGAAACGGGCATGCCAATAGCCTGATAGTAGCAACACCATAGATCACAAAAAATGCTTGGCGTAAATATATATTTTACCTTATAAAAAAAAATGATGTTGAAAAAAAGTCTTGGAACACAAAAACTATTCAACTAACAAGATAACACAAACACAAGCGTGACTTAATGTTGACAAATCTGAGAGGCTGTTGATGTTACCGTTCCAGCGTGGGCGATGAATGATGCGCGCAAAGTCACAACCCACCTCAGGTTAATTGATTGCGATGGAAGTGCAAGAAATATGGCCGCTCCGGGACCTTATGAAACACGACAACTTGCGCTTTATTAATGGTTAGATGTTGGGACATGCTAAATGCTTAATGCTTGGGGTTGGAGCTGTTTTACTTGAATTCGATGTTTTATTACGAGTACATTGTCCTGATGTCTTTAGATGCACTTCCCCTGTAAAATATATTGAATATTCGTCGTGTAAATATGTATGTGATGATAAGGCTGGTCAATTCGAAACCCGATGAGCATTGAAGTTTAATAAAATCGAAATATTTAAAATTCAATAATTAATTCAGCTTACCTCACCTTCTTAGTCTCCTCTCCATCAAAAGTACCTGCAAATTGAGACATCCGAATTTCATTATTTAATACATTACATATGAAGTCGCTGGAGTTAGTGTTCAATCATTCATAACAGCAATAAAATCAATTAGTTATGCGTAACAAACATTTTATTACACACGAAGGGCTTGGCTTCCGATTGATCTGCTGGCGCGAGCGCATGGTGTATCAGCGGTTATGACAGATGGGATTTTAAAAGCCATTTCACTCGCTTTTAACAATTTTCTCTTATTTTTATGCTGTTGGTCAGACAATGGGGATTTTGACACTCAAAACGCTTTAAGATCGCAGATGTGTTGCTAGAATATGTATTGAGGTAGTTTGGTCCTCTCAAGATATTACCTGTGTAATGAACGTAACAGCAAAGCTTGTATATCATGCTTTAATATTCAGTTAGTCAGAGGCACCGTGCCGTTTCAAATTATTTCATAGATGTATGGTAATGCCAGGGCACTTCTCTGACTTTTCGGGGTCATGTGTTTATTGATAGTCAACCACCACGCACTGTAACGGTGAACGAAAACATCGTAAGGAAAACCTGCATACCATAGCGATTTGAAGAAGTTCTACGGTATGTAAAAGTCCGCCACACCGCACAGCGGCACACAGCCAGCATGGTGGACTATTCGGCCCACAGAAATATATCGAGAATACGGCCTAACGTCTCACAATCGTACTCTCGATTGTCGAGGAGGCCTATGCTTTGAAGTGGGACGTATATGGGCTGAAACAAATGGTAAAGAACATGAGTTCCTGTGTGCATTCTACGAAGGTGCTACTAGAGTTAGTCCTACTAAAGTGCCTCCTACAGCTAATAACCGCCCCCGGGTATTGCAGCAGGCGGACCTATTGCCACAACGGGCACACTTTCTTGTGCCAGCCGAATCCTATGGAACACCTAAAAAGTCACATAAAGTGGATTGCCTGCCTTGCAAACCGAACCTAGGCCCTCTCGGTTGACCGCTTATACGTGCCAATAATAACTTATAAATAATAATGCAAATTTCATAACCTCAATGCAACCATTTAAAGAAAATTTAAATTTCATAATCGTCCGATCTATCACCTTCGGCTGGATCTATAAGGATGGTTATTGTAAATATTATCCGGTTATGGTATAATATGGTTATTGGGGCGACAATTTCTTGCCGAGCCGAAATTGGCCGATGCTATCACCAACACGACGTGACACTGTTGGCGTAAACAACCCCTACTACTTGAATATATCGCTTTTAGTTTCACTTCGAGTTGCTTTCGAGAAGTGTTTATCATCGTCTTCAGAAAGTCCAAGGCAAGTCATAGGCATTCCCCAAGGATTTATACAGGGCCCTGTTTCAAGTGGTCTACGTATACATTAAGTGAAAATTATTTTGAGATATGTTGTGTGTAGTAATTAGGAATTTGTCGGCTTTTTGATTTGTGACAGACAGGCTTGTGTGTTAACGAAGCCGCGAGTAAAATGTAATAATTAATAATAAACGGTTTTCTGAATGTTAACTTATAGAAAAAATAATCTATAAAAATGATTGCCAGTGTAATTAAAATTATACATGCTTTTATAAATTGAAGATCGGAATTTATATTAAAGACGCCGTCTCATCATTTCGCGCGATAATTAATTATCCTCAGCGAAACAAGGTATAATTTACTTGTCCAATTAATTAGTACTGCCTACCTTTTGCGCAAATCGTCACTAGCCCGGAAAGCTGTCTAATAATTTCGCAACGTCATTCTCATTATCATCTCAAAACATCAAATTAATTCAACGATATCTACACCCTATGCGGTTCTATTTAATGAGCAATAAAGGGTACGTCCATTATCTTTTAGACATAGTTATCCTGTTTTTAATATTCGTTGCAAGTAGGAGCATGCATGATATGAGTACCTAATATGTTTCAATTAATTTTTAATAACATTTTTTTAATGTGACATCTATAGTCAGGTGCTAGAAATATGTTGAACTAATAATTAAGAATAGTAAATAATCGATTAACAATAGTAAGAGTTATGAGTGGACTTCGCACGATCCATGAGGTTAACGAGACGACATCCGAAAAAAAACTTGCGTCGTAAACTGAGTAAATCCGTGTCTTTGCCCTAACACGATCTTGTTATTTGTGCTATTATTTGTCTCTAATTACATTGATGTGCCAATTCAATAAAGCGACATCTATCGACAGGTGCTAGAACTTCATTCACCGATTAAATTTCGACTAACAATAGTAAGTGTTATTAGTGGACTTCGCACGGTCCTTTGCCTGAGGTTAACGAGTCGACAGCCGAGTAAAACTTTCGTCAGTGTCGTAAATTGAGTAAATACGTGTTTCTACTCAACTGTCGTGAGCATCATGAGCTATTTTCGTATGGATAGTAACATGATCTCGTTATTTGTGTTATTGTTTAACTCTAAGTATTAAGTAGATCTAAGTGGCTGCTTAATGTTCGGCAAAGTTCAGCGGTTTTATCGTGAGACTGTTCCGTGAGCGCGTAAACGGTAGAGAAGGGTTAAGTGAAACGGTTTTCATGTCAAAAGGCTATTTTAATACGCATATTTTGCTAGATAATGGTTTGTTCTTACCTCAATTGGATACTGATGCCGTTTTGTTTGGAGTGGCTGATCATTATAATAAGTATGGAACTGGCATATTAAAAACATGATTTTCTTTCTTTATAATATGCTCTTGTTCGGTCATGACCTGCGATAGAAGAGGCTTTCGAATCTCAGATACTATAACTGTCAACTTGTACAAATAAGAGATTCGTCGTGAATGAGTTCGATCTCTGCCTTCCTTGATGTTGGCTTGGCGTGACGGTATTATTATGTGTGAGGCTGGGCGCATATTATGTGTAGAGGAATGCTATCATTTACTGATAACAATCTTGATTGAGTTCGTGACTTGCCTAGGTGTTAAAAGCAGGAATTGTCTCTCAAATTTTATCGTTAATATTCTGATGCGAGACTGAAATACTTTACTGTTTGTTTTACAAACTTTGTAGTATGAATGTGTTCAATCATCAATATTGATATTATCCACCTCTATAAATGTAGATAATAGCAGCGAACATTGCCATTAATTAGAGCTTTTATCGATCCTTCGCACGAGAATAAATATTTGTCATATTTTATAGTTAATTACCATTACTCGGGAACTTTGCTATGTTTACCGAACACCCGATTAAAACAATTAACAGCAATAAATATAAATAAGTCGGTTCAAACATCAAGTAGCCGCAATTGCACGGCGAACATTCACAAATTACGCAGACGAGTAAAAAATTGCTGTAAAACGAAATTCGCAATATTTACTGCGAATGGTTCGCTAGCACGAAATTCTGGAATCTTACACGTAAGTATAACACCTTATGCATGACATAGCACCTCATTTTGCTGATTATCCATCATCAGTGTATAGACAGTGCGCGTGAGGAAATAACTCGTAAATAATATTAAGGCGGTCGATAAACGATCGATAAAAACGTTGAATGCGTAATGCGCGTCAGTTATACCTTCAATATCTTGATAGTGACAGGTGATGTTCAATTTGCTTCTGGGTATTCGCGTTATCTCCTATCTTTACGTGTGTATTTGGCAATCCTTGATAATAATCTAAAAGGCCATATTATTGAATTGACTGAGTTATTTTGTTAAGTAATCTTAGATAGGAACATATGTTGTAGTAATTAAAAGGTCAGACATTTCATGCTTTAATATTGCAAAACATAAATTGCAGTTTCATTCATTATGAATTTTATACGTTTCAATTCCTTATTTACTATATTTTTTTCAAAGAATTTGTTGTGAATAGTTTCAATTGGATTTATATGGAATTCTGTGTAAATACACAACAGAACTCAATTAAAATCACATTCAACAGCGTTATTGTGAATGACACAACGAATGTATAAAACAGTGCTACCTGATTGTCTGCTGTCAATTACTAGTACAAGAGCGAAGCTATCGTCCTGCCGCGTTGACTGACAAGCTTGTTTGACTGTTCGGCTGGATGGCGTAAGGAAGGCCTAATTGCGTGCACTCGCGCACGAATCCAATGCAATTCATATTAATTATACAAAGCGAGGCACTAATCAGATTCATTAGTTAATCGTGCTACGTGAATTGCTTCAGTTATAAAGATGGCGATTGAGACGGAGATGATGACAATTAATTATTTCTGTGCCGATTGCTCGTTGGTGGTCGGTTGTGTGGGTGTTATATTATTAGTACGGTTATGAATATAATTGTTAATTCGAGTGAGAGTGAAAGGACAGTATTGACAAAAAAACATAAAGTTTGGGATGGATCCAATGGCAGTATACTTATCCAATATACTGAGATATTAATATAATCTATGATATTACTTAAGAAATATTTTTAATAAAACCTTTTAAACTTAAGAATTCGCCATTCAGGCTAAGTAAATATTGGCAAATTAAAATTTGAATAAGTAGTTTCAGACTCGAAGAATAAACAAGAAACTCAAACTCTCTGTTTACCAGATTGAAGTTTGTAACAAATTAATTATTTGGAAACTTGACGGACTTCCAAACAAAATTAGCACAATTAATTCCTATTGTTCGCCGATCTATTATTTATTGGGCATTTAGCTCTCGCTGTTTTCGTGATTGTATTTAGTAAAGGTTTATTGAATAACAGAATAATTGTTGAAAAACAGATTTCAATCATGTGTTGATTTGACGACAGTTATTTTATGCAATATTTAGAAGTAAATAAATGTATTTTATAACTGTAAGAAATAATGGTTATTGTCTGTAAGATGTTAACCATATTTAAAAAAATAATTAATAAATGATAATGTAATCAAAACTAAAACATTGCAAGTGATTAGTGCTTACTATTGAAATTAGCAAGACAATAATTATATTTTTTTCTTTTATTGATATTACATTCTACTTCAATATTAATTACCAAAACAACACAAAACATGAACGAATAAAATAATACAGGAATTTAGGAACTTTCAAACATTTAATAACACTAAAATTCCAAATTGAAAATTTGAATGATATTTTAAAAATAAATCGATCATAAACAATACGATCACCAAAAAAGAAGCACCACAAAAAAGGATAATACACGTAGACAACATTAGCCCGTGTATCGAACGCGGGCACTAAATCATCCGGTTATGTTAATAACACGGCTTTAACCGGAAAATTACAGTTTAAATTGCCGACATGGCCAAAACGCGGTCTTAGTGCCGTCCTGAGTGTTTTTGATGCGATGTAAATTAGATATGAGCCATGTTTAATTCATGGCGAGCAATGGAGAGGTGTAGCCGTCTAATTTAACGATGGTAACGGTATCATGAGTGGTACTTGCTTCTTCACGCCTCCTTTATTGGTAACAGGGTGTGGGCTATATACTCTATATACCGGGTATATCAAAACTGCGACCGAAAACGAAGCCAGGTGGTAGTTTTAGTGGTTACAAACACGATGCAAATAAAAATTTCGCCAAAACAGTGGCAGATATTGATTTAGAATTTTTTTTAAATCATTGTTTTTGGGTGGTAAATACGTAGTTTTTGCAAAAATACTAATTTAAACCCTTAGGTACCATTGCGTGTTTAGGAAAAAAAAGGTCTACATCATTATTTTAGGAAAACTATGTATTTATCACCCAAATACGACGTTAAGTAAAAAAATACAAAAAGAATGTGGTCGATTTTTTTTGCGAAATTTTTACTTTCATTGTGTCTGAAGTCACTAAAACTACCACCCGGCTTCGTTTTCGGTCGCAGTCTTGATATACCCTGTATAACTCGGTGCGAGAATGGTAATTGTTCAGCCAAAGACGCGAAGATATAAATCAATTTGAAATCTGTGCTCTGTAGTAATTAATGACATGGGATGTTTTCTAAACACTATATTTAGTTGTTTTAGATATCGAGCTCTTCCTGTAATTATTTTTAATAATATTAGCGAAAGATATAATTGGGTTTAAACAAACTTTACTAAAACCTTACTTTGGAACAACATCCTCAGCCTTTTTAATCTGCTGCAAGGTATTTTGATGATATCAATGTATCAAGTAAGTTGTTTTTTATTGGTTCACTCGATTCGAACTCATTTCTGTACATCAAGTAAAAGTTTTTGGAAACCTCACAATTAATTTAAAGTCACCAAAAAGTGTAATATTTATCAGCGAGCACTGAATAAACTTTGTACGGATTCTCTGTTGATTCTTGGAAACATCCCTAATAATACTCAGTGAAGCAATATTTCTTATTCCGTTTAGTGATTTATAATTATAGCAAGATAGTCTTCCTTTTACATTTAATTATTTTATAATCCATATATCACAAAATCTATCCTCCAATTTTGGATATCAAAACAATAAATTAAATCTCCAAACTAAAAGCACAGCCGTATATCATTCACTAAGAGATATAGATAATATAAATGTTCCGATGGCTAATTTATAATATGAACCTATAATCACTTCAACGCGGCGTCGATACAACGATAAAGTTAATTAAAAAATAGATCCGAACAATAAATATAGCCCACGCGAAGTCGTGTAACAATGATTTCTATGTATAGAGGCTAATTTGAAAAGGTTAAGCTTGTTATTTTGAAGCGTTGAGAGAAAAACAATTTTACGGCAGCGGTTGTTAATAGTGCAAAAAGTGTAGCGGCGACAACTTTAATCTTGGGTTTAAACTGGCTCAAATACGCTGACTGGAGCGTATGGAATCCTAGGCGACGGTCGGCACAGAGCCACCCTGCACGCGTTAAATTCCACAAAACGAATGCGTGTGGGAATTAAGATTAATAATATATTTTAGGTTATTTCTTTTCCAATATTCTAAAGCATTTTTTATGCATAAGTTCGGCAAACGCAGATGGCTCACTTAATGAAATGTGATTGAACATATACAGCACTGGATCATAGCTTCGTTGGCGTCTTCTCAGAATGGGAAGAGAAAAGGAAGGTAATTGGACGAGAAGAAAGAGGCATTAGGTCATCCCGGTAGCGAAGATTCCCGTTTCCATTGTAATCCGAGATAAACACGATGTGTCCCTACCATTTTTGTATTGACTCGTGATGAAAATAGAATATTTTAGTTATGATTCAGGAATATGCAATACCTAAATTCTGACAAATTTGATGCGATAAAGACATAGTTTCAATTCCTTTACTAACTAAACACAATATTTCAGCAAGGTATTGTCTCCTATCAGCGTTGTATCTGGTTGTTCGTCATTGTTAGTGTTTGTAGATCTAAATACCCTTTCCAACAACGACACGAGAGTCGTAAATTGTTTGTTATTAAGATGATCTATTTAGTTATCTTCGTCGTGATAGTTCGACAGGTGTTAGCAAATCTAAGCCACGTTTGGATTCACATTAAAATATAATCACTACCATTCTTAGTTTTATTTACTGGTAAACCATTTTAATATGATTTATATTAAAATGGTATTGGCTCATAGAATTACTGGAAGTATGCATGGGTTTAATAGTCACTTTAAAGTTAAGAACTGAAATCATGGAGATTCAAAATTAGATTGCTCTCTTTTAAAGAATGGTCTTCGGTGATATTGATTTTTGAAAGAAATACAATATTAAAGCTCGAGGTATTTTGTGCGACAGTAGTATTGTTCTAGCCAATTTTATATATCTGACAATACAATTTTATTACAATAAAGAACTGTTTGTATAAATGTGTCACCTACTTATAGACCATTAAATATAAAATTGTTTTTATTGACTCAGAATTAAAACAAATAGCACTAGATTCACAGTCAATTAATCAATGTCGTCACAGCACAATCAATTGTTTTTAATCAAAATTATAAAAAGCGGAGTCTGAGCACACGCAGACGTAACTGGCTTCCTATTGTTTCTCACGATACACCATCGCTATTACAATCATGCTATCTCGTCGATCTGAAGACGTGGGCTGAGAAAAATGGACGGCGTAACGAACTATTTGAATGTTGCAATGTGCGTTTTCCTTGTGGTAACTGAGTAAGTGCGTAGTTGAGAGGAAGGTTGAATGGGGAGGAAGTACTTCAATTTCATTTCGATTTCTTACAACGCAATGTATACATCTGTGTTTAAATGTATAGGAAACATGCGTATTGTGAAAGTATTGTATATATTTTTTTGTAGTCCAAGGTTACACAGCGATTGCGTCAGTTTATTTTAGTTTAAGCTGCACAAAATATTGACATACATTTGTGTCCAGAAGTAGTTAATGAGCTGGAGATTGGCATACACGTATTTAGCATTGATTAGATCGATTGATCGATCGACAAAACAATCTCGCCGAAGGTAAACGCTGGCACCTAATCCGGCCCTGCCTCCCACCGCTGCGAGAGTAGGAATCTTTACCGTAATGCCAAAAATGCGGAGCCGTCCACACTAATAAGAAACTAGCAGTGGACGCAACTAACAACTACTGATTTTATGGACTGTAATTGCACGATAAAATTGAATGATGCCTCGGCACGCGGGCGGGGAAGGTGTGATGTGGCTAATTGCGTAGTCGAACGTACAAGTGGCCATAAGGAGCTCACAAACCTCTCAGAAATTTGTGAAGACGTTAACATTTATCGCTTACCTGACAATTGTCGTGAACAGTTGGCAGCAGTGTTTAAGACCTTAGTTAGTGTGGCCTGGTAAGGATTTTTTTTTGCCATTCGCCTTATGGTGAACGATACGAACGCTCATGAACAATAGCAAACCAAACAATATGATTGATGAATGAATTGCAAAACAATGCTTGGTATTCAACTGCGCTCGCCATCCTGAGACATAAGATGTTAAGTATCATTACTATGTCCAGTAGTTACGCTGGCTACAATCGCTGGCTATAATAGACTGTATCAGCCCACAATAACTCCTCCTCTATAACTAGGAGTTTAATTAATTAAGATGACTTCATAGAATTTTCAAAGTCATACTTTATAGTATTACTAGTCAACTTAGCACTCAAAAGTGAAAAATTATGAAGATTAAAGAGTCCTATACTTCGATGAATGTATTTGATCGAAGGTCCTATACTAAGCAGTGGGTGAATAAGCTAGTAAATAACTATTAAATATGAAATCATGGCGCTGTGTCTTATAGGTAAATAATTTGTAAAGTGTAGATTCGGATTGCCAGTTGAATTACGTAGAAAACGCAGATTGCTCGGTACGAAATTCCATAAAATGGTAACACTTACCTGTTCTAATGTTTACTATCTTAGGACAATTAATATCTATCAGCTATTTCATATTACAGGAGTGACCAAGACTACTTACAACGCTGAAGGGAAAGTGTTGATCTTGGAGTAAAATCTAATTGGCCTAAACGCAATTACAAAGGTATTATTTCGCTTCGGTTGTCCGTGAAACAGTTGTACCGTTCCGGTAGAGCACACTGATTCGTTGTGTAGATTGTAGTCAAAATTGAATGCAGAATTGCTACAACAAATTAATATTATAATAGAATAGGATTAAAAATATTGTGTAAAAGGTATTAATTAATTCATCAGCTCACGCTGCTCAATTTAAGTCGACAGTATAAAAATAATGATTGTGGATCTACATGTACCGGCATAAAGAATCAAAGAATAAACCGACACTGACCATAACGTCATCAAAGTAAAACATTTAAGGGTCCAAAATGAAATTAAAGAACAAAAGTAATAAATAAATTAACAGTACGTTTTTCAAAATTCTCTCTGTGACCACACAATCGTCGTAATTATCAGAAACATTCGAGTCAGTTTTAACGTTAACAGGAAGCCATCACGCCAACATTTTAACATTTATTAAATAAACACAAAAAGCCAGTAATTACAACAATAAAGCATTAAGGAATCACAGATTCTTGATTTCAACGCTGCATATGGCGGGGCGGCCGTTGAACGTTTAATTTAAGCATGTAATGAAGTAATTATATCAATTGTCGGTGCTATCAAATTTAATGGCTTATTCTTGGATGGTTCCACGTCTGGTACCGGAAACTTATGGCGTCTTTTTTAGCTGTAGGTACTAACAATGCACCCGTGGGATAAAATTCGTTTTTGTCGACACCATTCTTGGTAAGTATTGATGACAGGCTTGAGTTATTAGAGCTGCTTTTTAGGTGGATTTTCTAGCCACGGTAATTACCTGAGAGATGGATTTCTCAATTGATTTTTACGTGGAATTTTAAGTTTACGCTTTTCTAAAAGATGGGTGGTGTAATAGGTGGCAATTGCATGGGTGTTTATTTATTTGGTCACCAATTAATAGAATAAGGGCCACCCATGTCTAGTGGAGATATTCATGTGGCTGAAAGTGTGGAAAGGCGTAAGGTGGAAAAAGCTACTACAATTAATAAGAATTTTAACAATACATACCAGTTACTTAGTTTGGAGCAGAAAGCCTAGCAATGGGATGTACTTATATGAACTTACTTAAGGAGATGTAATATGCCGTAACTAATATGATTGCAGTCATTAAAGTAACAACTATCTGAATACATACCTCTCAAACACAACTTGCATTAAGACGGAATTGATTATGATTTCAATTTACAATCGCGGCATTGTTGCATTGTCCGCAATCCGATCATTGCATTTCGGTAACCAGTAATTTGACACCGCTTGCAATTCAATGAGATTCGTTTCTATTCAATCCGTAACGGATTTATGTTCATTCAAATCAACCATTTCCTTATACCGTATAACAACATACACCGCGTCCCCTACAATCGGTCTACGATAGAATCTGTATCGTGACCTCGCAATGAAGTCATAAATTACACAACTGGAAATTGTTTCTTGAGGATAGCTCTCTCAACGGCTGTGCCCTGAGGGACCGCAAAAAAGATTTACGAACATGGATACGAAGTGAAAGTCACCGTTTTCGATACAGATGTGATTGATCCAGCGGTTATGATGATAAAGTTGGCCGTTCCGCGGCGTCTAGTGACAGATGATCGGTATTATTTCCGAGTCGCGATTATCGTTAACGTAGATCTCTGTCACGGTATGACAAATGGTAGGAGCGATGGCCGTCGTTTGTAGTTTTGTTTGAATAAATTAATATTTATTGTTTAGTTATGTGAGAAAATGGGTTACGGTTTCATAACTATCAAATGGAGTTGTCGACAAATAGTGTTGACAATAAGAGCGCTTAGTCAGAAAAACACATACTTTTAGAATAGTTCTATAACTACTACTATTGAGATGTGTTTCGATTTTGTTGTGATTTAGGCAAAAATTCATCAATTTGAGATTTATAAAGTTAAAATATTTACAGACATAGCTCATAAGAATTCATATACTATGCACTATGCAGGCATATAGGCAGAATCAGGGTCTAAAGGCACGTGCAATTTGCGTTTTCAAATGCATTTACAAACAAAGAAACATAAAGCCTCCACGGCTATCACCTTAAATTCTAATTCTATAAACTTCAGACCTGACAACAGACTTCCATTATCGTATTTAATAATATAATTAATTTGTGTCGTAAATAAATATTTGTAAACCCGCTTACTATCAGGTTACCGACGCTTTTAGGTGATTAAGGATTCGGTTTCTAACTTCGCCAAATATTTGTACCATATTTGCCAAACATTTGTACATTTGCTAAATGTTTGTACGAGGAATACTTGCAGAGGCCATTGCTTTATTAACGTGGGATATGTGTTTTTTTTTTCTTATATTTATATAAGAAAGAAACCTGCAGGTGATGGTAAGTGCAATGCAATCCTAATTTCCCATAATGTTATATGTTGACTGCCTCGGTGGCGTAGTTGTACTACGGTACGATTACAAAGCTGAGGTGTCGGTTTGCATAATGGTTTCTTAGATTTCAGTTCAGTCCGCCCCGTGACCACGAAAGCTGTAAAGTAATCGAAACGTCGGGAAGTTAAAAAATGTAAAAATTAAACCAAATCGCGATAAAATCCGTATAAAATAGTTTTATTTCAATCTGAGGTGTCGGGTTTGAATCCCGAGTCGGACATTGCGATATTGGATTTTTCTAATTTTTATCTGCCCGGAGTCGGGAATTTGTGCCCGATATGGCGATAGGCTCGCTCCCTATCACATCGTGAGACGAAACATATGTACAAGGCGAAATGTGGGTGTCCTGGTGGCGCCTCTGCCTACCCTTCTGAGATAAAGGCGTGAGTTTATGTATGTTATACGGCGGGTTATTAATTTGAATTTCACTGTAATTGTCACAATACTATAATCAAAAAACATGTACAAAAAAGCACTCTGTGATTGTAATGCCAAAACACACAATGTGTTGCCTTACCTGGAATTCGAATCTAAGCCTTTACTGCTAACAGGGGCGTGCGCTCCTTGTAGGCAGAAATGCAGTGCTTTACTTGCCATTCACAGATATTTTAATAAAACGTTCTTACGTTTTAGATGACTTTAATTAATAGTAAATAAATGAATAAACAAAATATAATAAATTAAAAACGCCTAATATTTTATAAATAGCAATAGCGCTGCAAAATAATGTACCTAATCAACCAACTCATGCCGTCGCGTCCCGCAGGAGATTTGTTCGTATGTGTGTAGTAATTTTGGTGTCCGTGCACGGTTCGCAAACGCACACACCCATGAATATCGAAAGCCGCATTGGCCGAAATTAAACCAACTCCTGCGGCAGGCTACGGAAGTTCGGCAGTTGTCGGGAGTAATCGGAAATGTTCGTTGCCTATAACCCGAATAAAAATAATAGACGGAAAACTAATACATCACGTATGCACATTATGCATTTTTGTTTAGTAAGGTTTTATTTGTTTAAATAGCAGAAATGTTTTGTGTTTCGCGGGGGCCATTTTTGATTTTGTTTTTTTCATGTGATAAGCATTGTTTACTATTTTGTTTGCGCCAGTTTATTTATAGTTTTCATAATTATAAGATTTTTTATTTTAACATTTAAAGTGTGCACATTTAACAGTTTATTACTGAGTTTCTATAATAATTGTAGTGATTTGCTTTTACTAGTGCGTTTGTTGATTTATTTAAAATGTTATTTGATTGTGAGGTTTGTGTTGAAAATGTTTGTTTATTAAAAATAACAAGTTCTCACAGTTGTGATTCAGTGAAAAGATTCAAATTGTGTCTAAAGGTAGGTGTGTGCCCGAGTTACAGAAATTATACCAGCAAAAAGGGAATGTAACTCGAAAGTTTCATGATAAAGTTATGAAACGTATAACTATTATTTTAGCTTATTATTTTACTTATTAGAATTTCTTCCGCCGCGACGATTGATCGCTGTTTTGTCTGCGTTGCCGTAGAAGATATACATGAATAGTAGTACATCTAAGACTTGTTCTGTTGAAATGGTTTCCGACTTAGGGATCCGTCGCGTGGCTGTGGCTATGCTAAAAATCTATTTATATGATTTTTTTTTTGTGACCTAGTACTCCGCCGCATACCCAGTGTCATAATCCTGTGCACGCCGCTGACTGCTAACATGTCACACATATTGCCGTTAAACCAATGCGTCGCCGACTAAACTAATAAATTGACTAGAAATAGATATCGCGGGCTCATCGCCACCATTATAATGATAGGCTAGTGGTGACCTTTGTGCAAAGTTAATTGAATTGTTGCAATAATTTATAATAATTACACCGTGTACGCATATATTTAGCGTTTATCCGATATGTATGTAATTACCATGCGCCCCCGTACACTCCTACGCGCTTTACATATCCCCGTAATTACATACAAAATATTACTTTATTTTATACCACGGGGACTTTGTTTTTTTAAATTTCAAGACACGCGCAAAGGCCACATTGTCCATACAGCCATGAGTGTAATCAGTAATGTCTAATTTCTGTATTTTTTATAATAAGCGAAGACAACCGTTTATTACAGCCTTACGTGTTTAAAATAAACTTTTATGTATGTAGCTAATCTGAATTTAATTTTTAGTTGCATGGTTGTTTACTTGCGTAAATTATAAAGTAAGTCGATAGTGTTTATTAAATATACAATGTAAAATATTACAAGAGTGAAGGGCAAGGTAGACGGACGAGCTAATGAGGGTAGGAATTCTTGCAGAATGTCACTGGAAGCTGATCGCTTCTAACATGTTAATGTGGACTAACTTGGGCGAGTCTTATTTTTAGAAGTGTACTCCCTGTAGCTAAAAATACGTACGTATGTGCATGATAATTCACCCTTATACGTGCAAAATTTGGGATTAAAGTAATTGTCAGAAAAGAACACAAAGGATAGGCACTATTTGTTTGAAGCTGTTTTTGAGCAAGGATGACCACTTTCCATTAGTTAAGTCTTTTGCTTGACTCCCCTACTTGTGCTTTTAAAAAAAAGAACTAAAAGTAAATAAAACATAATTTAAATTCAATATCAGAATTTGTGCTTGATTTACTATGATTGAGCACAATCGCCGAATTTCGGAGCCTAAGGTCATGAGCACGCGAGCCATCAATAAGCTGAAGTGTCAGTGGGCGGAGCAGAGATAACAAAAAATTAAGTGTACATTAAACGTTTATGGAACGCGTATTATTGCCGGTTTATTTAAAGCTGTTAAGGTGCATGCACACCATCCACACTTTAATTTATTCGGAGACAATCTTCTCAATAATATCGTCACTTAGTTATCAATGACTAACGTCCGAATACTCAAACGCCATTTAAATATTAAGTTGCACTTAACTGCCCACGTCCCACTTAATCAGTACATTTGAGCGGGACTTTCGTAGTTAAGTGCAACATAATATTTAAGTGACGTTTGAGTATTCGGGCGTAATAATTGTGTACTATATTTATCATGTGTTGTTTTGTTTGATATATTATTATAAATCAGCACGTTTTATTAACACTTCTGAAAACATTTTTAATACGGAGATCAAAAGACTCAAGAAACACATCTACATACAAATTTTTTTCTATTTTAATTTAAAGTTAATAGAAACCTTCAGCCTACATAAAGCCTATTAAACCAATCTCAGGTAAATCCACCTCCAGATAGTGTGGCAGCGCCGCAAGATCGCCAACGAGCTTGTCAAAATTTCACACTACGCAACATTGTTGCATTTGATTGCTCGGCGCGAGGTGCTCAAGGTTCGACCTCCCCGCAGCGAACACGACTGATGTGGACAGGAATAAACTCGGATATACTTTATGGGGCTCTTTAAATAATATAGCAGTCTAATAAATTGTTAATACTAATAACTTCAATTTAAGTCTAAGCCCGTTTTTTTACGGTGCGAGTTTGAGGTATGAACTAACTGATTTTTGCATAATAAGATGTTCGGACTTCTTACGTAAAACTGTACTAATGTGCCTAGGTACTCCACAAAATGTTCGAAACCTTACGTCGTACCCATAGACAAAGGTCGGTGTGAATGTTAAGTGTCAGAGAGAATAGTATTTTTTTTAGAAGTAGGATACTGACAACTTGCTTCGGACATCGAACGTTCGAACATTCGAATCTGTTCGGATCATAGAGTATATACATACACTCAAGATACGAATGAATTTAAGATGAACAAGCAGATAAAGAAGAACCAAAGTCGGCGTAATGTAATAAGCTTATGATAGTTAGCTTTGATACGTAAGAAACTGTATCCTTTTGTAACTGTATCCTCGGTAAGTGAATATTGGCAACACCCCTCAAATAATATCGTTGAGGCAGCCCTATGGTCAGCAGTGGACGTCCTATCATCATCATTAGCCCGTTGCAGTTTACTGCTAGACATAGGCCTCTCCCAAGATACGCCACAGAGCCCGGTCTGCTGCTTTACGCATCCAGTCGCTGCCGGCCCTCTTGTGCAAGTCGTCCCGCCATCTGGACGTCCCATACGTGAATGTAAAGAAAGGATTGAGAATTTTAATGGCGTAGAGCCATAGACTATTAAGATATCTAAAATATTTGTGATACTGGGTTCTGTAATTACTATTATCAAGCAATGAAATTACAGCAAAAAAGCTGTACGATCCAGCTTCCATTATTCCTTCATTAAGATGGATGGAAGTTTTCCAAAGGATAGCCGCACATTCAAAGATTTTTAAATTCATGTCACTAACAACGTTGTTTTCTACCTTATTTTAAGTGTATTTATCATTTTCAATTCAAAAACACAAATAAACATAAATCACGTCAACTCAATACGATAAAGGAAATGAAAACAATACATCAATTATCTATTTTTACAGCAACAATGTGCGAGTGTTGGCAGCGATGTGCACCATGACACAATTACACTCGCTGGGAATCGAAACGACGTCGTGTCATTACTTTGAATGAAGCATTCTTTCAAATGCTAACAAAGGTGCATGCAAATTTTATTGAATTATTTATTGCTGGTGCCAATAGTAAGTGATTACGCCTTAAACCTTGTTAGGCCTCCCTCTCATCGATTCGCATGTTAAATAAATACGTCCAATCACATATGTAATACTGGCAAATTGAGATGCAAGTCTTGTGTCAGAAAATATGAGAGACTTTTCGGTTTCTCAAACATCCAACCTCAAAACAAATACCTGTGGATGACACAAACATTGGTATCAGTGCGGTGATCGAACCCGTGGCATCTTATTTACTAACCAATTGCTTCTCGAAGGCTAACAATTTTGTCTATTAAAACAAGTAACTTTGGGTGAAGATGAATTGTTTTTCCGCCTGCTTATGCATATTTTTAAAAAATAACACTAAGAGATAATATTCGAATATATGTTGATACATGTGATTCCAGCCTTACCTGCCTTAAACTCACACTTGTATACATATTTGGTTGCATCATGATTTTTTATTCAGAATGATTTGCGAATGCCATACAATTTTACCATTAGCGTCTACCTTAATTTAATACTTTAAAGAAAAAAAAAACTACCGATTTACCTGTATTAAAAATACATAAATATCCTCGGGACTACGACTAAAATTAAAACAAATCTATAAGTATGATTGAAGCTTATCGAATTCAACCTTCTGACAACTGCGAAACCTTTGTTAACCGATATCACCTGATATAGGATTATAATCATCTGCTTGTGAAGCTCTTTGCAGTGGGACAAGTGTCCTGATATAGAATTATCTGTAAGCTGCCGCCGGCTCTGCGCGATTATCGCAGTTATAAAAGTATTCTTCGGAAAATAATTTGCCAAGGTATCATTATAATTTATAGCTTCATTCGGATCGATCGCACCCGTGCATGCAGAATATTTTATATTTTGCATTAACGGGCCTGAGTTTATCAATATAATTTTAACACAATGTTTAAGTTGCAATAAATTATTGTGTGTTAACGAACAATTATTATTTTGTTGTTTTCTTTTGAAGTTCGGTAGTTATTGGCTTTACCCATCATTTGCGTGTGGTCGTGTTTTATTGTTTGTATTGCAGAATTTATTTAAATTGTTGTTGTGATAAAAAGTCCATGGTGGCCTGTTGGTAACAGACCAGATGCGGCTGTCAACTTGTTCACAATAGTCGCGATTTCAAATCCCGGGACATACCTCTAACTTTTCGGATGTGTGTATTGATAGAAAATCACCACGCACTATAACGGTGAAGGAAAACGTGAGGGAATCTACATACTAAAGTGATTTGTGTGTCTCTGATAGCTGTATTTATTTAAAAAAAGGAATCTTAGAATTTTATTCCCTATAAACCTAGTACATTCTAGTCATTTGAGCACATTTAGCAAAATAGTTCATCTGAAAAATATTGTAAAAGTCTGCATAACTTTAAAATTTCCCTCGATATAACGAGAATAAAGTAAAAATGTACTTTACACGCGAACAGTTATTCTAACTAGGCAAGTTTACTGCGTCTTCGTGATTCGACGTATGGAATCAAATTAACTCGTAATATATTGTATTTATAATGGTTTCTTAGATTTACGCGAATTACGCTTTGAAATAAAACTAATTTTTAAGGAATTTTATCGCAGAATTGGTTTAATTTTACATTTTTAACCTAAGAAAATAAAGAAAGTTAAGAAAATAAAATCCGTAAAGACTAGTTTTATTTCAATATATATTTAAAACTCACAAGTGTTGTATGAGAGGTACATACTATTTATGCTCTTGATTATTTCGTCTCGTGCTATTTTGTAGTCAATTTACTTTTATGATAGGCAACCGAGCATACGGTAAAGAGCATAGGGATGCGTTGCCAGTCTTCAAATTGGGCATAGGTATTCTCTTTTTTTTAAAGGTCGTATTCGTCCGGAAATGCTTGTTGGTAATTGATTCTAGGTATTCTCATTTATACTTAACGTTTTAAGTATTTAAATATGTCTTCCAGTATACGTGTGTATTTTGGTTTGCCAACGATCACAACACTGACGAATTTCAACAATATGAAATCATTAATTGTAATAATTACGAGCATCGATTGGCGTAAAGGTGATATGGATATTGGCATTCTACGCCGGAAAAGATTTCGTATGGTTTACAGACATTTATCCGGGTGCGATGTGTGTGTAAATTTAATTTTATAACTTACGATTCAGGAGCGGTCAGAATGTGGGGTAAATAAAATGAATACATATTAATAAATAAACCCAACAGTTACATACATAGTCCTGAGTTCCTGACCCCACACTAAGATCGAGTCTTGTGTCGTCGGTATCAGGAATTACGAGAGACTTTTCGGTCTCACAAACACCCAGACCAGAAACGAATACTTGTGGTTCACAAAAACATTTTTCTCGGTGCGGGGGCGGAACCCGCGGCATCTCGTTTCACAGCCGGAGTTCAACCAACTGCGCCAAGGAAGCTGTCTACATGAATACATAAATAATATAATTTTTCAAGCAGACGTGACGACAGATCATAAAATTACCAGCCATATAAAATGATACATCACCTTAACATTAAATCGCAAAATACTACTATCACATTTTCTCATACATTCGGAAAATTGCTCTCACACTCGCAATATAAATTCCTCAGGCGCAATTTCTTAACATCGCCATTTGCAGTAATAGCCAATTTTTAAGCCATCATGTAAGCGAAAGTAGTTAGTTAATTAAAATGATATTAAGCGAAACCGGGCGCGAATTAGTGTCGCATGCAAATTGGTCGCGATGGTACCTTACAGGTAATTTCCTTAATAACGCCTTCATGAAGTCATTTTTTAACTCATTTCATACGTTTGTGTAGAGGTACAGGTGGGGATAAAAGTGTTAGGTTTTTGCCACACTTTTCTAATTTCGCAAAATATGTTTTTTTATACTGGCAAGATAGATAAACTGCAATGATGGTAAGTACAAGTTAATTCAAAATAGATAGAAAGACAGATACACCCAACAGTCGCATACATAGTCCTGACCCCACACTAAGATCGAGTCTTGTTTCGTGGGTATCAGAAACTACGAGAGACTTTTGGTCTCACAAACACTCAGACCCGAAACAAATACCTGTGGATCACACAAACATTTGTTTCGGTGCGGGGATCGAACCCGCGGCCTCTCGTTTCTCAGCCGGCGTATAACCAACTGCGCCACAGAGGCTGTCATATACAGGGTCAATTGATGCAATATAACTATTTCTTGCTTAAAACCAGATATGCAGAGCTGGACGCGTTGCGCGGTTTGAACGGGCTACTATAAAAGTTATTTCATAATCGTGCACAGTAATTGCTGGGAGTTTATCACACCACCGCTAAATTGTCATACCGACTGACTTCTCCCAAACTTTATGTTTTAATATTTTTTACAAAGCAACCTTTTTGCAGCAGAAAGTACCCAGGAGCCTCATGGGTATTCATCGGTATCAATCACCCATCCCCAAGGCTCACGAGATACATATGGCTCGCGTTGGTTTTTGTTTTATTCCGTCTATTTTATATATATTATTGTCATTTTCATTACAGCGAATTATATCTCATAACATACCTACTGTCCGTTTTATGGCTAGATGTCAATATTTACTTAATTTATTATTCATTAACCTACATTTTAAGTTAAGGCAGTATAATCGCCGTGGGACATATATATGTTTTTTTTTGTATATAATAAATTCAACATTCACATACATAGTTCTGACTCCACTGTAAGATCAATTAAGTCTTGTGTCGTGGGTATCAGAAACTACGAGAGACTTTTCGGTCTCTCATAGACCCAGACCCTAAACCGATATTTGTGGGCCTTATATTTGTCTCAGTGTGGGGATCAAACTCGCGGCTTCTCGTTTCACAGCCGGCGTCTAACCAACTGCGCCACGGAGGCTATGAAACAATTTTCTTTTAGGTTATAATATATTGTATACGTATACAGCGAAACGGTAAATTCCATTCGGCTCGTACCCTCTATTGCCAGTAAATATTATTTTGATGGTTACTTAAAGAAATTATAAAAGCAATAAAATCGCCATTTTATAGGTAGACGTCAATATTAATTGAATTAAGAAATAATTAATCTACATAATTCAATTATTCTCGTTAATTATTAATACAAAACATTAACCTACTTTTTCCACAGATTCCATTCGATAGAATGCACCTTGTGGCTTATTTGACTTTATAATATTTTTTTACTCGCTTCGATACACTACGAGTAGCATACAAGCTATGGGTTCTAGATAGATAGATGGGTGCTTGATGCATTCAAAGAATTACTTTAATACGGGATAGGATTAAGTTATGATTGTTTCTGAAACCCTTGTATGTAAAGTACTCTTCATGCCGTGACTATATGTATAACTGTTTAGCTTCAAAGTGAAGAAGCGTGATGATTCACTATCGATAAACAATGATCCCGATATGTCAGAGGTGGACTCTGGGATTCAAACCCGCAACCATTGTCGCTAGTGCCCAGTTCCTCATCATCTAGCCTCCACGCACATTAAATACAATTGAAGAAAATTGTCAATTAAAATTGTCAATAACAAATGCAAGAATTACAGAACATAAATGTCCATAAACAATAAATTTCCTCGCTCAAGCAAATTTTATCACCGAAGGGTTGCAAGCTCGCCGCAAGGAGCCGTATTAAAAAATGCAATTCAAACAATTGTTGTGGAAATCTTTCTACCTTAGAAAGAGATAGCATCAGGTGTCCTTTCTGAGGATCTATCAGGAGGGAGCGAGACGGCGCTCGGTGCAATGTTCATTAAAGAGGGTCAGTATAGGCTTTGGGGGTGTAATTTCCCTCCCTGCCCTCCCGGGGCGATCTTGTGGTCGTCTTTTTAATTTGCTTTTGGATTTCAGGGGTGTACTGGGTCATAGGGTTGTGTTTTGATTTTTTTAAGGATAACAATTTTTTTTTTTAATAAAGCATATTATAATATGTCCAAGGTAATTCTGGGTCCTTTAAGCAGGCGTGAACAACCATTAGAACTGGCCCGCATAATTGTGTCGAATGATGAAAGAATCATGTTTGTCCCCATTTGGCACCTTATCATCAAATGAAGTGCAGTCATTTTGCTGTACCTTAGTCATTGCGATTTAGCAAATGGAGTGAAATACAGTGGATCAGTAAATTTAGTCGCACAATTTTCTTTTACAGACTAATAATTATTTTATTTACTCTGGAAGACTTATATTATATAGCCCCTTTATAAAAACACACAAAAATAATGTTTCAAATATCTAAACAAATAGCTTATTTCTACTCCATCCGAGAGCCGCCTATGTTTCCATAAAACCTTACCGCAACACACTAACTACAAGAAACACAGATCTTTTGAAAAGCTACATCATTATCTTTTCCTGAGATTTCCCGCCAGCCCTGTGATCTGGAGACGGCATCGCCGGGAGGCGCGGCGTCTTATCAACGAATTAATTCTAGACTAACGAAGACCGGGGGCCGCCCCGCGATTAACACAACCACCCCAGAAACGAGCATTTAAGAACGTTTAGATATGGCGGGGGTAGAAGGACTTCAAATTAAAGGACAGTAGAAAAATGAATGGATTATTCCAGCATGCGTATTTTTACACTATCTTGAGTTCAAGTGAAGTGGATGAATCCACAAGCATTGAATTGATGTTATAAGAAGCTTTTTCGTCTGCCCTAAGAAGTCCACTGAACTTTGTCTCCAATGATTTTCGAAGTGTTGTTAGAAAATAACCTATATTTAGTGATTTACGCAAAAAATAGCTAGGTAATCTATCTACCTTGTATGTGTACGTCTATGCTTCGCTTGCCAGTGCATATCCTCACTTCGAGGATTTTTCGGCCCCATTGGAAGTTCCCAGCGTTATGGGCTTAAGTTATGGATACTTTAACATCATATACACGCAATAAATGGATTCGTAATTGCTTCTTTTATTAGTTGTGATAAAGTTTGTCATAAGACAGATACCTTTATATATTGATGCCCTGCATCGCAAATTAGGTACTTATAGCTTCGGGTTAGATGCGTTTATCTAAACGTACCTTATTCTAATATTAATGGTCCATAACAGACGTTTATTTATGCGTAATAACAGTTGTAATTTTATTATTACAATCGTTATTAAGATTACGTGTCTAATTTTAGGTTGTAAAATCAAATGTCAAAGTATATCCACTTACTTGTATTGATGAAATAGTGTTGGTAGATCGAAATGATTAAGTGGACAAATAACTGAATGGTAACAATAAAAATAAACAACTATACGTTAACGAGTAGGTGTGTTTATGGTTTTTTTATTTCTAAAGAATAATATGAAGGCTTTTCATTTAAAATATAAGAAGAGTGTCCTGTGCTCGACAGTAGGTAATTTTGATATAGTACCTTATTAAAGATCTTTAATTAAAACTTCACTTCAATATAGGGTTTAAGGACTTTTAATATTTTTTGGTAGTCAGTTATTTTTCGAGCCGTGTCTATACGTTTCCTATACCCACACCCCAAGGTCCGAGCGGGTGGCATATTAAGACGAAGTTGGAAGTAAAAAAAGGCGAAAAAGAGTTTTATATTCTTTCTCGAATGGGAAGAAATAGGAAAACCTTTCTCATTTAGTCCACCAGTGCTGGCTGGGGTGTCGTCCCGGACAGACAGACAGCCAACTTTACCATCTTTATTATAACGTGGTTCAATAGTGTTAATTACCGCCCGCTGATTGGTGAAAGTTTTGTGACGTCATATGTTGTGTTTGGTTCTCTGGTTCCTTTGTGTGAGTATTTTGATCAGCTGTTCGGTTCATTGTTTTCTTGTTGTTGTGTTTAGTTTTGTATGAGTTAAAGTGTTTTATTGCTACTTGTGATATAGTTATAAAGCTTAATTAGAGTTAGAAAGTCAGATAATACCCAATAAAACTGAAAGTACCTACATGTGTTCGCTATGATTGCAAACGATTAGAAGGAAATATTATGGAGTGGTATCTTAATGGTCTCAGTTTCGATTCTTAGGTAAGCTCATGTTTTAAGGTTTAATATAAAGAAAATACGAATGTTGTTTGACACATCTATGTTTTTGGGCGCTTGATTTTAGTTTTTCTTGTTATGGTTTAAAAAAATATAATACATTTCCTCTTTTGTTAGTATCTGGTATATAAAATTAGTTTAGTCAAAGCGTATCTGTGAGCTATGAAGAACGGGTTTGATGTTGTGGAAATGATTAATATTTGCGCAGTGTTTCGTCTATTTTTAAGTCATTTGTTGTTATACTTTTTGACCCCGCACTAAGTCAGCGGGGTGAATAATATAGCCTAACCTCTCTCACTCGGACTCTTGATTGTAGAGGAGGGCCTTGCCCTGCAATAGAATTTATATAGGATAATAGTAATTCATATTTGGTCTAAAACAGTTTTGAGATATTAGTGGCATATCTTATGTTTGGTCATATTTTGTATATGAAGATATCACATATCTTGGGTTTGCCGATGTTAAAATCGTAATTTTAGCATATTGCAACCCTCAATGGGTAGGCAGCATTGTTACTAATGCTATTCAAAGTTCGCTGAGCTTATTTATGTTTGCCATAAGAACAACTTCTGCTGCAGTCATGAGAAACATGTCATTACGGGTCTAAATTTCAGACTAGATTTTTAGATAGAATAAATAATGCTTAGTCGGTATTTTACAGTCGTTACCTCCAATACTGTTTATAGACCAGTACACCGATAACTAAGTCAAAATCTAAATTACAGACCAATTTCTCTTTACGCAAAATATCAGAAAAATAATATCCGAAGTCAAACATGTTTACATGATACGCACAAAGCACTTGAAACAATAATCCGTCAGCAAACTCGGTAAGGGTCACATTCTCTAACAAAAATGTACGGAACCTTCGTTATCCCTAAAATCCACACGGCGGAAAATTTCATTTCTATAGGTGGGTACCCGATACCCGCTGCAAATAACTCTGGACCGGGCTTAATATGCATTAAGGGTATTTCCGAATTTTCTCCAGTAAAAATGTATGAGAACAACCGACCGTGAAGTATAAGTGGATTATTTTGTGCGTCCCTGTTTTTTGTAGAGCGCCGTCCTTGTCCGCCAAATCCTGAGTGTTTTTCGCGGTGTTGTGTGGAGTTGGCTTTTTGGTGATTATTAAAAACAGAATTATGTTTTGTTGGTTAAGTAATTTATAATTACGAATTTATTGCTGACTAGAACTTCATTACCGTAGTTCATTTGATTTCAATTATTCCCAAAATATAGAGTTTTATCAACATTGAATATTTTTTCTTATCTAAATAAATCCTATAACGTTATCATATAATTACCATCTACTTAAAATTAAACATTAAAATTAAATACACAAATGGCATTTAAAAAACGATTATATTATATAAAATTCAAACTAATGAATAAACACAAATTGAATTTAAATTTATAATGCTCAATTAGAAAGTGTGCCGACAAACAGATGCGACTGGCAAGGACGTGAATAATCCACATTATAGGAGCAATTAGAAGCCAATCGCGGCTTGTAATAATTAAATAAGCCCATAAAGCCGCGGCCATAAAGTTCGATGTTCCTTCATTTAAATGGCCGTTTAGCGTTTACGACACAACCATAACTTATATGTTTCATTACGCGAACGGTTTGTTGTGCGTTTAATATTTACACGTGATTAATTTAATTTTGAATCGATATTTTGTGTTACTATTGGAATTGATATGAACCTTTTCAGTGTGATTATGAAATAAGAAAACCTTTAGTAAAAAAAATTCGTACGTGTATTATACTCGTCCGCTTTGATGACCTACATACATACATACATAAACTCACGCCTTTTTCCCGGAAGAGGTAGGTAGAGGTTCCTTGGTAGCAACCAGGAAACCCATGTTTCGCGTTGTGATAGGGGGCGATCCTATCGCCATATCGGGCACAAATTCCTGACTCCGGGCTGATAATGAATAGAAAAGTCTTATATCACTTTGCCCGACCCGGGATTCGAACCCGCTGCCTCAGCTTTGCAATCATACCGTAGTACAACTGCGCTATCGATGATGATCTAGTTGTTAAAACTTTGTATAATTGTTATGCGTCAAATATCTTTGAATTATTCTCACAAGTAGTGTCATTGATGCTAATAGGTGCCGTCTAATTTAAATAATGGTAATAGAAAACATCTTGAGGAAACTTCCATAACATAATTATTTTTATAAGAATTTCTTTGGTATATTAAGTCCATCAGAGGTGTGCCCTGGTATTCAATCACCACGCACTTTAACGGTGAAGGAAAACATCGTAAGGAAACCTGCATACCGTAGCGATTTTAAAGAATTTCTACGGTATGTAAGTCCGCCAACCCGCACTAGGCCAGCGTGGTGGACTATATGGCCTAACCACTCTCAATCGATTGTAGAGTAGGCCCGTGCCCTGCAGTGGGACGTATATGGGCTGATATAGATATAGATTAAGTCCATCAAACCCATTATAGGTCAGTGTGGTAGACTATAGCTTAAGACTACTCAACAATGGATCTCTTGTAGAGCTGTCCCGTCTTCAGGAGTGGACAATTATGAACTTACACAGCACAATATAATTCATACCTTAGGAAAAGCTTTTGTAAGACGTATATTTTACTCTTTCACTGAGTCAAATATTTTCTCACAAAAAAATGTTTATTCGAAAACTAAATCCAGCCAAGCCAAGCTACTAGTATTCTATTTAAAATAAGTTCGAAAGGTCGCCATATGATTATGAATTGTGAAACACGACAGCTTCGAAAGGTGTTTTGAAAACATAACCAAGAGCGGTACACGTGGTCGTTATATCCAATGGTTTAATAAAATTACCATAAATAAATGATAATAATATATTTGTAACGTTTTCCTATATGCCTACGCACTTATTAATGGCTATTAATGTGATAAAATATTATCTACATAACAGTTTTCTGTCTGATTCCCAACTGATAACTGTTTTACAGACTGTCAAAACTTTAAATTATAATTTCGAACACATGTATAGGTAAAATCGATACAGACATACGTGCCTTTTTATGTAGGTATTTTAATGTGAGATTAAAAATAAATAATAACAATAAATAAATACATCCAGCAGTCACAAAAGTCCTGACTTCAGACTAAGATCGAGTCTTGTGTCGTGGGTATGAAAAGGTACAAAATATTTAGTAATGCTCCAATTCAAAGGACTTTTATGCAAAAAACTGTTAACAAATGTGTTTTTCTCCCATTTATAAGATCTACAACCAATTCCAGTGTATTATATTTTTCAGTACCTTTATAATAAAATAGAAAAGCGTGTTCCACACTTAGCGTTCGTTCATATCTCCACCGGCGGAGACAAAGGCCGCGTGATGTAAGCATATTTTTCTGCTGCGAGAGTTCGTACTAAAATCAATACTTTCGCCGACAGAAAAATCACTCGCCACACTTACACACCGGACTTTTATATTTCGATACTTCTACAAGTTGTAAAACATTTTTTCTTATTTTATTTAAATAAATGGCGATACGAGCATGCCTTTCACCTGATGGTAAGCGATGGTTGGCGCTCACTTGGGGAGGCCTACGTCCAGCAGTGGACGGTGACAGGCGGAGTATATAAGCGATATGACCGCTCATGGACAGTAGCCAAACCGAACAACACCATGAATTATAAAGCAATGCTTGAAATCCACTGCGCTCGCCATCCTGAGACAAAAGATGTTAAGTCTCATAATGAATGTAAAAAAAATATTGTAGAAATCTCTTCATTGTGAGAGTTCTTTTGAGTTCATTCTATGTTTATTTGGTTACAATCAGACCGGCATAACAGTGTTGACTGGCGAGTGATCCTACGTCTGTATATAGGTACTCTATTCGGATCGAACTTTATTTACGATCAGGTCAGTTGTGATACGTTCTTATAGTAACTTTGTCGTGCCACTTGTCCGTATAAGCGCCAAACGTTTGGAGTAATTCTGTAAAATCCCACAGTATGAGAAACTTGTCCGAAAAACTCAAACGGTGATTGTTCAACCTGATATTCGAACGCAGGACGTCACGGTTCTCATGTGTATATGCTGCCACTATTCCTATGTACCTGTAATAAAACAGACAACTTGTTAAATAATGTCCCAACGATTCCACTTGTAAGGTGTCTCCAAATAGCGTGCTGAAATTATTAATAATAGAAAAGCGAAATGCATGTATTTAGACGTATCATTTTGATCTCCATTGTCTCTACCTACCACAGAGTACATCACTACAATACATACACGAACACATAAAAATGTTATAAAAATGCGAATGAAAATTAAAATTGCGAAACGCGCACATTAGGGTTTTTGTTCACATTTCATAGACTTTCCAATATCGGTTGAAAGGTCTCAGCGCGTCGCGTGCTTTTAAATGAAATTTAAATGGAATAACGGACAAAACGAGCGGCAGAACTATTCGAATATCCTTTTTCATTCTTTTATTGTAGGTGTGAGATGCCGAAAAAGCATGTTGATAACACCTTTTTAATTTTATTAAATTAATTTAGAAATATTTTTTGTTAATTCTTTTTTGCGATTGATAGTACTTATTGTGTGGCTAATAATACACGGTGTGGAGTTAGCACTTAAGTGATATATAATTTCGTGATATTGCGATTATATTGGTTCGTTTAGCTGTTAGCATTGTGATGAGCTACGTGGGGTGATAAAACTTGGCCTAACTGTGATTCGCATTTCGCAGATCATTTTTATAGATTCGCTGTCGATAGGATTATGTATTTGATAAACGATATATCTCACTACATTTTTTGGAAAATATGATAAAAAATAGGAATAAATAAAACGTGTAAGAACTACATTTGGTAAGATTCCTGTCCGCCCAGATAGCGATCACCGTTCACAATGATGGAAATTTTGTTCTAGTAACAGTGCAGGCGTGTCACGTTTGGGGTTCACCTATATACATACATATATCTGGTTCCGAGCAGACTAACATAATTATATTGACTATGGGCAATATGCGGATTTTGTTGCACTTACCATCAGGTATATTATAGTTACTTTATCAATATAAAAAGAAACAAAAGATAAAAATCGAATCAATAATTGTAGGCAAATATTATCTTCTTGGAAATATTTTCGAAATTGCCTTCCAAATTGATGTGGATTATTCCTATAATGATAATCAAAAATATGAATGTTAAATATGGCAGAAGAGTAGATTTTTATAAAGGTTAGTCTGTAATACGTTAAACAGCGGGTGTTTGTGTCTGCGGCGCGGCAATCCATACCGGTGCAAATTAACATCGAAAATGTATTGTAAATGTTTTGTAAAGTATTTATAACCTTAAAGGTGTGGACTGTGGACTGTAGTCATAGATTCGATTAGGCTTGAAATGGACAAAAAAAGTTTTTTTTTTATGAATTGAAAGCGAATAGGCTTTTATTACTTACTCATGGTAGGTCTCTCATAGGTGAGAGGCCGCCTGGGTAGGTGCCACCGCAATTTCTATTTCTCTCGCCAAACAGCAGTGTAAATGCATTGTTGTGTTCCAGTATGAATGACATTGTAGCCAGAGTAACTACTGGACATACTGAGATTTAACATCTTATGCCGCAGTAGAATGCCAAACATTGCCTTGTAATTGGTGTTGTTTGGTTTTGCTCCTGTCTATGAGCGGTCGTGTCGGCTACCATCAGGCGAATGGCATGCTCGTCTCGCCATTCATCGCAATAAAATGAGTAGACGAAATAGATCTCTTTTACTGATGATCTTTAGGTTTCGGCCCGAAAATACCTGAGCAGAAAATTATTCCACAGAGATTTAAGAGGGAGAAAACTTCACGTAAATACCACGGTTAAGAAACGCCTTTCATTTACATACCAAGGAAGTCCTAATGTTATACACTGTTGGAGCAATAGCAATATTAAGAGGAAAATACAGGTGCCAATAAGTGTCTCATTGAGCTACAAAGTGAGCTACAAAGGTGTTGTTTCACTTGGGAATACCACACATTGTTACACATTCTATGAAGGTAACACCGACGAGGCGTTTCTTGCTTTTCAAACTGTTAATATTTGATAAAAGTGGTCAGAGCGATCAGGATTAGAACCTGGACTATCCAACTTAAATATGACTCCCCATATTGCCTTGTTACTTCAAAGCACGAGCAACAAAAAACGTTCCGTTCCACTCAGCAAAGGCAACCTTTTTATTACTTCAAAAACAAAGTTCACTTCATATAAATACAAAAATTAAACATAAGCCTTTAAAGTCGCACTCCGATATTGCCGAGCGCGAACGGACAAGTTTGTTCTGGTACTTTTTCTCTGTGCAACTTGGCAGTGGAATTACTCAAACAATTTAGCTGGCATCAAACAACGCTCCTTTGAAGTCGGGGCTGAACTTCAAAAAAAGGCCACACAATTTATCGCGTAGAGTTTTACTTTTATATTTTTAGGTTGGCAGCACTTTTTAGTAATTGTTCGGTTGGTACTTGTTTGGAACTGGAATATTGGTATTGAGTTTTGATGTTGCGCATGATAATTTGTTTGTGTGTTAAAAATGCACATTTTATTTAAAATAATATAAATATTCACAAGGTTTTCACATATTGTGACTGTCAGTTTCTATGTTCGATAAAAAGAGTTCAAGATAATTATCATCTGGAATTGTAGCTGCTGCCTGTCATTTGGCGACGCCATGTCTGACGTGGTTATTCCGCCATTTATCAGTAACTAGATTATTGTTCAGGGTAGTAGTTGCGCAGTAGGGTGCACCGCAACCAGTCAAAGATGGCAGTAGCCTCGAAAGATGTTCATTGGTGTAATTTATATCCCTTTCTTTGATATATAAAAATTATTCAAAACAGTTGAGAAAATGTTAGACGAAAATTGAAAATTAATGAAAACAGTTGAATGTTTAGGTAATCAAACCAAATAATACAAAATTCAGTTTTTAATGAGTTAAAAATTCAATACGTATATATCAATCGTTGTAACTCAGTCATTAACAAGTCCTTATTTGCAAATACGTCTTGAAATTAAACGTTTATTAGGTCTTATTTTGTGTAAATCACAATACTAGTCGTAAATTAAAAAATACAGAACAAAAAAGCGCTTAGTTACAATTCACAGGTGCAAAAAACAGTTTAATTAAAATGCTATAACCATATCTCACATGAGGCCATCAAAATCCTTGCCTAACAAATTAAATTATTTTGCCTCAAAAGCATTAAAACCTAAATTTACATACAATGGAGCATACGAAATAGCCCAGCTATTATATAAACTGCATAAGTACATGCTTCGATTAAAATTTGTCTCGTTTACCGTATGCTAATCGTTATTACGAATGAAGAATGATTGAATGCTTGAAATGACTGTCAGGAGTGATTGACAATTGAGACTGTGGTTCCGTAATAAGATAAGCGACTGTACGGGCTGTCTAGTCAAAGTCGTAAAGTCAGGTACGATTAGAAGTTAGATTAGTTTCTGTGAGGCAATTAGTAATATAATATGATTTATTTAATTCATGATTTTATGGCATATAATGATTGTATTATTTAGGTACTTTAACTGTAGGTTTTAGGTTTGTTTACGATATGTCGCAATTGTCTGTCGACCCTTTGCATAACAATTTATTGCAAAAAAGCATGTTTCAATAAAAATATTTTTATTATTATTTACTATCTACTGCAACAGTGAGGAAATGGCGTTCTACACAATTGAAAACCTCATACAATGATTTTATACGTATCAAACTCAGGAACATATTTCATAGCTTTTAGCAAAACGGTCATCACATTACAGTCATTTATATAGTGAAAAAGTTTCAGAAACACTAATTGAACACATAACAAAAATTACGTATTTACAGACAGTAAAAGAGCATAATCAAAATCCATAAAAACAAACAGAACATTATGGAATCGAGGTTTCTCAACCCCCATAATAGACGAAGCAACCTTAAAATTCGGCAAACAAAAATGCATTAGAATTCCGAATGGGCAAATGGAATTCTTTCTGACTAGTTCTTGGAACTGTATGCGTCGGTTTCTTGTCCACCCGGATAGCTCGTGACCACGATTGAAAAATACTTACTCACTATTAGCATACGGGGACATTAAAAAAATGTATAAGGATACCGCTTTAGGATATTGTGATGGTACAATGTCCCGGATTTTGCCAAAAAAGCAACGCGTGTCGTGGAAAGCTAATACAATTGCTAATTTGCTCACCGGGCTATGCTAATGTCAACCGCTTTTGAATCCAAATGAATAATCATCGGTGAGGTGGTTTTTATGTTGTACTAATGGGTTAGTATTTGTAGGTCCTGTTGGATTCTTTAGTACCTGCGCATCTAGGAGGAGCGAAAAGTCTACAGCAAATTATTATTGAAGGAATAAATATCGTTGAGAGATTGCTAATGCCCCTCTATAATCAGGAAAGTACACATCATGAGGAAACCTGCATACCATAGCGATATGTAAGAATTTCTATAGTATGTAAAGTCCGCCAACCCGCACTAGGCCAGCGTGGTGAACTATATGGCCTAACTACTCTCAATTCATACTCTCGATTGTAGAGTAGGCCTACGTATGTTTAATTTTAAATATTTGTACAAATTCCTGACTGCAGGTTGATAATGAATAGAAAAATCCAATCCAATCACTTTGCTCGACCCGTGATTCGAACCCGAGACCTCAGCTTTGTAATGTACTGTAGTACAGCTACGCCACCGAGGCAGTGTAATTGTACTCATAATATACTATACTAATCTCGATTTCGACAGCCTCCGTGGCGCAGTGGGTTAGACGCCGGCTGTGAAACGAGAGGCCGCGGGTTCGATCCCCGCACGAAACAAATGTTTGTGTAAACCACAGGTATTTGTTTCGGGTCTGGGTGTTTGTGAGACCGAAAAGTCTCTCGTAGTCCCTGACACCCACGACACAAGACTCGATCTTAGTGTGGGGTCAGGACTATGTATGTGACTGTTGGGTGTATTTATAATATCATAATAACAGAGCAATGAGCAACTGAAACAGGCAAGTTGTCAATCAGCCTGTGTAATCAGGGGCTACGTACGCCACGATGTCACATTAGCAGCGAGACGCCGTATATTTCCCAAGAGTGGCAGCGTCGGAATATAAAGAAATATCTCTCCGAGTGCGTTTCACGGCGTTTCTTGCATACTCCGATTGAAGAGTCTTGATATTTGAATGTCGGTGTTGAGTTTGATATTTGAAGGTTCGTGTATAAGTCTAGTAGTAGTCTAGGCTAATGGGTTAGTCGTTATATTGACGAAGATTGTTTTTGTTAGGAAAACCCTATTTAATCCATAATTCTGTTTCCATGTCCTCAAATCCTCTACCCTTTAATTTCTCAAAGATCCTTAACGCCTCTGCAATTCTTCCAACATGATGGGTTCATATGCAACGGTTATCAATCACCTTATGAGAAAAGTTTATTATATGCAACAAAAAACTCTAAAAGGGTGGTGCTAGTTTACGCGTCTGCTGATAGATGTCGCTTAATTCAATAAGGGCATTTAATTGATCAATATATCATACGCTCCAACACATATCAGTACAATTAAAGTACAAAACATCATATTACTACGGCAAATATTATAAATTCTTTGCGAGTGAGAAGTTTCTATTATTCCAGTGCTACTGATGGCATAATTTAGTGTTTGAAAGCCCCGAAGGTAAACAATATTTTGGCTCGGTGCCTACACGTGTATGAAAGTTTTTGAGCTCATGTTACAAAGCACGGATTGTTTTTCGGTTTACTAGGAACGTTGTTCATTGTTTAGTTTTTAGTGCATGTTCTACATAACTGACAATTTCAATTAACCTATTTGGTTAGGCAATGATAATTAAATTATTTGTTATAAAATGACTTAACATTTTTATTATTTTATTTATTTTATTTTGTTTAATTTTCTTTTTCTTTTATTTGATTTTCCATTTTACTTTTCTTTTTCTCTGTAAGTACTTTTTCAATTATTATTATCCTCTCTTTTGTAATCTTAACATTGTGTTATAGTCCATCTTGTATTCATTGTAATGTCGTGAAACTCTTTTATTGGCTCTAGACTTTTATTGTAAGATAAAATTAGATATAGCTGTTTTAGTATAAGCTGTTGAGTTTCCAAATAAATAAAAAAAAAATATTATTAAATCTGAAATATTACACTATGTCTCTTGTTTACATATTTATTGTTTCAGAACTAGTCACTAGTGGCAGTTTACATATTATAGCGATAATACAATTTGTGTGATGTTTTGCATTCAAATTCTTAAAAAGCATTCTTAAGGTATAATAATATGATTTACCCTAGATATGATTCCAGAATCGGATGTCAGATAGTTCAAAATTGGTAAGTAATCAGGGCAATTTCCCGTATGATAGAAAATGATTATGGCAGATAGAGAAGAATAGTTGAAATTAAGAACATGTCTTAAGAAGGTACGGAACACTAACAATCAATCAATGTCAAGTGTGGGATAGAACCAGGCAGAAGAAGAAGGTGTATTAATTTGTTAGAGCATACAAAACATTTCACGTATCAGCACTATTCGTTAATTTGTTGACATAGGCATATCCATATGCACGCAACTAACCTCAAGTTTACAATCGACCTTCAGCTCTACCAAACATTAATTCTAATTCGATTCCCATGCTGTACGTATATTTAGGTAGTAAATTAATTGTGCAGACATTGTAAAGAATGTCCATGAGATAATTTATGTTTTGCACGAGCCACAGTAGGAATGCAACTAAATCATCTCGATATAAATAATTGGAGCTCGCGGTTTATTAATGTTCACAAGCAACACCGATATAATATAAGCGAAAATAAATTGCCCACTCTACATACACAATTAATTAAAATTATCATGTTTTATGATTGGATGGTTTTTGAAGATACTGCCTTCGTGTCTGGTTTGATTGTATTTGGAACCAACTTCTGAAAAAGGAGGAGGTTCTCAAATCGACTGTACTTTGTTTTTGTATTTGAATATGCTTAGTAACTCAGAAAACTGTCTTCGATTTAAATGTTTTTTTTCAAATCGTATTGGGATGTGATTAGTAAATAAGTATGATTTATTTCGGATTTACCAATTTATATTACTGGCCAAAGATATTAAAGGTTTCTAGATACATTGGTGTTAGCAGTTTGCATTTAGTGATCTATTTGATTTCGGGATTGATAAAACCACGCATTTTTTCTGGTATGGTTGACTGGTATGTTGTTAAATACGTTATATGCACAGTATACTGGTCAATTCTGATATGACTAAAGCATTATATTATTTCACATCCGACGTTTTTACAACTATTCTTTACAGCTCTGAATAATTATAAATTGAACTTTAGTCTGAATATATAATAATTATAAATCAGTTTATCGTTTGGGAGACCAATATATTCGTTGGGATATTAGATTAATAAGTCAATATGACAGTCAGAAGTTTCAATTATATGAAATGAGCAGATCCTCTCTGGAAATATAAAACAGTCGAGTGTGATAATGACATATTTTTAAAGTATCAAACTATGTCAATCCACATGCACCAGAAAAAAATCCATTTCAGCTGAGCCATGAGACGCTATAAGTAGGATTTGGCGCTTGGAAATCCACGGAAAGGGACAAAAGATGCGCCAGACAGAGAGGCCAGATGTTGGGTAAATGAAATGCATGTACATAAGGTATATAGATTGAGTATTAAATACAAGTGGGCCACAGACAGTGGAGTTATTCGAGTAAAAGAGATGGAAATTGAAAAAGGCGGCGGGCAAAAATAACGTAGTCGGTTCCCGTTGAATACAAATGCGTTTACCCGATGCCGACATTGGATTTGCCTTGTTTATCTTTATTTAGATTAGTTTAAGTGCTTTCAAACTACTCGCCGCTCCTTGCCGCTTCTGATTGCTGCGAAATTATATCAATCATAGTTTTATTTGCGTTTCTGTCCAAAGTTTAAACGTTGTTTGACTCCCTCGTTTGTGCCGTGGTCTGTCTTATTTGGGGAGCAGACTTGGTAATTTCGTAGTCTTATCTCTGTTAGTATGTATTTCTCCTATAGCTAAATTGTCTTTACGAAACATTTGTGACTTTTATTCATATATTCTTCTTCCTCTCTTCAACTACGGGTAGTTCTACTGCCGGTCTAACATAGGGCCTCGTTTAAGGATGTCAACATATTGTCAACTATACAATGTCTTTTGCTGTTCTTCAAAGAAGTGTAAGTGATTCAAAGCGACATTCTTCACTCTATGAATTCCCAATTTATTATTTATTTTATTTGATATACCCTGTATCAAGACTGCGACCGAAAACGAAGCCAGGTGGTAGTATTAGTAACTTCAGACACAATGCAACTAAAAATTTGGTAAATAAAATCATCAACTTTTTTTTGGTAATGTTTTATTTTTCGTCGTATTTGGGCGATAAATACATAGTTTTCCTAAAATAATGATGTACACCTTTTTATTTTTTAAGACGCAACGGTACATTAGGGTTTAAATTACTATTTTCGCAATAACTGGGTATTAACTACCCAAAAACAATAATATTTAAAAATTGCATCAAAAAATCTGTCGCTTATTTTGCGAAATTTTTATTTGCATTGTGTCTGTAACCACTAAAACTACCACCCGGCTTCGTTTTCGGTCGCAGTCATGTTATACCCGGTATACGTGTTAAATACATAAAATAAATTTTGTAACCGATCTATGTCTGTACATAGAAGATAAATGTGAAAAATTTAATATGGTACATACTAATGGGATTTGAATTAACGTAATAGAACCCAAAACATTGATTTTTAAAATGTTTGTCTGTTTGTCGGTTTGTCTGTGCCGTTGTGCGCGATGAACTCAGAAAAGGCTTAACGAATTTCGAAGAAATGTGGAATGGAGGTAGCTGACCCCCTGGATTAACACTTAGGCTACTTTTAATCCCTAAAATTCTTGCATTCCCGTGGGATGAGGATGGAATTCCGATATATTTATTTCTTTTTTATACTCAAAGGGATGGGATGGGATTGGATTGCATGCCTTGAGTGAGAATGCGATGGGACGGGCGGGATCTAACGGGACAGGACGGGATGGGAAATTCCAAATAAAGTTAATCACGTTGACAAACTTTGCGGGCAGATGCTAATTTTAAATAAATAGCATACAGTAAATGTATCGACAATTATTAATCAACTTTTTATAAAACCCGACTCGTGCGGTAGGTAGGTAAGTATTACGCTATATTTTGCTAATTGGCTTTAGAATATTAATTGGCATAGAAAGTTATAATTTTTTTTCATAATTGCTTTCAAGATTCTGATAACTATTGAAATACCGTTGATTGCTTAAATTGATTAGATTCACTATGACTAATGTGGAGTTTTTTTTAAGATTAATCGGCAAAGGAATAAAAAGTCATACCGCTGTAGTAGTACCTTTTTTTTTTTTTAATTCTTTATTTAAGGAGCTTAGTCAAACACGACTATGTCGCTCCATTGGAACTTTTCTTAAACTATAATACACAATGTCTTAAATATTATTACTAACGCCGATGTATACCGATCACAACAATTTTGTATAGTAATTTCGCTGAATCAGAGAGGGGATACATTAAAACCTTATTGCATCCACCAGTGTCTCTAAAGCCTGGCTTTTTTCTCACTAAGTCACACCTTACGTCTTCGTTTCGTACACATTCCACCATTATATGGTATGCATCTTCTACTTTTTCACATTCCGAACAAAGCGGAGATAATGATTTCTTCATTAAGTAAGCAAATTTATTGAGTGGAATGTGGCCGGACCGAAGTCTAAAGGCAGTAACTAACATAGTTCTATTTAGAGAGGAGTCGCCAAACCATGGAGATTTCCAAGGTTCATTCTGCAATATTTTGTACCAAATACCCTTTTCCACTGATCTTTCATCAAAGTGAACCTTCCATAGTTCGTAACAATGATCTCTAACTGGTTGAAAATAATCTGTGTAGTAGGGCAGTATATCACAGAATACACCATCGCTGGAAGCTTCCTTCGCCAAATTATCTGCTTTTTCATTCCCTACCAAACCAATATGTGAAGGGATCCATTGTAGGATGATCTCTTTTAAGCTGGCCTTCATCTCAAATATAGTTTGAATAATACTATAGGCAATCGATGTGCCTCTTACACAAGAGGTGCATCGAGCCAAATGTTGTAGGGCACTTTTCGAATCTGTTAAAATGACAAATTTGTCATAATCAATAGCTTTGATGTAGGACAGAGCTTTATCAATCGCAATTAGCTCTAAATGCATAATTGAAGTGTTTCTAAGCAACTTATATTTCATAAACGTGTCTACCTGAGAGTCAAAAAATGCCACACCCATAGATCCCTGGTTACTATTGACTGTTGTATCTTTTGAAGCGTCGGTGTATACTTTATAATGTGTTAAATATTGATTATTGAGATAAGAAGAGCAAGTATGTCTGAGAGTTATTACGTTATAATCTCCTTTAGGTAGTGTTACATCTTTAATTTGGTGTTTAATTATTCCACTTAGATCATACCAATTCATCCAATAGTCCATTGTATACATATCTAACGATTCCGTTGAATGGACCGGAAAATGTTTAAATTTTAAATGTATTTGAAGTATGATGGGGATCTGCTTACGTCTCCAGTATCTGCACGAAGTAAGCGAGCTGAGCTCTGTTACAGCCCTTATTGAAGCATTGTCCACTGTTGCCATTGATTTAAGGTAAAATTTACCAGCTAGAAATAAACGTCTAAATCGTAAGGGCTGCAAACAAAGCTCACTTTCCATGACGTGAATGGGTGTGGTTTTAATAAAACCGCCTATGATACGCATAGCTTGATTCTGTAGTTTATCTAATTTAAATAAATTTGACCGACAACTATTACCATATAGGAAACTACCATAGTCTAGTCTGCTCCTAATTATTGAAATGTAGAGCCTTCTTAAATGTTTTGGGTGTACTCCCCAACCGGGACCAGCCAACACTTTAAAAATATTTAAAAACTTGTTTATTTTGTCAACTAAAAAATTAATATGCTTGGTCCATCTTAACGAACGGTCAAACCACATACCCAGATACTTTACGGTAGAAACTTCCTGCAATGGTATATTATTAATCGATATATATACATTATTATTGTAAATGCCCTTTTTAAACAAGCATATTTGGCTTTTTGTAGTAGAAACGTTTAGGCCTAAATTATTTAGCATCCTTATCAAAATGTCTAGTGCAGCTTGAAGAGAGTTTCGGGCACATTCAATGTTTTTACTTGACACATATAACACGAAATCATCAGCATACTGCGAGATGAATACATCGTTTATAGCGTTGCAAATATTGTAAGTCGCAACATTGAATAGTAAGGGCGACAGAGGGTCACCCTGAGCTAGGCCTAGACCAGTACTGCGACTGAGGTAAGAATGGTCACACTTAATTATTAAATTTCTTGTGCTCAAGAAATTCCACAAGTAGTCGCATATTTTCTCACCAACACCAGACTGATCTAAGATTGTAGTTAATACATCAATATTAATATTGTTGTACGCATTTTCAATGTCTAGGAAGCAAGCTAGAGTAGCCAAATCTTTAGAGAAACCTGATTGGATTCGTGTCACTATTCTAGTTAAACTATCTAGACAGGATTTAGACTTTCTGAACCCTACCATTTCAGCCGAAAAAAAATTATTATTTTCGTAATACCACTCTAACCTCCTATTAATAACTAAATGGAAAATTTTGCAAACGCATGACATTAAGCTGATAGGTCTAAAAGATGAGACTAGTGTAGTATCACGTCCAGATTTGGGAATTGGGATAATGCAAATATCTCGCCATTGACTAGGTACAAAACCCGTCGAGAGGGAAACGTTAAATAGCGATAGCAAAACAGACTTGCCATTTTTTGGTAGGCGTTTAATCATTGAAAATGAAATGTCGTCGAGACCTGGAGATGTGTCGCTGACTTTAATGCAAGTATTCAACTCGTGTATAGTTATGGGTGCCTCTAATTTCGAATGTAAAGAATAGAAATCTGGTTTAGGAGGAGAGGTATATGCAGGACATAAATTTACTAAAAGTGACTCACATTTGTTTACATCTAAAAACGAATTCTGAAATTTATTTCCTTTTAACCACTTCATCTTCTTCCACATTTCACTAACTGATGAAACTTCATCCAAGGAATTACAGAATTTGTGCCAACTGTCAGAGACTGCCTTTCTAATAAACTTTTGGGTTTCACTGACGTATTCTTTCAGAACTCTTAAATGTGCAGGGGTGGGATTTTTTCGAAATCGTGCTAGTGCCAGTCTTCTTTTGGCGACCAAATGAGAAAGACTGGGCGTCCAATAAGGTCTAGGAACGAACTTATTAGTTGGATTTAAATTAATTTTAATTAAAGGGATGTAACGGTCGGCGGCTTTATTTATATGGCTAATAAAATTGTTGTAAGTAATTTGTGGATCATCGTACACAACAAAATTTGAAAATGCAACTTCCAGGTACGATTCGTAAGCGTTCCAGTCGGCTAGCTTAAAATTGCGTTTTTTCGACCAGTTAGGTCTACATAAATAGGTACTAGAAATATTAATTATAAGATGGTCACTTCCCAGGGACTCATTTTTCACTTCCCAATTGAAGTAACAGGCTATATCTGAGGTGGAAAGTGTGATATCAGGGGAACTTTGTTGTATATTACCCGCTACTAATTTAATGCGAGTAGGAGTTCCGTCGTTGAGGGAAACCACATTGCACTCACTTATAGTGTTATATATCTGAGCTCCCCTAGTATCAGTTTTATACGACCATGACGAATGATGAGCATTGAAATCACCTAAAAACAAGGTTTTCCTGTTAAATTGAGTGAAAATAGCTTCCCAATCGTTGCGACGGGTATGGACCCATTGCGGACAATAAATAGCAACTAAGTTATCAATATGTGTACAATTAAAAATATTTATCCGTAATATTTGTATATCTCGGTTTGGACTTACTAATTGACCTAACTGTGCCCTAACAGATTTATGAGTAAAAATACATACTCCTCCATAGTTATCCTCCCGATCATTCCTGAATACATTGTAGTTGTTAATTTTAATTTGGCATTCAGCTTCCAACCAGGTTTCACTAATAACGGCTATATGAATTTTATTTTGGATTAATAATTGTTCTAAAACTAAACGTTTAGGCCTTAAACTTTGTGCATTCCACTGTAATAGATTGATAACAACACCTAAATTGCCATTAAAATTAGCCATTTTCCGCGCTAAATATTATGTCAAACGTTTTTTTAAATATTGACAGATCACTAAAATTTGTCATAATTATAGATACACACCATTCAATTATAATTCTTACCAAATTATTAAATTTTTGCGTGTAATTACATCTCTTAGAAAAAATAACTTGTTTAATTTTATTAATTAGCGACTGGAATAGTTCTTTCATGGGGCGCGGCTCACCACACGGCTGTTCGGTACAATCTTCTATACCGGACCGATAAAAACTATTATGGTTTGTGCTTATCTCTTCTGTTTCCATAGCCTTACTCTCGGTCCGACGGCGGTTGCGGCGACGATCGTTCGTAGTATCAGTGCGGGTATCAGCGAGAGTGCATGTCTCATTAATCCCTGTGTGTGTCTCCGACGACGATGAGTCATTAGCTTCGTATGCCAGATGTTCCGACGAACTGCGCTGTTTGCGTTTGTTGGGTTCTCGTTTGTTTTCTTCATTTGTCATTTTATTATTTTCCATACTAACTGTCGACTTTTGCTTATTTCTCGAAATTCCTGCGTATGATATACGTTCTGATGACAGATCAGGTGGGTATTTTGGCATATTGAGATTTTTGTCGATAACAGGAATTTGTTCAACACGTTGTGGCGAGAATGGAGGGACATACATAGAAAGTGCCCGTCTGTATGTACAGTTAAATTCCGACATCAAGGACCTAATTCTTCTTTCTTTTATGAACACTGGGCAAGATTTAACAAGTGACATATGATTGCCGCCACAATTCACGCACTTAAATGTCGTAGTCTCGCAGTTTGCGTGATGTTTTCCATATTTCGGACAGATAACTTTATTAGATGGACATATTTTTAATGTGTGTCCAAATCGCCAACACCGTGAACATTGTGTTACCGGGAACATATATGGTTCTACAGCAACTCTTAAATTATATATTTTAATATACGCCGGACGGGAACTTCCTTTGAAACATATGCGTGCTGTTTCGCTTTGTATCCATTCCGAATCTGAGTTTTTGCGTCTAAGTCGTTTAACTGATATAATTTCCATTTCATTGCTTTTTTTAATGCAATCCAACAGCTCCTCATCAGATAGCTCCATATCTATATTCCTTATGATGCCGTAAGATGCGTTAACTTCCCATGACTTCTGTATTCTCCATCCTTTTTCTTGAAACTTTTTGCAAGAAATTAACTTTTCCACGTTGGTTAACTTATCAAAAGATACAATGACTTTAAAAGCATTAACATACTTTACGCGGTTGATCCCTACAATATTTTCTAAATCGAATAGTTTGGCCAATGCGAACTGTTTTGGTAATGGATCTAAACTGGATACGGACACATCTATACTTTCTACTTTCCTTCTTTTTTCTCTTCTGACTAATGTCCAATCTTCGGTATCATCATCGTCTCGTCGTACAATATTGTGAGAATTCTCCTCCTCATTGCATTGTTGCACATCACTTCTTGATTTAATCTCCAGATCCATATTATTTTCTTCGATATCTGAGTCTTCACTATCCTCGTCATTCATAAATACACCTTCACTCATAGTTTATACGGCTCAATATCCAATCGCAAGCTAACGACCGACCGCGCTCGACGAGCGCGTTATCGGTAACCGGTAAGTGTATAGTAAAAAAACTTTTCAAACAATAATATAATTACTCCACACGTCCTAATCGCCCGAAGACAGAATGGACACTAGTAGTACCTATAATCTATATGTTGTCATTTTATACATCATGATTCATTAAATAAATATAATTAAAAAATTATGAAGGTTCCTCTTTAATATACATTTATCGATTAACGAAGGACTTTTCCAAGCCAATAAAAATACCATGGTTTCAGACATAGCATAAAAATGCAATTTCACGGGTTTACGTAAAGACTGTTTTCTTTTCAAAAGTACTTTGTTTGTGCATATTACGTACAAAATAAACCTTTGAATTTATAACTTGGTGCGCGAGCTGAAAGGGCGTAGAACAAGAGATTGCTTGACTTGGCCCGCCATTAATAAAAAACTTACGGCCACCGAAACTTTTGCAATATTGCGATAGTCTGAAAACCTTCATTCATAAAGTCACGGAAGTTAGTTTTTTAATTCTTTTTCGTTATTTTCTTCGCGAAATCGGTGTGAGCTGTTATGTCGTGTTTGACTTAGTGTTACTTATGCCCTTTTGAAAGTGAAGATTTGTTTGAATATGAATTCCTAAGTCTTTTTACATCTTTGCTTTTTTAGCTATAACAAATGAATTTATCTGAAAACATCTTGTATTCGGAGTTATCTCCACAATAGTTTTAGACTACCATCAACTTTTTAGGGCATTCTGTTAATTCACTGAAATTAGTGAAAAGCAATATTTCATAGCATTTTCCTCTGTTATCTCCTTTTACTTCCATTTTCATCCTCGATCTTGTATACTCAAAGACCAGCGACGCCCTTAAGATTCCCGGAATGTTAGAAGCGATCATTAGAAGCCGCTAGTCATTGCCACGTACTCACTGTCACAATCTTTAACCGCAGGATGTCCAATATTGTGAATAGTGTTTTAATTTTCCAAAGGGAAATATTGAAAGCAGCTTGCATCCAGCTTCTTGCAACCATTATTAGGCCATATTACGTCAATCTTGAAACATAGGATATATTGAAGAGTAGGCCCGTGCCCTGCAGTGGGACGTATATGGGCTGATATAGAATAGAATAGAATAGAATTACGTCAATTTTATAGGACTCCTGACGCTGCGCCGATTAGTTCCTCCTCCATTCAAGATGTTTTCTGTTTCATCGGACATCAGTGTCCTATACTGCACACTACACCATTCCATTGCACCAACAGTAAAGTAGAAAATTAATTCGATCCAGCAACGTTCAAGTTACTCGGCTTGCTTAATCTACGTTGTACACGAAATAACTTAATCGCATTACTTTTCAGTGTTTTGAAGGGGCAAGTTTACTTGAAATATTGCATCGCAGTTGCTAACATTACCAGTGATGTAATCGGCTCTGCTGCAGTTTCAAAGTTTGCGTACTTAGCAATAAATAATCGCCGTTTGTAGCGAAAGCATTTTTATGTTGAAATTTGTTTTGTGCTTGTAAAATGCGCGGTTATGGGTTTGAGTATGGCGCACATTGAAAATATATCGCGTAGAGTTGGATTTGTTTCTGTTTGTATAAATTGGTTTAAAAAAATACTTTTATAAACGGTAATTTGGAGTTCAGTTAAAGAAAACGCGACGCTACAAACCTTGGGTAATTTTGAATAGAGGATATATTCGATCTCGCAGCAATATATGTATGATAAAGATTTTAATTTATTTTTCCTAATCTAGCTTGGAAAAAAGTAATTAGTCAATTGTCTGTCCACACCATCCATTTTTAACACTGCAAAAAACTACAAATCTTCTCAGCTTTAATAAAAAAAATCGAAATATGCTAAGTGCCAAGTTTCGTGTGCGCCAAGCCTTAAAGATTATGGTGGGTAAAATAAATGCATTCATTAGAATAAGTTGTAAAGCATGGTCCTTCGTCATAAACCAGGTTTGTATTGTTTATTTCCTTGTATAATACTTACAAGGAAACAAGGCGGAACTTCGCAAGAGTTCTTGGAGGGGTCATATACTTTTATTGTTGCTTAAAATTATTTATCAAATAATGGAGCATGAGTGTATGTATCGGAAAACTTGTATAGGTAAATATTTTATAGCTGTACACGAAATATTTAGTCTCTGGTACTGGGTTCAGTTTCCCGGCAAGGCAATTCGTTTGCGTATTTTGAGATCCTATAGACATGATATTACTTCGTCAATAAATGTAAAAATATATTAAGAACCGATCTCACAACGATATACCACCTTAAAAATTTCCAAATTTTAATCTCAATATTGTTTTATTTGCATCAAAATCGCATTTAAATACGATCCCACTAAAAACAAAGCCTTTGATCAAAACATCTTCAGAATAATATCCCCGTACAAACGAATCATCATGTATACAAAGTATAGAATCACCCTGTACACGACTCGAGATAGACCCGTATATAGATAGAGCTCCGTCGGATGTCTTAGCAATTACTCGGGCATCACACACGCCCCCCAACTCTTTCCCCGTACGGAACATTTTCTCCCATTTTCCCTATTTTTCCAATACTCGGTGTTCGCCAATAGAGTACGTGTGTGGATGAGGGCGGGGCCAGCCAACTTTATTGCGAATTCTTTCTTTGAGATACGAGGATTCTTCGGCGAATGTGTTGTGCGCCTTTTTCCGACTTCATTGGATTTTTCCATGGCAATAACTTTCGATCCACGTTTCGGCTTCATTTATTCGTAATTAAATTGTTTTGGTTTATTTTTAGATTGTTGGAATTTTCGAGTATGTGTTTAATTAGTTAAACGAGTGTGTGTGTGTTAGGGTAAACGAAGAATCGAGAAGGCGTGAATGCAAGACGAACGACATGCATTTCTAAAAAAGAAATATTTATCAAATTGAATCGTTGAGAAGAAAAATATTTAATTTACATATTTTTCGCTTCAGATTATTAAAGCTTTAATATAAATTCAAAGCAATGAAAAAAATAGACGTTGTAGAAAGGAAAGTATTTTAAAATACAACAGATTTTGAATATAGCTTCTGTGGGAACACATCCGCTTCATAAAGGAATATTATTGGCAGCGGGACTAATCGCTGATTGCTCATAGTTTTGCGTAACTCGGCGTACACACTTCAATTTTAACTAACTGTTAAATGGTCCCCATTCTTACCTGCCTCTCAAAGTTAGCGCGATGTTTCAGTTAAACATGTCTGGCTATTTAAAAGTAATTTTCGTAACTTCTTCATTTTGTATTATTTTTATTTGGTAATATTTTCTTTTTAATTTTTCCATTTATTTATGAATACAACATTCAAAAACAAAATGCGTATATTTAATTATAAAAGAAAACATTTCACCAAGTGCACTAAAACATACGTATTTTTAAACTGATTACGTTAAAGCAGAGCAGAAATCAATAATTCAGTCCAAGAAACACTGCTTACAACATCAGACATAACACACAAATTCCTTAACTCAATTTACACCAAACACCCGATCTTCGCCAAAATTAAACTACAATTATCCGCCATTTTGAAACTCCGTATTTTCTCGAGTCTTTAATTTACAAAGCAAAACGCGTCGAGACATATATTCCCCCCCATCTCCCCTCCGACTTATGAGAAATTCTTTCTTTGTCGGCAGACGGCGCGCTAGGCAAATTGATTCGGATACGCGTGAACTCAACTTTAGATATTGGCTCGTCTTATATGATTACGAAAAATTCTAAGCGTCTTACACGGGCTTGTTTTGGTAAATTAAATTTGTTATATGCTTTAAATAGAACTTTATTTATGCGTGGTTTTAATCTTGATTTTATAAGTCTTTGTTGGAAAAGGTTTTCTAATCTATAGCCAATTTCAGGCTGATAAATAATAAGGTTCTGGTACTGCACGCACCAACCTCTTCACCCAGCATATGTACATATTATGTGCAAATATATTTTGATTAAATAAACAATAAATAAATACACCCATCAGTCACATACATACATACATAGTCCTAACTCAACATTAAGATCAATAAAGTCTTGTGTAGTGGGAGAAAGACCTTTTGGTCTCCCAAACCAGACCCGAGACAACTTTTTGTGGGCCTCACAAACATTTGTCTCGGTGCGGGGATCGAACACGCGGCTTCAGGCAGCCGGCTCGAACCAACTGGCGATTGGCCATGGCGAACAGCTTTGTTGGTAAGAATTGCCATTACACACCTGGCTCAATCTTATAGAACTTTTCTGTGACTAAAAACTTACAGCTGCATAGTCAATTGGTGGAAAAATGTTCAAAGATATCAAAGCGAATTCTTTAAACCAACCTGCGTCAAGCGATTTACGACCTTCGTTCGTCCATCTTAGTTGAATTTAAAATAAAATTCCTCTAAACTAATTTCTAAATAAATTATTTTTTTCGTAGTATGGAAGTGCCGCCGCCACAACAGTGCGCAGACGGGCCTATAATCTAATCTCGTTCGATTCGCATCGGCCGCGTCGTATGCCGCCACCTAATATTTTCACCCCCACCCCCAGAGGGCCGTAATGGACGTATAGGCACGATGGGGTTTATGCAATTACCACAATTTGCTGTAGCCATCGGAATATTTCTTCAGGTTATTTTTGTTTCTTTTCATATCATGATGAAATTAGAAATAAATTGGATAGTTGAAACGGTTTCTTATAGAGGCACTTGTATTTTTTATATAATATATGTTAACAACAGTAAATAAATAAAATAGATTAAAGTTAAAGGTTCCGTAAAAAGCTAACATATAGGTAGACAAAACACAATACGAGTATGATTCAACTCAAATATTGACAGCAATAAAAAAACACTTGGGCATTATTCATAGACAGATTCAAAACCTATTTTAGTTATCGAATGTTTTATCTTCTTCGTTCAAACTGAATTCTAAAGTCGTTCGAAAGGGACAAAACATTCGATAACTAAAATAGGTTTTAAATCTGTCTATGAATAAGGCCGTTCAAAGTTACACGTATTATTCTGACTTCGTACACAGTATAACATAGTAAGAAACGAGTGTTTTATCATATCATACAATATATAAAGTTATTGAATTATTGGGTTATTACTAGAGTTTGTATCGGGAAATATCGATGATATGTATTTTAACTTTCATCGTTGCCTTTGTAGTGTCTGTCAAAACTAGTACTTCCTCAAGTTCATCGCCCTCGTAGAATAAGTAAAAAAATATACCTTGCCGTTAATTTTTATAACCAGCCAATTGGCATTAGGCATAGTTCATTAAAACCCGGTCCGTTCAGCCAGCGGTAACGAACCACTTAAGGCGCAGCATACGTATTTAATTGATCGTATTCAAATACTTTAGACATGGTAATGATTTTAATGAAAGCCACCTTCATTAACATAACTAAACAGTTATGCGTATGCAGACGTCGTTAATATTTTCGTATGATTGTGACTGCCTGTTAATTATATTTATTTTATGGTTCGCATTTTTGTGGGTAGGTTTTATTTTATGGAGGTCTGGACAAAATAAGTTCCAATAATAGGAACATATTATTTATGTGTACTTCACAAAGTCTTAAACCTTTTATAGAGACCTGCCTAGTATGCAGTTTCCTTTATCGTTAAAAGAAGAATATTATTATAGCCTGTGCGTGGTGGCGTATAAGTGCGTGGTGGCCTGTTGTGTTCACGGTGGTCGCGGGTTCAAATCCCAGGGCACCCCTCTGACTTTTCGGAGTTATGTGTGTATTCATAGTCAATCACCACGCACTTTAACGGTGAAGGAAAACATCGTGAGGAAACCTGCATACCGTAGCGATTTTAAAGAATTTCTACGGTATGTAAGTCCGCCAACCCGCACTAGGCCAGCGTGGTGGACCACTCTCAATCGATTCTCTCGATTGTAGAGTAGGCCCGTGCCCTGCAGTGGGATGTATATGGGCTGATATAGATATAGATTATTATAGCCTAGAAAATTCCTTTACTAGGCAAAGACTCTATCTTTCTCAATTGAAACCTAAATTTCTATGACCTAGCCAATTACTATTTTGGATGGCCGAAAATTCGCCAGAATCGATCGTTTCTCATATAAAAAGAAAATAGCAGTCTATTCTGTGCCTTAATCCGTATTGTCAAGTTTTCACCTCGCCGTGTGTTTGTATTCGTAAAAGGATGAAACTAACATTAAATAATTAACTTCTATTTCTATTTGCAAGACATTTGTTTTATGTTCGTTTCTATACATTTACTGTGTTTGATGAATAAGTACTGTGGAGTGTGTTTGTCTTTTGTTGCTAGGTGTTATTACGAAACTTGTTTATGTGGTTATTATCAGAAACCGATATGGGGTTAGGCTCGCCCCCTATCACATCGTGGGACGGAACAGACAAGGTGTAATGTGGGTGTCCTGGTAGCACCTCTGCCTACCCCTACTGGGATAAAGGCGTGAGTTCATGTATGTATGTATGGCCATAAGCAAATATTAATAAAAAACGCTGTTGCTTGGTTATTTTGAGTACGCGGGTGAAGCAGCGAATAAAATCTAGTATAAAATATTATTAATTATGATTAATTCTTGTACATAAGCAGGTGACATCACCAACCACCTGCCCCCCAAATTCGGACGTTGAAAATAACGGTTACATTCACGTGCCAATGAATAGCTCTGCTTTCTATTTAATAGCATCTGCCCACTTGTTTTTCGAGCAAACATGCAGAATACGAAAGTCAAATTTGTACAAGATGACAAACAGAAAAAATGGCATAAAGTTCTTAATGATATGGATAAATAAATCGTATGTGCTTGCGCGTCGGTTTATGATCGTGAAATATCTTAGAGCACGTAACGGCCAGCTATTATGGGCTCTGTGAGATGACAGTGAAAACGGCTTTAAAATGTTTGTACGGGTAATGTGAATCTAATAACGTGAATTAGTAGCGTAATGAGGACGTCGGAGTAGTTACACTGTCAAGTGGTTACATTTCAACGAAAATTACAGAAACGACTATGGTTGTAAATTAATAGACGAGTCATCAAGTAGTTATTGCAATGCTTGAAATGCTAAAGTCATAGAACAAGTGCAGAGAGAAATTTCTTGTCACTACCGCCTTCGTCCACACTATAATTCGATAATTCTTATTTCTGCCGAACCAGCAAGCTATAGAACAATTTAAGGGCATGTTTCGGCTGTTTTAGCGCGCTACGGCTATCTGTCGCCGGCGGAAACAAGTCTATTTTTTTTATTATTTTGTCACGGCATAGTGACTGTACTGCACGTGATGGTAAGCTCAATGCCGTCCAGGCAATATCGAATGGCATCAGACGGCAGTCTTAGGCCATTCGATACAATCATGCCGGACTGCGAAGATGCTTCTTCACACTACGGCGGAATTACCCAGGATTTACATGGTTTGCACCACATTTATCATCAGTAATAATAATAAATACACCCAACAGTCACATACATAGTCCTGACACCATACTAAGATCGAGTCTTGTGTAGTGGGTGTCAGAAACTACAAGACGTTTTGGTGTCACAAACACCCAGATCCGAAACAAATATTTGTGGTTCACACAAACATTTGTCTCGGTGCGAGGATTGAACTCTCGACCTCTCGTTTCACAGCCGGCGTCTAACCAACTGCGCCACGGAGGCTGTTATTCAGTTTCGTAAAATTAGCTAAATTATCCTGTATGAAACAGCCTTTAAATCCTTTTTTTTCTGAAATGAAATGAAATGAAATGAAATGAAATGAAATGAAATGAAATGAAATTCGTTTGAAATGAAATTCGTTTATTGGTCACGTAGGCAATTAAATAGCTCTTATGACAAGTCAATACACATAGTACTTATTTTCTATTTACAAGATATTCGTTGTAATTTTTATATTAACTTTATTATATTAAGTATTATATTACTTATTAGTATTTTATGGTAATTTTTTTTCCCTTAGGAAATACATTATTTCGATTATGCATCTACTAAAAAACCAACAAAATTCAGTTGAATCAATCACGAAGCCACGGGTTGTTAGTTACCTGCTAATTGCTCGTTTAGGGCTTGTTATAAAATTCCAAGTTGCTTTAGCATGTCGCTAAGTAATAATGTTTAAGTGGTTTCGAATACGCGCCCTCTAAGTGTGTCAAGTCGAGGTTGAAGTGCTTAACGGTTATATGATTAAATATTATTATGTAAGGTAATTTGCTTATCCGTTTGGTATGTGATTGTTGGATAACCGCGCCCTTGATGTGATGTCTCAGTGCTGGCTTTGGAGTGGAGGAGTAGCTAATAGCAACGGGCTCTGACATTTATAAAGAAACTTTAACAAACGACAAGAAATTGTAGTATATGGTTGCTGCAGTTGGTATACCGCGAAGGATTTTAAGAGCAAGGTTGCAACAGCTGTAAATATGTCAGGCTAAAAGGTCAGTGACACTAACATACTCCTATCGATCAACCACGCGGTATTTGAACTTCGAAGGGTATATTACCAGCTCATTAATTATCATTTAATATTACATCAAATAAATGACGAGAGATTTTGTATGACAGACACTTTATTGTCTAGTAAATGTAAATAGGTATTGATAAGTATTGAGCTATTACTTCGAATGACTATGACTAATTCTCGATAGCAGAAATTAAGTTGTGCTGTGTAATGTAAGGCAGCCCCTGAACGATCAATTATATTGCGCAATATTACGAAATGTGAAATATTATTGACCGTATCGGGTTAATTTTGAAGATTGCGCAATGTTTAATTGTTTGGATTCTTAACGCCTTTCGATCGATCTGTACTATATATTGTGCAATTATATTGTAGGTCTAGGAGCCGTATAATTGTAGGAATCGGTTAATAAAGCATAAATAAGACTGAACACGTTTAGGATGGTCTACCTAATGAAAGTTGCAGGAATGTGCTGGATGCGGGCCGATTCCATCAGGTCACTATGATAATCACATTTTATTTGTTTTGTGGTCGAGTTGGGTTCCTAACAATACCTACACCACATACTGACTAAAAACCCCTTGACGACTGACAGACCCATTATTATCTTCAGCATTTAGTTTCCTGTGGCTAAGGATGATGATGATAGAGTCTCAACTGATTACAAACATGTACTACCATTTAAATATCAATACATTTAAACCGATATTGTCAACTATATCTTAAATTTTTGTTCAATGTTGACAGATAATGTTCGGCCTCTAGGAATTAAGTAACGGAATGAGATAAATCACAGACATTTACAAGTGATTCGAGCACAAGTATTTTGTGCTGGGATTATGCGCGAACTCATGCGCAAGTAGCGACTTGGAATTAGATATTATAATAATAATTTGAGTTTTAGAATGTTTGTCCAGACATGACAGCATGGTGAAGGGTAGCGTCGGCAAAAAAGGCAATTTATTTCACTGTGTCGGTAGATTTTACGGCAATTCAATACAGAATGACTGTTAAATCAAACATTTGTTTGATTGTTTGCTATGACAGCTAAAATCACAAAAAATGTGTGCATCTCCTATTTGATACAAACTTTAATAAGAAAAGTCTATTTACACAGCAAAAATATATTTCCATTTTCCAAGGTTTGTCTGCATAATTATACCTAGTTATGTTTTATAATTTTCTAAAACGTTATTAAGCTCTAAATGGACCTTATTTGTTTCAAAGACACATTTGTTTGTGTCTGTTGCAAGATCTAAAAACAAGACTGCATTTTTATGCCGACCCTACCATCGAATCAGCGAACGGTTAAGCTTAACACAAGTGTATTGACCATACAATAGGTATATTTGCGCGCGGGCCCAGCTACCGCATTCCACCCGCAGAACAAATATTGTAAGTGGGCTAGCGGCTTTCATTACACATGGCTTTTTTGCTGTCCGTACACGGTTGACTGACGAGTGGATAAACGAAAGTGATCGTTTACGAGTGTCTGTCAACATGGATATGTGTGGCGCCGCGTCATACCGATTCCTTTGGCGTTGGTCAATACATTTTGGCTTGGTATTGTGCATCAAGCTTGAAGTATGCTTGACGGCTTGTCCAAGTTTGCGATTAGAGATTTGTGAGATCTTTGAGTATGAGATTACTAAGTAGCATCGTTCCCATAGAGTACGCTCATTTATCATGTATAGGACGTATGAGAGTGGATGTGTCAAAACTCAAAGGTTATCTCACATGGTGCGACAGAAAAATAAAATTATGCAACTATTACGTTGTCTTAGATAATGTCTGTGCAAGCCACAAGGCTTATTTACATACTTATTCAATATTTAACATTAAATATACTTGAAAGACTGACTCAAAAGAAAGTATTTCTAAGAAAAGTATTTATGAAAGCAATCTAATAAGCCAGGGTACACGCTGCAAGCCCGAGCCTCAATCGATTTCGTCCATTTCTATTCCGTTTTTTTTTCCAACGGATATTAGTATTCAGTCTCTGAAGTTATTCCCGAGATTGGATTCTTGCCGATTCCTAGTTTTATTTCATCACAAATCGAATGAAATATAACTAACTTACTGGCTTGTTCAAACTCGATAATAAATGTGCCAACTTTATTGTTCGCAATTATTTTAGAATGAGGTTTTGAATATCTCGTATACATAGTGAGTTGATATAAATTCTATTTAATTTTATGATACAAGTGCTTAATAAACCCAATGATGTTTTTGAATATCAACATTTATTGTTTCAATATAGAAAACTAAAAAAGTAACTACGAACTACTGTGTAAGAGTTGTTCAAAGAAATGAATTGTTCGTATTTGAATATGTAAAATATCACTCATCGTTTTATAGTAACCAACATTTCTTATAGAGAGAAATAACAATGGTACAATTATCCCATAGTAGATATGTAAATCCGGACAAAATTTGAATTTAGTTGTAAAACCGCAAAGCGACCATTATGAGAACTCGTCGCGGTGACTCATTCACAAAGTCGTGAGTCTCGAATTACCGTGTTTTCCTATAAATTTAGCGCACAACATAAAAATAGTTCACATATGAGTAAGATGGGCCGCGCCTACAAACATCTATAATCTGTGTTCGTCATGACAAAACAATCTCAAGTCCAACAATCATACTTAAGATCCATTAAAATCCATCCAACCTCCTATAATGTCACGTAACAATGCGAACGACCGGGCATCGATCCTCCCCGACCTACCCCATAATCAATACCCCAAAAATCTAATTACAAACAGGCGTAAATTTAGAACGCCGCCCCTATTGATTATCACCGACCTTGGTTGAACAAATTAAGTCAAAGACTGACCCAATTTTAGGCGAGTCTCCCCTCGTCTCGCGCACCGTTCATTGCCAAGTTTACATTGAAGAAACCAAACGGTTCTGCCTATTAAGTGAAGAATAAAACCAACGTCTCGTAGTTGAGAAAAAGCTCTTTAATGAGACGAAGGAAGTCGGGGCGTTTAAGATTTTTTGCGCGGCCCGGCAATCTTGATACTTGCAATCTTTTTTTAAAATTAAAGCCTAAAGGAAATAGTGCGGAATAATGCGGCTTCTATATTAAATTACTAAGGGGATTTGAAAGTGCGTGGTAATATTCATAAATAAAAGACGGTTAGCCATTAAAGTTGTATACTCAAAGCGGTTCGTGTAATATCTATTTGTTTATACAACACTATAAAAGCTAGTCTTACGGTTATGAAGGGGTTTTATTGTTCAAGTGAAATCTGATCGTACGATGCGCCGAGTATTTCCTGTTAAAACATTGGTGTTTATTTATATTATTTGGTTTTGTCGAGAGGTCAAGATTGTACGTGCGTAGTATAATTAATAAAAAAGAATTAAAAAGGAGTTCGAATCAACGGTCGCGTGCCCCGGAGGCCAATGTCCTTTAGACAAGATCGCCCCCTCTGTTACTCTCTCTCGCTCTAATTAACAGTTTAACTGATGGCGCTGTCCCTTTCACTCGGAGGGATGCTAATATCGTGTTACTTAATATCCCACTGGGACATTGCTCGGATAATAAATTTCCCGAATATTGTTGTAGATTCGGTAATTCATCAAACATTTTTTGTCCCTCGTAAAAAAATGTAACGATCGACATTTTTCAGACTTAATAGCACAAAGGACTCATCGATGCATAAACCGTCTATCCGCCTTTGCAGATTTTCAGTCGGAGATGAAATTTATACGTATTATTTTAATGTGGGAGTGCGGAGTTTCTTTTTGATATACGACAAACGGGTATCCGATATCAGAGGCGTGAGTTAGCAATAAAAGTAAAGCATGTCGAAAAATATCGTTAAGTAGCACACGCCCGCCCCTTAATATCTTCCACGCGGCCGCACCCGGCGCGCCGTATCGGAGAATTTTCATCTGAATATTTTCCTTTCTCATTGTCGTTATCTGAAAAATATGTTTTTCGTACGGTCCGCATCCCCCCGCGCTCCCCCAGCCGCGCGACCCTGAGCGATTTCCAAACGGACTTACATGCAGCGAAGCAACTCTTCAAAATTCAAATGTGCCACACTGAATTTAGAATTGGAATCCTTTTTCTCGCGAAAAATGTCACGTTGTTGGTGAAGGTAAAAGAAAAATAGTTGGCGCGAAGCCAGCCGAAGTCAACCCTTTAGCATGGGGGTAGAGCATGATTTTGTTTGTTGCGCGGCGAGGCAGGGTGGGAGGCGGAATATGGGAAACGGAAGCGCGGGTGGCCGGGAGGGGGGAGGGGCAAATGGACGGAAGAGGAGCGAAGGCAAATAACTTCGCCCTTCTGTACACATGTATAGGGAAGCTGTGAGGGCGCACAAAAATGCTCGCAGCACCGTTTCCAAGTTTCACAATGAAACGTTGAGTATTTTTGTCATTTGTCGTCATAAAATCTCTCTCTCGTCTAAAGAAAAATTCGCGCTGAAATGTTTTGGCGTGCTCAAGTTATGAGAGATATGTCGGAGTTGAAATTTTGTCACGAGCACAAAATGAGTACCTACTTAGTTACTCGCCAGCGTTGCGATATTGTTCTCGAGACGTGATTTTTCCTTGCTCTAATCTACGTGTTTTGCTTCAAATAGTTATGACGAGCAAAAAGACCATAAAATTTGTTTGAGACAGAAATATTTTCACGTTTTGCCTCATTCAAGTATTTTGGTAACTTGCTCTGTTTAATCGCCTCATTGTTTAGTGATCACGTGCATTTGGTTGAAACATAAATTCGTAGGTTCCTTTACCATGTCTAGTGATATTTTGCTTCAATTATTAGGATTAAACTATGCATGATACCAACTGATAAGCCGTTAGGTTAAACGAGAAAGTTAATACAACCACACTTCTAATATTCTAAAGCATTAATTAAATTGTGTCTGAATTTGTCATAATTTTTCTTAAGTCTTAACAAATTAATGGTAATACGGAACGAGGGATGAGGGGTATCATTTGGCCCCCAAGAATATCACCCTCGGGTCAAAACTTTTATGATCTAACGAGGTAAAAAGAGGCCATACTGTTTAAGATCACTTCACATTTAATACTGATACCACAAATTTTGGTTCGTGCAGTATAGAATATCTTTTTTTGTATCAGCCCATATACGTCCCACTGCAGGACACGAGCCTAGTCTGCAATCGAGGGTACGATTGAGAGTGGCTAGGCCATATAGTCCACCACGCCGGTCTAGTGCGGGTTGGCGCACTTTACATACCATAGAAATTCTTACAAGTTACTATGGTATGCTGGATTCCTCGCGATGTTTTCCTTCACCGTTATAGAATATCTACCGTTGCGAAATGGTTATATCTTGTCGGTCTTCATAAATATTACTTTAAGGCTTCGATATATAGGTACATAAGAATCACTCTATTGACCGTCTCTCCAGTTCTCAGGAACACGTAAACGTACCAAGTTGAGATTAACATCAAATAAATTACTCTGTGGTCTTGTTGAATTATAAGTCAATTTTGCTATGCAGCTTCCCTCAATTCTCAAGCGTCCTCACGATCCAATCCATTTAAATATTACTTAAACAATTGAATTTATTATGGATAACACTCGGTTGTCGGCGTAGTCAAGTAATTTGTAAACAAGAAGGCGACGTAAGTACCTACGCACGTATAACATTTATAGGTATGCCTTATTAAAGTCGAGTGTCTTATTGATACTTGGTATATGATCTTTGATGGATACGTTTTGTGATGTGTGGGGCACATTAGTATTACTATCATCAAAAACATAAATGTGAAATGAGAGTCGTGTTCAATATTATGATATATGCCTTGGTTGTTGACTTCAACGACAAAAGAAGCGAGATCTAAATGGGTGCCATGTTCAAATGTCAGTCTTGAAATTTATTAACTACATAAAATATTTTATAATAACTTAAATATCATTTTTTCTTATAACGTAGGATAATATGTTGAAGCCTTAGGTCTGACTTCGTTAATTTTAATATTGGAATTCGCTACAGTGGGACGTATATGGGCTGATACAGATACAAAATATATACGATGGTTACTATCGAGAGGATACAATTTTTCATCTATAAAACCTAAAAGGCGTTTTATAAAAGGAATAATACTGGCTTCTGTACTTTAGAAGTATACTTCTGTACTTTACTTTATAGAAGTCCTAGTGTACAATATTTCGCCATTTCCAATATTGCAGGGGCCATTACAGATTTATTTACGGTTCATTTGGCGGCGGCTGAGTGCTTCGGTTATGTAAACTATTAGTGCTGACTTACGACCTTAAAGTAAAACGTTTTGTGCTTTTAAGAGAGCGAATGTGGGGGATAATTTTGTGTAAAGATTTTTGTTGTGTAATTACACTTTAAATACACGTGATGTAGCTAATATCCAAATTGCAAGCTTGCGGAAAAATGGTTGAGGTGTCATCGTGTGATTAATTTGTAATAGATTTTGTTATTACTCGTCATTTATTAAAACAATATGTTTGTATTTTATTTGCATATGTATGAAAAAATTACGAAAGCAAATAAAACTGATATTAATAAATAAATGAGTTCTCCTCATTTACGCATACCGAAACCTTCATAATATTAGTTTCCGATTATTTTTAATTTCATCCAATGAGATTCCATCCATTAATTATAATTCTTTCGTTCAAGTAATATGTATAAATATTTAATCGTTAATGCTATCTAGATGTTCGAAATTTCTACTGAACACATGGCACACGAACTGCTCACATATGTTTTTTACATTGGAACGGTTCGACAACCACAGCATTAGCTTAGAAAAATTAAATCCTTGCTTAATATCACAAAATTCCCTTTGTGGTCTCGCAAATTCTTTGCCAAGTCGAAAATCAAAGCGACCAAATAGCGAAAGTTGGGTGCCCTTTGAGCAGTCCCGTTATTATTTTCTCAAGAACCTCTTTTATGTAAAAGAACGCTTCAGAGTGCGAGGGTGGTAAAGGGAAAAATATGACGGAGAGATTTTTCGTGCCTCCCGCTCACACATGCGTGGTACGAGAGGGACGGGGATGGGTGATGTCGAGTGGCTTTCGTTCTGAGAGTCTCCATACACGGGTACTCGTTACGTCATGGCCCGGGGCCGTAGACTTGTAGGAGGCATTTTGACAAGTATTTTATGAAAAATGTAACCTCCTTTGTGACAATGCTTGATGCTTTGAGCGGAACGCGTTGTCAGCGGTAATGAGATGAAACTTACCACTGGGTACGCTCTGTTACGAGGCTTAGGATTTTAAGCTGATTTGCGGCAATTTTTTATTATTACATTATTTATTTATTTTGATCTTGGGGTCTTCTGCTGTCCCTTAATTGTATTCATATTATATTGATGAACTATATATTTATGTCTGAATTCTATACCTCACATGTCATGTGCAAAATCAATTCCATTATGATTTTACGATTAATTGCCTGACTGCCTAACGTCGAACTTTTTCGGAATTTATTTCAAGAAAATTACATTATACAAAGATATTAAAATTGGTTTCACTGCCATAGATACCTGGGCACCTTCTTAATTTATCTCTGCAGCACCCTAAGGTTGGCTGTTATAAGTCCCGCCTTTATAAAACTATGTATAAGTATTAAATAAATATCTTTGTATTTCATAACAGTAAGCTTAGATCTCGAAGATTCTTGTAATTAGATATTTAATCGCTCGTTTAATTATAATAAGACTTTTAGTAGTAGAAGGAATAATTTTACTGTCACAGCATGAGCAACATTCAAAACTTTACTAAACTCTGAAGAATATTCATTGCGACTTACAAAGTTAGTCCATGTTTGTCATTTCGTTAAATACTTGCTACAGTTGAAACTTTAATTATTTTGCCTAATTTTATACGGCAAAGGATTTTGTGAGTGGTCTTTTGTTAAAGTATTGTCGTTGGTTATTTTCAACGAAAGGTTTTTATTGTAATAAGGGGAATATGTCAACGTAAGAGGATCATGATTCAGCGCATAAAAGTCTTGGAATAGGAAATTGAAATGTATGTTTTGAAGACAATTTTAAGTAATTTTTCAATTAATTTGTTTTATTGCTTAGTCAAAGATTACTTAGTCGCCTTGACAGCTAACGTTATGTAGCATGATTTCTGTTTTGATCGGCGAGTCGCAGACGAAATTATATTGTGAAATTTCATGCTTCCAGACTTACATCTGTTGGCTGAAAGTTGACAGACAAAGTATAGCCTAAACCTAGGTTTACATGGATAGGTTAGTAGGTTTAGACCTAGCTTACGGCTATGCTTTGTCTGTCAGTTTTATGGCTTTATAGGAGTTTTGTTACAGACACCAAATCGTGAACTCATAAATATTTATGAGTTGTGTGGCCCAGAATCATAACCTTGTGCTACCACCGCAACATCTTAATTTAATAAACGTGGTATCAGACATTTAGCGAAAGAACAGGACACGTTCAACATGCACACAAGATGATACAGAATGTAGGGGAAATTTATTATTACAAGTTCAGGTTTAATATGTGAAAATGTATGTAAATATGTCTTTAAGGACACGAATGTTGTTATCCTATTCTATTTGTTGTATTTGGGTAAAATTACAAATGAAATTAATGCGTTCTTTATCACGTATATCTGATAGGGATCAGCAAAATGTGTTGAATAATACTAAAATAGATCCATAATATTTTACTTAGCTCAATCAAATGTAAAAACTCATTTAATTAAAAATGGTGATTTTTGTACACTTAGAAGTCCTATATTTTTCGAAGTGTAAATGTATTTTTTTGCTTTTTTCATATTAATTTCTTTTATATTGACGAGTATTCGTGGAGTGTTTATCTGTGAGGCTGTATTTTGATTATCCGCTGAGAAGTTTGTTTGACGTATGAAAGCAATAACAGCAATAATAAACTCCGGAAGGACGAACGTTTTCCTCTAAGGATATCGTTACTACTGGATTGTACTTCACTATGAGTATTTTTAATTATTTATAGGAGTTTTTATCCATTTCTTTGTATTAATTAAAGACTGTAATTTAGATTATAATGCCACTTTTAGGCTTTTATAGATTAAATAACTGTATGAAGTGCCATGTTTGAGATTTTTTTCCCATGGAATACATTCATATACTGTATCTTACTTACTTTACTGTATCAGCCCATATACGTCCCACTGCAGGGCACGGGCATCCTATACAATGGAGAGTACGATTGAGAGTGGTTAGGCCATATAGTCCACCACGCTGTTCAGTGCGGGTTAGCGGACCTTTACATACCATAGAAATTTATTGAAATCGCTATGGTATGCAGGTTTCCTCACGATGTTTTCCTTCACCGTTATAGTGCGTGTTGATTGACTATTAATACACACATAACTCCGAAAAGTCAGAGGTGTGCCCTGGGATTTGAACCCGCGACCACCGTGAACACGTAGGCAGCCGCGTCTGTTCCGTTACCAACAGGCCACCACGTACTTACATACATAAACAAAAAAAAAAAAGTTATTTTTCTACAATCTTACCAAAATTATTATAAAGCATACAAATAAAGAGCCAAAGTAAGTTTTTACAGAGACAATGTACAATCAGATATTTACCATCCACATTTTAGTGTGTCTATGAATTTCCTCTCAGAATATTACTCGCGCGTCTCCCTCATTACGAGGCAAATCATTACCGAGTGAAATCGTATGGAATCGCAAAGGAGGGATTGTTATCGCACACACACCAAAACTAACCTTATCACTACAACATACAGTCTATTTTACATTGAGCAGAAAACTCGTCGTGATATGTCATCCGCGACCGTATGAAAAATATGAGTTGTATTGAGAAAATGGAATCACTTCGATACTGCTAAGAGGTTTTAATATCGTGCCGTATGATAAAAAAGTTTTTATTGTTATATTTTTTCTATTTACATTTAATGTGCGTGTGGGGGTGATATTTATTTGATATATGGAGGGGTTCTTAGCTTAGATGTTGAAAGGCATGAGATGGCATGTAATGAAATCGATTCAAGATTAGTAATGTTCCTGTATTTTTATACCGGGTATATCAAGACCGCGACCGAAAAAGAAGCCGGGTGGTAGTTTTAGTGGTTATAGATACAATGCAACTAAAAATTTCTCAAAATAAGCGATAGATTATCTTTTACAATTTTTTAAAAATCATAGTTTTTAGGTGGTAAATCCTTAGTTTTTGCGAAAATAGTAATTTAAACCCCTACGTATCATTGCATCTTTAAAAATAAAGAGATGTACATCATTATTTTGGAAAAAATATGTATTTATCACCCAAATAAGATAATAAGTAAAAAATTACAAAAAAAAAGTTGTCGATTTTTTTTGCGAAATTTTTGCTTGCATTATGTCTGAAGTCACTAATACTAAAACCTGGCTTCGTTTTCGGTCCCGGTCTTGATATACCCTGTATAATAGGTCCGACAAACGAGCAAACAGGTTGTGATGGTAGTGATCACTGCCGCCTATGAAATCCACAACGCTGGAACTATAGATGTGTTAACGATCAATCCGGGAGGGGAGTGGGAGGGATAAAGGATGGTAAAAGGAATTGGGCATCCGGAAATCTCACTCATAAACAAAACGCGACGTCAAAGCTGTCGTTCCACGTCGATCTCCTGTGAGACACTGGAACCGCCTCGGACGAGCCTGCCCAGTCATGCCGAGTCATGACTGACGACAGCGTGGCTATACTTCTAAAACACACGACCAAACATGTTGCATGTTTGGTTAAATGCTATAGTTGGTATATTACAAGTTGGAGTCGTTATAAAATCTTTGCTTAATTGAATTAGGTCAAATGCTATATGAGTAGTTGGTATATTACAAGTTGGACTCGTTACTGGTGTTATGAAATGTTTGCTTATAGCATATTGGGATCTTACACGGGTTGTAGCAGTTTAAAATAGTTAGGAAAGGGTGAGAGGGGCTGATGAAGGTTGGATCTTCAGTAATCTTACTAACTAAACGAAACGTAACACCCAACTTGTTTATGTCTACTATTTTACGTCGGTGTTTTGTAAGACAATACTGCTTCCTCAGGCAAGTTTGTCCATTTTATTTTGAGGACTAAAGTTACTACAGCACTTGCACTCTTTTCTTAAACGATCCCTTGGTGGATATGGTTATGTCTGCCCTCAATAATGGTCATTCAGACCCACTGTGTTTACCTACTTGTTTCCATATGAAATTTTTGTACAAATTTCGTGTGGGTTATAACCCTACCGAGCATCTTTACCAATAGTAGCACAGATTCGCGACGTCTCGATTTTTCCTTAACCCGCCTACATGCTACACCCTCATATGTGGGCCCTTCAGACATGTTATAAGTTCCACTTATATATGTCGTAACCGCCACCCTATTTCACCTAAAAAGGGACTTTAATGTGACGGCGTAGAGTGTAATTTTGCGTGCAATGAGAAGAGTAGTTCTAGTATATGTGTGAGTAAAATGTGTTTAGTGAATTCCGTGAGATCGGGGCCGATTGTACCGAAACATTTTTACGATTCATTGTAAATGCCGTGCACTTTTGTACTCCTAAGCAGTGCTAACAACGACAATAAATGTTTGGATCACGCGACTGTTTCACTGAAATTAATTTACTTTGCGGTTCCCCGTGTAAAATACCCTTTGTGATATGATGGAATGACAAAGTTTGCTGCCTTGTATAGTTGTTTTTTGGAATGTTGAAATACTAGGACTGGGTAGAGTATTAATTAATGAAATATGAATTTGTAGGGTTGCCAAATGCATTCAACTGGTTGGAGTAATTCATGAAATCGGGCTTAAAAAAAAATTAATTAGAATCGTCGCGTTGTCGATCTATCAGAATATGGATCGTGAACCGTTAGGTTGTGAGTTTGATATCCGAATGGAGGAATTTGTTTAATTTATCGATTTGGAAACATAATTTGCTTTAGAATTGATAATTTTCTGAAGTGATCAATACCGGAACACATAAAAAAATAACATGTATAATTTACCATCTCTATGAATGCGTGGGATAAGTACAGCCAGAAGAAACAACTATGGAAAAGTATTACATTTAAATGAATTTTATTTTACGTATTTTTCCACTGACGAATTCCTTTCCTATTAGTCATTCTGTTTCTGAATGAAGTTGTCAATTGGTTTGCGGAATATCCAAGCATTTAGCAACTTGTGTGGGCGTGGTTGACTTTGGCCTGAATTTCAAGTTGTCTCATTCATTTTTACCGTCTCAGTGTAAATTTTCGACGCAATTTTTGACGCAAGACGTTAAGTGTCATTATGTCCAGTAGTAACTCTCGCAATGCCCTACAAACCGGAACACAGCGTTTTTATGAACATAGAGGTCTTTTCAAGAATTTCAATGATACGGGAATTCTGCCAACCCGGAATCGTTCAGACACACTAGACCAAAATCCTTTCTGTCATATTCTCGATGATAATGGAATCGCGTGCTCTGCAGGGGCTTTTATGAGCTGGTGTATTAAAACCTTGTGAACGCAATTAGTGTGTATTTCTTTTCCCGAATAGATCAAAAACTGTTGGTCATGCACCGGCTTCCTCCTTACTGAGCCAATAGGGCCATGTTAAGTATGTATTCGATGAAAGCTGTTAGTCAATACTTTACGACTTCACCATACTTTTTCATAACCAATTATTTTTTAAATTGCGTTTATAGCACATTAACTATGCGGTTCGGTAAATTATATAGGATGGTCGAAAAGTGCTGTTTTTAAATTTAATTAGTGACCACTAATTTGAAGGGTTGGTGCGCATTAATTGGGTTGAGGTATTCGTCGCAATGTGTTAAAAGAAAAGAATAATATGCAGCATTTGTGTAGGTATGATCGTAAACTTTTGTTTTAATTTAAGTCGGCGATTGGTTGTCAAGAGTGCAGAAAATTACAAAAATATGTTCCGTGTTGGCGTATTAATATATATTTACAGTCCTATTTTAGTTGTATTCCTATTAGAAAATAGTTTTTCAGCTACCAACGATGCACAATTTAGACATTGAGGAATGAAATGGGATAAAGTGGGAGGGATGCGATGGGAACAGTCGAATCCAGATTACAATCGACGAGAAATAATGAACAGAAGAAATAATGATCGGGTGTAACAGAAAGGAAAGTAGCCAGATGAAATGGGACGGGATTTGATATGATAGGAAGGGAAGGGATGTTAAGGAACGGGACGGGAAGGGGAGGTAAGGAAAGGGAACCGTGGCTTTGAACATTGTCAAGACGTTCGAAGTTTGAACGGCAACACTATTTGTCTGGTGTGGAGTAGAGTCTTAACGTATCTGCACCCAGGCGAATCTAGGCCGGGCAGCTAGTCATGTAATATAAGACATAAGATAATAAATTAATATATTTCCGAAATCAAACAAAGCACTTTTACATATATTTTTGATGTTCAAATTAAAGTATCAAAAAGATCGTAGATAGCATACAAAAGTGGTATATAATACAAGAATATTCGAAAAAATATTATCAAAACATTGTCATCTCACCAACAGAAATACAGCGAAGTGCACTCAAAACAATAAAAGGGAAACGCATGATAATAAAATTTGCATATCTCTGCAAGTGCTAATAGCTAATATAATTCCACGGGTCCGAGGTTAAAATATGAAAATTAGCTCGTAATAGCCGCACAGGGCTACCAGATAATATGGAAATTAGAAATATTTAAAATTGAAATGAAAAGTTCAGACTGCCTCGGTGGCGAAGTTGTACTCCGGTGTGATTGCAAAACTGAGGTCGCGGGTTCGAGTCCCGGGTCGGGCAAAGTGATATTGGATTTTTCTATTCATTTTCAGCCCGGAGTCATGAATTTGTGCCTGATATGGCGATAGGCTCGCCCCCCATTACATCGTGGGACGGAATATACAAGGCGAAATGTGGGTGTCCTGGTAGCGCCTCTGGGAAAAAAAGGCGTGAGTTTATGTATGTATGTATGTATGTCTTTCTGTACCTTTATCATAATAATTGTATTTTAATATAAGTACAAATGTTAGGTATAATTATTTGACATTTAAAACAAACAAAAAGACGGAAACAAATTAAGAATCAAAAGGGTTCATAATCTTAACAAATTCATACAAGTAACTTAACAAAAACATCGATATGCCAACGTTACCATCTTTAATAACAGAAGGCGCATAGACGTTACAAAATAACCCTCTTTGTAATACAAAGCAGCTTATTTCATTACGCCAGATGCCCACATATAAGTAATACGTTGTATTTTGTTTTGTTGACAATGTAATTATAACTTGTGGGGTAATTATTTAAAGGATATATCATTAATTGAATTTGCATTTTGAAATATGAAATGGTTATATATACAGTTATAAGTCAGGTGGGCGGATCTTATAGGTATCTATACTATTCGACAGCCTCCGTGGCGCAGTTGGTTAGACGCCGGCTGTGAAACGAGAGGCCGCGGGTTCGATCCCCGCACCGAAACCAATATTTGTGTGAACCACAGGTATTTGTTTCGGGTCTGGGTGTTTGTGAGACCGAAAAGTCACTCGTAGTTTCTGATACCCACGGCACAAGACTCGATCTTAGTGTGGGGTCAGGACTATGTATGTGACTGTTGGGTGTATTTATTTATTTATTATTATAAAGAGGAAAGATTTGATTGTTTGTTTACATTGAATGCAAAACTATAACACCGATTTGAAAAATTCTTTCACTGTTGGGAAGCTATACTATCCCCGGGTGACATAGGCTGTACTTTATTTTCAAAAATGTAGGGATCCTTACTAAATCTAGAGTAATGTAACCCAAGGTGTAAATAAATTACCTTAAATATTATTTACATCGCGTTCGCTCCGAAAAATATAATATGTTGTTGATGTGACTAGACTCAAAAACTATGTGCACTTGGGCGAAGCTGGGCCGAGCCGCTAGTTTTATATATTAAAGCCACACAAAGACGCTGGATGCAGGTCGCTTCCAATAGATTAATTGGAAGACAAGATTGCAGGAGAGCAATGTTCAGGAGTAAGTTTCCTGTAGCTAAAGATGTTTTTTTATTGCGATGAATGGCGAGACGAGCATGCCATTCGGCTGATAGTATTTCGGGTCTGGGTGTTTGTGAGACCGAACAGTCTCTTTGTGAGACAGAAAAGGTTCTGCTACTCATGACACAAGACTTGATCTTAGTATGGGGTCAGGGACTATGTATGTAACTGTTGGGTGTATTTATTTATATCAATATGACACTATTTTCAGTACACTTGCATATATATTATGAATCTTGTATTCCTTATCAGACCTTATCGCAGGATGTTATATTAATTCATGATCGCTAGCTTTTTAAGAACATACGTTAATTCCATTAAGTTATAAAAATATTCACAATGTTGATTGCTCTACCTGGGAATTGAACCCGAGATAGTACAGTTTTCAAGCATCGATGCCATTATTCCTTTAAAGGAATTAACTGTTAGTACCAATTTGTCATACATTTTTTTTATCCACATTTACGAGTATCATTTATGTACAAGCCAATAGCCATTATACTCAACACACCCACTTTGTAACGGCTAAGTACATTTAAATATATAGTATCAAATGCCATTTGAGCCCTAAAGCGAGGAAAAAAGGTGGGCCCTATAACTGAGCTCCTGTCGACCATTTCTTTCTAACCGAAAAGGTCAGACGGACACTTAACGTAATTATGCAAAAAAACATTTCATAGTGTTGAAAATATTATGTGGATATTTATTAGCTCTTTGTACTAATTACTAAGTGAGTCACCTGAGTGGATGTATTGTAGTCTAAATAATAACAACACGTCAAAATAATAATTGGTCATTTCTGTATCAATATTTTTCTCGATAAAATTACGCTTGCCTATTCAAAACGAATATGTGTGGCCTCTACAAGAAAATCAAAGTTTACCTGCATTCACTATAAAATAAATAAAATTTATTTAAACACTTGCTTTTTCAAAACGAATATATGTGGCGTCTACAAGAAAATCAAAGATTGCCTGCATTCACTATATCTGAAGGAATTTTTACCAGATTCTTTTTATCGATGTCTTTGTATCGATGTATTTATGTATTTGTATCCGCTCCGATAGTGACACGTATGACGTAAACGACGGAAAAAGCACAATAACACACGCCAGTGTATTGCCAGGGTTTCATCTGCGCGGCATACTTATGGCCAATGCCCGCCACACACGTAACGATATAACTGTGCAAGTACGAGTTTGCACCAGTATGCTGGAAGTTGTGTACGCAAATAACTGCGAATACTTCGCACAATTTTCGATTCGAGACTGCTGCAAACTCGCGTTTGTGCAAACGCACTTGTGTTGCGGCCATTACATCGAAATAAGATATGAATATAAACGGACAAACAATCCACTCCCACTATTCAATAATATAATATCTGGACTCTACCGCAGTTACCATCATATATTATTCACATTTTTTATCACAAACGAAAGAACTCTCAAGTAATATAACTTTATCAACCAATAAAAGGAAAATGAAGTGAAACGCGACACTTCCTAAGAAAACAAATTAAATTGATTTGTTTAATCAAAACACTAATTGAACAATTGAACACTTGTCGAAAAGTTTCTGCTACAATTTAATTGTCCGGTAAGGCAATATTGAAACCTTTGAAAGAACAAACTTTATTTCAATATTATAATAACTCCAAAACCGTTTGGTAGGTTTCTGCTTGTTTAGTACAAATATTCTTACAATTGATGTAGGTCAATTGGAAAAAAACTTTGAAAGTAGGCTCTACACATCGTTACTTACACTTGATTCAGTTTAGGATTAGGATCGAAACCTTGTCATTTCGGGTACTATTAAATTACAATTACCGCAAGAGTTTTCTCTATTATATGTATGTTTTACTGGTAGCAATCCGCATGTATGACGTGAGAATCAAGTTGCTTTAGGTTTGGTTACCAGGTTAGACAATCACAATTAGTGTATTTGTTATAAAAACCCCATTTAAGTTTCCCGGGACTGAAATACATGCCTATTATACCTTGTCCCCTATATCATTTTAGTGCGCAAATAATTGTAGTGAAATGTTCGGGACATCTCTGCTTATCCCTTCAGACATAAATGCTTGAAGTTATACATGTATCTACTCACAATATTTATCACTAAAATTACCATACGAAAGCAATCCGCCATATTTTTGTGTGTCGTAATTTGAAGAAATTTCGTGTAACCACCTACGCGCCTTATTTGGATAATAAAGAAGATTTATAGCAGATATCAGTTGGTATAAGCCAGCAATATATTTGGAATATAAAAAGAATTATGATAGTGGTCTATCAGTATCGTAGATGAATTGTGGGTTGACGACCTGTGTTAAATGCAAATAGGTAATGCAATTGTTGGGAGATTATTACTGAAAAAGAAACTTGCTCGCGGTTGGATTAGCCGAAAGGGTTACATAAGCAGTCAGATCATATTTCTAAATTATGCATAATAATCGCGTTGTAGTATTTTAACACTTTCCTTTTTTTATTGGTACGGCAAATTGACTGCGATGGTGAGCGCAATGCCGTAGAGACAGTGTCAAATGGCATTAGACACAGTGACGCCGGCCTCCACAAATGCTTCTTCACGCTACGTTGGAAGGACCCAGGATTATAGAAAGGAGGGAACCAATACGCTTCACGACGAAGTGATTACAATGCTGTCAGTAAGTGATACACTTCTGTGGGTCACCGTGAGGACAACCATCATAGGAATATCCATGTACTTTGGTCACCGTGCAAGTGAATACGAAAGTCCTACCACGTGTCTGTTCTGTTTCTGCGTTTCTGTGAGACAGTCCATCCAAGCTGATCCATACGAGGCACATCGATGCTCTACCTTAAATCCTTATACATTTCTAGGAAAATTGTATCACTTTTTTATAAGTATGTAGCAAATAACGCGCAGGCAGTGCCTTAAATATTGTCTCCGTCGAAATATATCATTGTACACACGTTTTTCTTCGTCTGCGTCTAAGGGGTTGCGCCCCGCCCACGACACATGTGAGCCACCCTTTCTCCTATTCGCGGATTTTTTCGATTTTCCTCGTTATTCCATACCTTTAGGTTAAGGCGTCGCTGCGAAGATCCTATAGGGATGCCGATACGAAATTTCAAGCTTCGCTGGGTTTATTGTAATTTTATATAGCTACATTGTTGTTGGTGTCGAGTGTCTGAGTAAATGTTTTCTGTTATTTATTTGTTAAAGTTATTTTTAACTAGCTTCTGCCCGCAAACTTGGTTGGTTGGTTGGTTAACGTTGGTTAACTTTATTTGAAATCTCGCATCCCGTCCCGTCCCGTTATATCCGCCCACCCCGTCTCATTCCCACTAATGGAATGTAATCCAGTCCCATCCCATCCTTTTGAGTATAAAAAAGTTGCAATTATATCGGAATTCCTTCTTCACCCCACGGGAACACTAAACTTTTCGGGAACAAAAGTATCCTATGTTACTTCTAATACCTCCAAGAATATGTGTACCTACAAAGTTTCATGAGAATCCGTTCAGTAGTTTTCGCGTGAAAGCGTAACAAACAAACGGACATTCACATTAATAATGTTATATGGATACACCTACAACGTACATTGTAGGATTACATCAAAGATACATTTATTTTAATAATTTTACATTACAAAACGAGAATGCATTAAGAGATTGATGAAAGTAGACGAAGCGAAAGTAGTATGTCAAGATCGAGCATAGTGGAGATCCATAGTCTCTGCCTACCCCTATGGGATACAGACGTGACATTTATATATGTAAAATCACGGGACATTATATAATTATGGGTATTAGTGGATAAGTTACACTAAAATATTATGATATTTTTTGAAGGCGAAGGAGCTTTTGTACCGTTTATTTCGTCATAGCAGTAATACTGTAGCTGTTATAATATTACTTGATGACAAAAAGGAACTTGCAAAAGGCGGTTGGACTAAAAAATATTTTCAATTTTTACTAAACATAAATTTATACAAGTAGTGTCAAATACTACAACAACTCCTAAGTACTACTTTGTGTAAAAAAGGAATTTTACGTGTAAATTAGGGCGTCATGTTTCCCTTTTGTATATAGTAAGAAATAGTTATATTCAATTTAACGTATTCACAAAATGTTCCCATATATTTACACACATATACCGCCTGTCGATAGACTATTCAATAACAATTCAATAGAAACGTGGTTTAACATGCTACTGGGCCGGGGCTACACTGCCAGCGGTTTATAAGTGGCAAAGATGTGGTCTTTACTCGTTACTATAATTTTAATACAATTGAGCTATGGTGGTGCTACTGCCGAAGAGAAAATTGAGGCGGTGGTAGGTCTCTCATATGTAAGAGGCCGCCTAGGGGGGTACCACCGCAATGTCTATTGCTCCCGCCTAACAGCAGTGTAAATGCACTGTTGTGTTCCGGTTAAAAGGACATTGTAGCCAGAGTAACTACTGGATACATTGAAACTTAACATCTCGTACCTCAGGATGGCGAGCGCAGTGGAATGCCAAGCAATGCTTTGTAACTCATGTTGTTGTTTGGTTTTCTACTGTCCATGAGCGTTTGTATCGCTTTCCATCAGGCGATGGGCATACACGTAATAAAAAAATATCCATTCGAGACTAGTGCAACCTCGCGTTTGAGCAAACGCACTTGAACGTGTGTGGCCGTCATAAGTCTGTGATTTTATATACAAATTATATGAAAAGCAAATAAATTCCAGCTAGTGCTTTGCAAATGCATGCTCATATCAAAGATATTTTTAGCACGAAAAATATAAACTGGATCAGGTTCCACACTTATACCATTAATTGAGATAATCTAGTTTTAATTGAAATTTATTGTGACATCCTTTGAGGTATTTATGTATTTTATCTTATCAATGTTCCATGAAGTCTTAATTAATAGATTCTTCTCAGTGGTTTTAATTTTGTCAATAAAATCCAAGTATGTAAATTGTAAATCCTATATTCATTTTGGTTGCTTTTTACAGGACTCCAAAGTTACATACATAGTATATTCTCATCGATATTATGTTACAATGCGATACATACTTACATACATATACTTTTCACATAAACTAGTAAACCAGGCAAACCTATGATCCAGTTGCATCAACATTTATCTATCCAGCGATTAAATTGCCATTAACAGCAAAATGATTTTTTTTGCTGTTGTGAATCTTTCCTTTATAAATCAACACCAGTAGTCCGCCGTAACTCTGACCGCCGCCTTAGCATTGCCCAATAGTTTTGTTGTCGGCTGCGCTTGTGACTCTTTACTGCTTGACACTATTCCGAGCCCACGCAAGAACAACTTTGTTTACGTGCCTCGTTTGCACGTGTGCTACTTGGACTGAGCTAGTGGGCAAGTGGGCGACTTCGTGCCATTGATTAACGTTTGTTTTTGAAATACAAAATGTAATTGATCAGAAGCTTATATTTGTATAAATGTTGATATTTAGTGTCAGACGAAATAGCAATCATAGTATGATCAATTGGTTTAAAACTCTATGTAATGAAACTTACACTCTTAACTTTTTTTATAAGCATGACATTTGCCTGATGGTAAGCGATACGACCGCTCATGGACAGTAGCGAAACCAAACAACACCATGAATTATAAAGCAATGGTCGCCATACTGAGACATAAGATGTTAAGTATCATTATGTCCAGTAGTTACTCTGGCTACAATGTCCTTTAAACCGGAACACAACAGTGCATTTACACTGCTGTTTGGCAGGAGAAATACACATTGCGGTGGTACCTAACCAGGCGGCTTCTCACATGCGATAGAACTAACACGAGTAAAATGAACTAACGTCTTAATAAAGGTTGCAGGAAGTCGTTGTATTTATCCACTTTCAACATACCTCAAATTTGTATTCAGCTCGGAGCTCCAGACTTTCTGATACATGAATTAACCTCAAAGAGATATTAGTCAAGCTACTATTCCACGTACTCTCCGCATCCACTGTCCCATCCAAACGCACCCCAAAACAGTTGAGCGTTTATCACCTATGCGGATAGCTGTAGGCGCGGCCGGTTCCATCCAATAAGCTTATCTGCGCTTTCCGCGTTCGCACCTATGTTAACATTTCAACATCACCAATGTCGCAACAAGCTAAGGTAACAAAGTGCCATGATTGCTGCCTTATTGTCATCATAACTAGGAATATGTGGACTGGCCTTCTGGACTGGTCTAACAGCGACGTGAAAGGAGGGACCGTGATAGCCTAGGTTCGTTTTACATCAACTTATATGTGAGTATTGTAGTTTCTCGAGGCTGGACTTGATTGGCATGACAATCAGCTCAATTCATATGACATGTTGGGACGGTAATAAGTTAGGCTATCAGAAACTTCAAATTTCAATAGTACCTCTAACAGTACTATACATAGTCCTAACCCCACATTAAGATCAATTAAGTCTTGTGTCGTGAATTTCAGAAACTACGAGAAACTTTTCGGTCTCACAAACACCCAGACCTGAGACAAATATTTGTGGGCCTCACAAACATTTGTCTCAGTGCGGGGATCGATCCCGCGACCTCTCGTTTCACAGCTGGTGTGTAACCAACTGCGCCACGGAGGCCTATAAGTGTTGGTGTATAGGAATAGCGATGAACCAGCTTCTATACTTGTGTCTTCATTGATTTAGTACCTTTGTATCAGTTTCGTTTACAGTTACGGAGCTCCACAATATTCCTGCTAATAATAACGCACTACACACGTCAGTCCCCATAAGGTTCCCCGCCATAAAAGGTCCTCCAGTCTATAACAAATGACAGGCTTTGACCGTGATGAAATAGTTCTGAGCTCGTGATTTGTATCGAATGTCTTTATTTATGTTTGACAGCTTATGCGGAGCTATAGAAGCTGACAATGAAACGAAGGCTGAGAGGCTTTTATAGTGCCCAATAGATATGACACAAGATAGAAGTCATGGTTAGGACTGTACTGTACTGAATCAGCTCATATACGCCAATGCAGGGCACGAGCTTCCTTTACAATCGAGAGTACGATTGAGAGGGGTTAGGCCACATAGTTCACCACGCTGGCCTAGGGCGTGTTGGCGTAATATGGGTAATGGGTAATTACAGGAAATATTTATTTGATACTTGTTTCTGCTACGCTGAATGCTGATATCTCCGGTAAACTATGTGCTTTAGTCCATGATAATATAATACAGCTTGGTAAACGCTTAGATTCAGTTAGGTAGATTACATCTCTGATGTACAAAATCCCAAAGACTTTTGTTACTCTTACTCCGCACCATATTCTCTCTCTCTCTCTCTCTCTTCAACCACTGGAAGTCCACTGCTGAGCATAGGCCTCCCCTATTACATTGAACGCACCATATTATTAAAATATAATTCATTTATTTTTATACTCAATAAATAATAACTTCAATATAATACAGATTTCTCGTAGTTTTTGTATGAATTCGCCATATTCTCGACTAGTCGTGAATATTTTTTATGACACACTAATTTAACTGAGTCATTGTATAATTTATTGAAATTATATTGCTCTTATAAGTGTATTATACGAATATATTTCAATAACGACACCAATAATATAACATAACTGTTTTAAATTCCATAAAAAGGTACGGAATGTTTATTTTCATTGTTTTCGAAAATATTATTTTTTGAAGACCACCAACAGAGTGTGTGACATCACGAACTGTGATTTTTTTTATAATAAAGGGAGGCCTATGTATGGATGTGTTAATAAAAGCTTTATTATACGAACCGTTAGTCGTAAATATTTTTTTTTCCAATGAATGGCGAGACGAGCATGCCATTCGCCTGATGGTAAGCGATACAACCGCTCATGGACAGTAGCAAAACCAAACAACATCATGAATTACAACGCAATGCTTGGCATTCCACTGCGCTCGCCATCCTGAGACATAAGATGTTAAGTCTCAATATGTCCAGTAGTAACTCTGGCTACAATTTCCTTCAAACCGGAACACAACAGTGCATTTACACTGCTGTTTGGCGGGAGAAATAGACATTGCGGTGGTACCTACCTAGGCGGCCTCTCACATACAAGAGACCTACCACCAAATTTTGGAAATACTGACCAATGGATCGATAACAGCAGACTTTCTAAACAAAATTTTCAATTTCCTATACCAGTAAATATCAATAATCTTGGTAACAAAACAAATATATCAAAAGCATCAAAAAAATCCAACTAAGGCATACTCGTACAACAAAAAATAACGAGTGCAAACTCGCAATCGATGCAGTTGATCTAGAACAAGTTGGTCTGATCAACCCGTGTGATACGTTCTAAAGGAACAGTAGGTGATAGATGTCACCCATCCACTGAATCAACACGCCAATAACTTATCCACGGACCGTAACAGCGAACATAGTCAGAGAAATAGTACAGTTGCACAGAGGTCTCTCCAATCTTCATTCATTGATTTTGAGATTTCTTGTTTTTTTTATTATTATTGCAATGAATGGCGAGACGAGCATGCAATACGTCTAATGGCTTACCATCAGGTGAATGGTCAATACGACCTCATGGAGAATAGCAAAACCAAACAACACCATGAATTACAAAGCAATACTTGGCATTCCACTGCGCTCGCCATCCTGAGACATAAGATTTTAAGTCTCATTATTTCCAGCAGTTATTCTGGCTACAATGCTGTATAGTTTTTCGGGTTTTTGTAAGATTTCGTTCATCTTCTCTTACATAATCGTATCGGAAGCACAACGGAAGTCTGCATCTTGGTATTGTTCGTTTGTATGTAATTTAGCAAGTGTTGGTTTGATTTACAAATAGTCTCTTTTCAGTATGAAGATAAGTTATCTATATAGGTATTGGTTTATATTGTTTTCAATTACAATTCTAGTTCATGTGAGAAGAAAATATGATGTAGAGTGGAGTTGGGGAGTAACTTACAATAAAAACATTATTTTTACACATGGTGAAAGTTTATGGGATGGTGACGCATAAAAGCAGAATGTTTAAAATGCGAAATTGTAATTAATAACACAGCTTGCCAACTTGGACAAGGTTGCAAGAACCAAGATAAGGTTTATTATGGAAGTAACTTCGGGAACTGTCGACTTGGCTATCAATTTTATAATGGATACTTCTATGAGACCCAAAAGGTAGGTCTCTCATATGTGAGAGGCCGCCTGGGTAGGTACCACCGCAATGTCTATTTCTCCCGCCAAACAGCAGTGTAAATGCACTGTTGTGTTCCGGTTTCAAGGACATTGTAGCCAGAGTAACTACTGGACATATCGAGACTTAACATCTTATGTCTCAGGATGGCGAGCGCGGGGTGCTATGTCGGGAACCTCCACGTGGTGCACCCTGGGCAACGTGGGTCATCGAAGTTGCGATTTTGCAACTTCAATGGCCGACGGCAAATATCCGACGGGGAGGGCAGGGGGTTTGGCGGTCGTTGTCTTTTGTGGCGGCCGCCTCCATCTGTCGTTCATTTTAGGTGGGGCCCATCTCTGGGCCACCCTCCGGTTCTGTCCCGGAGGTTTCGGCGGGCTCGGTGTGCGCTCACCCCGCCGCCGGGCGGGCTGTGGGAGTGTCCCTCCCACAGTCGCCGTCGCATATCGTAATCCGGTTGTGAAGTTTGTGGTCATGTCTCGCATTCTCACCGGACCGAGGGTCCTGGCTTAAACGCCCGGACCGCGAGGGAGGATGCCTCTATAAAAAGTACCCCGAATCCCAAGCGGCGGCGCACCGCGAGGGGATGCATGGCTGATGGGAAGTTCAGTCTCTAGTGCGACCCCCGTCAGAGTACCGGCCGACCCTCTGACGGGTTACGCTAGGCTTACCCAGGTACAGGGGGCACTGCCTGGGTGGACCTTCTTTTCCCCCATACTCGTGGGTCTAAAAATGGATAACTTTTTAAAACCAAAAACTGATGATGACGTAGTGGGCGAAAAAGTGCCTTTGGTACTTGTTGAGCGATTGGGCGTGCTGTCGGATTCCGACAGTGCGACCAGTGTTATGAGTGTGGCGAGCGGTAGCAGCGTGAACTCAAAACGTTTACGCAAACGCCCGAGGGAGATCGCAGAGTCAGGGTCGGACTCGGCCTTGAGCGATACAGCGGTGCCGGCCCCCAAGGTCGGTGCCAAAAAAGCAGGGAGAGGAAGGCCCGCTACCACCGGCAAATATGCCGGTATCGGCCTATCCAGGCGCGAGGCCGCGGCTGCAATGAAGGCCGCAGTGGCTGCCGCAAAACTAGAGGAGGACGAGCGGCAGATTGCGGCTCTGACGAAAAGGGTGACGGAAGGGAGAGTCACCCGCCTGTCGGAGCCGTCGTCTGCCGTCTCTGATATGGAGGTCGAGGCAGAGGAGCTACCTGCCTCCAACCTAAACCAAAGAGTGGCTGATGCGGTGGCAGCAATAAAAAGGGTCAGCAAGGTTTCGAAGGGCCTTAGCGGCTGCAGCCAAAAGGCACTCAAAGAGGCAACGACCTCCATCCTGGAGAGTGCGCAGGTGCTCCTGACCCGCACCACAACTGAAGAGACGGCGCTGCTGCGGGCCCAGAACGCAAGGCTCGCAGCGCAAATGGCGGAGCTCCGCAAGGAGCATGAGGAGCTAAAGGCGGAGATGGCCAATTTCCGCCGCGAGCACCTCAGGCGGGAGGTGGGCCTTCCGCAGACAACGCCGCAACCGCAATTGCAGCTGCCGCCGCAGGAGACGGAGTTGACTCGCCTGATCCGTCAGGAGATGGCGAGCTTCAACGCGCGCTTTTCGGTGCTTGAGGGGAGGATCCTTCGTCCCCCTCTAGCTGCAGACCAACGCAGCACACCGGCGCCGACGTATGCGGCCCAAACCGCAACGCCCCGTGCCGCCCAACCGGCACAAGTGGCTGCTGCCACAAAAACTAGGACTGTGCCAACTGCCGCCTCGCAAACTGCGGGGCCTATATCAAATAGGCAGTCAAAACAGAAGGCAAAACTGGCAAAAAAGGCAGATGCCACGGCCGCTGCGCCCGCACAAACTGGTAGGCCAGTAACGCGCGAACCCGCCACTAGACCTGAGGCGGAGTGGACGGTGGCGGGCGCCGCTAAAACCTCGAAAAAGGCGCGCCAGCGGGCCAAGAAGCAGGCCCAGAGGGAACAAGCGGCGGCCAAGCGCCAGACCGCGAGGCTCACTACCCCTCGCTCTACAGCAGTGGTCCTCACCATACAGCCAGAGGCGGAGGAGCGAGGCCTCACATATGCAAGGATTCTGGCAAAGGCGAAAGCCGAGATCTCTCTCAGCGATCTCGGCATAACGGGCATCCGGTGTAAGACCACTGCTACCGGCGGTCGCCTGTTAGAAATATCGGGAACAACCAGTGGTCCCAAAGCAGACGCCCTCGCCGATAAACTAAGGGCGTCTCTAGGCCCGGATGATGTCAAAGTGTCCAGGCCGACCAAGTGCGCAGATCTGCGCATTTCGGGCCTGGACGACTCCGTCACTCAGGAGGAGGTCGCCGCTGCCATCTCCAAGGCCGGAGGATGCCCGCCGGATCAAGTCAAGGCGGGCACTATACGCCGGGCTGTCTCCGGTCTCGGGACAATTTTCGTCAGCTGTCCCGTGGCGGCGGCCAAGAAGATCGCAGACAAGCGGCTTCTGGTGGGTTGGGTCTCGGCGCAGGTCACGCTCCTGGCGCCCAAGCCCTATCGGTGCTACCGCTGTCTGGAAGAAGGACATGCGGGGGCACGGTGCACCGCTGGGGTAGACCGCAGCCAACTCTGCTTCCGCTGCGGTCAGCCCGGTCACAAGGCTGGCACTTGCACTGCCACGCCGCACTGCGTCATCTGTGCGGCATCTGGCAAGCCAGCCGACCATAGGACCGGGTCAAAGGCCTGCGCCAGGCCCAAGAAAAATAATGCCAGGAGACAGCCGGGTCATCCACCGGCTGATGCGTCGAAAAAGGCAACCAGCTCCTCGCAGCCGGTTCACCCGCCGGTTGCGGCAGAACATCCGCCGAGGGCTGGGGAGGAGACAACGGCCATGGACACACAATAATGGCCCTACGTCGTCTCCTCCAAGCCAACATAAACCACTGCGCCAGGGCTCAGGATCTCTTGCTCCAGAGCATGGCGCAGTGGTCGATCGATGTGGCAGTTGTCGCCGAGCCGTATTTCGTGCCACCCAGGGATGACTGGGTGTGTGACACGAACCGCTCGGTGGCACTGCTTATGAGGTCTGCCGCCGACACCCTTCCCTTCGAGGCCGTCACCCGAGGGCGGGGCTATGTCGCGGCAGTTTGGGGGAATATTATGGTCGCGGGGGTGTATTTCGCCCCCAGCCTTTCTCTCGCCGACATGGAGGATATCATTTTGGAGTTGGGCACGGTCGTCAGTCGTAGCCGTCCTCGTCCCGTGATCGTCCTAGGGGACTTCAACGCCAAATCTACGGCTTGGGGTTCCCCGGCTACGGACGCGCGGGGCGAGTTAGTGGAGGAGTGGGCGGTCGAGCAGGGCCTGCTTCTCCTGAACCGGGGTTCCGTGCAGACGTGCGTGCGGATGCGGGGCGGGTCGATAGTGGACCTGTCTTTCGCTAGCCCCGCTCTCGCGCGCACCGTCCAGGACTGGCACGTCCTGGAGGGGGTGGAGACGCTGTCTGATCATCGATATATTCGATTTAGCGTCTCCGCCCAGACCTCGGTTGGGCCGGTCCAAGCGGCCCCGGTGGGCGTTGGAGACGGCCCGCGTTGGGCACTGAAGCGGCTGGACAGGGAGGCTCTCCTGGATGCCTCAATCGTCAAGGCCTGGCTGGACTCTCCAGACAGGCCTACCAACATTGACGAGGAGGCGGAGTGGTTCCGGGAGAGCATGTCGCACATCTGCGACGCTGGCATGCCCCGAGTCCGGCCGTTACCATCCAGGCGCCAAGTGTACTGGTGGTCGCAGTCGATTGCGCAGCTGCGCATCGCTTGTGTGCAGGTGCGACGCCGGTACGCTAGGTGCCGAAGAAGGCGCCGCCGCCCCTTTACAGCGGCGGCCGAACAGGAAGAGGCGGAACTGTACAATCGCTACAGAGAAGCGAAGAGCGCCCTCCAGCTGGCCATTGTCCGGGCAAAGGCCCAGGCCAACGAGGAGCTGCTGGAGACTCTGGACCGAGAGCCGTGGGGGCGCCCCTACCTTATGGTGCGGGGCAAGTTGCGCCAACGGGCTCCCCCACTGTCCCGGAGTCTCCAGCCACAGCTGCTGGAGGAGGTGGTGTGTGCGTTGTTTCCGACGAGACCGGAGCACACACCACCGGCTATGGTTCCGCCTCGCAATGTGCCCGACGCGGAAGATGACATTGACGACGACGTGCCCGAAGTGACCCGGGTAGATTTGAGAGTGGCGGTGGCCCGCATCAGGAACACCGCCCCAGGGCCCGACGGCATTCCAGGCCGTGCATGGGTCCTGGCCATGGAGGCTCTCTGGCCCCGACTAGCGGGGCTCTTGAGCGCATGTTTGGAGCGGGGCCAGTTTCCAAGCCGGTGGAAGACCGGAAAGCTGGTCCTGCTCAAGAAGGAGGGGCGCCCCGCAGACTCACCATCTGCTTACAGGCCCATCGTGTTGCTGGACGAGGTGTGTAAGATCTTCGAGCGGATTATCGCTAGTCGCCTCGTCCAGCACATGACCAGGGTGGGGCCGGATTTGGCGGACAACCAATTTGGTTTCCGCCAAGGGCGCTCCACGGTGGACGCAATCATGCGCGTGAGGGTCCTCGCGGAGGAGGCAGTCGCCCGGGGCGAGGTGGTCTTGGCGGTGTCGCTCGACATCGCCAACGCCTTCAACACCTTGCCCTGGAGTATCATCAGGGAGGCACTCCGGTACCACGGGGTGCCGCGCTACCTCCAACGCATTGTCGGGGCCTATTTGTCGGAGAGATCGGTGGTGTACCCGGGTCGAGAAGAGTGGTGTCGGCGAGAGACGTCGTGCGGCGTTCCGCAGGGATCGGTGTTGGGGCCGCTCCTGTGGAACGTGGGGTACGACTGGGCTCTGCGCGGTGCGCTTATCCACGGCGTCGGCGTCATTTGTTACGCCGACGATACGCTAGTGACAGCGCGTGGAAAGACGTACCGGCAGGCGGCCATACGCGCGACTGCTGGTGTCGCGCACGTCGTGGGTAGGATCCGGCGGCTGGGCTTAGAGGTGGCATTGCACAAGTCTGAGGCCCTCTGTTTTCATGGGCCGAGGACTAAGCCGCCTCCGGGGTCCAGCATCATAGTGGGAGGGGTCTCCATCGCTGTCGAGTCGACGATGAAGTACCTTGGACTTGTCCTCGACAGTCGGTGGAACTTCGGGCCGCACTTTACACGGCTCGCCCCCCGGTTGATGGGCGCCGCTTCTGCGCTCTCGCGCTTGCTGCCCAACCTGGGGGGGCCCAACTCCTCCTGCCGGAGGCTCTACATGGGGGTCGTACGGTCGATGGCGTTATACGCCGCGCCAGTTTGGGCGGACTCCCTGACGGCCCGCAACGTCGCGGCGCTGCGAAGGCCGCAGCGCGCGATGGCCGTCAGGATCATAAGGGGATACCGTACGATCTCCTTTGAGGCAGCGAGCCTCCTAGCCGGATCCTCGCCCTGGGACCTCGACGCAAAGCTCCTCACGTCGCTCTATTGGTGGCGTGTGGAGGCGGTCGAGAGGGGCGAGCGCCTGGTGCCTCGAGAGGTAGAGGCACGCAGGGCACAGCTCCGCCAGGTCTTATTGGCGGAGTGGCAGACGCGCCTAGCGCTACCCACGGCGGGGCACGCCGCTGTAGCGGCGGTAAGGCCCATACTTGAGGAGTGGCTCAACAGGAGCCACGGCGCCCTAAGCTTCCGGCTGACACAGGTGCTTACCGGACATGGGTGTTTCGGGAAGTACCTGTGTCGACTAGGCCGGGAGCCGACGTCCCAGTGCCACCATTGTGGTGATCGCCGCGACGATACGGCGTTGCATACGTTGGTGGAATGCCCAGCTTGGGCTGAGCAGCGCCGTGACTTGGTCGCGGCCGTAGGTGCTGCGGGAAACCTCTCGCTTCCGGCCATTGTTTCAACCATGGTCGGGAGCAAGTCAGGGTGGAAAGCTGTCGCCACCTTCTGCGAGTTCGTGATGCTCGCAAAGGAGGTGGCGGAAAGGGAGAGAGAGGCTGCCTCCTCTCTCCCCTCCCGCAGCAGACGCACTGGGCGTCGTAGGGTGGCAGATTTTCGGCCACCGTAGGGCGCGGCCTGCGGACGACAGACTCGGGGCGTCTTGTCGTCCGACCAGCAGCAGGCCTTGAGGCGGCGGCGTCGTGTTCCGCGCGCGCCTCGTAGTGGAGTCCTGCGGCCGGGGTGACGGTCGCAGTGGGTGACGGGGCCCGCCCGACTATGGCGGGCCAATACCCGTCGGGGGGTTGCGACGAATGCTTCGGCGATACCCGACCCTCCGGCACACGGGTACATGAGGAACACGGGTTGGTTTTTAGTCAGTAAGAGTCTGACAGTCCCCTCTGCGCCTCCCCAGGGCGGAGGATGTCCATGAGGATTTTCCAACCCGATACCAAAAAAAAAAAAAAAAAAAAAAAAAAAAAAAGGATGGCGAGCGCAGTGGAATGCCAAGCAATGCCTTGTAACTCATGGTGTTGTTTGGTTTTGCTACTGTCCATGAGCGGTCGTATCGCTTACCTTCAGGCGAATGGCAGGCTCGTCTCGTCATTCATAGCAATATAAAAAAAAAAAAAAAAAAAAAGGGCTTTTACGTTAGAAATCTTTTATGAGGCCAACTGTACCAAGTACATTGCGAGTGCGGCGACGTAACTAGACGTCGAAACGCCCACGCGCCGTTCCGCTGCTTCGCGATAAATCACAAAAGCCGTGAGAATCACGCGAGAAACTATCGTTACCACCCATTATCGCATCTAAATCTACTTTCAACCTTATCATATGTTCATAAAGTCTAAAATCTGTTACCTCTTCAATGATTATAAAGAAGGTTTCGTAATAGAATACCTACTCGTTGCTAATAAATTGTTTGGGATTAAAAGAAAACGATTTTTGTAAATGGCCAAAAGATATATAATCTTTAATATATGGCTCGAATGCGGGCCACCTGTGGATTAGCGAACTATGAATCAGGCCTTTCTTTTATAGTTTATTTAATTTGATTTTTTAATTGCAATGAATCATCGGAATAAGGCAGTTTTGCGTTTTAAAATATTTAGTTTGTTTATTTTGTGTCGTTGAAAATTTATGAAATATTAATTTCTTATGATTGATTTCTTAAAAAGTGCGTGGTGGCCTGTTGGTAACGGACCAGACGCGGCTGCCTACATGTTCACGGTGGTCGCGGGTTCAAGTCCCAGGGCACACCTCTGACTTTTCGGAGTTATGTGTGTATTGATAGTCAATCACCACGCACTTTAACGGTGAAGGAAAACATCGTGAGGAAACCTGCATACCGTAGCGATTTTAAAGAATTTCTGCGGTATGTAAGTCCGCCAACCCGCACTAGGCCAGCGTGGTGGACTATATGGCCTAACCACTCTCAATCGATTCTCTCGATTGTAGAGTAGGCCCGTGCCCTGCAGTGGGACGTATATGGGCTGATATAGATAGATAGATAGATGATTGATGATCATTAATTTGGTTTCTCAATTTTTTCATAAATCAATGTGTGACTTGTATGTCAAAAAGTATTAGATTTTTTAATTATTAGCGTGGTATTAATACTTCTTATTAAAATCTTATAAAAATGCTTCAAAGAACAAATATTGCGTGTATCGATCTATTGTGCAGTACACAAATATTTCATTTAACGTATTTTCTGCATTAATCCAACTGCTATTTTCCGCAACATGAGTATTTATTACTGGATTTACTCCAAATGAATGTTGCTGAGACTGTCCCGCCCTCACACCTGTCACTGCAACTCCTGCAGGATCGACAGCACGCAATTTAATGCCACTGAGCGTTGAAGCTCAGAGCCTCTGGGAATGTCTAACTAATGAATTGATCAGGAGTTGGAAATAATACAAAGTGAAAGTAGCTGTCTATGAGACATATTTTGGGACTAAATTAAAAATGCCTAACTGTTCTGCATCGTTGCAACAACAAAGAGTTCGATTGAGAGGGCCTAAGTCATAGTCCCTCGAAAAGTCAGATTAGAAGAGTGCTAGATTCGAAATTGCGAAGACGTATAGAATTTAAGTTCAAAAAAATCTAAACGCTAAAAATATCAGCCAGTGTTCCTCCATCCGTCTGGTGTGAAGTGGCTACTCGTACCTGCACTCGCCCGGCAAGTCCGTTCAACTTAACAGGCGATCCGTTATCCACCCGCGCGATTCGATCAAGACTATCCCTGATAGACAAATATTTATTCCGGCTTACTCCAAGGAGAAATCCCAGTATGAGGTAAATTCAAAAAATCTACGCGCCAAAATATAAGCCGGTGTTTCTCCACCCGTCTCGTGTGAAGTGGCTACTCGTACCTGCACTCGCCCGGCAAGTCCTCTCGACTTGACAGGCGATCCGCTCTCCACCCGCCCGATCCGGAGATAGTGCATGCTCCTAATTTCGCGGCGCTCTTCACCTTACCAACTCGGCGACACGTTTCGGTAGAGGTTTTAGGTTAATTTGTTAAAAAAATATGAAGGTGAAAAATAAGATGTTTATTTAAAGGTTGTTATTACAGTAGAAATGAAATCTTATTACTATTACTGAATATCAGTCTTTTTTATTTTGGGCCATGTTAAACCAGTGGAATGGGCTGATTTTTGCTCGCAAGGATAAATAAAGGGAAATCGACGGTTTCTACAATTGGAAGTAATTAGACAAAAGTCTACTAAGCTGGTCTAGTGCAAGATGGAAGTGGTGATTTATTAAATGTTGATAACTAAAATACATCATAAAACTCCATAGACAAATTGACTCGTGCAAACAGTGCAAAGAAAAAATTCTTACGAATAATTGAAAATAGTAATAGATGATACATTTAATTTCAACATAGTGTTAGTTTCCCCAGAACCACCTATTTACCTACATAACAACATAATATACTAAGAACACACGTAGTCTAAAAATAAGAAACTGAAAACTTGAAACAAGCGGCGTGCCCGCGCAAGATTGGTCATTTGATGCGTCGTCACGACCGCGCCTGACTTCGCACTCATCGCGAGACCCCAGCCCTTATGATCTGCGCTGAAACGTGCGAGGGACGATTTTTTGTAGGTGGCATTGTGTTTTAAAATTGTGTAGGTAAAATACAGGGTATATCAAGACCGCGACCGAAAACGAAGCCAGGTGGTAGTATTAGTTACTTCAGACACAATGCAAGTAAAAATTTCGCAAAAAAAAAACGACAACTTTTTTTTTGGAACTTTTTTACTTATCGTCGTATTTGGGTGATAAATACATAATTTTCCTAAAATAAAGATGTATACATCTTTATTTTTAAAAACGCTATGGTACGTAAGGGTTTAAATTAGTATTTTCGCAAAAAACTAGGTAATTACCACCCAAACACGATGATTTTTAAAAAAATCTAAAACAAATATCTGTCACTGTTTTGGTGAAATTATTATTTGCATCGTGTTTTTAACCACTAAAACTACCACCTGGCTTCGTTTTCGGTCGCAGTCTTGATATACCCGGTATATAAAATAACGTATTGTAACCTATTTTAGTGAGAGTATGCTGTATGAATAGCTTATCAGAATTCTGGGACGTAGTTTATTAATTCTTTGTCCAATGTCTTATACGTATATAACACTGATGCTAAAGATTACATAATTGACGAGCCTTGTGCTTCTGGAAAGCAGTGACTACTTAATATACAGACGGATTTTATGATATACCTGATTTATATCAATTATAATAACCAGTAAAAATATTCAATGATGATCTTTATTTCAGGTAAAAAAAAATTATAAAATAGAGTCTAAACCTAATTGTAGACTACAACTAAAAATGACCTCACAAAGTAGTCTAAATTATAATTTAATTAACACAAAACCGGTTTATTGAATCGCATCCAAGCATTTATCGCTCCTCGCGCCCCCGAGGGTGGCAAGGGGTAAGCCTACCCCGAATCTTTACACCCCGCCGATATTTCTTCTCTTCGCTTTTTAGGAAACCCGTCGCGATCTGTCTGCCCCCGAGATTACACGGGATTTGTTCTGCGTTACAGATTGTGTTTTGTTCAGTTGGATTTTTATGTCATGTACAAAAATGTAGAATGATTTAAGGGTGTTTTTTTTAAAGATTGATGTATTTTTTGGTTGATAGTTTAATAATTCATGTATATAAAGTACACTGCCTCCGTGGCGCAGTTGTACTACGGTATGATTGCAAAGATGAGATCTCGGGTTCGAGTTCCGGGTCGGGCAAAGTGATATTGGATTTTTCTATTCATAATTATCAGTTCAGTGTCAGGCATTTGTGCCCGATATGGCGATAGGCTCGCCCCGTATCACATTGTGGGACGGAAAATACAAGGTTAAACGTAGGTATCCTGGTTACACCTTTGCCTACCCCTTCTGGGAATAAGGCGTGAGTTTATGTATGTATAAAAGCATGAAAAATATTGTAGAGTGATTCATGGATATTTTTTTAAAGTTTTATGTATTGTTTGATTGATAGTTTCTGCTATACAAGACGACAATCGGTAGGTCAATCCCGAATTTTCTAAATTGTCTACTTTCATAAATTATTTACGATAGCTTACAGATTATAGTTGTATATGTATATTCGCAGGCCTATGTTCAGCAGTGGACTTCGTATTTCTGAGTAGCTATATATTCAGGTATTTGACATGTATATAAAGTCTATCCACACTAGGTCAGTGTCGTGGATTAAGGCTAAATTCACCAAAGGCAGTAGGTTCGGTTAATTATGAGCTAAACCATTCTACATTTATTTTCCTATTTTTTCCTAAATTGTCGTTTAATTTTATATTGATAGTTTATTGATAAGTTATTTCATAGTTCTTTCCTGTTGTACAGTACTATTGCATGTTGTGATCTCCTCTAATTGAAGAAACACAATGTTTAAACTGCAACAGTACAATAGGAAAGCTTGTTAAGTGTTAAATTATTCTTTGTTTGAGATCCTAATAAATAAAAATAAAAAATAAAGTACAACATTTATAGATAATGCTGCACTGAGCCGATTCAAGTGGGTGGTAGGTGGTTAACGGTGTTTAGGTAATGCCGGCAAGGCACCGATGTATGTATGTACCTATGGTGGAGTGACACTATAGGCGGAGGTAACTAGGGACTTACCCTCAGGTAAAAAAAATGCAATTGCAACTCGAGATGTTAATTATTTTATGAAATTTAATCCCAAGTGTGTTAGGTGCATGGTGACCTGTTGGTAAACGAACCAGAAGCGACTGCCAACATATTCACGGTCGTTGCGGGTTCCAATCCCAGGACACATCTCTGACTTTTCGGAGGCATGTGTGTATTGATAGTCAATCACCATGCACTATAACGGCGAAGGAAAATATCGTAAGGATAGCAATTTCTAATAATTTATATAGTATGTAAAGTCCGCCAACCCGCACTAGGCCGGCGTGGTGGACTATATAGCCTAGCCCCTCTCAATCGTACTCTCGATTGTAGAAGAGGCTCGTGCCCTGCAGTGAGAAGCATATGGGCGGATAAAAATCCCAATGATCTTATGTTAACAGAAAAACATCAAATATAAGGTACAATTTAGTCGCAAATGGGTCCTTTACTTCATAATTTTGTGGACAGCAAATATTTTTTCGTCATAATAAAAGTCGGCTGTAGCATTTCTCATTTTTGAACATTAAAACGACCAACTTCAATAGCAAATGCATAGAAAACGAAATAAAATCACGAGCGTGCTCTCTTTACTACGTGCATTTTTAAGTAGGCGCAAATGAGAGGGATCGGTTACCAGGTCCGGAAAAAGAAACCCATACCTATCTTTTGTTTTTGCCTACTTCCAACCTACGCCAATATTACTTGACCTCCCTCGCTTTTGTGCCCATGAATTTTCCCCTACAAGGAAAGAAACGACGGAATAATCACACGGTTCTTACTATACTGGATGCTCGCCGAGTGGGAGCGAAATAACTTAAAAAGAAAAATTAATGCAGCGAAAAAGAAAATGGGAATGCTGAATGGGGAAAATGGTGGGACGCCTGGATGTTAGGCAGGTACCTAAATGTTAAGGATGCTGTGTGTGTTGACTTGGGACAAAAATTATGTGTATTAAATATTTTATGTAGGTTATGGCATGTTCTAGGATCGTTTTATATTATAGATAATATCCGCATTATCGTTTGCGTAAGTTAATCTTAATTTTCTACTAAAAAGCAACTACTGTGAAGAAAATTTGTCATACCTGGACGAATTTGCAGTAAATCAGCACCCACGTATTATTCAAACTCGTTTTTTGTCTATTTTCTAGTTTTGGCTCAGATCTGCCAAATCGTGACACAGCTCCCCTGTCAGTTTCCAATATTAATAATCCTCGATAAATCTTTCGCATAAATTGTTAGGTCAAAGTGATTACGTGTTTGATGGCAAAATTATGGAACAACATTTATATAAATAATGAACGCTGTGCTTTAGTATTGATTTATGGGAAGAAATATTTTCATGCAATAAATAGTTAGTAATTTTCGACGTTGAATAGGTTATAAGTAATTTACGTGGCTTATACATTGCGTGTACTAAAGTTTGTAATTAGAAAATTATACAAATATCTACACAGCTTAGAAGACATTGTTTTTAATAAAACGTAATTGTTATAAGTATTTTTAAAATTGCTTATATGAGAACCTATGAATAACCTTGAAACATGGGAAAGTGTGAGAGGCATTGCGATTATTTTCTTTATTTGTTGGTTATCGCATTTCAAGCTTGTGCCCTAGATGCCCTTGTGATAAGTAGACTTAACAATTTATATTCAAGATTATATTTTAAGTTTCTTCGCTTAATTTTTTCTTCTCTTTCAAAATCATCACTACGTAAGATAGCGGCATTTCAAGAGTTACCTAACACTAAGTTAAAATATGATCCGTGCTGAGGATTTGTACAAGAAATCTAAATCTCAACTAAACTGCATTTTAATAATATAGCAATATAATTTGAATAAACAGTGCATTCGATAATATCATTACGCTTCGACTGAGCAAAACATTTTCTATTATCCAGTTAGGATTGCTTCGTGATAGTTCAGTATTGAATTATTGTCAGATGTATAGATTTGAATGAATTTATTATTGAGTTTTATGGATATTTTTAGCTCGTTACCACTGCATTCAGTATTATCATCTGCAAAGGTGATCGTAATGTTACAGTGGAAATGTCAACTATATTTACATGCATAATAAGAGGCATTATAACACTTAGAGGTAGAGCGACGTAGTTAGATTAGATCAGCTCATTAGTATATTGAATCGACGAGAAAAGGAATTATCAACTGGTGGTAGATATCTCATATGTGGCAAGCCGCCTGGGTAAGTACCACCGCAATGTCTTCTCCCGCCAATCAGCAGTGTACATGCATTGTTGTGTTCCGGTTAGAAGGACATTGTAGCCAGAGTAACTACTGGACGTAGGCTTAAAATCTTATGTCTCAGGAGGGACAGCGCAGTGGAGTGTCAAGCAATTCTTTGTAATTCATGGTGGGCAATAAAGAAATGTCACTGATGTCCTACGTAAAGTGAATGTTGTTGGTTAGTTTTGCTCAATACTTGGGACTGCCTTTGCCCTTTCTTGTCTCATTTGTCACTGTCCGAATGCAAATGCTTAAAATTGACTCATGGTAGTGTTATGAAGATTCGTAATTGGCTGTTAATTTTCCGGTTAATTCCATCATCAATATTTTAATGTATCAGTTTCTGGTGTAACGTACCTCCAAAAATTCCTGATTTATTTTTAATTCTCAACAGCATTTTTATCATTTCTATCTGGTTTACTTACCAATTGCGTGCCTTTCCTATTTTTGTCCTGATCAAAAAGACCGTAGTCTTTAGTTTACGCGTGGCAGTAAGTTTTCGCTCAAAAAAGTGGCGGGAGCATGCATCCACTGTGATTTTATATCGAGGCGACGAGACGGCGAGTCTTGAGCACCACTCTTATCTTTTCATTGTAAAATGGATTTTATGCTTTGCCGCTACTCACCCTAAGGTATTTAATGCACGTCCTGTTATATTAATTACAAATATCAAGAACAAGGCGATAATTATGATGATGATTTTAAATGGCCCTTTCATATTGTCGTTCCCCTATTCATATGTAAACTAGCTGTAAGTTTTCCGTAAATGATAAAATAAAAATAAAATAAAAAAAATGAAACCTATGTATTTGGTTTCTTCGTGCCTCAAGTAGAACAAGTAATTTTACTCTCTTTTGGACAATATCTAGAAACTTGCTTGAATAGTTCAGTTTTATCAGAAACTTGGTTTCAAAATGACGATTTTAAAAATAAAATAGTTTTTACTAGACTGTACTGTACTGTATCAGCCCATATACGTCCCACTGCAGGGCACGAGCCTCCACTACAATCGAGAGTACGATTGAGACGGGTTAGGCCATATAATCCACCACGCTGGCCTAGTGTGGGTTGGCGAACTATATATACCATAGAAATTATCGCTACGGCATGCATGTTTCCTCACGATGTTTTCCTCCACCGTTATAGTGCATGGTGAGTGACTATCAATACACACATTACTCCGAAAAGTCAAAGGTGTGCCCTGGGAATTGAACCCGCGACCACCGTGAATATGTTGGCAGTCACGACTGGTCCGTTTACCAGCATGCCGCCACGTACTTACTATGACGATTCTCTTTATAATCAGGGATGTCGAAAGACTGCCCCACATAACCAGATAAAACAGAATTATTTTGCGATTCCGTCAGTGCTCGAGCGATTTCCATTAATGAAGTTAATAAACTTTCGTCAGAGTTAAAAGGAATTTTAAACCAGCACGTCAGGCGTATACAAAGCACCATTTTGAATAAATGAGACATGATTTTCTTATTTGCTCGATGTTTTCCTTCTGTAACGAGCGGTCGTTGCATCCGCTGAATGCAAATCATACGAGAAAAGCGCATTTAGATGTTATGTACGATTGTCGCACGCATCATTTACCCTGACCCCTATTTTCTTTAAGTACTGTGAGCAAAAACATTTAACACTGTTTTACTTATAAAATTGACGCATTGTTCCAGCGGTTCTAAACTGAATTTCTTTATTGTTTTTTCTTGCCCCTATCGTATATTTAAGTTGAGTCGGTGCACCAACATATTTTGTGCATTGCGAAACAATTTGGGGGTAGGGGAGGCCTATGTTCAGCAGTGGACTTGGTGTGGCTGAAGAGAGAGAGAGAGACAATATGGCTTGTAGTATTAGTGACGTGTGGTTGTCTTTCTTCTGTCAACTCTTTTGGAAAACTTTGTTCGGAAAAGTCAGTTTTTTTTACTGACGCCATCCAGGGATCCTTTAGCCGATCCTAGAGCCTTCTTTCAGTTACATTGCAGTCCTGGTGCAGATCACCTTACTAAATCTCGGAAGCTTCATCACATCAAAATCCAGTCTAAAAATTCCGCCCGCCGCGTCACCCGACATCACACATCCACATCACAGAAAGTCCAAAAAAATGTCAATAGCTACAATACAACGAGCCTCGGAAACCCTTCCATCCCCAAGCGCGGCGAAGTGGTGTAAAAAAAAAATTAAGCGCACCCGCGACTGTCTCAAAAGATTCGCGAGTTTTGTACTCTTTGCACCGTCTGAAGTTGGTTTTGTTTATACCCGAATACGTCTGCGTTGGCATGTAAAAGATGACATATTGAGTGGGTGTTCATTTTTAATTTGAGCACCTTTATCTGTATATAGTTATACCCATGTGTTTAATTTTCGGATGTGTGTTATGTACTGAAAAAAAAAAATAAAATATAAATCTTTGTTCGTAAATGCACAATGGCGTTATTTTAACATACAGGCTGATCTATCAATGAGATAAAATACCCGATAGGTAATTCAATTAATTACTTATATGTATAAATATTTCATCCTCCAACTCCACGAATAAATACTGCTAGATTTACGGAAACAATCTGATTTTAGGTTAAAAAAATGAATAAGTAACGCTGCGCAAATTTCGTTGGGGTACTTACTTAGATTAATTGTGGATGAATAGAAATAAGGCAGTCATGGGATCAACAAATGTGGATGTAAAGTGTATTCAGACAGAACATTGCGCGTTCTATAGTTTCTGCCACAAAGAAATACAGGCGCAAAAATGTGTATTTTTTAAATTATTAAGTATAATAAATTACCGCATTTAACTAATTATCGAATGTAAGCCCGCAAGCAACAATTTTAATCCTCACATATATTACTTAAAGCCTTTATGAAACTCAATCCACACACCACCCCAATCGATTTGACAAAGCCCCACTAAATCTTCCCATAATTAGGAACGACAAAAAAATCTGATATTCCGACATTAAAGATGTGTATAATAAAAATTAATTGCGAAAATAAATTATAACGTTAAGCCTGTAGATGGTATCTGCGTGATCAATAGTTCTTAATTGGTTAACGACCGGGAATCGAATGGAAACCTTTAATCGATGTGACTTTGTGAAACAGGTAGGGTCTTAGGCCGGAATTGAGACATACGACGCTAATGACTGCTTACAATGTTTGTGGAAATTGAGCAGTTATGGTGTCTCACCAGGCTTGGCTATGTTGAAGCTATGTTTCGTAAACGGTGAAGGAAAATATAGCGATTTGTAAGAATTTCTATGATGTGTAAAGTCCGCCAACCCGCAGTAGGCCAGCGTTTTTTTTATTGCCGTTATAGGCAGACGAGCTAGCGGCCCGCCTGATGGTAAGTGGCTACCGCTGCCCAGAGAAATTCGCAGTGCCAGCTCGTCGCTGTAAGGAGTCAAGTGGTTTGAGCGTGGCGGGCTATGATATGGCCTAACCCCTCTAAATTGTTGAAATAAAACTAAAATTTACAGATTTTATCGCGAAACGTCAAGACGTAAAAAAATGTAATTAATAATTAAACCAAGTCCACGATAAAAATCGCAAAAATCATGCCCTCTTACATTGATCCCATTTTCCTCCATGACTAACATAATTGTTTTTAATTACAAAAAATGCTATGTCTTCATCGCTAAGAATACTATCGCTTCCAATTTATAGCATCGCCCCTATACGACAAACATGACGGCTGGGTACGCAATTAAACATTCGAGTGGTTTTAAGTAATTGTTCGAATACAAATGAATAATGTTTGTAAACACAGTACGGATTACACTCTGTGGTTATCAATAATCGCCTTTACATCTTAATTGTGAGGAAAAATACTACGGTAATTTTTATTGCCGCTAATATTAGGTGTGGTTGCTGTTTTCATGCATATTGGAGACTAGACGTTGATCGATATGTATTTTAGAGGATGAATACACAGAATGGGTTTTATGGTATTGACATTTCTTTTATATCGACATAATTTTCAGGAAATGCACTATTAAATTTTATGTCAGATATGTACAGTACTTTCTATGAAGTAAATTCTCGACGACCTGGTCCATGTGGCAGGATGAAACTTGATGAGGACTGCCCTGGACAAAACAAACTTGCGTGCATTACAAGAGACCTACACTCAGCATTGGGTGGATATATAGGCTGAAGAAAAAGAAGAAGAAATTCTCAATAATAATATTTGGTGCGATTTTGTGCTTAAAGCTTTTAGTTTTTGTTTTGCACGTTTGTGCGGGTAGTTGACTATAGTCAACTAAATAGTAAAAGATACTTGAATAAGTTAGAAAACGTTAATACGAGATATGAAAATGTAATACTCAATGTCACCAACATCAAAACCTGGTCATCAAAACCACTCATTTGTGTTTATTTACCGACTATACATTTAAATTTTGCATAAACCATTGTCAGCCTTATTTATAGTCAGTTTTTAAACTTATTTTAATTATTGAAATTCAAACGACTTTTGAATTCATTTTGACCGAAGAAGACAAAACATTCGATAGCTATAATAATTTTACTTTCACCTTTTAAAGTTCGAATTTATTGATGAAATTATCTTATGCTTTGTCAGGTTCCGAACTGTCTACGAGTATATGCCTAATTTCATAAGCATCAATTCAGAGATTTGGTTATGAAATGGTAATTACTTCCATATAATTACTTCCGCATGTATAAAATTGGTGTGCATCTAATTTCGTGTGACGACTCCTATCTAGCAGCATACTGATGCGTATTCACGCTTATTAACTTAATTCTGATTAATGAAATCTTCTTTAGTATTTAATTAGTGAAATCACATAATGAGTTCTCAATAAACGGTCCGGACGCGTCCAGTTCTCATGGGTTTTTAAACATTTTCCCATGCTTCTAGTTTCTTGTTAGAACTCTATAAATTACTGTGTCCGTTCGTTAATCTCCGTGTTTGAGATCTGCTGCCATTTACAATATTATACGGTTCAGTATATTAATCACTTGGGCTCATTATATTTTCTTTTGCTTGTAAATTGGCTTCACTGAATCTGTAGGTACAGTTAGTGTCGAAGAAATTGTATGGGCGGTGGTTGATCCCGGAATAACACGTGGATCTCTATATCGGGTTATGCATATTTCGTATCGTAGCCTCTATTATGGTGGATGTGAATTTTTTGTCGCCACTACATTGTATTATCTTTTTGCGTGCAATGTTCTCACACTTACGTAGCAATGTTGCAAAATGATTTGACTTATAATTTTAAAATCGGTTCTTTGCCTGACCCTTTTGACAGAACGACTTTTACTCTATCCCGCTGATCAAATAGACTTTGCGCACTTTCCTGAATGATGTATATTTTAAATTAGTATATTGTATTATTTACTTTAATATTTATGTACATATTCACTCTATAATTTTATATCCTCCCTAGCTTTAACAACTCCGACACTAGATCATAAGAGTAACATTCGTATCAATTTCATCAAAGTGGATTAAACTAGTCATATCTTTGTTAATAGATGTTTTATCTTTTAATTTGTGTGGTCGTTTCGTGGTAGCCGCACAGGATTTTGAAGCTTAACGTAATTGGTGGTAATAGTGAGTCGACTGCTATTTGTGATTGTTTCCTCGAATGCTGCGAGCGTGCTTCTAGGAACGTCGGGGTTAGGGTCCATTCATATTGTCTTTATTGTATATCTATGGGATTATTAATGCTGTGGCTTTTTCTTGCGTCAATTTTAAGGTTGGTTGAGGGGGAGTTCAGGTTACTGGCAGGTAAGCGTGTTGATATAAGATCAAACGCAGGAGAGAGCGGTTTCTTAGTTGGTATGAATGTGAACTTAGGGAATTGAAGTGACATTGCTGAACTTTGAAGGACGAAGAATAGGGCCGGGAGAGGGTAATAACATAATTGTTGTGCGTCTGATAATTATCTCACTCTCGGAACCAGATGTAAATGGTAAAAATGTATCTTATAAAAATAGCTTATTATTTTATTGTTTGAATTAAGGTTCTCCAACAGTATACACATTATCACAATTAATACTATTATGCTTGTTACATTTTGATGCATTATATACTACTTATTGGAGTACACAACACTTATAAATTACACATACATGAACAGAAACAAGGAAAACTTAGTTATACTTAAAGAAAAAAAAAGAAGAAAAAAGAAAACAGAAAAATAATGAATGAATATGACTCGTCAATATTCTAAAACTTATGTTATCAGCAATACATATTTGGGAGAGGAAAAAAGTTGATATTGCAAAAATCTGTAACTCAGAATAAAGTAATCAATCAGCATAGGTGTATGAAATTTATTTACTAAATTTTTAAAGTGAAAGAAATACAAAAAAGTCGAAAAAAATATTGGCAATGTGACACTGCCTTATACAGCCAAGATAGGAGTTATTAAAGTTTTTCACAGAATCCAATGGCTCATAGATATGAAATGAACGAAGGCGAAACTGTTGTTCCTAGGCCTCGAGTAAAATGCTTGTTTTTGTAAAAATATTTTCAACTTAATTGTGTTCTAAGAAATTATTTTCCAAGAAGTATACATAGTATAAAAAGTGGCTGTAGTTACTGATATAGGTAATGAAAGATGAAAGTAATACTTGATCAATTCTTAGTCAATGGCTGTGTATTTGTGGTGTCTTTGACAATGCGTTGTCTATGGCTTTGGGAAACGTCATCTGTATAAAATGGCGGGAAATAAGTACAGGTCATTTATACTAAATAAACAGCACATCTTGATAATTAAATAATTAGTAAACTTTCGCGACTAGATTGTGATGCTGATAGGAAATTAATTGCTTTTAAACCTTGTAGGAATTCATAAATCATACATACATACATACATAAACTTACGCCTTTATCTCCGAAAGGGTTGGCAGAGGCGCCACCAGGACGCCCACATTTCGCCTAATATGTTCCATCCCACGATGTGATAAATAAATAAAAAATAAAAATAAAAATTATTTATTGACAGGTAAATTACATAAACACTAATAGTAGCTTGGCACAGTTTTTAGGTTTATTGTTATAGTATTATGTACTGATTACTGGGGGCTTTATATTGGGGGCGAGCCTATCCCCATATCGGGCACAAATTCCTGACTCCGGGCTGATAATGAATAGAAAAATCCAATATCACTTTGCCCGACCCGGTACTCGAGCCCGAGACCTTAGCTTTGTAACGGAACCGTATTACAACTACGCCACCGAGGCAGTCAATTCATAAAACAGTTAAGTAATATAGTCGGACTACTGATATCGGTTTTTTTTTGTGATTGAGGGTGATTTTGGATAGTCCAGTTTCCAGTTTGAAGATTTCTCAGATGGACAGGCTGCCTTACAATGTTTTCTACCGTCCCTTAAGTCACTTATCAAATAAATTATAATCACACGTTAATCGAAAGAGTCGGAGGTGTGTTATTTGGTTTTGAACCTCCAACAATTGATTTGTCAGCCTGATTTGCTACCAACTAGGCTATGGCTCACTTATTATTGCAGGAATTGTGTCTGTAAATAAAACAATTTATTTATTTTCATCAGATTACATTGTCAGATAACATTTTTTAAATTCGAAATTGTAATTTGTTACGTATGTTGGTCTGTTGATAAACAATAAAAACAGCATGAAGTAGTTATGAGTATGAACTCGAAATTGCGACGTGTGTTTGTTCATACGTAGCAGTCAACATTCTATTTGATTTCAAACAAAATACATTGTAATGAAGCTCAAAGAAACGCGGGGCGCGGTTCGCGGCCGTTTTTAAATTGCCACTCGTATTTGCAAACACCACTTTCTAATTAATAGTCTGGAGTACCCCAAAATCATAACCAAAATCGACTTTAAAACCAACAGACTAAAGTACAAACTCCCCTGCACAATTCCTGTAAACATCGTCAGCGTGTCACAATAGTCTTTTCCCACGAAAGTCATCCATGTGTGGTCGTTGTCATCGGTCCATCAATATTCAATAATAAACTCAAAGATCATTACCATTGAGTCTTAATTTGTTTGCGCTAATTCCGCACGTTTCCTCGCTAGTTTCCCGAAAGCAGTAGAGAACCTCTAGAACCCTTGTATGGCCGTGGTAATTAATGGGTTTGTGATGTTCCTGCGCGGCATTTTATGCTCGGTTGGCGAAGAGACTTCTATGGAAACTGTCACTTCGCATTACTAAAAAGTTGTTAAGAGCTTTGTTTGTACACGGAGTGTGTGGTTGGCTACTTATTTGTAAACTAGATGTAAGTTTATGGTCCTGGTGAGGGGGTCTGTGTTTTTGCCCCTACGCATATAGATCGCTCACTCATTTACGGCCACCAGTGTAAGATCTTTAGAAATAATTAATTATATGGATTTATGAATTCATTTGTGCCATATCCTTGGTTTTTGTTGGTACATATTGATTGAAATTCTGCGCTCAGTATCAGTGCCATTGAGGTATAATTCAGACCGGACACATGAAACAAAATGTATGCAAGCAATAAATGGAGTGTAATCAACATTTCACTCTCGTGGCCCTAACAAATGAAGCAAGGATATTTTTTATTGTAGATAAATCACACTGTTCTAATACAGTTATTATAAAAAAGAACTAAACTGGCGCATTTATGACAATACTATTCATATATTACTCCCTCGTCCCTTCGCACGTTGGTTTCCGCGTGCCAACTACGCGTATAGATTTTGTTCATACCATCCGGCCTGGCTCCACCTCAATATATGAAGCAAGTGTAAATAATAATCTTACACCAACAGTTTATGAGTCGTATCATCAGGTCTCATCGTGCGAAGCTTCAAGTATTAATATACAATTCTTTTTTATTTCGTTAAGGCTTACGTCTATGCGCATATACAATTTTTAATCGTTATTTCTATCCATAAGTCACCATGTTATACGACCATGGTGTTCGATTCCATACTGTAGATTTTCGAATGCGATTGCTGGTTAGAAATGGACTTTATTAGTTTAAGTGAGGGTTGGTTTTTGTTTGCTTGTTGGAGTTAATTCAAGATTCTCGTCAGTATCTCGGTGATTTAGTGGTTGCCTCATTGTCGCAGCGTGCATGGGTTCCGGACCATGTGGTTCTGAGTTTGTTAACTGTAGGGTTGACACATGTACGCACGTTTTTATACGTTATGAATTTTTTAAAAATTAACAGGAACGTATGATATCAAGATATGGAAGTTGGGTGAACGAAATATTGTTACACACATTTCATCTTTGTTCACCGCTTGAGTTCTTACAACCACGAGTTTCCAATGTTAACTTAGATGCCTGGTGTTACACATTACTTAATCAAAATTAAGATTATCAAAAAGTAGAAGACTGTTTCTACAGTTTATGAGTGTTAACATCGTCCTATCTCTGGCATGGAGTGATTCCCACTCATGAAAATTGACAATTTCTGAGTAGTCGTAGATACGTTGCGAATTAGAGAATGGATAAAGGTGTGGGATAGATTGCGATTTATTGGCATTCTCAATGACAGCTGACTAGACGAATCGTGTCATCAAAACTGCTATTTAACATTGGCTTTCTAGAAGATACTGGCAGGGCCCTGATCGATTATCTTTTAGCTAAGATAGGTCACAGTGAAACTCTACCAATTAAAATAAAATTTTATGATTGATATTGTATTTTAATCTGCTGTTATATTTTGAACGGAATCCACTTAAATGCATTTACTAATAAAGGTCCTATCTTCAGTAACCATAATATACATAGATACACAATCTTAACAAATACTTCAGCCGTCCAAAGGCGTCAATAAAAACCGAATTCATTTCTAAGTTATGTCACTTTCTTTTTGCAATTACGCAATCCGCAATGTCTGTTGAATTTGTAACAAGACGACACAATATCCGCGGGCAGGGCGTGTTCCCACGAGCGTATAACCATTAATTAAAACTAAAGAATGCCTGTACTAAGTGCAAGAAGAAGTCATGAAATGCCTTCGCAACTTACGAGGCTATAGTACCATTTGTAATTGACAAGAATGCATGAAAAGATTGATAAATCAGTAAGAAAGAAAATGGAATAATGTGTGAAATGGCGATTGTCGGCTGTTTTGTAGTGGGTGCACTGTCGCACAATGAACGCTGGTTTGCATGCTGTTTTTCAGATGGAAATGGTTGAAATTTTCTTGAATTAATAATTACTTTGAAATTAATTATTTTGTTAATTAATAATAAAGTTTTGGTATAATAATAAAGTTTTTATTATTATACCATGGAGAAAATATAGTTCGTCAACATCGGCACCAAGATGTCTACTTCCGACGTGTAAATCTAAGGACTTTCAGATGAGCCTCTTGATAGCTTACACAATTTTCTACCTATTGACACGAAGATTTCACTTGCGCAAACACTCCTTCTTCCCATCCTTGATTATGCCGATGTCAGCTATCTAGACCTCACCGAAGATCAACTTAATAAACTTGAGCGTCTCCAAAACTTCTGTATCAGATTTATACTTGGACTACGCAAATATGATCATGTTTCTGAGTTTCGTGCTAAGCTCAAGTGGTTACCTATACGGCTTCGTCGGAATACTCACATTCTCTCTCTTTTATACAATATTTTATTTAATCCTCTGTCCCCTTCTTACCTTAAAGACCGATTTATTTTTCTTCATAAGTCACATACGAGATCCTTGAGATCGTCAGAGAATCTGAAACTGAGAATGCCCGTACACACCACAACATTTACGGATAAATCCTTTACTGTCGAAGCTGTCCGATTATGGAACGCTCTTCCTATAGCGGTGAGACAGGCTCAAACTTTGTCGTCTTTCAAAAAGCTGATGAAAGAGTATTACCTTTCGCAATAAACATTGATCAACACTGTTTTTCTCTATTGCTATTTGTCATTCATATTATATATTTCATAGTATAATAATTATATATTTATATATATATTTTATATATGTATTAAGATGTATGTATATGTATGTTTATTTATTCATAAATTTATATGTGTTTATATATCGTATGTTTATCATGTTGCATATATGTATTAATAGTATTTGAATCAGTTACTTATTTGTTTTTTTTTGTTTTGTTTTTGAGCATTTATTCTTTATTTTACACTGCCCTCTCTCTCTCTCTCCTTCCCCTATATCCATCCAAAGGTTGTCTGGCAGAGATCGCTCAGAGCGATAAGACCGCCTTTTATACTTTTGTATTATTTTATTTCTTTGTCTTGTTATGTTCTTTTGTGTACAATAAAAGATTATACAGAAAAAAAAGATTATAGCTGTAAGAATTACTTAATTGTAAGAACAAATATAAGTGTGTGGTGGTCTGTTGGTAAACGGACCAGGCGCGGCCGCCAACATGTTCACGGTGGTCGCGGGTTCAAATCCCAGGGCGCACCTCTGACTTTTCGGAGTCATGTGTGTATTGATAGTTAATCTCCACGCACTATATCGATGAAGGAAAACATCTTGAGGAAACCTGCACATCATAGCAATTTGTGATCATTTCTATGGTAAGTCCGCCAATCCGCACTAGGCCAGCGTGGTGGACTATATGGCCTAACCCCTCCCAATCGTACTCTAGATTGTAGAGGAGGCTCGTGCCCTGCAGTGGGACGTATATGGGCTGATACATTATCCTAAGCGGAAACATCCTATTTACCATACCCTCACATCCATCACGACTAAACATTCAATCCCAGTTTAAGGCCAATCGATCAACTCATAAAGCCGTACACAAAAACGCAATACTGACCAAGTGCTTACTAATAAGTGATATTAAACAGTACTTGAGGGCTACTTGCCTGACGCGATAATCCTGCTTTATTGAGTGCCCCCCGCCGGTGCGTGATTGATAATGGACGCTTTTATTTGCAGTTTTTTGGATGGGTCAGGGTTCGAGTTTCGTTTTGCATGAATTTTGAAAAGTGACTATATTGCACCTGGTGATAAGTTCTGTGCAGTCTACTTCTACATTTATGAACAGTGCTGTGTTGTATTTGCTGTCTTTTGAAGGGATGGGTCAGGGTTCGAGTTTTGTTTTGGATCATTTTTGAAAAGTGATTATGCTGGATCTGATAGTAAGTTCAGTGCCGTCTAGATTATTGAGTTGATTGTCCCCACTTGAAGAAAGACATAATATCTCTCGTCTTTTGATATAAGGCGGTATAAATACTTTAAGTATGAATATGTGCTAGAGTTAAGAACCAACAGACATAATTACGATTCAAATTTTAACCTGTAACCTTGTCTTTAGTTGATGATTAATATTTCATGACAAGTAAATTATTTAATTAAATTATTTGCACTTACATGAATAGTAAAGGAGTATGTAAATAATACGAACTTCATTGGCGGCTTTTTAAAGTTCTATATTCTCTTTGATCAGTAATTGGATTCCAAAAATCGCAAAAAAACTTGGTATTATGAGACAAAAAGTCGTCTCCACCAAACCCTGATTAATGGACCTTTAGAACAAAAACCTCTCCTCAACACCAACACGTAGTGTCAACTATAAACCACAATAAAGAAATGCAAAGAAAAAACTTTCCATATTCCCTAAAAAGTTGGAAGAGCCATTAAAAATCCGAACTGGTTGATAAAGTTTTTATGGAAAAAGTTCCATTAACCCGAAATCGACCTGTGGAACAAATCGAAAATAAAAATCAGGACGCAACTTTTACAATGTTATAATGATGAATGACCTCCATTACGGCAGTTACTAAGTGTAGGCTGCGGCGCCACTGCTAGCGGAGCGGTAGAAGTACTTAAATTTATTTATGGATAGGTAAATGTTATTGACTCATTTCAAAAATGAATATGTTTTGCGATAAATAAGGAAGAAATAAATTGAAACCATCGAATTGAAGTACTTATAGCTTGGGTTGACATTAGTTAGAAAGACAGTCCTATAATTAATAATCATTTGAGTAAGTCATGCTCGCTAAAACGTCTGTGCTTGCGGCGGCGTCGTGTGCCGGGTCGGTCACTTCCCTGTAACATGGTTGAGGAGGCCGATGGCTGGCACATGCGTCATACTCGTGAACGAGTGCTGTTTGTGTGGACTGGTCTACTCGACTTGCTTATAATGATAACTTTTAATTGCTATAAGACTTTTATTGCTATTCATTGTTTTGGTGAAGCAGTGCACTGTTTCCGCGTTCTGGGTGACTTTACTTACCTAACTCAGCCGTACAAAATCACTTGACCAATAACACTATCCATCATTATTATTCTAAACTATCTATGAACTGCTCTGAATTTAACAGCGCTGCAACATCTGTATAATTATTGTATTGTAAACTTATTTTGAAAAGAGCAACGCTAGAGTTTCTTGCCCGTTCTTCTCTGGCGAAAACAGCCTTGTGAACCGGGTGGTAGTGGAAAAAAGTGACTGAATCTAAATAATGTATGACATTTCATGGGTTCAATAAATATTTTCATTTCATTTCATTTCATTTCATTGCATTCCGCAAATTAAACAATAAAAAATGTCCCTAGTAGAAAGACTTACAAATGTATAAAACGAAGCCTTATTTTCATTTTCCATATTATTTTGCTAAAATAGGGTATTCAATTTATTAATTTTCGTTCGTCTCTAGTCATTATTTTCGGGTACGTTTTCTTATTCACATAGTGTTTCCCGTGTCTATTTAACAAAAATCCATTGACCTTAGCAAAGGCACTATAGTATCGCACTCTGCATTACATATAAAGTAGTAGAGCCACGCTGTTGTCATGACTCAGAATGAACGGACAGGCTCATCCGAGGCAGTACCACTGTCTCACAGGAGATCGACGTGAGGCGACTGCTTTTCTGTCGCGTTTCGTTCGGTGAGTGAGATTTCCAGACGCCCATCTTTCCTCTTTCCACCTTATCTCCTTCCCGCTGTCTCCCCTATTTGATGGTCCGGCAACACTTCCATGATCCAGCGTTGTGGATGTTTCATGGGCGGTAGTGATCACTTATCAAGTGACCTGTTTGCTCGTTTGTCGGACCTATGCAATTAGAAATGTATATAAAAATAACATAAAAAAGCTAAAATTATTAAAAAGACCACCCCTCTACAACTCGGACCCCAACCGAACCACCCGCAAAATGAATGCAACGCAAAATACATTTTCACATTAGCGATCTGATACGTTATCTGGACGGTGGCCGTGCCCTGACAAATGACGGCGGCCATCTACGCATCTTCACGCCAAGGGGTAGGCAGAGTTAATTGCAGGACGTCGTTAGTATTAAATCCAAAACTGTCTGGTACCCGTGGTGTATTGTGCAATCATATCCGGTTAACAGTTTTATTTTGAACAATTTATTCTTCGAATATTAATGTGAAGTTTTTAGAATGGAGAAGATTAAGGCGTTAATTTGTTGAAATGATTTTGATTGTTATTGTATAGATAATAGTGGTTTTTTTATTGTAATGATGATTTTGGAGAATTTGTGTAAAGGATTATAAATAAATAATAAATAATAATTTATTTATTCGCCAAAAATATTTTACATACACTTACAAATAACATACATTGGTAAAATGCAAAAACTTATGATAGTGTTATTGAACACTGGTACCCAAAGTAAGATTGAACTTGTGTTATGGGTACCAGAATGCTCACTTAGGTTACATTATATTATAACGCATCAGAAGTTAGTTACTTAAACTTAGCAGGAGCGAGGACTTGAATGTGGTTGTGTGTGTATGTGTGAGTGTGTGATATGTGTATAATAAGTATTAGGATTATATATTATATTATATTATAGGATTTTGTTGTCTGTTGAAATGTCAAGGTTTGTTATAATAATGTAGGAGGATTAATTAGGTATCAAAGTCAAATCTCATTCAGATTTTATGATAGGTATGTGATTACAGTTGTCCATATCCTTATCGTTAAGAAGTCACAAATGCTTTGCTAACTCGAAATGAACGTGACCATGCTAAGAGGAGAAGGAGCTTTTGTCAATGTAAATCACCATGTATCGGCGAAAATAAACCTGTTACTTCACTTCAATTATTTTGTAAACTAGTCATACCAATACTACCACTTTTTACTTTTATAGATACCAGAAATAACGATTATTATTCGATCAAACTTACTTTATTCCGTATTTGACCAACATACAAACATTCGATCAAGCGCATATCGACCAACACCGGGGACGCGAGCCCTATGAACAAATGATATTCGTAGTTTGAAATAGAGACTGTTCAATTTCCCGCGAATGAATCATCGCGCCACAATAAGGGGTGAAATAAATAAAAAACATAACGCGTACGTGCCTTTTTAGTTGTTGGGTTCCGTACAATATTTATATCGATGAAGGTAATGATGTAGTATGCAATTGAGGCTTATGTCCAGCAGTGGACTGCTTTGAGCCGATGTTAATTGAATTGCAAAAGAATGATTGGCAGCATGGCTAGTTCAAGTTAATGTTTTTATTTAAATTAATAACATGGTTCCGTCTTTTGTGTCATGTTTAATGGTAAAATACTTTTTCGTCATTACCTTTTCATATATTACCTTACAATATACATATGTATAGTAACTATAGTTATTACCTACAACTGCCGGTCAAATGGCAATTATTAATTGCATGAAAATTAAAGACTTAAAAAAACCTAACATAAAAGTAACTATTGAAGCTATAATATAACAAGAATTAATGCAGATAAAAAACATATTATAATGAATTAACAAATGTCATGCCATTGTAAAATAAGCATTAGCGTATAAACAATTGATGAGTTAAGATTTTGAGTAACGCCTTTTGCATGTCGTGTGTAGGTACAAAGAACAAAGGTTAAACGAACAAACAGTAGTCTTAGTATTAAAATAACCCTTTGTAATATAAACAAATATAAAATAATTATTTTATTGTCCAGTCATTTCGGTGACTAATATATCCTTCAACCCGCAATGTATTAGATAGTATCTATTGTACACCAGAAATTCTTGTACCTATACTACCGAACTTTCGTATACGACAGACCTATGTCTAAATCCAATTAAATGTATTTTTATTCAATAATATATTAATAGCTTTGGTAAAGTAGGTTTTATGCCGGCCATGAAACGACACGACATAGGTGCGATCCCCGCACCGAGACAAATGTTTGTGAGGCCCACAAATAATCGTCTGGGTCTGGGTGTTTGTGAGACCGAAAAGTCTCTCGTAGTTTCTGATACCCACGACATAAAACTTGCACCTTTGTGACAGGTACGTAACTGTCTGGTGTATTTATTTATTCATGTGTCTGCCAGACTTTTTACTTAGGGTTTACACACTAAGGGACCCAAATAAAAGTGTAGGAGAGCGGTGTGGCAAATAATGGATAAGGAAACCGGACACTGCGCGACTGTTCTCCACTTACAAGCCTTGGGACCGCAGCCTACGGCCCAGCCAGCCGGCTTTGAGTTACCCATTTTTTGGTGTTCTTTTGGGGAATTATACGTTTGCAGATCTTTCTCATGTGACGAGTTATTAACATCCAAGTCACACAGTCTTATCCCCATTCTAAGACGCGAGGCTTATGTCGTGGAAATCAGAAGGTACGGGACTTCTCGATCTCGCAATATTCAGACCTGAAATATTTTTGGGGGCTACATAAACTGATGTCTCGGTGTAGGCAAGATGTTAAGTCTAATTATGTCCAGTAGTTCCTCTGGCTACAATGTCCTTCAAACTGGAACACAACGGTTCATTTACTGCTGTTTGACGGGGGAAATAGATATTGCGGAGGTACCTACCCAGGCGGCCTCTCACATATGAGAGACCTCTAGTACAACTATGTCACAGAAGCTGACAGTCTCTCTCTCTCTCTTTCTCTCTCTCTCTCTGGTCGGTCCCTCATGTCTGAGTATCGTGGACAGCATCAGGGTTGCATTTGGAGCGGATGATCTGCCTCCATGAGTTTCTGTCCAGCGCGTCTAGAATTTTGACAGTAAGCTGACCGTATACCATGGTTAATTAAAACATCCAGCAACTAGATAAATAGAAGCATACTAGCAAATACACATGCATGGGAACTCGTCTATAGCATCACATTAGGGCCGAAAATAACTTGCGATTGGTTAATGGCAGTAATGGAACCGCTGCCTATCTCCTTGGGGATTCAGGTGTGAATATATACTGTGTGCATCAGACCTGCATATAAAAACAGTTTCTTTTCATCTAATTGAAAAAGGACTTAAAGTATTGTTTTTGAATTCTAACCCTTTCTTGACTGAAATCTATTAAAATAAAACTAATTTTTGAGGTTTGTATTGCGGATTTGGTCAATTTTATACATTTTTAACTACCCGAAATTTCGATTACTTTCCAGCTTTCGTAGTCACGGGGCGGACGGCGATTAAACCAAATCCGCGATACTATTCATTAAATTAGTTTTACTTCAATTTATCATTCGCGTAAATAAGAAACCATTACGAAATCCATTAAACTTCTACCACATTCTAGTGAATAGTAGTTGAGAAATTAGCAATTCTGACAGATCTCGCATGCAACGTCACAAGCGAGGGGTCTGCTTCAGAGCCAATATTTATTTAAAGGAAGTTTGTAGCTCGTGTGTTGTGTACCTATTACTGTCGACTCAAATGGCTGTTTTAGCTGTAGTTGAGGCTCTGTTAGTTTGGGCTAAACGTTGCTATCTTGTAGTCCTTTCTTTTAATTTTCTTAGTTAACAACTTTAAATGTAGGACTAAAATTATTTTAGAAACATGTTTCTGTCTAGGTATCTAAGGTTGACAGCCTTCGTAGTGCTTTTGGTTCGACGCCGGCTGTGTAACAGGAGGTCGCGGGTTCGATTCCGACACCAAGACAAATGTTTGTTTGTGACACCGAAAGTCTCTCGTAGTTAATGATACTCACGACACAAGTCTCGATCTTAGTGTGGGTTCAGGACTATGTATGTGACTGTTGGGTGTATTTATTTATTATCAGTCCTAGAAACTTTTGCTTAAAGCTTGTTTTAAATAACCTGCGTCCAGCGTCCTTCTATATTCTTTGTTAGGTTCTCGGTTCATTTTGTGGGTAAATACCCGATTATGGCGACGTGATACTCGTTCGAGAACTTTACAGCATCATTGCCCATCGTTATGGATGCATGGTTGTATCGTAAAGTCTAAAATGGAGTGTGTCGATCGTTATGTCGTGCACAAATTACAATCTTGGGCAACTCATATACGACTTTTCAATTGAAATTTACAAACTGCCTCGGTGGCGTAGTTGTGGTACGGTTACAACGCTGAGGTCTCGGGTTCGAGTCCCGGGTCGGAAATCGTGATATTGGATTTTTCTATTTATTATTAGCCCGGATTCAGGAATTTGGGCCCGATATGGTGATAGGCTCACCCCCTGTCACATCGTGAGACGGAGCACACAAGGCGAAACATGGTTGTCGTGATTGCTAAAAGGGGAACCTCTGCCTACCCCTTCTGGGAAAAAGGCGTGAGTTTATATATATACATATGTATAATTTACAAATTGCAACATATGCGCTGGAAGTAAGTCAACGTCTACATTTTTCCACAATACCAAACATCAAACACAATGCATATATATGTTAATCAAGTATCTATACATGTTATACAGTTATCGGGTCCGTCTGGTCCGGGCGTCCACAGCCGAATTACCGCCAATGGGTATGATTGAAAAGCGAAAGGTGAGACGCGCCGCACCGGGGGATTAGGTTACATTAGACCGTAGTATATGGACAATTGTGGTATGAAACAGTGTTGAATGAAAAATGTAGTGGTCAATATGAATTGGGGAAAGATGTGATTACTAATCAAATTGATGAGAATATTTAACCTCTAGGTGAAGTATAATCAAAGGCTTGGTAATTGATGCAACTATTTATTTGGATGTGGAATCGAAATTCACAACATAAAGAAAAACTTGCACACTTATAATATCGTATATTTTTATGTGTAATCTCATCTCAACTAGTTACGTCACTACCTCTTATTTTGAATATATATGACGATTTTTGTGTGTTTCTCCTTATTCTGTTCATGACATCCTTTACGAATTTTACACTTTGAGGTCCTGTGTGAAGGCTTAAACCGGTGTAAAAGGAATTTAGATAATGTCACCGAACCCCAAATTCCACAGATATGGTCCGACAACCGACCCTTCAGGACAACCCATAGTCAGCGCCTTCGACACTGCACGATGTAATTTGTTGCTGATGAAATTTGATGTAATTTGGTCAACCCATGACAAAAATAAGAACATATTAAAAAATATATATTCCTAGAACAACCACGGATCTTTATTTCAATAGTAATATTCGCCACCTGGCATTATCAAAAGCGTCGGAGATATCCAAGAAAATTCCCAATACGTACTTGTGAACCGAGTTGACGACCGTTCTTTTAACCGATAAGGCCGTCTACAGTAGATTTACCTTTAGTAAAACCAAATTGTAGGCATTGAGGTTATACGTAGTAATATTATCGTTTTTGCTTCTCTTATGTCCATCCCATGGTAGTCGGTAAGAGATTGCCTCGAGCAACACGACCGCCATTTGTACTTTAATATTAAATATTCGTTTAGTTATTAAGATTTATTTAGTGTACAAAAAGAATAAAATAAATATTAGCTCAATTATTGCAGGTCTACATTTATTCATGTCCAGATTCTCCGTATACTGTATAATCCGAGATAATCCGACGCACAGGGCGGCGAGCTTGCACGTTCGTGTGCCAACATCCACCACTAATCGATTTTACGTCTATTTCAATTAGCCGTTTTATATTAAGCGCTACGGCCTATTATCTAAGTACAGTTTACTCATTAACCGGAGCACTAAGTTGGAAGCCGGAGATAAGATAACTACGTGAGTCATTACTAAGGGATTGGATGTAGAAATGCAGTGATTGGACGTAATGGAGTAATGGATTTGTCAGAAATTGTGTTAAGGTGTACTAGAATTTAACGATATGATTTTGGTTGTGAAGGCAATAATAGTTAAATAAGCGACAGCAAGAATTGGAATATTTCCAATCGCTTGTCTGAATTTAACAAAAGTATCGAAACTATAATCTCGCAGCTTATTTTTGCATCTTGAATTTTTTTATTGCTTCGGTCCCGCGAACGATCAAGCAGTTCACCTGATGGTAAGTGAGCACTGCTTTCTATAACTATCCACAACGCTTGGATGAGAGATGTGTTGCCTGCCCTTTTAATCAGAGAAGGCGGGAAGGAAAAAAGATGAGAAGAGTAAGGGGTTTTCTCAATCTCAATCTCACTCATCGAACGAAACTCGACAGCAAAGCTATTGCTTCACGTCGAATTCCCGTAAGACATTTGTACAATCATATTTTCTTTGATCGATTCATTATTTGATATTGGTATATTCAAGTGTGTTAGACAATATTTAATCAGCATCATCATCATTGTTATTAACTTCAGCAACTAAGAATTTTACAGATCACAGGTATGACCCAAACCTCTCATGGACCTTTTATTAACTTCAGCAACTAAGAATTTTGCAGATCACAGGTATGACCCAAACCTCTCATGGACCTTTTATTAACTTCAGCAACTAAGAATTTTGCAGATCACAGGTATGACCCAAACCTCTCATGGACCTTTTATTAACTTCAGCAACTAAGAATTTTGCAGATCACAGGTATGACCCAAACCTCTCATGGACCTTTTAGAAGAATACTGAACTTTTGATACGTGTCTTAATAAGTGTTATGCGGTATTGGTATAGTTTCATTAGAATTTAACTGAAAGAATAAGTAAAAACTAAAAACCCCTTTTACCATTACATATAAAAGTTAATACAAAACAATACACGAGAAATTATCTTATGTTTTCCCTCAAGGTCTTTGCACGAACTTTACTTCATCAAAGCTGGAAAGTGCGGCTGATGAAGGTGTAATCGACAAAGAAAAATATTTGAGTTGTGTGGAGTTGCAGTCTAGCAATATCTCGCAATAATGCGTCGGAAAGGTAATACCACCTCTGAACTTCGCGAAGGAACACTTGAATCTTGTGTATTCTTTGATAAAGTCTATGGAGTTTTTTATATGCTCGTGAATAGTTACGCATAATGTTGAAGTACGGTAAATAAATAAATAAATGAATATAATATTGAACAGAAACCGGTGGAGACAAATAATCCACTCTAAATGCGGTACATCCAACGATGACTACGATCCTCAGTCACGAGGGGCCGACTGCAGAGAGAGAGAGAGTAGAGAGAGGGAGAGAGAGAGAGAAGCAAGGTACAATTCAGTCTCACATTGAAACGTGTAGTTACATAAAAAAAAGTTCTATTTGACCGGGTATATTTGTCGTCCGGACAAACATAACCATATCTCGCTGTCGGATACTTTAATATAATGATAGTGCGGTTACCATCACTATTGTAGTCAATGTATCTTGTCAGGCGAATGTAATAGAGGTTCGATTACTGTTGCTAACTATTTTACGAAAGCAACATGGTTTGATGGTTGCATAAATGTCTGATTTGTAATATCCAGGATAGCCATATTTGTGTCAGGACAATGATTGTTTTTCACACTACTACTTCCATACATACACATTTAAAGTCACGTCTTTTTTCCAGAAAGAGTAGGCAGAGGTGCAACCAGGACATCCACGTTTCGTCTTGTATTTTCCGTCCCACGATGTGATAGGGGACGAGCATAGGCTCTAAGTGTATATGGTGATAGCGCAATATCGGGCACAAATTCCTGACTCCAGGCTGCTAATGTATAGAAAAATCCAATGTCACTTTGCCCGACCCGTGATTCGATCCCGAGACCTCAGGTTTGCAATCATACCGTAGTATAACTGCGCCACCAAGGCAGTCTACTACTTCCACCTACTTTTTATTTCTCCTCATACTTACAATATGGGTGAAGTTATCAGTTCATTGAGTCACTGGCGGTATGTTATTACGCGCCAATGGCTCAGTACTGTGGAGCCAAGGACAAGGGAAACCTAACACTACGCCGGTACGGTTTCTTGTGATCTTAAAAGCGAATGTATCATCTGACCGTCTTCATTCACATTAATTGTATATGGTATTAAAGATGAGTAGAAGATATTTAAAATATTTGCATATTATTCTTTTTAGACTATCGTAGCTGATAGTAGAAATTGATCAGTTATAAGAATTGAGAGGCTTATTGTCATAATATTAAAAGATTTAGGTATGAATGGTCGAGTCAAATAAGACTTATTGCTCTGTCTGTGTATTTATAAAGATCCCTTAAGTTTTTATAACGTATTTAAGTTATAAGAATCGTATAAAGAATCATCACATGCCTGATGTCGTATTCCTAGTCCCCTAACATGCAAATCTCCCATATTTTCTAACCTCCTCTAATACAAGAAACCACCCGTAATTTTTCTGGATTTAATGAGTGCCAGTGGTTATTTTCCGTACAGATAATTTATTGCCCCTTTATCGCTATATCGAAACTAAATAATATGATGAACAAGCTAAAAAAAATATGTCGTATGAACACGGAAGACTCACATAACATTTACATCGTCAATTAGTTCGTAAATTAATTCTTTATTTAAACAGTAGCACAATTCAGTCGCCGAACTAAAAGTCACCGAGACTTCCAGTTTAAATTCCCGAAGTGGTCAATCTAGTATCAGTTTGAGCTGATCTAATCTAGCTTAAACATTGTTGTTAGACGACAATTCCTAATGACATTTAATACGCCAACAAAGAGACGGTGCTGTTCAAGCGAAATGGACATTCCTAGTGGTGACAAGAAGGCTTGTAAATTAAAGACTATGTAGGCTGAATATTTATTGTCGCTCGTAGGTGGTAGAAACCTTTCGACCATCAACTTCGATAAGCGTTTGGGTTTTATTATGTCTCTATACGGTTGGATGAACTTACGCTGGTTTGATTTGAGGACATAGAAAGCTGATATTTCGAAGTTACGTAGATATTCATACTTTATTTACTTTATTGTTTTTCATAGGAATTTTTAAAGTATATGAAATCTACCTATCCCAATTTGATGGCGTAGTGGATTAAAGAGTAGTGCCTACCAATTGTAGAGGAGGCCTATACTTAGCAGTTACTACTTAGCACTGCACTTACATTGCAATTTGTCCTTCCACTACAAAAAATACCCTCAGCTACTTAAAACATTTCTCAAAACTAAGTGAAGTTTCGCGAACCGATCGTGATTGCCACGAGTAACAAGTTCACAGTATCCCCGTGTAACCGGCGCGCCCTTTGTTCTCGTCTCGGATGCCTCCAATTATCTCACAAAAACCCGGCTCGAGGTGTGATGGACGCACGCATGGCCGCCTCCCGCGCCGTCGCATTGGAAGCACGCCATCTGCCGGATATCGGTGTCACCTTCGGTTTGGCAAGGTCGTCGCGACTAAGCATATGTTTAGTGACATGTCTTTTTTGGCGGTGTCGCAAGGTGTCAAGGCTTCAATATTTGATGTAACAATGTACTGCGTGGGAGGGTTACATTGCTTAAAATAGTTATAGCTTTGGTTCCCTTAGATCATCTTTAATATCTTCCTTTTATTACCATAACCAATTCAACTAAATCCTCGCTGGTTTAGATTCTTGTTAGTGTCAGAAGCTTTGATTCATGAATAAATTTTTTTTGAGTGAATGATTTTTGGTCTCCGGTTATCGAGGGAGAGTCGGAAGGGTATTTGCATTTAGCCAGTAAGACTCAAAACTAAAATGCCTTAGAAATAATTGCACAAAGAAAATGTTCCCATCGCGTTGTTAACTGGCACGTTAAATTCCACATGGGCTTCGTGTAAAAATGAATCGCATTCGAGCTTCGAGCGTCGCAAAAAGCCGCGACCAGTATCGGCCGGCGGTATGTTTCGGGAAACCACATTTGCGCCAATTTGTCGGCCACGCTGTCGTTTCGCCACTTGTCTGTTAAATTAATGATTTTTTACTCCCACTTCTGGTGGGCGGGATTGGGTTCCGTATCTAAAGAGAATTTTTGTTCTAATTGAGCAACGAACCATTGAGCTAATGAGTATGAGTATGAGGGCTCTATCGAGCAATATTTGCCATTTAAGTTACTGGTAACTTGATGAAGACAAAAAATAACAATAAAATTCTATTGGGTATTTGTATTTCAGACATAATAATGGTATTTTTAGTATAAATTCGAGAAAGAAACAATATTTATGGGAAGTAGTCACCCGCTCGGGACATCTTTAAATAAGAGAATCCTAAATGAATAGTAGATTTTTAAGAATCGAATAAGTAGAAGAGACGAAATGGCGAAATTTTTACGTGGTAGGGCTGAGCTGTTGTCATTCATGATTCAGCATGAATGGGCAGGCTCGTAAGGGGTAGTACCACTGTCTCACAGGAGATCGACGTGAGGCGACAGCTGTTCTGTCGCGTTTCGTTCTGTGAGTGAGATTGCAAGATGTCCTTCCGATTTAATTCCAGGATGATGGGTGGCAGTGATCGCTTACCATCAGGTGACCTGTATGCTCGATTGCCGGTACCAATGCAATAAATAATTGAACCTCTATACTCAACGTAATTCTAAGCCAAAATGGACGTTTTCGATTGAACCAGCCTTTTAATTCTCCAACTACTATAGGTACAGCAGGTACAATGGGAATTTATTTAGGAACCCTAAAACCTTTATGAGCCTCAGTTATTCTTTACGTAATCTTCGAACATAAATTGGGTGTGTTTTTTGTTGACAAACAGGTGAATGTAAATTGCGACATCTGATTTCCTGTTGTGCTTACAGTAATTCGTTTGCGTCGGAATGCGTGAGTCAGTGAAAGGTGTTAATACGCGGTAATTGTGAGCTTTGGTATGTTAATAATATTATTGTAGAAGTTTTAAACTTGCCTTTTGGGTACATGGATTGAAGATTGTCTGAATATCTTTGCAGAGTGTGATGGATGAGACAATCCAAGGTTTTTGTTCAGTGCAGAGTTATTGGAGTGGAATAGGTCCAATATGTGTGCTGTGGGATAATGATAAAGATATAATAAAGTATCGGTGAGACAATCGGTTTAGCCGGTTGTGAAAGAAGAGGCCCCGGGTCGGATCCTCGCGATCATGAAGAAGTCTGTTTAAACCTCAAAAATATTTTTCTAGTTCGGGTGTTGTGCGACCATGAGGTCTCTCGCGGTGATAACATGACATGTAACTTAATGTGCGGTTTGGAGTCCAGGCTCTGGACTATGATGTGTATTTATAATTAATTCATTAAAGATGGTTTTCATGTCATAGGTACGTAAAACACATTCTGATTCGTATCCCACATTGCAGTTTTTATTTATAAATATATATATGTGACTGTTGACTGAGTGTAAGGCTCTGTGTAATTGTTAACTTTACATTTACCTAAATATTGAAGTAAATTATAGCTGTAGACCATAGTGTCAATAACATTAATTGAAACTTGTGGTATTTGTATTGTCTATGTTAGAATTTTACTTATCAAGTTTTCTTTTTCATTGTTGTCTTCCTTTTCCGTTACTATGTCTGTGTCATGTTGTTATAGTATTGCAAATTATGTGATCCGTTTTAACCACAAGTTGTACTAAGGTATCATTGTAAAGCTGAGGTCCCGGGTTAGAATCCCGGCTCGGGCAAAGTTATATTGGATTTTTCTATTTATTATCAGTTTGGAGTCAGGAATTTGTGGCCGATATGGCGATAGGCATGCCCCCTATCACATCGTGGGACGGAAAATACAAGGCGAAATATGGGTGTCATGGTAGCACTTCTGCCTACCTATTCCTAGTCGAACTTAAACATTCTGCTCGAACTTTCAAAAGGTTACTAATATCACGCAGAAAATGACACGGTAAATTACTGTGTGTTTTACAAGACCTTTAACGATAGTAGAGTGATGTCTCAAGGTACATATTATGTATAAAGTAAATGTTAATGTTTGTAATTTAGACATTGACTGCACAAAATTATAAAGTGAATAATAACTTTTTAAACACTTTTAAATGAGTTTTACGACCTGAAAATGAACGATCTAAAACGAAGTGCTCTTTATCAGCTAGACTTAAAAAGATAAGCAATTTAAGAACATCCGACGGAACTAGCATGAAGGGAAAAATAAAAAGGAAAATTAAATCTAAGAATAATATGATTTTCGCGGAATGTAAATTTAAATAACTAGATAACGAAGCTAAAGTGTCATGCTTACATACCTCTTCTCCAATTTTGGTTGCCAGGGTCGACAGCATTTTTTGCGAATGGAACCAAACTCTTAGGTTTAGCAAATCTCCCATTGAAACCTGCAACAAAATTAATTAGAAAGAAAACATATTAGGAGCAATTCCTATTACGAGTACTAATGGCAATGTCAAGACAACTTATTAATCACGTTGACACTCAACAACTAAATAAAAATAATTCATTAATTATAGGGTAAAATACTTATTAGCTACAAATATTTCAAATGATGAAATCAATATGCTTATATTAATTGGCTTTTGGAGTGAAAATATTTTCACGTATTTGCTATTTGATACCACTGGATACAATGATATCATTGTACGAGAATAATAATGTATTAATCTACATAAAAAATAATAAACAAATATGTACATTTCAAAATTCATTTCGTTTCCTATTCATGCTAGAGTACAACAGTGGTATTCATCAAAAATCGATTACTTACAACAAATTGCAGTTTAACAACCGGCCGAGCGGTCGGTACGGTAAGCAACATCTCCGGTACACATTACATATCCGTTTCTTTTGTGTTGACGACTGTACACGATTTTTAGACGGTATTTCGTGCGCTTGGTGAGCTACTTTAAAGCCACATTAAATTACAATGTGACTAGATTGGAAGTGTTAGTTAAAACTCTGATGAGTCTACGCTATGGTTTCTTAGATTTACGCGAATGTTACATATTGAAATAAAACTAATTTGGTCCGCGCCGTGACCACGAAAGCTGCTAAGTAATCGCATCGTGTGGAAGTTAAATAATGTAAAAATTAAACCAAATCAGTGATAAAATCCGTAAGAAATTAGATTTATTTCAATGAGTCTATGCTAGGTTTTCAAACTAAAATCGAGTTCGTGCCCTCCCTTGTAATGATGACAATCATAAATAAAGACCCTAAGTATGTGATACAGGACAACTTCAACTAATGCTTTAATCGCAGTACAATATGCGCTCACTTCATAATATAGTAGCAGCGAGAAACAAACCTAAAAATAAGTACGAAATTTACCGAAACATCATAACTCACAGTATTAATAATACTAGCCCAGCTGACAATAAATAACATTTAGTTTTAATTCGCAATCCACATCACCATATGGAGCGCGGAGTTGTGTGGCCTCACGCAAAACATGCCACATGCCACGTCGCTTTTTACCATCACTATTCCAAACCAATTAATCGATATCTCGTTAATTAAAAGGATCGATTTCATTAAATCGAAATGTCAACGGTGACCAATGTAATGTATAATTAGCGACATACTTGTTTCTAGAGACAATTAGCGATTTCGTATGTCCATCTCGCAAATGATGAAAAAAAATGGAATTCATGTTGTGGGAACTGGCTTGTTAAACCACTGTTTTTATTTTTTTGTGTTTTCTTGGACACCTGTGGGTTGTGTCTGGTGATCGCATTTCGGTGTATATCGACAAGTCACTGTTATAGTATCGTCTCTAATCGATATTTACAAAAAGAATACACATTACCAAGGATAATATGTTTCGACAGCCTCCGTGGCGCAGTTGGTTGGACGCCGCCTGTGAAACGAGAGGCCGCGGGTTCGATCCCCGCACCGAGACAAATGTTTGTGTGAACCACAAATATTTGTTTCGGGTCTGGGTGTTTGTGAGGCCGAAAAGTCTCTCGTAGTTTCTGATACCCACAACACAAGACTCGATCTTAGTGTGGGGTCAGGACTATGTATGTGACTGTTGGGTGTATTTATTTATTTATGTGTTATGAAATGAGTCACAATACTCGTAAACTTTTATTTACAATAAGTCTAAAACATACATGTCCATTACACGCAGTTTGATTAAAATCTAAATTATACATAAAGGTATCTTGGTCATTATAACATTTCACAACCTGACTGTAATATGAAGGTATAAAGCATAATAGTATTCTCATGAATACATAAACTCACGCCTTTTTCCCAGAAGGGATAGGCAGAGGTGTTACCAGGACACCCACATTTCGCCTTGTATATTCCGTCCCACGATGTGATTGTGGGCGAGCCTATCGCCATATCGGGCACAAATTCCTGACTCCGGGCTGATAATGAATAGAAAAAATCCAATGCCACTTTTGTCCGTCCGGGGATTCGAACCTGAAACCTTATAATACATCGCTAGGATATTTATGACCAGTTCTCGCCTCTAAGTTAGCTTATACAATCGCACTGGAGGGTAACCTTTATTCCTTCCTACTTCTTCTTGCCAATGGCTTTTCTACCTATTTTTAACAATATGAAATCATCTGAAAATCGGAATGACAGCCTCCGTGGCGCAGTTGGTTAGACGCCGCCTGTGAAACGAAAAGGCCGCGGGTTCGATCCTCGCACGGAAAAAATATTTGTGTGATCTACAGGTAGGTATTTGTTTCGGGTCTGGGTGTTTGTGCGACCGAAAAGTCTCTCTTAGCTTCAGATACCCACGACACAAGACTCGATCTTAGTGTGGGGTCAGGACTATGTATGTGGCTGTTGGGTGTATTTATTTATTTTATTTATTTATCTTTACATTTTCTCTGTCTATGTAATACTTATATGTATGTAAAGGCGTCACGTAATGATGATGGGTGTACCGCGCGGGTGTAACGTTATGAGCGAGGTCGATGTAGCAACAACAGGCGCCGCAGCATCGCTCTTAATTATGCCACCGACCCGCGTTAATTGTTAGGATTATCGCACACCGAGATATACGGATCAACTGCTTATATACAGCTATATGGTTCAAATCCCAGGGCACACCTCTGACTTTTCGGAGTTATGTGTGTATTGATAGTCAATCACCACGCACTTTAACGGTGAAGGAAAACATCGTGAGGAAACCTGCATACCGTAGCGATTTTAAAGAATTTTCTACGGTATGTAAGTCCGCCAACCCGCACTAGGCCAGCGTGGTGGACTATATGGCCTAACCACTCTCAATCGATTCCCTCGATTGTAGAGCAGACCCGTGCCCTGCAGTGAGACGTATATGCCATATGGGCTGATATAGATATAGATAGATACAGCTATAGAGGAAAACAATATTTTTTGTTATAACATCATTAAACATTGGGGTAATTAGTTAAAATTTCAGGACAGCTTCGACATTTATTTCAACTCTACAACACACCTAAAATCATTTCTGAAGTCTACATAATATAAGTATTAATATAGCATAAATTTTACAATCATGGATCAAACCTAAACTGGTTCACATATACCCTTCGGACATAAGTTTTGGGTCTAGTACCTAAATAATAAATCGTTTCAAGTTACCGGATATACATAGACTGATCTTAATAAATATACCGGGTATATCAAGACTGCGACCGAAAACGAAGCCAAGTGGTAGTTTTAGTGGTTACAGACACGGTGCAAATAAAAATTTCACCAAGACAGCGACAGATATTTTTTTAGAATTTTTTAAATATCGTCTTGTTTGTGTGGTAAATACCTAGTTTTTGCGAATATAATAATTTAAACCCTTACGTACCATTTAGTGTTTAAAAATAAAGAGGTCTACATCATTATTTTAGGAAAACTATGTATTTATCACCCAAATACGACGATAAGAAAAAAATACAAAATAAAAATTGTCGATTTCTTTTGCGAAATTTTTACTTGCATTGTGTCTGAAGTCACTAATACTACCACCTGGCTTCGTTTTCGGTCGCAGTCTTGATATACCCTGTATAAATACACCCAACAGTCATATACATAGCCTGACACCACATTAAGATCAATTAGGTCTTGTGTCGTAGGTATCAGAAACTACGAGTGACTTTTCGGTCTCACAAACACCCAGACCCGAGACGAATATTTGTGGGCCTCACAAACATTTATCTCGCGGCGGGGATCGAACTCGCAGCCTCTCGTTTCACAGCAGTCTAACCAACTGCGCCACGGAGGCTATCTTGGATTACAACATCCTTATTATGTCACTACGGAACATAAATTAACAAATATTTGCAACATAAACCATGTTTATCCTACTCAACTGAGATCTATTACAGCACTCGCTTTATGGAACAGCCTTGTGAATGAAAATAAAACGCCGGCCACTTATTAACAGCATGCTAATTACTAGCACATCGTTTGTTCGGGCCAAACGCGATGTTCGTAGAATTCTTGCTGCTGTGTCTACTGTCTGTTGTCATATTTGTGGTCCATTGTTGAGTATGAGCCTTCCACTTTAAGAGGTTTCAGTCCAACATGCTCTATGCTAGTAGTCTGATTGGGTTATATTAAGTTTGTAAAGTTTTGTGTCATAATATTCAAAGTAACTGGGTTTCTAAGTCGGGGATAGGTCTCATATTCTACACTCTACGACGATAGCCTCAAGATTAGTAGACTTAACATACGTTGGTAACTATTGTAGAATTCTCAGTTATAACATTTTTCTTAGGATGTTTTTCTCCACCATAACCATAACAATACATATCTTCTAAAAGATTTGAACCGCTAACCTCCTGTTTCGCAGTCCTTACTCAACTGGACGACGACGGAACATAACTCATTAATAGATTTATTGTACAATATCGTTCACCTTGGTTGTAATTTATGCGATCTCGTCTGCCAACATCCCGACGTCTCTCGACAACTGATCGAGCGGCGCACTGATTGCTTTATTGACATACTTTTCATTACTCGGTTCTATATTAAATCATTACACGCGTGCTGTCGTGTTTAATTATGTTACAATGTTCGGACGGTCTTTTGTTTTTAAATTAGTCTTATGACAGTCAATTGTTTAAATCTCGTGGGAGATGCAAGGAATGATAATTAATTTGCGACTTCGAAATAGAGTACAGTATTTTCAATATTTTAGGCTTGGCGATTTATATTTAGTTAATTGTAGCTTTTCTTATTGTCCGCCCTTAGATGAAAATGAAATTTAAACGGAATAAAATGACAAGTAATTACTTGTGTAATCATTATATCATATGAACGGAAATTTCACCACCGCTTTCAAAACAAATTATATTGAAAAGATGACCCAATTTCAAAATTCACGGAAAGAATTATCCCATCCGAGAATCGAAGAACTTCATAGCTCATAAACTCCGTACAAATAGCCACACATAACAATCGAAATAAGTAAATTGTGCCCAAAGTACACCGCATAAAAATGATTCACGTTGATTCTCACATTTTTCACGGAACTATCACTTAACGTGGCCAATTTGTCTGTCACCAAATAACTTAAATGGATTTGGAGCTGGGGTCAAGTGGGGCTGGCCATTACGTCGATTAGGCTTGGCCCAAGACGGGTCAAACTTTATTATACGGGCCAGAATTGGCCTTAACTGCACGAGAGCCCGCATCATTAAAAAATCATCAGACTTCACGATTTGTCTTTTATGACTTCTTTAGTTTTATGCCTCTGGATAGTCATTCAATCAATGTTTCATTATTGTTTTATGTGTTATTTCAATTGTCTACTGTTTGATTTTGATACGGTTTTTTATAGCGATGGAGTGAGTACAATGTACCATCGCGTTTGAGGATGATTTCTTGCCATTGGAAATTTTTTTCAGCCTTCTTGAGATTTGGATAGATTCGACCAAAATCCGACCTAATTGTGTGAGTTACTATAGTTCGTTTTCCATCATCGTGTATGGTCGATATACGGGTAAATACGAATATCCTGCCGCAGAAAAAATATGTAGCACTATTATTTATTATAATTCTTATTAAAATCTAGACATTTTTTATACAGCTAAAAGCTGTCAGGAGCCTAAGACAATATAGTAGTTACTTGAAAATAGTTAAAATACAAATACATACATACATAAACTCACGCCTTTATCCCCGAAGGGGTAGGCAGAGGCGCCACCAGGACACCCACATTTCGCCTTGTATGTCCGTCCCATGATGTGATAAGGGGCGAGCCTATCGCCATATCGGGCACAAATTCCTGACTCCGGACTGATAATGAATAGAGAAATCCAATATCACTTTGCCCGACACGGGACTCAAACCCGAGGCCACAGCTTTGTAACCGTACCGTAATACAACTACGCCACCGAGACAGTCGAGACAGGCATATTACAAATACAGTAAAACCAATAATCTGTTTCCGTCGATACACAAGTTGAATGAAGAACCGAATATACCCTAGGTATCCGTACATATAACAAAGCTTGTCCGCTCTAATTTGTCGGGTTCGTCAACACGCTAATGGATTAGTTCAATTCATTCCTTGGGGTTAACGCACTATGGATTTTCAACTGCAACGTACGTCAAATATTTGGACAGCTATTAAAACGCTAGGTCGCAATTCCTTAAGGGTGCTTTAAATAGATTTCTAAGTTTTAATACTGCTGCCTGCCTCGGTGGCGCAGTTGTTTATCGGTATGATTGCAAAGCTGAGGTCTCGGGTTCGAAAAAAGTGATATTGAATTTTTCTATTCATAATTAATAATTATTATTCAACCTAAAACATGGCACTTGTATGGCAAATTGTAAAGGATTTTCGATATTAAAAGCGATTTAAAATTAATTTAAATGTGAAACTCGCCAACTCGCACTAGCATTGTGGATGGGATTATAGCTTAAGTAACCCCAAGTAACATTCTACATAGAGGAGCCCCGTGCCGTGAAGGACTTAAGGACTGAGTAATTATGATTATTAATTTAATCTACAAATTAATATTTTTTAACACCGCAAAAATATAAATAAAAAACATGAGTTTTAATTTGTATTAGTCTATTTTTCATGTTCGTTCCGGGAAGTCCACGAACTTGGATCATAACAAGTGCGTCTGTCGCAACGCAACTGTTGATTTAGATTAAAACAATTACCATCGCCGGGTGTTGATAAGCCGTGCGCTCAATTGAGATTGATTGAACCTATTTTTGATGCGAACATTAATTCTGCTATTTTCAGTTACCGTTCAATTGGTTTAATTGTTACTGTTGTCGGCGTGCGGATGACGAAAATGTTCAGCTGGATATAACTCGGTTTTACTGACGCGATGGGTTATATCAAGATAGTTTGGCTGTAAAATATATAAATAATAAATACACCCAACAGTCACATACATAGTCCTGACCCCACATTAAGATCAATTAAGTCTTGTGTCGTGGGTGTCAAACTTCGAGAGACTTTTCGATCTCACAAATACCCAGACCCGAGACAAATATCTCTGGGCCTCATAAACATTTGTCTCGGTGCGGGGATCGAAACCGCGGCCTCCCGTTTCACAGCCGGCGTCTAACCAACTGCGCCACGGAGGTTGTCAAAGTAGCTTACTAATCTACTTTTTTTTTCTTTTCAGTCTCATGAAGCCCAGTTCTTAACATAATCCTCCTCCCAGGATCTCCACAGCTAATCTACTTATTTAAGGAGAATTCTCAGGAACCTTTTTTTTCTTTGTAGGTTTTAAAATTATTGAACATCAGTTATAAAAGTGAGTTTTTCGTAACATTATGTATTATATTAAATTAAATTATAATTTGAATTATATTTAATTTCCGACGTCTCGTTGATATGGCAGCGTAAGTGCTGTGAAATCTTATATTTAATTTTCAGGACAAGCCATCCGTCTTATTTGAATTTTGGGTTTGGGATAGAAATAACCTTCGCATTATATGAGCGCAAGGTAGGGTCTCTGTCTGCCTCTTTGAGACTACGCGTGTGCTTATAAATAAGATAAAATAATTTACAAAAAAAAATACTATATCTAATTACATGTCACAAAACCGTTTCTTCAACTGGAACTTACAACTTTTCAAAACGGTTCCACATAGAGAGTGTATTCCCAGAACGTTTTACAGAGAACGTTTCCCGCGTAATTTTTTGCCATTACAGCAAAGTTTAAGTTTATTTATTCTTGCTCTACAATGTTGCTATACGTGTTCCCAACTACCATAATCTTAGCAGCGATTAGTTCAAAGGATAGCTCCTTTATTTTTATGTGTCGACGCATGAGCAGTTGGAATTATGGCTGGGCATTTGTCAGTATTCCAGACTGAATTAAGGTTGAGTTTCGTGGATGCGGATAATTGTCTGTTAGATTTAATGGAAAATATGCGTCTAATGGGGTACGGTGATGGAAATATAAAGTTTCAAAATGCAACACGGTAGCTAAAAGTCTATTGAAATACTTTAATCGTAAATCATTCATTTATTTAAATCTTTATTGTACACAGAAAAATAACATACAGAAACAGAAAAAATAAAATAATGTACAAATGGCGGTCTTATCGCATAAAGCAATGTCTTACAGACAATCATATGTGACATCAAAGTTAATTACTTAAAAGTTAATTTGTAGTGACAAAACATAGCCAATGGCTAAACATAATGTAATATTTAAAAAAAATATGGGAAAGTAGGTCTCTATTTTTCAGTCAAAACATTTTGTTTTTATTTCGTAATGACACCAAGAATTGGATACTTAAAAGACATTTTTATGCATTCATAGCTCATTTAAATCGGCCGCAACAAAACCGAACTTACATTAAATAACAATGTTGCTAATTCGTCTCGTACTCAGTTTAATAATGTCTGTAATTAATTTAATTTCAAAATGCAAGTGTTGTGCTGACAGATATTGAAGGCCTGTTGGACAGACGTTTTCCTTTTATGCAATGGTATCAATTTATAAAAGACATTTGAATTACGTTTTAAATGTGGTAATAATTACCGGGTTTGTGTCCGAGATTTGAAGGATCGGTTCCAGGAATGCCGATTGCCCTGAGCCGGTAAAGTGGATTATTTATAATATTATACATATGTCTTAAAATATTGCAGGAATGCGTCGAAATATAACCTGGGTTGCTATGCTCTAACATTGGCTTGAGGTAAAGAATTGGACAGCTCATAAGATGTCGGTCAAAGCCATTTTTGAGCTATATAGGTATTATTGTAAATCATAATATTATATTCTACATTAAAAATATATTTTTAAAGCTTTGGTGTACTTAAGTTTACGTAAATAAAAAATATGATGGATTAGTATTTATTTATTCAGTTTAATTGGCAAAACAGGTAACGGATCAGATAAAATATACAACGAATTGACTGTAAAAAGTTGCTCCTTTTTCTGACTATAAATTATTGAAAGTAGCAGTTGGCAATTATTAACACTAACTCTTGATATAGATGACTGAACTGATCCTTAACGGTTTCTTTATAGTAAGGAGCATAATTACTTTTTTCCACGCCTGCTATTTGCTATATATAGCATATATATTATATATAAAACATGTACACACACATCAAAACCTATCATGCCAAATAATAGGACGTAGAAAGAGCTATGCAATAGATAATCATAATTACTTGCAAGGAATATCTAACTATATGTCGATAGCATACGTTTCAAAATCGTGTATAGGGTATAAAATAGCTAGAATTTAATACATTTGCTGATACTTAACAAAGTTGCAATTAATTTAGCACGCGCGATGCGTAGTCACCGTATGAATCTAGTGCCAGATCGTGCAATGACAATGATTGTGAGGAAAATACCGTTGTTTTGTATACTTGTTAAACGGGTATTACGTCTTTTTTATATGAAATCCTGTTGTGACTTGAAGAGGTATATTTTAACGTTATAAAGGCTTAAGAGATAAAACTATTTTTACGGAATTTATCGCGATTTGGTTTAATTTTTACATTTTTTAAACTTCCCGACGTTTCGATTGCTTTACAGCTTCCGTGGTCACGGGGCGGCCTGACTGTAAAAATTAAACCAAATCGCGATAAATTCCGTAAAAAATAGTTTTATTTCAATGTGTAACATTCGCGTAAATCTGTGAAACCATTAAGGCTTAAGAGAGCCTAACCAGCCTAATCTTGAGTATTAACACATTGAAAACAATCATATTTTTGGTAGTGATTGCAGTGATAAAAAGTTTAAGTGACCGTATTAGGATAATTTATTATTATTTGAATTATTAATTAGAGGGGAATGAAAGGAAACGTGGTACTTGTTGAGTTGTGGAAACCGAAAGAAAATATATTTTTAAAATAAAAGACAATTAACTACACAAACATAGACAATATCTAAGTTAGCCTACGTGTAGATATTTAGAACAAATTACAACATAATCAAATGAGATTAAGTCTAATGTTTTGATTCTATATTAATAATCTATTAATTTGCTCATTTGTTCTTGATTAATTTAAGATATATCAAGTCAGGATATATCACATATAAAGATTACTTCTAAACTTTTATATAAGTTTATGTGTGTATTTTTCACCTCAAGACATATCCAGATCCTTATGCTAAATGTGCTAAGTTTGACTCTTGGTTCATCAGGGTGATCCAATGTTATTTGGTATCGGATAAAATTTTACTGGCCTTTTTGAAAGTATAAAAATATATTTAACGTAAATACATACCATACATACATTAACTCACGCTTTTATCCCAGAAGGGGTAGGCAGTGGCGCCACCAGGACATCCACATTTCACCTTGTATGTTCCGTCCCATGATGCGATAGGGGGCGAGCCTATCGCCATATTGGGCACCAATTTCTGATTCCGGGCTGATAATAAAAATAATAATAAATAAATAAATACACCCAACAGTCACATACATAGAAAAACCCAATATCACTTTGCCCGACCCGGGATTCGAACCCGAGACCTCAGCTTTGTAGTCGTACCATAGTACAACTACGCCACCGAGGTAGTCAAAGTAAATAAAAGAGAATATATGCGCTTGCTATATTTTGCATAATACAATCCAACATTAACGTAAATCGTTAAGTTATATTAAAAGCAGAAGACTAATCTCACATGAGCATGTGGTGGCGAATCGTGACGGTATTTTTGTTCTGTAAAAACTATGGGCACCTTTCAAGCCGTCGTAATCGAGTGATAAACTGGCATTTTCAATTGTTTTTTGCCAAGTGTAATTGCCACGTAATAATGTAGCCATCGAAACTACAATTTGCAACAAAGTAACATGCTACGCCCAGAAAATCAAATGAGTGTCGAGTGCTATTTGAAACTTAACTTTAAGTGTGAGAGCATAAAGCTTCAATTCGCGTGTAAGTGGATGATGTTTTTGGAATGCTGCTCCAAAAATATACTTAACCTTTATGAAAATAAAACACCACGTGCTCATGCCTTTGAAGATTTAAGACGTTTTGGGTCTGAGAAAAAAAACTAAATCAAACTTCGCACTTGATCAGATCTTTATCGAGTGTTTGTTATCTTGGCATGGACGTGTAGAGGGTATAATCGCTAATGGCTTTAATTAAGTGCTGAAAGTCGATGATTTTTATCACGAAGGTGATTGCATTAAAATGTTGCAGCAATGCCTAATGATTACAAATTTATGTTTTTTTTTATTGCGATGAATGGCGAGAGGAACATGCCATTCGCCTGATGACGACCGCTCATGGACAAAATCAAACAACACATAAATAACAAAGCAATGCTTGCCATTCAACTGTGCCACCCTGAGACATAAGATGTAAAGTCTCATTATATCCAGTAGTAACTGGCTACAATGTCCTTCAAACCGGAACACAACAGTGCATTTACTGCTGTTTGGCGGGACAAATAGACATTTCGGAACCTACCCAGGCGTCCTCTCACATATGAGAGACCTACCACCAAGGTGTCGAAATGAATTAGTCTGCAGTTGAGAATACTTATTCGTTTAAAGTTACGTGCAGTGACATCATTAAAATGGCTGTGTAAATTAAATATGTATGATTTAATTATCTCATAAGAAATAATTCTGTTCTGTCTGTTTTCTGTATCAGTCCATATAAGTCCCACTGCTGGGCACGGGCCTACTCTACAATCGAGAGAATCGATTGAGAGTGGTTGAAGAAATAAGAAATTGTAAGAAATCATTGCATTGTCATTTTTGTTATAATAGTCTCCCCATAGCTGCTGTTAACAGTGGCTTGAATTAAACGACTGAACCGAATTTTGACACAGGTACAGAAAATTAAAAAAGCTAGTTTTGTAAGTAAATTCGCGGGTAACCCGGATCATGGATTCTCAAAGGAGGGTAATGAATACCATCTTATGAATATGCGGCGGTGATCACTTAAGTAAGGCGATATGCTTGTACTTCGTCGGGCCTCTGGTTTAATATACGTTTTACACCAATGGCATGTTTTGTAGACTGCCTCGGTGGCGTAGTTGTAATACGGTACGACTACAAAGCTGAGGTCTCGGGTTCGAATCCTGGGTCGGGCAAAGTGATGTTGGGTTTTTCTATGTATGTGACTGTTGGGTGTATTTATTTATTTTTTATTATTTTTATTATCAGCCCGGAATAAGAAATTGGTGCCCGATATGGCGATAGGCTCGCCCCCTATCACATCATGGGACATACAAGTCGAAATGTGGGTGTCCTGGTGGCGCCTCTGCCTACCCCTTCTGGGATAAAGGCGTGAGTTTATGTATGTGTGAATGTATGTTTACGGAACTTATGTGCAAAATATTTTGTTACATGTACATAAATAAGCACACGCCTTTAGGGGTAAAGGGGTAGGCTAAGGCGCCGCCAGGACACCCACATTTCGCCTTGTATGTCCCATGATGTGATAGGGGGCGAGCCTATCACCATATCGGGCACAAATTCCTTATACCGGGCTGATAATGAATAGGAAAAATCATATATTACTGCCTGACCCCGGATTCGAAGTCGAGACCTCAGCTTTGTAATCGTACCGTATTAAAACTACGCCACTGAGGCAGTCGCAGGCAGATTTATTAATTTTTCCATAATATTTGTAAGTTATGTAGCAAAAGAGTCATTTAGTTATCGTTAGTCGGCAAATTTTTCAAGATAAATTATTCGCACAAAGAAGATTTTGGGTTCTTCCGCCTTTATAAGGAAATTATTTCAAAGGTTTAAAAAACATCCTAAATCCCTGCTACATGTAATGTATGTTTTTTGGACTTTGTAAGAAATTAGAACAGATAATTATATTGTTCATATAAACGTTGTGGATCATCGTCCGTTTACGTACCGTCAGCATATAATGAGTAAAATGAGATGTCTAAGTATATTTTATTTCCGATATCGTTGTAGTGATATTAAAAAAAACATATGGTTTCTGACATCCAAATTACGAGACTCATATAAGTGTGGCGTCAGGTGTATGTTTCACTCGTAAGCGTATTTATTTAAGAAAGTTTAAAATAATTAAGCTTATGCCTGGTGATACAGGGCGTTTCCAGTCGATCGCTGCGGAATTATTTTAAGTTATGATGGTAAATGATGAAAATATACAATTATTTTTTGTACTTTTCTAAATTTATCAGTGGATTCTCCATGCCTTATGACAGTGATTAGCAAAATAGACAGTATTTTAAGGTTTAAAAACCTAGTTTTATTTAAATATCTGCTCTGCTGACGGTGGCGTCCATAATTTTCCTGTCATAGTAACGAGAGATGTATAGCGTATGCGTCAACTTTTAACCCATTGTCGGATTGATTGCTCTCAAATAGACGCGGCCTATTATACCAATTACGTAACTATGAGTTATTGCAACCGGTGCTGCGGATTGACGGGTTGAAAGTTTTTATATTTATTTCAAATTATCGACTGGAAAGTTTAGGGTTATAATATGGTGATTTTTATTGGATTTAAAGAAACGGTTCGTTGAAAAATGAATGTGTTTATTTTTAAATATTTTCAGTTATACAATAAACGTTGATGGTTGTGATTCTTTGTAATTCTATACCTTTAAGTGTGTACCTACTGGTAGAAAGAACATTTGTTTAATTTCTTAGGTTTATGAAACAGAGTGCGACCAATGAGGAGAGTACAGTATTTATAAAAATCCATATTTTTATATCAGCCTATATACGTCCCACTATAAAGCACAGGCCTCTTCTAAGATCCAGTGCACAATTGAGAGGAGTTAGGCCATATAGTCCCCTGCACAGGCCTGGTGCTCGTTGGAAAATAAAAATATGTTCATGACATACTTTTATTTGTAGCACTACAAGGTAAAGTTCCAAGCTTAGCTAGCATAGCATGGTTAAAAGCTCATGAATCTTGTTAGGTACGGTCATTAATATTTAAAATTAACTGTGAAACCACAATAAAAACTTGCTTATACTTACAATTCAGATGTAATTCGAGTAAAGGTTAAGAAGCCTTCAATCCACTTGAGTATTCGTAAAATTGCTCGATGGACTTCCCTGACCCGAAGTAAAAAGTGATTGTAACATCTTAAAAGCAAATCATTTGATATGAAATTTTTAAATGTAAAAATTGGTTTCATAGCTAGTGGCAATATTGTGGAGATATTTTTTGTTTTAGTGATGTAACTTCGACCGGCAGATATTAATTATTTGAGCTATACATGTTAGTCTAGAATCGATTCTACTACGCATTTTCAGACGAATAGAAATTTAAATGTATAAAATTTAATTTTGAGACACTATTTCATTAAAATAAAACTAATAAATCTTTATTTTTTGCTTTAATTAGATATATTTTTGTCTAATTATTCTGATCTTTACCATGAGCGTCGATGACTTTAAACTAAGATCTACTATTTCAAATGTACCAATGTACCAAAAAACATAACTACATTTTAATTTTCGCAAACATCTTAGGAATCGATTAAAACTCCTGTCCATTACAATCGATTCTAAAATTTCGACCAAAATCGATACCGGTACAACGCTAGCCAAACCTGGGTGTGCCGAGTCTATTCATTAGTTGTTCAAGAGTGTACAATCAGCGATTCTATGGGTCCATAATGACGCACCGACGGCGTCAATTATCCACATATTACCGACACTAGTCGTGTATTATGAACCGCCTGTGGGCCAGTTACATGCCTTGCAATTATTGAATTAATACTTAAAAACATTTTATAGTGGAAAGTTTTTAAAAATTTTTTTGAGCTTTAATCTAAAAACTAAAACCTGAATCTACTAGTGTGGATGTTTTTCTGTAATATTTCAATAGTTATCCGATCGAAAAGAAAAAGAACATGACCATCCGTTAATCGATATTTAATCATCATGTTATTACATCTCACAATTCGTTCTGAATAACATAAAATATCACGTACTCATGACTTTTATATATACATACATGTATTTAATATTGCGTAATCATTTTGTGAGTACACAGCAACGGGAATACGCTGTTTTTGTTAAGAAAAACACTTCATACGCGAATAATGGATGGAGCGTGGCAAATTGGCAAATTTTCTGACGCGGATGTTACCGACCGATCGCTTAATACAAATTGCCAGCAATTTGTTTATATGTTTCAATTACACAAAACTTAACAATGATAATGCCTTGTAATTTCATTGCAACTCAATTTTGAAAATTGCGTTAATTAAGTGTGTTGGTAATTAATTTGTTTGCACTTTTTACCTATGTGTGGTAAATGATCTAGCGGTTTGCTGGATAAGGTTGTCATTGCCACAATAAACATAATTATTTTGAGAATTTCACTTGCATTCCAAAGTTTTAAGCATGTTATAGGTGAGATGAAGACAAGAAATAGGTAGGCTATGGATTACACGAAATTCATGTGCAAAGCGGCGTATAGGGGAGAGTCCTACAGTACCGTCACCTTAAGGTTTATCAACAAAAAAATCAAAGTTCTTAATGTTAAATATTCAATACCTCCTGATATATTTAAAAGAACTATTGTGCTATTAATAAAAATAACAAACAACCAAATCGTTTAGACAAAATCAGCTTTATTATTGCAATTCCAAGAATAAGAAAATACAGACTAAAAAAAATAGGCCTACAGTATCGGCCACTAAGAATGTAACCATTTAGGCAATACAATAATCGCAAATATACTGATCGGATAGCTCCGATATATTTGCACAAGCCTCATGGACCCAAATTTTACAGTTTCCGCACCGTATCCAATCTTCTTCATGACATTCAGCACACAAAGGGCAAACTGTCTCTTCTTCAATCGGTCTGTGAGTAGAAGGTAGGTTTTCGATCGTATTTTTTTTGTTTTCTTACTGACATCTCTTGCTGACAGTAAAGTCTTACCTTTTCTATTACCACCTTTTCCTGAAACTGAAAACTATTTCTTTTTTTGTCTATTTTGTTTCCCTTCCAGCATCTTTTTGTACGGAAAACTCGTTATAATTTCACTTATTTCAGCTTTACGACTTCATGCAGTAACTCTTCATTTTCTCTTTACTAATTCTGTCATTCAGCGTTTTTCGGGGTATCTAATAGCTTTCTGCGGCTTGACGTGCACTCATCTTGTTATTCAGTACCTTTTCTACAGCTTTATGCATATCTGCTGGATCTCAGGCGCCCTTTTTTGCCTCGTCCGACCATCATTTGTATCATTTGGCATTTTCGTGTATTAAGTAGTAATTTTTGCAAGTAATGCAAACCTTTTAAGCTAATTTAAGGAATGGCTGGTACTGCAGGACAGCGTACTGGCCGGCACTGGAGGAAACGGAAAAAATAAGAGTTTCGATTTCAGATGAAAACAAACGTACAAAGGCTGAAATAATATTCGGTTTTTAATAGCCATATAAGCATACTAAACTTACCAGGATATATTTTTTTAAATTGAATCCCTGAACTTCGAAAATCACCTACAGAATTTTAATTACGTAGCATACATTCATCGCGCGCAACAGAAATCTTTACACTGACAGTAAACCGGTTGTGACAGGTAGACGCCGCGTGGGGCATATACTTGCACGAGGGTACCGCACTAAATAGCGTAAAACTGTCAGTGCCATCTATTATAGATTTAGAGAATTTGTAACTGGCCGGTACTGTATGCCGGCCGGTACTGTAGGACTTTCCCTTATCCTATACCTTCTTGCAACCTTTAACAGGTCGTTTGACCAATTGTCTAGCGGGAGATCAAACGTGGCCTTCTCTTGATAATTTCTCATCTCAGTTAGACACTGTCTAGTTTATTTAGCAGTACGCTTATTAAAATTTATAAAATGCTCTAGAAAGACCCTAAAGAGAAACTAACATAACAGCGAACTGCAATCCCGACGCATAAGGAAACGTCCCGAAACAGTTTCCCCAATTATCAATGATCAAAACGTGTTCTTTTCACAGAAATATCAAAAGTAACGTTCAGTGTAATAGACAGGCTGACGTTCAAAACGTGAAACACGAATGTAACACGACGCCTGACTCACGACACACACCAAAATAAATGTGGGCTTCACGGGTAATTGGCGTGGTAAAAATTTCGGACCGGCTTTTAAATTGGGTAAAATAGTGAAATTAAGTAAAAAGGAAGGGAATAGGCTGCTTTTTTAGTGGTATGACAGTGAATGCACTGACATTTGATGGTAATTTTTTATGCAAAACCTGCAAACAAATCATTTATGACGCAAATTATAAATAGCGTGTATCATCAATCGATGTCCTACCCCCCACAAAAGATGCGTGAATTAAATATGTAGATTTTTTACTGGATAAAAGTCAATTTCACTGCTAAACATTGGGGATCCAGAAGGATTTGCAAAAGGGCCTCTTGGAAGCTACTTAAATCCAATTTGCTAGAATGATTGGTGGTAGGTCTTTCTAAGTGAGAGACCACCTGGTTAGGTACCACCTCAATTTCTATTTCTGTGCGTCCAACTAGTCGAGAATCATTGCGGACTGAACACAAAACAGTGTTCATAGGAGAGTCGGTAAGCCTCGAGCTTGGTACTATTAATTTTTGCGTGCTACTGTTGTTGTTGATAATGAATGACAGGAGTTGCAGTGGTAGATGAGGAAATGGGACGGTAAATATCTAATTAGAAACGGTATGGACCATTACGACGAAAGTCTTGGTTTTGGTCCCAGCATTCAAATTTCAAATTGCAGTTTGTGTAAAGTTTCGTCAGGATCGTCGACTTTTTCATAAAGCAGACTTTCGACTAAAATCATTATTGAGCAACCACAAAAACTTGTCCCACGTAAATGTCGGTTAGGGCTACTATAACATCATCCACATAGACATAAACTGCTAACTAACACGTGTTGCATAAACGGTGCTATTTTGAGGCTCAATTTACGCCGGTAGGCAAAAAGCCGTGGCATTTAACTGGGGACGGGTCACGTGACCGGTGTCCGTATTCGGTGGCTGTGTCACTTTAAAACGGTCCTTGTCATAACTCATCGGTGCTTGTTATAATGAGCTTTCATATGTGATTGCGATAAGATAAGCGAAGCTCCCTGTTGTGAGTCCAGCGGCAGATATGCTATAATGAGATATCGATAAGCGATCGCCTTTATCGTCATTAGTCTGGTGGAGACATGTATGTATGGTGTTAAAATAAGGAATTTTTATATACGAACACTAAAACATACACAGCTCGTTGACACTTGTATCCTCAAAGGGATGGGTAGTTACGACATAAATGCCATTAGACCGACTATATTTATATTACTCGAGGTGATGGGTTGATCTCATTGACGCATCCTTTGTGTAACTATTTACCCATCATTTTCTAATGCCCTCTACACACTATGCCAGCAGCACAGCCAGCTTAGTGTGTAGGAGGTGCATAGTGTGTATTTGCATTGTTCATATCTTTCTCTGTCGCTTTACTGTTTTACTTAGAGAAAGCTGCATTTTGTAACTTGTTCTTGTTGTAAATATTCTTCTAACATTTGTTATATTATAGCAAGCACTAGACAGCAAGATTTAGCCGGTTGGGCAAGTGCAATTAATCATAAGGCCCCGCCCAAACGCGACGACAGCGTCGCGTGACCGCGAGTACCACGGCTTTGTTGCCTATTAATAGCTACACCATCTGCGTTCTACGATGAGGAAAGTTAGATACTTCACTATCAAGCTTGATAATTTATCGAGTTTTATTCTGTGGAATTCCCGGAAACTACATACCTTATTAGGACTCTCAGAATCGTACATAAATACATACATAATCGTCACGCCTGTATCCCATAGGAGTAGGCAGACACTATGGATCGCCACTTTGCTCGATCCTGACTTATTACTTTCGCTTCATCCACTTTCATCAATCTCTAAATTATTTATTTAATTCTTTTTATTTTATTCCTGAATAATTCTCTGAATCCTTCTTTTAAAAAGATGTTACATCTAAGTTTAATGAGTTTCTTGGAAGGTAAGCAGTGAGTATACCACGTTACCACTGTCTCATAGAAGAACGACTTGAAGCGACAGCTTGGCTGTCGTGTTTCGTTGGGTGAGTGAAATTGCCGCATGGCTTATACCCTTTTCTTCTTCCCATACTTTTTCCTTTTCGGTCCGCTCCCGGATGTCATGGGCTGGCAACACATTTATTATCCAAGCGTTGTGGATGGTTATAGACGGCAGTGCTCACTTACCATCAGTTGACCTGACTGCTCGTTTGCGGGACAGATGCAATAAAAAAAATCAAGATGCAAAAATAATACTCTAAGCTGCGAGATTATAAAGTTTCGATATTTTCATAAAAATTCAGACAAGCGATTGGAAAAATACTAATTTTTGCTGTCGCTTATTTAACAATTATTATGATTCAAGCGTTGTGGATTTTTATGGGTAGCAATGATCACTTACCTACCATCAGGTGACCTGACTGCTCGTTTGCCGGACCTATTCTATAAAAAAATATCTCTATGGCGAGTTTTCCCCCATTTTTAACAAATTAGGCCATCTTGTTGGCAAGAGATCACGTAACAAAAAGCGACGGTGAGCGACAGGCGCCGACCCGCGCCTGACGCGCCTCGCTTCTGATTAAAAAGCTGGATTTCATACTCATTAATCAAATAATAATTAGTGCTGTGAGTGGAGCAAAGAGTAAATATGTGAGGGTTGGTGGATTGCATATTTGAAAATGCCTCCGGGTTAGTTCGATAAATTTAGATAAAAGACTGGGTGTTAGAAAAATTGACATCGCCATTTGCCATCGCATGCAAAATACCAAACCGGCGGGTATTTGTAGATGCCTGTATGCGGGACGATTGTGGTATTCGGTACCGTTCTGTCTTATTCAGCATTGATACAAATAGAGGCTCCTAAGGTAACAAGTGAATCGATTTATTTAGGTTGCCTATCTCATCATCGCTTAACATCAAGCGGGTCGGAATTAAACGCAGCCGTATTTAGTGTAAAATTCATAACTTTACCAAGAGACTGTCCACTGCCTTAAAGTAACAGTTTGCTGTCGCATCTAAATTATACTCTTTCTTAAATATCTACCACCATCTATCCTCGAAGCTTATTTGAACAGTGTGACAGGTCTACATCAAATATTAATTACTCTATGCCATGTTTTTTTAAACCAACACGCACGCATGTGACAGGAGCACTCCTGTGCTGTTTTAGTGGCTTTTTAATTGGTGTTTAAACCTTTGATGCTTCTGCTGTCCTAGTACTTTATTTACTTTGCTTTAAGTCCGTCATTAAAAAAATACTATTAGTCTTTAATGTGAAGATAAACATGTGTTAAATAAGTTGTAGGTAAGTTGTTTCGTAATTTAAGAGTGTCAATTTAATTTATCATGTTTACATTTTTAATTGATGTTTTCAAAAAAGACAAAATTTTTGTAAGAACTGGTGTTTGTAGTAGGAATTTTACAGTAGGGTAATAACTATCATATAGGAAGAGTAAAGTTTACATAACCACAAATGTGTTTCTGAAGTCAGCATCATTAGTGTCTTTGGAAGTCCTATATTCCGAAGAGTGAGGTCAAGCTTCCAAGTAGCGGTCATGACTATATTATTCGTTTCTAATATCAAATTATTTAACTTTCAAACATACATTAAGCTTACATCCAATTCCATTCATTAGCAACCACACAATACATATTCATTCCTAATTGCATAAAACTTCATACGAAATAATTGTTATTTGATTATGGCGTGCATAAAATATCAAATTCAAAAATCCCATCCAATCGTAATTCCATGCGAGCATTGTTCGTGTTTTCTTATAAACTAATTAATATGACACTGTCTGATGTATTTTTAATAACCGAGGCAAGGGAGTTGCAGTAATTATTCTAATGCATATGGATATAATCAGGCTATATTAAATTGCCCCTAATGTGATGTGCGTCGAAGTTTTTGCTGGGGCTTCGGTGTCTATTTAAATTGTCCGGGTTATTACGTGTTAAGGGCGCGGAGAATATTTTGATGTGTAGTTTATTAGCGGTGATACATTAGGCGTGTAATGACTTTTGTTGAGAATACGAGAACATTTGTCTTCGTATGTTTGATTACGTAGATCTGCCGAAATTATTTATTCTAATTTTAACTGAAGCATAATAAGGATTATAGACGGAGATAAGATTAGATGTTATTAGATTAATGTACAGTTTATTAAAATATGGTAGTTATTTATTATAATATTCGTCTCAATCAGTTTACCGAACACCGATATCATTTTTGGCATACTTTGAATCTACTACAAATATTAATTTTTAGATTTGGTTTAATCTCTACGAATATATAAAGCTGAAGAGTTTTTTAAACAGATGGTTAGCTTTATTAAACTACTATTGTTCTCAAAAAAAAAAATTGATTAATTAGTAACTTCCCTTAATAATACAGGTTGAAAACAAATACGTATGCCGTCCCTTAACGCAGTTTTCTAATTTGTGGAGTAACATGTTTTGTGAGCGTTCCGTGACGTATCCAAATAGGTTTTAATGGACACAATGAGTGTTCACGGTGTTTGTTTCATTTCGTATTACTTAAGTAATAGACTCAATGAACTAAGTGGACGATCTCGTTATGTGAATGTTTCATTTTAGTAATAGATTGTGATCCGGACACATTCGTTTGTGAGACGTTCTTTTTTTGAATCATGACCAAGGAATGCTTGTAGTGGCTTGGTTTTTTAAATCAATGTGAAAGGAATGTGACTTATTCTGCCAGATAATAGTGAAATATTTTAGTGAAACAAAGATAAATAAAAGTTCTATTAGCAACAGTCTCTAGTTTGTGTTGTTCTTGAAACTTAAAGAATAGATCAGACGTAACTAAAATTATTTCTGTCTGCATTTAAATATGGTTTTATTTATCTAATTTTGATTTTTTGACATAGTTATAGCTTCAACTGCTAAAAAGTATTTTGTACCATATTTTCCATCGCTGTCAACCTCGAAGTAAATTCTCGCGCTAAAGTATCTGTGACCACTTATATAAATTTAAGTATCCCGCTTCCAAGTCATGTCCACAATAGACATGAATTTCTCTCCACGCCACGTCCCAATGGTACGAGTACTTTTTGTTGCTCCAAATAGGCCACAAGCAATAGCCATATAATGTCATTGGCCATTACGAAGCTACCATTATTGCAGGAAACGTGCACCTTTGACACGACACTAAAATACGAAAACCCCATCAGTAAGTTGACCACAAATGGCCGGTCGTCGTATGCCACTTTTCCTATAATAAACGTATTTATTATCATTGCATCCAGTTGTGGCTGACCTGGGATGTAACATAAACGCTAGGTGTCAGAGGTCTTCGGAATCTGGTTGTGTTATATCGCCAGTGACACACGGGTGCTACATTCAACGCGCATGCTCGAATTATTGGATTTTACTCTCTTGTTAATTCCAGTATATATGTACCATCTCTGCACTTTGGGCGACCAAAGGTTGACTGGTAGAGAATGCCATAGCCATTAATTCTGCCTTTATACAACATGTTTAAAAAAAACTTTAAAATAAATATGGCTCTGAAGTAGGGATTTTAGTGACAAGTCTGAGTAAAGTTGGTGTAGGAACGTATTAATATAAAAAAATATCAAAGAGATACACCCACCAGTCATACACATATTACGAAGGTCTGGGCCCCAAACTAAGAAAAGACGAAGTGTTATATCAAGCCGGCTTCATAACAAACTGCGATGTGGAGGCCATAATTTCTTGCTAATCTTTCCTACCTTGCTTTATGTAATACTATCTTTTGGTATATGTGACGACAGCCTCCGTCGCGCAGTTGGTTAGACGCCTGCTGTGAAATGAGAGGCCGCGGGTTTCGATCCCCGCACCGAAACAAATGTTTGTGTGATCCACAGGTATTTATTTGTTTCGGGTGTGGGTGTTTGTGAGACCGAAAAGTCTCTCGTAGTTTCTGATACCCACGACACAAGACTCGATCTTAGTATGGGGTCAGAACTATGTATGTGACTGCTGAAGTTTAAAATTTGCATATTGCAAAAAATATTGCCGTATAACCTATCTTATTGCTTGTCAGAAATGCATATTTCTCAATTACAACATTTTAAATCACTAAATATTTTTATTCATTAGAAACCATATTAAGTGGCATTATCATCCTCTTAGAAAAGAAGCCACATGCAGCTTCTACTTAACATAGGCATCAACTAAAAATTCTAATGAAAACTATTGGAAACGACCTGCATCCAATGACTCTCTGCACTCATTACTGAAACATCCGCCAACCTAGCAGGCAGACTTTCGAAACTTCTCTTTCTTGGGCAAGCAAGCCTTGTACAGACATAGCTTTCACACAAAAATCACATCAGCCAGCAATTCTCGATGCTATTTCCCCACCCATTGCCACTTCAACACTTTAATCCGAATTTTGAAATTAATTAACCCTGTCCTATAAAATAGTTGGATGTCTCCACGATTAACTAGTGGATGTGAACAATTTGTACACGCCATCGGCATGTACCAAGATTTCCGTAATAGGATCTGCGGTCGTAATATTTTACGAGCAAGTCTGCACGTTCGTATTATTTCAATAATTACACTTTAATTGCTGTTTATACACAAACATCATCATTACTGCATGTTTTGTAATTATCGAGTTGCCAGTATAGTGCAGTGGGGTTGTGAATTGTTAGTCCTTGATTCGATTATGACGTGGTGTAACATATGTATTTTTAGAAACAATATGATAATAATAGGTATTTTCCTGATGTACTAATAAGATTGGAATATAGATGTAAAACATCACGCTTAAATATTTACATGGGCCCCGTAGCTGTAAAATGCGTGGTGGTCTATCGGTAACGGACCAAACGCGGCTGCTAACATGTTCCCGCTGGTCGCGGGTTCAAATTCCAGGGCACACCTCTGACTTCTCGCACTCTGACGCACTATAACGGTAAAGGAATACATCGTGAGGAAACCTGCATACCACAGGGATTTTAAAGAATTTCTATGGTATGTAAAGTGTGTCAACCCGCACTACGCGCGTCTCAATCGTATTCTCGATTGTAGAGGAGGCCCGTGCTCTGCAGTGGGACGTATATGGGCTGGTACAGTACTTGTGTCATATTTGTTCTTCGATTCGTACAATTCATGTGTTTTTTCACTTTGTCTGTTTTTCGGCGTACCGATTACAATTCAACTGGTCGTGAGTACAGACCAGATAGAGAGCCCATACAATCATTTTACTCTGGTCTAAACAGTATTTGATTTGATCTCTTCACCCTTGCATTGTCCACCACTCGGCCGTGTGTCACACCGTTGGCGAAAAACTGCAGCCCAGTAGTTTTACATGGCGTCATAAACATGTGCACTAAACTGTTAATGGTGTGAGGAGAGGTAGGTGTTAGGAAGACGTTGCGTTTGCGGTTCGACTCTCGGTTGTGTACCGTTAATGATGTATTCATGCTTACTGCGGTTGAACGCTATGTCTGGTTAGTTAAACGGACTAGTGTATGTTTTTTAATTTGTGTGAATTATCTAGTAAAGTAAAATAGGACTTATTTATAATTGCTGAGGTCTCTAAGTAAAGGTTATCTCGCTCTCTTAACTTCTACTTCAATTACTGTTAGCCAGGATGCAAAGCACGCAATTTAAAAAACAATATTTTATTACTACCATTTCCAGCCAGTCATTCAATAATCCTTTCATATACAACCTAGGCACTGCTTAGTAAACCATTTGCCGTGTCCTGGCAACCCTATTGATATACCACACGTATCACGATAAAGACGTTTTGGTCAATGAGCAATTGAATTCAAAGCCTGTAGGCGTAAGATTGACAGAAGGGTAAGTTGCATCTAGGGTTGGCTATTAACCTTTATTCAGATATTTTGGTATGGAAATAACAGATATGTTACTAATTAACAAGCCCATAGAAGTCCAACTGCTAAAAATGGTTTTTCTCTACCATATAGAAGGGTAGTACCATGTAGTTCACCACCCTGACCGTTCATATAGTTATGCTATTTTCCTTACAATATTTTTCAGTCTAAGTGAACAATAGTTCAGTAAATTTGCATACACATTTATTTACAACCCGTATCTTCAAAAAAATGTCAGTTATATATAAAACTGTAAAGGCGTTGGTACCAGAAACACCATTGCTAAATTAAATTACACCCGCATAGTCCTTAAACACAATCAACAAGAAAGTCTAAAACAGTCGAAGGAGTGGTAAAGGCTATCGAATCTATCACAGATAAAGAAAACACTGCGTATTATTGTGTAAAGCAAGCAAAATACCAGTTTCCAATTTTGGTGTTCAGATTAAGTGAATATACATAATGGCGTGAAAACAGGTAGAGTTGATATCTCGGTGATTCCTCCACGACTTTCCGATACGATTAGCAAGATGAATTTACATTCAGACATAGCAAAGACTTGATAAAGAAATTTCAAATAGCACCGTAGCTTTCGATAGTTGAATTAGATTTTGTGTGGGAATTGTACAATCAATTACAATAGAATAGCTGCAATTAAACAGGCTACAATTGTGTCGAATGGTGGAAGATAATCGTGTTTTACTAGATTTGCTATCTGGACAGCGCTGCAGTTACTATCAGGGGTAATGTATACTTTGATAATGATGCTGTTTTGTTGATTAAGTGGACAATCTTGATATTAGTACAACATAATTGATGTGTTAGATTAAGATGGAGGTGAAGATTTATAGAAAAGCGTAGTAAAGAAACTTTTATCATGTTTCATTTAGTCATTGAAAATTCTAAAGGTCCAATAATCCCTACCTTAAATATTTCCTTTCTCTCTCCCTTATCTCTATCATGTTTAGAGATGTGCAACGCAACTGTGATTCTAGTTTTCAAATGTTCATGGTGAAGATCACTTACCATTATATTTTCTTTTTTATTCCTAGTATGGTTCGCCTTGTTATCTCCTCTACATCGCAAGGTCTATACTCTATAAAATCCTTGTTTATAAAACCATCGGCTCGCATGTTTCTTGACAGCCTCCTATCGTTTATTTGGCCGATCTCTTAGCTTGAACCCAAATCCAAGAAGGCTTAAACTGTCAACACCTTATAGATTTATTTTTACAAAAAGTGTCATCAGAACTAGATTTCATCTTTGTCATAGACCCAAATAAAAAACAACTTATTTCAGTTGGCTTGATCGTTTTTGTCACTTCAACAATTACCCATAAAAATATCAAAGTAATTGTACAGGGCCTAATAGTTACTGGGAACGTTTTAATTGCTGGCAGCCCTGGTTGTTACGCACGCCGACACGACTCCCCATTGTATGGTAATGCGCTTGTGATACGAATACATGCCTCTAGTCGGAATCGACGCATCTAGGATTTTTTTAGAACATGCTTCTGGGAATTTTGGGATGTGCGTGCGGTTCGGTGCGCGTCCAGGAGGAGAGAGGATATGTAGAGAAGGGACTCACTCTAATTGGTCCATGTTTATTGGAAATATGGTAATTTTAGGTATATTTTTAGATTGCTGTTGCATATGAGTAATTGCAGAATCTAAATGCGTCGTCTGTTGTTCATTGGTCCCAGCAAATTTGAATGCTATTTCATGGATTAAAAAGCATTTTCCATTTTTGAAATATGTACCTCCTATTTCAAGATTGTACTCTACAAATAATAAGATGAATGCAGTCAGGAGATGAGGAGTCGTTTTTTGCCCAAAATACTAGGCCAACTATTATTTGTTAATTTCGCAAAATTACCTAATTTAAATAATAAAAGTTCATTAATTGCTCTAGAAACAGTTTAATAAATCATTTTAAAAGTAGGCATCGTGGCCATTTAAAAGCCCCCATCCAATATATCTCGTAGCAACGCGACGGAACTGGAACTCAAACCCGAAAGCGTACAATCTCCAGCCCATACAAGATTGAGATGTTGATGTGGCAATGGTTATTACTATTAGTTTTAAGAAACAACTGCGGTGCACTGTGCACGTGTATTTATAACATTTCCTGGTAAGCTACCAAATACAAGTAGCCACGTTTTAAAAGAAATTAGGTGATTATATTGAATGGGTTAGAAACATGAAAGGGGTGACAACATTATTAAATAGGGATACCTAAATATTATTTCTGTGAGACCGTAAAGGTCTCTCGTAGTTCTGATACCTGCGACACAAGACTTAATTGAACTTAAAGTGGGGTCAGGACTATGTATGTGACTGTTGGGTGTTTTTAATTATTATTTATTTTTCTATAATAAATGTGTTTTCTTTGTACTTTCTCTCATTCTACAACAAAAAAATGAGTTGTGTAACGATACATCGCAGTTCTATAATCATGATAAGGATGGTATTTCTTGTTGTTAATATCTAAAACTGTGTAGGCTCTATTGATTCACAAACATTTTTTTGCAGCAAATGACGAGACAAACATGTCATTCGCCTGATGGTAAGCGATACGACCACTCATGGTCTTTAGGAAAGCCAAACAACACCATGAATTACAAAGCCTTATATTTTAGAGACTAAGATCGAATCTTGTGTCGTGGGTATCAGAAACTACGAGAAACTTTTTCGGTCTCACAAACACCCAGACCCGAAACAAATACTTGTGGTGCTCACAAACATTTGTCTCGGTGCGTGGATCGAACCCGCGGCCTCTCGTTTCACAGGCGGCGTCTAACCAACTGCGTCACGGAGGCTGTCAAATGTTCATAAAACCTCATCGGTATGCCTCTATCGCCCACAAAACTGCCATCTATTAATAAACAGTTAACACCACATCCAACCTTATCAACGACGTTTATTGTTTATGATCGTCCATTTGAATATTGATTAATATCGCCGACGTTATAACGGTTCGGACATTTGGTCCGGAATCTTCATTAGCCATCTTAACTGCATCTCGCGACGACATTAACCACGTCTAATACTTAGTAGTTTGAATTCATTATGTGTTAGTTGTTTAGTTGGGTTTAAATGCGAAGTCTTGGGTTCGAGTTTTTTACATAATATGTACATAAACTCACGCCTTTTTCCCAGAAGGTGGGTGGTGCAACCACGACACCCACATTTCGCCTTGCATGTTCCGTCCCATGATGTGATAGGGGGCGGGCCTATCGCCATATCGGGCACAAATTCCTAACTCCGGGCTTATAATGAATAGGAAAATCCAATGTCACTTTACCGAACCTGGGATTCGAACCCGAGACTTCAGCTTTATAATCGTACCGTAGTACAAATGCGCTACCAAAGCATTCGAGGCGACTTTTTTAACGTCACAAACAACCGCGGACGTGAAATACCAACAGTGGTCGCGGGTTCAAATCCCAGGTCACGCCTCTGACTTTTCGGAGCTATGTGCATTGTTAGTCAGTTACGCACTTTAACGTAGAAGGCAAACATCGTGAGGAATCGTGCATATCGCATAGACCTTTGCAAGAATTTCTACGGTATGTAAAGTTTGCCAACCCGGAATAAGAATGCGTTAGATTATAAGACTGCTAATACTATTAAGACTTGCGAATGTCCTGAGTTCTTTCAATCGAACTCGCGATTGTAGAGATTTGAGTTCAACAATACATATATGTGAAATAACATTATTATTACTTAATGAATTATTGATACCATTTGTTACTATAATATAATTTGTTACAATACTATAATAAATATTTGACAGCCTCTGTGGCGCAGTTGGTTGAAAGCCGGCTGTGAAACGTGAGGCAACGGGTTCGATCCCCGCACGAAACAAATGTTTGTGTGAACCACATGCAAATAGCTTCGGGTCTGGGTGTTTGTGAGACCGAAAAGTCTCTCGTAGTTCCTGATACCCCGACACAAGACTCGATCTTTGTGTGGGGTGAGGACTATGTATGTGACTGTTGGGTGAATTAATTGATTTATAATTATTCAGTAATGACAGGAGTAAATTCGCATTAAAAATCCTGAGCGTAACGGGAAAATTGTTACATAAGGTTAGATTTGCACCTTATGCCATAAAAATTGTGGCTAAGTAAATATAATATTATTATTAATCATTGACAGTCGCCAAGGTACTGGACTCATCTCGCAGATCCTTATATAAAGGACAATTATTGACGAACAAATATTTATCTTCAATATGTGTGCTATTAAACATTAATTGGTTTTCAGTACAAGACAGACTGGAATGCTGTTTACTCATATTTCTTTCCCACATGAACTGCAAATAAAATCAATAATACATGTATTAATTTATTTCAATAGTGTACTTAATCAATAAAACTATACGAATTCTTAAATAACTGCAACTGGCAGTAAACATTTTATTGCACCGAACATTATGAATACAGAATGGTGTCATTAAAATATTCTTAGTTTTATATATTTAATTTATAATATACAAACGGCGTAGGTTCAACGGCCTCCGTGATATTCATTAAAGTTGTAATAATATTTAAATGTACATACATACATACTGATTGCTAACTAACTAGGCTCGGGCGACGGTTTATAAAAGTGTATGGGCTTGGATGACCATGATTTAATGGAATTTGTTGGGAATTATTCTTGGAGAGGTAGACATTTTTTACAATATAACTTGGTAAATAGGCAAGTTAGTATTTTGCTGAAAGGTAAATAATGCTGGCAGCATTTAAAACTAATACTAGAGAGACCTAGGTCCATTTTTATCATTGCGGATAGAGTATAGAATGATTAAATAATTTCATATCTGGTAATTTAACTTTGAAATACTATATGACAAGTTACAAATGGTGGAGCCAAATCGATAAATAATATAGTGAGTACCTCAACATCTCACAAAAATCTACGATTATGAAAAAAAAAAACTTTCACAATAAAATCTCAATGATTTTTATTTAACCCCATAAGCTTGACATCATGGTCACCGTACATAAAGAGTGTAACACATTGGCCGGACGGCATGCAATCAGCATGTAAATGCGTCTCTCACTCGCCGGAGCAAACATCGAATATTGATCGGCGCATTATGTTAATTCGTGAATATAAAATGTTGCTGAATACCCGACCGGCCGGGCCCTCGGCTAGCGATAGTTGCGGTTAGTGTAAATGGGCCTTAATATTTTTTTTATACCCAGCGGAGATAAAAATCTGTACAGCATCGGCAATTTTCAATACCATGTAAGTGGATGGTGGCTTTTTATGGTTAGCTAGTTTTTGCCCCCGACTTCGCCTATGGGGCTATGTTTCTAAGGTAATACAAAATGGTCGCGCGTAAAAATTAATGACGCCGTTAATAATTGTGGTTGTGACAATATGGGTATATTTTTTTTGATAAATTGTAGCGAAATTGTTTTGTCGTATGTATGATGCATATTGCTTCTGGCCAGATGGCGGGACGATCTGCACAAGAGGGCCGGCAGCGACTGGATGCATAAAGCAGCAGGCCGGGTTCTTAACTGAAGGTTTAACTGAGGTTAAATATGATGATATAAATATTAAATATGTAGGATTTGTTGTCTCGCATCTACATTGGGTTATTTGACAGCCAAGTACATTGGGTTATTTGACAGCCTCCGTGGCGCAGTTAGTTAGACGCCGGCTGTGAAACGAGAGGCCGCGGGTTCGATCCCCGCATCGAGAAAAATGTTTGTGAGGCCCACAAATATTCGTTTCGGGTCTGGGTGTTTGTGAGATCGAAAAGTCACTCGTAGTTTCTGATACCCACGACACAAGACTTAATTGATCTTAATGTGGGGTCAGGACTATGTATGTGACTGTTGGGTGTATTTATTTATTGCATATCTTCACGGCAATCTGTTCAAAAAATACCTTATCCCGAGACAACAAAAAAACTCAAATAAAAAAACACAAAAAACTACCCAACTGTGGAATCAACCCCTCTTTCACATAATTTAACCATTCATGCTGCAACTAATCTAATGAGCTAAACTTAATAAATGCGTACTTAAGCATTATTAATGTAATTAATTAAGGATTTACTTAACTCCACCAAGTTTCTGATTTACAGGCTTTATCTTTAATTAATCCGTGGGTGCGATTATGTGCGTTTATGTACGCACTTTGTCACAAAAATGAGTGTATTTTTCTGTGTTTAGGAGTGGCTATATAAATAATGTTGAATTTATGGATGGACTGCCTCGGTGGCGCAGTTGTACTATGGTATGATTGCAAAGCTAAGGTCTGGGGTTCGAATCCTGGGTCGTGCAGAGTGATATTGTATTTTTCTATTCATTATCAGTTCGGAGTTAGAAAATGGTGCCCAATATGGCAATAGGCTCGCCCCCTATCACGTCGTGGGACGGAATACAATGCGAAACGTGGGGGCCTGATTGCACCTCTGCCTACCCCTTCTGGGAAAAAGGCGTGAGTTTATATATAAATGTATGTATTAATGGATGCAGGATTTAGTAGTATGGAGTAATTTTGAGTGCTTCGTCTGTTTGGCCTAAGCCAAATAGACGAAGACAAAGGGTCTAAACCCTATGGCGTGGTTTGTGATCTGTTAGTTTATGCATTCGTTTCCCAGTTCCCAGACAGTTTACCTTGTGAGTATTTTTCAGGTTAAATTGAATATTTGACTTAAGTTTGTAGGCGAAAGGTATGGGATGGTATGGATGCGAACCTATCTTTTAGGAAAGATATAAACGAAGCGAACTTTGAATGACATTAGTAATTAGTATGCAAACTTCCTTATAGATATAGACGTGTCCGTGCGTAGTTTGTACCGTACGTATGTAAATATTTTCACGTATATACAGTGTATTGTTATACATACATATCGTAGTATTTAAGTGCCGCCTTGATCTGCGTACGCTTCTAGGAATTCATTACAAACACATGCAATGGCATCATCGTGTGATCTCAATCGTTGCATTACTTGCATACGTCACGGACGCAGATGTTTTATTAAAACGTTCCTATATATTAGATATTTTACTGCTATTGATATTTTATTTAGCTATCTCATATGTGAGGGCCGCCTGGGTAGGTACCACCGCAATGTCTGCTTCTCCCGTCAAACAGCAGCGTAAATGCACTGTTGTGTCTCGGTTTGAAGGGCGTTGTACCAAAGTAACTACTGGACATATTAAGACTTAACATCTTATGTCTCAGGATGGCGAGCGCAGTGGAATGCAAAGCATTGCTTTGTAATTCATGGTGTTGTTTGGTTTTGCTAGGCTTTTCGATTTAGGTCTTGCTTATCTACCCAGATTCTGGATTGGCTGATGCTCACTAAAATGTATCAGATTTCTCAACCACTGGAATCCCACTTTTGGACATAAGTCTCAACGGATTTTCACAGAGACATTAGATGCGGTCATCCAGGGACTTCTACAATATAAATCTTTGTATATAATATGAAATAAAGGCAAGGCTTTATTTCACATTTCCGTAATTACACGCTATTTATCGATAATAACGTTTTAAACAACGATAGCGGACCCGCTAATTTCGAAGCCGTAAGCGAAGCGTGGGAGTTGAGAATATTAATTATAATGTTATAATAACGGACAATGTGCTAGATATTTTAGTCATAAAGTTTTCTAATACATATGCATTCGAGCCAAAATGACAAGAACTCGCCGAAGGCCAAGTGAAGGAATAAGAGGGAGGCGTTTGCCCAGCAGTGGGACGAAATATAGCACAAAAAAAGTTTATTTTATTTTATTTATAATCCATTTTATTAATAAACCATCTGCACATACCGGTTGCATAATTATGTCATTGTAAAATGTTACTCGGCATCTAAAATTGTTTCCAATAAAAATAGCTAACTTTAAAGCTTAAACTTTACACAAAAAATTTGACGTTCGTGTTAACTTTAAAAGCTATGTTCCACGACCGCACACAGTTTGCAATAGCCTCTACTTTGAGTATAGAAGATCTATTTAATAGTCATCAATTTTATATACCTACGGTTAAACTACATTATATGCAGAAAACAAGTTTTTATTCAAATATGCAAGTAGTATTGAACCTATAAAAACGTAGATCTAATTTTGAAATCAGTGAACGGTAATTTACATTAAAAAGAAGAAATACAACGCAATAAAGGCACATAATATATGTGTGGAGTTTTTAATGTGGTGTCGGCTTGCGATTGGTATCGAATGTGAAGTTGGTAGCTAACGTGGGAGTCCTACCGGTATTAACTAATAAACTCTAACGCCCGTCACTCATATTCATGTTAAATACTAGTGGATGCACGCGAGTCTGCCTCTTTTAGACGGTAAACGAGCAAACTGCTCATCTGATGGTTAATGATTAAGAAAATGCACACTATAAATCATTACCGCCACCAAAAAACAATATAAAACTTGTCATAGATGCGTTGGTTGTAAAAATGGAAGCAGGAAGGGAAAGAAAATTACGGAAAGAGGTGTTGTGCCTTCGGTGTGCCTGTGAATTCTTTGCAAAAATCCAAAGTTTATGTAAAGTAAATATAATGCCAGCGCCATAGACTAAAAACTAACGTCTCAATAGGGATGTTGACTCAATTTTAATTATTATTTAAAATTTATATGGCAAGGTTGCTCTACGCAAAATCGTAAATAAATAGAATTTTTAAAATCTGTAATAAACAAGTTACACGCATTATAAATTTGTTGGAAGGAGGAATAGAAAAGGATGCAAATATGTGCTTTGAGGTCATCTTCCATAGGCGTGAGGGTGCGAAAGAGAAAGCGAGTGTCCTCACTGCGCTACTAAAAATATTAATCTCTATCATTTTACGACCAATTTTGATGCTGTTTTCAATTAATGCTATAATGGATATTTTGCAGTGATCAGTTCAAAAATAAACATTGGAAACATCCCTATTGGAGCCTCGCGCGAGTCTAGCAATAGATCTCGACTGGCAAAGATTAATCATGAACCCTGAATAAAGAAACTGGACTTGAGCCTTCATCATCATCAGCCCACTGCTGGACATAGGCCTCTCCCATAGCACGCCACTGGGCTCGATCTTCAGCCCATCGTCGCCAACCGCTACCAGCCACCCAAAGCTTGAGCCTTTGCAAAGCTAAATCCCGGTCACTACATAAATTAATTAAACCACTACAATCTTAAAAGATTGTTAATGATTTTTGACGTGTGTCGAGTATACTCAGCGATGCGGCTGACACTTTTTTGTCTCACCACAAGTTAAGCCGTTATTGCGGTCGGCCGGCAAAAAAAGACAGCGACAAAAAAATCGAAGCTCATTCATTCATTTGAAAGCTGAGATGTTTTATTTTGGATTAGAAATTACTTGGGTTATATTACTCGGTGGTCATTAATGTAATGCTTGTGAGAAGTTTTTAGGGTGTATGGTTACTGAGTTCGTTGGTAGCGTGTAGCGGCTGTGGAGCGTGAGATTTTGCGTTTGATACCAATTTGGACACATTTATGATCGACTTTTTCATTCTGTTTATTTAAATTTACTGCACAGCGTAGATTATATTGACGTTGGCAAACTATTACCTCTCGTGATTCAACACAATTTTGCTTGGTCAATTGCTCCTACACACCATGCTTAAAGGATCCATATTTATACATAGCCATTTTCTCAGAAGGGGTAGGCAGAGGTGCTACCAGGACACCCACATTTCTCCTTGTATTTTCCATCCCATAATGTGATAGGGGGCGAGCCTAACGCCATATCGGGCACAATTTTCTGACTCCGAGCTGATAATGAATAGAAAAACGAACATCACTCTGCACGACCCAGGATTCGAATCCGAGACATCAGCTTTGTAATCGTACCGTAGTACAACTACGCCACCGAGGCAGTCGGTGAAATTTTTATTCAGAAGTATGTAACTCAGACACCCGGTACCGAAACAAATACAATGACCTTTTTATATATAGTTTTAAAACCCACTATCGAATGTTTTGTCTTCTTCGCTCAAAGAGAATTCATAAGCCGTTTAAAAGGGAAAAAATATTCGATAACTGAAATAGGTTTTAAATCTGTCTATAAATAAGGCCGTAAATCTTACAAACATATATTTCGGTGCTAGAATCGAACCCGCTCATTTTTTACTACCGGAGGCTTTAGTTCCCATAGTTCGTGACGCAACATTAAAGAAGACTGAGCTCACACAATGTTTGGGGTGGATATTTGCAAACGGAGCCGGAAGACGGGTCATTGACCTTCGGTGTCAACAGGCGAGTCGTCAACGCCTCGGACAAACAGACAAAATACGGTGCGTAGAAGAGACTGAAGCGATTTTATATTAAGCACAAAGGCCATACGCCGATAAGCGACAGAGCGATATCGTTCTGGGGCAATTTTAGTATCCTTATCGGCTTTTAGCCTTTAGTAAAAATTAGGGTCCATAATTATGTTTTTTAGGGGTAGAGCGTAGTAAACAAATATCATAGCTGGGTTAAATTACTGCTATTTATTTATATGTATATTATTTAACCTTTTTTTAATTAAAAGGGCAAAGGTCTCCCTCCTGTCCCTTTAAGCTTTGTTAATGTATATTCTAGCATTCTCAATACCCGAAGATACACAAAAATGTATCCACGACATGGGATAGTCTCGCTTTCTATCGCATTTGGACAATGTAAAATTACAGCGAAAGAAACATCACAAAGTGATTGGCACTAATTACACATTTACTTACCCCTTCAAGGATACAAACAAACTAACGTTTGTAAATACTGTTCTAAAACCTAATTTAAGATATACCATTATAGAAACGTAAAGATCCCGATCCGCCATAACCTATCACTTAAGACCGAGAGAGTGTTTGTGGACAGTGCCGACTGAACGCATGGGCTGGGACAACAAGGCTGGCTCTCACGCGGTCCCGGTCTGGCCCACACGGACTATCGCGGTTCCTACACTAGTATATTGAATTCACGATGGGAAGGTAGAAAGTCCCGGTTTTATTGGATGTGTGGTGAAAAACAAAAGTGCTTAATGTTAAGCATAACACCATCTCATTAACTAGTTTAATAAATTACTAATTTAAACTATTGTTTAACAGATCAAGTCGATTCGATATGATACTGCGAAGGTCATAGCGAACATTTAAACATAGAAAAATCTATTTGGAGAAAATTTATTTTTATTTTTTGTTAAAGATAATGCCTATGTACCTATAATATCAATGAATTTCTTTATTACCGCAGTTTAAAAAAAACAATCATAATTCAAGTTTTACAACAGGGTTGTAGGCATGGGTACACCTGCCTATATCCCAAATCCAAAAAATCTCAATTTCTTATCGCCGAAAAGTTCAGGAAGAAATATGCAAACTATGCAGGACAGTTATGGACTATTAAAACATTTTGATGAAAACTGGCCGCATAGCGTACACGCCTAAAAAGAAAAAAAAGTCTGGCACGTGAAAAATTTAAATACAGAACATTCTTGTTTATTTTTCATTCGGATTGGCTGGGATTTTTGGCAGTCTTTTTATTTTTCGAGTATTATGCAGTTATCTCGAACTAGGCTGAATGGTTAATAGTGCCTACACCATTTCACATCGTAAAAATATTTTTTAAAAGGGTAAAAATTCATGATCATGTTTTTTATGATAGTAAAACATGATAGTGAGTTTTATTCGTTTCAAAATATCCATAATTACATTTATAAAGAGATAGCGATATAAAAAGAGCCAAAACAAGCGTTCACATTGCATCAACGTTTTATTACGTGCATTTTACACATTATCACATATAATAAAACTATTTTACGGCAAAGTTAATTAGTTTTCACCTCTTCCCACCTTTCCCGAGGCGTGACGATAATTAAAATGCCATAGACAGTGATGAAAGGAGGCGATTTTATAAAAATGCCTCATATACGTCGGTTGTCTGTGGTCTTTCGCATAAAAATACTTAAGTTTAATCAAGCGAAAAGATATGATGACAGACGGACAGATGTATGACTGTGCATGCACCGTAAGTAGTCCGGTTTGTGTTTTTTTAACGTTAATGCTTGTAAAGTCGGATTCATACTGTCACGAGTTTGTTCCGTCATAGAGAAAATATAAGGGGCGTTGTTTAGAAAAACTGATGCCTGAATTAATATGTATGAATATTCTGAAGCTTTTGGTTAGTGCTTATAAAGAACCATTAGAGATTTAGACTAAAAGCACCTAAAATGAGTAGAATTGAAATGTTTGTTAAAAACGTCAACATTATCTATTTGCCCATATTTTTATAACTGAAGTCAATCTTTGCTGCTATTCGTAAACAGCCGGATAATAACTTTCAATAACTTATTCGAAGCACATGACTGCCGGTACCTATGCAATAAAAAAATCAGTCAACTAAAACATACTTAAAACCTCAATCGGCAGCCTTTAACATATTAATTGGTTCGATTATTACCAAACATATTAATGTATTATGTGAACCAATATCCTGTCACTGATATTGCAATTATTATAAGTAAATGTTTAGCCGTGTCGAGAGCGTGTGAACCGGACTTTTTACTTTCAAAGATGTTGAGCGTTATAGTGAAACTATGCTAAGAGGGCCAATCAAAATAACTATTTCGAGGCAGGCGATAATTACTGAACAAAATGGGCGCATGAATGCCGATAGCGGACTCTAAAACGGCCCTTTATGTTGCAACTATGTCCTTTGATTGTGCATTAGTTTGTCAGCAGGGTTTTGCTGTTTAAATTGGATGACTTGGTTCATGCTTTTATATTGGTGATCGTATCGTCATTGTCAAAAGATATTTGTAAGAAAAAAAGTTTGTTTTTATATAGGTTAAGTTGGCTTTTTATTCAGCCGATCCCAACGTGGTGGACTATATGGCCTAACCCCTCTAAATCGTACTCTCGATTGTAGAAGAGGCTCGTGCCCTGCAGTGGGACGTATATTGACTAATACAGTAAACAGGTCCCTACTCCCTGGCCCATATTTACATTGAGTCGGCCTCATATGATTTTACACCCCCATTTTTAAATTATTTAGCATAAATAATCGGCTACCTTTCCGACACCTTACTATCTCGGAGCATGTATTTTAGTCTACTGCGCTGACTAGACTTCGCATACGCTAAAAATAACAGTGTCAGTCATACAGCTAAATGATTCTTGGCCTTCTATCATAATATTAAGATTACTTGCATAAAACACCTTGTTTTTCAAGTAAATCAATATTTTTTCCTTTTTTCAACTCATCCGATATCGAAAGCTAGTATCGACCATGCATGTATATGCATGTCATGTACATATATGAGAATGTTGAAAAGTACTCAACACAAAACTGCATGTTATATTTAGACTAGTGTCCATAAAAGAAATGGACGCTTATACAAGGCGATCGAATAAGATTTTACTACATGAAACCGTATCGATTATTGACGTTATCAACATATAACAAATCTGTACTATTTAAAATGTCCATACCAATTAGTGTTGGCATCGAGAACAAAGTTTAATACGATCATCGCATGAATAAATTCGATTTTATAATTCTCACTGTGGACGGATTTGGGTGACGCCCAGGGGATTTACACCCGTATTCTAAGACGTGTCCTCCAATCTTCCTCAACCTTATTTTAGTCGAGGTGACTTTACAAATGAATTGGAGGGACCCTCGAAAATGGTATGCTTAGTTAAAAATATACCTTTACTAAAGGTTCCTCGAGTGAGGTTGAGTCAAGGAAAAACGTCATTAATTACGTCATTGATGTATAGATAAAGTAGAGATTTAACAAAAAACCTTTGAAAATAGTCTATGATCACTTGAAAAGTGACAGTCAAATGTCATGTCAGAGTGTTTACATAGAATATTATATAATTATTGAACTCAAAATCTTCGGGATTGTGACTGGAAGACAAATATTTAGTGAGTCGGAGAAAAAAAACGCATGCAGACAGGAGGAGGGTCATACCATCCAACCCGGAAATTTCGAAGGATATTCTTATGGATGAATCGTCGTTCGGGATATATTCGTACGGAGTATCGTACAAGTATTACAGGAACTGCTGGAAATCTTTAATAACTCGTTTAAAATAATAAACACTGTTTCCAAACCAAAAATCTTTTATTAAATGAAATAAAGAGTAATGTTTGTATCATTCACTGGGAAAACGTGTAAATCGTGTAGATGCACCCACCTCAAAAAATTGTTGGCATATTTAGGTATTTAAGAATTTTAAAAGGTAAACTTTATTTCTCTCTTTTAAATTACAATTTTAAAGTAGGATTATTTCTTTTATTTCTTCCTTAAGGTAGGTCGCGACGTACCTTGAGTTTGACAGTTGATTCCTTTCCTCGAGACAGGAAATTTTTTGAGTGACGTTGAGTGGAGGAGATTTTTTTCTATTTAGAATACGGATTTCCTCTAGTAACGTCAAGTGGAGTCGAGAAAACGTCTTAGAATATGGGTGTTAACCTCCTATATTTTTGATTTGGTCAAAACTGCCTGAGGGTGAGGAATAATCGCCACCCCTGAATATTTCCAACTAACCCATCTCTTCTTTTTTTACCATAAATTCAAATTTCCTAGCACATGAAATAAATTGTTTATGTTTAAAAATCCTGCAATTTCTTCGGCTAATATAAATATCTATTTGTTTTAAAACTTTTGCACAACATGACAAAAAGGATATAAGACTTATTGCTTTCTTTCTACCTAGCGTTACCGTGGCCGGGGCCAGCTCTTCTCTCTTTAACCTTTGCCATTTCACCCGATCTTTAAATTCTAAATAATTTTAATTTGCCCCCCTGTTCAACACCAGCATACGACCCACAAATCGCAACAACATAGTTGCAAGCACGCTTCGACGGGAAATGATGTGGAAGTCGACCGATATTAATATTGTCGTGGGTAATGTGTTGTGGTCGTTTTGATTGCGAAGAACGTGCATTACACGCGCAAGTTTATGTTCTGATTTCGATGATGAAAATTATTGATATCCATTGCAGATTCGAACTGTTTTATCTTGGGCAGTAGTTAAGGTTCGATAAGTGAATCGCAGCGGTGTTTTAAATCTGAAACTAGATTGGAGTTTAGTTTTATTTTCCATTCTATGATGAAAGGTCAAGTCATTCCGTTTGTTACAGATAGGTCAATCTCCATCAGAACAAGGAAGCGGGTCAAACCGACCCACTCATCAATACAATCTAATAGTTCTGTCATCCAACCCAATCTCGATTTTACCCTTTTATACCGCTCCTGTGATAGTAATGATAGACAACTCAATGTAGCCCACGTCAGGTAGTGGTACGAACGACCATTGTCCGTTTGGTAGCCCGCTTGATGGATCTGCTGATATTCAAAGGGTTGCGACATGTTGCGCCCGTCCATTTGGATAGTTGATTTCTGAGAACCTGTAAGATCGAGGTACGTGGTACGATTGACCATTGGCCGGCGGTTTGGTAACCTGCTTGATGGATCTGCTATTGAAAGGGTTACGAAATGCAGATTGTGTTCTGTTGTGGGAACTCCGCGGACTATAGGTTGCAAAATCAATAGCTGCGAATGCAGTTTCGAATTAAGATCAAAATGTAACTTTTCATTGTGTTGATTTGCCAGGCATGAAGTAAAGCTTACAGTCATATCGGTCATAAATCGTATCCTGGGGATATTTTTTTTCGAAAAATTTGTATAAGTGAAACTGATTGCTTCGTTTGGAGGTTAAAACTTTGAAATCGTAAGCCTTGCATTGAATCTCGAATAACAATTTTTGATTAGAATAATGTGGCATCACATTTTACAATATCATCATACCACTGCTGTGCACTGGCCTCCTCTGCGATTGTGACAGGCTCAAGTGTATTGCCACTACGTTGGCCTAGCACATGTTGTTTGACTTCACGCACATATCTTTATTTTGATGGAATGAAAGTTGAGGATGTGTTCCTGCGTCAACATATTAAGCGATAATTAACTACAAAATCAAACACAGCTGTGAAAAATCACTGCTGTAATATACGCCTTCTGTATCTCAATTCTGCCAGGTACGCTATCTTTTTTATAAAAATGGAATTAGTTGACATCAAACCATCTAAATAATGTGAATCGTAAACCGAGAACAGGTACTTTTATATTACAAAATCCTACCTCACCGTTATAATCTCGCTAATATTAATAATTTTCGAATAAATTTCCGACTTGGTGTATCTTCGAATTTATTATAAACATTTAATATGAAAGCCGTATTAATATTTTGTTGGGACCGCTAACGGAATGCCGGTTTTATAAGGCTCATTAGCGTCGCGTTTCGGTGATGTATACAAAATGTTTCGCTTGTAAACAGCCTTAGACACCCACATTTTGTTACATGGTGTCTTGGTGACAGCGGTTCTCAAAGAAATCGGTTGCCCTGATAACTCTTGCGCTTATGAAACTGCTGTCTAAACGTCATAATATTGAATCTATATTAAAACTTACTATTTTCGTAAAGTGTGAAAAGATAATTTGTAAATCAAGAGGAGTACTGGCTCCAAATTCGGAGGTTTCAGACGAGTGAACATAATATATTTATTCTTTCGACGTTATTAGTATCAAATTTATTGTTTTGTGGTGAAGTAACGCCTCGTATGGGTACTTACCTGGCCAGCCTGATATTGGTAGCCAAGTCATCGTCTTTCTGGATAAACAGAAAATTCCGTGAAGATAATGCCTAATTCACTATTTATGCATATGGCAAGAGAGATTATCAATACGGATTTTTTTAAACACTGCTAAAGCCCCTATTTTTGTCGTCAAACAACTGCTTTCAGGAAAATAACTTAAACATTTTGTCAACTTCTCTATAGAAAATAAGTTAAAATTGTTACGATATTCGTCAAATAGAACATATCAGCCGGTTAAAATACGGTTTTATTCAAGTAATTTTATATTTCACCTTTTACGAAGGTCACTAGGACGTCCTTTGAAGACGTTATCAAGAAAGTCTCGCGCGGATTTCTAATGAAATAGATAAATGATTGATGGCAGAGATTATAGTTTATACTTTTTACAATAACCGCAATAGATCTTATAGACGTTAATAAAAACAGCACTCAATCGGTATTTTCAATGAGTTTTCTTTTATGATTTCTAAACGTGATATATTTCTATTTAATACTTCTTTTTATGTTTTATATTATAAATAATAAATGGAAGACATAATTTTATTTCAATAACATAAGGTATCAATAATATTTTTATGGGTTATTCGTTTCCGTTTCATTCTTAAACCCGGATCTTGGAATGAGTAATGAGAAAATCATTATCTATTTATTATTATTGTTAATTATAATAAGGACAGCATTAGAACTGGCAAAAAAGCGTTGACACAGGCTGTGGAGACATTATAACAAAAATATATACAGAATGGTGAAAACCAAACATTACATAATAAAACCTACCAAGCGGCCTGACTAACGAAAGATTCGAATGACTGTAGACTCAGATATACAGCTTGTGGAGACGAATAGTCTCTCGTAGTTTCTAATACTACAACATAGCATATAAATTATAGATCGCGATTATGTGAATTGTTGTGAGGTATATTAACTGTAGGCTGCCTCGGTGGCGTTCTCGGGTTCTAATCCCGGCTCGGGCAAAGTGATATTCGATTTTTCTATTCATTATCATCCCGGAGTCAAGAGTGTGTGCACGATATGACGATAGGCCCGCCCCCTATCATATCATGGGACGGAAAATACAAGGCGAAATGTAGGTGTCCTGGTAGCACCTCTGCCTACCCCTTCTGGGAAAAAGGCGTGAGGTTATATATGTATGAATATTACTGTATTTATAAAAGGTGCATTAAGGGGCGTTAGATGACATTTTATTGACGTATGATACAATTAGAGCGGTTCCATTTGAGAGCCACAGTGGCTCCGACACGATGTCCCAATTCTACTTGTAATTCATTAAATCTGTGATCGCGGTGAGGGCCTGTGGGCGGGAACATCGCTTACTATCGATTTCGGATAAGATTTATACCAGATAGACCATCGTTTCCCGCATACACCAGGTGCCGCAAGTGTCACACCTTTTTTATTTATCTGCTCTAATATAATATCGTTATGGCACAATGGTTTTCTCGTCTTATAACCCACAATATAATTACTTGATGTGAATTACTTATTATAGGGTACGCAGGTGTTAAAGTACCTCACATAATGCAAGTTAGAAACAAAATTGCAGCAGCCAGCTGTATTGTATTCAAGCCAATTAAAATCATCCAGTTTCTGTTCGAGTAAATACTCTAAATTAAAACTATAACGCCTCTGTTCATATACAGTTTTAAAACCTATTTTAGTTTTAGAAGGTTTTGTCTTCGTCGCTCAAACGAAATTCAAAAGTCGATCGAAAGGGACAAAGCATTCGATAACTAAAATTAGGCTATTAGAAAATAACTGTTACGAAAAGAGAAAATCCCGTAGTTAAACGACTACAATATAGACCTCGTTTATATTTTACAAATCGTCTTATATTTCTATTCTTGGAAAAATACGTAATAACTTTCGCGCCACCTTGTATAGTCGACTTCGTTTAAAGCACAAATTTATTAATGCGATTAAATACAATTTTTAAACGATTTCAGTGTAAATTATGATTGCGAAATTAACACAAAATGTATTATATCGATAGTTATCGGATATGGATTATTTAGTAGCTTTTTTTATTTCGGTTGTATTTTTTTGGAAGCGTTAGCGTCGAGGCTATTTGATTCTAATTTGTTTTAATGCTAATTTTTTAAAATGTGTTTTCTTTCTTTATGGTTTTATTAATTAATCCTATTGATTTATGGTACAGCTAAAATGTAGTCTTGTAATTTTTAAAGCTAATACAAGGCGAGTGTGGATGGAAGACTTGGTAGAAGTCGACTTCACTGAACCTACACCATTCAAATCGGTGATATCCTCAATAAAGATCAGTACCCTGAATCGACGAGAATGCATGAAGAGATTGATGAAAGTTGTTAAAGCGAAAGTAATATGTCAGGATCATTGTGAAAATGAATAGAAAATATCCAACATGACTTTGCCCGACCCGGCATTCGAACCCGAAACCTAAGCTTTGTTATCGTACCGTACAACTACGCCACCGAGGCAGTCTATGTCACTCAGCCATTATAAAATAGTATGACGTTTGACGTATAGGAAAAAATCTGTGTTATTTATACTATGTTTACATTCAAGAATGTAGATCGCTAGCATAACCTACGCTCAGTATGGACAAAGGTAATAACACTCATAAAAATATGAATTTACAACAAAATCATACACAAATTCAAACACGTACATACTTTTTTAAACTGAACGCTACTTTTTCCAACTTATGAGGCGGGGACAGGGTCGTACTAAGTCAAAGTAACCGGGGACCTCTGCACCACCCACCCTCATCATTATAAGAATACATAAGCATATCATCATCATCAGCCCGTTCCAGTCCACTGCTGGACATAGGCCTCTACCAAGGTACGCCACAGAGCCCGGTCTGCTGCTTTACGCATCCAATCGCTGCCGGCCCTTTTATGCAAGTCGTCCTGCCATCTGGCCAGCGGACGGAAGCATATAGCAGGGATTAATTAATCAAAAAGCCTTTGTTTATAAATGAGTCATCTCATTACGTTCGAGTCTTTTAGGATTGGGTTAAAATTAGTTACTTTTAGCTTTGTTACTGGCGCTATTCCTAATCTTAAATAGACGGCAGTGCACCTACTATTTCCTTAGCGCATTAATGAATATTACAGATTGTTTACTATTATATAACCCACGCCTAATTACACACCCTACGCGTCTTTATTTCTTAAAGCATATACAGTGCTCATGCACACATCCTAATATAGCCCCCCAAATTAAACCTCACTCCATCCCCCGCGCCACGAGATACAATATTTTCATTAACATTAGCATAAGTTTCGTTTTTATCTGCATAGCATCTTGTATCGTTTGTATTACAGCTCGGTAAAATTTGTTGCATGGTAATGTGGATGATTGAGTACGATCATGCCATACGAGTTTGGTTTAAGGAATATAGTGTATGTGGTCGTAAATTTGATTTTTTGATACGTCATTTGTCTGCTAATAAAGTTATAAATATTTTGTTTTTATAGCCTGTGAATTTTAAATGTTCTCTTTTGAGCTGAAATAGAGTTGGCTAAATTCTGTGCAAAATAAAAAGGTCTAACGAAAGAAATTATTTTTATTCTCAAAAAGGTTGCTTTTTGAGGCTTTTTCCAGATAAAATTTGTCGATAAAAGAAGAGCTCTCTGACCGAATGACACTCAAAAATGAAGATTTTATTTTCAGTAAATTTTCTGTGAGATGTAATTATATCATAAAAGGCGAAAGCAGCCATGTTATCGTTAAAACGAATCCAGTAATTATACCCCAATTTTAAAAATCCTGTTATTATTTAATCTAATAAACTATACTACTTAATCTTTACATGTCATGTGCAAGCTTCAATATTTAAAGAAGCTGAAAGTCAACAGCTACATTTCTTGAGATTACGAAAAATGATTCTAGTAACAAACATCAAAGTGCGCTATCAAGATTCGCCCAGCAGTACTAACTAAATGTAACCACTTAGCACGCGCGGATTCAACAGAGTTATAGGGGGTCATGACCTCCCTCCAAGAATATTTAATTATATATTCGTATTTTCATTTATTAGAGCTTGATGTAGATCACGATAGGAAGAAAGATAGATTGCAGTTTAAAAATTTTCGCCCGACACTTTCATAGAATGTAATGGACAGTAACTTCAAAATAAATATGAATATATATTAGTGCAATTATCATTTAACTTATTTCGAACAATCTGTGATTCGGATTTTAATCAACACTACACTTGTTTCTATAACAATGACAAAACACTTTTTCTGAGGGATAACAAAAATATTTTTAATATATTTTTGATAAATGATTTTTAACCCGAGATAGCATCATATGTCCTAACGATGTAACCGCAAAATTTACCCCAAATCCCCGCCTACATAAAACAGATGGACACAAAGCCACTATCAAGAACAATATACGACGCGTTTGTAATCAGCAATCAAAGAGTCCCAGCGATTGAGCTTTATCTAAAGTGGGCAACGCTCGGACATTAGGCACTTAGCTTGTCTCCAATCTAAGGCAATGAGCAAACTTGGACGGCGCATTTATCTGCTTTAAGTATGTTTGGGGGTATGATTCAGAAAGTCTTTGGAATGTCTGCCTTGCTATATATTTTTCTTATTGCGATGAATGGCGAGATGAGCATGCCATACCCCTGATGGTAAGCGATACGGCCGCTCTTTGACGGTAGCAAAACCAAACAATACCATGAATTACAAAGCTATGCTTGGCATTCAACTGCGCTCGCTATGCTGAGACATAAGATATTAAGTCTCATTATGTTCAGTAGTTACACTGGCTACAATGTCTTTCAAACCAGCGAATTTACACTGCTGTTTGGCGGGAGATATAGACATTGCGGTTGTACCTACCCAGGAGGCCTTTCACATATGAGAGACCTACCACCAGCAAAAATACCATCAGTAAATATTGACTTTATCGTGTGTCTTCCAAACTTTTTCGGGCAAAACTATACAAAATGGATCATCTTATCTCGGAAATGAATGCAGAATCTTAAGGTTAATGGTTATTTTATGCTGCCACTAAACCAGTTAGTGAAACATAATTTCTGATACTACCCATTATAAAAGCAATCAATCCGAAATATAAGAGACTGACTGCATCCAGTGGATGTAGTCAGTCTCTTATATAAGTATTTTGTTATTTAAGTACTCCATACTAACATATTTAACTCAGACGTATGTACCTACTTTTATTCTTGAATATTGACACCATTCGATCCCCGCACCGAAACAAATGTTTGTGTGATCCACAGGTATTTGTTTCGGGTCTGGGTGTTTGTGTGACCGAAAAGTCACTCGTAGTTTCTGATACCTACGACACAAGACTCAATCTTAGTGTGGGTATGGACTATGTATGAGACTGTTGGGTGTATTTGTTTATTATTTATTTATTTATTCTCTACGTGATAAATAAATCGTGCACATGGTTCATGGATCCGATACTAATATACAAATCTTATTCATCGTCTCGTTCTTAGTTGGGGTTGTGACCAACTGCATCACAGAGGCTATTAATTATTTTGCTCTGTAATTTCCGATTAAATTATTGCTAAGAAAAATATATGATATTAACTTTCCAAGTCACACGCTCAGCCCCTTCTCGATGTGTGAGTGAAGCCTAAAAGCAAAGAGAAAACAATAAACCGTGCCATCTAAACGAGTGTACGGTTATGTGGCAACGTGTGTAAAGGTTGCCCACGCGCACTTACGAAACTTAATGAAACTGCCTTTTATTTATCGACCAAAATCCAGTAATGTGCTTCAAGTACACTACAACTGTACGACGTCTAAGGAATAAGTGTTTCTGCCTACACATTCGCGGATGGTTGTAATAAAACCGCTAAATATATAGACTGCTTTAGTAAAGTTATAGGTATTGCAATAGACTGATACTCAAAGGTCTTTAGTAAACAAATGAATTCGCCCAGCGATTAAATTCAAAGTCTTTTATCGTTGGTATCAGAAACTACAACAGTTTTCGGTCTCACAAAATCTAGTGGCGAAACGAATGTTTATAGAACAGCTGAACTTTGACATTGAGGTTTCCGATTATTTTAAGGGATGTAATGGAAGAAATAGTACCTGATTAAAATAAGAAAGCCTAATCATCTAACCTATCTATGTTTTTGTTACAGATAAAGGCAGATAAGTCACAAAGGAATAGCCTGTGCATCCGGGTGTCAACATCAAGCACGCCACCAGCGCCGTATACTAAGTGGGTAAAACTTAATATCTCGTAAACCATAAAACTAACAGGCTTGAACAAATGAAGCGACACGAGTAAATAACAGCTGACCAATTGATTTACGATATTTTTATCTAGTAAGCCTATGATTGATCGATCCTTAGCGTTGAAAAGTGAGTCCCTCATCGTTGATTTTATAACTGAATTATTTATTGGCTGCCTTTGACAAAATGATTCATTGCGCTCTATGATGCGCCATCGAGTAATAGCTTCTTTGATTAAGAAGACACTTGAGTTATTCCTGTGGGGTTTTAATGACAGAAGGTTTTTGTTTGTCAAAGGCTTTACTGCAACGGAGAGAAATGCGGCGTCAAATCCCGTTTATTTTACTTCGATACAAGTAGGCTGAATTTTCTAATCACTAACTAATATCTGTATCGGCCCATATAGGTCCCATTGCAGGGCACGAGTCTCCTCTACAATCTAAAGTATAATTGAGATTAGCTTAGGCCATATAGTCCACCACGCTGGCCTAGTGCTGGTTGGCGGACTTTACATACCGTAGAAATTCTTTAAAATCGCCACGGTACGCAGGTTTCCTCGCGATGTTTTCCGTCACCGTTATAATGTGTGATGGTTGACTATCAATACTCCGAAAAGTCAGAGGTGTGCCCTGGGATTTGAACCCGCGACAACCGTGAACATGAAGGCAGTCGCGTCTGATCCGTTACCAACAGGCCACAACACACCACTAATTTATGTAAAGTAAAAGTTTAGGCTATAATCTTTCATAAAAGATAGGTAATCTAAGGTTGTGAAATAAAAATTTTATAGAAGCCAATTCTACTATTTTAGCGACACATATCCTGGTTAACAGGAGTTGAAATGCTTAGTAAGTGAGCGGGATAATCTCATTTGGCTAATCGCTAAGTAGTTTAATTACCTCAGCCTATAACTGTACAGCGATATAATATTTATAATAGGCTCTTTCCGAGATTAAGATAAGCAAAATATCAATTAAGAGCAGCATTTTCGAGTCGGTAACACTTACATAGACTCCGCGGAGAGAAGTCTGTTTATCAACATTGCATTCTAGATCATCGGATATGTGTTTACTGGCTAGGGTTGATGCCTCTAGAAGGGGTCCATTTAATTTTGAAAGATACAAAATTATTTTTAGAGTCACTTTTTTATGTTTATTTTTATGAACTTTAGTCACTATGTGACTATGCCGGCCCCATTTAAGCAAACTATCTTATCTACTAACTTAATCTACCTTATTAACTAAAATACAATTTATACCATATTTAGAGTCACTTGATGAAAAGCAGTTTGGCTATGCTCGCATTGTCGAACATCATAATTGGCAATAACGCTTTTTGGTGGAGCTTCTCCGATCGAATGCCCCTTTAGGATTTTCTAAATTGTTTATAACAATGTACCACCACTTAAAATATTTCTCATTTCTTTACAGGTCTCGGAGTTATCATCACTGCTCAATAAAGAAAAGTATGGAGTCACCAGTCTTCTTAGGGAAACGCGAGAATCTATTAGAACATAATATGGAAGAATAAAATAGAACTAAAATAGGTATTCTAGGTTGTATATTGGACATTAAAGATTCCTGTTCTTTAAAAATAAAGGTTTTAGAAAAAAAAACGTGTAATTTTATTATGTACTCATTGGTAAAGGCAGGTTTTATAACATTTTACAGGAATTTGCACAGCGAAGACAAAGAATAGCGAAGCTCATTCCACAATTCTCTACAATAGAACAACTTAATTGTAAACAATATCTTCAACAAAATTATGAACTTAAAATAAAATTACTTTTTCTATCGAATCAATTTTATCGCACTCAGACACCGCATTGCCTTTAAAGCCACAAACTCAAGGATCGCTTTACAAGCTCAAAGATTAAACGCAAGTAGTATCACACATCACAACATAATATTACTGGAATAAAATACTTGATATCCAGATTGTCGATCTGGTTCCAACAGACAACCCTAGATTAGCGATAAGGAGCATAAATAACACACGTTAACACGAGCTTTACATATTTTAACATAATTACACTATCCGTATCTTAGGATATTAGTTATACATGTAATTTCGACACAGATCTCTTAGAGTACAAGTGCCGCGGACTTCAACATGGGTTTACACGATGCAAAGGATTTCTTAGGAATTGGAATTACAATTTGTATGAATGCAACATGCATGCATACCCGATCCTGTGGTAAGATACATGTGTTGGTTAGAAAGTATGACGAATTTTATAATTTGGAAGATAATATAAACTAAATAGTAGTGTAGGACGCCCTCCAGCCAGGTGGAGCGACGATATTCGTGGGGTGGCTGGTAGCGGTTGGCGACGATGGGCTGAAGATCGAGCCCAGTGGCGTGCTATGGGAGAGGCCTATGTCCAGCAGTGGACGCAGAAGGGCTGATGATGATGATGATGATGATGATAAACTAAATATAAATCACGTAAATATTATAAGTTGCTTTAGAAATCTTTGAGGAAGGCCTATTTTTTTTTGGACTAATGGCGAGGCGAGCATGCCATTCGCCTGATGGTAAGCGATACGACTGCTCATGGACAGTAGAAATCCAAACAACACCATGAATTACAAAGCATTGCTTGGCATTCCACTGCGCTCGCCATCCTGAAAAACAAGATGTGAATCTCAATATGTCCAGTAGTTACTCTGGCTGCAATGTCCTTCAAACAGGAACACAACAGTGCATTTACACTGTTGTTTGGCGGGAAAAATAGACATTGCGGTGATACCTGCCCAGGCGGCCTTTCAAGTATGAGAGACCTACCATCAATTAAAACTATCTTCAACAGTGGAGTTCCCATGGCTGAAAATAGAAGAAAGACAGATGAATGTTTATTTCGGGGCTACATTGAGTGGTCACTTATTTCATATTATTTTATTTTTATTTTATTTGAATTTGGTACAAAAGCAATTAACAAATTACAACTTAGACAACTAAAAAGTAAAACTAGTACAGTGATAAATGTAAAATTAATTTGTTAAACAAAGTATTGTACACAACATTAATAAACAAAGTTATTTACATAAACAAGTTATTAATAGTTCCTAATAATATAATCAATCGACGCATTCTATAATTTTTACACAGGCATCAAAAAGAATCTTATTATATTATTATATTATGCAACTTCTAAACAAAAATTTTACGGAAGATGTCAAACTATGTGGTTTAGAGTTCATACTTTTCTGCTGCCTATCCTTCGTAAAGTGATCGCGGCGTGATTCATTTATAATACTGCAAAGATATATAGATACATTGATGTTGAGCTATGATGGTAGATTAATCCTTTCATAAAATTATCCAGTCCAACCAAAAAAAATTGTTTGTATTTGTAACTTGAGTCGACACAAAACTATTTATAAATTATACACGAAATTCGCCGCTCATCGACAGCCAGACCGATATCACAAAATCTATTAGTACGCCAACAAATATACAATTATTTCAAAAGGCCAGTGCGTCCATTAAATACCTGGTAACACAGTAAAAAGCCTTTAAGTATCCTAAAAGTATTTGTATCGCCCACAAACATTCGAATGTGCTGTTTTAATGACATTTCACTGTGCCAAAGGGCTCGGGGCACAGGTGTGGAAGACATAAATTGCGCAGGTAGAAATACCAACCCCTTTCACCGCATAGTTGTGCGTTGGTCGCCAACATTTGGACATTGTGTTTGTAATTTGAAAGTGAGTTTTCTGTATCCAGGTATTTGTTTAATAAAAGTACAGCAGAGGATGTTCAAATAACTATTTATTCAACATTATGAGACTTAAAAACTATTTTAGCTATCGAATGTTTTGTCCCTTTCGAACGGCTTTAGAATTCGGTTTAAACGAAGAAGACATAACATTCGATATCTAAAATAGGTTTTAAATCTGTTTATGAATAAGACCTTAAGAAAATTGCAAAAATAAAATAAGCAGGTTGGATACTCGATGTTTCCAACGTTAACGTAATTAAAAGTAATATTAATAGCGTAAACCAAACATGTTTAAAAGTATTATGACTACAATTTTCAAGTAATTTATTTCACTGTTGACATATTTTCCAACCAAACGTAACAACATAAGTCTTAGTTCTAATATTATGAAAATCTATGACTTCCTTGCCAAATGTCTGTACCTAGATTTAAACTATTGCCTCACAAGAATTTATTATTAAGTAATAAACACGTGAGAATGATTTATATGCAATGTTAAATATTTAGTTCTCAATTGGAATTTACTTCCCTTCTCCGGGTGGTCTAACACAGAATGCAATCATTTATCTGCTACTTAAAGCATTGCTACAAGTTTCAGATTCAAATGTATAATCATGGTAAGTATTTTGAAATTTGTTTGTTTACTTTTAATAGGAAGGTGACTTTAACGGTGAAGGAAAACATCGTGAGGAAACCTACATACCGTAGCGATTTTAAAGAAATTCTACGGTATGTAAGTCCGCCAACCCGCACTAGGCCAGCGTGGTGGACTATATGGCCTAACCAATCTCAATCGATTCCCTCGATTGTAGAGTAGGCTCGTGCCCTGCAGTGGGACGTATATGGGCTGATATAGATATAGATATAGTTTTGATAGGAGCAACTGCTATTGTTGATGGTTGAAAAAATTCTCAAGTAGAGGCGAATCGGTAAGTGAAGTGACGGACGTCCACCTACAAGGTGGGCAGACGACCTATCTAGGGTTGCAAGTCGCAAGATACAAGCCAACAGGTCGGTATGGGAATCCTTGAAGAGGTCTACGTTCAGCAGGTCTTCTGGCTGCAGACAGGAAGAGAAACAGTTGATATGAATATGTTTAGAAACGAAAGCCCCGTGACCACGAAAGCTGTAAAGCAATTGAAACGTCGAGAAGTTAAAAAAATTAAATTTTAATCCAAATCGGGATAAAATCCGTAAAAATTAGTTTTATTTCAATCTGTAACATTCGCGGAAATCTAAGAAATCATTAAGTTTAGAAATCTTATCGGTGCCCAAAAATATCTGCCTGAGACATTAAAGTCCATGGAGCTAAATCCTAGACTAGACAGCCTCCATGGAGCAATTGGTAACACGCCGACTGTGAAAAGAAAGGCCGCGGGTTCGATCTCCGCGCTGAGACATATGTTTGGCCCACGAGTATTTGCTCTGGGCCCAGGTGGGTGAGACCGAAAAGGCTCTCGTAGTTTCAGATACCACGCAAGCCTTTGTATCTTAGAGTGGAGGCTGGCCGTGTGACTAGGGTGTATTTTTCAATGTTATTTCTAAGAGGTCCTCAAGATGTAGGTACTTTTTGTTATTATTATAATTAGATGAAAGCTAAAATTGATTGCGTCACAAAAACCATCCGGCATATAAACGCAATTGAATGTATCAACTTAGAATTATCTTCAAAATATGCAAGAGCGAAGTCGCGTTAATATCTTAATCTTAATTAATACACGTAGTTCCAAACAAAGCACAAAATTGAAAGCCAGTTGTTAAAATGCTGTGACAGGCGAGTCTTTAAGATACGATCTCTAATACCTACCTACTTGTGATTAAGTCAATAATAATACTAAATAATTGTCTAATAAAGGTTGTTACCACATCAACGGATTTTAATTAATTTAATTATGTATTTTGCTTTATTAGCCAACCCGCTCTAGACTCCGTGCGTACTGTTTTATTATAGTTTTATGTTCAATCAAATGCTATATTTTACGATTATGCCCGTTATAAGGCACTTATTGTAATAGAATTTCTATATTATAAAATTGATATTTCATTAAAAACCACTTATTGGACAAAATGGAATTAGAAGTAATGGGATCAGTATAGGAACGAAGATTAGATAGAGATCACGAACCAGTTAATGAACATATTCATAATGGCGTTGAACTACTTAAACACAATAATTTCAGAGTTAATAAATACTAGCAGCTCGGCCGGGCTTCGCCCGGGTGCAGATAGTTTTTGAGTCCAGTCCACACCAAAAACGTATTATAGTTTTCGCAGCGCACGCAATGTATAGAATATTATAATTTTTTTTTTAACTTTGGGTTACATTATTGGAATTTTAGTAAGGATCTCTTATTTTTTTGAAAATAGTAAATAGCCTATGTAACTCGGGGATAGTGTAGCTTCCCAACAGTTTTCCCAACAATTTTTCAAATCGGTTCAGAAGTTTCGGAGCCTATTCAATGCAAACAAACAAACAATCAAATCTTACCTTTTTATAATATTAGTATAGTTTTCTGAGAATAACTAATATATTTTGATTGAAGTTTGCACGTTAAACAATATATACAATATATATTATACAATTAATTGTGTTGATGGAAACGACTATGTATTTTAGTATGTATGTTAACATAGCGGTGGTTACACTTTCTACTTTTCTTATAACTTTTTGTAATCTAACCACTACTAAGTATGGTTCTTACATTTTTTTACTTCGCACAGATAAAAACAAAATAAATGAATTTAGAGATGTTTTCATGATTCATTGACATGTCCAATATAAGTAGTTTTTGTCGTTACTAAAATAAGCTTAAAGTTGTTTAATATTTTCAAAGAGATATTGATAAATATTCATTGGAAATTCTACATCTATGTATGATGTTTGAATTCAAAATATTTATTCCTATTGAACTGAAGAAACCGCTATTTTATAGATTACAAATTAATGGGCATGAATAATAATATTTCGAAGAGCATCGTAAAAGCGTCTATATAAAAAAAAAATTAAAATAGTTTTAATTACTTAAATGGAAGTTAATACGATAAAACTTATTTGCATAAAGTTTATCAAAAAAACCTGCGTTACATTAGAATCGTTATTAAACTATAAAAACATGTTGTAATGTCATTGTAACATTTTTATGAAAAAATACAATTGTTGGGTGTATTTATTTATTATTTAATTGTAAAGTAGGCCCTTTTCATTAAACACAGCAATCTTTGTCCCTCCGTCTATAAAGGTACCTTTCAATAATTTTTACCTTTAATACCTTTCGATTCTCCTTTTACCATGAAACGCCTTTAAACTAGTTACAATTCTTCAGACGTTATAGGTAATTTATAGGTAATATGGAAGATGGAACTATATATGTAACTATCTATAAATATAGACATCATACAAATATATCTTTGTTTATTGAAACATAATTCATTGTGTTGTTTGGTTTTGCTACTGTCCATGAGCAGTCGTATCGCTTACCATCAGGCGAATGGCATGCTCGTCTCGCTATTCATTACAATAAAAAAAAAACATAAATATCCGACTTATAATAATTATCGTAGTTATATTTACTTCTTGTCGAAAATAGGCAGGTTAAACTGCTTTGCTGTCTAGTAAGTCAATATTAATAACAATATCCTAATTTCGCAGTCGCTAAAATTAAATTTTAATTATCCCAAAACACAAAACCACGTTTAGGCGCGTGAAATGACTCCCAATGAACATAATAAGAATTATAATATTCATTATCAACGTCGGGCTTACATTTTATGGATTGTTGCCCATAAACATTCTGTTGGACATTTTTAAGAGTCGTAAAAGTCAAAGCCTGTACAGCACGGTCATTTCGATTTATGGCCGAGATTTAGGCTGAGCGCATATAGCTTACGGGTGACATGCGGCTTAATACTAACCACAATAAAAATAATTGTCTGTTTGTTCTTATTTTACAAATAAACTAATAACTCCACCTCAACTAAATTTGGTGAGGAGATAGCCTAGAACTTGGAGAAAGACAAACTATTTTTTATTTCTAAATACAACCTCTAAGGAGAGGAAAAGGCGGTGAAAAGTCAGCATGAGGTATTTTTTTTCTGGGTTGATTTATTTGAAACTTGTCAACGAATATACGTTTCAATTTGTATCCGAACGAAGCCTGGTCTCATAACTAGTACGTGAGACTAAAAGAAACTGGACAGCTACCGTACAATGTAATCCGATATTATTATAATCCGATTAGGTGCATTACATTTATTACATCCTTAACCGACTAGATTTTATGGTATTAACCTAGTGAAAGTGGTTATTCTTGGATATTACAGGATGTGATGTAGTCGTGAGGCTTGAGAAATCTTCTATTATTATGAAATCACGATTAAAGTTGTTTCTGATACTAGGACAGCAGTATTTATACTTCAGTTGGCAATTGCTATGGTGAGCAAATGGAGAGAAGAGAAAAATTCGCTGATCGAGATAATTAAGCCAGTTAACTCGAAACTTCAAGTAAGCATACGATACAACTTATTAATTACCGTACTATGAGATTAGAATAAAATGGTATGGGTTGTATTTATTTATTTAAAAAAAGGCACCTCTTAATAACGCATCAGCTCGTCAAGATTCCCTACAATACTTTGGCGTATTGTCATACTTACACTCTTCGTCATATGCGCCCACCGACACTTAGAACCTATACAATTCTGTTTCACAGATTCACAATTTAAATCATCATTAGCGACTATTCATATTATGTTAATGCCCACTCGTAGGCGTGTCTTAACTCTACTACATATTCTAAGGGTTACACGGAATAAATAGTTTTCAACATTCATTAATGAATCTGTAGATTCGTAAGAAATGACCGAGCATAGATAAGAGTCAAATTTATGAATGCACTTAAATTGGAAAATAATGCGTAGGCATTGTGCATACATAGGTTAAATTAAATAGGACTATAACGGTGAAGGAAAACATCGTGAGAAAACCTGCATACCATAGCGATTTGTAAGAATTTCTATAGTATTTAAAGTCCGCCACACCGCACTAGGCCAGCGTGGTGGACAATATGGCCTAACCACTTTCAATCGTACCCTAGATTGTAGAGTAGGCCTGTGCCCTCTAGTGGGACGTATATGGGCTGACACAGTACAATACAATACATTGGATTAAAAATATCAATGATCTATGGTCAGTTTCCTTGTGAGTTTTGCTTACAAAAACTTAAACATTAAAAGAAAAATAAAGATCTTAATAATAACTACTGATGTTATCCCTAAAACAAGCAGAGCGTTTTCCTTGCTAATCTAATCGTTGATTTATGATTATCTTCAGCCACAGGAAGTTTATTGCTGACCAAAGACCTCCCCTCATGTCCTCAGGAACCAGTTGGAAGCGACTGATATCCAGCGCCTATACTACAATCTCACGATGTCGTATGTGTATTTAGTTAAAAACAATTAACTCTTTAACTACTAAACTGACTCTCAGTTGCACCATGTAACTTTAACGATAACTTCGACTTTGACGATGTCGAAACCTTACATTTGACATAGAAAATGCATGACGTCAAAGTTATCGTCAACCATGCATCATGCAACTGAGTCTAAATGAGGAGGTTCTGAGTTCTGATGTAATGTTTTAATTTGTTATTTTCTTTTAGTAATTAAAACATTCATAGCTTTTTATTTATCATCCGTGTAGTTATTAATATCCACTACGCAAACACCCTCAACATTTGTTCAAGACGAGCGTTCCGTTTAAAAATACATCCAGCATGACAGATAAAAATGGCTGCCCGCATGGGAAACCGACGTTATGTTAATTAATTAGAACAATATTAATTTGCTTCTGAACGCTTTAAAGAGGTCGTTGAACCGCCGGTTACGTCATCTTCACTATGTTTCGACCTTGATTGAGTTAAATTTGGTCAGAGTTTTTATATACTTGACAAAATACGTGTTTTAAGGCATTTGGATCCTCTTGAAACGTTTAATTTATTAGCCACCTTTAACCTTCCTAAGTTATTTTCGTTTACTATCAAATGGGCCGGTTGGACCAGGGTATTACCACTGTCCTACAGAATACCGACGTGAATATGATTGCTGGACCCAATATCTTTTTCCTCCTGCCCTCTGTTACTGTACTGTACTTCTCCCATTATGAGAAGCATGGCGAAAAACATATTTATATTATTTCTGAATGGACAAGTTACAGACACATCTTTAAAACACAATTTATTGTCAACAAATGTGATCCTATCCTCAACCAGGATTCAAACCCACACTTTCAGAAAAATAAACATTCCAGCAAATAAGCTAAATCATACCAATATTAATCTGAATTGCATAAATTAAACAGACTCATAGAATTATGACTAACGGGTGGTGACTAAGTTACATCGTCAATAATTGTGGTGACAACTATGAAACAGCTGCAGTTCGCCGTAAATTCTACTAATGATAAGCATTGTTTGAATTTGTTTGTAGAATATTTATATTCGTTAGTATAACTGCCACTGCACACGAAGGTGCGAAACCTCGTATGACCCCAAGGGTGTCACGTTCCGGGGTCAGCATGTGTACATTCGTTTCACCAGGCCAGCAACGTTGTACATATCTTGCTTGATAATCTATTTGAATTGTGCTGCACTATCAGGTATCGTGGAGGTACTTACTTTATTTATTATAGGGGGCAAACGAGCATACGGTTCTCCGGGTTTTAAGTGATCACTGCCGTCCGTGAACATCTGGAACTATAAGGCATGGAGATGCGTTGTTGGCCTTTATACACTCGTTTTTTGAAGGTCGCTAGGTCGTTATTTTCCGGAGATTCCACTGTGGGCGATTGATTCCACATATTTGTAGTACGTGGAAGAATGTGAAATTTAAAAGAGACCTCGGCTATGTAGTGGCAGGAGTTCAAAATCGTCTCATTGGGGTTTGATCGAGAGTCATATTCATCCGTTAAAATTGGACCAAAGGGCATTTTTATATCGGTTTACGAAAGCTACCACTAGTTCTTCTGCTTTCCTTAACCCGCACATCCGTGATATCGAACTATGACATTTTACGATCCTAAAACACGCCTCTTTTCTTAATATCAAAATCTAAAACAAAATATCTAACCCAGGACTTGCCGATTCAGTCCACTAGCTCAAACCCAGCTACACGATTACCAAGTATGTTGACGGAAAAATAAATCTCCAGGTTGATAGGCAATAAATTCACCCCGACGTTTATGAGTGGCAGTCAGTCAAGTGTCGAAATAAACACGCGAAATAGATATAAACAGTTATTAAACACTATCAAGGAGCAATTTATAGGAAACTTGAGGTGTGAAGTGTGAATGCATTTATGGAGAAAATGGATCTGCCTCGGTGGCACAGTTGTTTTACGGTATGATAACGCTGAGGTTTCGGGTTCGAATCACGGGTCGAGCAAAGTGGTATTGGATTTTTCTATTCATTATCAACCCGGAGTCAGGAATTTGTGCCAGATATGGGGATAGGCTCGCCGCCTATCACACCGTGGGACATACAAGGCGAAACGTGGGTTTGCTGGTTAACATCTCTGTCTACCCCTTCTGGGAAAAAGGTACTTATGTATGGTAGATCTGTATTATAGTTAGTTTGGACTATTGTAGGAATGGGCTGACTGGACCAGGGTAGTCGATTTATATGCAGAGTGAAATTGCCGGTGGTCTAATGCTCTTTCCTAATACAGGTACCCTTTTTTTCCTTGTCTCTTCCAATTTGAAAGGTCGGTAACGTAACTACGACGCAAACGCTAAAGGTGTTCATGGACGGCAGTCATCACTTATTAACAAAGAAAACAATTTTCACTCGTTGTGGCCTTGCGCGTTAAGTCGTTTTAACTGATATGGTATTTTAAATGCGAATTAGAAATAGTTCTTGATGTCTACTGCACAAGACTTTTCCCCTTACATATGATTGTTAAAAGCAATGATTGAATAAATATATTGAAGTACAACGGTCCTTATTAAACCGCAGCATTGAAATGCATGCCTAGCGACGTACTCAAGATTTCAGTGGAAGCATACACCACGGAGGCTCTAATGGGCTATTAGGAATAAGGTAAGACCGCACCGCACATAATCGTCCATTCAACTCAAAAACGCGAAATCATTCAGTGAATTTCGTGCGGCTGGACACATAATTGGCGATTTGTTGCAAAAACTCGTCGGGCTATAAGGGGACACGCGGCCGTCCGACCGGGTCATAAGCGCGCGGTAAAAAAGTCGCGCGGCGCGACGTGTGTAGCGCAAAAACACACGCGCCCAGGCACCGACACCGCGTCGATAGCCGATGCATTTTTATGGACAAATGTTGGGTGGCACCACCGGTACAGAGTGGACATTTCAAGTGGACGTAAACAGATGAAAACAAAGACAAAGATACCTGAGACATATCCACAATAAATTGATTTTAAATAAATTTTTTTCGGTATACTGGACATCTCTGTCTCGTGGATTTTACGTTGAAAATGGGTAGATCATATTAGCGCATTAAAGGTTAACTGCATTTAACACGTCGAAATGTATGCCTTTGGCGATATAACAGTTACTGGAAGCAAGCGATATTAAGATTAAGTCTTGTTTTATCATATTCTATTCCAAAATGTATTTCGGAAACAAAATACCAAACCAGGTTGAAATCGAAAAATTGAAATTCCAACCAAATTCCATACGCGATTTTTTTAACAAAACCCACAAATGTCTCGTATGCTATCCCTATTAATAAACTCAACGCAAAGGTATGCCGAGGATAAATCACAAGTCATATACAAATAGAATCTCCTTATTTAACTGGACAATTAGCAATGCATCAATGTCCAAAGATTAATTACAAATAATAAGGAAGTTGGGTTCGATAGTTGCGTGGACGAGAACGTGGATAGCGGATTGTACTGTGATGCAGGGGTATTCAACATTTTAATAACAACAAATAAATTAAATAGAAAATTTATTTTCGAGTGGTGTTGCAACAGTAAATTCTATGAAGCTCCTTTCTTAAAGACGATGGTATTACAGGGCCTTTCTCAGTTAGAAAGTCGTTATTTATTGAAGGAGACAGAAACATATCGAGTTTTTATGAAATAAGGGGCTAGCGAACAAACAGATCACATGGTAAATAACTTGTAACCGTCCGCCTAAAACACACACCGCACCAAAAGTGCTTTGCCCTCCTTTAAGGTCCTCTCTGGCTGTAAATGTCTTTATGCGAGGTTATTTACCTCTTTAGTTCATTGTTTTGTCACCCGCTTTATTAGGGAGGGAAGTGGAAAATAATTTATTTCCAACTCCTCCTATTAATTTAACTTTTTGATTGATTTCGTTGCGGGTTAAAGACAAGTTAGACATTCCCGGAGACTGGCTGAGCTTCAATGCTCAGTGTCATTAAAATGCGTGCCACTGTTGATCCTGGCTTACAGGAGTTGCAGTGGCGGGTATGAGGGCGGGACAGTCTCCTTTAAGGTCCCTAAGTGGTATTGATAATACCGCTGGAGAAAGCATTCCAAAAAATGTAGTTTAAGTTATTCCTACATAATGTGAAAGACTTTTAATAATAAATAATAAATAAATACACCCAACAGTCACATACATAGTCCTGACCCCACACTAAGATCGAGTCTTGTGTCGTGGGTATCAGGAACTACGAGAGACTTTTCGGTCTCACAAACACCCAGACCCGAAACAAATACTTGTGGTTCACACAAACATTTGTCTCGGTGCGGGAATCGAACCCGCGGCCTCTCGTTCCACAGCCGGCGTTCAACCCACTGCGCCACGGAGGCTGTTTTAGAAATCAATATCAATTGTACTATAACACAATTGACCCAGTTTGAGAAGCATTGGTTTAATGTGCCCGATAGGAGCACACTTTGTTCGCAAGTTTCACTAATTCTCGTTTCACAATGCGTTTCATTACTTTTATGTGTACCTTCGAACGCACAAGTGAACTCGTCTAGATTAGCTGTTTGTACGTTCGTACCCAGGATATCGACTACCGTAAACTAAGATAAATGGGCTGAAGATTGAGCTAAGTGGCGTGCTATGGGAGAGGCCTATGTCCAGCAGTGGACGCAGAAGGGCTGATGATGAAACTAAGATAGAATACCCGCCTGCCTGCCTGCGTATTTTTTATAAGTCCGGCAAACGAGGTAACCTGGCTCTGATGGTAGGGGGTATCAACCGAACATGAGCATCCGCAACGCTTGATCCAGAATCATGGATGTGTTGCCGGCTGCATAACTCTTTTTTTAGCTATACTCTGGGTGTGTTGGTAGAATGAGAGAGGAGGTAGGGTAAAATTTCCTTTAGTCCTTACTAAAGAGAGTAATAGTAGTAGTAATCATTGGTAAGGGACGAAAATAAGTAGATACTGCCATTCATATTCAAATTTTAAAAATTAAAATCATAGCCATACAAAAAGTGGTTTGTCCAAAAAACTAGGGGTACAAATACATTTTGGCTACGTTTTTGATTACCTACAGCACAGGATAATCTTTACAGATGAACATCAAGTGATGTGATCGTGCCGCTTGCGTTATAAGAACAACTAAATTCAAAGATTTTTCCAATTGGAATTTATTCTAACTGAATAAATTTCCAAGCAAATCTAAGCGTAAAATTCAAAACATTGCATTCAATTAGTTACAACATACACGTCCGGGTGCAGTTTGGTTCGGAGGAAATCACTGAATACTTAAATAACTGTCCTTAATGTATCTTGTAGAAAACATTTGCTATGCGTAATGAGGAAATAGCTGGCAGGATTAAAATGTGTGGATGTGAGGTACGCGGCGAGGCTCTCGTAATATGTTGGAAGACATTCTTATTGGAGAATGTAGTGTAAGAATATATCTATCTTACCCGCTTTAAATGTTTTGCATAAGTAACATTAGCACCTAAGGTAAGCAACTTCCAAGTGCTTCCCTTCGCAGTGCCTCCCGCAAGTCTGTCGCGTGATAAACAGGGCAGTTCTCTGTGAAAAATGATGGCATTTGATATGTTTTTTTTTTCGTATGAGGAAAATGTTTGAGTGATCTACAAATATATATTATTTGTATTTAAGTGTTATGTTTTTGTGTCAAAAATTTAAGGCTATGGAAATTAATCCATGACCCGTTTGTGAAAACAATTATTCCATTGGAAAATTATTAGGCTTGCTATTTGTATACTTTACATACATATTTTCTACTCATGACATTGAAACTAAATAATATGCTGTCTTATTTGAATTTAAATAAATTGTATTTACATTCAAACAGAAAATACATTTGACATGAAAATGATCATAACCCTTTTCCACCCGACTGTACTGAAAGGCAAGCAACAGCATTATTCACATACGCACGGTCTAAACTCTAAACAACAGTCGGCTTGTGAAACACGAGTGTTGTCGCTCCTCGCGGGTTTACAGCCGCGGGGTCACAGGCCGGGGTATTTACGACCAGCCCTGGACATCGGTCACGGGTTAATAAATTGTTTTCACATAATGCGAGAGCTGACTTTGCAATCATTGAGCGAAGATGCACGAGAGGGTTATTTTTTGATGTGCCCAGTAGGTGACTAATTGTTTGTGAAAATTCTTAGTACGTCAGTATTGACGGGTTAAGAATTTATTTGGGTTTAAAATATTTTTAATTTATATTTAAAAGCCTGACTGGATTTAAATAAGCTTTTAAAATAGTCGCTTCGAATGCACAAAACTTAATAAAATTTATATTGAATAGAAGTATGTCGCAATGCGACGGTGAAAAAATGCGCTTCGAATAAAGAACCACCTTCTTTTGAAGACGGTTGAAAATTAAAATGTTATTGGTAAATAGCAATGAAGTATTAGAATAAAAAGGTCTGTGTGAAATGTTATATAATGCCAATATATTGCGTATTCCGTGGCATTCAGTAGAAATTCTCATGCCAACAGTTAAAACTCGGCGATTTTAATTCTATTCTAAATATTCGCTTAACATTTGACTTTAAAATGCAAAGAATTTAACGTATTTTCTAAAAGTCCTGTGTCAATTTGATGACATTATTATACGGTCGACATGAGGAATTTTATAGTCTGTGGAGTTTAAAAAGTTTAAATTACCTTTTCGAGATGCTGGCAATTAGCACACAATGAAGGCACCGACGAACGACAACTAAAGAAAAAGAAAATATATTTTTGTAAATCAAATCTGATTGGTTAAAAAGAAAGGAACCGATGCGCGTCGGCTTTGGTGCCGCGCACTTAAGTATCCAAGTCCAATCGAATTAATAGATACGTCATCGCCGCCATCTTCACGGTTCCAAATTCAAATTACAATTTGGTAAAACCGAAAAAACGGCATTTTAACGGACTTTTTTTAAAAAAACACAAGGTGCGGACAAAAATGCATACACCTGCTTTTTTACGCTATTGTATGGTTATTTTCGAATTTATAGTAACAGGTGGTTTTTTTTACACGAATTTATTCTAACACGAGTCTAATTAAAACGGAGATACGGCTGCGCCGAGCAGTTTGTCAATTGAAAAGGCTGGATTGTGGTTGAGTTATGAATTTTTGATGTCGTAAATACATCGATAATTCCATTTATCGTAACGAGTTATTTAGATTTGATCAATATTTCAGCTTTACCCTGCGGTAAGCTGCTTTTGGTATTGCGGTTTCTGTCCACTGTCCACTTGGTTCTGGGTAATAAAATTCGAGCAAGGCTATTCATCGGCGAAATCGATGTTTTACTTTTGCATAAAATATTTATACTTTAAAGGATGTAGGAACATATTGCGTTAAAACGCACATTCGAATTTATTTTAATTTGCTGATTGTGGTATTATTTAATTATTGTGAAATATTTGGTCAATCTCATAGGTACATATGAAATTTATGCATTTACACTTTAAATGGAATTATGTATGTATATATTGACATTTATTTTTTTAGTATCAACTATTTGTTAATAAAGTTTTTATTGGGCTAGGCAACAGTTTTATAGAGTAACATTTTAGCAAAAACTAGACTTTTATTATTTAATTCAATAAATAATAATAATAAATAAATACACCCAGCAGTCACATACATAGTCCTGACCCCACACTAAGATCGAGTTTTGTGTCGTAGGTATCAGAAACTACGAGAGACTTTTCGGTCTCACAAACACCCAGACCCGAAACAAATACCTGTGGATCACACAAACATTTGTTTCGGTGCGGGGATCGAACCCGCGGCCTCTCGTTTCACAGCCGGCGTCTAACCAACTGCGCCACGGAGGCGAAATGAAATATCATATTAAATTGTTGTTGCAAAATATATGTTTATGTAACATCTAGGCTAAATCCAGTAGCGATGTAAGCTGCAATAAGTAAAGATAACGATATTACCAATCTACTATGGGATATTATTTCTTGGCAAAAACATATTCTTTATGAATACTACAGAATTATGTGATTTATAATTTTACGACCAGTGACCTACTTTTGGGGTGGGGTGGCTGGTAGCGGTTGGCGACGATGGGCTGAAGATCGAGCCCAGTGGCGTGCTATGGGAGAGGCCTATGTCCAGCAGTGGACGCAGAAGGGCTGATGATGATGAACTACTTTTCTCTGTCTCTTTATTCAGCCACAGGACGTCCACCGCTGAACATATGCCTCGTTCAAGGATGTCCACATCGACCTGTTGGAAGCGGTCTACATCCAGCGACTTCCTGAAACCTTAACCAGGTCGTCTGTCTTTGCAGGCGGGTGACCGGCACTTCGCTTGCTGCACGCGGCCTCCACTCCAGAACCTTTGGTCTCATCGGCGTACCACCAACATACCATCTACCTTCCCGAGGCCAACCTTTTTGGAAAATGTCTTGTTAAATCATACAGGTTATAACATTGTTCATACAAACCTTAAGATGAATTATCTGAGTTGAATATCGAACCCAAGTACTCACGGTGCACAGCGGTGGTGTTATTATTATAAAAAATACGTACATCCTATAGTTACATACGTAGATCTCATTCAATTTTGATTTTAGTTCTGCGAGATGCACTTGTTTGATCTCACAATACCCACACAAATATTTGTCTCAGCACGGGAATCAAACCCGTTAGCCCTCACTTCGAAGCTTCTTAACCAACTGTAACGGAGACTATGTAACAATGTAACGCATTGAATATTATGTATAATCAATAATTTTTATCTTTACTTTACGTATGAGTGTAATGACCATATTGGTAATGAAATATTTATATAAGTGTCATAAAATGTAGATACAATTGAAATAAAACTATTTTTACGGACTCAGTCCGCCCCGTGACCACCAAAGCTGAAAAGCAATCGAAACGTCGGGAAGTTAAAAAATGTAAAAAATTAAACCAAATGGCGATAAAATCCGTAAAAATAGTTTTATTTCAATGTGTAACATTCGCGTAAATCTAAGAAACCAATAAGTAGATAAAATGAAATGTTTATACTTTATAGTTGATTGCCTCGGTGGCGTAGTTATATTACGGTACGGTTACAAAGCTGAGGTCTCGGGTTCAAGTCCCGGGTCGAGCAAAGTGATATTGGATTTTAAAATTCATTATCAACCTGGAGTCAGAAATTTGTGCCCGATATGGCGATAGGCTCGACCCCCATCACATCATGGAACGGAACATACAAGGCGAAATGTGGGTGTCCTGGTGAGCCTCTGCCTACCCCTTTTGGGATAAAGGCGTGAGTTTATGTATGTATATATGTACTTTTAATTTATTATTATTTACATTAATTGTTTTATAAATCTTTCACAGAAAGCTAAGCAAAACCGCGTCGTACCACGCTAACTATTTCCCAACCTTTTAAGTGGGTATTGACACACGTGAGGTCTAACTTAACTGGTCGTTCATACTTAACGCACACCCAATATCGTAAAATGAACCATAAAATCGGTTATTGAGGAGAGGTTATCTCGGATCACTGCGGTAGTGGTATTATTTTAAACCTGCTCACTAAACTCGGCTCTTTTAATTTGTAATAGTAATGGGACGACCCCAGTCGGGTGCAAAGATCGGTTATTTATTTACAGTACGAAATTAGCATTAAATACAGGCTATATCAAGACCGCGACCGAAAACGAAGCCGGGTGGTAGTTTTAGCGGTTACAGACACAAAGCAACTAAGAATTTTGCAAAAACAACGACGGATTTTTTTTCACATTATTTTAAAAATCGTCGTGTTTGGGGGTTAAATACCTAGTTTTTGCAAAAATGGTAATTTAAACACTTACGTACCATTGCGTGTATAAAAATAAAGCGGTGTACATCATAATTTTAGAAAAACTATGTATTTATCACTCAAATACGACGATAAGTAAAAAATTAAGTTTAAATTAAATAATTAAATTTAAATTGACGATTTTTTTTTTGTGAATTTTTTTATTGCATTGTGTTTGATATCACTAATACTACCACCTGGCTTCGTTTTCGGTCGCGGTCTTGATATACCCTGTATATTATATCTAATAGTTATGAACAATAATGTTTTGTAGATTGTTTATTGTGCCTTATTGATCTAGAGCCATATACAGGTTTTTTTTTTTATTGCAATGAATGGCGAGACGAGCATGCCATTCGCCTGATGGTAAGCGATACGACCGCTCATGGACAGTAGCAAAACCAATCAACACCATGAATTACAAGGCAATGCTTGGAATTCCACTGTGCTCGCCATCCTGAGACATAAGATGTTAAGTCTCAATATGTCCAGTAGTTACTCTGGCTCCAATGTCCTTCAAACCGGAACACAACAGCGCATTTACACTGCTGTTTGGCGGGAGAAATAGACATTGAGGTGGTACCTACCCAGGCGGCCTCTCACATATGAGAGACCTACCACCTTGCAATAAAAAAAAAAAAAAATATACAGGTTGTGAACCGTGAGATCCTGGGTTCAGTTCACTGGTCAGGCAATTCATTATGTGCGATTTTTTCGGTACCTATTAGGACTATCACATAATTATCTGGTATTAGAATATATGCCCTAGAGTATATGTACACCAAGGGAAATAAATATTCTCAGCAAATGATTTACTAAAAGCAGCTCTACCTATATCTTTAACGGTAATATAGCCGTGAGCATTTTTTATTTCAATGAATGGCGAGGAGAGCATGCCATTCGCCTGATGGTAAGCGAAACGACTGCTCACGGACAGTAGCAAAACCAAACAACACCATGAATTACAAAGCAATGCTTGGCATTTCACTGCGCTCGCCATCCTGAGACATGAGATGTTAAGTCTCATTATGTCCAGTAGTTACTCTGGCTACAATGTCCTTCAAACTGGAACAGAAAAGTGCATTTACACTGTTACTTCTCGGGAGATATAGACATTGTGGTGGTACCTAACCAGACGGCCTCTTACATATGGAGACCTACCACCTGTAATGTAAGCTTGGTGACACACTTAAAAATATTTTTTCGCAATTACCATAATAATTACCCTGAATCAGCGGTAAGTGATGAATACTTAATAAATATAATAGCTTTTTTTATTGCCTTTCCTAAGCAGACGAGCACGCAGTCTGTCTGATGGTTAGCGGTCACCGCTGTTCATGGACCTTTGCAGTACCAGGGGTCCAGCACAACCAGGTCACTGCCTACCCTAAGGAGAGTACACGTAAGGAAGCTTAATATTCAGCAATGGAATTCCTGAAGCCAAAAATAACGATGATATCACAAACAGGTATTTTATATTTAGTCGTTTGTACCTGTGCTGATATAAACAATTTGTCAATTTCTGATACTGTCACATCGTTGTTTCCTTGTTAGGATAATTAAAATTCAAGATCTATAATTTATTCTATCTATTCAAATTTAATTCGCACAGGCTTTTCTAGATAATATTTAAATATGTACCAATTTGTCATTTCGTAAACACTGTTCGAATTGCAAACATTTTTCTTCTGTTATCTTAATATAATTCCATTGAGCGTAATTGAACAATTTCGTAATTCGAAAATAGAATGAAAAATAACTTTATTAATTACCGACAGCGAATAAAAAATAAAATATCATCCACACACCTGCTATCGATTCAAGATTTCGCAATCGAGTATCGATTAATCGATTATAAATCAAAGTTCCGAGGTATTGGGCCGAAATTATCGGTTGCTTCATAGGAAGGTATGTAATATCGTTATCCTATATAATAATTGCATGTTGAAGAAGTTGCATGGTGTCAAATCTGCCCGGGGCTAAGTCGGCGCACCTGTTAGTTCGGCCGGGGGTTCACACTTGAGAGTTTTTCGGACGCGCTTAGTTCGCATGTAACTTGAATGTGTTTATATCTATTACTTTATATCTATCATGCCATATAAGCTCTATTGGAAGACTTAGGTTACCTTTCTTGTCGTGTTAGCTTGAGGCTTTACTCATACGCTAGACGATCTGTTTTTTTTACCAGTCAATCTCATGCTTGTTACTTTAGCTGGTAAGCTAAAAGCTTTGTTAACCTTCAGCAAAACAGTCTTTTCAGCCATGGAAAGTATATTCAGAAGACTATTTAGTATATATAAAAAATGACCTTTGGTGGCGCCTTAAACTAGATCTCCCTAACCTTCTTTTAAAGATTTGTTTGTTACATTTGTTAAGATCCAAATCCATGTATTGCGGTATCCACTACCCAACTTCATTAAGGGCCTCCAACTCATTATATTAATCTATTAATACCGTAAAAAAGTTAACAGACTAAACTCATTCTAACGTCCCTTAAAATCGCATGTGAAAACCCAAAAAAAAAGCAACTGGCAAAGGTGTTATCAATCAAAGTGCGTCCGTTGAAACGTGGGAGTGACCGTGCCACGAGCAACAAACATTCAAATACTGTTACATTATAGACCGTTTATTGTAACAAATTAACTGCTAACCTACAAACATCCAACCAAACAATCAACATGGCAACCATCAAACAGGTCACGTGATCACTGCCGCCCATTAACATCCACAGCCTTATTATTAGCATGTGAAGTAATTTGTAAATAAAGTTAATAAAATTCGTAACGCTACACAATATTATATTCCATAAGCTATTAGTTTCACAAAAAACGAATTTATTACCAAATTCCCTACAAATTACGTTTAAAAATTTCTTGTTATTCCTCCCAAGGATTACGAAACCGCAACAACAAATAAACATTTTGAGCTTTGCTTTCAAACTAACCCAAGTTTTATTTACCATCCAAAAAATATTCCACAACCGTATTTCTATAGCAATAAAGGTGATATTCGCAGTTAACTGATAGAAGGTAGGTGTATGAATAAAGTTGTCTAGTCGGTGACCGCAAAGTATCATTTCTGAATCTAATTTAGCTAAGTTAGTATGATATCTAGGAGGAGAGGCGAAACAAAACGAAGCTGCTTAAGCTGCGGTGAGGCAGCGTGGGCATTGTCTGATAATTACACTTTTTACATTAATCGTACTTGTACAAAACAACTTTAGATATATTTTTACTGTTTGTGCTCTATGTAATTTTTACTCATTTGTATTTCAATATAATTCTTTTTATTGAAGTATTATTATGAAGGTCTTTCTTGTCGCATCCACAGACCATTATTAAACGATTATTGAAAGATACCAAATACCGAAATTCAGCAAATCCTCTAGACAATTGGAGCACAGAGATCTGTATCGACGCTCTTATAGCTGGAGATCCTGTAATCTTTATACTCTTAGCTCTTTCTGTCCTTTGACCCATATCCTCAAAGGACTTTGGACATTTGATGACTTCATGAACTGTATAAATTGCACCACATGGAATGTTTTCTCTTTCGCCTCTTTAAACATACATACATAATATCACGCCTTTATCCCAGAAGGGGTAGGCAGAGGTGCTACCAGTAGACCCACGGTTCGCCTTGTGTGTTGCGTTCTATGATGTGATAGGGGCGAGCTTATCGCCATATCGGGCACAAATTCCTGACTCCGGGCTGATAATTAATAGAAAAATCCAATATTACTTTGCCCGATTCGGAACTCGAACCCGAGACCTCAGCTTTGCAATCATACCGCAGTATCACTACGCCACCAAGACAATCTCTTTATGTAATTAGTACAAATCATCGCCCATATACATTTGTATCGCCCATTTCGTGCTCTCGATTGTAGAGGAGGCTTGTGCCCTGCAGTGGGACGTGGGCTGATACAATATTGTCCATATACGTACCGCCCCCATGTAATTAAAAAGAAACAGAAACATATTTCGATACAAATAATTAATTAACATTTAGATGCCAACGCTGCGAGTGCGACTGTCACAGAATGTCTCGACTGCCACAGCCGGTAGCCGGTTCGTTATCAAAGGGAAATAGTTTGTCAGCGAAGTCGGAAATTATTATTGGAATTACAAATTCTGATAAATCCGATTGCCCACTTACAAGTTGATGGATATAAACGAGTTCTATAACGTGAGGTCTGCATTGTAAAATAGGATTAATGTTTCTGAATTTTGTATTGTTAATTTTAGACTGAGGTATTTAGGTAAATCTGAGTGGATTGTTTAACAGATTCTTATTTATGAGCAACAGATCGTCATTGAGTTAACAGCTTTGCTGTTGCGTTTCGTACAATTAAGATTGCTGACCATCATATTGGTGGTGATAGAATACCGGTAAACGTTTCAATAGCGACGGTCGCATACTATGTCGGAAATCTCGCCTCTCAATCGTGCGGACCTGCCTGTGTATAACCAATTTCCATCGATATCTGTATCGGCCCAAATATGTTACACTGCAGGGCACGGGTCTCCTCTCGATCGAAAGTACGATTGATAGGGGTTAGACCACAGACCGCCACGCTGGCCTGGAGCGGTTTGGCGGACTATTTCCTATTTCCATCAGAGTAGGATAATTGTACTGACCTGGAACTTTCTCCGGCGTATACTCTAGTCTCCATTATTATCATCAGATGCATTGCCATCACTTTATCATTTCATTATAAAAAAGTCCCTAATTTCTTCCTTTTTCTACCTTCTATATCCCTCCATATTAAAAGACATACCACCCTAGCAACAACATAAAAACTCCGTTAGTAAGTTTGCCGTCCGCATGCCGAGTCCTGTTTGCCAGCACACCCACATCAGCCAGCAGGCACGTGTTAAATTTCGTGTGCACTTGTTAAACGTATGATATATACTCGGTTGATGAGCGCAAACACCGCGTCGGCCGACAAACATCGTGTTGTCTTGTTAGTTGTTACTTCACCATTCATGAGTAGCATGATCAATGAGCTGACAACTGAGAATTTCTCAATGCTTATGCTTTTGAGATTTTTAAGCATTTGCTTTAATATATTTATTTTCCATTTTCTGATTAAGCCGTCCTATGTTACATTTGCCCCAATAGACGTCATTGCTTGACACTCTTACCCTCGCTCCATAAAATTTAAGTATTAACTTAGGCTTATTTACCAATAAATTTTCATATCCCATAAAATCTCTCCCATCACAAGACGCTATAAAGGTAGTAACTTACGAACATTAGCTTAAACCATTCACCCACATATGCCCTGGCTCATGTATTGAATGCCAGACAATATGCCTTATTGAATAACCGATGGTGTGGCATCACTCCACTGAATAGAATAAAAGGAAGTGCCGATGTATGGCAGCATTGACCAACTGCAGCGCTTTGAAGATCGCCCTCAAAGGAAATAGCGGTATCAAATGCATGACATACATTGGAACTTTATTATGGGTATTTTATAACGTCATGAATATTAAAATGTGATAAGATACGTGGTTTAATGAGTTAGACGTCGATAGTGATACTGAAAAAATGCTAGAATTTGTTTCGTATAGATATTGCGGAATTGAAATCACTTCATTTATTACATACTCGCGGCAAAATAAATGTTTCAGGGTTTCGATTATAAGTGCGACAAATACTATAACTTGTGTAAAAAATACCCCTCATAAAATCCTTTCATTTTCTTCCATAACTTTACACGTATCAACCCAAAACTCTAAAATCCTATTGAAATAAAACTAATTTTTACGGATTTTATCGCGGATTTGGTTAAATTTTACATTCTTAACTTCCCGACGATTCAATTGCTTCACAGCTTTCGTGGTTTCTAAAATCCCATTAAAAATGTTTACTCCAGGCTAACATAAGCTACAACTAAACTTATCTCAAATCAGCGATGACAAAGGTGGAAATCCCGTACTTACGAGCCTCCTTTCATCGCCGAGAAGGGCACTGATAATCTTAGAAACGGCCGTCCATCGGCTTTCATTTGCTCGCCGGCAATTTGTTGCAGGTGACGGGTATACTAGCTGTCCCGCTAGCACCGATATGGTGTTATGTGTAGCCGTTAGTAGCTTGGCTTAGGGCTTGTATACAGGATGGTTTTGATTGTGCGTGAATAGCCAAATCCGAAACTATGATCACTAGCGAAAAACAGCCAAAGGAGTCACGAGCCCGATTTTGATGAATAGTTAAACTGCATACTTGGAATTGTGAAAATCAGTATTCCCAGGATTTTAAGCCGATGACTTTGACAAAAAAAAATCACATGCTGTAGTATTGCACTTCACACTACCGTTCCGCTAATACCGATATGGCGTTATATGTAGCTGATAGTAGGGTTGATTAAGGGTTTGTTGCGTTATAAGCTTAATTTTATAATTAGTAATGAGGTTTTATCAGAACCTTTATCTGTCTGTCCTGATCTTGAATACCTTTGAATCAATTAGAAGATGGTCTAGGACTTAAAAGATGTGGCAATGATATCAATGCAATATTACCTCCGCGTAACCTTGTTTATTTACTAATCAAGTTAAAAAACAGTTCCACCCTCATCATTCGTGTCTTGGGTCGTAAATATTACTCAATTGTTTTAAGTGCAATAGACGTAATTAGGCTTGTTATTAATCGGGTTAGTGGATGTATTTTACAATGATGTGTCGCTATTCGTATCCATTATACACTAGTCACAAAAATTAAAGGATATTTTTTTTGATCAAATTTTTTTGGTGTTTTTTGAGACTCTGTATCTTGGAGAAAATTGATTGTTAAGAAATTCGAAAACTAAAACTTGGAAGCTTGAAATGTATATTTTGCAGATCTGTGCTCTATTTCTTGATTGCACGCTTGGTTGATAAGCAAACGTAGGAAAACCAACGAGAAAAAAAAATTCCAAACTTTTACTCGTTTTTAAAACCGTGCATTTACATGGGTAGTGTTTTTTTGATGACATCATTATAAAATTCCCGTAGATAATTTAATTGCCTTTAATTTGATATACCAGAAACCTCCGTGGCAAGATTTGGAGCTGACTTATGGTAAATCAAAGTAAAAATGGCCTATCACACTTTGACTTCGGATTACTCCATGAATATCAATCATGGGGAAAACAAAATCAGAATTTTCGTAACTTCAAAACATGCTCTATAAGATGGTATTAAAGACTTATGATAATAAACAGTATTTCTAAGTAAAATTGTTGACTGAAAAAAAGGTAAAAAAACGGTTATTTATGGAAATTCGGAAAACACTGCATATCTTTGGATAAAAGAAACAAACGAAAGATATCGTCGGTAACTTTTCAACCTTAAAGTATTTTTAAGACACTCTGAAAATTTCAAATTGCTCCGATTTGATTATCTTAGTGTTCAGAAGGTTTAAACTTACTGTATTCAGCAAAAATCGTCGTAATGAGCATTTTTCGGATGCTATTGATTTTGTAACTTTGGAATGAATTTTTTGGTGACTATCCATATTCTTTTAATCAAATCCTTTTTATAAACGTTTTCACTATTCTCCGCAATTGTAAAAAAAATACTGGTAATGATTTACCGCCAGCATTAGCGTTACCCCAAGCGTGCTACGGGGAGGTTGCGCGGTCGGATTTACAGTAAAACAGTGCCATTATGTTTTTTACAATTGGGGAGAATAGTGAAAACGTTTGAAAAAAGGATTTGATTAAAAGAATATGGATAATCACCAAAAAATTCATTCCAATGTTACAAAAATCGATAACATGTGAAAGATGCTTATTACGACAATTTTTACGAATACATTAAGTTCAAACCTTCCGAACACTAAGATAATCAAATCGGAGCAGTTTGAAATTTTCAGAGTATCTTTGGAATACTTTAAGGTTGAAAAGTTACCGACGATATCCTTCGTTTGTCTCTTTTATCCGAAGATATGCAGTGTTTTCCGAATTTCCATAAATAACCGTTTTTTTACCTTTTTTTCAGTCAACAATTTTACTATGAAATACTGTTTATTGTCATAAGACTTTAATACCATCTTATAGAGCATATTTTGGAGTTACGAAAATTCTGGTTTTGTTTTCCCCATGATTGATATTCATGGAGTAATCTAATGTCAAAGTGTGATAGGCCATTTTTACATTGATTTACCATAAGTCAGCTCCAAATCATGTCACGGAGGTTTCTGGTATATCAAATTAAAGGCAATTAAATTATCTACGGGAATTTTATAATGATGTCATCAAAAAAACACTACCCATGTAAATGCACGGTTTTAAAAACGAGTAAAAGTTTGGAATTTTTTTTTCTCGTTGGTTTCCCTACGATTGCTTATCGACCAAGCGTGCAATTAAGAAATAGAGCACAGATCTGCAAAATAGACATTTCAAGCTTCCAAGTTTTAGTTTCCGAATTTCTTAACAATCAATTTTCTCTAAGATACAGACTCTCAAAAAACACCAAAAAATATAGATGAAAAAAAATATCCTTTAATTGTTGTGCGTAGTATACATCAGTTTTCGTACCCCAAATCCGGTTTCCCTACCATATCATAAAATATACCAATAATTACTGCATCAGCCCATATACGTCCCACAGCAGGGCACAGGCCTTCTCTACTATCGAGAGTACGATTGAGAGGAGTTAGGCCATATATTCCGCCACGCTTGACTAGTGCGGTTTAGCGGACTTTACATACCAGAGAAATTATTATCATTAACACCTATAGTATTAACACCTCGTCGAAAATAATCATAATTCCCCACTGACTGAAACTGACTGATAATGAATAGAAGATTCCGATATCACTTTGCCCGACCCGGGATACGAACCCTATACCTCAGCTTTGTAATCATACCGTAGTACAACTGCGCCACCGAGGAAGTAAATATAATTCAAAGTGTAATAATTCACAAGTTATATTCACCGTTCGCGTAGTCATTATGAAACCCATATGCACAGCTAATTGAATACAATCGGTGGATTAATTAATCCCAGAGACAATGAGAGACATTTTCTATCTAATAAATGTCTATTGGAGACTGAGTCATGCTGTGACTCAGGGAAGGGTGACCTTTCGTTCGGGAATTAGGTAGGTTTGCCTATAAATAGGTATACAAATAAGTTCGTGATGTTTTGCTGTGTTGTAGTTGTAATTTAAATTATTTTTAATTTCGTTTTAAGTAACATATAGTCAAGCAATTTTTAAATCTATTTTTGTTTTTATAGCAGGATTGCTTTTTTCCTTGTTAGTATAGATAGTATTCCGGTGTTTTATGGCATAATATTATGTCTGACAAATCAAAAACATCAAATGATTTATAATCGTTGCTCATTCACCCGATCCATATTCAATAATAATTATTAATAATCGTCTCATTTGGATGAAGCTTACATGAAATACATCAATTAATTAATTTCACAATAAAACTAATCTAGAATGTATTATTAAATTCAAAACATCATTATAATAAATAGGTCTCCGCGTTTTAACTTTTAAGCCGTCATAAAAATGTGTCTCGCATAATGTCCAATAATATTAATATTATACGTATACTAGTTTCTCGTTTTCCATATGGCATGTGAAATATTTTAATTACGCCACCTCTTATTACCATAAAATTTTAATAATAAAGATTTAATGATATCCACTTACGTTGGGTGTCAGTTTCTTGTAGATATAGTCTTGAGGAGTCAAAGGCTACAGATAGTATATGCATAAAGCACTCATTTTAATGGGGCCCAATTTGCTTTTAGTAGATTAATGGGCAGGCGAAAATTTACGACTGGGAATGGATTGAAAAAATATTTTAATAACTTATTAATGTCTATAAAAATTTCTAATGCGATAAGGCCGCCATTATGATTTTAATTGTTAGTTTATGAATACTAGTTGTAATCAATAAAGTGTATTTAAGTGTCTTCAGTGTACAAAAATTTTATTATATAAATATATTTTGTATTCAACTGAATCGAAAGTAATTAATAATTATTTTATCTACCTACTTTCTTTTGCCGTGCCCAACAGGGTCCAACTTGTACATACAACAAATTGTACCATCTAAAACATGAGGCGTGCAATAAAGTATTTAAAATAATCAGGAAAACCTAAAATTATTGTTTTTTTTTCCTCAAAATTCCATACGATGCCTCAAATTCGATCTCACGTTACTATGGTATCTTTACGTTCTATACAATATAAGTTGCAGTTATAATAACTGAAACCACAGCTTAATATAAAGAAATATTCATGTTGGATTACGCCGCACAGGATTTATTTTACGGAAAGAGGTTTCCGTGAACAAACGTGGTATGAATACGGTATAATGTACATGTATACTTGTAAATGTATTTCTATTTAATATATTATTAAGGTACATTAGTTTGCATAAACATGCTCGAGATATAAGCTCACGTGAACGATAAATATACTTTGTATTGTATTGTATTGTATCAGCTCATATAAGTCCCACTGCAGGGCACGAGTCTCCTCTGCGATCGAGCCACGATTGAGAGGGGATAGGCCATATAGTCCACCACGCTGGCCTAGTGCAGGATGGCGGACTTTACATACCATAGAAATTCTTGCAAATCACTACGGTATGCAGGTTTCCACACGATGTTTTCCTTCACCGTTATAGTATGTGGTGATTGAGCGGATCTTATTTCCTTTATGTTGTAGGTAAGACTAAAATATCTCTCATAATTTTTATTATTATTTTAATTTTTAGCAAACCGGGCTCAGTGGCGTACCTTGGGAGAGGCCTATGTCCAGCAGTGGACTGCAACGGGCTGACGATAAAAAAAAAAAATATACCCGTGACTTGTACTTCAACGTATTGTTTCCTGATAGATTTTTATAAAAATAATATAAATCAAAATGCGCCCATATAAAATGACAAGCGAAATTTTTCCCATAAATCGCGTCGTGGTCACTGCAACAACAGATAGAAGCTGCGAACTGCGATGACCTTGCTGAACTTCCCGCCGCTGACCTTGCGATAACGGGTCAAAGGTCACGCCGCCGTGACCCCTGACCCGCTGCACCGCGTGTTTTCGTTTTAATTAATCTTTGATTAATCATACGGTGTGATTTTATTTGTACTGCATGGAGTGCTCGGGTTTAAATGCAATTTAAATGCTATGTTTCTGATGGAAATGTGATTGCGTTAATGGTTAATAACATGCATACTGTGAACGATAGCTCGATTGGTTGAAGGCCGGTCAATTCGGAGGTCATGGGTTCAAACCCTTGGTACGCGCAGACGTTTCCAAGCTATGTATTCTTAATTATTGTTATCGTTAGATTTAATGATGAGTAAAATCTGAATACATGAGATTTTCGCCAGAATTTGAAGGTTTGTGAAGAGACCCACATTAGGTTTGCGTGGAAGACAAACCTCACTAAGCCAACGTGGTGAACTATATGGTTTAACCCCTGGTAAGTTTATGTGCTGATACAGCTGTATATACAGACAGGCAGACTAAAAAACCTGCTCCCGTATGGGTTAGTGCCAGAGCAGTTGTCCATAAAATTACAATATAAATAATTCTGCAACATGGATGAAAAGTAATGTCGTACCGCCCCATATAATTGAAATATAAGGGCAAAGAGAGGAAGGACAAAGTAATTGTTTTGAGCGTTATTATAATACGGTATTTGTAGTGTTTGGACCTTTTTAGATGATTGTACTTTTATTAAAAAGAAACTGTTAAAGGCTTGTCATTAAATTGTCATGAGTAAAAATATATTTTATACAACCACGCGAATGTATTTAATTTCCTCCGGAGATTCTACAGTGGCGACGAGGATTTAAAAGGAAGAAAAATGTCGATTGGTAGGCTACCGGAATTCGACATTCAAGGACATGCATCCTGGTCTTCCTACATGGACCGTATGGAGATGTTCTTTAAGGTGAACAATGTAGCGGATGACCTTAAATTACCATCTTTGATTACATCGATGGGGAGCGAAGCGTATGAGTTGCTGGTCAACCTCGCCAGTCCGTCGAAACCATCCGAGCTCGGTTATTTACAAGTGTGTGAGTTGATGCACCAGCATTTGCAGCCGACTCCTTCTTCTTTGGCGGAAAGGTACAAATTTCGGCAGAGACGACAAGCACAGGGAGAGGAATTGGCCGTTTTTGTAGCGGAATTGAAAAGGTTATCGCGCGATTGTAAATTCAAAGGTAACCTTTTGGAAAATATGCGTGACCAATTCATTTGCGGTCTTAGTAGCGATGTTATTCGACAACGTCTGTTTGCGGAGGAAGACACAATAACTTTTAATTCCGCGGTAAAGTTGGCGCTATCCTTGGAGGCTGCGTTACGGAATTCTGCGATCGTGGAAACAACCGTCACGGCAGAAGCGGTCCACACAGTTAAACAGAGCACGGGTGGCAGTGGTTGGTCGCGCGGTATTTCAGCAAAAGTGCATGAAACGCGTAGTCGACCTGAAGGGAAACGTGGCGTAAGCGCAGGAGAAGGTATCGCCACAGCGGGACCGTGGACATCATTTCGTCAGCACGGAAGATGTACGGCGTGCGGTAAAACGAACCATATTTTTAGTAATTGCCGGTTCCGGAGCTTTATTTGTAGCAAGTGCCGACGTAGCGGCCACTTGCGAAGGATGTGTCCCGAAGCAGGCGCGCGGTCTACACATCCGTCACAGGAAAGCGGTGCTTATTTCGGTGGAGCTGAGTCCGAAGAGTTCCATCAACGTAACGTGTGTCAAGACGCGGCCTTGGCGGAGGACGGAGGCATCGGGGAGGCTTTAAATCTCCTAGCGCTCAATAGATATAAGGCAGTAAGTTTACCGATACAAATTGAAGGTGATTTAGTATATATGGAGATAGACACAGGGACCGCCATATCTTGCATAAGTAAGTCGACTTATGATCAAAGATTTACTCACTTACCCATCGAGAAAGATAATACCGTATTAAGATTTTATGACGGTTCAAGAGTTAAGCCTTTAGGAATTATTAACCCTATAGTTCAGTTTAACAAAATAAAGAAACGGTTGGAGTTATTTGTTATTGATGGAGGCATGACATCACTCTTAGGTAGGCAATGGTTAGCAGAATTACAGATAGAGATTCCTTTGTTTAGTTGTAATAGTATTCAGGAAGCTAAAGCTATTTCCTTTAATGGGGAAATTTGTTCCATTCTCAACAGATATAAGGAAGTATTTAGCGAGGGGCTGGGTCGGTATACAGGTGGGAAGGCGACGCTGCGGGTGCGTGAGGGTGCAGTGCCGGTGTTTCGGCGTGCGCGCCCGTTGCCTTATGCTTTACGCGAGCGTGTCGACGCAGAGTTGGACCGTATGCTGCGCGATGGAGTCATTGAGCCGGTTGACTGTTCCGACTGGGCCTCTCCACTGGTTCCGGTATTTAAAGCTGACGGTAGCTTGAGGATTTGTGTGGACTACAAAGCGACCCTGAATCCGGTTTTGCTGGTCGATCGATTTCCTCTACCAAAAATTGAAGACATTCTGGTAGGCTTAAATGGGGCTCAGTTTTATAGCAAGATTGATTTATCACAGGCTTATAATCAGATAGAGCTGGATGAGTCCCGGAAGTATACGGTGATTAATACTCATCGGGGGGACAAAAATAGATGCAATTATAAAGTTAAATCGCCCTCAGAATGTTTCTGAGCTCCGGTCTTTTTTGGGTATGGTTAATTTTTATGCTAAATTCATAAGGAATTTTAGTGCTATGCTTGCTCCATTGCATAAATTGTTAAAAAAAGGTTATATATGGCGTTGGGACGTTGAGTGTGAAAGAGCCTTTAATGAAGCAAAGCGGACGTTGACCGGGGCCGAAGTGTTGGCACATTACGATCCCAATAAGCCTGTCATTGTAACGTGCGATGCGAGCCCTCGCGGAATAGGTGCGGTGCTGGCGCAGCCGAGCGCCAGCGGCGAACGACCGGTTGCGTACGCGTCACGCTCGCTCTCCGCGGCCGAAAATAACTATTCGCAGATTCATCGTGAAGCCTTATCCATAATTTTCGCTGTCAGGAAGTTTCACCAATACCTATACGGGCGTAAGTTTGTTTTGCGGACGGACCATAAACCCTTAGTGTCCATTTTCGGGCCTAATACCGGTATACCGACCATGACGGCAAGCCGGATGCAACGTTGGGCCGTGATTCTTTCTGCGTATGATTATGATATCGAATATATTAAGACTTCTGACAATAGCGCGGATGGGCTTTCGAGGTTACCGGATGTGACCAAAGCCCCCTATAAACCCTCGGATATAATTCCCGAACAGACATTTTTGCATTTCGCGCAAGATGCATTGTTATTAGATTGTATGGACATTAAAAAACATACAGCCAAAGACCCTGTATTAGCTAGGATTTTGTCTTTTATTCGCGATGGTTGGTACGAAACCTGTGATCGAAATGACATGCAGCCTTATTTCAACAGGAAGTCTGAATTATACGAAGAGCTAGGTTGTGTTATGTGGGGGCATAGGGTGGTAATACCAGTAGATTGTCGCGAAAAGGTTTTAAAAATGATACATGAACCGCACATGGGCGTGGTGAAATCGAAAGCTCTAGCTCGCAGTTACGTGTGGTGGCCCGGTATAGACGAAGCGGTAGAACGAGTTTGCCGAGTGTGTATCACTTGTGCAGCGCATGCGGATGCACCGCCGCGCGCCACACCACAACCCTGGCCCTGGCCGGCCAGGCCTTGGGTACGTTTGCACTTGGACTTTTTGGGCCCTATAGCGGGGAAATTATACTTGGTAGTGGTAGACGCTATGTCTAAATGGCTTGAAGTTTTTAGTGTGCCAAGCACGGCGGCCGGTAGCACTATTGATAGATTATGCGAGTTATGGAGTAGGTTTGGAGTTCCGAAACAAATCGTGACGGATAACGGACCTCCGTTTACCAGTAGCGAGTTTAGGAAATTTGTTACGGGTAATGGTGTGGAGCATGTATTTACGGCGCCGTATCATCCGGCTTCTAACGGTTTAGCTGAAAATGCAGTAAGAACGGTAAAAAAAGTTATCAAAAAAGCCGTTTTGGAGCGTAAGAATGTTAATCGTATGTTGGAAATATTTTTACTGCATTATCGTAATGTCGAGCATTCGACCACAAACGAAAGTCCGGCTATGTTACTGATGGGTAGGAGGTTACGGACGCCATTAGACGTCATAAAACCGGACAGGGAAGATAACATTTATAGAGCGCAGCAGCGTCAAATGGACAATGCAGGGGGGGTGCTTAGGACATTTCAAAACGGAGATGAGGTTTGGTACCGCCAGCATTCCAAGGCGGAGAAGTGGGCTCCGGGTACTGTCATTGATGCTGCGGGTGTTAGGGACTTTACAATTTTAGATGAGACAGGCAGTGTTATTCACAGGCATATAGATCAGTTAAGGCGGAGAATAAAGGAAACGGGGGCGCTTGCTATTCCGGCAATTTCAAAGGAGGTCCGATCTTGTGCCATAGGACCAGCTTTAGGCCCAGTAGGTCTGGTTGAACCAGCTCCGGTTCTGGGGCAGGCGGTTGCGACGGGCTCTCCAGAGCTGTCGTCTGGTGGAGAATTGCACATCGGCAGTAGCCAAACATCACCACACATACATACTGCTACCGGAAGCCAATTTAATACCGCACCCAACGAGCAGTTCAGCACGCCACTCTCCGGACCAGTACCGACCCAGTCGCGTCCTATTCGTAAATGTAGGCTGGGCAGGGTTATTAATTACAAAGAATAAATTTACAAAGATTAATTTCATTTATTAGTTTAATTTTTACTTTTACTAAAATTTGTTATTAGTCTTAATTTTAGTAGGAGGAGATGTAGTGTTTGGACCTTTTTAGATGATTGTACTTTTATTAAAAAGAAACTGTTAAAGGCTTGTCATTAAATTGTCATGAGTAAAAATATATTTTATACAACCACGCGAATGTATTTAATTTCCTCCGGAGATTCTACAGTATTTGACTATTTTTTTTATTGTATTAATCAAAAAGTATCCATATCCAAAATCTAGCAAACAAAGAATTTGATAAATCCATTCAGAATTAAACAAGTTAGAAACGTTTTAAATCTTCTAGTGGAGGTAATAGAAAAGGGATGCAAAACAAAATTAGTGACGTAACTGTGCATTATAGTACATTATAGTGTGCGGGTGTGAAAGAGACGGTAAGATGTCCCCACTACGTCCCCACTCTTTCATTTAAAATACTAATATTTGCCTCATGTTACAAGCTACTTTAATACTGTTTTTACAAAAATGTTTTATTTGATGGCACTTGTGTTTGTCTACAAAATAATACAAACATTCGATGATAGTCGAATACCCTATACTGTACTGTACTGGACTATATCTACCCATATACTATGTATGTGACTGTTGGGTGTATTATTTATTTATTTATATACAGCCCACTACAGGGCACGAGCCTCCTCTATAATTGAGAGTAGGATTGAGAGGGGTTAGGCCATATAGTCCACCAGCCTGGCCTAGTGCGGGTTGCGGACTTTACATACGTAGAAATTATTTCAAATTGCTATGGTATGTAAGTTTCCTCACAATGTTATCCTTCACCGTTATAGTCCATAGTGATTGACTATCAATACACACATGACTCCGAAAAGTCAGAGGTGTGCTATTATAATAACTATGTGTAAAATAAAAGTGAGTGTTGAGTGTTTATTTAGTACAATGTTTAATTTTATAGTCGTTCATTGATATTTGTTTTCTCTTTAATACCGTTTTTTTTTTCATGTTTAAATACTTTTTATTCGATTTTTTCCTATTTTGTCGTTTAATTTTATATTGATAGTTTATGGATAAGTTATTTCATAGTTCTTTCCGGTTGTACAGTACTATTGCATGTTATGATCTCCTCTAATTGAAGAAACACAATGTTTAAACTGCAACAGTACAATAGCAAAGCTTGTTAAGTGTATTCTTTGTTGGAGATCCTAATAAATAAAAAAATAAATAAAAAATTGACTATAAAAAACATGTAAGTGATTATTTTTGTTAATTGGAGTACATAGTTTGTAAGTTGAAAACAACATACTATGCGTTCCAATCTCGATACATGTCCGGAATCAGGTTTTATTTTGTTTTTATCTATTTACACCCGATTCGATGATACTACACCGGCGCCTCCGGTAACTCGTAAACTGCCAATTATTGAATTATTATTCGTGTCACAGGCTCACAGAGAGGCATTTAGGAATTGGAAATATTTATAGCTGGATCTAACACGTAGGAACTATTTTGAAAGGAATAAATTATGCTCTAAGTTCTAACTGGGCAAAAAATTGAGCAACATTGAACATGATATGTATAATGTATTCAGTTTTAATGAAATAAACATTGATTAAAATACCTCGTTAAGACCCTACCATCGTCATAGTTTTTATTAACAAAATCTTTATTGCATAAAACAGCCTTCTTTCAAGGATTTCATTGCTGATCTTTTGAAACAGGTCTACATCCAGCAAATTTCTTATTACATACTTTGTCCACCATGTCCGTATCCACGCAGTCATTTAAAGCAACGTCGGATAGCTGTCCCGAATTTTTTTATTTCTATCCTTCCTACCATACTGGACACAAATCTAATCACGAGCAAATTTCTTTGTGACTCAATCTGAAATGCTTTGAAATAAAGCCCAGAACCTCATGATTCTACCACCAAAGACCACTAAAACGACCAGCCAAAGAGATGACGCAATACCACACCTTACAATCTTTACTAATGGCCGAAATTAATAAGCGATCTTGATGGCTATCTAAGGATCGATCCCAAAATAGGCAGTAATCAAAACACGTTAAATGTGAACGCGTCGACAATAATGGTGTCTTAGATTTACGCGAATGTTACACATTGAAATAAAACTATTTTTACGGATTGAAACGTCGGGAAGTTAAAAAATGTAAAAATTAAACCAAAACGCGATAAAATCCGTAAAATATAATTTTATTTCAATGCGTCTACAATACCTTGAACCGATTGGTCTATTTTCTCCTTAGATAGCCATCAAGATCGTTCATTAATTGTAGCCGCAAGACAAGAAGCGTATTCTTTGAACCCTTCCAACACCAATAAATTTGGTCAGCGGCTACCCGTTCTTGAAACCATGGTTCGGCGAAGACCATTATACATTCAACACGTGTAGGAGAGCTATGATGGTGACAACTAGATTTGATCTGGGTGTAATGCGATAGTCACGTGAGTTGCGTAATAAGCTCCGGGAAATGAGCGTAAGGTACTGTTATGTTAATGGGTGTGTTGGATTGGAATGCCTTTGGCTGGGTTGCCTGGTGTCAAAACTTTTGGGATTTTATTTGGAAATTACGCTTCTGAATTTAAATTTTCACGGTTGACAGCCCATATAAAAAGCCATGATGATACTATATTCTTAAACTAAGGTATTAACCGTCGGAAATATCTGTGGACCTGAATAATTGACGTCATTGGAACATAAGTTCAGCAAATTCAAAAGATAGGTTAAACAAATTGAATTAAAATATATAAAAGAATTAAAAATAGAATTCGCACCCATGTTAAAATGTTTTTAATGTAAAATAACATAGTAGATAGGGGAACACAAAAAAATGAAATGTGAACCGCATTCCAGCTAGGTTCACAGATATTTCCGACGAGTTATATGTATCGATATGGTCGTGACAATAGACTTCATCTAACTTGGTAATCTAACAGTAGAAGATTGCCGAATGCGCAAAACCCTTTTCCTCTTTCCATCCTTTTTCTTTCCCGCTCCCTTCCCACAGCTTTCCCTGGCTGGCAACACATCTATAATCCAAGCGTTGTTGATGTTCATGGGCGACAGTGACCACTTACCATCAGGTGACCTGTAGGCTTATTCACGTAATTAAATAAGTTCAGTTGCAGTGCAGTTGCAGTTAAGTTTCGACCAAAACGGCCCTTTTCGTATTCTCGTAATTTAGACAACCGCTGTCAGATACGCTCGCGTCAAGTTCGCGTCACGCGAGCGCTTTAGCGTATTCTACTGCTGCACGTTTTATACATGCGTGATTCAGATCGCAACCTGATTGGTATTTACCTATTCATTTGACGTTTCCATTGACAGTTTAGTCCCACCAACGTGCAGCACATGCGCAGTTTATGCATATCTTACGCGCAGCTAAACAATTACAAGAATACCATTTTGACGTACGTACGATTAAGACGTAAACCTAATCGAAACTGCATCGAAACTTGATCGGCGCGTCAATAAAATACGTGAATTAGCCTACTGTTTGCACGTTTGCCAGTGCTATTTAATAATACGAAAAGATAACAAATATCTTAATTCTCTTTTTAAAATATTTTTTTCCTAATACTGATTACGCACCTGATCGCAAAAAATTCGTTGGTCACATCAGAGGCTATATAAAATGAGCTTTAACGTTCACGCGCCTTCTCCCCTCCCCTCAGCTTCTTCCCCCCTCCGTCGCCATCGGTGTGGGCATACGAATTGCTTGTTAACACAAGTTATAAATTTACAAAACAGTTAGGACGAGTTATCCAACACTATTCACACACGGGCCGCAAGTGCTGCCACCTACGTGAGGTACATACAAGTTGGGTGTTTCAGCGTTCGGCTGGATGCTAAAAATAAAGTGTTAGTAAAAACAAATGTGTGTGAGATGAATTTTGATGCGTTATTGATTGTAATTGTTTTGGTAATTCGTGATTTTTTATATTTTAGGTAATCAAGTTGAAAATGATTTTGTTATACTATACATTTAAATTGATTATCAGTAATAAAAACGGTCTATTGCTAAAATTAAAAAAAAAACGATGTCGATGAAAAATAGAGGTCTTATCTAACCGATATTTTTCAAGGCTTAGACAAAGAGTATTCAAGTAATTAATTGCGTAAAATGTAAATAAATATTTAACCTTATTGTTCCAAGAAATCACTGTTGTTTATCTAAAAAACTGTTTTCACCAAAAATCCACGAGGCTTTCAAATTGCTATCAATCCAACATGTTAGACAAAAGTTTCTATCCGTGTGTCACAAACCTTTATACTGAACGTAACGGCCCGGTTTCTAACCCTTGGACACGTCGCATTTTCCACGTTCATACACACATTTGTATGAATGCGAGAATACTCATTGTAAGCCGAGTTATAGCCAGTACTGTTCAAAGCCGCGGCAATAAACATAGGCTTATTGATCGGCTATGACTCATTAAAGCAAGGTTGTAAGTTATATGTTTGGAATTTTTAATGGTGGTATGTCTTGTGAGACGCCGCCTGGGTAGGTACCATCGCAATGTCTATTTCTCCCGCCTAACAGCAGTGAAAATGTACTTATTCCGCTTGGAGGACATTTTAGCCAGAGTAACTACTGGCCATAATGAGACTTAACATCTTATGTCTCAGGATGGCGAGCGCAGTGGAATGATTAACATTACTTTGTAATTCATGGTGTTATTTGGTTTTGCTACTGTCAATGAAGGGTCATATCACTTACCATCAGGCGAATGGCCTGCTCGTCTCGCCTTCCATTTCTAACACTCATCCGCCTTATATCAAACAGGTTTGAACAAAATATAACCTATAGCATAAACAAAATTGAAAAATTTACTCTCACTTACCATCTAAAACAGACTTTACTCACCAAAACATAGAGTTTTATTTCGAATGCAACTTCATCGAAATCAACACCATACTATAGCTATGAAATAGTAAGCTTATTGTCCAGTTATCCGCATTTATAGCGAGTAAAGTTTATATGAAATTGTTGTTTATTAATAATTCACGGTAGAGCTGTATTGTCACTGGCAGAGACTATGTATGTTGTGTCACTGCGACGTTTCTAAAACCAGATTGTTTTAATTATTGCGGTGAATGGCGGGACGAGCATGCCATTCGCCTGATGGTAAGCGATATGACCGCTCATGGACAGTGGCAAAACCAAACAACATTATGAATCACAAAGCAATGCTTGGCATTCCACTGCGCTCGCCATCCTGAGACATAAAATACTAAGTCTCATTATTTCCAGAAGTTACTCTGGTTACAATGTCCTTCAAACCGGAACACAACAGTGCTCTTACACTGCTGTTTGTCGGGAGAAATAGACATTGTGGTGGTACCTACCCAGGCGGCGCGGCCTTTCACATATGAGAGACCTACCACCAGTTTGTTGAAAATTCGAAATATTGTCCAATAAGAGTTCGTTTTAAGTTGGACATTGGTAGCAGATGTGTTTATAACAATATTTTTTGTACCGTAGAATCGCTAAGAAGGAATTTGATGGAAAGGTGTCACTACCGCCCATAGACACCCATATGTTAAGAAAATGGCCGAGTTTTGCAAAAGGGATGTAATAAAACTATTTTTTACGGATTTTTTAGCGATTTGGTTTAATTTTTACATTTTTTAACTTCCCGACGTTTCGATTACTTTACAGCTTTCGTGGTCACGGGGCGGACAGTCCAACGTAATTACTTTGTATTCCCTGTTATCAGAAACTAGTAAACATTATAGTTTCTAAAACATCCTGACCCGCGCAAATGTTTATCTGAAACACATCAGTACGAGAGATGAACACATAGCACATGTCGCAGGTGAGTTCTGACCCACCACGCTGCAGAGACCACCAACAACTTATATTTAAAGCGGGCTACATACCCGCACCAGGCCAACGTGGCGGACTATATGGCCTAACCCCTCTCAATCGTTTTCTTGATTGTAGAGGAGGCTCGTGCCCTGCAGTGGGACGTATATGGGATGATATAGATATAGGCTACCTACCCGTAGTCCTTACGAACCTCCGCATCCTTAATGATAAAAGTGTCTGCCATCCGATAACTTCAATTCTAATCAGTTTTACGTCATTATTTATGGCCCATTGTGTCCAGTATGGGTGTGGACGTCAAACAATTAGCCGGCGGATCTTCCCATGGCCAGCACTTAGCAACAGCCATCAAAATCATTAAGTATTTCATATATAAAGTTTCGCGTCATCGCTCCTTACTATCGAAAGCATACAAAGTGGCCGAGGCGTTAGAATATCAAACGATTGCAATAGATTATCTTTTTTTTTTCAATATTTATTGGCTATTGTAGTCTCAAGGGATGGCCTATCATTTCGGCCACGGCCCACGCGCGTTGAATTCAAAATCGTCATTGTAAAGTTTATTGAACTTCCATATAGTACTTTACTAACAACTTTTAAAATTCAGTCAATGTATTCAATAAACAACACAACTCCCTAAGCAATAAAGTACAAAATCCCGTGGCAAATGTTATTCTAACTGTAAATATAAGTTTGTTTACCATACCGACCAACACGAAATCTGTGATCGGTATCGCAGTCATAATATCTTTTATAGACGAGATATTATGTCAATAAGTCAAGTCAACAGCTAGAAGAGAACTTTTATTGTTAAAAAGTCGTAAAATCGCTTGTTTGAAAATGAAAGAACCGCGCCAGATGTTGGTGGTAATCTTAATATATTATTCATAGTTCATACTTACATGTTATACCACGAAAAATATGTTTAGTAGTACGTAGTTATTGAATTGTATAGAATTTCATGGATTTTATAGCGATTTGGTAAAATTTTTACATTTTTGAACTTCCCGACGTTTCGATTGCTTTACAGCTTTCGTGGTCACGGGGACTCTCGGACCACGGGAAGTTAAAAAATGTAAAAATTAAACCAAATTGCGATAAAATCCGTAAAAATAAGTTTTACATTTTCAATGTGTAACATTCGCGTAAATCTAAGAAACCATTATGCATAGAATTTCGTTATAATTCTAATAGAACGAAGAATAGAATATTTTAAACACATTACTTATTTTTGTATCAACCCATATACGTACGTCCCACTGCAGGGCACAGGCCTCCTCTACTATCGGGAGAACGATTGAGAGGGGTTAGGCCATATAGTCCACCACGCCACGCTGGCCTATTGCGGGTTGGCAGACTTTGCATATCATATAAATCCGTACAAATCGCTATGGTATCGCTATCGTTTCCTCGCGATGTTTTCCTTCACCGTTATTGTGCGTGGTGATTGACTATCAATACACCAAAAGTCAGAGGTCTTCTCTGGGATTTAAACCCGCGACCACCGTGAACATGTTGGCAGCCGCGTCTGGTCTGTTTACCAACAGGCCACCACGCACACAAACACAATACTACCAAAATTAAAAACACTATCACACCGCGGTGCATCATAACAAAGTTAATAGATTTTTGCCTAACAAAAGTGGCGGAAAAGGGCAGTGTCACATGATGTGGTAATGAAGGGTACATCAATAGCAGTGCACAATAATTTCGTTAATAGCATTAGCCAAGACAATGGGTTTTGTTCGCGTTATGAATGGTGACCATGATATAGGGAAATTATGTTAGGATGCGTTGAGGTTTCATTGATTAAAAAATATGATCCTGGCAATGCTATTTGACAGCCTCCGTGGCGCAGTTGGTTAGACGCCGGCTGTGAATCGAGAGGCCGCAGGTTCGATCCCCGCACCGAGACAAATATTTGTGAGGCCCACACGTATTTGTCTCGGGTCTGGGTGTTTGTGAGACCGAAACAAGTCTCTCGTAGTTTCTGATTCCCACGACACAATACTTAATTGATCTTAATGGGGGTCAGGACTATGTATGTAACTGTTGGGTGTATTTATTATTTATTTATTTTATTTGAGTATACCGCTTTCGCTCTTTTCCCTGATTTTGGTGCTCAAAAAATCCTTTAAATTCTCACAGAATTCATCAAAACCATAATGCCCTCTTTACCGTATTGTAGGTGGTAGTGGTAGACCCCAGCTTTAAATCGTTAAGACTGCAGTGCCAACGGCTGAGTTCACCTGTGATGGTCCGAGGTACCACTAAATCATAGAAAACCGATGTGAAATAATAGGTTTGTAGTTGCGTTTCGTTCTGAGAGTGCGATTCTCTTATTACAAACATTATATAGAAAGGAACATCGGTCACAGAGGCCCATCGAAGTGTATCACGATTTGGGTTCATAGACCAAGATCCCAGAGACCCCAGACCCACGTCATTTTAGCAAAGCTAAATTTTTGAGGACTTCTAGTCCACTATGTAGTTAAGACAGTATGCGTACTTACTAGCTCGAAAGTGGGGCCCTTTCGCAGGGGGAACTTTCAGGCGTCTGGGAGAAATATTGGCCCATCGGATTGGTCTGGGTGCTAACAAAAAGTCTTGAAATAGTATCATAATATGTAGAATTTATTATTGCCAGATCATTTCCGTTGGCCATTACTTCCGCCAGACGTTATAAAGATTATTAAAATATGAGGTAAACTACGTTATACTAGCAAGCCTACATTTTACATATATTAGTCCGCAATAGTTCAAAATCATGGTCGCTACAAAGGGCACAAGCCTTTGACAATGTACATGATGGACCGCCCACGACACATCCGGTATTTTGTTACCGTTCCGTATCCTGGTCCAAGCTGGCACGTTGGGCACGATGTAGGTCACAAAAAACACCCATAATGATACCAGAGTTAACAAATCAACGGATTGATGAAGTAGCTAAGGCTTTTGCGCTAATCGTTACGGGTCCCAACTCAATATGAATAACTATTTGTATATCCGTTTGATGAGCATATAGGAAATTCGCTTATATAAAATCTCACGATAGAACCCAGTGGCGGATTATCCCTAAGGCAAACTAGGCACGTGCCTAGGGCCGCGAGGTTACGAAGGAGCGCACGTGATTTCGAATATCTTCGTTTCTCTGCAAAACCATCTAGAGTGACTGAAACTGTTTCTTTTTTAATATAGCAAAGCATGAAGTGATGTTCTTCAGTAATTCATATCATAGTACAATCGCCAACTATTCAATAAGATGTTTCCTCGTTCCTTCGAAGTATTTTTTTAATATGGATGCTAGAGGGGCGCCTTGAAGGTGGTAAGGCTTGCCTAGGGCGCTCTCATTTAATCCGTCCTTGATAGAACCTAACTATATAATAATAATAATAATAATTTATTTTATTTGAAAACAAAGGATTTACAGAGATTTAAATAATAGACAAATGACAAATAAAAACACCTTACAACTAACAACAGATTTCCCAGGGGTTCCCAAACTAGGCAATGCCTGTATCTTGGGACACCAATTACAATTAAAGTTACCAGAAGTAATAGTTGCGTAGCTATAGTAACACAAAAACTAATAATTTATATAAATAATAATAAATGGAAATGCATATTCCCTACTCAATGACAATTACAATACGAGCGCATAAGTAGTTGGGAATAGTTCAGCTAGTTCTTGTCAACAATAATTCGGTTTCGGTTTAAACTGTTACTATGTACCTACTCTTGAACCAAAACTTGTTTTCATCAGCACCTATAAACTATTCCATCATCTAGTCTTTCAGAAATCCACATAAAATAAGCGTTTAATATCGTATTTAATACGATGAGTGAGACTGTTTATTTATTTATTATTTATTGTTTTTAATTGTATACACATTGTATACGATTAAAGAACCTTAATTCAACTAGTACTATTCTTTGCTAGTTACATTTTGATGCATGTACTACTTAAAGGAGTAAACAAAACTTATAAATAACACACACGTAAACAAAATAAGGAACATACTTAAAAAAACAACAAATCAATAACTAAATAATAGGATTAATTCATGTCCCAACACATGTATACAAAGCCAGTACTATACGAGTATAAAAGCTCGTTGTTTATATCATGAAATATATTAAAAGAGAATATAAATCTATAACTAATTTAATTAAAAGTAAATCAGTGGAAGTTACTGTTAGTTGTACTCAGTACCCATTTGTTTTTCCCGTCCTTATTATTTACCTTCCTTTCCCATTTTACTATACCAGTAAGTCATTTAGATGTAAGTATATGTTCATGGGCGGTATTACCCATCAGGCCAGTTAGCTCGTTTGCCGGACTTAAAAAACACCGAGAAGGCTGCAATTAATATTCCTAAGTCGTTGCCGTTGAGCACAATCTTGTCATTAGTTTGAATTTCTCAATTATGGAGTCTGTGAGTTTTTCCCGGTGAGTGCGGAGTGTGTGCTATTTATACAGCTCGTCGGCTGCCGCTCCGTGATAAAATCATTGCTCCTACACACTTATTAGCTGAACGGATAGGTTGAGACTGCGGGCGAGTAGCGAGTTGATTTTTTTTTAATTTTTGGATTTGGTTTATTTCGGTCGGAAATGAATGTAATATGCCTAGTAGAAAAACGGTAAGTTTTAAAGATATGTAAACTTAAATATTAGTATAATAAAATATACATCAATTATAATCCGGCCGCTCAGAGAATGCGTTCCTGACACATGTCAGTTGATCATGAGTAGTGATGGGAAATAATTATCATTTTGCTAAACTTTTGAATTATTCCCAGTAAAAGTAGCAAGTTAGAATAATTGGATACTTGACTATTTTCTGTAAAGTGATACATAGTAGTGATATAGTACAAACATGTTAAACAATTATAAGTTAATAATATAAGTTAATATTAAATGTTCTTATTTAAAATATTTTAATAAAAACGTAAACCTCAATGCCAAATTTAAATAAAATTCACAAATGTGAAAGATATTATATTGCTGCCAGGTGAAATAAAGAGTTAGATCCGTTTAATTATTACGTTATACATTATTAAAAACACAAATGTATTATTTTATATTATAACGGAAAATAACGTTATAATAATCTGCTATTTTTTGGCCACATCACTCCAGAAATGAACAGTTGACATAACGTTGTAACGGTGTGGTATGAACTTATAAATATAATATTTTTATTTTTATTAACCGTCAAATGTAGTCCAAAGTGATAAAATTTAACCTAAATTTACATTTTATTTAATTTTTTATGATGTTTTATTTCGTAAGTAGGGTAAATAAATAAAATTGTTCGATAATGTATTTACATTTGCTGTCGTTGCATTTGCAACGACACTTCAAAGTTACGTCGTCCGTTCGATTACAACCTTTCAGGAACGCATTCTCTGAGCGGCCGGATTATAAATTATATTTGTTGCATATTAACACAAAGCTTTTTATTGATAAGTTAAATTAATATGTTTTCTGGTTAAGCAATTTACTAATTACAATTAAATAAAAACGCCTAAAAGATGTATTGTATCGGAATTGCCTACGTAACTAATGTAAAGTAGGCAGATACGAGGTAATGTATTAATAATAATACGGGCAAAATGACATGATTAAATCAAAGAAAGCATGATGCATCTAAAGCTAGAGTTGTAATGAATAAAATCGAAACAAATGTAAAAAAATACTTAATGTACGTGCAAACTCTACAAATTAGAGTTTGTTCCGCCCTCACACTCGCCCTCACACCCGCCACTGCAACTATGGAACTCCTGTACGCCAGGATCAACAGTGGAACGCATAATGGTTTCTTAGATTTACGCGAATGTTACACATTGAAATAAAACTATTTTATACGGATTTTATCGCGATTTGATTTAATTTTTACATTTTTTAACTTCCCGACGTTTCGATTACTTTACAGCATTCGTGGTCACGGGGCGGACTGGGGTATTAGTCATCCGCTCGGTGACGTAAGTAATCGAAACGTCGGGAAGTTAAAAAATGTAAAAGTTAAATCAAATCACGATAAAATCCGTATAAAATAGTTTTATTTCAAGTGGCACGCATTTTATAACACCGAGCATTGAAGCTCAGCCAGTCTCCGGGAATGTCTATTGTCTTTATCCCGCAACGAAATCAATCAAAAACTACAAATAGGTAAACGTTTTTCGCTTCCAGAATACAAAGCAACCTAATTTTATAAATGTTCGCTCTAGTTTCACGCTTCCGCTGTCCGCCATCACTCCCGCCGCACCCCATACGCATTGCGTTTTTACAATCACACTGAAGAGAGCGTGTGGCGTTACCACCGTTAGATCAGCGTCCGAACCAGCATCAGATAAACTAGTAATTATGTTTTACATAATTACCGCCTGGTTAACTCACAATCATACTTATTAGGGTACAAAGGAGATCGGTCGATTTGGTCCAACCGTGGACAAGAAATTTATTATTACCAAAAAATTTGGCGTATTTTTTTAGATTTATTTCTCTATTTACTTTTATCCTACGCCATTGGAATTAGATTTACAAAAAAATGAGGATATCATAAAATATTTCTACCATTTTTGTATTTGTCAGCAACATTCATAGAGTTGACATCTGTCACGAGACTGTTATCTGTCAAATTGCATTGTATAATTTCGTCGCGTACTAATGTGTATTTAAAATTGAATTAATTTGAAAATCATATAATTTCGTTTTGTGGCTGGGTGTTGTGTTTATTCTCTACGGCGTCCCTTGCAGTCAATTGCTTACCTCGATCCAACAATACTATAGCATATAAATAAGTTAAATTGTTTATAATCGTCATGTAAGCAAAAACTACGGGAAATCATTGATGCGCGCCTGAAGCCAACCACTTCGAGACACCGATCGTAAAGGCGCAAAGGCTTACATGATCTGTAATGTCTGAATGGATTCATCCTCAATCATTGTTTTATTTTTTCATTATTGTGTACGGTAGCTTCAGTTATTTTTTAAACTAGCGCATGACAAAGTGACTAACTACATACAATAACCTGATATCAAAATAATATGCTTTTAAATATTCAAATGTGTTTTTCTGTCTTCCTTGATAAGCTTACGTACTTTATAATAATGTATATTCATACTCATCCCAAACTTAAAATATAAGCCAACTATGATATTACGTATTCAGACAGTAGAAAATGGTAGATTTTGTAAATCTTTAAGAGGATAAATCTTAAAAACCCCGTATCCTAGCTCAAGAAGACTATGTTATATTTGAAGGATAAAAAATCCTTATTATTTAATTCTATGTCTCATTTGTCTCCACCATGTTTCCACTACTAGGCCCAATATTCATAGGGAAACGACCGATCTCCTTTATAGTTATTTTATGCGGTAGGTTGACGATGATCAATTTATTAAAATGCGGATACATTGAGTTGTTTAGTGGGTACCTACCTAATTTTATAATTGGATTTAACTTTGTGATATTTATTTTCTATTAGTATTTTTTGTTTTTTTTTTATCCGAGTCATTAGGCGAGAGAAAAACTTTTCTTGTCTACTTTCCATCAAATTTATTGTGACCACTATAAAGTATAAAAAAAACTGCCTCGGTGGCGTAGTTGTATTACGGTACGGTTACAAAGCTGAGGTCTCGAGTTCGAGTCCCGGGTCGGGCAAAGTGATATTGGGCTTTTCTATTAATTATCAGCCTGGAGTCAGGAATCTGTGCCCGATATGGCGATAGGCTCGCCCCCTATCATATCATGGGACGGAACATACAAGGCGAAATGTTCCTTTGAGGCAGCCTGCGTATTGGCCGGTTATTTACCTTGGGACCTTGAAGCCAAGGTTCTCGCAGAGGTATTTAACCGGCGAGAGGACGCTTTAAGACGTGGGCATAGACCGGCCCGTAGAGAGGTTGAAGTTATTCGTGACTCCCTCCGTAGAGATGCCATGGAGGAGTGGCGTCTCAGGCTGGACAACCCTACAGCGGGTGTGAGGACCATTGCGGCAGTGCGTCCTGTCTTTAGACAGTGGTTAGACAGGCGTCACGGCGCAGCGACATTCCGACTGACGCAGGTACTCACAGGCCATGGATGTTTTGGCGAGTACCTCTGTCGAGTTGTCGGCGTGGAAATGTCAGCCGTGTGTCACCATTGTGACAACTGTCCGCGGGACACGGCTCAGCACACTCTAGGGGTGTGTCCAGCCTGGAACAGTGAGCGCAGCGCTCTCGTCGCCGTCGTCGGAGAGGACCTCTCGCTGTCGGCTGTGGTGTCATCCATGGTTGATAGCCCGAGGTCTTGGCGCGCGATGGCCCACTTCTGCGAAAGGGTAATCTCGCAGAAGGAAAGGGCAGGGAGGGAGAGAGATCGATCCGATCCCTCTCGTCGTTCGAGGAGACGTAGGAGACGCCGGAGTGAGGATTAACCGGCGACTCCTGCCCTGTGGAATGGGGGCTACTTTTAGAATTCCACCACGGTATCCCCTGCCTGTCGTAAGAGGCGACTAATGGGGGCAACAATAGTAGTCGCGGGCACGCAGCGGGGGGGCTGCGTAGCGTCCATTAAAGCGACTACGAGGATTTAATGCATGGGTTGTGCCGTAGCATAAATGGCATTGCGCAGGTGCGTTTCCGGCGAAGCTATGGCGCTTTGCCTCAGGATCCCGGGGCCGCTCCAATGCGCTGAAGAGGACCACCGCGGGGTTTTTGGTTGGTATGCCGGTGTAGGTATTTTGGTAGGGACTCGACTCAACGGTCGCCCGGATGGTAACATCTTTCCCGGGTGGCTCAACGTTGAGTCGTAAGACCGGTGAAACCAACATCACCGCTCCGCCTCCCCCCCGGGCAGCGGTAGCGATAAAGCGTTTTTCCCCACGTAAACAAAAAAAAAAAAAAAAAAAAAAGGCGAAATGTGGGTGTCCTGGTGGCGCCTCTGCCTACCCCTTCGGGTATAAAAGGCGTGAGTTTATGTATGTATGTATAAAAAAAATGTCTATTAATTTAATAATAATAAATAAATACACCCATCAGTCACTAACATTAAGATCGAGTCTTGTATCGCGGGTATAAAGAACTACTTATTCGGTCTCACAAATAACCAGACCCGAAACAAACAGGTGCTGTAAGTGCTCACAAACATTTGTCTCGGTGCGGAGATCGAACACGCGGCCTCACGTCTCACAGCCGGCGTCTAACCAACTGCGCCACGGAGGCTGTTTTAATACTTGTGTGGTAACAAATTACTATATACTTGTTATTCTTGCCTCATACTTTATGGATATTCGCACAAGTGTTAATAGCTGAATATTTTATACGATAATCGATGTACGTAAGGCGCGATTTAATGACGCAACAAATATTACTTATTCGAATTATTAGTACTGGAATATACTAATATACGAACTGTTACAACTCTGAAGTCGACAAATCCCTACTAATATTATAAATATGAATGTATGTTTGTTACGCTTTCACGAGAAAACTACTCAACCGATCATCATGAAACTTTGTACACATATTCTTGAAGGTATTAGAAGTAACAAAGGATACTACTTATCCCGAAAAGTTTAGTGTTCCCGTGGGATTCAAATAAAGATAACGACGCAGACGAAGTTTGCGGGCAGAAGCTAGTAAAGATATATGAGAAAGTGTCACGAATGTAATTCCCTATTAGTATTAAGTTTTTGTAGTTTCTGTTGATGAACCTTAATAAATAAAATAAATTAAAAATATATATTAGTCTACTATTACAGCAGTTACCGTAAGTCAAAGAAGCTTAATAAATAAAGCTAAGTAATACCAACACATCAAAATATGTTATTGAGCAAAATTAAGTTTGTTTATAAAATATTATATTTTTGCATGCTTTCGGAAAAAAACTATATATATTTTTGTACTACCCGATGTCTAATGGGACCCTTGTGGCTATAGTTTATAGTAGTAAAATATTCAAATTATACTTCTCTCTCTCTCTCTCTCTGATTTCAGCTACAGATAGTTATAGATACAAATAGTCTGTTGAGGACGAGATTAACCTTTAACTCCCTAATTTGTTTGAAGTTTTTGTAACTTTGACCCTTAATAGTTTCTTCCGAAGTCTGGTTACAGTTTCTTTTAACAACTCTTAGAAATAAAGGAGCTATTGAGTCAATACAAATTGTAGTATTCTTCCATCACTAGTTGTAATTTATGTACAAGTCGTAAAATGTGAATAATAATTGTAATAAACTGGCAGTCATCGTGTGTAATCATCGCCTTATAGTGTATAATGTGTCAAAAACTTATCTTTAGTTATCGTAGTTTTTGCTCGTAAAATATTCCGTACAAGGTGAACGGTAATTTGAGGTACATTAACGTAATTTTTCAATTTTTATTAGTTGATGTTTAAGTTAATTCGGTCATTTTGTGCTTATTTTTGACGGAGATAAATGCCAATTATTAATCTGAATAAATGGTTTTGTTATTTTATTTTACAGTTATTTATTATAGTAATATAATCAGTCACCGAGCGCTATAACGGTGAAGGCAAACATGTTGAGGTAGCCTGCATACAGTAGCGATATTGAAAAATTTTCTACGGAACGTAAAGTCCGCGAACCCGCACTAAGCCAGCGTGGCGGACTATATGGCCTAACCCCTCTCAGTCGTACTCCCGATTGTAGAGGAGCCCCTGCCCTGCAGTGGGACGTATTTGGGCTAATACAGATACAGATTATAGTATGAATAAATACACATAATAGACACACATATACGAGTAGGCCTGATTTCACTATGAGACAAGATTTGTGTCACGGGTATTGGTATCTTCGAAACATTTTAGTCTCACAACACCCAGACCCGATGCGAATTATGAATAAATATGGCTTTCATCAGAAGAACCACTAGCCAGTTTACTCTGCATCCTATTAAATAAAGCATAAAATATAATAACCACAATAAAAGCAGTTGTAATGTAAAAATATGATGGATATAATTTTTCAATGATGGCATAGATGAGATATCATCTATGAATAAAATAAAATAGATAATATGACCACAAACAATGCGCTGTTCAACAAAAAACGTTCCGAGCGACAGAGCGCCGACAATTTTAACGTTTTGGTCTTCTGTTGAAATGGTATAATTTGACCAATTTAATTGTACTGTTTATGAAATGGAGAGCTACTAACAGGGCATTTTCTGGTAATTGGAAACATTAATTCCATGGTCTTTTATCATTTTCAGCAACAGACTTATTAATATAACTTGATAAAATAAATAATGAATTATTGGGACGTCCTCTGAATTGGCGGGACGACTTGTACCAGAGGGCTGGCAGCGACTGGATGACTAAAAGACTCCGGGCTCTGTGAGGGAGATGCCTATGTCCAGCAGTGGACTGCAACGGGCTAATGATGATGATGATGTTTTATTTAATGATGTAGTATGGCATACATAATTTGAATAACAATCTAGTCTTATGACTAATAAGTTATTTAAATTTAACTTAAACTTCTAAAGGGATATGTCCAATAAGAATTTTCTTATTAGGGGGAAATTAAGGGGAAGACACAATGCTTGCGTGTTCTTTTTCACTAGCACCCAAGTAACATTTTGAACTGTATAAAAGCTGTATTATAGACTATTTGTTTTCTACAGGCTGTTAAACGTTGCTGTATAAAGACTGTATAGCAAGCTATACAGCCCTTATAACTCTGAAATGGGCCCCAAAATTATACAGCTTTAAGTGTAGATTTTGCTGTATAACAGCTGCATAATAGCTGTACTATTTGGCTGGCTAAGATACTATTTATATACTTTTATACAGCTTCCATTCTCTAATTTTCCTTTTTATTCTTTTATACAGAATCAGGCTTGTGAAAATCTTAATAGAAGAATAAATATATTATAATTGTGTTCGTTTCTCCATTTCCATTCTCCATTTTATTTCTTAATTTACTATGTGCCAAGGCAGAGACCATATGTGAAGTATAAGTGAAAAAAATATTTGATAACTAAGTGGTATTAAGTACTCTTTCCTGTTTATCGTTGTTATTATGCTTGCGACTGATATTTTTATGTGAATATGTATACTATTTAAAGCTCAAAACTCACGCCCCTTCGAAATAAAGGATATACATACATTTTTTCTGTAACAACAAATATGTGATCATATCTGAAAGCAGTTTTAAGAGTAACCCGGACTGTTCTATTGATAGTAAACGTAATTGTGTGTACTATACAGTTAAAATCCTTTGTAAATTTGTACTGAAATTTCAAAAACAAACAAAAAAATATCTCGTAAAATTGGAAAGCAATTTATAGGTTATGATAAAATGGCGTCCTTAGTTTATACACCTCTTGCTCTTCTAGTACCTCTTAATGCAGCTTTTTGCATAACAGAGTCGTTATTTAAGAACGCATCTCAGCCTAAAGAGTGACATTGTCTGTACATTACTATTTAAGTACTGTAGAAGCTGTCTTAAAGTCTTATTCATATTCATTTATACAGTTAATTAGGGTTCAGTTGAAAATATAGAAAACCTCATTATGAACAAAAACCAAGGCCCGTAAGGCGGTGAGCAAGGAATCGGATTGTTTTATCGAAAGTGTTCCAAATATTTTCATATCATATCATATCATATCATATCATATCATATCTTTATTAATAAAATAATTTACATGTCACAATTTCAACATAAAAACATTAATTATTATAATAAAATAATTACATTACAAAATTTATTTTAATTTATTTTAAGGCTATATTAGTTTCAAAATAATCTATAAGCTGGATAATTGTGTATGCCAACACTATAATAATAACTTTAATCTTCTAAAACACGAAAAACTGTAAAAAGGGAAAAATGTACGCCAATCGCATTTGGCTTTAAAAAGGAGTAAATCTAAACTCTTCTACATGAGATAGAATTGTATTACACTATTATAAAGGGAATTGCTTGGTAAGAGTATCCTAGATTTCCGTTGTACAGCTATTATCAAGCTTAACTTGAAGGCTGAACAACAGAGTAATTTTACACCAATATTCAGGCTATAACAATATTTAATGCTCTTGTACAGAAGTAGGTTATAAAAAAATATAATTTGAGAGCAATATACAGTTATTGTCGTATAAAGTTGCTGAACGCAGTTTTTTACGCCGCGGTCTGTATTTTAGCGTTTTCCAATGCTATTTAAAAGCTAAAGGTAAAAATTTAGGCTCTATACAGCCGTTAATCAGCTATACTGTATACAGTTGTACAGTTATACTTTAGTCCAGTCCTAAACATATTTTTACACTCTTGTACAACATTTTTTAAGCTTATAGCTGGTAATGCGCTGGTAAATATAATATTTTTCCGCTTAAATGTTACTTGGGCACTCACTGAACTATGCTGCACTAACTGTTCACCACTAACTCCACAGGTTTTGTACTTTTTAGTTTTCTCACTAACTCCAAGTTGTCCAAGAGCTGGATTGTCTCGACATTCACATAATGATGAAGTCTATATTAATGAGCTTTGGCATACTTTTCCACAATATTTCTAATGGAGTCCACTTGAAGGTCCCGATGAAGATCTGCGTGTCTCACGTACCATGGGGCGTTTGCTATACCCCTCCGTACTTTGTTTTGGAATCGCTGTATTGTTAGTATATTGCTTGGTTTGGTACATCCCCACGACTGTATACCACGTCCACGTATATCACAAATCAATTATATTTATTAAACTCTTTATTCAAAAATTCTTTTTATAGTTAAAAACTCGAATTAGTCATTGTAGCCTTGAGTTAAATAAATAAATACACCTAACAGACACATACATAGTCCTAACCCCACACTAAGATCGATTCTTGTGGCGTGGGTATCAGGAACTACGAGAGACATTTCGGTCTCACAAACACCCAGACCCGAAACAAATACCTGTGGTTCACACAAATATTTGTTTCGGTGCGGGGATCGAACCCGCGGCCTCTCGTTTCACAGCCGGCGTCTAACCAACTACGCCACGGATGTTGTCAGTTGGCAGAACATATACCACAAATTACTGGTATTTAACTCTTTTATTAATAAATTCATTCTACATTAAAAACTCGAATAAACTCGAATTATCCGTAGCGTTGAGTTCCCCAACGGCAGCAGTAAGTTGGTCGGCCCCGTATCAGATGAAATTAGCCGAAATTAGACAACGCTCCTACTGGCCACATCCTCACTCACTTTGATGCTCATGTTGTAGAATATGCGGGGTTTACAGATGCGCCATAGCTGAGGTTTGTATTCGATAGATAGCCTGGGTGGTTGATTGTTATTAAAAGTGTAAGCTGTAGTTAGATTGGACATGAAAATGGACATGGTAGGAATATGCCGGTTAGACCGGGATGGGGTAATACAAAATCAACTTAAAGGAAATTTACTGTTGGCTTTTGTACGATAAAGTAGATTTCCAGGGACCCTGCTACACGCTCTTTCTCAATCTCTGACTCTGGTGGTATATTCATACCCGGCCAGACAGCGACCACAGTAGCGGAAAACAGGACATATTGAACCATGGTAATTTGTGGATAAAGCCTGTGCTCACTCGGATTCCAGCAGGCCGGCGCAATTGTGTCAATTATGGAAATATTCAATAACTGGTCGATATTCTGTTTCAATTATACTGGCATCAGGATCATTGTAATCGCTACGTCGTTCCAGTATAAAAAGGCAAGAGTTGTTAGTAAGCATGTGTGAATCCCGCATATACTGTTGTTCGACATTGTGTTGCGACATCAAAATCAGGAAATGACTCTATCGCGGGTCGCTGCGTCTACTGTGCCCTACATGCGTCCATACATTGTTTCTCTAGAAGGGACTTCGATGACGTGCCGTTACAATATTATTTCTTATGAAAATATTTTTTTCACTGAATGGCGAGACGAGCATGCCATTCGCCTGTAAATGATACGATCGCTCATGGACAGTAGCAAAACAAAACAACGCCATGAATTACAAGGCAAAGCTTGGCATTCTTTGCCCCTGATAATCCTACCTTACAGGCATTGTAGAAGTAGATAAGAAGCCCTAATAATCTCTATAATCTAGACCTCCAGGGGTATTTTCCTATCATATCTAGTGTCTTTACATCATTACTGTCATAGGGCGTCCACATTACACGCAATGATGAGCGTCGTGCAACAATATTTACACATTAGCGGGCCTATTGTGTGATGCTATGTCTCTGGGGTTCCCTATATGGGTTTTTACACGAAAACATGATCGAATATTCGTGCAGGAATAAATGGCATAGTATAATAACTGCTGAAGTAGCAGTAAACTCAGTCACAAAGCTAAAATGATTTCATTTTAAAACAGTAAAACTTATAAGTCTAAGTTTAGGGTCAGCCACCAAAAAATTAAAGAAACTGTTTTTAAACCTATGTGTCTAAATATCAGTTCTACAAAACACAATACGACATCAAATAAAGCGGTGTCACACACGCCATATTCATAAACTGACGCAAACCTAGTTTGTTCATAAATATAATATTTATACTCTTTCAAATTATTTATAATATTTCCTAACACAGAACCCTTGGTCGAAGCCCTACTCTTGCTTAATTTTAATTCATCACAAATTAGATTAAAACTAAAAAGGAAGTACGTATTGTGGCGACGAATTAAACACAGGGCAATATTGAAACGATGCACTCCGAAATTACAGGGCATGGAATTCTATGACAATCGGGAAGTTTATTTCATCTGATACAGTGTCTTGTATATCATTTTTAGATTCATCATCATCCATTGTCATAACAAGTTCATAAGAAGGTAAGTCATTTCCATGGCGAACTTTTAAAAGCGGCATCATTCCCAAGTTTTTTTTTTTTTGGATTTCACTATCGTTTTTATTTGCATATATTTATTAATTTATACCATGAAAAATTTCCAATTGTATAATCATCATAATACGTATTAGATCAATGAGAAGTACTTTACTTAATCGTCGTCACATGCAAGTAACAACATTATTTTTCTTTATTTTGAAATTGTGCATTTGGTATCTTATTTTTGACTGTATTATAATGGAGAAGCTATATTATATTATAAAAATAATGTGATTTTATTTATGAAATTATTAAACTAATTTATTGATAATGCATTTATTTATGTAGATATGGGCCTCAGCTATCACTTCCTTTCAAAAGAGTATAATAAAATCGTATCAAATAGATAAGCTTAAAATAATTGCTTACTAACATAGTAAATACTTAAAGTACGTATATAAATATTTAAAGTTTCAGTATTAATTCAAAATACCGCAAGATTCTAAAATATGTTAGTTATATGTCATTTATAATTTTATAGCCTCGGTATAATACTCATAAAACGATATATAAATTAAAAATATGCCGTAAAAGCCATCAATAAATTTACGAAAGTAACATGCGTGTCATATTTTTATGGGCTATTTTATGTTAATAAGAATTCGACACCATGGATTTTCTGTGATATTATAGTAGGTTTTATTGGTCCAGTAACGGAAACCAGAGTTGAAATGATATTCTTGGATTCTGACTGTAGTTATTTCACAACCACAAGTAGGTCGTTATTACTGCCAGAGCCAAAAAAATGGTTTTACATGCGGTCTTAAATCACAAAAACTATCAACACTCTACTAAGACCCGTTGCCTTTCCACATAGCGGCGATGATATTAAAGTTTAAATGGTAAACCATGGCATTTTAATGGTAAACCGCAAGTGAATATTCCAAAAACTCACACAATGTCTATTTCGCCCGCCAAACAGGAGTGTAAATGCACTGTTGTGTTCCGGTGTGAAGGACATTGTAGCCAGAGTAACTACTGGACATAAAGAGACTTAAAGACGAATGGCATGCTCATCTCGCCATTCACCGCAATGGAAAAAATACGCCAAAAGTCACACACGCAGTCCTGACTCTTAACCCTACACCAAGATAAAAGTCTTGTGCATCAGAATGTATGAAAGACTTTTCGACCCTCACAATTACACCTAAACCAAAAACGAATAAAATGTTACAATTATTTCGGCGCGAGAATAAAACTCACAGCATCTCATTTCATGTCCTAACCCGACTGTACCAAACGCTCCACAAATAGATAGATAAAACGTAATTTTAGCTACAATAACAATCATAAAAATTAACAAGTAATTATTACGAAAACGTATATACGATATTGGCCCTGGCCCGGCTTAGCAATATGCAAGGTTTTAAGGAGCAAAGCGCTGGTAATTCTGCTGGTACCTGGTTTACAGTACTAAGTACATATCATATTATGTATACACCAATGCAGGTAAAGTAGTACTTAATGTCGTGTATCTTTATGACGTGGTCAGGGTTGCGACAATGAGATGAGAGATCACGCCAACACGGCAACGAGCGGCGTGACACAGCCATCACACGCGCTTAGCGATCGTGAGCAACATACACGCACTGAGCCATAAGGACATTCTACAAGACTACAAGTTCATTGTAATAACAGCAACTTAAAAGTACTTTGTATAAGATACGAGAAAATCCGGTTTGTATCACAGCTGATTTGGTCTCCTATTTGGTAAACGCATCTTTTGTTTTGGATTTCTCCTTTACATTATAAAATTTTGCAGTCAGATTTTAGCCCCTGCGTTACGAGAAGGATGAGATAGCCATTTTTTGTTCGCCATCAATGAATTGTCGCTTGACCAGAGAAGGGTTTTAGCAAAATTTAACTTAAAATTAGTATAGTAATCAGACAAAAGATTTAAACTTTTGCACTTGCCAGTGTGTTGCATTAAATTCCCATGCAAATTATGGAAGATTTATCCACGAAGTCCAAATACGAATTAAAATCGAAATAAGCGAAAGAAAGAAAATGCAAAATAAATTTACCAAAACATCCAAAGCGACACAAAATGCGAACACAGTTTGAGATAAAGAATTGTTTTGTAGGATCCGCCGTCCAAATAAAGACTTGTATCGGAGTGTTGGAAGCGTTGGCGTCAAGGAATAAATCGGGACGTAACGAGGCTACGTGCCTTTCAGGGACACGTCAATACACAACAGAAACATTTGTAGTTTCTTTATAAAATGGGTTTTTTAGAGAAGGTAATGGCTGTTGATGAGATTTTTTGTAATAGTGGTATTTTAAAAATTAAAGTCATGCATTCATCGCGAAAGAACCCTGCTGTATGAATTGTAAAAATAATCAAATTATATTTGAAGTGCCGAGGCCCTAGTTGGCCATTATAGAAGCCCTCAAGTTGTAAATCTTCCCTACCAACTCCATCTTTATTCTACATTCTATAAATTCAGAAATGTACCAAGGAATTCAATTGACATATTCGTGTCCATAAACTATTATACCCGTATACCATTAAGCGCTTTGTTTATGTTCTAAGCAAAATATACATAAGCTATAACAAAAGAAGACATTAGACCAAAGGAAACGCCACAAAATCCCCAAACTTATGTTCGCTACATCAACAAACTAAAACACCTCATTCTTTCATAATAAATATACTCAAATCAAAGTTGTTTACCATCGCAAGATGTAGCGATGCAGCCAACCTCACAATAAATCCATGAGCGATATATGTGACGTTAGAATGGCCAACTGACGACGTGTCCGCGTAATAAAATAGTCTTAAAATCTATTTTCTAACCAACAGCGCTTATAAAAGTTTTTACAACCGTCACAAGAGTTTTTACATCGAACAGTCGCATAACTGACGTTACCGAATTAGTTGCAATGGCCAGTGTAAGATGAGCTGTGATGTTTTCATAAAAAATAGAAGTGGTACAATTAGATTATTTGTTTTGTGTGTTTTATCTAGTTTTTATTGTATGTTGTTAAAAATTGTTATTATGTCGAAATTTTTGATACAATTTCCTAATAATGAAGCATTATTATCTACTAGCGGCTCGGCCAGGCTCCGATCGGGTGCAGATACATTTTTTGGGAATATTCTATCGCCTATATTCATCAGGGAAAATGTAGGATTCTAATAGTGAAATAATTTTTCAAATCGGTTCAATAGTTTCAGAGCCTATTCAATGCACACAATCCAATCTTTCCTCTTTATAATATTGGTTGAGATTCTTTTGACATTCTAATTGCTCTTGCAATGCATAGAAACTTTTTAGTCAGAATTACTATAGAATAAAATCCTACTTAAGCACCGTAATTCTTATTTACTAATTTAATTTAATTTTGCTGTAAGAAAAATGTGAATATAGATTGGAGTCCTAATCTAATGTGATATTTTATAAACCAGTTCATGATTTTTATTTTCACAATAGTTGGGAGATAAATATATTTGTGGAGATTGATATTAATTCCGAGCCTTTAAAAATATCCATAACTATTTACCGAAGGTTATTACTACCTATCTTTAATTAACATTTTTTTTGTATTTAAACTTATTGTACCATTTCTATAAGCATAAAAAATACTATGATGTCTGAATCGATTGTATTTTATCATCAAACTGCTTGCCAAAGTATGAGTATAAAAAGTAGATTTTACAACGTAATAACACTACGAGTATATCAGAATATCAGAGGTCTACTTAAAATGGTAACCGAACAAATTAAATTTTAATGAAGACTCAAGACATCTTAAAAAAGCTATTCGACTTTTTTGACAGTTGCATCGTAAATTACAATATTAAAAATCTGTTGAAAATTATTACATTTTATAACATCATATAAAAAGCTTTCAATAACTGTCGGTGTAAGTTTTTCGTTTTAAATCATTTTCATTTTATATTCATATGCACTTGAAGAATAATAAAACGGGTCTAAAAAGTTGTCACATAAATTTTAAATGCAATTAAAAGACACAATTTCTTCAGTTTTGTATTACATAATTAACTAACGGTTGCGGTGAAGTGTATAAAACTACGCGGATCAGGTTTTAGATACATTTAAAAGATGGTCGGGCGATACGAGGTTGAACATTCGACTACCAAACTGAAGGAAGGGTTTCAACTAAACACATCTGACTTTTCGAAGTTATGTGTGTACAGACAATTTTCCTTGGCTTTAACAGTGAAAGTAAACATCGTAAGTAAAAATGGATGTCTGAGAATTGTGATATAATTCATATATTGCCGGATGCTCAGAACCCATTTCTCTTAACATCGTTTTTCCTTTGCTCTCTTCGCAATATGATGGGCCATGATCCAGCGTTATGGATGTTCATGAGCGGCAGTGATCACTTACCATCAGATGACCTGTTTGCCCGTTTGCCGGACCTATGCAATAATATAAATATACAGGGTATATCAAGACCGCGACCGAAAACGAAGCCAGGTGGTAGTATTAGTGACTTCAGACACAATGCATCGAAAAATTTCGCAAAAAAAATCGTCAACTTTTGTTTGTAATTTTTTACTTAACGTCGTATTTGGGTGATAAATACATAGTTTTTCTAAAATAATGATGTACACCTTATTATTTTTTAAGATGCAATGGGACGATAGCGTTTAAATTACTATTTTCGCAATAACTAGGTACTTACTACTCAAATACAAAGATTTTTAAAAAATTGCAAAAAAAAAAACTGTCGTTTATTTTGCGAAATTTTTATTTGCATTATGTTTGTAACCACTAAAACTACCACCCGGCTTCGTTTTCGGTAGCAGTCTTGATATACCCGGTATATGTAAATTTCGAATATTTGTGAAGTCTACCTAACGTGTACGGTCAGAATGGTACATTAAACAGACTATTTTACCCAGCCTAATCAATTTTATCCGTAATACTTGCAAAAATTCCCGAGAATTTATCTCTTCAGTTTCCTGGAAGCGTAAGCTAATAAGCGTCTTGAATAAGTTGGGTTTATTTCGATACTTCTTAGAACGTTTTATTGTAGATGTTCTTTTTTTATTTGGTCACCATTTACATCTAAAATTTATTTTCCAATACTGAAATAATACTGAGATTGCCTTGTGCAATAAGGCCGCCGATTGTACTTATTGTTAAATTTTGTTATAATCTCTGTTTGTTTTTCCTGGTGTACAATAAAGAATATATATAAGTATAAATAAATAAATAAATAAATATATTTTTGGGTCAAATGTAAGATGTGACACATATTTTCCCTACGAATCGGTATTAAGTATATTATACATACAGCGTTTAAAATCGTTTTTTTCTCTCAATCGTTGTGTAAATCACGTAACAACTCTTTAATAATTCATAGAAAACAATAATAAAGCCTTGCCTATAATTTGGTCCTTAGATACATAAATTACTATTTAATTTAATGATAATATAAAACAATACTCGCCACTTTAGATGTTGCGTTATAGAGTAAGCCTTGTCAAAACAAGTATATCCAATTGCTGATTACAATTATATGCTTACTAAAAAACCAGAGCTACATTATTTCGTCTATTATAATATGTCAAATATATTGCCATAATTATACAATACCATGTCTATGTTACTTTGAGATTTATTTATGTATTTAATTATTTTTTGCACTACAGGAAGATATACAAATGCAAAATTATAAAATACAAATGATAGTACAAGTGGCGGCCTTATCACACTAGGTAATTTCTTACAGGCAACCATACGATAGATATTTAAATAGGAGAAAGAGAGGGCAGTCTAAAGCGTAAAAGAAATAATAATAATCTACAATGTATAATGAGATTGTACAAACTGAAATTTCACTCGAAATGATACTTGACCTAGGAACATCAACTCACGATATATGTCATTATCCTAATGATTTTTATTATATGATATAAAATCATAATAAAATACACGAAGCAACGTGTTAGAGCAAAACACGTGTCGCGAGCTGCCTCTCCATTTGATAGTTCATAAAATTTTGCTTTTAATGTAATGTTGGACTGCTTCCACTGACGTCGATGTGTTTATTGACACCAAACATTCTATATTTAATGTCGTAATCGTTTAGTTTTTTATATTTGTCGTGAATCTTGCAGAGCCAATTAGCTATATAGCGCTGATTTAAAAATAGGTTTTAGTGGTAAAATTCTGTGGTGCAAATGAGAGTTATTTGTTGAAAGATTTTCAGTGATGTTAAAACATCCTATGTATATATCTATATCAGCCCATATACGTCCCACTGCTGGGCACGAGCCTACTCTACAATCGAGAGAATCGATTGAGAGTGGTTAGGCCATATAGTCCACCACGCTGGCCTAGTGCGGGTTGGCGGACTTACATACCATAGAAATTCTTTATAATCGCTAGGGTATGCAGGTTTCCTCACAATGTTTTCCTTCACCGTTAAAGTGCATGGTGATTGACTATCAGTACACAAATAACTCCGAAAGTATGTATATATATGTAAGTAATATTCATCTATGTATAATATGTTTCGCACCACATAAAGGTGTGATACGAAGGTAAATAAAAATTGAGTAAACAAATGATTCCAATTGGAAAAGACAATGTTTCATCGTTTCAGTAGAACCACACAGATGAACTGTTCTCTGCGAATCATTGTATTCACGGTGGTAAGTGTTTACTTTATTATTAATTCTTGTAGCAATAAATACATTTGAAACCAATGTTTTAAGCATTTCGTGGGATTTAGATATCAATAAGATCTTTGCCGGCTCACGTGGCCTCCTTCCTTATTGAGATAAGTATATTCAATCAAGAACATAGGGATGTTTCTGCTGTAGAATGAAGAAAAGCTAAGTAAGCCGACATAAGTAGGATGGCTGTTGAATTGTCTGTTGCTAATAGAAACTCTTATCAGGATAGTTTTCTCTTACCATTAAGTGCAGTACAGTCACTGTAGCAAGACAGAACAAAAGATCAGACTCGAAATATCAGAATTCGTACCCGATATGGCGATATCTTGCCCACTATCATATCATGGGACGGAAAGCACAAGGCGAAAAGTGAATGACCTGGTAAGAACTGCCTAACCCTTCTGGAAGAAAGGCGTGGGTTTATGTGTGTAGTCATTAAAACAGCAAATTCTTCATTCATCACCATACAATTCTTATTAGTCTACTCAATTGAATCCTATTAACGCCAAATACTTTCACCAGAACACCGTAATCATCGATGGCTGAAACTTGTTGGTATAAAGACCTTTGAAACCATCACAAAAAATCTATTCATGCTTTGACGCGTCCGCGTTTTATTGAAAGGCGGACAGAAGGCCGATTCATGTCAGCCACAAAACATGTGCGGACAAGGAACCGCTGTACAAAGCGACCGTTCGGACCTATTTTGGACAATGTCCCATAAAGCCGCTTTGACATCGGCCTAGTTCATCAGCATCCATCTTTGGATTGGTGTGTTTTATCGATTTTTTGTGAAACTGGTTCTGTTTTAACGGGTTTAGACAGAGCTTTTTGATGGAGGAAGTTGATGAGGAGATTTCTATAGTTTTTGGCCGAGCCCCGAAAGCGATTTCTACATTCTGTGAGTAGATGTGATATTGGAATTTTTATGACGTTTCTTAGTGCTTTCGTTCCCGAGGCTTATACTTCTGTAAGGGCTCACATCTTATTTTATAATATTAAGTACTTTAATAAACAATAGGGAAATGTTATATCGTTAGGAAACGAGCCCGTCTGAAACTTATCCTCAATTTAGTTTATTCCTACAAACCAATTATAAGCTAATATATCTCCGAACATGTTGGTTCATGATTTGTTGTGGGACTTAATTTAAGAATAAGATTTACCACAACCTTATAATATGCATTTGTGCTTACCATCTTGTGCCGTGGGTATCAGGAACTACGAGAGACTTTTCGGTCTCACAAACACCCAGACCAGAAACAAATACCTGTGGATCACACAAACATTTGTTTCAATGCGGGGATTGAGCCCGCGGCCTCTTGTTTGACAGCCGGCATCTTCCAACTGGACCACGGTGGCTGTCATTAGGCGAAAAGCAATAATTTTATTCAAGCAAATTTAAAAAACAAAACATTAATATTCCAAGAGGCAGTTGTGAAGCGTCTTCAGTGTAGGCCGGCAAAATTTTATTATCTGTTGGCTCGGTTAAATGACGATATAGTAGGTGACAAACTACAAAGACTTGTCATATAATGTGGGCACTTGGACTTGTTTGTAGACATTTTATTACATAATGTCATTAAAATTCGGAGCACATATGCTGCTTCCATGCGTGTAGGGTTGTTACTGATGATTTTTATTCAATAATGTTTTTAGGCAAAGGATCAGTGGACATAAAGCCTTAACGGTGATAAATCATTTCTGACTATGACGTAATACTAATGCAAATGAAAGAGCGTTGACAATCCTTAATGATAAAAAAATAGTGGGAAATAAGACCACATTGTTACACCTCAGTTAATGTTACTAATAAAGTTCATTAATTTTCTAGGAGACAAAAATACTATTCTATTCGGTTTTATGCATCTTGATGAAATGCAGACGTCCACTCTACAAAGTACAAACATCGTTAACTTTGTGCTATTTTTGTCACGAAATTAGCTATAAAATAAAACAGGGGTTTTCACATATTAAAACAAACACGAGCATGATCGCTGCTTCAATTACTAATTATAAATTTACTATAATGGAATTATGCTATTCTATATCAAACTATAAGTAGCAAAGCATAAATATAAACATGTTATTAGTTTACGTAAATAATAACTAAAGTATTCATATGATTACGGTCATAAACTAAAGGAAAACACATGAGGAAACCCACACGCGCTTGTCGAATTGGAATTATTATTTTAATATCATATATTATTTATATTTTATTATATCCCGTCATACTATTTAAAAGCTCTATTTTTTTTGTCCTACATATTAAGTTCACGCTTGTGTCTGTAAAGGGTTGCGTGGAGATGGAACTAGTGTTGTCCATGATAATCTGAAGAAATTTCTGTCTTACCATGTGAAATGGGACAATACTCTGTAATAAATGACAGTGCATTATGAACATTATACGGCTTGGAATAAAAAGTTCAAGCATCTACCACTAGATGTCGTTGTTTTAAAATATAATTGTGGCGTAACACCCTCAAATGTTCCGAATATCTGTTTCAAAAATGGATTTAATATTATCGAATATGAAAAATTGGATGAAAATGAAAATAATTTATTGAATGTGTAAAATGTTACTCATTATTTAGACTTTTTTCTTTCTGGTCTTTTCGGTTTTTTTTCTCAACCACCCGGTTCACAAGATAGTTTTCGACAGAGAAAAACCGGCAAGAACTCTAGTTTTGCTCTTTTAAACCAATAATTTTGAAATGTTGTATAGTATTCATTTACCCACGTTTAGACAGCCCTGCTACTTACACAGCGCCGCATGGATAGTATCGCTTCGTCCATAAAATCGTTGACATTTAAACATATACGATTTAAATATATATCACACAAGGACACAGCGGATACTGACACCTCGCTGACAAAAACACTATAAAATATAACGTAAAGAGGCAACGGATGAATTAAGAGCGCATTTATTGTTTTACATTTATTGTTTTTTGAAAATAGACAAAAATGGAGGTGGACGGGACATATGATTCGCAAAAATCTTGAGAAATGGAGTCAGAGGATCACAAACTGGTACCCCAGAGACGGGAAAAGGAGAAAAGGAAGACAAATCAAATGATGGGAAGATGATATCAGGAGGGTAGCTGGACCATACTGGAAAAGAGCTGCAATGGACAGGAACCATTGGGGGGAGCTAGAGGAGGCCTTTGCCTATAGGCACTCTGAAATAAGGGACTTAATATAGGGTAAAATAATATCTATGAACTGTAAAAAAATAATCATTTTTCAGAAATAAAGGCTCATTATTATTGTTGTACTAGCATTTTGTGATCTATAATTCTCATGTTACAATAATTTATGGCAAAAACGCTGGTAATTTCAGGTATATTCATTATCTCTATATCTCTCTCTCTCTCTTGATTAAAAGTAACTCCAATGCTGGACATAGCCCTAAGGATATCCATTACGACCTCAGGGGTTATTCTATGACCCAAAACGAAGTTCGTAGTTTCGAACGTCATACGTAAAACCTTACGAATCTGCCTAAGTACTCCACAAAATGTTCGAATCTTCTATCGTGCTTCGAAACCATAGACTTAGTTCGGAGTGAATGATAAGTATCATAAAGAACGGTGTTGATTTTTGGAAGTGGAAACCACAAATTACCTCGGACGTCGAACGTCTGAACATTCGAACTTCGTTTCGGATCATAGAGTTACCCGCAAGGGCGGATCCAGGGGGAGGTCATTGGGGTCATGACCTTCCCCCCCGGGCTGACTCCAGATTGTCAGATTTTTTAAAATATGTCGTTGTTTTTCACTTTAAAAAATTGTACACATATTCACTAATCACAGGTGTAACAAACTTTTAAATAATCACTTTTAAATGTACAATTGTCATCTAATTCGAGTACGTCAAGAGTTCTGACTAGAACTATATGACCACCCCTGACTTGGAAGCTGGATCCGCCCTTGCTCACCCGCCTGTACGAAGCAGCTTGTAGCTATACCTAGCATAACTACATCTTTTTGTACTACCATGGCGAAGTAACTAAGTGCATATTAAGGTCAGAGATCCAAAACAATAAATAGCAGACGATTATCACCATTCGACACAATTATTCCGGCTTGTTAAATCAGAATGTCAGAGTCTAGAACTCAGGATCATAAGTAAGGAACACATCGGCCATCCAGCTATTTCACACCACGTCGATGAGGCAGATGAAGCATCGATTTTCTTGGGTTGAGGTAGTGACCACGATTTTTAATCTGTGACGGCACAACAATGGACCTTGAAAATTCATATTCTAGTGAAGAACGAATGAAATTTCACGGAGTATTGTTGTATCTGACAAATTAGATTCGTATTAGAAATTCGTTCTAACGCCTCGCGTGTTAGACACTCTCTTAAATATCTACAATTTATTAAATTCATTTCGGCTTAACAAAATCACTGGTACATTTCGTTTTACGTACATACATACATACATAACCTCACGCCTTTTTCCCTAGGCAGATGTGCTACCAGGACGGATCGCATTCAACGGATTATTTTGTACATTGCGTGTACAGTATCAGTAGTGATCGGATTTGCGGACATTGTAACTCAATGGTGTGAACAATCCATTTGATGTGATGCGTCCGATACGTACGGTGCGGATATGTGGACTCCGCCTTTTAAGAACATGTAGGTAGATGTCATGTGACGAAGAAATAGGCAAGCCATAAGCAATTAGCCTCTCGCCAATGAATAGTCTTTCTGGTACTGCGCTTATCACTTGTTTAATTACACACTTTGAAGAGCCAAGATATAAAACACTTTTTGTTGCAATTGATGGCGAGACGAGCATGCCATTTACCTGATGGTAAGCGATACGACCGCTCATGTACAGTACCAAAACCAAACACCATGAATTACATAGCAATGCTTGGATTCCCCACTGCGCTCGCCATCCAGAGACATAAGATGTTAAGTCTCAATATGTCCAGTAGTTACTCTGGCTACAATGTCCTTCAAACCGGAATAAAACAGTGCATTTACGCTGCTGTTTGTCGGGAGAAAATAGAAATAGACATTGCGGTGGTACCTACCCAGGCAGCCTCTCACATATGGGAGCCCTACCACCAGTAATACCTCTTAAATGATGTAATAAAACAGAATTTTGAATTAAATACAATATTGGCAGTTCACACCATACGATAACGTAGGTGATAATTATTATTCCTAAATGATATTAATGTGGATGGAAGTCGACATGACGGTAATAAAGATAATTAATGTAATGTAATATATTTATCAACATGCTTGATACTATATTGACCCCAGTTTTATTACGTGTCGATAATTGAACAGACTTATTCAACCATTATTACAATTTCGTCTATGTATAACAAGTTTCCGTAGTGTAGCGGTTATCACGTGTGCTTCACACGCACAAGGTCCCCGGTTCGATCCCGGGCGGAAACAGTTGTATTTATATTTTACATACATATATACATAAACTCACGCCTTTTTTTTTATCCCCGAAGGGGTAGGCAGAGGCGCCACCAGGACACCCACATTTCGCCTTGTATGTTCCGTCCCACGATGTGATAGGGGGCGAGCCTATCGCCATATCGGGCACAAATTACTGACTCCGGACTGATAATGAATAGAAAAATCCAATATCACTTTGCCCGACCCGGGATTCGAACCCGAGACCTCAGCTTTGTAACTGTACCGTAATACAACTACGCCACCGAGGCAGTCGTTTATATTTTAGTATATATTTTTACACAATACATTATATTTTTTCTTTAACACATTAATTTGTCATCAAAATAGTGTAACAAAAATTACATATATCCAAAAAGTAATACAGAGTAACTATTGGACATAATGAGACTTAACATCATATGTCTCAAGATGGCGAGCGCAGTGGAATGCCAAACATTGTTTTGTAATTCATAGAGTTCTTTGATCCTGCTACTGTCCATGAGCGCTCGTATCGCCTACCATCAAACGAATGGCACGCTCGTCTCGCCATTCGTCACATTACATCACATCGGAAAAAAACTAGTAAGAATCTGTTTAGTTGTAGGCCGCCATAACTATTACAATGCACCATAGTCTCCGTAACATCTGTTAGCTCAACACTGCATAAAAGGCAGTTATTCGACCTAAATTAAATAAAAGAAGAACGCTTACTCCAGTGCAGGCTAAACAATAAAACGCAATGCTAGACATACACGCTGACAAAACCATAGAGCACAAAGCATAGTGCACACGTGCACCCGCATTACTTATTCATAAAACAAAAAAAAAATTGAGTTCGTACAAAAATCATTTGCATAAAAGAATGTAAAGTCTACTTCGCGGGGCGCCTAAAACAATTAACCTATTGTTCTTAAAATGTGCTTTAAAAATGTAAAACAAAAGAACTCGCCGAGGTGTACGCTCGAGTTTTGTATGCGGGCCGTTTTATTTGCGCGTATTAATATTTTTAATTAGATAGGCGGATTTTGTTTATGGCTTCAAGGCGTGAACACTAGGTATTAAATATGTTGTGTGTAGCATGAGCTGAATAAAAACTAATGCTTTTAAAATTAATTTGAAAATGGAACATCGCTAATTGAATTTAATATTGTGTTGAATATTTTGAGTCATTCATTTTCATGCGATTTATTTATTTTTCAATTATTTAATATTTAGTATAATATTATATTCACGGTTTGTAATTCAGTGACACGAAGCAAAAAGTGTGCTTATAAAACATTTTTTTTTGTGCTATTTTATTCAGTTTAATACGGTGCGAAATAATTTTAATGCATTGGTAATGATTGTACTCTATCTTTATGTGTACACCATACAAGTAACTACTAAATATTTTATAAAAATGATTAAATTAGAAACGTAAGAGGGCAAGATATGTATTTTATTATGCTGCAGTAAACACGATCTCGTTAGAACGTACATGATCATGAACCTTAGATTCTTATATTCAATTCAGGGAAGACACCACTTTATTTACATTTTCACTTTAACAATACAATTTGGTCAAAAAATTATAATTTTTCCAAGTAAAATGTTGGTAAGCGTTAATTAATCCAACAAATTTTTTACCCATTAAAATAATATAGTTACTAATACCAAAAGACAGAATACGCATCGCAACTCACCTCTGTACATGAACCAAAAGCTATTATGCAAATGAGGGCTGCAACGAACAAAGCCGGTACAAATTAACCGTCACAATTAAACATATCACTGTTATGATTAATGTGACGTAGTACACTCCGCTTGGCTCGAGTTGGTTTAAAATTACTTATTGCATTAGGCGGCCGAAAATTTTGGTTAAATTTAGTAATATGGATAGACAGAAGTTCAGAAGCCTCGGTGGCCGAAAAATCATTTTAGAAAAGACTCGTAAAACCTTTCCATAATAGATTTTGATGGCGGAAAATTCTAATTCGGTCTTTTATAAAACCCTTTCTTAGTGGATCTCTATTCAACGATGAACGTTTGTTCGAATAAGCTTTTCGTAAGTATAATTTGAGTGAGAGGAGGGAGGGAGGCAACCTCCTCTAGTGTAATGTATGAATATGTTTCCAATTGTTCATATTTTATTTATTTTTTTATCGTTTCATTGCGATTAAACAACAGGCGCTTCCAACAGGATGAGGAGATCCATGGGGGAGGCCTATGTTCAGCAGTGGACTTCTTGTGGCTGAAGAGAGAGAGAGAGAGAGAGAGAAAGTATCATTGCGCGCTAGACTGCTCGGTGTTGATTCTTTGCGTGTTTTCCGCCTGGCTAATAGGAGTAGCAGTAATAAATATGTGGGCGGGAATTTCTTCATCTTTTTGGGAACGCATAATATGACATACTTTACGTCTATGCTATATTTAACCATATTGTATTCAATGAACCAAGAGCTTCTAATTTACAGGGTTTATCTAGACTGCAACCGAAAACGAAGCCAGGTGGTAGTTTTAGTCATTACAGTCACGTTCTAATTGATAATATCGAAAAAAAAATAGCGTCGTTTTTTTTTTAATCGACGTATTTGGATGGTATTATATACATAGTTATTGGTAAATTGTTAATCAAACAAATAATAAATTAAACATATTTACACTGCTCTTCTAGATCTATAAAATGGTCAAACATAAAACTCACAATTTAATACCAATTAGAATCTAATAAAACCGAATTATAAAAGGAGGTTTTTAATTATCAGTCATCTAGCCTTTACAAGATAGGACAATCAGATACGATTTTTAATTGCATCGTAAAACAGACTAAATGGAATATGCATATGGTATCATCATGCAAATTCTGTCTCATGAAATACGAATGTCGCATGTTAAAAAAACACAGGACATATGTGATGCCTACATATTTAGTGTTATTGACTAATTGAAATAGTTTTTACGGCTTTTATTGCGATTTAGTTTTATTTTTAATTTTTTTAACTTCCCGACGCGACGTTTCGATTGCTTTACAGCTTTCGTGGTTTTTTTTTTTTTTTTTTTTTTTTTATTGCAATGAATGGCGAGACAAGCATGCCATTCGCCTGATGGTAAGCGATACGACCGCTCATGGACAGTAGCAAAACCAAACAACACCATGAATTACAAGGCAATGCTTGGAATTCCACTGCGCTCGCCATCCTGAGACATAAGATGTTAAGTCTCAATATGTCCAGTAGTTACTCTGGCTACAATGTCCTTCAAACCGGAACACAACAGCGCATTTACACTGCTGTTTGGCGGGAGAAATAGACATTGCGGTGGTACCTACCCAGGCGGCCTCTCACATATGAGAGACCTACCACCAGTGGTCACGGGGCGTTTTGTTTAAATGTGTAACATCGCGTAAATCTAAGAAACCTTTATTGACTAATAAAAGTATTGTTATCAGTTAGTCGGCATCGAAACTTTTGAATACGATTAATTTAACTAATCAAATGATATTATAATATATACAAAAAATTGTATCTCTAACCTTACGAGTAGAAGTTGGAAAAAGACTTCAAGGCTTCGACATACATACATACATACACAACACTTTATTGAACACCACAAAGTACAGAGACGATAAAACATAGAAAACTTTAAAGAAATAGTGTACAATTGGCGGTCTTATTGCTATAAGCGATCTCTTCCAGACAACCATCGACTCCATAGTTAAAAAGACACGATTAAAAACAATCTTACTTTGAAAGTTATCCTCGTGTATTTTCAATTTCAACTTGTAATTTATATACATAACACACTTATTTACATATAAAACATATTATAATCATACATTTAATTATTCTTGTGCCTGTTTATAAATTAAAAAAATCGAGCCTAATTTCTTGTAACAATATATCAAGTTGAATATCACAAATATATGAATTTATTATGGTCCACTTTTTTATTTACAGCACAAGAGATTATACACAGAGTTCTCAATTTTTATACCAAATAACTGTGACAATAATAAAGATAGATATCGGATTCTTTCATATTTATTACACTCTGATAGTGTCAAATATTTTACAGACATAAAAATCATTCACAAAGAAATAATTGGAAACATTTATTACCAACTAAACGAATCTCAAATAACTTATTATGCAGAAACAGAAAAATATTTCTAAAATTTAAAATTTATTAGTATGTCTATTATTGTTTTATAGCACAGGATCAGAATATTAGATAATTATCTCTTGTTTTTGGTGTTTGTGAAAATATATTGAGGCGACCTGCATTCCAAAAATCTCGCAAGCGGGTTATCGTACAATATATCTATAATTCTTTTGCAATAGTTTAAAAAACATGTTGCGCCACCCCAACAAGTGTGAAAAAATTGGAACCAAAAGATGCTAAGCTAAGCTCTACAATTCTTGAAATATGAGATGTTTATCTAACACAGTCAAATCTCTCACATTTTCTCTGATCTCTGTAAGATAGTATAGTCTGCAGTCTTTTGAATGGTCTGTAACATGGACCTAGTGGTAGTCAGCACATTGCTTTTATAATCAATACATCGGGTCTCTTCTCTACCACTCAATACGTCACTGTCCATTCAATTTTTAATTAATTGTTTACGCACCTATCTATCTATCTATCTATCTATATCAGCCCATATACGTCCCACTGCAGGGCACGGGCCTACTCTACAATCGAGAGAATCGATTGAGAGTGGTTAGGCCATATAGTCCACCACGCTGGCCTAGTGCGGGTTGGCGGACTTACATACCGTAGAAATTCTTTAAAATCGCTACGGTATGCAGGTTTCCTCACGATGTTTTCCTTCACCGTTAAAGTGCATGGTGATTGACTAACAATACACACATAACTCCGAAAAGTCAGAGGTGTGCCCTGGGATTTGAACCCGCGACCGCCGTGAACATGTAGGCAGCCGCGTCTGGTCCGTTGCCAACAGGCACCTACCTCTTCTCATCTCTGCATCACCATTCACCGTAGGTTCGACTGTTAGAGAATGCCTCAGGCATTAAGTCCACCTATACAACGTATGTATGAAGTGTAAATAAATAAATAACTTGATATTTGGTAGCATCAGATTCTCCCGATGATTTCCCGTTTTTACGAATAGCATGCGGGTTAAAATAATACGCATGCGTAGTAGCGCGAATTAAAATATGCCTAAAAGGTCCTTTTGATTAAAACCCCATTCAACCCTTCACTGCTTTGCTTTTAATACCATATTTCGCGCACGAATTCTCTCGTCTCATTTGCATACGAGCGTTTTAATATAACCCTGCGAGTTTTTTCTGGGTACTTTAGATCAACTAGGAAAAAACGGCCAGTGAGGGGTTAAGGTTTTTTTTTCTTGGAAAAAAATAATTGTCATTATAGCGATATTGCCGGGTTAGGTTTTTTTGTTTCAACATCTGTCCCGTTTTTTGTCGATTTATGTATAGAGAATGTTTGGTATTTTATTGTGTGAATAATTTGCATATTATAAAACGCTTGTTGTAATTGTTTCTGTAACATCTGCAATTGGAAAATGAGAGTGCACTATTTTTGTAAAAAAAAAAAACAATGAAAATAACTAAAATGTTATAAGCCAATAGTGGCTTGGTTGGTATGCCGATTTTTTCAAACCACTTCGCTGGGGTGACTTTACAAAACTAGGGTAGATGGTAGTTGACAAAATGTAGTAGCAAATATTTTTAATAACATTAAATCCATCCAATCTTAGCTACCCGACGATTGCATGATTTTCACGTAAGTAATTGATAAAATATTTTAATCCGTACCAGAAGCATACATTAGTTCACGCTTAAGTAGACCTTCTTATACTATCTGCCACCATCATATTTCCTTCCCAAGATACTACCACCTCCATACAAGAACCAGAAGCATAGCCATTAAAAAGATTTCCTAACAATGATTGTGCCGCAGAGATTACTTTTATTAAGTATCACAAACCGGTTCCGTAGATACTTCGAGATGCGTAGAATTATCTACAGCTCCGTTGCATTAAGATTTACGATCATCCACAGTAATATTTAGAAAGTTATTTATTATCGAGTTTTGGTACTTTGATGCGTTGTGAAGAAGCTAGCGGAATGGCGCGACTTCACTCGGGTTGACATTTTCACAATTTTGCAATAGAGGGTCTATTGCCAAACAGAAATTAAATTTCACAAATAAGTATTTCTGTCCTACTGTATATTTTTATAGCTTTTTTAGAAACGCATTAAAATTTCCTGATATACCAAGTTTATACTTAAAGGTGGTCAGAACTCTATCGATAAAATCTTGAGTTCCAAAACATTTACGACCTTATTCAGACAGTTTTAAACCCATTTTAGCTATCGAATGTTTTGTCTTCTTCACTTAACCTGAATTCTAAAGTCGGTCGAAATGGACAAAACATTTGATAACTAAAACAGGTTTTAGACCCATCTATGAATAAAGCCGTTAGAGAACAATGTTGTTTTTCAACAATCATAATATCAATGGGATTGGTTATGGAGCTACAAATATACAAACAAACAGACATAGAGACGTTTTATGAATATGATATTTATTATGGTATTATATTACATCGAAACTTTCTCATAAATAATTTGTATATACGTAGAATATATGTGAGTAATTTTAAATATGAAATTGAAATTAATTTTCTTTCATTTGTAAAAACTGGAAGTTAATTTACATGTAGTAATTGACTTGTTATTGTCTAAGAAAACGACAAAGAACATTTTTTTTAAACATTATTTAAAGTTTTAAATTAAAACATGGTGTTATCTTGATTAATGCATCTAATATATTATCGTCAGTAAATATATCATTCTCTCTTGATTTACAACTCTGCCCTAGATTAATTAACTACAAGCGATTGTTTTAAGTATTATTTTTTTGTTTATACAAACTATGCGAATGCCGTATATTATGTTTTGGCACGTCCAACAATATTTATAGGCTATAAAGCTATCAAGACAACGGACACATTTTAACACAATCATAAATCACAATCTTAGAGAGCATAATCGATCGATTTAAAATAAAAAAGGATTTAATAAAATCCAATACCTACAGCCGCGATAAGGGAATGTAACAATCGATCAATTTAAAACTCGAGCAATGGTTTATAAAAATATTCAGTCAAAAATTGTTATTCTAAATTTTAAAAAGAAACGTGGCGTTCCAAATTTGAATATCTTAGCTTCCGGATGCGTTCACACTGATTCGCAACAATCATACATTTGCATACGCAAAGCTTCGCCGTGGGAATTGTTACAATTTAAGAACATTACAATGGCCACACATTTATTTGAAAACCGATTGATTACTTGTGTATTTATGTTAATGTACAACATGCAGTATTCAAATGTATTCAGAATATAAATTCTTGCGCATCTATTTTCGATGCGAGATTTATTCTCAACGGATATGTTTTTCAAGTAGCTTGTACTCGTAAGTTGTGTAACATTGTACATTGTGATGCGTTTGTATGCGATTTGCGAGGAATAAACCTAGGTGTGTCACACTGGTATGCTAAGAAAGCGCTTAAGTGTTTATGTGTTTAAACTGTAGACCATTGGAAAATGTTTATAAAGCTTTGGATAAATTAAAAATAACAAAATAACAATACTGTTATTTTTATTATTTAACAATGAATTGTGAAATGACTTACTAAAATCAAAACAAATTACTATTCGATTATTATTGAAAACACATTTCCAGCAAGATTTACGAGCGTATGATGCAAATGTATTGGAACTTTAACAAACGCATTCATTTCCTATTAACGTAAAAGATAAATTTAATTTTCACCAACGTGAGAAATTGATATTGGGACGAAACGCGGAGAAAGGCGTTGCGCAAGATTCTTTAAAATGTATTCGCTAACGGTTGTTCGTGTGAACGGCTGTTTAGGCGCGCCTACGCACAGATTTGTCGGGGGTCGCGGCCGCCATTTTGCTTTTACATTGAGCGGTTACAAATGGAGGTGACATTGAGAAAAACTAATTCAACAATTCTATTTCAGCATAAAATTGCATTATTCACTACAGAAATAGGAAAAATAACAAAAAAAAGAAACGGGAACAAATAATTCCAATAGGAATAAAATATTTAAATGGTGTTTAAATTTAATTAATAAGCTAATACTAATAATACTTGTATTTAACTAACGAAAAAACTGTCGGGTCCCTTAATAAATGGGCTTAACTAATAAAAAATAAAATAAAATGTATTTCTTCATTTACTTTTGGCATGTAAAAGAACTACACCGCACAATTTTTTTTGTATTTGAATATTACCTAACGAAATCATAACGAATAGATGATCTGAAAACTGATGAAATACTCGCAAAATCTCCCAATATTACAGATACCTCTTTATTCTTGGATCAGTCGAAATAGGCTCCCATGTCCTAGTAGTATAATAGCCGATGTGTTTTACAACTTCCAAACGGCTTGCGACGGTTTTTACGACTTGATATCAACGTGTTAACTGTTTTGAATGGATTTTTGTTTTGTTCCCGGTTGCATGCATGTTAGTTTCATTTGAACCATGCCTGAATGTTTCTGTCAAATTAATGCTACTGTTTATGCTGTTTTTCTCGCTTGCGTTGTCTTTGTGCATGTGTAGGTTTTGATCTATTTAATGGATATTTTTGTGGAGGAATGCCGCCCTAAAGCAGAGTTCGATCCGTTGGTAAATGCCTATACCTACATTTCAACTGAACACATTGAATAAAAAGTAGTTCTATGAAAATAGAGAAATCCAAACACGGAATTCAATACATCTTAGTACCTTTTAGCTTATTTAAAATTCAACAGATAACAAAAATATTCTCTATATACAACCGCTGCTGAGCGCGAGAATTAACTACCAACAGTTCAATTGTGAGAGCTTAGGCGATAGTAAAGTGTTTAGAGTTTACTGGTTTAAAATTAATGCGGATAAGACCAAAGATAAAATACCAGAAAGCGAATTGAATCGATTTCCGTTGATATTTATCCACTGCGGTCCCACCCACATGTCACGCACGCGAAAAAACATCGGCGCACCCCCACACAAGTACTTGCCAAATCGCCCTTGCCAATCAATCGGGTCGTCCTATTGGTTATAACACATCCCTCAAAATAACCAGCCTTACTTGACCTTCTAACACACTATTTACCCATAAACATTGCTTAGAAGCCATAGGGAGCGACGGGTCTCACTACACTGGACGTTTCATGCGTGCAATAAAATTTTTATTTTCCCTGATTTCCCCCTTTTCGAGCGCTTTCGCATCCCGTTGGGAATCGTCCAATCAAATTACATACTTTATTGATTCATGACGTTTCTGTCTCGAAATGTCAATGTTCAAAAATCTATATACGGCCGAACAAGTCTTGATAGTTTTTTTTTTCTAAATTTCAATATAATAATTAAATTAACATTCAAATGGGTGTTTCGACGATGTTGATCCTTTTTAAGTTGGACAAGTTTTTTTTGTTTCAAGATTGATGTAGCATTAGACAGAGACAACTTAATTTTGGAGGTGTGTCCTATAGACATTGAATATTTTAATGATATAAATTATTTATTTCCTTATATTAATTTGGTGTAACAAATGGTTGTAGAGTGAAATAATACTTTATAATACGTGATTTAAAAAAACTTATTTGATTATATTGACGGAAAATCGGCTTGCTATTCAAGAGAATTATGCTGGCCTACTCATTTAAATAACACAGCTGCAAAATTATGGAAATGATAAAAAAATCTATTATAAAGAAATGATTAAAGACTGTCTCGGTGGCGTAGTTGTATTACGGTACGGTTACAAAGCTGAGGTCTAGAGTTGGAGTCCCGGGTCGGGCAAAGTGATATTGGATTTTTCTATTCATTACCAGTCCGGAGTCAGGAATTTGTGCCCGATATGGAGATAGGCTCGCCCCCTATCACATCGTGGGACGGAACATACAAGGCGAAATGTGGGTGTCCTGGTGGCGCCTCTGCCTACCCCTTCGGGGAAAAAGGCGTGAGTTTATGTATGTATGTATGTATGTATAATTAATTTAAGTAAAATTGATACATACATCCAAAATGATTATAAAATTAAATTAAAAATGTTCATTTAATCACTCATTATCTGAAATGCATATCACGAAAAACATATATTTTACGATGAAAAGTCGAAACATGATCAATAAAACCCAATAAGGTTATGTTGGTACAGCATTATAAGGTCCAAAATCGTGTAAAAATAGCGAACAAAGTTAAAACACGGCGAATTGTTTGTTTTCGAGGACAACGCAGTCCGTTGCGGGGGACCGAACGTTAAAAAATACAATTGTATTGAATCTGTTATATTTCGTTCACAACTCGATTTTACACGTGTGTATTTTAAACAAACTACGTAAACAGATTTAAAATGACGCGAAGGGTTGAACATTTTGTCATAAAAATATTAAAAGCAGCTAATTTTTCGTCAGCATAGTTCTTATATCCTAAAAACCTTGCATTGTTCGCATTTTAAGCGTATGTTGTTTTCCTTGCTATAAACTAGATATAGTTATATTTGTTAATCATACAAACATTAATTGTATCCAAAGTATTCAACCCATTATTAGATTATTATTAGCAGTATTAGAAGTATTATAAGTATTATTAGAAGTATTAGAGCGAACTTCATACCCAAAAACGGCAGTTGTCCCTTTAACCATGCGAGCAAAGTTTTATGGATATAGTTTATTGTATGTTTCTGTCATAATTAGGTTCAATGATTGTTATTCTAGGCCTTATTCTTATTCTAGGCATAATTTTTTTCTTCACCTTGGTCTACTGGCAAATGACTAAAAATAAAATACTTATATTTTTCTTCCTTACATTATTCTAGGGCTTCTGGTCTTGCCCAAAGACCTAGACCTAAAGAAACAAAATAATAAAGCCTGGATAAATATAATTTTGAATATATTTGATATGGTTAAAGGTCTGAGCTCAAAGCATGTCCATTTGACTTTTGAAATTACATATTGTGTGTTCTTAGTTGATTGCTTACTTTTACAATAAAGGAAAATATTGCGAGAAATTATTTTCTGTATTAAACTCAAAGTTCAAAAGCATATCTTTCTTAATTAAATTTCCAATTATTCTTAAGATAAAACACGTTTAATTCGTTCCATTATAATAAAAATACTTTCCACATCTTCCACTTAACGCATCCTACATCGAATCCATTTATTTTTTAAAACTATCTGACCCAAATAATAGCCGTGCGAGTTTTAATTTAGTAAAACGGTGCCGGCAACGTATCTATGATTACGAGGGTACCACCCCTCCGTATTAATATGCTAACCCTTTCGGGCCGTTCATTATCCGAAACTTACCTACGTGCTCCGGAGTTCACCTTGGTTTGGTTTTTTTATTCTATTCCTATTATTTTATAGTGTGACGTCGGTTATCGTTTTTGTAGAGCGATTAAGGAGTTTTGGTCGTTTAAAATTCTATGGAACAAAATAATTATAAATGTTTTTTTGAAAATATTGTAAAATGAACCTTATTTTGGTAAGGCTATTCCTAAACCACTGTCTTTTGTTTCAGGCAACTGAAACTCAACAAAATAGTTGATATTAAAGCCTGGAGAATTCTTTGTAAGAACTAAAAGGCGCCTGTATCTATATTAATAATATCTATATTTAGTGTTTAAAACAACAAGAATAACTTGTATGTGTAATCGTACTAACCTTTAGGACACTGCAAAAACAATTTTACCAGCGCTCATTATTTACGAGGAGAGTATTAAAAACTGCTTATTTGTACAGTTCTAGTTCTATAAAATAGATGCACAAAATAAAGCAATCCGTGATGACTTTACCCAATCCGTTTAGTAGTAATAGAAAGAAAAAAACCTTTGGCATTGCGTGAGTGGCCGAACAATAACTCGATTGAAAAACATTCGAAGTTATTAAAAATGATGAAACCGAGCTAATGATTTCATCATTTTATTAATTATGCCGGTTTAGAGGGCGTCCGAATACAAACCTATAAAGTAAACAGTTTCTGAGTGTAAACCTATTATTAAGTCGACGCTTAAGTGTAAAATGTCGTAAAATTGAACCAGTTACATTTGATAACTTCATTTTTATGTATAATTAAATGTGTTATTATAAGGTCTTTACATTAATGCTACGTTATATTATGATTTCAATGATTTATAGATTTAATATTAAAAGATTAAGTGCAGTATTCAATGCTTTAAATTAATAGCAATGTAGTGTTGCTAAATCATTGCGGTAATCTATAATACTTTTTATTGGACTGGTTGGTTGAGTAGATCGATTTAAAATCTTCAATTTTAAATCGATCTACTCATTAATAGTTGATTGCATTTATTACAAATACGTATGACTAATGATTTATAGTTTCCATATTATGTCCCAGAGAAAGACATAATTATTTTTAGCTTTTCTAGTATCTTGATTCTTGCGGTTGCGTAGTAGGTTCTATGTACTCATTAAAAATCTATTTCGTATTAATTAAACAAAATATTATAATATTAATTGGACGTTGCGGTAAGATAATCCCAAATCAGAGAACAGTAGTATGCGGTCATGACGGTCTATGACTAATATAATGTAATTGTTTATCATCTATTTATTCAGTCCTCTACTATGCCACAGAATCTAAATGCTGTTATGTAATGTACGGTTCTTTGTTTTCGAAGCGTGCTACGAGTCCGACTTGACGCATACATATGTAATTAACACGCGTTTTCTACTATTATTGCGGTACTTATAAATAATCGTTTATTATTATGTCTCATTGATGTCAACAAAGACTCTATACCATTTGCTATTATGAAACTTGTAAAAATTGTTGCAGATATTATCCATAATGGTTTCTTAGTTTTATGCGAATGTTACACATTGCAATAATTTTACGTGGTCACGGGGCGGACTGAAAAGTCACGAGAGTTGTAAAGTAATCGAAACTTCGGGAAGTTTAAAAATGTAAAAATTAAACAAAATCTTCGATAAAATCCGTAAAATTACTTTTTACTTAACAGTAATAATTAACTATTTAAGTATCAAAAAATGTCGGGCGCGACACACTCTCCCTTCAGTCGAAGCGCGCCGCGTCCACAATGACGTATCACCTTAGCATATTAATTTAATTCATATATTATTAATAATATCGGGCCGGGCCGTTGCGTCGCTCATTGTTTTAGTGCGTTACCCCGCGATATGGTACCACGATGGGAATACAAAAAACTTTTTTGTTCATACACTGTGAAACAATGCGCGAACAATTCCTTTGACAGATTATGAATTTTCGGACCCCTAATTATTTTTTGTGCTTTGAGGTTGATGGTATTTTTGGAATTTCGAATTATAGAGTTGAGTTTTGTGTTTTTTTTTTGTTGCAATAATTATGAATATTGCCCCAGACACCAATTAATGCTGAGGGTTTGTGTAAATATTGCCTGTTGTATGATTTTTGAGAGAACACTCAATATACCGGTCAATCGTAAAGTAATATCCTCTTCAATAAACAAAAAAGGTTTGATGCAAAATCCTCGTAGAGAATAGAAAGAAATTCAATGACAATATATTGATAACTGTCAGTGACGATTAATAATAATACAAAATTCTAAAAATGTAAATAAAAATTAAAATAAAACCTAAGATGTGCAAGTAAATATGTAAATTAAAACAATTAAAAAAAATGAATGAGAGACCAAGAGATTATTTGGTGACTTACGACCCAGATTATCTCGAGGAACACACAGAAAGCTCAGAATTTGAAGAAAGCATAACATCTTTAGGGCCGAGAAATAGCAAACAATATCTTTTGATCCGAGAAAACCTGAAACACGTTACAAAAAAGCAAAAAGATATTTTGAACCGTAAGATTTCTAATGCTATTTTCAGCAAGAATGGAAACGCTAAAAATCATGAGCTTAATTTACATAGATTGGAAGATAAAAAGGCTCAGACAAGTACCAAATTTCATCATAGAAACGTAGACAAAATACATGAGCCAAATGGCCACAGAAATCTTAATAAAGGCGACCAGTCAAATTATACGCAGAAAAAATCCCTCATGCGTCACAAAGTTATACCTTGTTTATCGAACATGCTTGAACGTTCTATTTCAAAATTAGCTCCCAATGAAAACCAGCTCAAAAACATCAGCAAAGATAACTGCTGCCAAGTGGAAATTGGTAATGATGAGCGGAGGCAAAGAAGAAAACATAAGAGACAACAAAAACACTCAAAACAACCTGTATACACATTAGAACATGTTACACAAGAGACTATGCCCTTTAATAACCATCAAAATATACACCAGGATCAAAATAAAGCACTCAAAAAAGTATACTCTAACATCATTTGTAACGTAACATTGTCTGAAGATGAATCTGAAGAATTAGTTCAATTGAAAAGAAAAAAGTGTAAGAAGCAACGCACCGAAAAGAGAGAAGGAAAAGTAAAGGATAGGCGTTCAAGTAAAAGTTACAAACAGCAGTTCCCATCGAAGAAAGACCTTTACCAAGTGTATACTACAAACCAAAGCCAATATGAGGATAAAACAATATCACCCAGGAAAGAGTCTGAATCTTCTGGCTTTTGGGATTTCCTTGTCGATAAATTCAACAAAAAATATCAATCCAAAAAACCAGAGATTTATAAGCAATTCTATTATAGAGACTTTGGTATACAATGCTGTCCAATAAGCTTAGAAACGTTTGGGCCTAAAAAAGAAGGCAAGCGTCTTCCCAAACACGTCGATGCTTGTACAGACGATTGCCCGTGTAGTGAATTAATGCTTAAATATTCTATGAGTAGACGTCAAGATTTTGGCCAAAATATTCATTCATCAAACCTTAACTCAAAAGTTTCAGGAAAAAAGAATCAGACATCGTCCAAGAACGTTCAATGCGAATGTTCGAACTCGACTCAGACTATGGCTGCACAGAGGCCTTCGCCACCAATACAGGAGAAAACTTGTTCATGCCAAAGACCCCACGACCAACTCACTGAACATTTAGCGAGTAAATACAATGGTGAGGTTCTATGCATCCACAACCCGCCTTGTATACTGATCAACGGGTGTCTCAATTTGGCAAATCCACAAAAAGGAGGCGCTGTCCATGCTTGGCCGGTTATCGAGACTAAAAAGGACAGTATCTTCCGAGGGAATAAAAAAGAGAAGAACAAAAAACAAAAACGGGAAAATTTCACGCAGCATCATACGCAAAGTTTTGAGATAAGGCAGTGCGATATCCCAGAATACAAAAATGAAAAGTTAATCCAAAGCCTCTGCAATCATAAGCCTCCGTGTGAGGTTATCCGATGCTGCCATAAAGAGAGGTACGATCCTAAGCTGCAGAACTCTTGCGTTCACGTACCGATGTGTCAGAAGGTTCCTGAGTGCGTACTGCATAATATTAGAGAGAATCAGCCTTTAGGCACATGTAATCACAATCCGAAATGTGCCGACGTGCCTCTGTGTTCGAGGAAGTATGTGACTCTAACCACTAGAGACTCAGTAGGGACTCAAGTAAAGCCTCAAACAAAGATGTTGTGCCATCATGACCCACCGTGCGTCCTTATTCCGAAGTGCTTAGGGCGGCCCGGTCACGAGACTTACATATATGAAGCGGTACCGAACTGCGTGCACCAACCACTTTGCGACCTCATCCCGGCGTGCTGTAGGAAACCAACCAAGGGAATGGTCAACGCTTACTCCCAGTACCCCAATGGATGTCGTGTGGTCTGAGGGATAAGGTCCAGTTTCCCTTGGACAGGACAGTGGTTATTTTTAACGTAGCGTGTTAGTGTTAACTTTGCTAAATTGCTGAACAAATGTAGTTGTTTTAGTGATTTTATACAAGTAGCTCGCATACCTTTGTATCTGTTCTTATATTTCATTTTGAAAACTCGCAGCGTTTTATGGTTTATCATGTTATTTTTATATTTTACGAGTACAATATATACTGTATGCAAAAAATGGTTATTTTATTTACGGTGTTCAGTTTTGCACTTCCATCGTTCTGTCAAACTTCTTGTTTGTACTTATGTTGTTACTCCAAAGGGTCTATAAATGGTTGCGATCAAAGTAGGCATATAAGTAATCACTAATACCATCCTATATAAGTGCAAAGCCACTATAGCACAGTGAATCGGAAAAACGTGATTATGTAACCATTTTTTTTATTCTCATGAATTGTGAGATTTAAAAACTCGAGTTTTTTACAAGACAAATTCCTATCTTACTGAAGCTGCAAGCTACGGGATTATAGATGTTCTACGATCTTCTGGCGTCAGAATGCATTGTTGTCAAAAATAAGAATACGAGTAGTTTATACCTGTTCACACTTTACTCCATTGGACATGTTAATATTATTAGATAACGAGTATAAATGCGTTTTAATTATATTATAAAAAAATATCTCAAACGATGACTAAAATAGATATTTCTTAAATTTTATATGTAGTTCCAAATTTCGCCACATACTAATAGATGTAGATAATAAATAGAAGACTTATACATGAAATTGATGGAAGACTACGATGATGATAATGATGATGATTGAATGACGATGCAATTTCGAAATTGAAGTAACTGTGGGCAGGACATATAGCTATATAGATGCGGCCAAACGATTCTCGAGTGGAGACAACGAATTGGCAACCGCTGCGTCGGGCGTCCACCCATAAAATAGACGGACGACACAGGTAATAAATACTGCAGGACGTTTCTATCTGGTACCTAAATTCGGCAATGAAATATCTGTGATAAATGCTACATGCCCTTAATCCACAGAGCCTATAACCTCACCTATATTAACGATTGTTAAGATTAATTTCACAGCATCCGCTGCATTCGTGCATAATTCATAAATCTCATTAAGCAAGTATATTGTGACCTAAAAATAATCCACGTTGCATATAACACCAACGCGGTTTATTAATAAAGTACGCCCTCACAGCTCTCATTGGCATACGACGCGAGTGGGAAGCGCAAATTGTTATGTTAATTCAATCTTGCGTCCTAGACTGTCTGCGTCTGTCACTGTACCACCGATGTTTGTGCAAATCAACTGGATTGGAGTCAAATGTGTTATCAAGAGTGTTCCACTAAGTATCTACTTCTGCAACCTCTATAAATAAATACATAAATACACCCAACGGTCACATACACATAGTCCTGACCCTACATTAAGATCGAATCTTGTGTCGTGTGTTTCAGGAACTACGAGAGACTTATCGGTCTCACAAACACCCAGACCCGAACAAATATATGTGGTTCTCACAAACATTTGTTTGTGTGCGGGGATCGAACCTTCTCGGTTCTCTAACCAACTGCGCCACGGAAGCTGTCAAAATGTGGCTGTCTATGAAGCTAGGTTGATAATAGCATGCAATTAAGTACCGAAGGCGAGAACTAAGGCTCGGCGGTTCTGAGGAATACTGCCTAGTCAAACACGTACAGTAATTAATTACAATTAAATAAGTAGGAAATAGAAGCAAATGCTTCAATAAAGAATATCTCCGCAGAGCGAAGTTGCAAGGCATAAAGTGAGACTACGACCTAGGAGGAATTATCGTTGGATGCAAACATTTATACAGCTGGAGAAATACACAAAAAACGTTACAATTTAATGACACTTTTACATACACATTACTGGTGGTAGGTCTCTCATAATATGTGAGAGGCCGCCTGGGTTGGTACCACCGTAATGTCTATATCTTCCGCCAAACAGCAGTGTAAATGCACTATTGTGTTCCGGTTTGAAGGATATTGTAGCCAGACTAACTACTAGACATAATGAAATTTAACATCTTATGTCTCAGGATGGCAAGCGCAGTGGAAGCATGGCTTTGTAATTCATGGTTTTGTTTGGTTTTGCTACTGTCCATGGCCGGTCGTATCGCTAAGCATCAGGCGAATGGCATGCTCTTCTCGCCATTCATTGCAATTAAAAAATATATTGATAATAATGGGTTCTCTATTATTTATTTGAAGCCTGGTGGTACAAATCACTTCTTTGAAGTTTACAATATTCCCGACACAAGTGATCTCACTATGAGACTATGTATTAGACTGTTGGTGCTCTTAGTATAAATATACAGACTTTAAACTTAGTGTTTTACGGTTTGAGAAGTGACCTGAGTCCATGAACCCAGAAGGTGTGAATCGTTCAAAAACACAAGACGGTGCTAAGTTATCTGCCAGCAGACAATAAAGCCATAGTGAGCTTCAACGTTAACCACGGTTAAATAGCGTGTTTGCGTTTCCTATGAGAATGTATTAATTGAGTTAGTGTGCTATTAATGAAATTACCTATATTATGAGGTTGGGTAATAGTGTCTGAACTTTTTGAGTTTGAGAATGGGTGTTTAAGTTTAAAACCGTTTTAACGTTGATGTTATTATGACTAAGCCAGTTTTGTCACAATAAAAGGTACAATCCTGATAATCTTGTAAATATATCTATAAAATACAACATAAACAGATAAAAAATACTTTACAATAAATTTACTTTTATGCGCAGCTCAATAGAAAGACACGAATGTCCACGAATTATGAAGTTGTGTTACATTACTAGTCATAATAAGAGGATTGTTTTAGTTATTATCAATTTGTTAACTGACTTTATTTCTATAAATAAACCATCTAAATGGCGTCAGTAGACCGCAATGAATTAAATGGCGTACAGTTAAAGTAAAGGCTTGTCATTGCATCGCTTGAGCCGTGCAATTAACGTAAAAGACATCGTCAAGCTCATGAGCAATTGCTGACACATCGCGCATTCCCGCGGCCCGTACACTAAACAGTATGATTAACAAACAAAGAATCTGTAAATTACCAAACTCGATTGTTTTGAGTGTAGAATATTTAATTTCAAATCGATTCAATGCAAATTCGGGGATGTTCTGAGTGACATTCTCTCACGGCGTCCGCTCCACGCGCACATACAAATGTAACTAACTTAGAATTCAACCGAAATTATCTGGTAATAACCAGATGGGACCGCCACGATCCGCCTCCGACCGACTCACACCGGTCCCTATAAACATTTCAAACTTATAGTTTAGAAGAATTTCCTAATCTATAAGTGCCCAACGGAGGATTTTTATCATTTCAAGCGTCTATATTGAGAACCAGTTACGTACCTGTGTCGGAAAAAAATGTTAAATATGCGTATTCGTTCGAATATAACCTTTATTTATATATGTAGAAAAAGTGTTTTTTCTTTACATTTTATGGTGTGGTTACGGCATTGTGATGTTATAAAGGTATGTGATCAGAAACTAATGAGTGGAGACCGTTGAACCCGACCAGTTTTTGGACTCAACATATATTTGGGATTCCGTAGCGGTATCCATAAATCTACAATGGCTTATGTAAATGTGCGTTGCGATATAAAGTCTCACCGGCGGGCACGTTTCGAAATTTTATATTTTGTATTCTTTTAATAACGCTGCAGTAAATTTACAATTAATTAAATATGCGGAACCCTAGTCACTTGTTTGTTGCCAGTATCTTATGAATTGTTGAAAATTTAAATTGAGCATTTTGATAATATACTCAATGTGGTGCTAAGCCGCCCATTGATTTTATATGTTGGTAAAAAAAGAAATTATTCCCTAATAGTTGATAAGTTTTATTTGTAATAAATAATTTTTCCTTTTAGCAGTACAATGATGAAACGTTTTATTAAGATTGAATTGATTGCGTTATAAACGAAAAATAATGAATTTGAGATAAATAATATGGCTATAAAATAAAGAATGTGATAACTAGGAATCAAAATAATAATAATAGCTCATCTTATTTAAAAAAAATGGTTAGTTGTATGGCGTAATGCGAAGCCATTTTTCCTACGATTTTATCACAATACTAGTAATACAACAGTTTATATTTATTTTCGGTATTCAATGAAAGTAAAAACTCCAGTAAAAATCGCCCCATAGCGATCCATGCACAGCCTCCGTTGCGCAGTTGGTTAGACGCCGCCTGTGAAACGAGAGGCCGCGGGTTCGATCCCCGCACCGAAACAAATATTTGTGTGAACCACAGGTATTTGTTTCGGGTGTGGGTGTTTGTGAGACCGAAAAGTCTCTCGTAGTTCCTGACACCCACGACACAAGACTCGATCTTAGTGTGGGGTCAGGACTATGTATGTGAGTGTGGGGTGTTGGGTGTATTTATTTATTTATCGTCATCAATGATCAACCTGAGTATATCCGATTTGGAAGACTCGAACAGACCGGCATCATTATGTCGAGTGGTGAGAAAGACTCGGTAATGTTTCTTGCCAATCTTTAGCTCTAGTGCTTATGGTACAACGCTATTCTAGTATAAGCAACAGCGGTAGTAGGACATTGTAGCCAGAGTAACTACTTCATAATGAGACTTAACATATCTCAGGATGGCGAGGGCAGTGGAATGCCAAGCATTGCTTTGCAATTCATGGTTTTGTTTGGTTTTGCTACTATCCGTCGGTTGAATTGGTTACCATCAGGCGAATGGCATGCTCGTCTTTCCATTCATCGCAATAAAAAACCTACCTATGTATCCCGAGCAAAAAAGATGATTTAAGATCTTTCCTTTCTACGCAACTGTGACGTCACAGTTCTCAAGCACCAACTTATCTCTAATTACTTGAAGAAAGGTTTTTCTATTTTTCTATCGTTATTGGAGCCCGTCACGTCAGGTTATCGAAGGCGCACAAGTCAGGCCATAGCGTGCGTTTTAACCGACTGCACATGAAGGAGTTTTTGTGCACGCTTTGACCAAGAATTCTTGTAAGGTAAGTGGTTATTTTTATTTATTGCTGAGCAACTTTTATGCAGCGATCTTTTCATACAAATACAAAGTGATTATAATAAATCTTATGTATGCAGTGTTACCTACTTTGCCGGGCGTGTTCCCTACTTCCTATAGTCCCTGGTTTTAGTGACTTGAAGAAGCAATAAAGCAAGTTCTAATAAGTGCCCCTAATTATGTCTCTGGTCATAACCTGTAACAATTTGGTATAATATAGTGTATAGTATATACATACTGCATATTATTTAGGAAGTACTTGGCAAAAGCTAATTTATAGTTTTAGTAGTCAACACTAAAGACGGCGCGCGCAAAACCGAATGTATAAGTTTGCCTATCTTCAAATATGATGCATTGGTTTGAACCACTATTTATTTATTTATTTAAATACTTTATTGAACACCACATACATAAAGAATTAAAAAACGAAACTGATTTAATTGTGGACTGAATTGAAAAATCAGTATTTCCGATTTTACACCTTTGCAGCGATACCATCTGGGCGAATGTGGGTGATGACCTACGAGTCGCAGGCCAATGGGCGCCGCGCTTCGAAACATTCATTAAAAGCTGTGGGCTCTGAGTAAAGATTTTAATGTTCATCAAACATTACTAAATTCAATTGATAGTACTACAATAATAAAAAATGTTTATTAAAAAATGTGCTTTTGCGCGACGTGTTGGTCTCGCGATGTCTCTTAATTAAAACGACGGTCGTGAGTCGCCATTGCACCCTTGTAATAACTATTTAAATGAATTTAGGACTTATATGTAAATACATAGCGGCAAACCGAGGACCAACTTTTCAGATGGTTTATTTGAAAACCTATACCTATGTAAAAGATAAATTAACTCCAACAATAGATGATCAGCTATAATAAAACATTATGTATGTAAATAGAAATCTTGATAAAGCCATATTTTAAAATGAAAAATTTGCATAGAAATTCAATAAAAAGATAACGTACCTATACAAAAGTATCAACATTATTACATTACGAATTAAACAAATCACTTGTAAAGTTCAAGAAAAAAAAATCGTTCGATCCTAAACATTCTGAACTGAGCATGTTTATTTGAATGCCCTTTCGACAAAAGACCACAAAAGAAGAACAAAAATAAACCAAGTATTTAAACTTATCCAATAATTTACGCGAGGAATCCAAAATCGGCATTCGACCCACCGCGAGATACGCTATAAATAACCATCGCTCACATAATTTCGTACTTTATTTTAGACACAAATGTATGTAAACTGCGCGCTGGTGTCAATAAATCTATAGTTCGGGCCGAGTGAGACGTCAAATGTTTGCTTTTCGATTTATTTTACATTTCGTGTGTTAATTTTAACATTTTAAATTTTGTATAATTTCATCGTAAATTAGGATGCAATCGGGCCGGCAAAATTGTGTCGACCGACGAGAGATATCCGGCGTGAATACTCTGTGTGGACTGCTCCGCATTGACCATCGAAAGCATCATAATTACTTTTTCGTGCTAGTATAAGAAAATAAACAAAACTATTTTCTTATATCTACCAATATTTTCTGTTTTCTTCTGTTGGAATGTTTTTCTTTTTTGTTTTGTTTTTTTTTATACGTGCTATTTGTACCGACAATAAATCTTTCTTTCTTCCTTTTATAGGCACTGGACTAAAAAATAAAAGGTTTTAGTCCAAGACACACCTTCAAAATTACGTGTCTAATCGTAGTTAATATCAGACACTTAACTGTGAAAGAATCCTTTGTAAGGAAACCTGCATCTACCTGGAAGATACCCACAATTATTTCAAAGTAATATCAAGTGCACCAATCCGACATAATAATAAATAAATAAATAAATACAACCAACAGTCATATACATAGTCCTGACCCCACACTAAAATCAAGTCTTGTGTCGTGGGTATCAGGAACTACGAGAGACTTTTCGGTCTCACAAACACCCAGACCCGAAACAAATACTTGTGGTTCTCACAAACATTTGTCTCGGTGCGGGGATCGAGCCCGCGGCCTCTCGTTTCTCAGGCGGCGTCTAACCAACTGCGCCACGGAGGCTGTCAAACAACATAGGTCAACGTATTGGACTATCTATCTATTTATTCAGCCATAGGAAGTCCACTGCTGAACATAGGCCTCCCCCAAGGGTCTCCACATCGATATGTTGGAAGCGGCCTGCATCCAACGACTTCCTGCAAATTTTAAGTATTGGACACACCCTTCTCAATGCTAGAGAAGGCTCTTGCACAGCACTAAGACGAATATTGACTGATATAAGTATAATAAATAATTTTATCGTAGCATACAAAAGGATGAATGCCTCGGTGGCGTAGTTGGATTACGATACGGTTACAAAGCTGAGGTCTCGGGTTCGAGTCCCGGGTCGGGCAAAGTGATATTGGATTTTTCTATTTATCAGTCCGGAGACAGGAATTTGTGCCCGATATGGCGATAGGCTCGTCCCCTATCACATCATGGGACGGAACATACAAGGCGAAATATGGGTGTCCTGGTGGCGCCTCTGCCTACCCCATCGGGGATAAATGCGTGAGTTTATGTATGTATGTATTTAAATGGATGACTAGTTGCTTTCTACAAATTAATTATTATTGATTAGAACTACATAATTCCTTTGTCCGAGTATCGATGTTTTTTTCCATGATTTTAATTAATTATTTCGCATTTACTTTGAAATATATGTGACGTGGCCTTAACGCAACTAAACTTTACATATCTTTGATAATCTTGAACATAACTCTTAGTATAGATTCCTTGTGATATTTTCCTTGACCGTTAAATTGAGGAATCTATAATTTTATTTCGGATATATCAAATCACATGAACATATTTTGAAATTTCTAAATGCCCTTATTAGGTCACTCGTGGTAGGTGCAGTGGTGTAATCGGGGCACTCTTTGCCCTGGGATGTCCGGGGCCGTCCACACTACGTGTAACGGTCATCGACGGGTTTATAGTCAGTAATTCAGTATGCTGGCGTAGGTAATGTTGGGGACCCAGTCACAAAATCCGCGTTGTGTCGGGCTGGAAGGTCAGTGACACTGATATACCCCTTTCGGCGTCCCCCGGGGTACCGATAGGGGAGCTTAATAGCTTTTCCTCTTGAACAAAAAGAAGAAAAAAAGTGCAGTAGTGTTCAGAGAGAGTATCTTTTAGCGTACGACATTTACCTACTGGTCTAAACACTTATTAGTAACTACATAATAGAGAAAAGAACAATTGTTAGTAAAATGTCTAAATCAGAGCCAACTATAATATAAAAAACCAACAAAGTAAAAACACGTTGACCGGTATGCTAGCAGTGAGCACTTAGCAACAGACATAAGCTGCTGTGCAGAGTGCAGTATCTCAGAACAGTCCAACCTATCACACAGTTCTCTCAGGATGCTGCTGCCTTCTCAAAGTTATTCGCATTTGATTTGATTTCACGCAGAAAGTCACATTTACGTCAGCTACTATAATTATTATATGCCTTGCATACTGTTTTCGCTATAAGTACGTACAATATAATTCACATAATATTTTTCTGGCATATACGACTCATCAAAACGAAACACAGAAAGCGAATAAAACAACGCACGGTAATACATTAATATATAACATATAACCTACTTACCGTGCAACTGCTCTCGAAGATGGATGGATGGAACTAAAGAAAATGGTAGTCTATTCTACCACACCGCACTGGCACTAGGTTGTTCACAAAAGTACCGAAATAACGCGAGAATACAACACACAGCAGCGGAGCTGGATCGTTACAACTGACTAGAAAAGTGGTCTGGCACTTCCTTGTCCACGAAACAAATGAAACGAGAAATCTAGCACACAACACATACAACAGAACACGCGTTTGTTCATAAAACTCCCGAAATAATACGCGAAATCCAGCACAGGAGCCGAAAACGCGCCTCGCTTTCGGAACCGTACACGAAACTTCACTATGAACCCGACCAGAAAATAAACTACCCTCCGATGCAATATAATAAAAAAGAAAATGTGTGAACAAATACATTCCATATTCAAAATTGACATTTAAAAGAAGAACATATTTTACACTATATTTGGCTGCAACATCTACTTTTTATATCTAAGGAAACATCTTAAAGCCTAACTTTAAATAGTTTTATTTTTATGATTGAAGTAGAATATTCCATCATAAATGTAAATTATCGTCGTGTTTTAATCTAAACTTAAGTTGTGCTGCATATAAATCGTGGTACTTATATCGTTTTAAAGAATAAATTATTTTGGTTTTTACACCTACCATTTAGGTCGAAGGAAACATCACAGAGCCTAACTTTAAATAATTCTCATTATTTGTAATATTGAAGTAGAATTGTCACTTAAACGTAATAATTAAATGTGTTTCATTGTTTCAGTTTGGCTTTATATAAATGGTGGTATATATTATATAATTATTCATAGTCATCCACTGCTGGATACAGCGCTCCTTCATGAATATTCAATTCTTTACATGGGTGTATCATATCCTGGTATTTCAGCAACATAAATTAATTAATTTAAAACAGCGGAGAAATCACAAACTGAATATGGCCACTGCCTTTAACACGCAGGGAAGGACATTGTGACAAGGTGCGTTTCTCTTTTCCACGATACAAGGAATAAGTAACAATATTTTTCCAATATGCCAACGATAGTAAATTCTTAATTATCGATCAGGCATTATCCCTGTTGAATTCGCTTAACAAGACTATTGTGCGTGTTGAAACATCCAACTTGTATTCGGCTATTCATAGACAATTTTAACACCGATTATAGTTATCGAATGTTTTGTCTTCTTCGCTCAAATTGAATTCACAAGTCACTCGAAAGGGTCAAAATATTCGATAACTAAAATGGGTTTTAAAACTGTATATGAAAACGGCGGTTTCAGCCATCTGCTTAAATAAGGCCATTCAGGATTTTTTTGTATTGGGCAATAAATAAAAATTCTCTAAACTATGAAAACTAGGGGCTTACCCAGTGGCGCAGTTAGCTAGACGCCAACTGTGAAATGAGAGCCGCGGGTTCGATTTCCGCACCGAGATAGATGTATGACATACACATTGTGTGATCCACAGGTATTTATTTCGGGTATGGATGTTTGTGGGACTTAAAAATCTCGTAGTTTCTGATACCCACTACTAAGACTCGATCTTAGTGCGGGGTCAGAACTATACATATTTGAGTGTTGGGTGTATTTATTTATTTATTTTCCAAATGCTACGCTACTAATTAGAACGTATAGTTTACACCATTATAACAGGAACAAATCGGTCCAAGTTATCTCTTCTAATAATGTCAATATGTCTCGCGCTGAAGAAAGTAAATGCACATAGTAAATGTTATTACTAGGATAGCATCTCAAGCGACATCTATCGTAAAAGTTTAACAACAGGTGCTGGTGACGTCATCCTGGATATATCAACAATTTGTATGAAAAATATGAGTTCTCCATACAGGTCATATCGGTTTGATATCTTAGCGGCAAATTCTGTAAAAATCGAACAACATCGACATGTATTCTACTTTTAGCACTAATATTTTAATTTATTTTCACGTCTAGTATTTTTAAAGCATGTTTCTAACCGATTATATTTATCTTCTATTTTTTTATTTACTATGGAAGCTATATTAAAAAAAAAATATGTTTCAATGTCATTAAGAGTTTAGTTTTATTAGTTAAGTTTTCCTTGTTTGTTTTTTCATGAGTGTGTTATTTATAAGTGCTGTGTACTCCCATAAGTGGTATATGCATCAGAACAAGAACTTTACTAGCTAAGAATTGTGTTAATTGTGATAATGTATATACTGTGGGAGATCCTTAATTCAATAAATAAATAAGAGTTTAAACATAATTGAAACGTATTCATCATATTGATGTCAAGGATGATATCATGAGCATTGCCTACAGGGCTTCGAATGCCGAGATTTACTCTAACCTTTATATTTTCTTTCTTTTCAGGCACAGGAAGTCCAAATAGATCGCCACATAGACCTGTTGGAAGCGGCCTGCATCCAGCGATTGTAACCTATAGTGTATTATCGATCATAATAATAAATAAACAATAAATAGTTTATTTGTTTCAAAACTCAGTCTATATGTGATTTATCTTACAATTTATCTTCCTCATAATTAACTTACTTAAGGTGCGGCTGGTACTTAAAATAGGGAATCCCTGTATGATTTATTGTTTTTCGCTTAGATTTGAATAGTACTAGGGTGCCGTAGAATTCATCCAGGGCGTCGTTAATGCTAAAATCGTTATATGATTATGGATGAGATTGAAATGATCTGACATTCAAGGATGCTAAAGACGAGGCGATGTTGAAAAGACTATAAATGGAGAATGTAAAGTTTTATAGCACTATAAAGCAAACATCTACCTCCATTGTCGAAGTACGACAAGTAATATAAGATACCTAGCAGATTTTGACAGCCTCCGTGGCGCTGTTGGTTAGACGCCGGCTGTGAAACGTGAGTCCGCGGGTTCAATCCCCGCACCGAGACAAATATTTGTGTGATCCACAGGTATTTGTTTCGGGTCTGGGTGTTTGTCCGAAAAGTCACTCGTAGCTTCTGATACCCACGATACAAGACTCGATCTTATTGTGGGGTCAGGACTATGTATGTGACTGTTGGGTGTATTTATTTATAAAAGAGAAATACCTATATACTAACACGGGTAACATATACAGGGCCTGTTAAATTTACAACACTCTTTTAACTTCGCCATACTCAGTTATATTTCAAAAGTAATTAATAAATCCCATACACTGCCAAAACCATAACTCTTATTTGCTACAGCTGGTAAAAAATACACAGCATTGTTAGTATATAAATATTACAATTTATTTTTTTCTATTTATGTACCATTATCACGCGAGCAATGACGAACGGACCGATGTTTATATATATTTAATGTATTAATTGCATGTCCGATAACTTCGTAATTAGGTGATAATGTACGGGCTTAATTTTAATTTAATTATTTTTTTGGCGCATTTATAATATAGCCTATGTAATAAATTCTGCCCTCCAATGATGTTGTGAGACAAATCGTTGTTTATATTGTTAGTCATTTATGAGTCTTGGTAGGAATAATGATGTAATATTCTTAAATTAATTCTGAATCTTTCCGCACAAAATATTGAAAATAATGTGTTTTAAATACACCATGAAAAATGTATAAATATATTAAGAGTTCTTAATTGTTCTTTCTCAATTCTTCGTTTCTACGTTATCATTTAAAAAAACAACATAATTTATATTTTAACCCTGCCGAGACAAAATCTGTTTATTGTTAAATTAAATAAAAAAAGATTAAAAATACATATTTTGTTATTTACAAGCCAAATAAATACAAACTTAAATACTAAAATTATCTACAAGAATTCGGCCGAGTGTTTCAAATCTGTACTTTGGTTACGAATCAATCTTCTTTTCTTCTTTCTTCTAGAATGTTCTTATCACGTAGGCATCTGGCGAACCCAAGAGCACGGTATGAAGTTCCTACAGTTATAGTACACGTAGGAACTCTATACCTCGCTAGTGGCAATCACCAGGTCGATGAACTTCGAGTTCTTGATGCTTCTTGCAGGCTTGATTGTTCTTGTTTTTCTTGGGTATTCTTTTTTCTTCTTTTCGACGGTGTAATTATACATTTAAATATAATATAAATATAATGTTGGTAGCGACTTGATGGATATTTAGTATTCTGTGTGGATATATTAGTGTTAGGTGATTAATAGGAAATTTTACATGTGTGCGTGTGTTTAGAATATGTTTGTCTTACCATGTCCTTTACTGTCTATAACCTGTTTTACTAAAAATATTTTAATTTCAACAAACAATGTCTATAGAATGATGCATCTACGACGCTCATGAATATTCTAATACTAATTCTGTACTACATTATGTTTGAAAGTAACTGTTTAATAACGGCTTTAATCATAGACAGATTTTAAAACCTATTTTAGTTATCGAACGTTTTGTCCCTTTCAAACGACTTTTGAATTCAGTTTGAGCGAAGACGATGAAACATTCGCTAACTAAAATAGGTTTTAAAACTGTCTATGAATAAGGCAGTAAATGAATAAATATCGAACACAGTACCTACCTGAATTTCTTCAAATCTGTACACGAATTCCGTAACTATTTTTCACAAATATCTGGCATGCAATTTAAAACTTCACCAAATTACACATTAGTATGTCTACGATCACAACTTATTACTAGACCACCGAATCAAACACAGAAAAAAACTGAAAATCGAAATAAAAAAAGCACACGACCAGTACAAATCAGAGGCGAAATTAAACTAACGCCAAAAGTTACGAGGCGTGCGTCCATTTTATTTAAATTTAAAGAACAGCTGTACCGGGGCTTCTTATTAATTTCTTTAGGTGTTCCGTATTAGCATATTTATCAGTCTCCGGCCTGCCTCGAAACCCTTTACGTTGTATGCAAATTTTTAACTCCCTGTGGGAAATCGCGCGATTTGCATAATTCTTAAAGTTTACGGTAGCGATTATTTTGTTGTGGAATTATTGGAGGGTTAAGTGTTTTGTGATTTATTGCCGTTTGACATTGAGTATGCTAATGTGCCGTGAGAATTTTAAAATATATTGGGAATTCGGGATGTCTGGGACTCAAGTTCACTGTCAATATTATTCCTATGTAAATTGGATACTATAAAAGGAATTACATTCTTTTTTATTCGCTTGTATCCCACGTTGAAATAAGGTCAATATTTCTCGTCGATCGGCTTGTCTACCGTCAAATCTTTTGGATTTTCTGCCCATTTAAATAGCCTCTACAAAGTATCACCACACCTACTAATCCGTCTGTTCGCACGTCACGGGCGCCTCAAAAGGTTACGTCTTTAAGCCCACGTATAAGGCGCTAACCTCACCGGCTTAAGCCAGCGGGCACATGCTCTATAAAGTTCAGTTTAACGAGCCGTAACAAACTCAGTGACACGTCTGCAGCGGGCATAATTAATGACAACGGGTGGAACCAACATTGTAATATTAAAATTTCTTTAATATCCTCGCAGTAGAATAGCTTGATACTGAATTGCCAACATTACATAAATCGGTTAAATATATAAAGTTATCTCACCAGCGAAACCAAATACACATTACTCTAGTCTTAATTTAAAAATCACATACATCCAAACTTACATTTCCTATTTTACTACTTAAGATAATAAACTTTCGATATTTTCAACTAATCTATGTCATAAAAAGTTGTCCCTGATTCATTTGAAAAATCTTTTTTTTTAATTTCAAAATCGCTACGAATATGAAGACCAATTTAACAGGACCTACATACACTTCAAGTAAATAAATTAATCAACAATTAAAATAATGGTCGTTACAAAGATGACTATCGCTGACTTATTTACGGAGCTCAAACAATGTAGTTTTACACGAGTCTAGAATTCTATAAATAGTTATTATCATTCAATAGTTTAATAGTTTTCCTTATTACCTCTCGTCTCATTGGCTGTAAGCTGGTAGGATGCATTCCGATGTATTCTAATTGGAATATTATGTGACTTTTTTAGTAGTGGGAATGAAGAGACGAGCATGACGCTCGCCTGATGGTAAGCGTCACGCCCATAATCAGGAGCAATACTACTCAGAACTCATTACTAAGCACGGCATGGTGATGCACTGCGCTTGTTACAAAGACATTAGGTGTTAGTTTTAAGACCTAGTAATCATTGGATACAATGTCCTTAAATCCAAAACATAATAGTCCTAAGTGCTCATGCACTTTACTTAAGGAGTTTTAATTTCAATTTAAACACGGTTTTTTTTTTATTTGATTCTCTAAGTAGTTTAACTAAGTTACATCCAATTTTAAGCAGCTTATTTAATTTCAGCTCTAATCGCCGTAGACTGCACTTCACTTACCATCACATCCAGTGCATTCACCTTATTTTTACTCAATAACATTTAAGGAGCATTCATTTATATAACAACATTAAAAATACGTACCTGATAATTCCAAAAAAATCCAAAAAATATTTTCCCCACTTCACATAACTTTCTGTCAGCACCACCTCTAAATAACTGTTGACCGTACGTACAGGCCATTACATAACGTATCGCACATTTACATATCTAAATAATTCACGTAGATAGTCATATGATATCTGTATCGACACATATGTACCTCGATAAAATCTGTATACTATCTGGACAGATATGTTATCTGTGCTGTGGGAAGTGTTGAGTTTCGGAACAGTACGATTTGTCTAGTTTTTGGAAAGTACGCGAAGTTTTTTTGAAGATTTCAATATTGTTGGACAACGTTAGTATTTTTTCATTTTTATTAAATTCCCGAAAATCTTTTATAAAATAAGAATCATCCTTTTTTAAACACTTTTTTTTTAAATTACTGCTTATTATAACCCTGAACCCACATGCAAAACCATTTACTAGATTAATAAAGTTCATGACATAACATCAGTTGATAAGTGATTAAAACGCAATTAATAATCTTCTTTTATGTCATTTTTTTCTAAAAGGAAAAGTCGCGTCGTGTCGTGCAAATAAACATTAGACATACCCCAAACTGGCCGAAACACACTGCCAGCGACACCCATATCGTATGTCTGATAATTTATATTTTAACCGACTTATGAAAATAAAATATTGGACACAATAAAAACGTCTCAGACTTGATACTTTTAAATAATGTGCAATATACGTAATTTATTTGGCAGTTCGTGTGATGCCAATGCATTGATAATGATTTGATACGATGCCTTATGCTCTTAAGCCTACGATAAAAAAGTATACAATTTCCCAAAAGTTCAATGCACTTCTTTCTGAGTATTGTTTGATAAAAAATGAAATGGATTGGAATGATCAATAGTGCGCAGATTGTAATTGTTTCCAGAAATTTCGAAATAAGTGAAAGATGTTTCGATTTTCTACATTGATTCCAATAAGATTTTTCTGGGTGGAAAAGTTATGGCATAAAATTTTACCACATCACGTTTTAACTTTTTAATGTTGTTTTAAAAACAAAAAACACACAACTACTTGTCCGATACGGCAAATGAACCAGCAACATAACAAAAAAATCGTTAAATAATAACAGAATGTCACATTTTTGCTGACGTCACGAAAACATCCACAAAAAACATAAGCATAAAAAACGAATGCGTTACCAGAGCGAATAATCATAAAGGTGTGTACAGAAGTGTCGGCGGGCGGCGTCTTGCCAAATCCCGTTCATTTTAAGGATTTGCAGTTGAAATTAGTTCGCAAATCTGGGGTTTAGCAGCCCCCGCTACAGATGTACGTAAGGGATGTAGATAAATAACCCCGGCAAGGATTCTGATGAGTTTTACTTTGCTTATTGTTTTTTTTATTGCGAAAGTGATGTTTTGCTAATGTGTTTTGCGATGAGATCTAGTATTTTTGTTATGATATTGCTAGGATAATGGAGAATGAACGTGGCATTATGAGACAGGTTTTATATGAAACATGGCTGCTTTATGTTGTGTCGGGTCAATGTGATATTAGTGCATGATGCAAAAACATTTGGCTTACAATTTTACGACATAGTCGGTCATTTGCTTTCCGTCAATTATTTAAAATTATTCAACGAAATGAAAATCTCACGGTTACAACTCGATATAAAGCATCATTAGATCATTGTGCCGATGTAAAATAACGTAAATTATACTCCATTTTACAAAGCGTGCAAAGGAAACAACTGACGAACGCTACGACAAAAACATGTCATGTGTAAAGGATATAAAGGTATGACCGTTTTATATCTTATTTACGTTAAACGTGTTTATGTGAAAGTAACGTTTTATCGTCGATTAGATTCCTTGGGCTTTAATTCCGTCTAAATATGTACGTCTCTATTGTGACGCCACGCAACGGCGAGGCGTGTGGCGGCCTAAGTGCCTTCACGCACGGAAACGCCACACTCACGATACAGCGAGAGCGGAATCCGGGGAAACTTCACTGTTGGAGGCAATAGGTGGGCCTTGATTTGCGAAAAAATAAAAAAAACGTTGGAAAATGTAGGTTTGTGATCTCTGTACAGCTAAAGTTTGCTTCAACGTAAGAATTTCAGAAGCCACCATACTCTCTCTCGCGCTCTCTCTCTCTCTCTCTTAAGCCACAGGAATTCCACTGCTGAACATGGGCCTCCCCCATAGATCTCCACTTAGACCTGTTGGAAGCGGCCTGCATCCAGCGACTTCCTGCGACCTTAACCAGGTCGTCAACCACCATACAACTAGATATTATGATTTTTTATAAAAGGAGTTTAATTATATGAATTTATAGAGAAACAATTGTATTCTGTGTAGATACTCTATGTACATTTCACTTGCTATCAAATACGGTTCTACATTGTGGCATTAAAAAAAACAAAAAAGAGAAAATCCTCCAACAATAGCAACCGTTGGCTATCCTAATCGCGTGTTGTGCTGCAGTTAGACAGTACATAGAGGCAGAGCGTGGCGAATGTACTATAAATACGAGTTTGACGCCTGCACTGCCCCATTTTGTATGTCAATACACTGACGTACTATCATTCTGGATGGAACAATTTTTTTTTCTTTTTATTTGTGTATGAGGAATGAAAGAGATTATATAGAAAGTTGTTAAAAATGTACGTATGCATTTTTTTATGGAATATTTTTAAATATACTACCATAACGTTATAAATTCCATTGTAGAAATATCTTCAAAATAAATTCATTTTTTTCTGCTGTTGAGGATACCAATAAATATAATATTTGATGGCATACTGCGGGATAATTCATTCTCCATTTGTAAAATAAATATTTTTCTCAAACTATTTTAAGCAGTACTATGTAGGACTATAAAACAGCACCGTAACTAATGTTTTCTACTTTCTTTACAACAAAACATGTAGCATACCATCGTGTTACATTGAAATGTACATAAATTGAACTGAACAGTGACAAATAAAACTCGCAAGTCGTATATTGCCTTAAAAAGGCGCAACCATTTCTTATTGTTGGATATGAGCCATTTTCAGTACGCATCTTGCCAAAAGCCGATGCAAGCGTGCGTTCTCCTTTATGGGCGGACGTGTACTGAAGTATTCAAATTTTATAGGCGCGATTAAAAAAACTTTGGCAGGGGTACAAAACATTTGGCCGGTTATGTGCTCGGTAATGGCAGTGCTGCTCAACATTTTATTAGTGTTTTATATGGCAGCTTAACGTTTCATTTTACGCAAGAATTATTATTTAAAGTTGTATTTGAAATGCATTTTTATCTGCAAAGAACGCAGCTTTTGTCTACAGCCAGCGACAAGAAATTTCAGAGCAATTAGGTGTTTTGGCCATGAAGAAGTTCCTTTTCGTACTTTTAACGTTCTAACATAGTTTTATTAATATTCACTAGACAGCTTGCTACAAGAAAGTATCCTTACAAACATATTGTTCAGATGGTTAATAAAAAAATTCCAGCCCTTCCAGTCCATTGTTCGCGTAATTACGTGTGAAGTTGAATTTTAATCTCTCTTTGTTTCGCCCCAACTATTAATATGAGTTATGGGCGAGAAATTCAACTTGTGGACTAAAGGAACGCTTGTTTTCAGTTTATTTCACGGGGCAATTTAATGTGTGCAGTTTAAAAGCCGTTTTGTTGTGTTTACGAACGTCGGTAAATGCATCGAAAGTGATATTTGTACAATGTTTTTGTGTGATATTTTTTATGGCTTTTGAAGCGATAAAATGCAGTTTAGTGTTTTTGTGTAATTTGTATGTTTGTTTTCGATGCACGTAAACATAGTTATGGGGGTATATAAAGGTTAAATGTTTAAAAATGCTATAGAGATTGCTACTTACATTATACTTTAACACGTAGGTACTTTATGTTATGTTTATTTTATTTTTTCGAAGGGGTTTTATATGAAAAAAAAATCAGTAGCTATAACTATTATGGGCCTTTCCCAATAGTGTATTTTTACATAAGAAACATCCAATATCTATGAACATACGAGTACATAGGCATTTATGTCGATCGTCCAGACTGCTCAGTTGAAACTGGCGCTCGCAAAACTTCACATTAGGACTAACACTAGAGGGGACTCGACAGCGGAAATACTCCATTATCATACCCTCTTTCACGTGTAAACAACCACACACACAAACACACACATGCACGAACACACACACATATCAATTGCGCGTGGGGTGTTGGCCCCGCGGATTACCCCCAAGGGTAATTTTTACCCCATCATCAAATGCGTTGCCACCCACTCGACTCATCATTCGATATTTGAATTAGTTATAAGCAATTTCGTAATTCGAATTCGGACGGCCCGGCCAGTTCGAAATTATTATTCTATTTTTAAATTGTTTGAATGGGTCGGTTTGCCTGTGGTCATACCAGATTTATAGAAAACCAACATGAATAGTTTTGCTATGGTATTTCATTTGGTAAGACTGCTGGAGGCTAAAAAATATTTACTTTCATCTCGCCTTTTGGCATCGTATTTAAAAACCTACAATAAGTAGATCCTTGCTGTATGGTATTAAAGCTATAGTACTAATGGATCTTTTTGGCCTGCGTCTTACTTCACCGACGTGAAGTTTTTCTGTTATGAGTGGACACAATAAGTAATAAGTAAATTTCCCGTATTCCCAAAAGCTGGTGGTAACGTCCATTTAGTCTTGATAGCGACTGTATATTTGTTCAAAACCCGTTATAGCGGTACTGATGTTTTTAGACAACAGTGACCACTTACCGGCAGGCAAACCGGCTGATCGTATATCAGACAAAAAAAAACTTTTTTACAAATTCAAACTGTTATCTATGTAATTACAACAGATAAGGTCGGTTTGGTTCAATTTTGAATGAGTGCGATTACAGCGAGCCTTATTCTGAGGGTGCGTGCCGTGTTGATTTGTGGTGGAGGTTTCATTATGTTGAAGATTTGAAGCAATTTATGTAACTGTTCTTGTGGGAATTGTAACAAATGCTCCGTTGAACGCGACTTTGGGGGTTCAAACACGGGTATAATATGAATTTAATAGACACTATGAAAAGACGACAGCAGAAATATAATATTGTACAATCTGCGACAAAACATAATCCTCAAGAAATCATAGAAATGTAAACACGTAACTTAAAACTACATATTCGCTGCCCACAAATCGATCTAAAATCCAAAAGGGGAGAACTGGTTTCGAATTAGATTCCATATTCATACATAGCGTCCGTCCTTTTCGCACCTATCGGATCGATAATGTGATAAAACAGCGCTGCCGGTTCGCAACGCACGTACGCTTACATTTATACCGCTAATTTGTTTTGACATTTGTGAACGAACGACCACTTTTCCCGCCTACGAGTAGATCTTCGAAATCCGAAGGGGATTCGAAATTCGAATACGTCGATATATTTTTTTAAAATTAATCCGTATTTGCAAAATGAAAAAGGTTGAGTTTCGATTGGCGGTTTATTCAGAATCGAGTTCGGGTTTTATTGTTGCGAACGTTAGAGATTGAGTTTTCGCATATCTATTATGGCCGGACCCCAGCGCTTTGCCCCTTTGTAGTTGAATTCGGGGGCGATCCCTAGCGCGTGCCGTGTGAGATATTGCATTACGTATCACATAAAAAGATCGAATTGTGTTAGATGATTTAGAACCAGCAGTTTTTGTGCGTTTTAAACAAATATTAATGTGCTCTTTATAGATCAATAACTCAAGAAAGATCTCAACAACCAGAACTAGCCCTAACAACCCGATAATACAAACTAGACCAAATCAAAGAAATAAATGAATAACTATCATAAAACAAAACGACCAAACTTCGCTTTGGAAAACTAACCATCATACAACCCTAACAAAACTAAGCCCGCGCTTCCACACACGACAAACACGCCGTCTAAAAACGTTCCGACTTTCACGAGACGCGCCGTCCGGCGTTTTCCACCGCATGGAAACACAGCTGGTTGTTGACTAATTACAAAATACGTAACGCCGAGGTCCCGCGAGGGCACAATGCACAAAGACGCCCATTGTCCTCGGCACAATGGAGTGAGTCACGTTGAGACAATGAGACGAGTCCGTCAGGGGCCCTACGATATGCATAGCGGATATCGGGGGCGTTAGATGCACTTGGAAATGGTTTACTTTTACCGTAACGTGTCCTTGTCGTTACAGAAAGGAAACTATTCACGTACAGCCTACGATTAAGAAAAAAATGTTGGTGGTATTTAAAATTGTGCGCATATAAATATTAATAATTTATACGTTAATAGAAACAGGCTTACTTACAGTTTATTAGTGATGGTGTTGAAAATAAAATGGTTTATTCCGTCCATTGTTCGAAGCAGATTATTGTTTTTCAACGAAGAGGCAGATGGAATTATATCTAGAAGTCACATCAAAATGCAATGACCAAATAAAAAAAATGCACACTGGTGGTAGGTTGTTAAATTTATAAATATTTTTCACATTCAAGAATTATTTAAAAGCGTTCCAACAAAACACCAATTAATTCAACTACAAAAACTGTTCATACAAACGTGATCGTTGGCGTCCGACATTTACGTAATGATATCATAATTACACAGCCAAAAATAATATCAAAATAAAACGTTTATCTTAAAAACAATACGTTAAATATAGTAACGGAATGCAATTAAAATTATTTGTCAACAATGCACATAAGTGCTTGAGCACCTTTTGTGCAATGCTATGCACCACGCACTGGGCCAGTATTTATTTTTACAACCACTACTTTTTATATGAAACACAAATTATAAACGCTTACCGTAAAGTCAACAGCCACGACCTGAAACAAAAAAAAAAACAATAAGAATAAATAGAACAAAAAATAATCAAACCATTTCAAAACGCCGCGCTGGCCGCAATGCAGCGTGAATGGAACGCCCACGAAAAAAAAACAAAGCGAATCAATCGCGTGCAAAGAGATTCCATCAATCAGTCAAGTCAAATGCAACATTCAAACGTGGAACATATTTTTTGTTCCAAGTTCAAGATCCCCGCGACCTTGCCTCGGTCAACTTCAGAATGTTTATCCTAGTCGAAATTCATTTGCGGAGCTCGCTTTTTGCGCACGCTTTTTGCTCGTAACAATTGTACACATTATTTGCACGACTAACGATGTAACAATGGGACGAGATGCTGGTGAATTTGAGGTGACCATCGCCGAAAATACACACAAAAAGGACTTTTCGAATGCTGATTGCGTTGTTTTCAAAACTAGTGGAGATGAAAACAAAAGAATGTCCGCGCCGCGTCGTAGCGACAAATATTTTGCTCGAAGGTGCAAATTAAACAATTTATTTAGTGTACAGAAGCGAACTAGCGTGTCACATTCAGCGGTAGTCACACGGTGCACGCCAACTGACAAATGACACCTAATCATTGTATACCGAACGACCGACATACTTGTTAATGTTCGCCCGCAACAAATTTCCTTTATTAGCCGTTCCGTAAAGGTATAAAAATATGACTCACAATATGTTTTTTGCATTGAGGACGATGATTTCGCGTTATTTTTTACAGCCGTGCAACGCCCGCCACGACCTGCATGACCTAAGTCTTTGTTCGGCCCGTCCTTTATCATTTTTTTGATGCACTAAATAGTTTGATGCACGCCTGATCTCGCTCGTTTGGCTTCGAATGGAGCGTGTCAAATTGATTTAATGATATCAATTATAACTAACGCGAGTAATTAAATATTGCCCAGTGGTTGGAATATTTAGAATAGATTATAAACAACAATTTTAAGGGCCACACACCAAATAGTTATTGGCCACATATAATAACAAAAAATAATTAAGCACCGTTTCATACCAGTTATGATTTATGATCCGATTTAAATTTTGAATATCGAACGTGGTTATTTCTCAGAAAAAAAAAAGAAAACATTTCTAATTATTTTTTTTAATCCCGGGGATATTTATTTTCTTTATATAATTGAGGCCCAAAGCTCCATAGTACCTTTTAGTGTCTCCGTTGAATAATGAACCGGCCGGGCGTGGCTGACGCACCACGTACATACGTCCAATTGAAACCGGTTGCGATAAAAACTGAACCGGCAGTCCATCAACGAAATATTTTTATAGTTTAAATTATAATTAAATATATTCGTTGCTTTAAAATACTTTGGAAATTTACCAAATAGAAGTTTTTATCTTAAACACGCGGTTAATGGGACCGCAGAAGGCACTAAAGATAAACTAATAGGAAAGCCACTCGAGGAATAATTACCCACGTATTATCAGCCGCTATCTAAATAGGTATTGTTATGTATGTAAAGTCTAATGACGTGTCACAGAGACGGTAATATTTTTGACAATTACGTGCTTTATCTCACCGGGGCGGTCAGGAAAACTCTGGATTTAAAAATCAACTATCGACAGTAATGTTGAAAGAAATGAACACTGAAAAAACGGAATGTGTTTTTTGATTAAATTAATGCACTTAATTAACAATAATACTGTATTAATCCGTATTTATTTAAGACCGTAAAAACATCAACCGCGGATAAAAACATAACGCGACCCAATTAACAAATTATGAGCTTTTTAATACATATCCGTTTCACCATCGCATTCGCGACGACATACCGAAATCGGCTCATTTATAAATTAGAGTTTTAAGTACGTTCAGTATCGTTAATTGGGATCTGTAACGCGATGGGGAATTTTTGTTACTTTCCTGCGGTTTCGTGAACAAATTCATTATATTAAAAACATTTCTTTAACGTTTTATTATAAGTGCACAGTGTATTTAAGAGAGCGAGTTACGACTGTACTGTTTTGATAGTGTTAGTTTATGGTATTTCTGATAAAGTTTATTTCACTTTTCAAGGTGTAATAATTTAGGACGTAATCAAATCACGGTTTTGTTCCAGATTTTAGGTTATAAACACGAGAGTTTGAATATTCAAATATAACATAATTGAGTTTGAAACACAAATAAAATATTAAAAAATAAAATAATTAAATATTGTAATTTTCAATTTTCGAATGTAAATTACTGGCCACTAACTTAAAATACTTTTTTTTAATTATACCGAGAAACCCACCTTTCCGGTGATTATTACAGCCTCTTCACTCTTTACGAAGCAATTAAAAAAATACTGCCCAGATATTCAGGCCGTTCTATCGGGTTTAAAAACATGCTGTCATCGGGGCTCGGAGGAATTATCGTAAACAATCGGTTGTACGCCACACATGAACAGAATGCGGGGTCCCACGGTCGGACTTTTTAAAAAATTGTTGTTTTTAAAATGAAAAAGATTAAATGTTTTTTTTTTCTTTCTCCCCCGACCGGTCCGACAGCAGGTGCTGCTGCGCGGTGTCATGCCACACGCACGCATCGCCGTTGCGTTTTGCTTTTACAAGTCAAAAGTCAATAGCAACCTTGTAGTTCGTAAATGAATCCGCCCAAAGTTTAATTCATCATGATTGCCCACAAAAATAAAAATGAACTAGACTCTTGATTACGACTTTATTACAAAAATCCCCAAAATGCATATTTAATTGGACGATCCGAGGATCTAAACGAGGCAAAAACAAGATACGAGATTAATTCAACACATCAACTTTGTGTTAGTATAATGGCATAAAAATATCGTGATCACGTTTATTAGTGTAATTTAAAGTAATAACATATACCATATTGCATAATGTCATCCGCATCTCAAGTCTCAGCAGGTAGAACATTCACATGTATTTCTTTGAAACATTGATCGTTCCTGACACCACACGCGAGGTAAAACCAACCCTAAGTTACCTATGATAAAGTTTAAAATCTTTAACAAGTCCCCACGGGAAGGATAGCAAAATAGTGGGCTATAAAAGCGTATAATTTAAAACATATCAACCCGTCCTGTGATTGTTCGAATGTACACTTGCATTGTGACAAAAAGTAATCAAATTAACAGCGATCGCAATATATTCGTGGAAAACGTGCAATTTGTGATTTTATTAAAAAACATGTTTTTAATGTTGATAAAATTGCCAGTGTCGTGGCAAAAAGTTGCGGTCGGATGCGTTTTTATTTGTTCTTTTTTTCTCGGCTGCGGTCAGGGGTTGTTAAGAATTTTATTAAATTGCTGGGAGGATTTAAATGCTCTTTTAATATGATCTAGCTTTTTAATCCTAAGTGAACACAATATTCGTATTTTTTTGACGATGTTATTCAATCTTTGACATCATAACTAACGAAATAATGTTTATATTTCTTAACACAGTGGTACCACTCTGATCGAGCTCGTCCAGTCATGCTGTATCCAAAATAATATAAATTCTAACTGCTGTCTAATATACCATGACTGGTTAAAATAGATTTTACCTATAATTCAGAAGAATAAAACGAACATACACTACCTGAACTCGGCATTTCCAATAAAAATTAAGAAGCTACATAATATGAGCTGAGTACAAACTTTTTACAACGGAAACAAGTTTTGCTACAAGGAAAATTATGAACAAAATCATAATGGAATTTCTTGAAGACACTTTCCTTATACGGGTTACTAATTACGTAAATAACCGTAGATTATAATGGCGCCTTTCCATCGAGTTGAGGTCATCCCATCCCGGTGGATAACCCTTGATTGTGGTATATTCGTATTCGTCAAGAAACTGTCTTAACGACCTAAGCAAATCCTACTGGCATCGCTGCGATATAGCTGTGAGTTTTATCATTTATGTACTTACTTTCTTGAAGGAAGGAAAGTTAAGTTGCATCGATTTGGGAAGACCGCAGGAAAGAGCAGATTCTAAAGAAATTGTCCGATGGGAAAATCTATACTAATCACAATTTTACGGGCGTCCATAGAAAATCTTATAATTTACCCAAAAAATGATAAAATTCCATTTTTATATTACGTAATTTACAACCCTCAACCCTTCTCGAAGGGCTATCGAATTAAATTCTATCCTATCCACAATTTGAGAGAAATAAATAGCTTATAACCTATATCGGGACGAAAAAAAAGTATAATAAAGACGATACCTGCACTTAACCTCGGAGTGGGTCCGTCACTCGAGATACGAACGGGCCGGTGCACACTTATCTCGGAGATATTGACGTTCGAAATTCGATTTTTTGGCATTCATGTGTATTAAGCCTTATCCTGAATTATATTATATTGATTTTTATAATTCGAATGTTGGTCTTTAATATGTAGTTTATGTACCTATTCGGTTTTATCCTGGGTGATATTAAGTTTCGAATTTCGAATTGTATTCCTTTAGGCTGAATTGGCTCTTATTCCGCATTTATATTGAGCTGGTGTAAGACGATTTTAATATATTTTGTTTAATAGCTTGACTGACGTCATCTATACATCAATTCTATATATATTACGGTCAGTTTTAACATAGTCATTGTTACATTATTTTGTTATTTTTATCTGAGCTAAAACTTATATCTTCTGGGATGCAGATAAGACAATGCCTATTATATTTTTCTAAGACAAAAGTAGAATCTCCAGAGGGCTACACGTAAATATCCATATAATTAATTTGTATAAATTATTTCCGCGTATAAAAATGTCACTATCGCTGATACATGCTACATTTAAATCGTTCTACAATACCAAAATAAATAACTTCGCATTTGCTTGTTTCATGATCGATGAATAACTCAAATGTATAGTTATAGCGTGATATTTTAAAATTTTGACATTACCGCGGTCGGATGTTGTTTGATTAATGACTTAATTATTTTTAGTGCCGTTTTTGTATGCACTGTTTATGAACGTATGACCATTTAAGTGACGATGAATCATGCCCGTTGTTCAATGCGCCTTTGTCTATTGCTATTTTGATATTTAATTATGGCTTTATTGTTGATGAATTAATATTGAGTGTTATTTTTGCAAATGCTGGCTCACCAATGTTACTACCTGTTATGAACTTTAAAATATAACTATTTTTTACGGATTTTATCGCGATTTGGTTTAATTTTACATTTTTTAACTTCCCGACGTTTCGATTGCTTTACAGCTTTCGTGTTCACGGGGCGGACTGAGGTATTAGTCATCCGCTCAGTGACTGTTACAATTTAACTACCCTTAATTTTCAAATATTCAATTAAAAAGTTAATTTAAAAAGTTAATTGGTTTTTGCGATCTACGCAGAAGGAGCTCACTGTGTCTTGAGAAAAATGTAAAATCTATCTAAATCGCGATAAAATCCGTAAAAATTAGTTTTATTTCAATATGTAACATTCGCGTAAATCTAAGAAACCGTTGCGTTATGAACTTGATTGTAACTGCAGTTAATCCAAATATATCATTCACCGAAAAGCGATTGTCAGTTCTCAGCGGCTAATACTATAAGCGGCTCATTGTAATTTTTGGAGACAGACTGCTTTGGCTTAAAATATTTAAGATATAAAATAATTACATACCCATATTAATTCTCAATTTAATCACACATTGCACAAATTTGTATGAATAATTACGCATTTAATATAATAAAAATATATTTAATCACACAAACGATTTTCAAAAAAGATCAGATTAAACTAAAAAAAATACAAATGAAATATAAATATGTCTGCATGCACTACAACATCACTCGACAAGTATTGATTGCTAACAACGATTTAGAACACCTAGTCCATACGTTTTCCTCAGCATTGTACTGCAAATGACTCAATGGAAAAAAACGTTTTGCAAGTTTTGTATGTTGCATTCACGCGACCTATTTGCGACGAGTCAGTATCACAATGACCAAGATTTAGTCAATTTATGACTCATTTTAGAGACAAAGACTCTTGACACGTTGTTATTAAAGAACGACGTATATAGCATTAATTAAAATCGTCTGACAAAGGAAGTTATTTTTTATAGAAGACGAACGGCACGGGCGCTACCTCTCACAATGACAAGTGATTTAAATGTTTAAAAATACCTACGATATTTAAAAGTAGTTGCATCGTAAGGATTTGATGATAGAAAATAGGAGAGACGAAAAGGTAAAGGATAGGGATCCCAATTAACCCTATGATCCCACATCCACTAAGATCAGCACAGTTAATCAAACTCATTAATGATTTACACATTACTGGCACCAAATTTCAAAAAATAAAGAACATATTTTTGAAAATGGAAGTAGCGCGCTCAGTGTGCCCCGAACACTAAACCACTCGTATCTCGAAGTTTTCAAAGGATCGTATTATTTACATTTTTTTTAGTTTAAAAAGTGGAACAAAAAAGGGGTAAAGAATAAATTTGAACGCTCACCAAATGTCTCCCCGCAACAGGTTGGCCGCGCCGGTGCGTTTTTCTCAACTTTTTTCTTTTTTTTATTAATCTCGTATTTCCGACACATCGATATCTGGAACGCAAAAGGAATTTTTGTTAATCGACACGATTTCGCTACGAGCATCGTCGTATGACATTAGAATCCTTTTGTTTTTTTTTTTCGTATGTTGCCTTTGTTATTTATTTCATTACTCCGTTGAATGTTATTTGTATTTTAATAACATATCGAATTGATTTTGGATGTAGCTACGATATTTGAATTTCGAATGTCGTTTTTGATGTTATGTTGCTTGCGTCATTTGAAGTGTATCAGTAATAATGTAGTATTTTTAATAGTTGTAACATATTAATATTAATAAATGAAAATTATAATCAAACAAATAATCCTATACACAATAGTAAGAACTAAGACTAATGTTGCAGGTATCAAAAATTACTGAAGGATATTTTGGATTGTCTAAAAAACCAAAATAAAATTTGATGCCATGCGAGAATCGAACCCGCTGTTTCTGATTTAATAGCCTATGCATTCAGTTTCACGGAAGCTATCAATGTTAGTGTTGACTCTTAACTCCATAATAAATCATATTACTATCAAAGTATGCGATGTATTTTCAATGAAATTTCTTCGTAATTAATATTGAGATACAAAAGCACATTGAGTCAGTAAGAATGTATGAATAGGCCAACAAGTGCGCAGGAAGTAGAAAATGTTCAGATGGATCGATAAGAATTCTATCATAATCTCGTTTTAATTATACACCGGAACTCGGCTTAAGTAATAATAAGCAATTTACTATTGATTTTGTAGTGGAAATTATGCATAATTTTAATAATTCATATTTAATTTACACCTGTAATTTACCCACGCTTTCTCAAGATCTATTATTCCATAGCGGCGATTATACATACAATAATTAATATTAAAGGTATTTAAAGCCGTAAGTGATCAACGCCAGTGCCTTGCGATCTGGCATTAGTCAGTCAACATTCAATATGAAAAGCCATTATTATGACGATTTCTAAAACAAAGTTTCGCGCCATTTATAACTTTTATATTCGTAACGTCTTTCTTGACGTTTGAGTATTTTGCTCCAACAGTTCGATGTGGAGATCATTGGGGCCTAAGTTCTGCAGTGGACTTCCTGTGGCTTAAGAGAGAGAGAGAGAGAGAGAGAGTATGAATTCATTTCAAATATTAGGGTCTATTTAATTCTGAACCTTTGGATCGCAAAACTTCGGGGTATGATGACATTTCTGTTTCGGAATGTTAATTATCCCGCATAAACAATGACAGGAAAAGTTTACAATATACAAGCGATGCAAACAATTTAAGAGCAGACACCCACGCCTTGTAAGAAACCGTAGAAAAACATACATCAGCATTCTAGATACGTACACATGATAGTAGTATAAAAATCTTATAACATCAGTCCATACACTATATCTACCAACTAAAGACCTTACTCATAGTTTTAAAACTTATTTTAGTCACCGAATAGTCTTCGCTCAAACTGAATTCAAACTCGTTCGAAAGGAATAAAACATTCAATAACAAAAATACATTTTAACATTCAATAACAAAAATACAGCCTCCGTGGCGCAGTTGGTTAGACGCCGCCTGTGAAACGAGAGGCCGCGGGTTCGATCCCCGCACCGAAACAAATATTTGTGTGATCCACAGGTATTTGTTTCGGGTCAGGGTGTTTGTGAGACCGAAAAGTCTCTCGTAGCTTCTGATACCCACGACACAAGACTCGATCTTAGTGTGGGGTCAGGACTATGTATGTGACTGTTGGGTGTATTTATTATTATAAAAAAAAAAAACTGTCTATAAAGGCCGTAAAATACGACATTGCTCTATCACCGCCAGTTTGGTTGAGAGGGCTAAGGTCTTAGGAGGTCCTTCATATACCATTAAAATTCTTTGAAGGTTTCCTCGTGACGTTTTACTGTTAAAAGTACGAGGTGATTGATTAACAGTAACTACACACCAAAATGTTACAAGTGATATAAAATTGTAGCTAAAATTGACTTGAGTTGGGAATCAATTTTCCCAGTACCGTGGTTATTCGTTGGGGTACGGTGACTTCTTATCAGCTCCTTTTTCACCCACTTTGAATTACTTCCTTACAGATCTTAGGATTCTGTTCTATTCCAATTAAAATGACTTATCAATAAGGAGAAACCTGTATCTATCAATTGGACATTAATATCCGCATTAATTTTGCGGACCATTTATTGTTGCGACTTTTGACATATCCAAATCGATCATCACAAAAAGAAAATATGTCCAAGATTAAGTAATAAAATCATGACATTTGGGATATTTTACGAAGGTAATAAAGATGATTTCTTTTTCTGCGACATCTTGATTAAGGTCGCTGATAAAGTTCTTATTAAAGGATTTAGTAAGCGTCGGGTTACACTGAATTATTTTTGGGTAACCTGTGTAATATACCCGCCTCGGTATGCAATTAATTAAACGTACCTATATAATTTTGCGATGATACTTTACATCAATTTGAACGTAAGGTATATTTTTTCTTAGTATTGATCTTAAAATGTTCACACCCTCTTCATAAAAACTAATATTTTATCAATATTTAATTAGTTCCTATCAGTTTCAATTGGGCCAGTCTGACATATGCAAAGCCACTTTGATTGCAATGACGAGCGAGAATTCAACACCTCTTATTTCTCTGACATTATGACATAAAAACTTTGTTATCATTAAGTCAAATGTAGTAATATTGTGAAGCCGTGAAAAAAACCGGCACATACAACTGTCAAAATTGACAGCACTTGTCAATATCAAATTTATTTCTGTGAGGAAATAACCAGTCAAATTTTATATGATTGAAAATATTTCGCGCCAATTATAGATAGATTATGATATTCCAACTATAGAAAATTAATTTATTTAGGAAACCTTCTTAGCTTTTATGTCAATAAAAAAATAAAACTTTTGTTTTGATTATGACCATCTTCGTGACTCATTTTTGACATTTAGCGTTTATTTTTTGTTTGTATTCTAATCTTTGAGTAATTATATCGGATGAAATATACAGTTAGTCATGCGGGAAGCATTTCGACGCAAAAAATGACCTACGTTTCGTTGTTGTGCATAAAACTGCCATTTTTATCCGTCCTTTAAATTAAGACTTCACGTTTCATATGACATAAGCGCCCATAAATATGAATGTTTTGACGCTTATTAATTATGACTGGAAACGTCAGAGAAATGTCAAAAGCACTTTCAAAATCTTGTTTTCTTGATTCACAGATACTTAAATTACAAAAACAATGATTAGTACGTTCCAAAATTGTGGGCAATTAATATGGACTTCATTAAGAATGTTTTAAGCGCCACACAATGACAATGCGTACATGTTTTAACAATTAAATACGCGAACATACATGTGTTCGGTGTAATTAATAAGTCAGTATATTACATTAATTTGTTTCACATGCGCTGCTCCGTAGAATAGATATATAAAATTGTTTGTAAAATGCGGTTTTTAAAAGCACGCGACTAGCAATTTGTGTACTTCTAAGTGGTGGGTTTATAAACTTAGCTTAGGCTTTTGTTTTGTATTCACCACGTATGTATATTCATATTTTATACACCTATATCTTGGTTTAACGGTGAAGGAAAACATCGTGAGGAAACCTGTAAACCTTAGCGATTTTAAAGTATTTCTACGGTATGTAAGTCCGCCAACGCGCACTAGGCCAGCGTGGTGGACTATATGGCCTAACCACTCTCAATCGATTCTCTCGGTTGTAGAGTAGGCCTGTGCCCAGCAGTGGGACGTATATGGGCTGATACAATACAATATCTTGGTTCAATATTGGGTGAGTTGTCCAATGTTGGATCACACTTTGTATATTAGTCACACGCCATCCGTAGGACTGACGTAAGTGCACATTCTATGCATTACAGCATGCAACTGTATCTTTATGTTTCAACTAGAATTGCAAACCAGATGTCGAAGTCATCCTTGTGAGTAATGGGTCTTTTTTATAACAAATTAATTAACGAACCTATCCATAGCCCAAGATAAAGAAATAAATAAAAAGTTGATAGGTTAAGCTGGCTTCACGAACAAACCCTTACTTTGAATTTGCTACATAACTGAGCAGAGCTTTTTCCTAATCAAAACTCTAATCTCTACCACTTCTTATTCTGCCTATACCCCAAATTTATATGAAATTGACGCTACATCACATGTGTTTTACATTAAAATATGACTTGATTTTGTTTAACCATTGTCTGTTTATTAACCCTTTCTGCTAGAAACTATTCAACCGGTATTAACATGGCTACCAATAGATATTGACCTACAAAGTCGACTACATGTCTGCCGGTCACACGGCACCCGCGTCACGGTTTGACGCAAGTGGCCAATTTGGTCCCGCTAATCGATGATTAGGGTACCAATTAGACTTGCGGTGCGAACACAATGATATTTGCAAATCGTTCGGATGATTCTCGCTATGTATAGGTATTAACACTTACGGTCGTCATTGACGGTGTATTTTTGTGTATTACTCCATTGGTGTCGTCGACTTGTGGCAAATCGAGTGTGTGGTATTAGCTGATATATGATTAATGGTTTTTGAATTTAAGCGAATGTTACACATTGAGATAAAAGTATTTTTTACGGATTATGTTTTTTTATTTTATTTATTTTGTATTCCAATGAAATATGATTTATGTAATAATTTATTATTTCAGGGCTTTTTTTTTCTTAAACAAATTCATATTAAGTCGTATGTACTTACATTGATAAGCAGACGGATATGTGGCCGAAAAAATCCCAAAGGATCGAACTATCACAACGGGACAAATTATCAACAAATATTTGTTTCAAGTCAAGGTTGGTTGGTAAGTTTAATATTATGCCGGGAAAATTACTTAAATTTATAGACCAGGATTATAAATACACTATTGGGATTATAAAATACACTTTTTTATATATTAAAGGATCACAGACCGTCTGTCGTGGATAGGTCATGAACCCGATACTCCTCCACTAGCTACAAAGAGCACAAAAATGCTGGATCGGCGTTAAGCATAGTAGGTACTGAGCAAAGCGATGCCGCTCAGCGATACGCGAGCGTTCCCCGCTTCGTACAGGTTTTTATCGCTACTATCGTGAAAAATAACACGAGAGAGGGAAAAAAACGAAAACTCGCCTTTGGAAAGCCGACAAACTCCGGCCAGAAAGTAGTTCACTTAATAATCAGATACGTTGATTGCCATCTCGAAATTCGTGGAATTAAAACGCATTTCTATAGTGATTTTCTGTTTGCCACATGACGGGATGTTTGTGCTTTCTAGTGGAATATATAATGGAGTTGACGATGTAAAAAAAATTTAATTAAGGCTTTGTGTTCATTTAAATAAGTCGTGTAAGTTTTCGAGTTTGTCAGTTAAAAATAAATGAAACTTTTATTGCGTACAATGCTAATTGGGATGTATTTTATGAGCTCCACAAAAAGATTAATGATAGCAATATTTTACCAAATTAATTAGCAATGTGGAGGAACCTCATCTTCTTAAAATATTTCTTTTTATCAAAAAACTTCCAGCTTATTTTAGTATGATGTAAACGCCACATTATCTATGGCCGGTAAATAACAATACTCCGTAACTTGACCACAGACAGCATATAATATCTCGTACTGGCAAGTGAGAAAAATAATAATTATGGTTATTTCAAGATGGCGGCGTAAAGCGGGGGCGCGCTGGCCCCGCCTGTCGTGATGGATCGAGAGGGTTGCGTTGTCACGTGACCAGAGCATCGGCGATTTACGTTCAATATTTGAATTCTATTCTTTTTAATTTTAGCTAAATACAAGAAAGATTATGTGATGATGCCTTTGGTGTTGTACCATTCGGAGTTTTGTGTAGACATTTTGTTGTTATTGAATACTATAATAAAAAAAATCATTTGTGGAATATATATTACTTGTTATAGGATATTTTTTAACTTATAAAAACAATTAGCATTCATTAAAATTATTATTCGCGCGGTTTCTATTTTTACACTTGGTATGCTTAAATTATAAAAAATTGCTTCTAAATTTGTAACATATTCATATTAATATGACTGCTTATGAATTTTTAATACGCATAATTTTATAACCCGACAAAATTAATTAACATTTTCAAATAATAACCGACGCGATAAATTCTAGCACATTTATAATGATTCCAAACAAAACGCAAAGAATGTCAAATGCTTAGAATATTTACAATATAGAAGGAGCGATGTCATACATATTTTTTTCGTAATGTTATAACATATAACAACAAATTGGTATTAATTCCGCTGGTAACCGAAAGTATATTTAGTTATTGACCGTCTGAAGCTAGTTTGAGTGGAATTCAATAGCTCTAAGCTATTTTTTTATATTTCATTTTTAAATAATTCGTAGAAATTGGACAACTCGTCAAATGTCAACCAATAGGAGGGCAGAAAAAAGTGTCCTGGCACCACCATTACTATGTATGTTTTTGAAGCACCAGCGCTCCCTGTATATTATAAATACTCTAAGGTCTAATGTCAATATTTAGTCTTAAAAATATATTACTACAAAAAATTTCGCACTCCGTTAATCAATTCGCTTGAAGTAATTTCAAAATCCGAAATGTTTTTTCGCCGGTTCATTTAGACAGGTCTTATTCAATCAAGCACTATTATTTGCAACACAAAGACCATTTTTTGCTGGCTACCGTACATCTGTCTCGTGTTCGGACTTAAGCACTGTGATTTGGTATAATTTTATCGCTGCTGAATATCCTTAACAATGCATAATTGCATGAAATAGCATGATTAATAACTAATGAAACATAACAACTGACTACTCGCAATTACAATATAATTGTCAGACCTATTAAATATGTAGCTCAGAGATAATTTTAAATTCCAGTATGCACGACAAACACAGGTATTGCAAAATGTGTGATTTCCTGTCACCATAACGCGCACAGAATTAATTCCGCGATCACATCTATGTAAATAGAAATTATCTGAAAACAAAATCCTTTCATTTACATACGTATCTGGTAAATTCTTGTAATTTGTAACTAGAATAATAAACTGGCTTAGGAAACGCGTTGACAGTTTACACTGGTTTTTGATAGCGTATGTATGGAAAGCATAATTTGAATTTGGAACACCTGAGCGTTGGATACAAATCTTACTTCGCTAATCAAAATGCATAAAGCGCATAAATTGCTTTCAAAATTACTGGCCAGTATTTTTTCAACGGCTAGTATTTTTAGTTGTTTAAAAATCAGGTGCTTCAAGCGCTTAATTGGTTCATACACAAACTGTCCAGTTAAAACTGTGCCAATAACATGGTTGTGTTACACTACCAATAACCGACGGCGTGGGTTGACTCATTTATAAATTAAAAATTGAAAAACACTAGGTCACGTGATACCGATCACCAATTAACTTAATAATCGACTCGGGCCGTTAATTAAAGCTTTGACGTAATTGAATCGAGATATTTTTTAATTCGCACGTATTTTAAATGTTAGGGTGGCCATTTTTGTTGGAGAATTATGTGATAAATTTTTGTGTTGTAAATGTCGATTTGATCTTTATTATTTGAATTTTAATAAACATTAATTTGACACTTAATAAGTTACGTTTAAAATTCATCTAATTAAGTTTTGAATTGAAATATCGTAGAATATTTGATTTGTGTAAATCGTATAAACACATGGGGCTTAACATTTCAATTCATTAAAAAATCATTATACAATCTGTATATCTAGTAATATTAAACGTAAACCAGCTCCAAAAATGCACATTAAAAACTAAATATATCCTTAAAAGGTCACCTACATCGATTAAAATTCTATATCTAATAAAACACGAAAAATAGGATAGCAAAATGTATCGAAAATAAAAAAATGGACGAATGTTGCATAAATATTTACACAAACTGAGTGACACACGTCTATAAATAGGCGCAATTTTAATAAAATTAACGTAGTAATGACAATTTATGTTGATGTTATCGAGAAACTAGTCCGTGTGGCTGCCAATCCGTGATCGCTATGTGGAACTAGTTTTTTTATAATCTTTACACAGCCAGCACAAATCTCGAAGCACGATGACCGAGTCGTGATAGAAGGTGAATTTAGTGCTGGCGAGATAAGTATTGCGATAAACAAACGAGCATTATAATCTGATAAGGACGGAAATAGTCCCGCGTCGCGCGCCAGAGAGGGACAGGTGTACAAAATAAAAGAAAGAGACTATCCGTGTCGCGGGCGGGTGTGTGGTCCCAGCAGTCCCTTTAATTATCGCCTATAAAATTTTATTGAGGAAGCAACCAAATTAAATGACATGAACGTATGACGGTCGGTTAGCGCGACACAACACATGTAGTCCAGCGCTTTAGTTGGTTAATGAGCCCGTTTAGCGATGTGTTTGTGCCAATTTTGTGGTATTATCGTGATGGAGGAAGGTTTAATTGGATGGTATTCGCACTACGGACGTGGACGAGATAGACTAGTCGATGAATCAGATGCCTCGACCATAGACAATGTTTATTTTTAATTATGAATGAAGTTGAGGCGACGAATCACACTGGTACGTATAGAAACTCTTGTTTTATAAATCCAGGCTTGACGCAAAAACATTCAAATTAATGAAGAAGAATTTACAAATGGCATATTTAAATGAAAACACACAAACATTATCGTATTCTAATATAGTATCAAGCGTGTAGGCTATTTCTACAGTTATATTTGGTTCAGTTAGTTAGTTCAGAACTTTGTTGGATTATGTTTCATATTTATATATCTATGATTAATTGTAATAGTTCTGTATGTTTCCGTAATATACATAAATAAAAATAAAAATAAATATTAAATGCAAAAACTATAAAACAAACAATTTAAAAATGGTGCAGTAGTTAACAAATTGATTTGTTTTATTGACTAAACTAGGTACACAGGTACACGATCTGGGTAGGTATCAAAAGTCCGCGTGCTAACAATTTTATTAAATTTAAAAGTTTCGGTGCGAATTTATTATTCTGCCGCTAACCACAGTTCAAATATGTCAGTAACGCAAATAATACGTGATAGGGTATGTGTAAATTTTAAATTTAGTTTTCCTTATTAACGCCAGGTGGATGAAGTCAGTTCTTGCACGGGAAACCTCTATTTTTTTAAATTTATCTTATTAATATATTTTTTAAATAACCAAACAACGGCCTCGCCGAAATTTTACATAATTGAACGTTAATGCGATATTACACTCGGTAACATCCTAGATGTCATAATATGAGAGAGGCCTAAACCCAGCAGTGGGACTCTACAGACTGTGGATGATGATAGTGAATAAATATCCTGTATTCTGATCGATTAGGTATCAATACATTGAGACAACTATTAGCCTCTAACCGTGCCTATTTTTAATGACTGCTTAGTATAGTTTAGTCTGTAAAATAATTATTGCCAGTATTCGTCTCTAGACTCCAGTAATAGACTAATTGAACGCATCGATTAAGCAAACACACACTGACCGCAAAATTAAAAATAAAAGAACAAGTTTAAATTTAAACTTCGAATCCGAAAACATGCAAGTTGCCAATAACGTGTGTTGTTAAAATAACAAATGTGCTCGGTCGCGTACGAATTACGTCGGGTCAACGACCTCGCAGCATCACATGTGCGAACGAAATTTTAGCATACGTAAACATCATTGTTTTTGATTTAACGCTTACATGTTGCATAGACAATTGGACAGAGCTGGCGTGGAGTTGTTTTGTTCCGCCAATTGTTCCAAGCCGAGTTTATGTACAATAGATTTTGAATTTTAGCTGCGTCATTCTTCGAGAATGTTAACACTAAATGATAGTTATTTCGTTTTCTTATTAAGAGTTTGCAAAATGTCCAAATCGCTACTACGACATGAAACATATTTTTTGGTCTTTTATTTGCAATGACCATGGCATTCATCACAAGGTATAAGGTAATATTTCGAATAAGCGATCTAAGTATAAGTCAACACATAGACAAGTAGGTAGTCAGAAGATATCCAAATATTAATTCTAAAGTGTTTTTCAGCTATTGAGCAACAGCAGTGTATATATTTCACGTACATTTTTGTAATTCACATCGCGTTTGATGAAGATGGTTCGTTACCATAATAATCGCGAACACTCGTAAATAATTTATGACCGCCATAAAACTTGGTGTTTCACACAAGTGTTTGTTAAACTTAACAGTTTAACTGCTTGGCACATTACGTCATTTTAATTTTAATGACTAATTTTTTTTTGTTTATCCATAATAACTTTTTCAATGTGGCGAGGTTGCCGCATTTTCGTGCTGTTAAAATTATGTACGGCCATTTATGTTGACATGGTTTAAAAATTATTTATATTGTAAATGATTGACATAAGCCTATCTCTGTACTACGATATCAAATCGTGTTTAGCTATATTACATAATTCAAGAGAAAAACTATATTTCTTACTTATGAAATAATGAAATGTGCGAGTATTTTTTCACATTTTTGTAATAAAGTAATTATTCCAAAACGAAAACACAACTCAAGTCATCACACTAATAAACTAAAGATAAAAACCGCAATTTGCAAAAATAATTACGCAAACTTACCCAAGCAAGGAAATTGGAAGGCCTAACCCAACAGATAGCAATCATTAAAAGCAATCAGCGCAAATTAAAAAAAAATACAATAATCAAAGGTCAACGAACGTATAGCCACAGATACGTGACAAATATTTTTACACGTGCACTTTTATCAGTTTACATGCGCCACGAATTACATTTTGTACTCTGTACCACAGTCTGTACAGTACAACGCTGTATACGTATATTCGCGTATAGCTAGATCTATGCGCGACTAGTACATCGTATAACATAAAATAAATACATTTGCATAAGAATAGTACGGAACAGCTGTGTCCGCCATCTGTGCAAGTTGTGTTATTAACATACGTCTCTTGTGTACACGCTAAAGAACCTAACCTTTTTTAAATTTCGAACGTACATGATTAGCCGCGAATGAAAGCAAAATTTAAATATTCCGTTCTATATTTAAACATCGTTTCCCGCGTTAGGTAAGGTTCGTAAAGGTATAATTAACTGCCAACATTGTATTTTAGATTAATATTTTATCATTTACTCTTTACTATAACCACAAAACTAGCTGCGTACATTATTTGAAGCAATTAATAACAATGAAACCCGATTATAAAAACGAACTATAAATGCTTATTTAATTTCATAACATGTAACGGAAAATACAATCGTTTGCAGTTTGTCCAGATATAAAAATAACAATACACATATCTTTAAAATAAATGCATCCCATTGTATGAAATAATAATCAAATAAATACAGCTTAAATTTTTATTCGTGTTGTTTTTAACGGCGTGTTTTGTTTTTAAGTGACACAAAAAGGTTGGTTTGAAGGTTTAAAGTTTCCAAAGAAGGTATAAAGTGCAAAATTGTCGCGACCGCATCCCCAACCATCAAGGCAACTAATTTTTTTTTGTTTAACTCACGATAATTACGTAATTATTGTTGTATAGAAATTGTATGTTGATGTAAACGACGGCCAATTACCAATACACCGGTTGACACTCTAGAAACAAAATAAAATAAATTTAATGTATACATCTTATTACATGTGACTTCGCCCGTTTAATAAGTAATGAATGATGGCTGACTTTAAAAGGAACATCGACGTAACATTTTACAGTCCTTTGATAGTTAATAAGGATTAATATTGAAATAAAACTAATTTTTACTATTAATTTTACTGTTGTTCTGCCTTTTATTGTTTGTTCAAAGAAATAGTAATGTTATGTTCCTAATTTAATAATGCTCGACTATTATATGGATATCCAGTAATTAAACTGTATTTAATGGAATAATGTATTAAAAAAAACTATATTATTTTACTACAAAAGAACGACATCCAGACCATCTAGCATTAACTCAAAAACACAAAGAACTTAAATTTTCTTGACGCAACTAGAAATATAACCGAGTTTATTTTATTTTATTTTTATTTATTAGGGTAAACAAACAATTGTATATTACAAAATTATACACAAGATATTATTATATTAACAGTGGATAGGTAAACTAGAGTTACTTCCTATAAGGTAAAACTAGTGTATACTTCTAGGAATAACAAGCACCTATATTGGTAGTGACAAAATGGCAGATGTGAGTAATTAAAGGCGACGCGTTGATGCCACGGCAACGATTCTCCGTAATGTGCTGAATTAATATGTATTATGTTTAGCTTTTTGCCGTCGCACTGCCCTTGTTAAATAATAGCTTACATTTGTTATTTATTAACATTTTACGACGACCGTTGGCCTGTTTTTATATGTGCCTGTATGTCGTATTTTTAGAGCCAAATGCCTTTTAAAGCCTGTATAAGTGCTGACTTTGCTAGAAATGCGTTGCCGAGGTCGAAATAATTAGCGGCCAATTTAATGTATCAATATTTATGGGGCTTTGTTCTTTGTAATTAATTATGTATTTTTGTCGCCAATCGATTATGTGTGTTGCCGAAACAATGTGTTTGTGTGACGGTTTTTCTGGATGTATTGTTTAATTACTGCGGTATGTGGTCATGGTATAAGAAGAATTCAATTACTTTTTCTTTTAGTTGAATAATGAATTGATATTGTTGAAATTACACTCAAAATGCAATCGGTATAATTTGGCGATTTAAGTCAACATATCTTAATGGCTGCCTTATTATAGTGTACAAGTTATAATAAGTTTCATTAAAATCCACTTAATTTTGCATGAAAGACAAACAAACAATTATACATCTTAAACTTTCAAATTTAATAAAAAATTAAAACTTACCGTAATTTTTTAAACTGCCATAGAAAGCTCCACACAATATTACTATTCATATAACCCGTATCAATGTCCACTAAGCAAGAATAATCCGAAAAATTATGTTCCGAGCGCCTTAACCCTTTCGCGGCAGAACAACCGTGAACACATTAGAATATTAAAAAAAACATCGGTAAGCTTCTCACATAAATTACTCTCCATGCGTGCACATCTATGGGAATGAGATGCTAAACAAAAGGGTTGAATCTTAATAAATGATCACATTCAAATAGGGGCGCAGCATCTTAACCCTTCAGCGCGACACCTGGCCGTTTATACCCCGGAGTCAAAAATTCTTTTATCGCATTAGCATAATATTTATAATATTCACAATGGGATTCTTTATTCAAAGTAGCTTAGTATCTGCCGGTGATTTAGTACACGGTATAGATAAGGGTGTAGATAACAATGGGTGACATTGTCGTCGCGGTTAGCAAGATGTTTTGGTGGCTGATGTATTTTTGCTATTTATCTTACTATTTGATTAGTTTCGTTGCGGGTTAAATTCCCATACTTGCTGATGTTCAGTGCTGGTGGCATTAAATTAAATGGTTTACAGAAGTTGCGGCGGGAAGTGTGAGGAGAAAATGTCTTTAATTATAATATTTATCTACTAGATGTCTAGTACTGAACAAGGAGAAGTCGTTGTTGAGAGAAGTCTCAAAGATTTCGAGTGATTTGTTGGAAGCGTCCTGCCTCAGCTTCCTGCGATTTTGAGTACTGTTATCTATATTACCTTATTACTTATTCGGGACAGTCTAGATGTATTTCAGCTATATTCTCGAGCAATTAAAACGGTCACAGTGCGAGTACAAGTATCGTAAACATGCAATTTAATTCACCCAAGTAATAACGCAATAACAGAGTAGGAATATAATTTAATATTTCCTTACCAAGTAATAACTTTGAATTAAATTAACTTCCTCAATCATTTCACAATTAGTACGAGAATAATCAAATGCTTATACATAATTTGAAACCTTCCACATCGGCGATTATTGTTTATTATTGAGCTGCATTTACCAGACGTTTGAAACTGGCACGACTTAAATCCGTTCCCTTTCATTATACATACATACCAAAGGAAATTACAGACGCCATAACATTGTCATTTCTTTAATACACAAACTTAAGTGCAGCCTGTGTTTTTTAAATTAAAGTACACGTGAAGAAACAAAGCTAAATTGTCCAACATAATCGTTTCAAATGGCTCGCTTATTAATTTCCCCGTCGTATCAATTGAACGTTTCAAAACCGAAAGTATCACAAAAAGCTTTCAAGCGAACAGAAACTATCGTTCGCATCTCGATCCAATTTCGACAAAAAAATCCTTTTAACCCCACAATAGACATTGGGCCTTTTGTCTCGAGACCGTCAAATGATACGCATTAAACATTTTTTGCCGCGTTATGAATACATTTAAAACAGGAAGGATGTGAAAGTCGGGGGTATTGAAGACACCGTATGGCGGGGAAGGGTTGGCTTTGACAACGCAAAGAAACACGGGTTATAGGTGAAACATTATGTTAACGGATGAATTATTATACACACTTTAACATTTGTGTCATTATTTTGGATTACATTTCATTTTTTTGAAGGGTTATTTTTGTTTAAATTATAACGTTTTTTATCGGTATTATCTTAGGATTATATTTAATAAGCGTGAAATCAGTTTTATCTGAACAGATGCAATGAATAACAATATAAAGGTATCAAAGAAAAATTACACTTAATTTAAAAGTTCGTGTAGAGTTTTAAAATTTAGATGCATTGTGAACCTTCCCTACTTTCTATATTGCATTTCTTTGATTATACGAGATAACATAACGCGCACCACTCTTTCTGATTTCCATTCAAAAGTTCATAAAATACCATTTTTCGGCGGTGCCAATTCTTTAGGAGCAATTGGGGGTCCTGGCTGACACGAGTTGTATTGCCAGGCGAAAGGTCTATTTATTCTATAATGGTTTCTTAGATTTACGCAATTCTTTTTTAATTAACTTATTTAACAATTGAAAATTAAGGGTAGTTTAATTGTAACAGTCACAGAGCGGATGACTAATACCTCAGTCCGCCCCGTGACCACGAAAGCTGAAAAGCAATCGAAACGTCGGGAAGTTAAAAAATGTAAAAATTAAACCAAATCGCGAAAAAATCCGTGAAAATAGTTTTATTTCTATTTATTCTAATCACTGTTCAAAATGACAATATGCAGGACAGACCATCATTCGATTGATTTTAATACAGATCATGAGAAAGCAAAACAAATAAAAACTCGTGACAAAATGTTAAGCCCCAATGACGTCACAGAGAAATGCCCTATCAGCGGTTATCAGACGTCTTAGCGGGCTCTTTATCAATCAATCCCTTATCACCCGCTTTCACCGCGGGTTATTTTCAACGATTACGTTAATTTCGTGACATTTGGTCGGTATACGTGACAGGTTTTTTTTGGGAAAGTTTGCAGCCAGTGTTATGTAAGTTTTTTTTTGTTTCGGCAAAGAAAAAGAAATATGTTTCATTGAAGCATGCTGGATAAATATTTGCTGTTTAATTCTTTTCAATGTTTTCACTTCGTTTTTTAATGTTTTAATCATTACGCGATGAAACCTTGAATCTCATAGTTAGTTTTATTGCTTTAATAAATGCATAAAAATAATATATTTCCTGAATAATCTTTGAATTCTACATTAGTATACATATAAATTAGATTTAAAAGTATATTTAATTGTAAGATAGTTGACCGTATATAAAACGGATAACATATTTTTATGTTTTAAATTAATACCTATTTAAATTCTACTGACTATTATTCTATTGACTGCCTCGGTGGCGTAGTTGTATTACGGTACGGTTACAAAGCTGAGGTCTCGGGTTCGAGTCCCGGGTCGGGCAAAGTGATGTTGGATTTTCTATTCATTATCAGCCCGGAGTCAGGAAATTGTGCCCGATATGGCGATAGGCTCGCCCCCTATCACATCGTGGGACGGAACATACAAGGCGAAATGTGGGTGTCCTCGTGGCGCCTCTGCCTACCCCTTCGGGGATAAAGGCTTGAGTTTATGTATGTTATGTATGATGTAAATTCTATTGACGTCACAAAAACAATATGGAACACGAAGAATTTACGAAATGGTCATTTTATATTCATCATTTTTTAAATATTGTAAGTTATAAAAATGGTATAACTAAGTATACTCATTATGGACGGATCAACACGAACACAGAAACGTTTAATTACTAATTTGTCTTAATAAAATTATTAAAAGTTTAAGATTTTATTTCAATTTAAGTAAAAAGGTAAAATTAAAAAAATAAAGGACCTATTTTTTAATTTTATTTAATGTTTCAAACACGAATCGAAACCGGCCTGATGTAAAGCATTTATTTTAATTAATACATTTTATGAAATATAAAACATTTATTATTTTCTTTATATAATAGTAATAAGTACATTCCAATTTCAAAAATGTTATTTACAAAAAGTAAAAAAAATAACCCATAGATGCAAACTGTATTTAAAAGCAAAATAAAACAGTAAAATTGTTGATCCCCTTGGTAATACGATGAAGACACGGGTCCAAATCGCGACCGTATAGGGACCAAATCGCTGTTGGCCTTATTTTGACTACTATATCCTACGTGAAGTATATGTAGCTTCGATAAAGGCCGATACAAAATTCTTGGCGCGCGGGGTTTGAACTCGCGCCCGCGGAGGCCACGTGTCGCTTGATACAAGTCCGCCATAGCTTTTAATATAGAGTTGACGAAATAATTGTATGGTTTTGGTTACTTGATATGTATGATTGTTGAGTTTTAAGTTTTTGAGCTTTGAATTTTCTAATACTTCTTGCGCACTTATGAATTAATTCGAACTAACATAATTTCGTCCGTCTCAATATTAAGACGAAATTTGTATAGTAATTATAATTATATATTAAAATACCTTCAGTTTGATCCATTCGCCAGAGTTATCCATTGAAATCTGAAACAATAAATAAATTATTATGAATACATTGTTATTCATCGTTTGAGCAATATAGCCGATTTTGTTATTATTATTCCACTTCATACAATACAATATTTTTATAAACAGTTGTATATTGGGTCATGTATAGATGACAGCATTAATTGAAACAAAATACATGGTCTCGCGACAACAGTTCGTACAACAAAAAGCATTTAATATTCGAAGGCCGCCTCTCTGGGTATTTTTAAAAGATTACATATTTTCTCATTTATGTATTTTGTAAATATATTTTTTAAAATTTTGTTATTAATTCTATCTAATTTAATAATTCATATGACTTGTACCAATCGTGTTACAGTATAATATAATGTGTATTTATCTATATCCACAATCAATGCAATATCGTGACCAAATCACTTTAGACTTGACGTTTAACCGTTCCCATGCAGACTGCTCATAATCTGTGTTTAATATACCCGTCTGATAATTTTATATGATAGTCGTTAAATTATTAACAGCTCGGTATCGTGTAATGCTGAGATCAAATGCTTTAAGCGGTATATCGAGGAAGGAAAATAGCTAGCCACTGGTGTTTCTGGAATTGTTTATATAAATAGATTGTGAGCGTTACATTGTCAGAATCAAAATGTATTTATTGTGTTTTAAAAACGGAATGAGTTTTGAATATCAACATTAACAAAAAGGAAAATATTACTTACCTGAGTGAATTAATAATAATCAATAAGTCTTCATTTATATATTTTGAAGTCTAAAATATATGAATAACATAAATATAAATAATTTTCCTGTTACATGTATATGTTTAGACGCAAAATCTACCTATACACAGAAATTTATTTTATTTCTTACTCAGATATGTACAAACAATTCATGTCTACAAAGAATTAACTCAGAATAATCCACGCCTTTCCAGTCAAGTGACATCACGTCGCCTTAATAAGATATAATTTTTATTTGAAGTGTAAAACCGTCAAGCAATTACAGCTCGCATAGAAATTGAATTATTTAACGGTAGTTTTATAGCTAACTGGTCCTCGCACCGGGCAGCAGTCATCAACGGCGGAATGTCCTCATAATTATACTATGTTTAAAAGTTTTGAAATTGGGAAATAATACTATTTACTACCTTATTTTGATCATCAATTGAGGTTCGAAACTACAAAAGACGTTTTGCATTCTGGTTTTATTCTGGTGTTGAAAATTGATAGCAAATTATTGTACCTTAATATGTATTTCAAAGTTCAAACGTAGCTAAAACATGCTGCAGTAAAATCGAAACAGTGAACCCTCATTTTAAGCAGTGTATTCAAAAACATCTATTCAAACGGTTTAAAACTACAGAACATTGTATTGTAAAATATTTCCTATATTCATATCTATTGAACACTGTAACTAATGGCGCATTGTTTGCTTGAATAAATTATTAAATTAAAAATATGCAAAGCCGGGACAAAAATATGTGTCATTAGAGGCCACAAAAAATACTTGTTTCTATGTATGTGCAGTATCAACCCTACACACCAATTAGATATAAATAAAACCGTTGGCGACAGATGATTTATTAAAAATTTTATCTCGCCAAGGTGTCAACAAATCTTATTTAACCATCCATCTTTGTCTAAGTCGAGTTATCGGTGCGCAGATATCTGTGTGTCGACGGGGCCCATACATTATTTATTTATGCGAGAAATTTGCATCGACTTTTGAAGGGTTAGCCAGTGCCACGTTCGTTCACTGTAATCGCGTTGCATGCGTAAACAGATGCATTAAGTAGTTTACAATTTACTATTTTGTGTTTCGTTTTATTCTCTTTTTAAAAATTCCTTATTCCTTTTCTTTGTTTTCGTGCCAGTGTTTATGTTTCACACCAATAAGTTTATTAGTCTTCTTGGGTAAAATATAATATTCTTTTTTTTATTGCAATGCATGTAATGTTTCGATAGGTCTTGTTATTAAGTTTTTCGATCAAAATGTCGAACGAGTATTTTATCGGATTAAAGACAATAAAACCTTTGGATACCTATTTTATTTTTCCAAATACATTGCATGTATAGTTGTTATTACTAATGACACCAGATATTTTCGTAACAAATGGGTTGGACAGAGCAAAACCTTATGCTTTCTTTGCGATAGCGTCGTTAGCAATTGATGTTTAGAGAAACATGATCCATTTTTCATTTTACCAGATATAAATTAATATTAAAACTAAATCTAATTACCTAAAAATTTACACTTATAATCATTTATCGATGTAACGAACACGAAAAACCTCTTATCGATCACACATTAAAAACAATAATTCATAAACGTCGACCTTACACGTACGTAATCCGAACCCGTTCTCCTTGAACTTACAAGCAACATTGTAGTTAAAAAAAAAACTTAAAGTATCATGTTGCTAAACTCCGCTTCGACGAAGGGAATAAAACTACGTAAACTGGTAAATTGATATCTGTAACACATCATAATTGACAGATACCGTATATAATCTTTTTTCTAGAAACTACTTTGAGCTAGCACGATATGTCTATCGATATCAAATTATACAGATTAAAAAATAAAAATGGATCGTAAATTGCTGGCTGGTTTTGGGTGTATTACGCTGTGGTTTTAAACGACACACTAAAAAGTACTATGGAGGTTTAAAATTTTATTTTAAAAACATACATATTTGATATGAAAATTGAAATAAATATTGGATCATAGGCATAACTGGTGGCAGCGCATAGTATCACAATTGTTTTTTTTTATCTAAATTTAGAGCTTTTCCACAGATTGAATATGTCGCTCTGGTGATGAAAATACATGTAGGTACATACAAAAAACTAAAATTAAATTATGACTAAAATTACAAACTTAAATTATACAACGCTCTGGCTAAGTCCGATTGGGGTTCTGCCAGAATACTATTACAAGCTCCCAGATTGTAAGTGTTTAAGCCATAACGAGCCCGGATGCCATCGTTACGGTCACATTCCATCAAAATATGCTACAAATCCTGTATAGTACTACAGTCAGGACAGTTGGCTGTTACTGATTTCTTCATTAGAAATGCAAATTTATTGCATGCAGAATGATCACAATTGTTGCTATAACATGTTGTCGTCTAGAACGAGACAAAACTGGTATGCTAAACATGTAGGTAAGGAAAATATTGACCGAACATTCGCTCCTGCTCATTCCTGCTCACTAAGTTTAGTTGATACACCTAGCAAGTAAAATTGGCCCATCCTCAATTTCTATAATTAATCAAAGTTTACAGTTTACAATTAAAAACTCCATAACTGGCAGGCATCGTGTATATTAGAACACAATTCCTTTGAAAAAAGAAAAAAAAAACAAAGCTCTTTAAAAAAAGAACACTCAAAGGCGCAACTCGGAAAGTGTACAATAGGTTTACAAGTTTCAAATCGATATTAAACTGTTGGTTTGAACTTAAGTGATTGTATTGTTATATTGTGAGGCGTGCTCTATGGATTTTTATTGTATTGTCGGTCGGACAGTAATGAATCGCTCGTTACTTTAATATGTCAAACATGTTTTGACAGCGTGTGCAGTCTGCGGAGAAAGTTGAAAGAATCTCTTTAACTTCAACTGATTAACAATGGCTTTATTCAGTTTTTTTGATCCGACAAACGAGCTATGATGGTAAGTAATCATCGCTGCAGTATTTAAGATTCCGTAGTTTGTTTTTGTTCTTTGTATATTGGGAGGAGAAAATTGGAAATACAATAATTGTTGACAACGGCAATCTTAGTAGACAAAACGTTAGAGACAAATTAATGTAACTTCAAATATTATTTTGTTTGGTAAGTAACAATAAGGGCATAATGATGTAAGATATCTATATGTATACTGTCTACCAATTAAAAAAATAATTAATATTATGTTAAATATTTTATCTACAATCAAGCGTAATTCATGTTAACTTTATAATATATGGCATAGAAATTACACGGCTCATCGGCTTCAAAGCTCAAGTATAAGGCCATAATTACAGGTGGCGATGGTGAAAGTCGCCTCCTGTGGAACAATTATTATTTTAAACTTTTTTGTGATGGGCTTATTAACAGTTGGCTCGTGTCTAGAGCTCTATTATAAAGATATAATAACAATTTACACTTGTTTTTTAATGATATAGTAAAAGCCAATCGAAACGTCGAGCGACTGGCATTTAAGCGCTGACGTAAATGAAGATTCCAATCAAGATAAATTTTTTTGTATACATTTTTGGCAATTATGATTATCTACGAAACTTAAGTGATCGTAAATCGATTTGAAATTTTATTTTCTCATCTTACATACGATTAGATCGTCAGAGATCAGTTATTCCCTTTTTGTAGTTACTACATCCTCAAATATCCATGAGACACACCCTATATCAGTTGTAAGTTCATTCTACAAACTATCAGGTAAAATTCTCGCTCATTCACTACTACGAGTTACGGTACAAACACTCCTGTATACCCCAGTAATCTCATTATACATGCGACAAGTTTGACCCGTTGCATTCGAGACTATGGAGCTTTAGCTCGGGAACCACGTCCAACAATAGGATAAAATATTCTACGGAAACAATACACGACCCGTGTAGGGTTAAAAGGTACGCAATATGTGCATCGTTAATGTGTTAGTTGATAAAAAATATGTATTCAGTTTTGGGATAATGACTAGAAGCGATATTTTTATAAACTATGCTCCGTATGAAGAAGTTAAATGGAGTTGAATTTTCATAGAAATCATTGATATAAAAAATCGTTTGGAATTAAAAACTTCGTTTTGTAGAAGTCGATTTAAGTAGAATAAAAAAGAAAAACAGTTTCCAACACTCCAAATAAACAAATAAATCATAATTATTATGTATTAAAGAGCACAATTTAAAAAAAAAACATCACAGATGTTATTGCAAACCGCCTTTAAATTTGGGAAAAGCCAAAGTGCAAGTCAACTAAAAAAAATAGCTTGGGGTCAAAAAACTTACAAAAATCATTTGTTAGTGTCAAGCACCGCCCTTGGTGATCCTACAATAAATAATACACTTGAATGTCTTTGTTTAATTACGTGTCAATAGAGACACTTAACCTTTTGAGATGAACAGAAATGAATGAAGTTTCTGTTTTTTGTCTGTGGCCTCCTTTTGCTTTTGATAGGTGCAATTAATAATTCTATTTTGTGTTCTTTAGACGTTCATTATATTAGCTTGGTAATTTAACAAAAAAAAAATTAAGAGCAGCTTTTGTGCAATTATTTTTCATTATTATTACTTTCGGGAGAAACCACTACACAATTGACAATGGGTTGACAATAAACCTTTCAAAAAGTAACAATTAAAAACGTTAAATAAAAGTAACCACTTGCTTTTACTGTTTGCAGTAATTTTATCAGACATAAAAAGCAGTACTTACAAAAAGACGTGGTACAATATATTGCGATCGTGTTTCTTGATGTCTTTTTATTTCCAATCAAGCCTAAAACCCAAGACTTATCACACCTTATTTTCATAACAGCAATGAAGAAAACAAAACGATTACAACTTATAATTCTGTCCCAATTTGTATTGTATTGTGGGATTTTCAACTACCGTAGCGTGATGGCCGGTGGTAGTAATTTTTTCACCATTTATATCAATCTCGGTTCTATTCCTGCCGCTGAGTCACGGCTTCTGCGTGACCACTGAATTATTAAACGCCATTTTCCTCGTTGTAATTGTATATGAGAATTAAAAACTCAATGTAATAGCTTACTTAAATTGTGATGATTTCTGAATTTTGTTTCATGATTAAATAGTAAAGACGGAGTTGTAATTTGCCTCTGATTTACTGTTCGATGTTTTGAGATTGTTTCATTCTGTCATTGACGTCTTAGAATCTATGTTTTATATTATATGCATACGGCCTTATTCAGAAACTGTATTAAAACCTATTTAAGTTATCGAATGTTTTGTCATTTTCGCTTAAACGGAATTCCAAAGTCGTTCGAAGGGAAAAAAACATTCGATAACTAAAATAGGTTTTAAAATGAATAATATTTATAGTGTAAAGCGTCCAAAAATATGGGGTAATTGCAATGGATTTAACATCAAGTGCATGAAGAAGCAATCCGTGTATGAAAAAGTTTTTGGCAGTACCGTCCTCCTTTCTAACGTTATTTTAGTAACGATTTCTTTTTTAATAATTCATCAAATATTAAAACTAAAGTGCCATCGAGTCACTGAATATTCTCGCCGAGTCTTTTATTCTATTCTGGGCGGCGGCTATGAGTCACATCGCGACGCAAACATGTTTTCATACCACTTGTTTGTTTATTCGACAAATGTTGCCCATTAGAAAATATCATGTCTCAATGATTAATGCTTGTGCATTTTTTCGGCCAGTCTTCGCTTAATTAATATCGGATTTTGAGATTTTAAAATAGGAACGTTGAGATGTGTGTCGGGTGTAGCTGAAAAATATTTAAATAGTTTAAACAGAAGCTAGCATAATTGAATGGGTAAAAATTTCGGGCGTTACTTAAAAATTAAATTCTCTATCCTTACGGAATTATACGCATGTTATCAAATATTCTCTTGATAACAGGTCGAAGTCTTAAAACCTGATTACTGTTTAATAATATGGCCGTATTTATTTAAAAAATAATAGGCCTGATTATGATTATTAATATAGGAAACTACAAATTTGTTAATAAACGCGAGCCAGATTATTTATAATAAAAATTATAAAACGTTGATCACAGAGTTAATATCGCTATGGCGCCGTTACAGGCTTTAAATCGCGCATTATCTCACATTTTTTGACTTAAACCGTACCATTACTTGATATAATGGCTCAGAGGCTGGCAACACCGTAATATAGTGGCATATAGTAATTGCGTTAAGGTGGGATCAAAGATCCAGTGATGGACATAACTGTCAAGCGCATTGTAGGTGAGGTGATTATTTTAAGTTCATACTTGATAGAACAATCAACTTTTATTTACAAATAAATTGTCTAAATGGCAAACCATAACAAACATTACCTACTAGCCATATAAAACATATAAACTTTGTATAACCATATCGATGATACGAAAGTAGCAAACGCTAATATAGAAGTAATTTTTTTAGGCTTTCGGGCGAATTATACCTTTAGTTAATGTTAGGCATGATGTTATGAAAAGACAAAACCGTTCCACACTTGCGTCCAACAATGAACCCACGACCTTGACAGGTATAAGTCACCGTACTGTATGAAAATACGTAATTATTACGACACAAATTACACTATTCGGTAGCGAGCAACAATCAGCCGGGGCGTAATAGCACAGGAGTACTCCATTACACTGCTATTGGCGATTACAAACCGATATTTTGTGGTCATTTGACGTTCGCGATCCTGTCCGCAGATTTATTGCAATTTATGGTTGATGTGTAGCGAAAATTGTGCTCGGTGATTTGCCCCGGGGTTTCTCCAGATCTGTGTGGGATTGCAGTTTATTTTTTAATTGGGGCTAACATTAAAGGAGGTTTGTATTTTATTTGTAATTCTTTTATCTTCTATATTCTTTGATATAAATTTGTATTTTTATGGAAAACATTTTAATGATATATATTGTGTTGGACATAAAGGGTGTTAATATCTGATAAATCATAATATTTAATTAGCATTATTCTTCAATTATGTAATACTCGTAAATGTAAAAAAAAAATTAGAATGTCAGAATCATATCCCATAATGTACGAATTTATTGTTAATCTATTCATGAAATAATTTAAAGTCCGCGTTATTTATAATAATTTGAGAGTAATATTTTATTTATTCAAATGTTCAGAACTGAGGTAAACGAACTTGGTGGAAGGACAGTCACGTTGAGTTCACGCCACATGTAGTTTTATCGTTGGATCAAATTTTATTAGAATTTAAAAGAACATTTGAGATTGGTATGCAAATTAAATAAAGATGTTAAAATGCAATATGTCGTTTTTGTCGGAGATCAATTGTGATAGTTATAATTTTTGATGTGTTTGTGTATTTATAGATTGTGACGGAATAATTTAATCTCCGGTTAAAATATAGTAGGTACTTCTTTAGGTAACCATTTAAGGTTCTTTGTATTGACTTACAAACAATGTATTTTAAGACAGTTTATTTTCAATGTAAAACAAACTATGGTGCTTACGATCATACGAGTATAATGACAATACACTTCTTAATTCAAAATCATAACAAAACATCTAAAAACAATTTTAAATTTCGAGTCTCTATTCGAAACTAAATTCCATATTTCATTCCACCGCGTAAGCAACATCAATCACAATAATCCGGATGCAACAGATTAAAAATGGGGATTAAGAATAATAAAATTTAATCTACTACGAGAAAATCGGTGAACTCTTTCTCATTGCGAGTTGAACACGCAAGTGTGCGCAAACACGCCTCGAATAAGTCTTCACGATTCTCGTTATAATTATTTCTTAATGAGTAATCATTAACGTTGGTCGTTTTATACAATTATACGAGTTGTTACGTGATGTAGAGCGGAGCACTGAAAATTCCGCGCTAAGTCATTCCGCTTTTTGTATTAAATTGTGTAGGATATAGTTTTTGTACGGTTATAATTACACTAAATTGTGTGCATGAGACATCCGCAATGAAATTGTGATTTAAACACAATTTGACACATCGTTATTAATAATTTATAATATGTTTTTTTTAAACTTAATATACGGACAAAATATTATTGTCTAATCAAAAGCAACTAGGCGACGAATTATGAATAAAAAAAAAGAACATAGGTATTAAAAAATAAGTCACAAAGTTTCATGAGTTTTGATAGAATATGCATACTACAAAAAAAAGTGTCGTATAAGAGTAAAATAAAATACCGGTAGTATGACTTCACTACTCAATTAATTTAAAAGTTTATCGCTATCTATGTCCAATGTGAATAGATCCGTCACGTAGGAATCCATAGACAACTTCAAAGACAGCTATTTTCTTTTTATCTCTATAAACTGTTGCAGCCCGTGTTACGCTCTCTTGTCTTGACATTCGTCTGTCAGTTTGTCTGTCACTATGTATGAACGATGACAGCACAAGATGCCAGATAAAAGTGTATATCAGACCGAATTCTTTGGTTATTATGACGATTATGTATGTCTAAAATACATTGATCTGTTCTTTTCAAAAGGAATTACTTCTATCTGCCAACAGTTATTACGTATTGTGACGTCATACGTAGGGTTAAAATTGTTGTAATGTTTGACAGATATATAGCAGGCAAATGGAAGTACTTTTACAACATATTGACATATCAACATATCGAGACTTAACATCTTATGTCTCAGGATGGCGAGCGCAGTGGAATGCCAAGCATTGCCTTGTAACTCATGGTGTTGTTTGGTTTTGCTACTGTCCATGAGCGGTCGTATCGCTTACCATCAGGCGAATGGCAGGCTCGTCGCGTCATTCATTGCAATAAAAAAAAATACAGTAAATAATTATAATCCTACGATTTTTTGTGTTGTAGCTGCTACTAGAACAGAGAGGCGATATTTATATATTCTTATGTATTGTTTTACTTATTATGCAAGTTGCGATAGACTATATATATCATATTACAATATGATTTTTCATAACAAATTAATAAAATCAAAATTTAGGAGCTTCGTGTCACAATTTGTCATTGTAATGTTTGTAAAACAAATATATATTAGGTATATATTCTGACTGGTTTTAAGTTATAGCTTAAAACCAGTTTTGAGTCACCCATTTTAATAAAAAAATCCATGAAGATTCTTTTAATGAATTTTTAACGTCTGTCTTTTACAAAATAAAAGGCGTCCAATTCAAAATTCATTATTCTAACATTGATAACAGGCTAAAGATGATCTGCTCAATGAATGATGAATCACATCTACAAAATATACCTTTACGCAGATCGGTTATGTGAATAAAAATAATGAATGAATGCCAAAAAAATATTGACCACCCAAAAACAATGCTTCCACAATCGCTCCACAGGTTTATTTGGATCTCAGTCAGTTTCGGCCGGTAATTGAAAGCAGATGTTGAATATAATACACATATTCGTATAGAAATATTCATAATATAAACAGAACTTCGCTCGCACACAGTTAGTGTCGTACGTTAGTTTATTTAGGTGTTGCAGTGAAAATAAGCGCTGTGTAGGCGTTTCCAACTGACAACAATGTTGGATGCGGGCTGACTCAACGCTGCATGGGTTAGGGTTGCCAACTGACTCATATCGGTCCTTGAGAGCCCGATGTTATAATTAAAATAGTTAATTACCGGATAAATGGTGATGGAAGGGATTATAAAATGTTGTTTTGTGAAGTGTCAACCCTCACTGCGGGTGGATTAAAGCTGCATCGTAAGGTATTGGGATAGTAATTATTACGTCATAATATTTTAACTCAGCTTATATTAGACATTAGCCGTGTGACGTAGGGCCATATAAGCACGAATATTTACACTTTAAAATAATGGAAAGCATGTTTTTTTTATGAACAAAAATAATCTGATGGAACGTTTTATAAAATATCTATTTAATTGAAAAGTTGTTTCTCATAACGTTACGTAACCACAATCGTTTGACAGATAGCCCACACTACCAAGGATTTTTTTTAAATAACATTTGCCTGAAATGTTGACATGTTTATCACATGTATCTTTTGATACAAATTATTTATTCTTTTATACAACCAAATTTTAAAATGTAAATATGTCTGTACAAGGATTTATAGATGTAGTTATGTCATCCCATAAAAAAACTGGTCGCCTTTCCAATTAAATATGCAGAATTTAAATAAAATGTGTTTATGTCATCCACGTGTCTCATGGTCGAGAAACAAGTTCAATAAAACTTAGATTTACGTACGCCGTGGTCAAAAAGAACATTAAGATGTCGTCAGCCATCTACATATATTTGAAGCTTCATTAGAACCCATTCAGCATAATGATATCCTACTAGATAAAACACGTGTTTGTAATATGACGTCATGTGTGTTGTCAGGTTGGTATTACTGATGAACGTGACAGCCCTGACTTCTGTGCATTCAATTTATTAAGATATTTCTCAAGGCCGAAAGATGCAATAGGCAGGTACGTGGCCTTTTCCAGTTTTTTGTTTGCAGGTACGTGTGAGATAGAGACCGTACGATTGAATGTCAAGTGTTTTTAAAGTTCTTTAAAACTGCAATCTTAATACCTATGTCAGCGTGGCAACTGGCTCTGAGTGACACATAGGGATACGTTTTTTAAAATTGAGGTATAGACAATTTTAATTATCTCGTTCGTGTTGTTCATGGGTAGTAAAATTATTTTAATTTAGAACTGGACGGCGCACTGGCCACTATAAATTTTATTATCTGTGCGTACTGCGTGTGTTTAAAAAAAGTTGGACTGTGCATTAGATAACGTAATTAGGAAGATAAAAAATACTTTTATGTATACTTATTTTTAGCTTCATTGCTGGAGGCGAAACTTGTAAATATACTGATAATAGTTTATATTTTTACTGTAAAACGCGGTTAATAAGCCAACGGTTCGCGTGATTGAAAATATCCACCGTCACTTAGAAACATAAAAGAATAGTGAAAAAAAATAGTAATAATTTCACTATAATTTACTTACAAATGAGGACTGCTAGATTCATCACCTCACACAATTTACTTTATTTCAAATTTGTTTGGACACACAAAAAAGAATGCTGATTTAGAATCACGTTATTGCAATTTTATTCAAATTGCGATCAAAACAATTTATTTTGAATTCACTAGCGGCTAGATAATAAAAGTCTTAAATGCACACTTAAAATACTTATCTAGCTTTAAACTAACATTAAATCTAAACTATTCAATTAAAATAGTTGAGCGGTAATTAATGTCGAATTAATTGCAAATAAGCAGGCCGAGATTGATGGTCTTGAAAACTATTGTTACACGGACACGTAATTGGGCAACACGAATGGGGTGTATGAACCACGATAGTTCTTTTTTTCAAAACAGGTTTTGTATTCACTTAGACGTGGAATTTTAAAAGCTAATGGCGGATTGCTGCACGATTTAAATCGGTGTAAAATACGATAACAATAGTGAGAAATACGACAAAAAAATTATAAATATTTTTTTTTAATTCCTAAGTTTAGCATTATTGATACATACATTGATAACATGTCACAATATCCCGAATTAGTTGGGGGAAAGATGTGAGGAAAAATCTAACTGGCAAATATGTTAAACTCATAAACGCTTCTTATAAATGAGTACAAAACAGATTGCTATTTGGGTTTTAACCATCACTGTATCTCTCTTTTCAGGACACTTACTGCTGTACTTAGGCCTCCTTATTAAAACAACGTGGTTTTTAGTTTTTAACACGCCACAAATATTGGTATATTTTATACAAAGATTTATGTAAGGCTATCACACAATAAAAGTGAAACCCCAACAGAAATCAATGTATTCTCAATAACTCTGGATTTAATTGATATGACATTGATGTTTGAAAACGGATAAATTAGCACGTATCTTTTATAGCTCTTTAAATTATTGACTGATGGCTACAATTTAATTATTTTAGACCCAATGCAGATCTTAAATTACGTGCCAGTACTTCAATAAACAAGTTGCGATGCAATAACACTGAATTATTTTTAATTGCCAACGAAAATGGCGGACGGCCAAACATTACGCGACGAAGTAAGTGAAAATTTATATGATATTAAAATAAATTTATATGACGACAGTGTTTGCATTGCATTTGTGATACAGTTTTGTTTTGGTTCATTTAATATGTTTTTAAAATGTTATGTAAGCGGTCAATCGACTGCGAAAATGGAGAATTTCAGTTGGCGCTGTTTGTTTGCAAATGTTTGGGGAAGTACTGATTATATTTTTGTGCGGTTTTAACTATACTATGCACGCACTTTGTGGAAATAATCTTATATATTATGCAAAGATATAGTTCGTTTAACCTAAGTTATAGTACTATGTAACTTCCTTTGCTTTTTAGTTCAATTATTATAATCGTTTTCATTCTCTACCAAGACAGATTTATTTTGTGTAACACCTAACATAAATAAAGTAAAAATAACGAAACATCTAGCACCCTCGGGCGCTTCAAAGGTGTTCGTAAATTATAATTACCGGACGGGAATCGAAACCTAACTCCGTAGGACTAACGATGCTAGTTACCGCCTCCGGCATATCGGAATTAGGTAAGCTACCGTCTGTTTTATTGAGTACATATTTTAAAACAAACTACAGATTATTTCTTTTGGTCAGTAAGTATTAAGCCTCACTGGCTGTAAAAAAATAGGTTCCCATTTAGAATTCTAAATTATAAAAAAAAAATATGAAGCGTAAAGGGCAGGCCGAGGATATTTTTTTATAAAAACACACTTTTCAATTGATAGCCAGATACCGAATTAAAAATTCAAACCAAATAAATACTCGTAATATGTCTTCAAATTATAATATCTAGTTTTCTAGAACAAGTTGTACGTGTAATTTGAATGGCAGAATATAATTTTATTCCCGGAATTTGTTGGTGAAATATTAAAGTTATGAGACGGTCGGCAAGTTAGGCGCTGTCTGGAACCTTGCGAGAACTTTACTTGTACTTATTTCTAGTCATATAAGTCTAGTACCTATATTTGCCTCCAAGAATGTAGGTTCGCTCCTTGTTCGAACATTGTGTATAGGCAGTTCAATAAATAAAATAACTAGGTAGTAGCCAAATCATGTTGGACTGCATTGATTTTTTAAAAGACCAAGTTGGACTTAGATTCCTGCATTTTACATTTGTGCACTACTTTATGTCAATACATACTGAGTTTAATATTTAATCAAGTTTTTTTTTTAATATTATAAGAAAATAAAAAACATAAGCCTAATCATTTCTGAGGAACCTGATCGTACTTCATTCTCACAGAACACTCGCCCTTAAAGATAGTGTCGATCGAAAATTTGTAAAGTACTTATTACTTTTTTTTGGTCTCGATTGAAATCAGAAAGGATGGATCCAATAACTCCTTTTTGTCTCGTGTAATAATAACCTCGGAAAAAATAGATTACATATAATTCTATTATTTTAAAGAAAGTAATTGCCATAACCAATATGGCATCGTGCTCACAAAACGTGATCAACTCTCAACCATCAATCATTGGACACAAAAAAATATGGGTCATGCGCTTTCGAAAACGAAAACGCCGGAGGCCGAAAGATAAGGTCCAAAAATTGAAGTCACGATAAGCCTAAAGGTACAAACATGAGCACGGACGAACAAAATTAATTCTTTTACAGTCGTATAATCGATTTGCTTACGCCCAAATTACTACCGATGTGCTCTCCGAATTTGTTACTGCAATTTAATTACTCTGTGTTTTTGTAATTTCTGGTTTTGTTTCGTTTATGCGGTTATCCGCTTATGGTATGTGAAAGTAGGCTTAAATTTAAATTTCGAATAACTTCATACAGTTATATTTGTTTCCATATGGTGCTGTTTCTGTAACGCAGGTTTTAAATGTGTTATTTACTTTTAATTATTATAAGTAGTTTATTGGTTTATTCGTTTTTTTTTTTATATATAGCGATGAAGCAATGAAGTGACAAGTTTTTTCGCATGGGGATAGTATATGAGCCATCGAATTTTTATACCGAAATATGAACGGTTCATATTATGAGGCAGAAAAGTAAGTTTTGTTTAGAAGCTAAATACTTAATTTAGTCGAAGGAAAAAGCTTGGTTTTGATAAAAAAAATATGTTGCTAATAATTCTTATGTATTTTTTTTTCTAACTATAAGTATTTTTTTAATGTTAAATTGATTTTAACATTGTACTAAAGTAGATAAATTTAATTTGAAGACATTAGGATTACCAAGCATTCCAAATGACCCATCATATCGAAATCTATTTCGCATATTCACAATTTTTTGTTTGAAACATTGTTAGGTAACTCACACATGTTTTTACACATAACCATGTATTATTAACAATGTGCTCATCACTTAGGTATTTACAGTTTAAAAAAATGATACGGAATAATTTGATACGGATTTATATACAATATATCCTGTTTTGAACAATAGCGTTATTAATATATATTTATAGTACGGTACCTATTTGATATACGCTAACCGACAAACATTATTGTTTCGGAACAACATAAAAATAATATTTTAGGCACAATAATGGTATTGTCGACAATTTAAAATAACCTTAAAAACTTTGCTGAACGGTAAATAATATTCCAGTATTTGAATATGTACGTTTTTTGCCAGCACATGTTTTTTAAGCGTATGCACTAATCTGCCATGGCAACGCAGATAACGTGTTAGGCACAATACAGCTATTTCCATATCCACACATGACGTTTATCCTAAATTTAGCATCAGTATCGTTCAAGCAACTTGTATTCATTATGTTAATAAAGCATCACCTTTAACAAAAACAAGACTAGAGTTGAAAGGTGAGAATGATAGTTGAAGTTCGCCAGATTACATAAGAGGCCATGTTTATGCACAGATAAAAAACGAGTTAGTTTTTTTTTTATATTTTCACAATTTTACAGCCAGCCTTCAAGTTGGAGTAGACATGGTAATTTTAAAATAAGAATCAATAACTTGGCTGTTCAATTTCAAGTAATAACAGGATAACTTTTTTTATAATTTGCTTAAAAAAATATGGGTGTAACGGATTTTAAAAAAATATGTGTTAAAACGTTGATATTAGTTTCAGTTTTTTCTTGAATGTTTGTTCGCGCTCGATAAGGGCTCATGTATGTTAAATCGTAGTAGCAAGATAAAAACATGTGACTACTTTTTATCACCAAGTTTTGCTGTTGCTAAGCGGTCGATAAGTACATAAGTGTCTGCTTGCGTTTTTATAAACTATTTCAAATGTCACTTTTCTATTTTTCTCAAAATTCAAATCTATTGAGATTTTTTCACCTACTATGACAACGGACAAAAACAAAATTTTCAACATTACTGTTTTTTTTTTCCTTAGAAAAAGCGATGCTTGACCAGCAATTTAACTATTACATAACTGTTTTTTACGGTCTATTAATACTTCTATAAAAAGTACTGGCCCATTTTTTGTCAGTTGGTTACAAAAAAGATTGGCATAAAAAAGTCAGGTTCGGCGACTGATGTTCAGATTGTGTTACCTTTAAATTAATTATTAAAAATATTTATTTTCTGTACCTAATAATGTTAAAAAAAAGAGAATAAATATTTAGATTTTCATAGTGATTTAAAAAAATATATTTATCCTTCTCTCACGCAAATTGCCGACGGCACTGGCAATTTGTTATTGGTAGAAAACATATTAAAAAGTTTTAACACTCACCCTTTACTAAGTCGATGTAATGTTGATGACTTGGTGGCAGTTATTTAATTCTTTTTGGAAATTATTTCTCAGCACGATATTTCGCGCCATCTTCGGATTCCATTTTACTCTGGCACTTTAGCACTGAATGTCACTTCTCCGAGTTATTTATTCACAGAATAATTTATTTATTATTTTGATTTGTTATAGAAAAAAAATCTATAAAATATTTTGCCATGCGCCGAAATTTTTCAAGTGTATTTAATTTTATATTCGCCTTTCAAAAGTTGATATTTATCACCATTGCCGCACTAAAATACTTCGTTGCCAAAGTATCTAATGTATTAAAGAATTAACTCCAATGTCATATTGGATGTTGGATTCTCATAAGAAGTTCCAAAACCGCCAAGAGCGCGCGCAACTCACACGCTAGTTTGAAGATGTGAAAAAAAAAAAAAACAATTGTCGATACGTGTTCGAGGGTCGATGTTCGTCACAAGAAGACGGCACACGAGACGAGCGCCGCTCACGCTCCGAGCCAACGGATTGTGTAAACGCGCGCCACTCGCTCGGTTGGCGTCGTCGGCGGGCGGGGGCGGGGGCGGACGCGCGGGGGAGGGTCGTTGGCTCTCTCGAACGCACACATCCACCCCACCGTACACCACTCCATCCATTACTAACGTTCCTATTTTGAATACGCGACGCGCCAATCTAGCTCCTATGCGATAGCTATACGAGCCGAGGGATGTGACGAGCGGACCGCGACCGACATCAGATCGTGCGTGTAGACCGAGACAGCGCGAGCCAGGCCGCGCGCCAGACAGGGATGCAACATGATCGGTAGTTGAGCCGCGTAACGCATGTGTGTCCTCTTGAAACGCTCGGCAATGCAATAGCGGCGTAGTGTCAGACTTTGTAAGTAACCGTAGATGAGTACTGCTGCCTTAAAATTTTAATAAAGAAGCCTCTGTTTCATTCTCTTTCATTTCAGCCTAATGGGATACTTCATGCCGTGACATGTGGCGTACAGTCGGGCCGGGCTTGTTCATTCAAATTGTTGAATGACAAGCGCTAATGGATATTGGTGGCTTGATTTCGTGTCACTTTAAGCTCGAGACTTACATAATCAAATCAAATGTATACGGCATTAATAATTTGTTGACAGTTGACGAATGCCATTTGACATTGGTCACATTCAGCGTGCGACAAGACGAAAAGTCGCCGGCTCAACGCCCAACCACAGCGAGGTTGTTGACTGTCAAGAATGTCTAAGACACACAGTGACTCAACAGGCATATAAATTTTACCAAAATTGTCTTTCCTATCTCTATAAAGATTATTGGCGACCGTTCATATTGAATTAAACGATTCATGAAGTCGAGAAACGTATTAAGTGAACATTGGTGACACGCAAATTTGGCCACCGACTATCACAAACTGGTTTCCGTACGAGTTTCGTATGTCGGGTTTAAAGACCTTTTTCGTATAGCCTCGCCGGTGCGATGCGATGGACGAAATGTGACGGTCGTGCTGGGAGAAAATCGTTTACACAGTTGGTAATGTCAGCGTGGACACCCACTCGCGGGCCCACGTTCGCGATTCAAAATTTAAATTTACGAATTTCTATTGGCCAGTGACAACGCCGGCCAATTCTCCGCTTAGGAGTACCAACGTTAGCGTCACTTTTATTGCAACTAGCTTTTAGAATCACAAGCAAGAAGGTTTCGAATATCGAATATTTCAAATGATTTATGTTAATGGCGTGTAGCGTGGTGCGTAGACATTCATGTTATGTCAAATTTATTGGAATTTTCGGCCATTGATTTTGTATGATGATGTTGGTAGTACGGTGTCCGCGCTATAAACTTAATTAGTTGGGTACCTATGTTGATGAGAACGTTTTGAAAGTTGTCCAAACGGGCCCATTAATATGTCTGTTTGGATTAGATTTTACTACGCGAACATGTTTTATGGCTTACTGTTAATGGTAATAAATAGATTTATTTTTATTTTTTTAATTCTACAATCACACAGTACTTGCCATACTGGTTTCTCGGATGCCAGCTGTTACAAATGAGTTTAATCGTACAACGCTGGATACAATTTATGCACCAATGGTGGTAGTAATATCGGGTCCATATCCTCTATAGATAAATTCGCACATAACATAAAATCTCGTGGACGACGCGTAAACAATTATTTTTTATGACAGCCCGGCAGGATCTTACATAACCGGCAAAGTACGATAAATTGCACATTATCTGGTATAATTATGTGCATTATTCGATAAGTTTTGCTTACTCACTGGCAGGAAACAGCTCACTAATCTCACTTATCAATATAATTGATTTTAAATTGAGTTGATACCAGTCGATTTGCGGGCGGTAAGTATTGACATACACTACGATAAATTCATTATATTAGGTATGTTATAAATTGACGTTCTTATGTTACGATGTTTCTGAACTTTCTGAGAACCCGTTCGAGTCTAGTTTAAAGTTTTATATTTTACATTTTAGCTTCGTTAGAATGGAAATCGAGTTAAAACATAAAAGTTCTTAATGAATCGGTCAATGACACGGTATATAAAATTACGGACACGAGGTCACAATCATCTCTAATTTTGGCGGAATTTTGGGCTGTAAAAAACTTATTTACGACCAAGCATATATCATTAAATATTTTTACAAATCTAAGCAATGGATTGTTGATAGTGACGTCCGTAATTAAGTTTCTTAGATATTTATTTTGCTAATAAAATTCACCATTTAATGCTTTGACAGAATTGTTTGAGAATAATAAAAAAATCATGGTAATTTGTCAAAAACTCAACGTTACAGTGCACTTAAAAATATAAAATCTAAAAGATTTTACAAATAAGAAAATATTCTATACTTACATACATACTCAAAAATTCTTAAAATGGCAGTGGCAATAAAATAGTGATTTATATTACGTGTACCGATCAAGTCACCTCAGGCAAGATGTTTAAATAGCGCTGATAACACGTTGTTTCACCTGACGTTATCTGCCCAGATAGCCACAATGTCACCGCGATAACCAAAATATACACTTGTCACTATTGACAATAACACTCGCTAGTTGCTACTACCTACGATAGGAAAGGTACTAAGACATAAGTACTACATGCCTAAGGCTGAAATAAGACCTAGGTTTTAATAATATAAACCCGTGTCCTATTGTGGGAATTGTACAGGCTGATATTACGTACCTGAGTGTTATTTTTGAGTTAAAACATATTCAGGTTTTCTATTTTCCACCTTGACATCACACCAATTGTCTACCAAATAAGTTTCGTATAAGATTTTTTACATTGTCTTGAAAATATTGCTTGAATATCTAATCAAATTGACAAAGGCGAAATTTACCGGTAGGATGTCATTGTTTACATTTTCCTTTTTGGCACTTAGCACGAACGAAAATAATTTCGGCGTATCAATAAACAGCGGGACGTTTTTGTAGGTGCCAATTTGCAAGATTATTCTTTCGAGATTTTTTTAAAGTTTCATAATTATGTTTATTATCCTTGTAAATGTGTTTTTACGTACTCTGTTCCACAAAATTATGGAATGTTTGAATTATTTTATCCACTGTTTCGGACACTAGTCTAGTTTGAAGCGGATGGGTTGGTGTGGTTTTTAGCGGGAAACTGCGTGTGCAGTCGGTATCGAACAAACACTGGCCGGCACAGCGCTGCGAGCGTGGAGTTGGCGCGGAGTCCGCGACTCCAAAATATTTACCTCTTTAGAGAACAAGCCGTTTGGTTTTGGAACACTCGCGCACAGTGGGTTTGGTTGGCAGCGTCGCGCCGCGGCGGTGGCGGGCCGCGCTCGCGTGCACTCCATCGGTATTCGCTCATTAATCGCAATAATTAGCGGTTATTGTTTTTGCGGCGCGCGTCAGTGGCGACCGCTCGCGGCGCGCCGCGGCACTGCAACTCGTCACATAATGCCCACTAACAACGTCTCTTTCCCCCTTTACTTCCGCGCCGGCTTTTTGTCGAGGGCGCAGGCGCCCCTGACATTTTTTAAACCGCGCCCATATTGTTTCTGTAATTTCTATCGGCGCGCACCTTTCGTGAAAACGGCTTTTTTCGGTCATTTTTTTCGCGACGTCTCTTTCTAACGGCGCGCTCTGCTAAATCGCCGTCCCCCTCGTTCTAACGGTCGGCGGTGAGCGCTGCTCTAACGTAACACCGGTAGCGTAATGTTCTCTCTTTCTAGGGACGCCGCGACGCCGGTGACGCCAATTATTTCGCTATACTTCGCCGAACAAACGCACTTGCGAACCACCAATGTTTACAATTTACGACTCTACAGCCTTGACATAAGACTCAAGTCTTGACAGGCGCGCTGCAGTTGCGACTTTATGGTCTAATGCGAAAAGTGTGAAGTTCCGGCCATTTTTGCGATAAAAAAAATCGCATGCATGCACGTAACCACGCCTTAGTATACACACATATCGCCGTCTATTTTACTCCTTTTTTATTTTTCATTCGCCATCCCTCTCTCGCACGCACACATGCAAGCGCTCGGTGCGAATGCTTCGGGACGTAAACGCTGTTCGCCACCTAGCGGCGGATAGCGGAACTTTTTGTAAGTAGAAAGCATGACAACTTTCTTTTCGGGGTGGCAGCACTGGGTAAAAGGGGTTGTTCCTTGTAGGTACTTTGTACACGCGTAGTTCGCTCTTTGTCCGCGCTTTACTAGCGCCACACAGAAACGAAACGTAAAAGAAAATGGCTTGTGTGAAATCGATTACGAAGTCTCTAATGAAATAGTTAGTTAATTAGCTCGTGAATTGATTAACGGAACCTGCCTGGCTAATCAAGGAAAAAATAATACGATGTTGGTTTAAATTTAATGAAAACAGATTCGGTAGTGAATTAACATATTATTAGCGCGCGTGCCGGCAGGGGGCGCCACGTCGTGATCGCTTCCCGTAGTTCCTGGGACACCCGCAGCGCGTCGCCTTTGCACCCGGATCAACGGAAAGACATCCAGGATAAATTGCCTCCGACCATATTTAATTAATCAACTCTAAATGTTCATTTTGTTTCGTGATAAATTTAGGAACACCATTACGTTGACACTTTCTTGCTTTTCTTTAAATGAGACAAACTCTAGTTTGGCATAAGCAATCGTTTAAAGTTAAACTATTTCAGACGTTTTTATTATAAAGCTATAAAATATGACATAAATATTGGCATTAACAATATGGCCATTTATAAAGCTTTTATTGCGAAATTGAATGAAGCAATATTAATTTAGTATCAAACTTTCCTACCAAAATTCTTTCTAACTTAAAAAAGTTTCATATTTATTGCTTCTTACGTATTATTGTCTCACCCTTGAATATTAGCTGTTGCAACAGTCAATAAGAAATTTCATTTTGACTTGAGAATTCAGGTTGTAAATAAATGTCTGTCTGGGATACAAATATTTAAACATGCAGGGATCGAACCCACTACACATTATTTTAACGAGGAAAGTTATTAAAAATACTTCACCAATCGGTGGCAAACTCAAAATTTTGTTACTAAAAATGGTTTCAGTTTAGTTTGCACCGTCACACAAACGAATTAATGCTACTATTCTCTACCCGAATGCCTTCAATTAATCCATCATCTGAAAGTCCACTGCTGGGCATGGGCCTCCCTCAAAGCACTAGATTGCCAATATTCTCCACGCTTAGTAAGCTAGTTGTCTCAAAAAAAATAAATAAATACTCCCAACAGTCACATACATAGACCTGACCCCACATTAAGATCAATTAAGTCTTGTGTCGTGAGTATCAGAAACTACGAGAGATTTTTAGGCCTCAAGAACATTTGTCTCGGCGCGGGGATCGAACCCGTGGCCTCTTGTTACACAGCCGGCGTCTAACCAACTGCGCCACGGGGCTGTCAAAGTAAAAAGTCAAAAGGGCGTAGTTTCTCGCGCTGATGACGCTGCTGCTCGCCGTCAGCCTGTCATTTGACTACGCCGTCTCTGGGTAGAAGCAATTGGATTGATTCAAAGCGTAGTTTTAGGCTTAGTTAATTTGTGGGAATACATGCCTTTTACCATCTCGTGGAAAATTCCGAATTACTGAGTGAGATGATGGTATCGGTACTGGTGGCAGCTCTCTCGTATGTGAGAGGCCGCTTGGGCAGGTACTATCGCAACGCATATTTGCCGGCCAAACAGCAGTATAACCAACTGTTGTATTCCGGTTGGAGGACATTGTAGCCAGAGTAACTACTGGACATGAAGAGACTTAACATCTTATGTCAGAATGGCGAGCGCTGTGGAATGACAAGCATTGCTTTGTAATTCATGTTGTTGTTTGGTTTTCTACTGCCCATGAGCGGTCGTATCGCTTACCATCAGGCGAACGGCATGCTCGTTTCGCCATTCACCGCAATAAAAAAAAACACAATATCAATCAATTCTACAAGGGCTATTATTTACAAGGGAATGCTAAATACACCTAACAATCATACATAATTCTGACGCCACATTAAGTGCTAATCTTGTGTTGTGGGTATCAAAACTACGAGGACTTTTTGCTTTCAAAACAACTGCGGCCAACGCCTAATTAAGATACTACTAGTCTTGTGTTATGGGTATCAAAAACTACGAGGGACTTTTGCAACACCTGCGGCTGAGCCGAGTTCCTAACAAAAACTTACGCTAGTATATCGAATAAAACCCCTCATGGACCCGAAACAAAGATTGCAGGTCACACAAACACTTGTCTTCATGCGGGAATTGAACCCGCGGTCTCTTTTCTGGTGTCCAAACTGCGCCACGGTGGCTGTCAATATATAGTATTTCCCTACATAGTCCTTAGTTACTATGTAAATACATACCTTTTTGATATTCTTAGTAGTCACAGCAATGTATCTGTAACAAAGTAACAATAATTGTAATCAGAGCGAACAAGGTAACTGTTTAATATTAAAGACCGCCAATGTACAGGTTGATAGAATTAACTAATTGCCAGACAAATTTCCTGTCTAAGGATTGTAGAGTTTACTTTGATCACCTTTGCTTGGAGTTTCAAAAATTGTAATATTTTATTTTGCAACAAACAAACAATATTTTTCTAGTATTGTTTGAGATAAGCAAATAGTTTTTTTTTTGTTTTTAACAGATCCTAACCGTTTAAAAAATCTTTGGTTGCATTTGATTTGGGATATAGGTAGTTTTAATAATTTTAATCTTATTTTTTTCTTTCTGTAAGCCAAATAATTATAATTGACCATAACATATTTCATATAGACATGAGCTTTGTAAACACGAAAAAAGTTCAATAAGTCTTTTGACATGATCTGTCACACCAATTTTTTTTCGCTGTGTACCCACTGGGTACTCTAGTGTGCTGTAACCGCCTGTGAATCGCCAACTATTGAGCGCACTATTTCTCCACAATCACGGGTTCGATTACCATTGTCCATCAAGCTGGGCTACTGGGGGTTACTGGATTACATAAAGGATAGAAATTCTTGTAAAATCCACTATGGTAAGCAGGTTTCATCACGATGTTTGTCAATGTTAAAACCCACATTTTATTTCATATTAAAAACATAATAAATATTTTCTTTTGAATATGAAAAATGAAAAATCTCTAACCTTCGGCAGCCCTATCACAGTATCGCTCGATAATTACTACAGGAACGAGTTCGCATTTAACAATTGCACGACAAAATTGCTCTCAACTAACGAACACAAGTGCCATTCACCGGATCAATTGTTGAACTCCGATTTATATCGATATGTCGAGCAGGGTTGTTGCAACTCTCGATTCTATAGAGATCGGAGAATATCGATACGCTTGTCTCAGCCTGTCATCGATGTAAAGGGCTGTTCCATCGATAGGTAGCATAATCGGATATAGACAATCTAGACAGTGGGCGGCGACGTTTGATCACTTTGGTAGTATTCATCGATAAATATAATAATGTATGTTTTAGATTTGTAATATTAGGTATATAACAATATCGTATAAAGTCGGTGTTCTGGTAGCACCTCTGCCTACCCCTTCTGGGAAAAAGGCGTGATTTATGTATCTAAGTAAAGACACTTAAGTGAAATATTACAGAATCTAAATATGAGAGAGTAGTAAGCGAGGCGTCTTGGTCAAAACAGACGAATATTTCAATTTGACAAAAATAAATAAAATACCTACAAGAACCGAACCAATTATCTGTGGATCACACATATATTTGTCTTGGTGCGGGAATAGAACCCACGGCCTCTTTTTTAGCTGCTTAGCTGTCGTGTAACCAACAGCGCCACGAAGGATGTCAAAATTGCAGACAATAATGCATATTTCCATACTCAAAATAAATTTTAAACGAATCTACTTTGGTATCCTGTTTATATACACACATAACTATAAATACAGCCCAATACAATATCCACTGTATCAATAGTTACAGATGGCATTCCAGGCGAACACGCGAGTCATCATAAGTCAATTGTGAGGATCTTGATTGCGCGAGGAGGGATACACATCGCAGATTCATCTCGCGTTAGCCTTGTATTGATAACTATGGCAAAACGTAGGGAAATCTTACAGCCGCGCCGTGTTATTTTATGATATGGTGGCAGTAGAGGAATTCAGTGAAATATTCTACGAACATAATAAAATAATCAATAGGTTATATATTATTTTAGGTAAGTTGACGTAGGTAGGTACGTCATTGAAAAGAGAATTATCATTATCAGCCTAAATAGCAGTGGCATCTGCATTCTGTCTTCGGTTTGTCGCATCCAGCATCTGCCAGCGACCTTTGGCAAATCGTCACCCCACATGGCTGGATGGCGTCCTACACTACGCTTGCCAAGACGCGGTCTCCACTCAAGAACACGTTTACCCCAGCGATTGTCGGTTCTTCGACAGATATGGCCGGCCCACTGCCACTTCAGCTTTCTAAATCCTATGTGATATGTCTACATTGGTTCTCTGTCGGATATGATCGTTCCGGATCCTATCCATCAGTAAAGGGAATGAGAAATAAATAAGATATTCACGATTTTGTTGCGTAAAGCAGTAGACCGGGCTCTGTGGCGTACCTTGGGAAAGGCCTATGTCCAGCAGTGGACTGTAACGGGCTGATGATGAAGATGATGATGATGATTTCGTTAAATTTTTTGGTAAAGCTGCAGTGTAAATGTGTTGTATCAATCAGAGTGGTAACACTGTCTTCAAAAATGACATGAAGACCTAAAGCTGTTGTAGACATTCGTTTCCGCCTGGTTAGCGAATGCTGTTAGGTATTGTTGCCGGATGCTGTGCACTTCCCACTGGTGTCTGTAATGGCATGCTCGTCTCGCCATTTCATTGCGATAAAAAAACAACTCGATAACTGCTCCCACACAATCCCGTACACTAAGATATATATTTTCATGCTCTCGTATATCTTTAGAAACTAGCTCCAAACTAATTTTTGTAAAATAGTAAATGTTTTTGCCGGCCGTACCATACAAGCGGCTGCGTGTCTTTCCGGATTCCATCTGCGCGAATCTACAAAACAAACTTACTGAGAACAAATTTAAATGTCTTGCAAGTTGACATGTCACTCGAGATGTTTTCCAGATAAAGCAATAGCCTAGATGGGAGATTTTTTATTCTAGAGAGCGTGAACCAGATGGCCCGTTGGTAAAGAAGTAATTAAACAGGCTAGTATAATAAGGGTGGTTTATTGTGCTGAATGTTATTACTATTTTAATATGTATACGAGTAAAAGAAAATACCATTGCAATAAGACTATTCTGTAAAAGAGGCGGCTATATACATTGTAAACATTGCAAATAAAAGTTGTCAATAGTGGGAAAATCTTATAATTTCTGTTAAATTTTTTTTAATGGCACGACAATATGTTTGCAATGCAAACTGATGGTCGATGCAGAGTAAACCAAATGAAGTGTTTTCCAACTTCAAGATATAGTACCTACTAAAAACATTGATTTAATTGAAAGCGAACTAATGCTTAAGGTGTAGAATATACATTGAATCTTGCTAATTTATCCTCTTTATAGGCAGTATTACCAATGATCATTAAATACGATTAATATCAGTTAATAATTTTGCAATTACGAAAGATTTTAGCGTTAAATGTAATAGCTATTGCGTGGCGAAAATTATATCTATAATTATGAGTTAACTGGAAACCACAGCACAGATTTTCAGGTAATTAGGTAAGAATACTGCCTCGGTGGAGTAGTTATACGGTGGGATCACAAAGCTGAGGTCTCGGGTTTGAATCCCAGGTCAGGCAAAGTGTTATTTGATTTTCTGTTCATTATCAGCCCGGATTCAGGAATTTGTGCCTGATATGGCGATAGGCTTGCCTCCTATCACATCGTGGGTCGGAATATACAAGGCGAAATGTGGGTGTCCTGGTAGCACCTCTGCCTACTCCTTCCGGGAAAAAGGCGTGAGTTTTTGTATGTAAGTAAGAATAACTGTGAATCACAGACACCGTGAAGAAATTGTGAAGATGACAGCCTCTGTGGCGAAGCTTGTTAAACGCCGGCTGTAAAACGAGAGGCCGCAGGTTCGATCCCCGCACCAAGACAAATGTTTGTTCGAACAAAACTACTTGTTTCGGCTCTGGGTGTTGGTGAGACCGAAAAATCTCTCGTAGTTTACGATGTAGATATTCTGAAAAGGAAAAATTTAAATGCCAGTATATTGATTTGTATTAAAATAAGTTCTGTTACATTGCCGTTGTTGTCTACTTATATAAATAATAAGAGTTAATATAACTCATTAATATCAACGTATCCAAGACAATGTTACGATTTCTAATAAAATAAGTTGCGTTGTGGACTCTACAAAGCGCTGCCCGCTTTGGCACATTATTTTTCCTATGTAGACTAGAAACACTGTGTATGGTCAAACGACGCATATTTCTTGAGCTAAATGTAAATGACTTCTAAGAGATTAAGTCAGAATAGAAATCAGCACTCATTAATTAAGCGGATATTTTTTCATTTTCACAGTGGGCGCATTCAATCAACATTCTTTGTGTGATGTCTCCTTAAGTTTTATTACATCCGACTCGCAGGCTGTTTTCTACAAATATTGCTTTCTTGTATGCATATCTTTGCTAATAAAGTTGTATGGATTGCGGACTTGTTGCTAAACACGATTTATTTAATTTGTTTGTGTTTAAAAGAGCTTGTGAAGGGTAATTTGTTAGTGCTAATTACTGTTATCTTTATTTAATTCATTTGTAATTTTAATGTTTTCTTTAATTATACATTATTGATATAAATAAATACACCGAACCGTCACATACATAGTCCTGAACCCACACTAAGATCGAGTCTTGTGTCGTGAGTATGACAAACTACGAGAGACTTTTCGGTCTCACGAACACCCAGACCCGAGACAAATATCTATGGGCCTCACAAACATTTGTCTCAATGCGGGAATCGAACCCGTAGCCTCTCGTTTCACAGGCGGCGTCCAACCAACTGCGCCACGGAGGCTGTCAATGTTTAATTATACATTAATGATATGTTAGTTCATACAAGTCCGTTACTGAGCACAAACTACTAAAATCGAGAGTACCGTCGAGGCTTAGTCCATTGTTTGTGTTCTGGCCTATGGCGGGTTAGCGCCCTAGCGGACTCCACACACTATAGAATACCTTGTAAAGTTTGTTATCTGGTTTCTAAGGCCACGTATCGACAAGCGCAGCATTGGACTTCCATACACAAGGTAGCGGAACCACCTAATAAAGCTTGAATGAAATCGTAACAGACTTTATTTTAAGACTAAAACAGATTTCTACCAAAATCACGAAAATCATTATAAATATTTCCCTTTCATATCATAATGTAAGCTCAACATAAACCCAGCGACTTAATATACATAATTTAGACTCAAAACTGCCGAGATGATTATCAATAAAGCTCCCGCATTTAAAACAATTTGATGCCACGTGTATCCACGACGGCGTCCGCGCCTCGGCCGAGGCACGCCCGAGCCCCGCCCGGCTCTCGTCCGCACGCGGCACGTACACGTAACGACGCACGTAATTAGCCTTAAGTGTTTTATAACTCTGTTATCCCACACTAGCTTTCGGTCCTGACTTTGTGGAATAATTAATTTTTGAACAGCAAAATAATAATTTACTAATGATAGACAACTGCACTGTAACTGCATTACATGAATATTTGTTGAACATTTTCTAAATACACATTGGTAGATTATAACATCTAAAAGTACTACGAATTTCGAATTACCTTAGTAGCTTTTGCAATAAATTGGCAACTGGATAAATGTTTTAATATACAGGGTATATCAAGACTGCTAACGAAAATGAAGCCAGGTGGTAGTTTTAGTGTTTACAGACACGGTGTAAATAAAAATTTCATCAAAAGAGCGACAAATAAATTTTTAGAAATTTTTAAAAATCATCTTGTTTGGGAGGTAAGTACCTAGTTTTAACGAAAATAATAATTTAGTCCCTTACGTACCATTGAGTGTTTAAAAATAAAGAGGTCTACATCATTATTTGAGGAAAACTAAGTATTTATCACCCAAATACGACGATAAGTAAAAAATTACAAAAAAAAGTTATCGATTTTTTTTTGTTAAAGTTTTACTTGCATTGTGTCTGAATTCACTAATACTACCACCTGGCTTCGTTTTCGGTCGCAGTCTTGATATACCCTGTATGTTGTGCATCTGTGCAACAACAGACTAAGACAAGAAAGCTAGCTTAATTTTTTAGTCACAATATTATCAATGCCAAATAATCATGTATTGATTCTTAGCTGAAACAATTAATCTATGTTCGATGAAACAATGAATGCAACTATTGTAATACACTATATTCAATGAATTTCGTAATTAAACCACAATGCGGTTGCATAGGCGTTGCTAATCACACATACACCCATACACTACAAATTTATTATATAAGTGGGCAGGAAGGTTCTGTAATCCTAACTGATTACTTATTTATACAAAAACATTCGACTGTGGGCGTAAGTGCTTCGTTAGTCGGATCTCGGGTTCTAATCTCGACAGTTTATACAAAAATTAATGTAATATTACGTGTAGTAATTTGTTGGGAAATAATAAGGGTTTTAGTAAATTATGGTTAGCAATTATTTGGCTTCTGGACTCCAAGGTTTGTGCGAAATTAATTTGGTTATATTTTCGGAAGGATTAAGGATATATTATTTTGTATTTGTAAAAACTAAGGCTTCTCGTACGTGTATATTTTTGTGACAATTGTGTTACAATGCATGTAAGAAATAAATAGTTTCGTATCCCTTTGAGTAAAAAGGAATCTTAGGAAAAATGCTTCAGGAATTTAAATATAAAGATATATTATTATTAAAAGTCACTCATTTTGTTATGAACTAACATTATAAACGTTATATCTCTAATACAGATGCAGTACTAAGACATAATTCTACCAACATAACAATATTAATCACAATTAACATCCTCACATTACAATCCAATTTATTCTATAAAAAAGCTCCAATTGCACTTGTCCATAAACCGTATCCAGTGGGCCTGTTTGATCATTTTGACCCTAATCTCTAATAAAGTGTTTATTTTAAGGCTGGCGCCAATGAATATGACCTCAATTAACTCACTGTTAGTGAACATAATTACGCGCCCCCGCACCGCTCCCATACCCCTCTGTCGCCCTGACTTGCATCGCTATCTCTTCGTTTAGATATGGGATATTTTATAGGAGTAAATAGTTAATCGGTTCAACTGATTGTAGGTGATATTTTTAACTGAAACTTATGTGAGTGAGAAACAACAGTGTCACGCAAATAATTGACACCGATCACTGAAGCTCAGCGTAGACATTGGGATGTCTTTATCTCGCATCGAAATTAATCTTGGTATAAATACGGTGGCGTAGTTGTACTACGGTGCGATTACAACGCTGAGATCTCGGGTTCGAATCCCGGGCCGGGCAAAGTGGTATTGGATTTTTCTAATCATTATCAGCCCGGAGTCAGGAATTTTTGCCCGATATGGCGATAGGCTCGCTCCCCATTGGAATCCCAAACTGGGTACCCTGATAGCACCTCTACCCCTTCTGGGAAAAAGGCGTGAGTTTATGTATGTATAAATAAATAAATACATCCAACAGTCACATACATATATAGTCCTGACCCCACACTAAAATCGAGTCTTGTGTCGTGGGTATCAGAAACTACGAGAGACTTTCCGGTCTCACAAACACCCAGACCCGAAACAAATACCTGTGGATCACACAAATATTTGTTTCGGTACGAGGATCGAACCCGCGGCCTCACCAACCAACCAACCAACTGCGCCTACGCCACGCGTATGTACGCCAAAAAGTACTAAACAAATAATTAAGAAGATAAATCACATAATTTTCAAACAAAAACCAAATACTCTATAGATATCACAATCTTAAGCATTGCAATTTTTCGCATGTGCAATACAAACAAGATATTTAACGCTTAGTCAGTAAGGCCATTGCGCTCATCACGTCGAATGAACCCGGTGTCGGGTTACTCAGCTCAACGTTTTGTCAAATTGACACTTGGCTAATAGCCGCCGTTGTGAGATGCAAACATGCTCGTTTGGCCAATGGGTATATGTAATTATAAATTGACCATAATATAATGGTTTCTTAGATTTACGCGAATGTTACACATTGAAATAAAACTATTTTTACGGATTTTATCGCGATTTGGTTTAATTTTTACATTTTTTAACTTCCGGACGTTTCGATTGCTTTTCAGCTTTCGTGGTCACGGGGCGGACTGAGGTATTAGTCATCCGCTATGTGACTGTAACAATTAAACTACCCTTAATTTTCAATTATTAAATTAAAAAGTTAATTTAAAAAAGTTAACTAGTTGTTGCGATCCGATCTACGCAGAAGGAGCTCACAGTGTCTTGAGGTGTGGCAGCTGGTCTTTTGGGTTCCGATTTAATCAAATGTAGAATTGGATCCCATGATGGTGCAAGCTTCAAGCCATCTTCTCTATTGAAATTTGGATGTTTTTTAATTTCAATAGCCTCGCGAAACATCCTGGGCAGGAAACGGTGTTCTTTAGCAAGGATTTGGGGCTTATCAAAACGAAGGTAATGCTTGGAGCCTTCCTCGATGTGTTCAGCAACTGCAGACTTCGTTGAGCGTCGGTGTTTGACGTCAGCTATGTGTTCTTTTACGCGGGTCCCTATGCTTCTCTTCGTTTGGCCGATATAAGAGAGGCCACAGTCACAATCTATTTTATATACGCCCGGTTCTTGCAAATATATGACACCTCAGTCCGCCCCGTGACCACGAAAGCTGAAAAGCAATCGAAACGACGGGAAGTTAAAAAATGTAAAAATTAAACCAAATCGCGATAAAATCCGTAGAAATAGTTTTATTTCAATGACCATAATATATCACATAATATGCGTTGAATATATGGATATGTTTAATGAAAAACATACGTACATAAACTCACGCCTTTTTCCCAGAAGGAAACTACAGATACTACGTTACGTGTATTTTCCGTCCCACGATGTGGTAGAGGGCGAGCATATCGCCATATCGGGCACAAATTCCCAACTCCGGGCTGATAATGAATAGAAAAATCCAATATCACTTTGCTCGACCCGGAACTCGAACCCGAGACCTCAGCTTTGCAATCATACCTTAGTAAAACTGCGCCACCAAGAATGAATGAATTTAATGAAAAAAGTACATATAATAGTCTCGAAATACTATTGATGATATAACAGTGCATGTCTGAGTTTGCACCAGTATACTGAAACGTATGTGGCAGAATAACTGCGCAAACTTGGTTCAATTTTCTATTCGTGACTGCTGCAACTAGTGTTTGCGCAAACGCACTTAAACGTGCGTGGCGGTCATAAAGTTAGGTTTGTTATAAGAGTACGAAAATGTGATTACAATTTACATGATTGTAAATACAATACAGATACAATATCCACATAATTATAGGAGCTTGATGGTATCCGAATTCTTAAGCGAACTCAGAAATCTATGTACTTACGAGGGTTGCTATGACCGGACCTTCTCTACATGTACCCACTACCCTGGTAAGTATCCCGATATTACACTCCTAATAAATACACACATTTATTATATCGAAAAATAAGACTAAAATTGTGGCTTCACGTCGTGGTACGAATTTGATTAAGCTGGGAGATCTGTTAGTCAAGACCTCCGCAAATCACTTTAAAAACAATTGTCGTAAAGAACCATCCAGCCTTTAGTGATTCATGTCAATACATGGCTCTTCCACTTCAAAACCAAAATCCCAAAGAAACTTCCCCCAATAATTCCAAATCCCAAGTTGAAATAAAATCCAAAGCTGTATTCAATAAACACAATGCGACAATAAACAAATTCCCCGCTCGCAGAATCAAAGCGCATTTTCCACAACCAGTTTACCGACCTTCGGCTTAGCAAACACGTGTATTATTTGCGATTTAGCTATGTACACGTTTAATTAAAATCTTAATCGACTAGTGCTTTATTCATTGCAGCCTTGAGAAGTGACTGAGCTCTCGTCAACACAACGCTGGAATGTCATTAATGTCCGCCGCTTGCACCAACTTATCCTTTCATTTAATTAAAAAGATCAATAATATATAACCTTTATGTTATTGTAATAAGGTTGCTTATCACCTAGAACTGTTCTCTGAGGTTCTCAATAAAGTGGTTTATTATAATATCGCAAATCAGTCATTACAATGTCGTGAACTAAACGAGTATGATCGGAGTTATGGGCCCTTAGTGCATGTGTAATATTTCTAACGTTTATTTCGTTTAGAAATTGGTGTTAAGTTTACAAGGTTTTATTTGCATAAAACTTGCAGTTTGCATTGTTTGGTTAAGCTAAATTGACCGTTGCAATGTGACAAACGGTGGCTAGGAACCTTTAAGACATTTTAAATGGTTTTGTCGTGTAATTTATCATTGCTTTCGATGCTAGATTGTTTGTACTGACTGCACATATTTTTCCAATTTGGGTGTTTGCATGTGGTACTTGTATTTGGCAAACGGAATTGCAAGACTCCTAGTGTGGAATAATATTGTAATGAAAACGTCCTAATATATTTGTAGGTACCCGTTTTAAGTCCCCGTCAATTTTTAGCTCCTTCGATTTGCTTATGATAACTATGTTTCCATATTTTTAGGATACTATATTATTAATTGTAATATGCAATTTGGCTAATATTTCTAATATCAAGAGCTGATAATTCCATTGGAAAGATGTAATTTACCTTCGAAGATCCTATGATGATATGATGAATTTCAAATAAATTGACACTAACACCTTCTATTAGTCCATAACAGCTGTATCTATCTTCAATTGTAATCACTTTATCGTGGATACAATAATATACATTAATAATCAACATTGTGTTGTAACTTGTAAGTTCCATATTAGCTCGTTCAAGGGCAGCTGTAATGAGCGGCCCACACGCCGGCTCCTTTGAGCTAATGCAATCCGCAATTACTTGTGCTTAAACTAAACCTACGCTGTACTTAGGGCTTTGTCAAGGTCTGTGGTTATTGTTTTGGTGAGAAATTAGGTGCTGTGTGGTTCTTTTTACTTAACCAAATATCCTAAATTGTGTCTATCCTAGTTTTAGTTTTTCTTTGTTTAGAAGCACTCATTAATCGAATTAGAATCCAACTACACAGCCCAAATCCTACAACATAGCAGATGTTTATCATTCGTCACACATAAGATATTTCGAGCTCTCTCACGGATTTCCACATTGCAGCAGATTGCATCCAGCTTCTTTCTGCAACCTCTATGAAGAGGTCTGTCTACTTTGTGGGTGGATGTCGGACGCGCCTTCACTCGAGAATTTCATACATATTATTATTATTAAGCACAAACTCGGATGCGCTCTTGCGAATGTGAATTGTATACAGCCAACCAACTGCGTCACGGAAGCTGTTAAGCTGTTTAAGGTGTTTAAGAGTGAGGGTAGGTGCATTACAGTACGTTTATTTAAGCCGCCGTATGAGGTACAGGTATGCGTGGCAGGCCCCGGGGAGCGCGCTGCATACTAAACCGGCACTTACAGGGATTACTGCGTTTCCATTATCAACCGGAGGCATTGTCAACGCGCTCATAGCTTCGAACTGGTGTTCTGATTGAAAAATCACTTTGACAACATATTCTTTTGTTTTATAATCGCTCAGATCATATCGTTCGTATGTCGCATGTTCATAAACAACAGTAACTCCACTAAGAACTATTAATGGCTTAGCATTGTTTGCCACTGCTCTGCGTTTGCCACCTCAAGACATTAGATGCAATTGCACTAACTAAAATGTCCTTTAAACCGGAACATGATAATGCCTACGTACTGATGCTTCATGGCAGAAATAGAAAAGACGATGATATCTACTCGGTGGGTCTCTTGCATACTGAACATCAACCATCTTGTAAGGACGGTTCAAAGATTTTAAATTATTTCCTAGTGCTCAACAATGTATCCTTTTGTAGTCTATCACAATAGCCTTACTTCTTTTTTTGACATGCTTAAAACAGATAAATATTTGTTCATAACATCGAGAAACCACTTAGGACAATGAGGTAAGGTCTTCTTTAGCTCCAATCCACTATTGAACCTAGGCTTCTCCTAGGATCTCCTCTCTCACATCAACCTGTTAGAAGCGGCCTGCATCCAACGACTTCTTGCAAACTTACGTCGCGATAAATAGCATAGCAATACCATTTACTCTATTACAACAAGGAATTTATGTCAATAGCTCAACAAGCGGCGTACTCTTTAAACAATATCTTTATTAACAGCGGTCCGCGAGTGGAATGCATAACAAATACACTGTAATTTATTAACCGCCTAGCTGTATGATTATTGGTATTACATTTTTTTATTAATCATGATCATTATAAAGTCTCAACAACCGCTTTATTGTATTTCTGATTTGCTTTGTGCGTTAGAGACAATTTATTTAAAAACTCGCGTTTCAGTCCTGGTTGCCAATTCTTTGCACATGTTGATCGTGGCAAGAATTACGGTGGATAAGTGATCGGAATAGTATGAACTAAGGGATTACAATTGTAGGAGCAAGTATGATGTTGAACGTCTGTGGTCTTTATTATGATTTCCATCAACCCGCATTTGTCTAGCTTTGAGGGCAAACCCTGACTCCTCTTCATTGTAGAAGAGGCATGTGTCCTGCTGTGGGACGTATATGACCTAATAATTAATTACTTTTTTAAATATTCTTACGCCAGCTATTTTAGTAAAAATCCAACGTCTAGCAAACCACATCTGGATAAATTCAACGGCAATGAATTTCCCGACCTACCTACAGGACTTTAAAATTCTTAGTCGAGTGGCCACGTGTGTTTACTCAATCTAGGTATACCATAGCAGGCTAAATCAAGGAGTTCCGTACAAGGCGCAGGTCGTTAGCATGCAAATATGACGGACATCAACCGCGGCCCGAATATGAATGGGTGGTACTGTTAGCTACCTAGACGTCTAGGCATGCTATTGTGTGGAGTCGTAAAAATTTTACCGTCGTCGTGCCATCGAAATACTAAATTGGGAGATGTGTATGGAACATGTCTGGGGATGTGAAACAATCAATTTTAAAATATTAGATTCCCTCTAGTTATGTATCTATCTTAAGATTTTTGGGATAAAAAGTCAATGTTTTGTGAATTCCACCAACCCACGATAGAGCAGAGTGGAGGACAATGGTGTAAGTCAATATGACTCTCGATTAAGTAGGTAAATATGGGCTGTATATTTATGGGTCGTGTATATGCAAAATACGTAATAGAGGCCGTAATTACTGTTGGTTTAGAAAACTGAAAGCAAGTTTCTGAAACAACTACACTACGGATGCTGGTCCAAGAAGCCCCATTTGCACGGGGAGAGGTTCCCGCCCCGAAGGTACAATAATTATCGTAAGGACATAAAAAAGTTGCATCGTGTAAACGTTTGTCAGAACACGATAATCTTATGGTGGCTATGTCATGCGATAATGGCATATGATTCTCGCCGCGAGAAACTATCCCTGTGTAAATGGCGCTTTACGCTGAACTTACGCAGCGGTTATATTATCTCAAATTTTGCGTCCTGCACATACTAAGAGATATCGCCTGTCATGTTTGTCACCTGTTAATTGAACAACAAATAATAAATGTATTGTCCCCTTGTTGTTTAATGTCGCATGTTAATTTAACAGAAACCGCAGACGAAATGTTCTCAACAATTTTATAAAGTTTTGAATCAATCGCATGGGACTGCGGAAACGCATAGCATGCATATGTACAGATAACTCTATCTAATATGTATAAAATTTTAAACTCGCAAAAATAATCACACCAGACACCTGAAAGCGTGGGCAGGGAGATTTTATCACTCCATTAATTATGTTTACTAAGCGAAATCATTTTAATTGACAAGCCAATTTACATCTACCGTAAAACTTTGATTTACTATCAAACTTAATTGTAGAATTAAACTTATTAAGGCTATCTGCGATACCTACTTGACTTATCTAGAATTATATTAAAAGCCTACCGTTAATACCTAACTGGGAATCGAACCCGTTATGGAGATATGTCGCAAAGCGGCACAAATAACTTGATTAAGTTTGACAGCAAAATCTGTTAAAGCGTCCAGTGTGTGGTGAGCTGTGCGGTTTGATACCAAGTCTTGTTTTAGTATTATGGTTTTGAGGGAGGAAGAATGATGAAGGGTCTTGTTATAGTGGTTGTTACTAAACGGTTGACAGCCGTTGTTTTACTGTCCGATTGTGTATGGCAATTGTTTTGGTAAAGGCGAACGTGTAAGTTTTTGAAATCGTTTTAATACCAGTCCTTATCGGACTAAATTGGTATTTAGAAAATGTTGTTTGCCTTAACGAAATAGGAATGAGGACTGTGGCTTGGAAATTAAATTAACAGGTATACCTTGTAAGTGCGTGGTGGCCTGTTGGTAACGGACCAGACGCGGCTGTCTACATGTTCACGGTGGTCGCGGGTTCAAATCCCAGGGCACACCTCTGACTTTTCGGAGTTATGTGTGTATTGATAGTCAATCACCACGCACTTTATCGGTGAAGGAAAACATCGCGAGGAAACCTGCATACCGTAGCGATTTTAAAGAATTTCTACGGTATGTAAGTCCGCCAACCCGCACTAGGCCAGCGTGGTGGACTATATGGCCTAACCACTCTCAATTGATTCTCTCGATTGTAGAGTAGGCCCGTGCCCTGCAGTGGGACGTATATGGGCTGATATAGATAGGTATACCTCGCCAGAATTTTACGTATGAAACTAAATATTTGGAAGGGTTGTGAGCATGAGTTTTTTTTTTTATAAAATTAACTTTGTTTAAGTGCGTGTTGTGTCTGTTGGTAAACGGACCAGACGCGGCTGTCAATAGGTTCACAGTGGTTGCGGTTTCAAATCCCAGGGTACACCTCTGACTTTCCGAGGTCATGTGTGTATTAATAGCCTTTTACCACGCACTATAACGGTGAAGGAAAACATCGCGAGGAAATCTGCATACCATAGTGATTTTTAAAGAATTTCTACAGTATGTAAAGTCCGCCAACCCGCACTAGGCCAGCGTCGTGGACTATCTAACCCGTCTCAATCGTACTCTCGATTGTAGAGGATGCCCGTGCCCTGCAGTGGGACGTATATGGGCTGATACAATACTCTGATTTAACAATGTAACACCCACACCACATCGGTATCACCGCACAGTAGCTGCCAGCGGTACAGCATTCGAATCACGTTTTGATTGCGTTTCATTTTAGACTACATGATCTCGCCTGCCCGTACTTGTATTAGAAATTGCTTACAATAGACGAATAGATTACAAACCCACGCATAGTTTGATGATAAACCTTAGTAGGAGTATTTCATTGGTCCTTATTACAAGGGATTGAAGGTCAAAAAGTAATTGAAGTCGGTATTAAAAATGTAATATTTTTATGAATTAGTAGCATCGATATGGGCTGTGGACCGTGCCGTGTTGGGATTGATTCCCAAAAGCCCTCTCATTCGTAACGATATAACTGTGCAAGTCTGAGTTTGCACCACTATACTGGAAAATGTGTGGGCAAATAACTGCGCAAACTTCGTTCTAATTCTCGATTCGAGACTGGTACAAGCTGTGACTTGCACAGTTATATAGTTACGTGTGTAGCGGCCATAAGGCAGAAAATCATATTTCTTTTAGTATAGTTTACGGTTTGTAGTTATTATTTCACTTTAATGGTGCGTGGCTTGTCAAGTGTATTAGATTAAATTCCGAATCGGGTTTTTTGATAATATGAATTTTTAATTCGAAAAACATGGTTAACCCAGCATTACATAATTTCCTGAAAATATTCATAATATGATAAAAAATTGCTATCTGAAATTGTGTGAGACCGAAAAGTCTCTCGAAGTTTCTGATACATATGACACAAGACTCGATCTTAGTGTGGGGTCAGGACTATGTATGTGACTGTTGGGTGTATTTATTTCATTAGCTACAAGTATTTGTCACCCTTCGACGCAACGACGGTGCTTGTACGTTTACGCTTAAGTTTGCTTCAGATATAATTGCTTTTTTTTATAAACATTGACCTAAATATCCTTTTAAAGGCAAGAGTAAAAACGCGATGTGTCAAACTGAAATCTGTTTCATAGATCAACAAAGATTTTATGTATGTATGTATCAGCCCATATACGTCCCACTGCTGGGCACGGGCCTACTCAACAATCGAGAGAATCGATTGAGAGTGGTTAGGCCATATAGTCCACCACGCTGGCCTAGTGCGGGTTGGCGGACTTGCATACCGTAAAAATTCTTTTCAACTCGCTACGGTATGCAGGTTTCCTCACGATGTTTTCCTTCACCGTTAAAGTGCGTGGTGATTGACTATCAATACACACATAACTCCGAAAAGTCAGAGTGTGCCCTGGGATTTGAACAAAGATTAGTACAGATTTAATTAACTATTTATACTTTATTACAAAGACTGCAATCAATAGGATTTCGGCATTACATCGATATTTCTGTGAAATGCGTCTAAGATATAGGAGAAACAGTACAGCGGTATTTTATAAAAATGCTTTATAAATCCAACTAATAACGTAATTAATATTCCACTGAGGCATACTATAAATAAATTCAATCCAGAATCGCGTGCAAGACCTAACGCTGTACCCTGTAATAATTGCGCATTGTACAACACGCAAGGGCGTAAGTCGACGTAATGACTCGAGTCCGGTGTCTCGACGTGTCGAGTCATGTCTCGCGCCGAGTCATGTTTGTAACGTAACGAGAGATTGCCCGGACTTTGCGGCGTATCAAGCGGGTATAGAGGCGTCGATATGTTTCCGACAGGTATATAATAACTCGGCCGTTGCGGAGTTATTTTGCTTAAATTGTTTTCCTGTGAATTCTATTCATGTGTTGAACTAACTGAAGCCTTGGGATCTGCTTGATTCAGTTTATGTGCAATTTAAGTATGGTTTGGTTAGTTACCCTTACTTATTACACTCAAGATGCAAATGGATTATAAATGAGCAAAAATACCAAGTACATCTTCTTACAAAAACTATAACATACATATACATAAATAAAATGTAAAGTAATTAAAGCGTAAATTACATTATAATTATTTAAATATTAAAAATAAGTTTATTTACATTAGTTATATTTTTATCTACTAAACAATAGAACAAATTACATTGACAGCTTAGCTGTTATACGAAAAGTTCCTTTTGTACATTTATTAAAATTTTAAAATAATGTATTATTTAATTTAAATAACTACAAACTTGTAGATTAGTAAAAAAATGATTTTTTATTTATTTATCGTTTTTACAAAATAATCACATTTAACATATCACATAGTAAGCAATAAAAAAAACACGTGTATTTATTAATGTATTTCTAAACGTCACACGCATAACGACCTACCAATATTTTATGAGAATATAGGTTCCCTTTGATCGTATTGCGTGTGTGGCCTTTACATCCAAGATGAGTGGCAAAATATTATCATAAATTATAATCTATCATTTGAATCGTATCTAGGTTACATTTAATTTAAATCCAAGTAATTGTCGCTTCAATTGCAATGTTTAAGTGGACGCACTCATATTGATTTTGCTTAATCGTTGATATCTTTGGTAATTGGGTTATTAGCTGGGACCCTCACTTTTACAGTGAATCGTAAATAATTTTGTCTGTAATATAAATTAGCTAATCAAATGAATATATTTATTAAATTAGCATTGAGGTGAAATACATAGTTCTGATCCTACACTATTATACCGGGTATATCCAGGCTACAGACACAATGCAACTAAAACTTTCGCAAAAAAACTACAATTTTATTTTTGCGATTTTTCAAAGAATATTGTGTTTGGGTGGTAAATACATAGTTTTTGCTAAAATTATTACTTATTTAAAAACCTATGTGCCATGCTACTTTAAAAATAAAAAGGTGTACATTATTTTTTAAGGAAATGTGTATCAGAAACATGTTTTGCCTACGATTTCATGTAACGAAGCCTTAATTACATACATTTAACAACAACGATTCAACATTGACGTAGCATTATGCCGGGGAAGGACCGACATAAATTATTTTATTCCAAGCTTTTAATGCAAGTGGACTAATTTATGTTCGTAACCTCGGATGAATAAGCCGGCGCGGTCACGATGTTTTCCTTCCATATTGTTAATGGCTATAAACATGTCGACGTTTATTAAATAATTGCAGTTCTTATCTAATATATTCATTGTGAGTTAAATAGCTGGTTTACATTGACTATGGCAATTTTATATGTATTATTTCTAATGGCTGATCCTACTGGGTAGTGATCATTTCACTAGAAATGGGGTGCATTTTAAATAACTACTCGATATAATGGTTTCTTTGATTTACGTGAATGTTACACATTGAAATAAAACTAATATTTACGGATTTTATCGCGATTTGGTTTGATTTTTACATTCCACCAATGAAATGACCACGCAGTCAGTACGCCTCGTGACCACGAAAGCTGTAAAGCAATCGAAACGTCAGAAGTTAAAAAATGAAAAAATTAAACCAAATCGCGATAAAATCCGTAAAAATTAGTTTTATTTCAACTAATCGATAGTTGGAGTCATTGTATCTCACGGTATGCAGTAAAAAAATTACGCTGTCTTATGTATCTCGCCATTGACTTATATTCTACCGATAGACGAGACACGTCAAAGAAATAAAGTGCCTCCGTATTTTAAAAGCACACTGCAATATTACATCACTTACCTGGTATTTTATTAAAATATTGTAACTTCAGACGATTTGCTTTCGGTTTGACGGCGAAACATTCATTTATTACTTTTAAACGTATGCGATAAGGCGTACTGCACTGTCACTGTCACGAAGCAAACTGATTCATGTGTGGTGCATGCACCGCAAGTAGGTGGGACACATTTTTTGTACTGAATGTCTTATCTAGTGTAATTGATATCGATGTTTCGCGCCCTTTATTTGTCTATGGGAGGGTCCGTATGAATGAACGTGTTACTTGAACAACAACAATATCATGCAAAATACCTTTCCAAAATACTTTCTCTTTCCTTTCTTCTATGTCCATCCTAAGGTTGCCCGGAAGAGATTGCCTTGTGCAATAATGCCGCCGATAGTACTTATTTTAAAATTTTGTTATAATCTCTGTTTTTTTCCCTGGTGTACAATAAAGAATATAAAAATAAATAATTTTGTACAAATAAATACCTCACAGCCTCCATGGCACAGTTGGTTAGACGCCGCCTGTGAAACGAGAGGCTGCGGGTTCGATCCCCGCACCGAGACAAATGTTTGTGAGAACCACAAGTTCGGGTCTGGGTGTTTGTGAGACTGAAAAGTCTCTCGTAGTTCCTGATACCCACGACACAAGACTCGATCTTAGTGTGGGCTCAGGACTATGTATGTGACTGTTGGGTGTATTTATTTATTTATTATGTATCTCTTATCAGTTAAACAATCCTTTTTATGATATAGCTTTGTTTCTACTTTCCTCTCTCTTCAGCCATAGGAAGTCCACTGCTGAACATAGGCCTCCTCAAGGATTTCCACATCGACCTGTTAGAAGCGGCCTGCATCATGATATAAAGATTACAGAATTAAGAAGTTTGAAGATCACTATGACGCCTAAATAGCGACATTTCTTGTTAATCTAACGTTCTAACTCTTGTTGCCCTTACTTTGTTGTTAATCGGCTATAAGAAACCCATAACCATTTTATATAATTAAATCAACTTTAACCTATAATACTGCACCTAACAGAGGTGTACACTTTCATTGTGGTTTCATATTATAACAAAATTGAATGTTCAAGTAATTAGATAAAAATATTACGGCCATTTTGACACCGCACACGTGATACACCACCACCTAGTCATTTTGAAAGTATGCACTAAAAATAATTGCAGTTGAAAGACATAATTGAAAGGCATAATGCACACCTGTCCAATGGATGTAATTGAATGACACCCACTTGACATTTGTCACTTGATCAAAACCTGAATTAAAGGTGAAAATTCCAAGTGTTTTTCACTTAGGCATGGACATGGTAGATTGAGGCTGGAATGACTCAAAAAAACTACTTAAAGCTGTTGTTATTTGGAATGGTATTCATATTTATGACTGATTTGAAACCGTAATAGTCACAACTTTATCCTATCAACCCATTCATTCATAAAAGACTAAACAATTTATATTTCCAAATATGAATACCTATCTTTAACATAAATTTCATAAAACCGACTTAGTAGGCACTCATATGAGAACTCCTGATCCTTTGCGTACATTTCTAGAATCACATGCTATATGCACCATGACAATCATTACCAAACCTTCATTTGTCAGCTTAAATCATACCATCGACCTCACAATCCGTCATTACAATTTAAAATACGAAAATGACGGCGACACCATTCCATCATGCTAAACCACGTCCCATGCATAATCTGCACACGTGTGCGGATACGGCAGTATGGCATACAAACTAGATAGCTACAATGTTGCCCACTCAATAAATTTATGGGCCAAGTTGAGGGTTTTGAAGTGGAGATAAATGCCTGTTAGGTTGTGAAGTGGGGGGAAGATTTTGTGATAAAAAATCGAGCGTAGTTATTGATTAGTTAGCGTTTATTGATTTTTATAATTCAGCACTTTTCATAGCAAAAGAGGCAAATAACCTGGTAGCGGCAGACTGGTGATCACCATAGCTCTACTTTTACAATTCTATTATTCTATTGAGACATAACATCTTATGTCTCAGGATGGCGAGCGCAGTGGAATGCCAAGCATTGTTTTGTAATTAATGGTGTTTTTTGCTTATGCTACCATTAGCGGGCGTATCGCTTACCATCATACGAATAGAATGCTCGTCTCGCTATTTATCGCAAAAAACTTAGGCAAATGTTGATGAATTGTTGACGTAAGCCTGCTTGGAAGAAATTGCCCAGTGCGATAAGGCCGCCTTTTGTACTTTTTCTTTTTTTATATTATTTTATTGTAAATGTTTTTCTTTTTGGTGCAATAAAGGATAAATAAATAAGCACTAGGCTTATGTTTAGGGAACCCGAAGTCATGTGATCTGAATATCGTAAAGGAAAGGTGAACCCACAAGGTCATCGTGCTACGATATGTATTATATTATTGATTTAACTACTCCATGACTCAATAATTATATAACAAGCAGATGTCAACAACCATTGGTTTTGAAAGCACTATAAAAAATAACGTGTTGTAAAATGCAAAATAATGTATTATAAGTAATACGCACCTTTAATTCTTTGTTCGTAGGTCTGTGAAAGTCAGACACCTGCGGTTATGTAAGGCAATTGACCAGCTGGACATGGATATGGCAAATGTTACTAGTTTTCCTATATGTACAATAATGGATACAATAAGGATCTATAGATAATACAGTAACTCACCCCTTTTTCCCCGAAGGGTAGATAGAGGTGCCACGTTTCGCCTTATGTGTTCCGTCTCACGATGTGATAAACGGCGAGCCTATCACTATATCGGGCACAAATTCCCGACTCCCGGCTTGACACACCTTATTAGCAAATCTAAACCAAGCATCGGTGCCGACTGCCTCGTTAGCGTAGTTGTATTACGGTATGGTTACAAAGCTGAGGTCTCGGGTTCGACTCCCGGGTCGGGCAAAGTGATATTGGATTTTTCTATTTTCTATTATCAGCCCGGAGTCAGGAATTTGTGCCCGATATGGCGATAGGTTCGCCCCCTATTACATCGTGGGACGGAACATACAAGGCGAAATGTGGGTGTCCTGGTGGCGCCTCTGCCTACCAATTAGGGGATAAAGACGTGAGTTTATGTAAACCAAGCATGAAGCATCAACTTATTTTTAAATCTTATACCCATTTCTCTAACAATTACAAAGCCAGCTCATTATCGAGAGCGTAGCGTCCGATCACGAACACAAGACAATGGGGATAATTGTTTTCATTATGCCGTGACTGAACCAGATTCTCTGGAATTCCGCGCTTATTTCTAAAAACTGCCATTGTGTTTGTAATAGCATCCAGAGCTCTATTCAGAAAGGTTATTTCAAATGTACATAGTTTGCTTGGCTATTTTAAGATCTGGTTCATGAGAAGCGAATTTTAATTGAAAGAACATTAAGAAATTGGTGTAGGTAATTATTTGACTATGCGTTGATAAACAAGCAAATCATTTTCTTGTAGTATAACATTAACAAGCTTTTTTCCGCGTAAGAACACAACTAGAAGTATATACAGTCTGTAATTTTGATTCAATAAAATCACATTTAAAGCATGAAATTATGAATTTCGATATTCTAGTGATTCGAATCGATGCATGTAATTTCTCACATCCACCTATCAGTGATTTGCCATATTATTTTGGTTCTGTCTATCCTTTAGGACAATATATTGTTGTGAAATAAATATATATTTACTTCCACAAGAATAAACTACTTTTATTGAAAGAACATATACCAATAATAACTATCCATGGCAGAACCCAAAGTACCCATAAACTTCCTTCAATACGTCCACAATCTTAACAAGGTAATTTTCCGTTTTTTCCTTAAGTATCAGCGTGACATTTTTATAGTTGTTTCGTAATAGCTATATTGTTTAATGCTGTAACCGCTATTAATGGTTTTTCTAACATAATCCTTATTTCTTTGTCTACAATGTATTACACGTGTCGGTTGGTGTACAGTTTAATAGCTGTTTGTAATAATTATTACGGATTTTATCGCGATTTGGTTTAATTTTTACATTTTTTAACTTTTCCCGACGTTTCGATTGCTTTACAGCTTTTGTGGTCATGGGGCGGGTTGTTTTTTGTTGACAGCCTCCGTGGCGCAGTTGGTTAGACGCCGCCTGTGAAACGAGAGGCCGCGGGTTCGATCCCCGCACCGAAACAAATATTTGTGTGATCCACAGGTATTTGTTTCGGGTCTGGGTGTTTGTGATACCGAAAAGTCTCTCGTAGTTTCTGATACCCACGACACAAGATTTGATCTTAGTGTGGGGTCAGGACTATGTATGTGACAGTTGGGTGTATTTATTTATTTATTTTTCAGTAAACTTCGAGATTATTCGCCGTTATATCGAAATATTGGTTTAAGCTTTTTTTTTTCAGTTGGTAAAAATTTAGTTTTGTTTAGGATTTATTCCTGTTCTGAGCCTGTCTTCAGGCACGCATCCATTTGTAGTTAAAACACTGTGGAATGGTCAGAAACAGTAACAGAATATAATACATTATTGAACCTGAAACCACAAATGAAATAAAATTAATTCTCAATATAAACGACATCAAAATATCATTAAAGAATTTTGTAATATGTCTTTACTTTGCAGTTAAGTACAACAATAAATGAGACTAAAATTTATAATCCTGGGCAGTTATTTCTAAAGAATACAATTCCTTGATAGAAATGTTATGTGAAACATAAAAAATATAACAATTATGGTCTCTTCACTCCAATGAAGAATATTAAATCAAAATTGATGCGGAAGTGTGAAAAAGACAAACCTAACTTACGGCCAGTATTGTCTTGCTGTGTTGAGAAGACAATATCTTTGTCTTTTTCTAGAGTGATGAATACTGTGTCTAGTCCATGACCATTGTCTATGGTCTACATAAACATACCATAACGTAATAAATTGAATATCGAACACTAGTTCCTCACGTCCACAGATAATAAAATGGCCGATAAATCGAAATGTTTTCTTTAATTTAATATCCCATTGATAGTGGCGTCTATAAATATAGGTTTTTGTGCTATTATGAAAAAGCGGCGTGGTGTAGGTGTCTAGAGGTCAATTGTTGGCCTTTTTATATTTAATTGACAGCCTCCGTGGCGCAATTGGTTAGACGCCGCCTGTGAAACGAGAGGCCGCGGGTTCGACCCCCGCACCGAAACAAATATTTGTGTGATCCACAGGTATTTGTTTCGGGTCTGGGTGTTTGTGAGACCGGAAAGTCTCTCGTAGTTCTGATACCCACGACACAAGATTCGATCTTAGTGTGGGGTCAGGACCATGTATGTGACTGTTGGGTGTATTTATTTATTTATTTAAATTATTTATAGACAATGGTGTGAGAAATGTTTTTATGTGATATAAATTGTTGCTAACGGTTAGCCTACATGCCCTATGGTCCTATTCTTTTTACGATAATAGACAACGCAATTTATATCCTTTTTTGCAATATAAATGTGTGAATAGTTCTGTTAGTGTCAAAATTAAACAAGCATTATACAGATGTTCTTCAGAATAATTATTTTCTCTTTTAATACGTCTTCACCGTCTTCGTCATACGTCGTTCACGTCTTCCAAACTGTTCCCTACTATTCCGTCCTTTCATATTTCAACATCTTAATCATTCATCCTCTATCTCCTTTACTCTTTAGCACTTCCAATTGTTATCTCTTTCACATAAACTACGTTCCATATCAGTCATTCGTCTAACGTTTATTCTACTCATCTTTTATCATAACATTCAAATCCTACATCTAATGTTTTGTTATACTTCCATCAAGATGTTTAATTACTAATTATTTGGCGGCACTTTATTGCTGGAGGTTTGTTGTTACTTAATTTAGAATGGGTTCAGTATGGGACTGACTAAGACTTCATTGAGATGTTGATTTAGAACTAGAGGTAGCGAGTTCAATTCCTGTCATTATAAATGCACGTCAAGAAATAAAAGCAATTAGGTATGCAAACAAGCATTCATATATTATGCGATTATTGTATAAATTATATATTTATTATTCAATATAGAAATAATAACTTGCTTTAAAAGCTGCAATATATTGTATCTTGATGCGATAATCTGAATTATTATCTTATCCTCAAAGGTAACAATTAAAACTTAGGTTAATGACTATTCTTCCGCCATACAAAATAATAAATTATGATAAACAGCAAATTATACAATTTCCTGAAACTTATTCTTGATTTTTATCTCCCGTCAGAATGTATTTATTATATTATTGATGACTAAAAAAGGATAGTAATTTTTCATATAAATTAATATATTTTCAAAGTAAACCGTACAAAATAAATTGAGATGCAGTGATAATAGATGGCGGTAGTAGCGCAAAAAATTTGCAAGGGTTGTTACTTTCGCGCCATTCCCGTGGAACTAAAAGTGTAACTCACCAGTTACTGCGACAGGTGGCGCCACACGAACTTATCCGCATCTGCAAAAAGGTATTCCTTATAAGATTTTTTTTTCGAATTAGATTACATTTTTGTTTTTGTTCTCGGATAGTTATTAGAACTTAATGTTAGTTATTTTGTGCTAAGAATATTATTCTATCGTTAGTTATATAATACGTGTATGTCAACGAGATTATTACAATAAAATATTATTTATGCTTTCATTTTGACTGCGACAAAATTGATGCGAAGTAATATTTTCAATTCAAATATTTTCCGACAAATGTTGAACAAAATCCTTTTTAGTTCTACTTTAAATGACACACAAGCATACACTGGTTTGGGTTGCAGCTGCAGAGGACTAGCTGTCAGTCTCAGGTCACATATTTTTGGTTTTTATTACTAAAGCAAGCTGATTTTATCAGCAGCTGTGACCAGCTACAGAGCTGTAATTAGGGAAAATATTGTGAAGAAACCTGAATAACTGAAGGACGCAAGGTATTTTTTGAGCTATTTTGTAGTGTAATAACATTTTAATTTTATGATCGGCTATTTGTCTGACATCAATCCTTTACGAACTTCATACTGTTTAACATTAAAAATTTTCTGGATAACTCACAAGTAAGTAGGTTTTCTAACTATATTTTCTTTTACCGATAATCCAAACGGCGATTAACTAACAATAAAATAAATAATAAAAAGTTGTTTTATCTTCGATCTCAATAACATTTATAATTATTCGAAAAAACACCACTCTTATTAACTATTCCTACAAGAACTTTTTGCTTATAATTTTTTCTCAATAACCGAGCTCGTTCAATTTCCAATAGTGCATAGACCCTTTCTTATAAGAAAACGGCAGCTGTCAACCCTCTAAACTAAAATGCACCCCTGTGAAAAAATCGATGGGCGTCACCGAGGGTAGCCACCCCTTGGGTCATTCCTATGACAATTTTTTGGTTCATGCCACACGAACTTAAATTATGGGGTGATGAAGTAAAAATTCGGTTCCACCATTTTTTTAACATAAGTGTCTATTAAATTAATTAGTTTGTAAATAATTTACCAGTTTGCGGTTGAGTGTTGGGGATTTGAGAAATTAGAAAAAACGTTTTGAACAAAAAATTGGTGGTCATTATTTGGGGTAATATTTGTGAGTATGAGTTTTTTTTTTAAATTAATGTTGTTTGCCTTATATTCATTACTAACCTGTTCACGGTTTTTTGATATTGTTGAGTATCAATTTATATTGGCTGAATGTTTTTTAGTTAGTTTTTGAACTGAACTAGTTAGTTTTTGATACGGCATATTGTAGTCTATAAGAACTGAAGTTGACTGAAGACGTGATTATATTATTATGTTATTTTTACTTTGACTGCCTCGGTGGCGCAGTCGTACTACGGTATGATTGCAAAGCTAAGGTCACGGGTTCGTGTCCCGGGTCGGGCAAAGTGATATTGGATTTTTCTATCCATTAACAGCTCGGAGTCAGGAATTTGTGCCTGATATGGCGATAGGCTCGACCGCTATCACATCGTGGGATAGATAATACAAGGCGAAACGTCGGTGTCTTGGTTGCACCTCTGTCTACCCCTTCTGGGAAAAAGGCGTGAGTTTATGTATGTATTTTTACTCAAGTGTGGCGTTGCATGAATGTAATTTGTTGTTATTGTATTAAATAAGTTCATTATTAACAAACAAGAGATTATGCGTAGATACTATGAATTATTTAGTAGTACCTGGGTTTCAAAGTAAATATTATTTTGCGTTTTGTTTTTCATTGCAGTGTGAACATTTACATAGATAATTTTTTTTAAATCTATGTAACTATATTACCTTGTTTTATTATTTTCTTTAAAGCAAAATCACAGTAACGGCTACTGATAAAATTAAACCATATGAATAACAACACCATACCACTAATTAATGTTTAAAAGATTTTCTGTCTGAAGAAACAACGCAATTATACCCACAAATAATGGAAAACCCCGCCCGTTCTATGTCGGGCCCACGTGAAGCCCGGGTCCTTTGAATATGTATAAAATATAAGCTTACCTTCTCTCATTACTATACCGTATGTCAAGATTCTGGTACAGGGCGTCTGTCTTCAAAAGTAAAAACTGTGTGACGCATTGTTTGGCGTATGATGTCTTAATACAAACAGGCATTTATACTCATAATAAAATGTCCCATGTAATACTGTACTGTACTGTATCAGCCCATATACGTCCCACTGCTGGGCACGGGCCTGCTCTACAATCGAGAGAATCGTTTGAGAGTGGTAAGGCCATATAGTCCACCACGCTGGCCTAGTGCGGGTGGGCGGACTTACATACCGTAGGAATTCTTTAAAATCGCGAATAAAATGTAAAGCGAGAAAAACTATTCTTATTATCCAATGGTTTTTTAGATTTACGCGAATGTTAAATATTGAAATAAAACTAATTTTACGGATTTTATCGCGGATTTAGTTTAATGTTTACATTTCTTGACTTCTCGACGTTTCGATTGATTAACAGCTTGCACACGGGGCGGACTGAGGTATTAGTCATCCGCTCACTGAATGTTACATTTTAACTTCTTACATTTAGTTGTCAAATTTAATTTAATTATTATCAACTTATTATCTTCTTTGCACAATAGCGCTTTCTGGCGACAGAAAAACGTAAACCTAAATAGCCTATTTTAAATGATTCTAATTTACTTTACTGGTTGGCTTCCAAGCAGCGCGTACGGGCAGGTCCTACGTTTGAATTCCAGGTCGTGTTATATAATCCGTGTAAGTTTGTGTGGTTCCAGTTTCTTATAAAAAGTTGCGAATTATTCAATAATAAAAAAATCTAGATATTATAGGTTGATGATGGATATATTTTTAGAAAGCCCTTTTCCTTCGTTTCGTGTAGTCCAATTATTGGCATAGTTACTTATATGGTAGTTCTACCACATAGAAACAAAGGATACAATGTAATAGTGTTAGTTTCTGGCAGGTGGGTAATACATTACCTATTGTCATGTTAATACTTGTAATTGCACATAATTAACTCGCGATCTCCGATACATTTATGTAATTATTTTAACCGAATAGGAATACATTTTTGCTTAATTACTTTATAATCAAGTGTTATTTAGTGGGTAAATAAATATTTTAGTGTTACACGACTCGATAATTATTTTAGATTACAAAATGAAGGCATTTAAAAATGCTTTATCAATTACTGTTTAATTTATGGAGTGTGTTTTATTTTCTTATAAATTCTATGGAGTGAAAATAGCATATTAAACCTAAGATCTAAAAATATGGTGAATAAAAGTTATATATTCAGCAGATTTTTTATAAAATTTGTCCGTGTTCGTATCTAAAGTTGAAATAACTTAAAAAATGGTTTTCCAAATATGCTAATTCGAATTCTAAACCTGCAGAACACCCAAAAATGTAGACACATCATTTGACGAGGGATCTACACCTTCACATGTCGCGGGGAACCAATCGGGAAGTAACGCGGGGTAGCGGCCGGACGCTACCAACCACCCACAAATGGAAATCGGCCGGGCGAGTAATTGCTTTTTGACATAAATACATGTTTATTTTACGATATTGATGATTTTTTTTATTGCAGCTTTTTTGAGGAGTATGTCTCCTCTGTTTAAAATATATTGTGTTGTATTGCTTTTTTTTTGTTATTGTAAATATTGCCGTTATAAAAGTAGAGTTTAACGAGTTCATTTGTTTTGTGGCTGATGATAATTTAATGTCTAATACAGTTGGTTTTTTTTACTAATTTAGACCATAATGTAGATTGCCAAATCAAATGAGAGTATAAATAAAATATATATATATATATATATATATAAAATAACATATTCACAACAAAAAATAAACTTCAAAGTAGGTAAGTAAATAAAAACGAACAACAATTATTTCAAATATCCAATAAAAATATTATGTCGTTATGATTTGAGTATTCCAATATAGATATGCTTCACTTATTTAACATATTTTGATATCTTAAGCTTTATAAATCTGGTACAACGTGCATTCAATTCATAGAAAACCGCTACATAAAATATGTATGATAGTAAAACATATAAATGTTAGAATGTTTAACTTTCATATCATTTCGTAACATCTATTCAGTCATAAATCCATGGAATAATGAATAATAATAGTGAAAAACATCTACTGCCGAGTGTTTTCAGTTCATTTCGCAGCTTTTAGACGAAAATCTATTCAATAATTTTATAATCCTACGAAACATTTCCAAAAATATAATAATAATTCTCTCACATCCGCAAACAGCGCACAAGGGCCTTGCAGATGTATCCTCGTTGTTTGGTACACAATAGTTCATTTTGTTATGCAAAAATCCACGTAACCCAATATGCAAATTCGGCTGAACCCATTCCGATGTAAATTCGGTTCTTGCTACAATAACGCCAATGATTCCCTTCACAAAATGTCTATGGACGAGTCGGGATTAGTGCGCCCATTGATTTTTCGAGTGATTTATTGGTTAAGTATTAGTTTTTTGCGTTTTATTATTACATGTTTTTACAGTGCAAGGTGAGGAGCCGAAGTGTGATGTTGTGTACTTGTGTTATTTGATGTCAATAGGTGAGAAGTAATTAATTTTACTAAGGAAAAATGGGATATCATAACGTAAGTGTATGTAAAAATGTGTTTATGAAAACTGAATTTAACTATACGTACAAATTATATCAATTTTAGTCTTAACGATTTTTTAGATTTATGCGAATGTTACACGTTGAAATAAAAATTCTTTTTAATTACGGTCTGTCTGCCCCGTAACCACGAAAAATATAAAGTAATCGAATGTCGGATAGTTAAAAATGTAAAATGAAACAAAATCCGCGATAAAATCCGTAGAAAGTAGTTTCATTTCAATTTTAATCGTCTTTGAAATCTTATTTAGATTCAAAGCAAATCGTTTTACAACTTACAAGTTATAACGGCAATACGAAGTCTTGCCTTTTCAATTAACACAAATAACTTTAAATTAAAATTAATAAACAACCCTTCAACCGCGAGCGGGTCCAAACGACCCGTGCGAATATTCAAACAATCGATCTTACTCGATTTCTTTCTTAACCCTAACGAACGCATACAAAACCGTATGCAAATATAAATCATGTAGTCAAAAAATTACAATAACGCATTGAACACACTCAGGTGTTCCGATGTTCGTCTGTCACAATGGCGCGTAATAAAAAATGATTTCTCATTATTGTTGGGCCAGGGGTTTCGTATTAGTCTATTTAATATGCGTGTGAATATTTTCTCGCCTCGGCAAGAAAGTTTTTAATAGCATTTGTTTGTGATTTAGTTATCGAGAATGTTGAACATACAGAATGTTGCATAAATTTCGTCATTTTGTTTGTATTAAAATATAAGCAATTATAAACAGCGATGTATATACCTTATGTGTGTAGAATTATTTAAATACGTATTATGTTTTACGGTTGAGGACAGACTTCCCGCAAAATTATGCCAGGGTATTTAATAATAATTAGCAACCAATAATAAGTGAAATACCACTACATAAATAAATACTTTTTATTACAATGGGAGCTAGTCCGGCAGTACGATTTCATTGTTTTTTTTTTGTGTAAATGTAATACTCTGCTCACACGATATCTGTAAAGCAATATAGTAATTTACCTATATAACTGTGCGAATCGATTCGCATGCAACCGTATGTACCGTCTATAAATAACATTCCGCTTAATATATAGTTAATTTACATTAAAAATAGTATGTTTGTGTGTTTTTACGTCTTACTATCCAGTTTGCATATCAAAATGAATATATTTGCATCGGTATGTATATTTATAGATCTATAGCGGTAAAGTAAAAATAGTAGGAAATTACTGTGTATTTCAAAGAATTGCATTAGAAATAAAGCGTTATTTCGCTATGGTTCATTACACCGAAGCATGTTTATTATCCTTACCGGTCAATAATTACGAGAAACACACCTTAAGGTATACAGTCTTGCGTAAAACTAGAATACAATTTTAATATTAAAAAAACTCATCTCTAACCCGTCTGTTCCCACAACAATTTCACACACAAATAATTGTCTTCAAAGCAAAGCTTACAATACCGACCCCAAAGATTCACTTTCTAAGCAGGTGTTGGGACACAAAACTTCCTGCCCGAAAGGGTTAACTGACAATGAACAAAAAACTTAAACATCCCTTTGTTAAAATCTCAGGTGGCGTGAAGACGTAACTTTTTACTTCGATTAGTGAGGTTATGGTGAAAGTGACCCGGTGTGATTTTTTATTGTTGAAACTTTTTGCGGCGCCATTTGAGGGTTGTGTGTCAGCAGTGTTTGATAGTGATTTTTTTGGTGTTATTTAGAACGAAATTGTTTTCAAAGACTGTTCGGTATAGAAGATGATCAGTTGACATTCTGTGGTAAGCTACGAATTTAATAAATAGTTATATATTTTTTCATCTGGTATTTGTATCGGTGCAGAGTTTGACCACTCGACCTTTCGTTTCTAAGCCTGCTCTTGAAGACTGAATTAAATCAAGATATTGATATTCTTTTAATGTCTAGTAACTTGGTAGCCAAAGTCTTGGTAGAAATAACCTACTAATTCCCGTTATATATTTATAATGAGTCCTAATATGTTACTTATTATCGTATAAACCGTCAAATATGGCGTGAGATACATCAAAATAAATTGCAGAGCGTCTGAAAATGCAACATTGTACGTCGACGGTTCATTGACTTACAGTGAGCATTTAATTTTTCATTTAATTATAAACTGCAACTTCTGTCAGCCAGGATCAACAGTGGCACGCGAGGAATTGGCACCGAGCTCCGGAGCTCGGCGAGTCTCTTAGAGACACTAGCTTGTCTTAAACATTTAATTATACAAACCCAGTAAAATTCAAAAGAAGTCGTAAAGTAAATTATACAGGGTATATCAAGACTGCGACCGAAAACGAAGCTAGGTGGTAGTATTAGTGACTTCAGATACAATGCAAGTAAAAATTTCGCAAAAAAAATCGATAACTTTTTTTTTATTTTTTACTTTTCGTCGTATTTGGGTGATAAATACATAGTTTTCTAAAATAATGATGTAGACCTCTTTATTTTTAAACACTCAATGGTACGTAAGGCTTCAAATTATTATTTTCGCAAAAATAGGTATTTACCACCAAAACAGGACGATTTTTAAAAACTTCTAAAAAAATATATGTCGCTGTTTTGGTGATTTTTTTATTTGCATCGTGTCTGTAACCACTAAAACTATCACCTGGCTTCGTTTTCGGTCGCAGTCTTGATATACCCGGTATTGTATTTGGTACCATAAATATAACACCCATCCAAAATCCGCTTGAATATTTTGCTTCGTAGTTGTCTCTCCTACTGTACCAATAGAAATAAGGAGTGAGATATTTCAAAACAATTTTATAATGTGTGGTAACAGCAACATTGTGTCTACATCGGTTCGTTGACATGTAAAGTGACGATTTAATTACACGATCACGCTAATGAGATGCCGCTCGAAACGTACAATTTTATGCACATTTTATTCCTATTCGAGGTAATGTCGAGCAATATGTCCATAATGTCGAACGGTGCGGATTCCGAACGGTTGAACGTGCTTTTTGCTTTTGAGTTATTTAGATCGAAATATTAGTCAATGTTTGGTTTGCTTGAGGATTGTAGTTTTTGTGTAGGTATACAAGTAATAGTGATTAACGAAAATAACAAATAATCTGGATATTGCTAGATGTTAATTATTCACAAGTGTTATTCGGATTTATTTGAAAAACTTTACATTACAAGTATTCGGAATAAACCTGAAGGCGCTAGAAATCTATTCCCATTTCATTTATTTCTGTATCCCAAGATGTTTAACGCATTAATAAAATTTCATAACTGCTACGCCAATTAGTTTCTTTAATAATTAAAAAACAAATCCAGAAAATAAGTACAAGAAACAAATCCCCGTTACGACGGCATAGACCCGTCTCCAATACATCGCGAGCCATTACAACACAATGAAAAATAAAACGCAACAATAATATTCTAAGACCTCGTCCACAACACCGGCGCGCAGGGTGGCGGCACCAATTACGGCCAAGCAGAATTTATCTAAAGAATAAGCACACTGTGCGGCCGTTTTTGCCATTGTCCGGATAATTTATAATTGTATTGCTTATATTGTTTATTTACTGTTGCATTCTCGCCGCAACATGCGGGATCCCTTGTTGGGCGAACTAATGATTCAATGGCATCTCCGCCATCCGCCAAGCGAACGGCAAAAAATCTTTCATTAATAAAATGGTTTTGTCTTAAACTTTGCATTATTACGAGCTAATTTTATGTTTAGAACTATAGAATAAATGGAGGATAACTTATTTATCGGCATTTGATAATTAAATACAATGGTATTAAATGTCACGGCTTTGTTACTTTGCCAGTGACTTTTGAGACAGACAGGAGGCCCTTAAAGCGTACGGATAGATGGACATAATACGGGTAATACTTTGAATGGAAATTGAGGTACAATTATTGTGCAACTCGTGCCCCCAGGGCATTCGCGACAGGTGCGCTCTCCCTTCTACTTTGATGTGCTAAACATTAGAATTCAAAGATTTGTGGCTTTTGCTATTTTTTCTAGCTTCGAATACACCTTTGTATTTATATTACTGGTTTAATTATTTATAGTTACCCGTTATCTGTTGAATATCAAATTATCAACGTTGACGTTAATTTATAGTTCTATACATGTTATCATCCGCTTAATTAGGTATATCTATTTGGTCACGTGTCAAAGACTTTGTCAGTTTTATTTTCAAATATTGACTAGTAATATAGTATACATATGTATGTGAATATAACACCCGTGGTTGTTTTATGTACATCCTATTAATTAAGCCGTCAAAGTGCAAAGAAAACTAATTTTATTATTACTTTCTTACTAGTGACTGCCTCGGTGGCGTAGTTGTATTACGGTACGGTTACAGAGCTGAGGTCTCGGGTTCGAGTCCCGGGTCGGGCAAAGTGATTTTATTATCGTTTTCTATTCATTATCAGCCCGGAGTCAGGAATTTGTGCCCGATATGGCGATAGGCTCGCACCCTATCACATCGTGGGACGGAACATACAAGGCGAAATGGGGGTGTCTTTGTGGCGCCTCTGCCTACCCCTTCGGAGATAAAGGCGTGAGTTTATGTACATGTATGTATGTTTCTTACTAGTTACACAAACTGTCTTGACATCATAATAAATTAGGGCTTGTGTCGTGATTACATATTCCATAGGTCCATATTCGGAATTAACTAACATTTGTCAAATAAACAGACATGTATTTTTATTCTTAACAAAAAACACACTTCTTACAAAACTTACGCTTTTCCATCCATTAAGAAACTGTAATCGCAAACAATAAAACATTTAACAGCGTTCCACAATATTTATAAGATATTGTCGGCTGGTTATTGCTTTCTGTTGCCAAAAGTCGTTAGTTTCGGTTCGCTGTACATTAACTAGTATATCACCCGGCTTTGTTTACGGTTTGGCACGGTAGAGCCAGTAGAACTCCGTCATCTTCGGCCGAACTCTACCAGTCTCTCCTGACTCTCCCCTTTATTTGTTCGCAATCCGCTAATGGAAAGATGTTTATGGTATCGAAGGAACTATGATTTATTGATGCTTTTTAGTTAAATTGTAAGCAATTTGTTGAAATGTTTGACAGCACTTATCATTAATTTAGTTTTTTTTTATATAAAATATCAATTACTCGATTGGCGTAGAGCCTAGTATTATTTATTTATCGTAGACCTTCACAAATACAGACTCTACAGGTATCTTCCTGTCCCAGGAAAAAACAAAACTTTTAACTCAAAAAGCGAACAGCCTGTAAATATCGATTTTCAGCCTTACATTAAATGACGTATGTAAAATTCATAATTTTAAATGAATCCCGTATAAAATAAAAATCATTCGGTCAATGACCGTTCTCTCATACAATTTACCTCCTTGCATGATCTTCTTTTAAGTCTTGGATTATCTTGGGTAGTTATATTTTACGTCTCAAGCGATCACAAGCGTAACTAATCCGCGATTTGGCCACAAACATGAGATTAATCATCGTTTATAATTAACTCCACATAATTCAGACTAGCATGTCTGGTAAACGACGTTTTTGTTTTCATTGCGAGATTAATGTTTTTTACTTTTTGAGCGTTTTTTGTATGAGCAAGCGGGGCTACCTGTTTTTAAAGTGCCTGCATTAGTGAGTGCAATCCAGACAAGATTATCGAATAATATGTGACGCAATGTGGCAGCCTTCTTAAAACTATATTGGTTAGATAAGTAGTAGGTCTCTCATATGTGAGTGGCCGCCTGGGTAGGTACCACCGCAATGTCTATTTCTCCCGCCAAACAGCAGTGTAAATGCACTGTTGTGTTCCGGTTTGAAGGACATTGTAGCCAGATAACTACTGGACATAATGAGACTTAAAATCTTATGTCTCAGGATGGCGAGCGCAGTGGAATGCTAAGCAATGCTTTGTAATTCATGGCGTTCTTTGTTTTGCTACTGTCTATGAGCGGTCGTATCGCTTACCACCAGGCGAATAACATGCTCGATTCACCATTCAACGCAATAAAAAAGTGACTCCGAAGTGTAAAATACTCTGAAGTATTGTATATCTGGTTTGACTGTCCAACGTCATTGTGCTGAATCGGGAGTGGACTAACCAGTTCTCTCCGATAGATCACTGTATTAGGGCTGCGTTGCTTTATACCTATATACCTTCTTATTCACCCATAACGATATTCAAACTCAATATTACAATACCCTTTTCCAAACCATGTCCGGGTAGATAATCTAACGCGTCTATCTTGTACAGAACCCTAGTGCAAACATGTTTGTGGGCACAAAGCCGCCCTAATGCCGTAAATATGGGGATTTTCGGACATCCTGTCCAGACGATTTGAGATATCGAGCCCCGTTCGATGCTTAGTTGGAGTTATATAGCTTCCTTTGGGTCGGAGGGTGGCATTGTTAAATTTAGGATTGCGAATTTAGGTACTTTTTGGGATAATTTTGGCAAGGTATACAAGGGTAGGGATTTCAGTTGTTTTGAATTATGTATTAAATATTACAGGAGTTGTTTACTGTTTACAGTTGGCTGTAGTGTTTTAGAACAGAAACCTACCCAAGAATTCTCCAAAAGAATATCGAATGGTGTGATGGTGTTTGAAGTTTGCTAACTATTAGTCCAGCATGGTTAATTAAATGTTTTTTTTTATTGCAATGAATGGCGAGACGAGCATGCCATTTGCCTGATGGTAAGCGAAACGACCGCTCATGGACAGTAGCAAAACCAAACACCACCTGAATTAGAAAGCTTCGCGTTCCACTGCGCTCGCCATCTTGATACACAAAATGTTACGTCTCATTAAGTCAAGCAGTTACTCTGACTACAATGTCCTTCAAAACGGGACAAATAGACATTGCGGTGGCACCCACCCAAGCGGCCTCTTACTTAAGAGATACCTCCCACCAGTAAAATTATTTTCGAAAAGGTTAATGTCAGTCAGGGAAGCGATCACTGAATTATAAACCAAAGCTCTCTGCAATGAGGAGGAAAACAACAAACGTGCTACATATTTATTTATAAATATATTTCTGTCGCTCTTAAACAGAAGTAATACTTCGGCAATATTAATCTATTGGTATTTAAATATGAGCACGGAAGGAGTGGAGAGCGAATGGTTAAGAATTATTGGGCCTGTAGTAAGTAACCTCACTGGACGAATAAAAAAAAAGTAACTAATTGTGATTTAAGACTTTAAGATTATGTGAAAATTATAGCAATTCTTCGTGTTGACAATACTATAATTCAAGCGTATGTTTAAATCAACTTCATAACTAACATTTTAATATATTGTCGATGCGTAATCACTCATTTGATTTCACGGCATTTTAGATCTTAGTTGCGAGTAATAAAGGTTGTAATTGCGTGGCTATGTTGTTTTACATAATAAATATTGCCTGCCTACACTGAATGTCACAAATCTCGGGCAGGGCACAAATCACGAAGTATAATGCTGCTAATATCCATATCACATGAACGCTCACTAGGTATACGCGGCTAAATGTGTTCTAAGCACGACAGCATTATATCGTGCTTCGTTTGTTGCGGGAGAGTTGCTTGCTTGGTTCGCGCTAGTGGTGGGGCAAGTGGAAACGTGAATTAAGTAAACCATTGCATAGTAAGAAAAGAAGTACCTCAATTGATTACGCACATAATGCTAATTTAAACTATTACAAATAACGCAATTATAAATGTTCAAAAATCTTCAACATTTGTGATAGGATGTGCATTCCTAGTCATAGTACTCTCCAAATATTGTAGCGAAAATCCACATCCTACGCTTGCCAAGTCCTTTACGAAGAGTTACGACAAAACCCATAACTACTTGTATTTAATATTTTACATCTTCTAGTTCGATGTTTATAAAACAATATATCGTAAATACTCTATATCGTAATACAAAATTACATTAAATTAATGAATAATATAGTTGTCACAATGTATCACAATAACCAGCTTAACTGCATCGACCGTAATCTCAAGTTTGAGATAGACAGCATCAGCTACAGAAGTAGACGTTACCCAATAAAAAAGAAGATAACTAGATCATCAATATTCCACAGTACATTTGTCACAATAAATAAATGGCTCATTCTATTCCACTAGCGTAAGTAGCTATCATGCGTCAGATTAAACGAAGCACGTGTACAGTGGAACACTCAAACGCGAGCGTTTGCGTTAACCACAGTTCCGTGCGTTCATAAAAACATATTACCGGCCCATGGGACGTATGTCGGTATATTTATGGAATATGTAGTATCGATTATTTAAAGCACTTACTTTGAAAAGTGTGAATATTACTCCGTCAAAGTGGATCAGGCTACCAAAATGGGACCCATAAACACGAGTTCAATACCATATCTGATATTTTAAATTAAGTGTGCGTTGTTGGGTAGTTGAAGCAAATTGTTTTGTGCACAGCCCTACATAAGAAATTCAAACATCACTAATTACTATATGGCCTAGTATAGATCATAATAGTCACGAATAGAAACATGAAGTTCCATTGAGTCATACTCCATGACTAGAAATTCTATCAACGAATTCGCTTGTGATCAAAACATAGACAAGCCACTCTACATTATCTCTGGCACAAACAACAGTCTCTTCGGAATTCAAATTTTCGAACAAAATACTGGCCACATAACAATCGCTGGAAAAATAAATAACACATGTGTTGCACCCTCGAGGCACACACACACCAAACAAGATTGTCGTGTGTATGTGTGTGTGATCTAAGCCTTTCTCTGCGAGTGTGTGCGTGATTTCTTTACGGCTGATCTGAATTTTCGCGTGCGCTACTGTACTTAGGCGCACACATTGATACATGATATTAAGGCGATGTGTAATAAAATCGATTCGGTTTAGTTCCCTTTGTGCATTCGTGCTCGGTGGTTGTAATCGTGATTCTTATGGTATGGAATACGTAATTTGCTATGTGAATGTTAGTCTATATGTTTCAACGATTTATTCAATTGCTTATACAGTAAGGTATACAAATGTTATTCACTTCCTACGGTTGTTGTGATTTATAACTGTCTCAAAACAAACAAGATTAATTTTACGTGGGCTTGCTGTCTGAGGATACGGGATAGAAAATTCCAAAATGGGAAGAGTATGAGTTATTAGTCATGGAAAGTCACATGACAGCAAGGTTAGTTAGCGACGAACCCTATTTCGAAAGATAGGGGTCATGCTGTTATCAAATGTAGTGAAAGCGGAGCTCTACGAAATAAAAATAATTAAATTATCCCAATCACACTTGTATTAATGGAAATAAAATGAACGGCCGTACAGCGAGTCGTAATTGCCAAAGCTTTAAAATAGATATGAATTACATAAAACACATTAAGCAATATCTTCCATCATCAGTCTTACTGCTGTCCAGGATTACCGTTTCTCACCAATACCAACCCAATGTAAAACACAATAGAAGCCGAATCTGCCCCTTAACATGCATGTTACAATTACACATGTGTGCGTTAAGGTAACTCGCGCAGTATTAGTGTGACTTCTATTCAATCTTCTTACGTTCCATTTCGCAGGGACATTTGATTCTTTCCCTGTCCCTCTCGCGCAGTATACACCCCTCTCGCTCCCTCCTAACGGGCTTAGAGTGTGATATATTGTATTGGATGGATTTTTCGTTTGTGGAAATGGAATTTTTCTTCTGTGAGCCGGTACCTGACACGCCGGTGTTCGATCAGACCGCTCTTATTCTATTTTATACGGGACCACGTTAAATTTGATGTAGATTTAATGGGCCGGGAAATTATTTATTTAATGTCAATGTTTGGTTTGGTTTGTTTTTCGATGGTGGGTGGAAAGTGTGCGAATGGTATTGTGGTTTCGAATCTTGAGTATGTAAGTAACAATATTATGGGGATTATTTTTAAGGGTTCTGGCAAGATAGTAGCTTTTAAGATTTCTCTACTTTCATTAGGGCTTAGAAATTCCGCAGACTTAGAAAGTCGCAGTTTCGAGCCTGAAGTACACACCTCTGACTTTACTAAGCTGCGTGTGTATTCCTTGTTATATATCGTATAATTTGACGGTGTATGAGATATCATAAGCTAACCGGTTTATACTGAGAGATTTCCACAAGGATTTCAAATGTTTGTGTCGTTCGCTAAACAGCACTAGAACGGCGTGGATTAAGGCCGGAACCTCTCTTAGGTATTTGTATTTATTTCAGTGGAACGCAGAATATATGTACTATATATTATTTTCATAGTTTCACAAAGTCAAACATTTGTATCGTTATAAGGAACGAATCCTCACTCTTTTGTTTCAAAGCCTGCTTCTTACACTCTGTGCTATTTTAGGATGCCAAAATAGCATGGAATACTGCTTAACGAAGAGCATTAGAACATTTACTCTGTTTTAATAGAGATACACGGAAGTAATTCAGTTTCTTAAACCAACTTTACTTTATAACAACGGGTAACTCAATAACATAAAACGGATTAATCTACGTTGAAAACCTCGGAACCTAACTATTGTTGCTTTAACGTACGCTACGACATGATTAAATACTTAATTTGTTTATAAAATAGCATTGGTAAGTCAAAAAATGAACGCCTAACTTAGAATAAAATGATTATTTAACACAAATAACCATTGACAACACTGTCTTAAATTGTTTTAACTGTTTCGCCACTAAGCAATTGCTAGATAATTTGCAATCGAAGCTCACCAAATCTTTTGACGAATACAACCGCAGACCATTTCTAATCAACGTTTATTCATTTCTATTTCAAAGAAACGTTGCATATCCAGCAGACAGATCCACACGCCATCCCTAGTCAACAAAACACAACATTACCTACGACAGTAAACAGCGAATAATCCAAAGAAAAGCGTAACATTCGTATACCCTTCGGGTATTCGCAGAAATTGGTGCCTCCGAAGAATATATTTTGAATTTTTATTATGTACTATTTTCTATTCCGCTTCCAAGGTAACCCTTCTACAAAGGGGCTTCACAAATGTGGAGACATTCTGTAGGTAGACGGGGGGCGGCCCCCCTAACCCCCCGTTTGGGAATGATGCCCCCCTGTCCCATCTCGTTTCGCTGTGAAGGATTTACCAAGTACGTATGTTGTAGGCAGTGTTTCGATTCGGTGTTCGCGCGATGTGTCTCTTGATACTAAAGAAAAATGAGGTTTTTGGAAATAATATTGATGTTTCTTTGCTTGATGATTAGAGCATAGCTCGGTTGTGTTTTTTTCTTATATATATAAAGTGACTATATTGAAACTCATGGTAAGCGTCTAATACAGACATTTCAAATGATATGGGCATTAGGTTTCTTGTGAGTGTTAGCTTAGTTGGGCGATGGCTGGACTGCCTAACCGGTGATCACGGCTTTGAAACAGGAGAAAACAACACTGATTTTGTAGTTACATGTGTATTTAATACTATGGCAATCTATTGACAGGATTACGTATTTTTAACATAAACGCCTATCGTAAAAGTGTTCATTACGTCATTTTTAAAGGGCGTAAAATATTTTTTTGCTTATAACACATGTTTTTGGAAATATAATACTTAAGGAAAATATACCAAGAATTAAGGACATGTGTATATTTAGCAAAAAATAATCCAGAACTTATTAACTTTGCCTACTTTTCCGCATATCTGCAACATAAACGTACTTATTCCCTTGGTACATGTGAATAATTCTCGCCACAGCTCGAACAAGATCATTGTTTCATCACCTAACTCTTGTACAAGTGATCATTAAGTACAGGCAGTCAGGCGTTCTAAATTTAACCATTCATCAATTATTACCTATTAATTTGACTATTGTTCATTATCAAAAAGTAGAGGTCAACAAGCTTTTGAAATTCGAACGTAATGCATTAGATAGTAATAATAGGACAGCAATCGAGTCAATTATAATCGAAAGTTTAAAATGGCAGCCACAGTTGGCTATGACTATGAATTTTAATCAATAAAGAATTGCACTTTCGGATATAGACTTTATGAGCAATCAAATCAATGTCTTGAAAGTTCAAAATAGTGGCATTTTTATTAGTAGCAATGACGTTGAGAAATGAAACAAAGGAGAAATGAAGTTATACCAATTAAAACAAAAAACTTAATACTTCATTCTTGGGGTGACGCACACACTGCTATGTAGTGCTTAACAATAATAATTTTAAGTGGTGCTACTCCCGTTTAAATACCAACCAATGCATTTTGTGACAACTTTACCGAGTAATGCGTTTTGAATAATAAATTTATTCTTTTGTATTCATTACATATTTACTATATGTCAATAATGTCTAATTAACGTTATCTACAAGTCCAAGGTATATTTATTCTAGGTATCTAAATTTTAGTTTTGTAGTTTTTCGTTTTTTTTTTATAAAAAATCAAAAACATTATTTCCCTTCTCCCTTTTAATTTGTACGTTTTCGCGTACTTATGTCAGAGTACATTTTGTGTTATTTATTTATTTCTGCTATCACTATTATATACGTATATTTAAAAGTATTTTGCCTACCACAACGTACCTTAACCATGCCGTAATCATATTAACCAATAAAAAATGATTAATTTAATATTTCACCTTTTTTTTATTTTCTTTTCTTTTCTAATATAAAACGCTGCACAGTAGACGGTTTTATCATCTTATTCATGCCTGATTTGTTAATTGATCCATTATCATAGCATATTACGTCACCCTGGGCAGTCTTGACTCAATTTTAATCATATAATGTAAGCTTAAAAACAAGGTCATTGTTTGCCGGATCCGGATCCTCAAAGACCCTTTACAGCGGATTACAAAGTCTTTGAGCCCTTTGAAGTGCTTAGTGATTGTCACCTTTGTAAGCTTCGAGTGTAGGCTTGTTTATTTACATTAACAGAGTTAAGTATGTTGTGATGTTTTCATAATGTTACATAAAAGTTAAATTACAATAATTAAATAAATACACCCAACAATCACATATCTACATAAACCTGACCCACACTAAAATCCAGTCTTGTGTCATATCAGAAACTACGACAGACTTTTCGGTTTCACAAACACCCAGACCCGAAACAAATACCTGAGATTCACCTGACCAAACCCGCGGCCTCTCGTTTCACAGCCTATGCCTAACCAACTGCGCCACGGGGGCTGTCGACAGTAAATATATATTTATTATATATATTTTTAATATGTACATGGTTATGATGCGTTAGAGTTGTCTGGATTGATGATTATTTTATATTTTTGCGATGATTGTGAAAGTAAATACATACAACAATGAATTTCATATGTATATTGGTACGATGAAGTGATGTAGTCAATAGTCATACTTACAATAATTCTGATAATAAATCTAGTGGATCGTATAAGACTACTACAATAATTTCCAACGGCGGAAATGATTATCTGTCATACACGGTTGGGGAAAACTCGTCATAGTGTGACCCGTGAATGATGAAAGTGTGTCAGTTTGTGTATCTGGTTTCGATCAGTCCGACATAATTGCCTCGATTAGCAAGAGATCGCAGAGCAAAGTCTTCATAACGAATGCAAGTGTGTTTTGTTTCAGTGACTGTTCGGTTTCGAGGCCGACATAATTTTGTCGATCGGAAATTCAGCGACTTTGTCGTGTTTAAAAATTATACTGTACACCAGGTTTAACCGCGATTGTTACAAAGCTTCAGTTTATTGATATCCAGTTTATTGCCTGTTCATTGCCGATCGGTGGCAATATCGCGCCGTTCCATAACCTTTCATATTGTTCTCCCATTGTCATCCGCTTCAGTGAGTAACGATGGGGAAATTCAATTCAATACTGTAATATTTTATTTGTACAAATTAGCAATAAGATACAGATTTATGAACTTAGAGTAAATTGAACATGTACTTGATATTATGAAGCTTGAAAAATATCATTAATAAATAAATACACCAAACCGTCACATAGTCCTGACCCCATACAAATATCGAGTCTTGTGTCGTGGTCATCAGAAACTACAAGATTTTTCGGTCGTTCAAACACCCAGATCATAAAATGAACACACTTTTTAAGCATCCTATAAATGTCTTCAATAGTCACTCAGTACTATGTCTATCTATCTATGTTTTCAGGAGCGTTTCGTTACAATTTATCCATAATCCTGAAAGTATTCTAGTCGAGTATATTGAGAAGACTTGAATGATGAACACAACTGATATTGGTAATTGCAAAATTCCCTTGTCTCATTACAAAATCTTAACCTTGCAAAGTTCATCCAACCTAATTCCCACCAATACAAATCAACAAGTGTCCCAATTTAACAACAAATCCCTTGTTTGACACTCCCTAATTCCCTCCCCTCCCCTCTTTTGCAGGGTCCCCGCCTTTCCAAGCGGACTCATTACGCCGGCGGCTTAATAGTCCCCGACCTACCTCAACACTCGCGTTCCACATTTAAAATTAAGCCGGATACGGAAGACAACGAGTGGGGAACGGAATAAATGAGTTTATCAGAATTTCTTCGGGCGTTTGTTCCATATTTAAAAAACTCAGACGGAGAATGCCGGTAAGTAATGGATGACGGTATTATGCAATGATGAGGACTTTTCTGAAAGTTTTTTTCTATTAACGTAAATATTTATCCTACACTTGATTCCTGATATATTGTTATCGTTTGACGTAAAATATGTTCCTAATAAATAAAACTAATTGACGTGATTTTCAATTACAACATACTTAAAAAAAAAATAGAATTTGTAGAATATTAAAAATATGTCGTTTGCGATATTTCGGAAATAGGAGATTAATTTAATGGAAAACAATCGGAGCAACGATAAAGTAAACGATGATAAAAATAGCGTAATACGAAAGACATTTAGCTAAAATAGTTCCAGTTTCCATACATGAAGTAAACAAAACAATACAACAAAGTTGCTAACATAGTAACATTGAACATTTCGAGCAGCCACGCTCCCCGGGAGAGTCCAATCTAACTTCCCACTTTCACTATCGCATAACGTCATCCCGGCGCGGTATAATTAAACGTTTCATGAATGGGAGCGACAAGGAAGGCTATATTGTTAGAGGGAGAAGGAATCGTCTGCTTCTCGTAATCAGTTTTACGGTAAGCGCAAATTATGTGGGGATGCGGGGGTGTTGAATTAAACGTTCCAAGGTCACCGGATTAAACTTATGACGTCATTTGAATTTGGAAGGTGTCTTTTGTTTTGGTTGGAACAGCTGATTCCAAATTGGAATTGTTGTAGGATAATGAAAGAGGTTATAGTGTTTGTGCTTGGTCTTTCAGGGTTGTTTTATGCGATTTGGTTCAAAGTTTAGCCTCAGATGTACCTATAGTTAGATAAAGACTTTTGATTGAAGCATTTTAGAGGTATAGTATAAAATATCATAATATGGTACGCAGAGGACTTCCTGTGGCTGAATAGATAAATAGAATAGGCCACGAGGATGTGAATTTTGAAGACGATGCCAAATTAATCTATTTCTATTAAAAATTCTCTTAGATTGTTAGGACAATATTTTGGAAGATGAAGGAAAAAACAAAAGAGAGAAGAGTAGATATTCCCTTTGTCGGAGTAGGTACTAAAATTAGTTGATGTTGACGATACTAAGAGAACCTAAGATTAGTTCTATAACCATCCTCAGCATAACTACGACACAAAACGTTTTGTAATTCCAGAACGAGAAATAAACTCCAAAAGAAAATATATGTAACCTTTATATAACAATCAAATTAACTTTAACTTACGAAACAAGCCTATAGCAAATACCTTGTTATTTCCTTTTACTCGCAAAAGCAAATGTTCGATTCGCATAAAGTCAACTGACAAGCTTCACATGGCTTTACAATTACCGCGACATCAATCGAGCGCTTGTCTACGTTGTCTATAATAAACCAATAAAAAAAAACTTGCCAAAGACAATTCACGCTCCGCGGCACGCACCATTTTTCTTGAGAAAAGAGCAAACCGACAAATTACAAATGGAAACAAAACTGGTACGTACGCCCCGCGACAAAGGAAAAAATCGAACGCCGTGAAAATTTGAATAAGGAATCATTTCTTTATTCTTTTTTCGCTTTTTTTTTTACTTTTTTTCTTGACTGTCAATCATTTGTCTGCGGCACGGGAAATCGCTATTTTCTTTGTTGATGGATGGGATCCTTTTTGGAGGGTTCTAACAACGCGTAGTTGTGAGCACCGAGCAGTTCATATTTTATCTCAGTGTGTGATAAAGGGTGGATTTGGTACATGTTTGGAGTTAGAGTTCTATTTTTGTTATATGGGTGTTTGAAGGCCCAGTAAGCGTTCATTTACTTTTTATCTATGCTACACCTAGTTCATATCATTTGAATTTACTGTCATAGTAATACTTATATATTTATCCCGTACATAATATCATCTACTTACAAGTTGTCGACACTCACGTGTAGCATCGAAGTTGCATTTATTTCATACATTGAGAAATGCACGAGTCGACATATTATTCCTTATAGATTGTCGTATTCAACCAATATAATGCGATAGCGCAAAGCTTGATCCGTCCCAACAGACCAATAATTTTCAGAACAATTCAAACAAAACCACACATAGAAAACATAACCCTCCGTTTTTCGCAGTCGGTTAATAAACTCAAACATGTAAAACAGTAAAACGTCCCACATAAGCAATCAAGACATCCGATATATAATCAATACACGTGTTTATCTGGATTATTGACATAACACGAGGCCCCGCCCTCCGCGGTCCGCATGGTAATTCAGTGTTTTCGATACCGTATTACCCATTCTGCCTCTGTTTGCTTAAAGAACGTTTTAATTCACCAGAGATGGGTAATGTACTTTATTTTACATTATGGAATGAATTGGAGGCGATTTGTCTTCTTTTTTTTTAAATTACTGATCAATGGAAATTTGGTAGCCAATTTGTACTATGATACAAATGAATCATAGAAAACCGTCAAGTAAGAGCTGGTGTGTTTCGTTCAGGTCGCGATAGTAAAATAACCAATAAATAATCCTCACATATATTATTTACGCTTCATTTGAATAAATGCAATAAACTAACAGTCATCGATCGATCATTGCATCTTTAGTTTTCAAAAACCCATCATTTTCTTGCTGGTCAGATGCTTCGTAGCTTTCATCTTTCTAAGACAATTGTTATATCCTCTAACCACGTTACTAAAAGCTCTACTCCTTTATTATCATTTAAACAAATTCAATATGAATCAAGATTGAATATGACAATAGAATGTAAGTAGCGTATGAATATTCTTGATGCGACACGAGCGGTGGATACCTCAAGCTTCGTGTATTGAATGCAAAGTAAACATTTAACACTCCATGCATAAATATACATAATATCATATAATATTACATCAGCCAGTCGAAATGGCTGGCAATTTGCGATCAGCCGTCGTGCATGGCGTAACACCTAATTCCGAATCGCGACGCGTAGAACATCGCGTGGAGACGAGGAGCTCGGAATGTTGGCTGAGACGTCATGCTGCAACTTGACTTACAGGGGGTATTGAGTGTTGCTTTATCATCTTTGTGTCTTTGAGGTCTAAACAGGGTTAGTCATAAAGTATATATACGGCCGAAAGGGGTATGCTACAAAAATAATCGTTTGAATCTGCAAAATGTATAGAACAGCTGATTTGTTTTTCTCGATTTCAGGGTTGGACGCATAGCAAAGTTGTTCATTATGATGAGTGTAGCATATCCCTTACAGCTTTATATGCCCTTTCTGACTAACCCTGTAGATTCAATCCTTGATAGACTGTCATTGTTCAGCAACCAAACGTTACAGCTATTTCTCGTAATGATGAATGCTAAAATCCAAGTTTCTGTAATTTCTTTATAGGTTTAATTTGAATTGCAGTGACCTAGTCAACAGTCTAGGATATCATCTTTAAGACGTATGATGCCATAATTTTATCTATCAAGATACTTCCTAGACTATATTTAAAACAATTGGCAAATAAACACTAATATAAACGACAACAAGCTTGGCATTAACAAGCAATGTCAATTGCTACATCAAGATTGCATGGGTACACTTACACGTATCAATTTAATCATTCAAAAAGAACCAAAATTACCAAAAGGCTATTAAATCATTACCTCTTGGTACCTCGTTCTAACAATGACAACACTTTATGCTACAGTAAATAAAATAGCTTCTGCCGATGATGTCTCCACGTCTAATCCCAGTAAGGTATGCTTACTCAGAGCTCACGTAAGTAAACTGCTTCAGACCCAAACCACGTTAGCCAGCAATAGTACAGGGTGGCGCTCACGAGATGGCGTTGTCACGTACTGCCGAACACCGCGCACTGAATGCTAAATTTCAAATCGAAGTGAGTTTTTAAACCTCTCTCCCCTAGATAGCACCGGCTCTTTAGCAAATATAACAGGATTGTGACTTGAATAAGTGCCAATTGTGAGGAACGGGTGTAGTTTCATGTGGAATACATAATGTACTTTGATGTAAAGAATTTTTGGTGTTGGATTATCATAATTATGAATGTTTGGTGTAGGTGTTATTTATACTGGGTGTTATTATTTATATGGATAATGTACAGTAACAATTATTATAGTATTTATTATTCAAAATGTATAACAATAATTCAGGCGTATGGAGGATACAAGACTTCAATCCAATCTCTCGTCACATAGAAATGAGATCAATATTCAATCTACCACCGCCTGAAGGCAATGATGTACTTGAATTGTGAAGTGTGTCAAAACGAATACGAAACACAATTTTCTTTAGAAAATAGAATAGCTGCTATTTAAAAACAAGATCCCGCAGTTGCTTCTAATAATATATTCAACTTTGATAAATCAATTTTCAATTGTTTTTCTTAGTTCATGCGGCTTTAGGCGAAATTAATTACTAAATCTTCCTTCACCATATTCTATATTTTCATATCGACTATCATTGTCTTTCCACAATACATTATACACACACATACACATACCTTCATCAACATTCCTCGTCATCCCAACTCCACCTTACATCAAAGACATCACAAAGCAAACAAATGCTAATTAACTCTCTAGCGAAGCCCTGAAGACAGTAAAAAAACCATTGTAATCCTACGGCTGGCTTGAATTTCATAACAGCTCATACGAGTGCTCGAATATGGAACAAGAAAAATCATAACACGCGGGGGTATGCGATACATTTCTTCATATCCTGCCTGTTCCGATGAAAAATGCGCAAAGAGTTGACTGCTCGAAACGACTGCTTCTTTGCATAATATGGTTGTCACTCTTTTGTCTCGCTCCGATAGTTCTTTTTTCTTTTTGAGTTTCGTTGACTTATTGGTATGAGTAGATGTATTGTTTGGAAAATTTATGATTTTTATGTTATTTTAATTGAAGTTATGGTAGAATATTTGATAAAGGTAATTTTAAATCAAACTTTGTTGTCTTCATACTTCGTAATAATGTCTTGATATTAAACGTTTTTACAAGTATTCGTTTCAATTCAGTTATTAAAGAGTGAATACACGTATCTTCACTAATAAACATGAAGCGAACTCAAATAATATCTCAACATTCCATATTCGCTGAAATTCACAAACACAACAAAGGCAGCCCTACATCCACCCGGCGGGGGAACTACAAATCCGCTGGAGAGAGACACACCCATACGTTAGACGGGGACGCAAATCTAAACCCGAAAAGATGGATGGTATACAATGTCACTTGCGCTATGCTGAAATTGTATATTTTATATTCGGTATAAAAAAGGCAACGGCGACATGCGATATTAAAAAGGAGCGTACGGGAACATTTTCTGGTTAGTTGCTATATTGTCGAGGAATTTAATCTCGAGGCTGCATGAGATAAGCTACTGGAGTGAAAGATTATTGAAATGTCTCCGGGGCTTTTCGATGTTGGCATATTTTCTGATGTGTATACGAATATGTACGTATTTAAACAACAGAGAGAACGTTTTCGTACAAGCTGGTACTAGAAGGGTCATTATTTGATGGATTATTGATGTTAATTGGAGTATAATACTTCAAAGGTGTAATTGTAGGTGACTGAAGATTAATTACTTAGGTACAACCGGTTACTTAGCAAACTTTACGCTTTCTGACTCTCAATTAAATCAAAACGATCCCCATATGATTTCACATAATGTGTTTACTAGCCTATCTCGAGATAGACTCAGGTTCATTGCCTAGGAACAGATACATGAAGACAAATTGTATACCTCAATTGAGTAAAATATAGTGATATTTTCTTTGTAACTTAAAGTTGAATCGTACCTAAAATCATCTTTCGCTTTATTTTTAAAGCTATATTTTCCCTACTTCTACCTAGCAAAGTATTTATTTCTAATCTACACTAATTGCCTCGGTTTTTCTACAGTTAATCACCCTCGATCTACTTGACAGTGACACGATCAATGAACAAAATTCGACAGCACAAGTGTAACTTTACTTATACATACATACATAAACTCACGCCTTTATCCCAGAAGGGGTAGGCAAAGGCGCCACTAGGACACCCACCTTTCGCCTTGTATGTTTAGTCCCACGATGTGATAGGGGGCGAGCCTATCGCCATTTCGGGCACAAATCCCTGACTCCGGGCTGATAATGAATAGAAAAATCCAATATCACTTTGCCCGACCCGGGACTCGAACCCGAGACCTCAGCTTTGTAACCGTACCGTAATACAACTACGCTACTGTGGCAGTTTAGAACTTTACTTATCATCTGTAAGAATGTAATAATATCCCGAATTAGTCAAATCAAACTATAATAAAGGTTAAATTGCTATTGTCTAACCGCAACCTTTACGTATATAGTTAACATTTGTAAGCATGTCTGCCACTTTTTTTAAGTAAACCAAGTAAATATTTTTCTAAAGAATATATGTGAATTTTTACACAAGTTTATGGTCGATTTATGATCTCTACGATATCCTAAGCAACGCGGGCCTAGCGCGCTATCGCGGCCATTTGCGGGAAATAGCTCTATAACAGCTTATCTAAGCTCGGTGCTTAGTGCGTGTCGCTTCCACCTGATTTTTTATTTAGTTAAACATCGCTTGAGGGTATATTTTTTGTAAAATATTCGTTAATAAATGAGGACAAAAATGTAAAGTTATACAATATATAAACTTCGTAAAGGCAAGTATTATGCGTAATCTATTAATAGTTTTTATATTTCGAAGTAATGAGAACAGTAAAATTAACATTTTAATTAAATGTAAGTTTATTTTTAAAAATTAGTGTAACAAAACGTAAGTAGGCAGATTTGAGTAAAAGTCGCAACTAAAATTAATTGATATTTGATACCAATAAATATGCAAAATACTTATATTTATAAATGCCTTTAAGGATACAATTAGTAAATAAAGCAAATGCAACATAAAGAAACAAGTAGGTAACATTAAAACTACCTACACGAATTCTAGTACTTCAGATTTTAAAACAGCTAAAAACCATTCTTCGACTATATCACCTACCATACATTTCCACATGCGACATCCTAGCCTACACTTCACAAACCCATTAATTTCAGTATCACAATCTGGGTTCACGGCGACGGTAACAAGCGTGTGTTTGTACGGCACAAAGGTGTGTTTGAATATTAAAATGGAGCATTGTTAGTCAAATTAGTGTGCAGATGGCAGATTCAATCCTTGCCGCGCTTGAACCGAGCACGCACCTAATTGGCTCCTATTTGCATTACAATACTGGCTAGGTTGAAAGCAAACTTGGGACGGATTATTTTTTTGTGTTTTTGGTTGCTAGGCATAGGGTCGGTTAGATTGTGCTAATATTAATTATTAAGCGTAAGGAAATGTATGTTTGTTATTGCAATGAATGGCGGGACGAGTCTGCCATTCGCCTGATGGTAAGCGATACGAACGCTCATGGAAGAAGCAAACCAAATAACACCATGAATTACAAAGCAATGCTTGGTATTCCACTGCGCTCATCTTAATGGGACATAAGATGTTAAGTCTCATTATGTCCAGTAGTTAGCCTGGCTCCAATGTCCTTCAAACTGGTCAAACAGTATGGTAATACTTAGGTAATGCATTTCCTTACTGTCAATAGTGATGTTCATAAAATATCTAGTAGGTAAAACTTGAGTGTAGTCAGTGGATTTAATATTAATTTACGGTATAAGACTACTATCTTAGATATTCGTGAGAAATAAAACGTATTTTACCATATCGTAATTAGTGAATGCTTAATAAATAAGGGACTTTACATAAATGTATAAAAAAATATTAATACTCGTAAGTCGTAGGGTTCTCGGAGTATAAAGTCATTAACAGACATTCAAACTGAAACATTTTATATTAATAATACCTAATTATATTATGTAAGGGTTATAATCGTAATCACGTCACAGGCTTTCGAATGTCATATAAAGATTTATTATAGAATTTAAACGATAAAGTTATGCGTCTCTTACGCTGCCATTCAGTTAACGTATTAATAAAGGTACCTATGTATATTGATTGATGTGTCTCAGAATTTAAAATTTTAAAATATATATTAATAACATTTTTTTTATTTAACAAATACATGTATACTTTTATACAATTGAGATCATCCACTTTATAGTTTACAAATTGCTCAAACAGACCCTTACATAATCCTGTACTGTAAGTTATTTCCATTTTTCCACCTTCTCGGCACCTACGTTCATAAATCGTGGTGCGGCTGTCAACCGCACGCCTAACGCCTCAGTACTTGGATGTGTTTATTTTAACCGTTTCTTAACACCCTTCGAATATAAAATGAATTATATGCTTCATTTTGTTCCAAAATTGAAGGGTTATTTTAGTTGGTGAGATTATTTTAATGTTAATAGCACTTTTTATTCATTTAAATCCAAAGCATAATATAAGTAGTCCAAATTGTTCAAATATGATCATGTAATGTATGCAGCAAAAAATAATTTCATCAAAGATTCAAAATTCGAATCAAGAATTCACCAATTTCAGTGTGACCAGCATTTTCAACAATCAAAAAATCTCCAATCAAAACCGACAATCATTATCCCAACATTGAGTATTCAAATAAAAACGGAAACGTCACATTTTCCACACCGCCGTGGTGAAATATTCGCTCTGGCAACGTTCCCGGCGGGTGCGAGCGAGACAGACAGATAGTTTGGCGCATAAAATAAAGATCAATCAGAGCGAGATGACAAGGCGTTTATTGGTTCCACCGCTGTGGCCATCGCCTGTGGCCAACTTTTGACGTTATTTTCTTGGCACGTGGTAATTTTTGAATTCATTCCGCTCATAGATGTTTTAATGGGGTTTCACATGTGATTTACGTTTTTATTCTGTTATTGGCATATTTTTCTTGCACCGAATCTAGATCCCGAAAAAGAATTAACGTGAAATGTTATAAGCCTATTTAAATTATCATTGATTATTTTTATTGCTTCTTATCTGACCCGTGCGTGTCCAGTGCGTGGTGATTTACACTTAAAGCCAATGCGTTTACAAAGAACTTGTAAGAAGTAAAGAGAAAAAGACAAATTTTATTAATTAAATTAAAATGTCTATAGATCTGTGTTATTTTATGTCTAACTTTCAAATAATCCTCATCAGCCATTAAAACCACACTGATATCTATTACAACAACTATTCCTTCAGAAGGCACCGGAAGCACATACTATGTTACTAAAGAAAGGAGTGCGGACTAGATCAATACTTCGCTTTATGCCGCACATGTGTCATATGGCGCTGTGAGGACAGGGCCGTGCGTTGATACGGCTTTGTAAACTAGAATTTACCCTAGTGTTCGGGGAGATGGGTATTGCTGGTAATACTGGTGTAGAATAGCCTAGATTAATTACCAAGTTATTAAACACATATGTAGGCCGAGTATGTCCTTAAAATTAAGTGAAAGAATTAGACATATTTTTTTTATTTACAGAGTAAAAAATTAAACGATTTATGTGAGATGTCTCATGGTACCGTCCATTTAAATAAATTAATAGGAACTGGATGTTACATAAAATCTCTATATACTAGTTTATTTAGTAGTTAAGTACTTTCCTAAATTCAAAATGGCTTTTAATGATTACAGTATTAGTCAAGTCATTCTTCATACGAAACTAAGTTAAAAATAAAACGCACCAATACCACTCCATGGCGCGTAGGTTTATTCCGTGATAGATAATGTGTTACTCGCATATGCCGGGGGCGGGGGTGCGGACGGGGGTTGTTTTGTCAAATGCCACCCAAAGGAAAAGTAGGGAAAACCCGGTCGACTCCTCACACGCCTTTTATTTCCACGACTATTTTCCCGAACGTGAGGGTTTCAATTTTTTCTTCCGTCCTTTGTTGGATATTATTTTTTTCGCCTCCATGTAATATCGAGTGACGTTATGTAATTTAACTGTTTTGGAATATTTTTAATAAAATAATTGGAATTACTATATTTGTTTGTGAAAAATCTTTGGGTATTTCTAAACGTTGGACATAGATACATAAACACACGCCTTTTTCTCATAAGGGGTAGGCAGAGGCGCCACCAGGACACCCTCATTTCGCCTTGTATACTCTGTCCCATGATGTGATAGGAGGCGAGCCTATCGCCATATCGAGCACAAATTCCTGACTCCGGGCTGATAATGAATAGAAAAATCCAATATCACTTTGCCCGACCTGGGACTCGAACCCGAGATCTCAGCTTTGTAACCGTACCGTAATACAACTACGCCGCCGAGGCAGTAAAATCAAATTTAATTTAATTAATGCACACGTAGATTTAAACCTGTAGCTCCATACCTATACAGTATGGCTATGAGCATTAAAAAGTTCAAAGGGCTGTTTGTTAAAGACAAACCCGAAATAAATACTCGTCGATCACTGAACGTTTGTCTCGATGCGGAGAACGGACCTTCAGTTTCTCTTATTGTAAGTAGCTTCTCTATCGATGTGTTACAGAATGATGTGGTATATTAAATCCAATTTACATGGACTTACTTAAGTACAATATGGACTCTAACTCTAACTATGAACTCTAAAATTACGAAAAGATTTGTGTAGTACATTAAGCTATCAAATAGTATCAAAGACAGTTTTATTCAACGTCTATCAGAAACGTCCAGGTCCGTTCGAAAATACTGACATTAGTCGCCTATCATTACAAAAAGATCGATTAAAGTCTTTTCACATTGTGAAAAAGGGGAGGTGTATACCGCGTAGACAAACACATAAAAAAAAATTATCCGCTTATCGCTATTCCTTTAAGAACTAACCACCATCCCATCCGACATACGTTTGGCGAGCAGACAAATATATTGTTGGGTAAAAGTTTTCGTCGACTTCTTGGAGTGGTTTCAGAACTTGGTTGTCATAAGTTGCGCATCCAACGATCGTGAATATAGCATTTTATTTACACGCCACTTTGTGGGGAAGTTCGAATCTTTAGTTATGAACACTTTGCGTGTACCTCCGCCGGGTTCGCGGCCTAGGCGAAGTTTTTTCGCGATGTTTCATAATTATATTTGAAACTTACTGCGGGCGAATTCGGTTTTTCTGTTCGGAAAGTACTTTTAACGTAATATAAAATCAATGCTTGATATATTTTGATAACATCATAACAAACATACAATATTCTACACAAAGTGTTATCAAGAAAATAAAATACTGATATTTTTTCGTAAAGAGGTTGCACTATCAAAAATTCAAAACATAAAAACTGGCCGTTAAAATTCCCATTTGACTATCGAAAAAAAAAATGTAGAACATCCACAGCCGGTGTACGATGACAATAAATTACAAGGACACAATGAGGACAAACGGTGGCATCCCTTTCAGCTTGGAGTGCTACTCAAAGGATTAAAATAGTTCGATACCCGTTCTATATTCAAAAAATCTTTACAATTGATTGGTTTATTTAAAAAGGACTTTATTGGCTGTGCATGATATGCCAAATGAGCTATGATTTTAAATTAGGAACGCTATTGACGTTTGATTCGGAATTTGAAAAATCGGAATAATAATAACATACAAGTACGTTTGTAAAATTCGTGTTTGAGTAAAATTAATCAATTGTGTAATATTTTTACTGCCTCCGTAGTGTAATTATTCTACGGTACGAGTACAAAACTGAAATCGCGTGTTCGAATCCCGGGTCGGGCAAAGTAATATTGGATTTTTCTATTCATTATCAGCCCGGAGTCAGGAATTTGTGCCCGATATGGCGATAGGCTCGCCCCCTATCACGTGGTGGGACGGAGCATGCAAGGCGAAATGTAGGTGTCCTAGTGGCGCCTCTGCGTACCCCTTCGGGGATAAAGGCGTGAGTTTATGTATGTATGTAATTTTCGTTATTAGAATGTTAATACGTATACAATTTTATTTATGAATCAATATTTTAAGGCTCGTTCTAAAAAAACAAATTGGACATTACATATAATATTAATCAGGTATTTATGCACACGAAATAAAATATTTAAAATTATAAAACATATATTTTATTTTGAACATTTGCGTCATTACTACAATATCGTTCTGTTAAATAACAAACTAACTTTTTTATGATACAAAGTTTCATAAAACATTTCATATTATGATAGTGAAAATACGCGACAGTTTAAAACCCAGCGTACAGATTGCCTCTTAAAAGAAGCGCAAAAAGAAGCTTCAGAGAAAGTGCATTAAAAATGAGTACGCTAGAGCGGGACGGCGGATAGACTCCCGCATAGCACCGTCCCTCTCTGCAGCCTCTAAGAAAATGGTTTTATGAATGAAAATTACTTTTTTCTCACGCCATTTACTCAGTTCAGGGACATTAGTTTTGCAGCTCGTTTTCTTCAAGGGAAATGGGTGAAAGTTGTACAGTACCAGTTTTAAAGTGAAGAAAGTGGGTCGATGTGGTTAAGGCCAACTATTTATTGTGTCAATTAGTTGATGAATAAGTTTTATGGCAAATCTATTTAATTATTAAATAGTGCATTTGTATAAGAAGGGTGTAAAATGGGGTGAGGATTCGGTCTCCATATCTGGACAATGATTGTGTTTTTGAGGCCTAAAAAAGTGTGTGTATTATGTACGCACGTACGAAGTTATACTTCATTATGGTTTCTTAGATTTACGCGAATGTTACACATTGAAATAAAACTATTTTTACGGATTTTATCGCGATAAAATCCGTAAAAATAGTTTTATTTCAATGTTATACTTCATTCTTACGTAGTAATTCGTTTTTTTGTTGTAGTTAAACATCTAACCACGATTTCCATCCCCGTGACAAAACAAATGTTTGCGTTGTCACCAAATCTACATATTTGTAGGACAAAAAAAAACATTTGTAGTTTCTCATAACATAAAAAGAATCTTAAAGAGGCGTCAGGAGGATGTGGGCATAAGTATATTTAATTTAAATACCATGTTTGAACACCGTGTACTAGGTTTTTTCTTTTTTCAGGATATAAAATATTAGTTTACCAACTATTGTTATTTTAAATGTAGAATGTTACAATGATTCTTTAAGCATAAGTTTTAAGAAAGCATTTCTTCTAAAGTAATGTATCAAACAAAAGACAATAGTTTCTAGATTACCTATACCATCTTGGAAGCAATATATTTGATCCAAGATATGGCTTCAAAATGCATATCTAATACAAAAAGTAGCCACGTTACTTCCGCGCCGTTCATCTTCGCCACATGGGCTCCCCTACGACAAGCTTTGTCTACCGATAAAATATATCCAACATTTTTTTCATAATATAATACGCATAAATTTATCTATCCATACATTAATAGAAAGGGTTTAATAGCCTATAAATCAGCATTTTAAACAATGGTTAGTCAAATTCGGTACAAAAGGAAGGCCCTTATTGTGCGTAGACGTGGTACAAAGTTTTTTTTGTTATCATAAAGCCGTGAAATGTTTGTTTTGTTGGTCGTGTGTAGTGGTTTTTTGTTGAGTTTTTTTGGCGGCAATATTTGATCAATATGTTGTCGGTATAATGGAGAGTGGAGTGTTTTTTCTACGATTGTGCAAATATTTGAACAAACTTTGTCCGCGGTTTTTGAGAGGCGCCTGTTTTCTTATGCGATGACATGGTGTCAACAGTTATTTGAAGAATTTTAATGCGATTTTTTACTTTGATGATATTGAGAGTGGTAAGTGTAATTGCTATGAAGATACTTCTTATAACCGATTTGGACATTTTTCTTGTTTTATAGACAATCATTAAATTTTTTTATATTACAATACCAAAGTCTTATCTCTTAAACTTTTATATTATTGTTACTCTTTCACACTACAGGCAAGCACCATTATGAATTTTTTTTTTGCACGTAGCTAGTTTCACGAATAAGTGACAATTATTATATTTTTCATGTTTAAATTTAGTGTTCAAATGGCACAGACTTTTAGCATAAGAAATCGTAGGTAATAGGTAATCGTAGGTAATAAAAAAAAAAATTACAACAAATTGATACGTACAACCACATTTCATCATAATCGTAATAATCGATTCAATCCGTAACCATTAATCGAATACTCAAGATCGGATTAAATTAGAAGACAGCGGTGAGATACAAAGCGTGGGGTCAAAATGAATGGGACCCGTATCAACCCAAAGATATTGAATCACCGGAAGGGTTTGAACGTTTATTACAAAAGATCCCGACTTCCGGTTCATCGGACGCATTGTGGCGTCGAATATTAATAACCATAGATAATAAGAAACGCGATCGTATCAGTTTTATTTTTAATAAAAATATTGTAATGAGATGGGGCATGTTTGATGTGACGTAACAAGCAAAAAATTATTTAAAAAATATTTCTATATAAATGTTGAAGTTATGTTATTTGTGTTGTAAAACTGATCGTAAATGATAATGGTTTATTAATAAAATGTATATTTAAGCGCAATCACGTACATAATAATATTTATATACCGTACACTTGGATACATAATACCCACTAGTCACTAATGTACAATCACATACTAACCTTTGATTTGTGAATTTTGAATCAAGGTACAAGTTAAATGAAACGGGAAATATGCAAAATTGGTGGTAAAAATATGTTCATAATAATCCCTGCCGCTTACATTATAATATCAGTTTGGTAAACAATTTTTACTTTATTGATCACGTTTGAGATATTTTAGATCAAAATCCAAGACGCTGGACCAAGCTGCTTGTAGAAATCACATACCTTCGAAATTATTGTAGAAACTTCATAAGTTTTTTTTATAAGTACCTACTTACTATGTTTTCCATCACTTATAATATTTTCATACAGAAATGTATGTGAAAAATATTATAAACAACATGTACTTCGTCACTTCCGATTATTTTGAACATTCTAGAACGCACATTGTCACTGAATTTAAAAAAGCCCAGAGTACATCAAATGACAAACTATCTACACAGGGCGCGAACCAACGTAATCCTTATTAATATGGCCAATACATCAACCCTGAAAAACGTTACATCACAATAGATTCCCCTTCAAAATAAAATAATAAACTAAAAATTATATGCAAATTCACGAGCCATAAGTTCCTATAGAAATAGTCAACCCTTTACCCGAGGGGAGATATAGAAATTTATTCACGTCCAAAGATAGAGGTCATGGGACATGTTTTAACGCATTCAAATATTTACTACAAAGGTGTGCAGACGTGTTGTGAGAAAAGTTAGTTTTTGATTATCCAGTGCGTTTTTGTGTTGAAAAGCAATTTTGAGGTTAGTATTTGACGTTTCGATGACATTTGACATAACCTAACTTTTAATTTTCCCGCCAATCGTGCCTATGGACGTATGAAGTATGAACTACGCATGCCTACGTAGTTGTAAAGTAAGAAATTAGCGCGGAAGTGTGAGTGAGACAAAACTAGAGTGCGGCCAGTTCATGTCTCCCAGTAATCATCTTTCGTTAAGTTCATGCGTAGTTCGTATGTCTATAACGTGAAGTAATTATACCGATAGTTTTAATTAAATAGTACGGAATTAGATCTAGCGCGCACGAGTTACTTTTGTGTCCGTGACAAATTCGTCACTCTTATGAAGTCCGAGGCTATGTATGGAGATACGCGTATGTTACGACGTGGTAATTGGGTGACATTTTTGTCACTACCCCTATCGTGAGAGCATTCTGCTTTGGAGACGTGACGTGACAGTGACAAAATCTTTTATGTCACTCTGACAAAAGTCACCTGTGCGCCCTAGCCCTTAGTGTAACGTGAAACAATTTGTGCTAATAAAGGTAAGATAATATTCGTATCAGATCACGTGGCAACCACTATACCCGATGGTGGACTACTCGTCTTAGTAACTAATAATATTGCGTTTTAAGTTAAACCTATGTATATCTAGTTTCGACTAGCCGCCATTATTGTTTCTACCGATGACAGATAACTCTCATTGATGGGTATTCATTTTCATGATGCAGTAGTGACTTTCTAGTGGCAGTAAAAATAATATAGTATATTCAAAAATCAATCTAATATACTCTAAATTGTAAAATTATTTTTAAATATGAAGATAATCAGTCGATTCATTTGGTTACTCTTTATTCATAGAGTAATAGCCGCCACACACGTTCAAGTGCGTTTGCGCAAACACAAGTTTGCACCGCTCTCGAATCGAAAATTGAAAATTGAGTTTGAGCAGTTATTTTCCCACACACGTTCCAGTATGGTGCAAATTCCGACTTGCACAGTTATAACAGTGCCATTAAGAAGCTTATTAAACAAACATAAGTTTAGTACGAGTATGATTTAACGTCAATAGTCAATTAGTCAACGTAACCTCGTATGTTGTACTAGCTGATTCGCGTGACTTTCCTTCATAGTTTTCTAAGTTTATGTGTATGCTTAGATTAATATTACAATAATATATATTTGATTGGATTGATACACCCCGCCCTATGATTAGGGGGCGTAATTGTTCTGCCATACTACCCCCTGCCTGGTATAAGAGGCGATGTAAAGGGGTCATCGGGGTCGCTGGGCACACTGCGGGGGCGGTGCGCCCTCACGTACAGCGTACTCTGAATTGGGCGACAGAGCGCGTGGTCTCATATTTGTTGCGAATGCCCTTAACAACTTTCACAGGCGTCTAGATTAAGTAATGGACACTTGAGTCCCCGCAACCAATTCTAGCCCTTCGCTAGGTGTTTAAGAATAATAGTTAATAGGCACTTCTCTTTTGCGATATACAGTACCACACCTCATACGCGTGATTGTCAACAAAGGATTTTAGGTTTCGGTAGCGCAATTGTACTACGGTATGCACAGCTGAGGTGTCAGGCAAAGTGATATTAGATTTTTCTCTTTATTATCAGCCTGGAATTTGTACCTGATATGGCGATAGGCTCGCCCCCTACCACATCGTGGGACGGAACATACAAGGCCAAATGTGGGTGTCCTGGTGGCGCATCTGTCTACCCCTTCTGGATAAAGGCGTTAATTTATGTCTGTATGTATGTATTTTAGCTATTAGACAGTCTTAGGAGTTGCTATGGACCCACCTCAGACGTAACTTCCGCAAGGGGCACTGCAAGACTAGTAATAACAGAGTAACCCTTTCGGCTTCTCCCTAGATATCAATATTAACACCTTCTCTTATATTTTAAAGAAGAAAAAATATCGTTGATAGCTCGGCAGCTATATTGTTAAACACGTGTATGTTTTTATAAGGATCAATTAATGTCGGAGCAATAAAAAAAATTCTGTAAAAACGCGTAGTTTTTGCGCGTCGTACGCTCAACAATAGACTTTGCTGACATTTTATTTTTTATTGATTAGCATAATCATTTAACTAATTATGTATAAACACATTAAATATGAAGGCGCTATTATAAATTATTATAAATAGGATAGACAGAAAACCGATATATCAATTGTTTATTTGTAGTAATGGACAAGATATTTGTAATTGTAGGATTGAAAAGGGTCATATTTTTGTTTCTCGTTGCATATTTCTTTGTATAGTTTTTGTATTTTCCTATCTACAATTTAAAATAATTACCCAAATTATGATTACTATTTTACAGAAGGTAGGCGAAAAAAAGTCTTATGTTTTCCGCTAGATGTGGTTTTTAAAAAGGTGCTTTGAAACTCAATCGTTGATTAATTCTTTATTCCTTCGCGCAAGGACAGTAAGTCATCTGCTATTTGAGGTTCTTGAAATAATATATTTTGATAACATATATCATACAGTTCATAATCTAACACAGTAAGATTCATGATAAAAACTCATACTAAAATTCACAAAACCACGAATCAATTTATATCTAATTAATATTTTAATCAGCAACGCAAAAAATCGCCTACGATAATATCGATAAGATCGCAATGAATCGATTGATGTAAGATAAAAGCTGTTACTATTGTTAGTATTGTTTTTAATGCATCGATTAACATCTATAATTGAATAATAAAAAGTCAAACATAACAACATTATTATGGCGCCATAAAAACAGAATAGCGATATTTTTAATTACTTTAGTGTCCTCTTTTATGAGGAGAAATTGAATGTACTTTAAGGTTTTACAGAAATATACATGATCGGATAATTAATTACAGAAAAAATGTTTAAAGTTTAAAAAAAAGATCTTATCAAATTCATTTTACTTGAAAGGGTTAATGAGTGAATTTAATTAATAAGAGACGATTGCTAATGCAATCAATTTCCATAACAATTGGAGTGCGTTGGCAATTTATGCCTCTCCTTAATAGATGAGAAGATTAAATGATGTAATAAAGAAAAAGAAAATAATTGTCTTGAAATAAAACTAATTTTGCCGGATTTTATCACGGATTTGGTTTAATTTTTACATTTTTAACTTCCCGACCGATTACTTTACAGCTTTCGTGGTCACGGGGCGCACTGCGGAGTCTAAAGACGCGTGCGGAGAGTTTTGTTTCAAGTGTAACATTCGTGTTAATCTAAGAAACCATTATAAAATAAATATCTTATAGGAGAGTACTCAAAAGGGTGACTATGAAAGTAAAAGTTGACGAAATCAGATGTCCCTAGATGGACCCTAAATCGTAGCACAATCTTTGGATCTCTATGACATGTTTTTCAAAGTCATGTATTTTTGTTTGTATGTTGTAGTTAAACCAAACAACACCATGAATTACAAAGCATTGTGTGGCATTCCACTGCACTCGCCATGCTGAGACATAAGATGTTTCTGATTATGTCCAGTAGTTACTCTGGCTACAATGTCCTTCAAACCGGATACAACAATGCATTTACATTGCTGTTAGTCGGGAGAAATAGACATTGTGGTGGTTTCTACGCAAGCGGCCTTTCACATATGAGAGACCTACCAACAGTAAAAAAATGATGGTAGTTGCTAATCAAATAAAATCAAATGTATAATAACAAAATGTAGCTACTCTAGGCAACTAATATACGGCGTCTCATACAAACTTACATTCCAATAAGAAATATATAATGAAGGCAAACAGTTGGCTGCCTAGCGCATGGCACTTTATAAATTGGAATAAACAATATCCTAATGGAAAATGTAACTTGATATATTTGTCAATACATTTTCCATCGCTCCTATGACTCCTATATATAAGAAATATGTCCATATTGAAAGCGGGCTGGGACGAGAGATCGTAACTACAAATATCTCTATTCGAAAATAAACCGTATTTTTGCAAAATAAGGTTGGTTTTCGCATGTAGAGTCATGGTAGAGTTGCGACGAAGTACAGAGTCACAATAGCCTATAATGTTTGCACATGTTTGATCGATTGACAAGACCGGGGGTGGGGTCGCTGTAATAATATTGCCCCCGAATCTCGTTTTACGTGTGTATTGAAAAACTAAAGTATTTTTTCATTATATCGAACGTCGCTTACAAGTTTCGGGCTTGGATTATGTACGTATATATTGTTTATAAGCGTTGGTGGTTTCGATAAAACTATTATAAAGTTCTATTTTTTAATAGTTAATATTTAATCAGGAGATATTTATATATCAGTATTGAATAAAGAACTATGGATCGATAAAGTTTAGTGGAAAAAAACTGGAAAATTTTTATTGGCTTTCGATTTTATTTGTTGCCAATTAAAAATGTTTCGAAAGTACCTACGCTGCAAACCTTATGGCGTAAAAATCATTACACTAAAGGAATATGATATAGAAATTAATTTGTTAACCAGTATTAGACCAGCGTTTGACCAACTCTTAAACATAAGGTTTCGAGATAAGGTTCCGTGAGGCATGTTCTCAGTGACGTAAATAGGCGTAAATATAAATGTCACGGAAAAACTAGCATTAAAAATTAAACTTATTTCACTGGGTATAATACTTTATTCTTATATAGTAAACATTAACTGCCTTATTCATAGACAGATATAAAACTTATTTTAGTTATCGAATGTTTTGTCTTCTTCGAACGACTTTAGAATTCAGTTTGAGCGAAGAAGACAAAACATTCGATAGCTAAAATAGGTTTTAATTCTGTTTATGAATAAGACCGTTAGTATTTACATTTTAAGGATTAGGTGTGAGTGCTCCTTTACCTAATAGCATCTCCCATCGTGTTACGAAGTGTAATCTCAAACAAATCATACGTCTCGTATTTATCAAAATTCTCAAAGGTAATCAAAGTTTGATACTGTGGCTAAACAGTCAAATTACCACCTTTTTGTTGTATGATTCCTTTTATAAATATGTATTTGTACGGCCTACAAATATTTGTTCCGGATCTGGAAATTTGTGTGTGTGAAATTGTGTTTGTAAACGCGCGTTGAGATTAAATTCTATTGTGTGTATACATGCTTTTTATATACATTCTGATGTCAGTCAGAGCTATTTTAGTTTTGTCCTTACACATACATATATATAAATTCATGGCTATATTTGTAAGGAGGTTAACAGAAATAGCAACAGTTCCGCCGTCACTTACACAAGTTATTTTTAACAATATCATCCAATATTATATTATTGTGCTTCTTTGGACACATCATGCGGTCTCCCAGACATGAATTAGAGAAGCTCTTATTATTGGGACGTATAGAAGGCAAGCTCGCCAGAGGCAGAACACCAGCCAAATGGTCGGACATCGTGAAGAAGGCGGTTGGTGGTAGCCTATACCACGCGGTCCAGGCCACCCAGGACCGAACACGTTGGAGGAACATCACATGTGCTCACGATCCTCAGCAGTGAGGGAACGATGCGAATATATATTATATCAGGATCCTCCTCTCCCTTCACTCTTATAGTATTCACTAATTCACTTCACCTATCGTCATTCTATTTAACCTACTAAAGAGGTTTTAGCTTATTTAAATATAGGCATATATGTTTATTTACGAACTTTGCTATTCTTATTAGATTTGATAAAAGAGACTCGGCATTTCGTTTGCAAATAGAAATTCTTATTTGTCCGGGATATTTGTCCTTACTTGATTGAAGTATCATTTCTATAGGTATTATGTATTATTTACCAATTATCTTTTTAGATTTTGAATAACGATATTTACTAAAATTGTATAACAGTTGCTTTTGTTACAAAGGACTTGACGATTTGATATCTTGCTAGAAATACGCGATAATAATATGTAGGTTTTGTCTACTTCAGTTGAATTAAAATCTCCTTAGAAATATTGAATAGCAGAGTACGACCAACCTAAGCCACAGAGAAACAATAACAAGTAATTAAATAAGAATATTCAAAATTCTCAAAAATGATTATTTATATAATTTATTACTGTAAACTACCAACCCAAACCATTTAGACATACTAAGCCGTCTTAACTATCAATAAAATACGATTTAAATCAATAATCTCCTATAAATCGACCAAAACTGCAATAAATTAACTTTTAAATTAAATCATAAAAATCGTAAAGTTAATTGGCAACCCCGAAAATAAATGACAAAAGAGGCTATCGTTACATCGGGCCAAATGTAATTTGGCTTAATAGCTTCAAAATTTCCTCATAATAGCCATAAAATTGGAATGCTGCCGTGATTTGTAACAAAATGATTATTGACATTTGAATGTTGACTTTATTTTGTATTATGTTAATTAGGGGCCTTTTGTTGGGTTCCGTATTTTATATTATATTTAGTGTGGAGATCATTGTGCAGGATTATGACCTGTACTGAAATTACTGTGGCTGAATATGGTTGGGTCAGTACTGCTCCTAATATGCAGTACTGTCCGGGTTGAATATCGAAAAAAGAGAAATAAGTGTACTTCGGCAGTCCACACGATTATGCGGGATTTTCAAAACCAGATGAATGAAAATAGTTCACGGGGCGGACCACGAAAGCTGTAAAGTAATCGAAAAGTCGGGAAGTTAAAAAATGTAAAAATTAAACCAAATCGCGATTAAATCCGTAAAACATAGTTTTACTTCAATGTGTAACATTTGCGTAAATCTGAGAAACCATTATGAAAAGAGTTCGGTAGTCTTTACTTAATAGGTCGTATTCATGAGTGAATTCTTCATTAAAAGCACATGTAATGTATGTATGTATCAATTTATCATACAGTTATTTTAAATTAATGTGATATTAAATTGGTCATGTTTTATATTTAGCAGAAGTTAGTATTTCAAATTACGCAAGTATATTTTAATTTAAGAACAGAAATAAATGCCTCAAAACGATAAACTTTATATAAAGTTCACTTAATTGGCAACACGTTCATATTTCGTTTAAAGTTGAACATTACGGTACACGGCGATAATTCAAACTATAAATTCTGTCGTCAACATAAAATAACTCAATTGTTCAAGCGAAGGATCCCTAAATCGTGGGCATAGACTACAGTAGCAAACGAAGCCAGCCGATTAAACAAGTTCTTTATTAGGTATCTTTTAAATACAAACAACAGAATAAAATTTAACGAGCGGCCCTATCATCGCCATTAAATAAATACTCATCGGCTGCCCCGTTTGGTATACTCATAAATTATACAGCATACATGTAAAAAATAACATTGCGAGCTTTTTAAAATAATTAAAGTATTTCTGATGTACATGTGTAGTTAAGTTGTCTCAGTCAATAATTACCGTTCGTCATCAAATGTTGCAATTAAAAACGACAGAATAAAAACATAAATTTATTTTTATTTTTTAATAAAATACTATTGTTGTCGACTGTAAAGCGGCCAGTTAGTTGACAGAATTGTTTTTTACAAACTGGCTGTTAATATTTATTATTTTTTAATCGATACGATAGTAATGTTGTCGATTGTAAATGAAATGGCCAGTTGTTGATTAGTTTTTCTTTTTTTAATGTGTGAATTCTTTGCGTTGTCGTAATTTGTGCATGTGCGATGTTTAATTTATGCGATCGTAGAGCTGAGTTTCATTTTTAATTAGATGTCAGATGTTTTTGTGTTATATTTCGATCATTATTTTACTTATAATTTCAAAGGTTATATTATTATTGCAATAATTATTACTGATATTATGTTTTATAATAGGTAACGCTGTTTGACATTTGTTCGTTTGATTAAAAGGAGACACGAAAGACGATAAACTGGAATTTTGTCTCTACGATCTATAACGTCAAGAAAGAATAGTTAATTATCAAAATCTTTATATTTGACATGAAATTATACAATTAATTAATTTCACAACGTATTGCGCGGCCTTTAGTAATACAATATTTGTAAATTATTTACGAACAGTATTTTTTTAAGTTAATCATAACCAACCAATAGTTTTACCTATTTCCTTTCTCTATCACAGCATTAAAAAAAAAGAAACAAAATTATCAAAACATTTCAAATTCAGAACTATATTTTCAAACATCGAACATTCTCGACAATCATTACCAATAGTTGGTACAGTCAGCCACACAAGTTACACCCTACCCTTTTGACAGTTCAAAATTCGTACCAACCCGTGTCGTATTACAAAGGAGTTATCCGTATCGATTTTGTCCCCTACGGCTCACATGTGTAGCGGTTGTACATAGGGCGGGAAGGAAGGTACAAGGGTCCGACCCGAACTATCGCATATACATAATGTCGTTCACCCCAGCGGATGCACGATGATACTTTTTGATCGGTTTTCTATACGGTACGGGTTGTGAGATTTTACTCATATTTATGTAGTTTGTCATTTGGGATTTGAGTGTATTTTGATGGCAAAGCAGTCTTTATTCGTTGTTCCTTTTGCACGTCTTAAACAAATTGGTAGTGGTACGATGGAATATTAAATACTTTTATATCACGCAGTTAAAACTTGAGAAAAATACAGCGGCGGTGAATTTAGAAACAAATTAACTTATTATATCAAGGGCTATGGTTACTGAAACCAAGCAGGAATCCTAAACAGCGCGTAACATACAGCGCTTCCGCGTACTAAATTGTCAAACTTTTTATATTAGGACGGGAAAGAGCTACTACATTTTCTATGGTATCCGTGGTATAAATCCGCCTTCCTGCAATAGGCCAGTGTGGTACACTGTGGCCTAAGCTTGTAGAGGAGTCCCGTCCAATTTGACATGCACGTGTTAGTGACTGCAGTGATTAGTGATGTGCTCAGATACTTGATAAAGTTTAAATATTACATCACTTGTCTGTTATACTGACTAAAGTCAAATTCCATTAATAATCGTATCATGTTGTAGATTAAGTTTGTATCATGGATGCGATTACACGCACAATATGGAACAATTACCTAACAATCATACATACATAAACTCACGCCAGAAGGGGTATGCAGAGGTGCAGCCAGGACACCCACTTTTTGTCTTGTATTTCCCGTCACACGATATGATAAGGGGCGAGCCTATCGCCATATCGGACACAAATTCCTGCGACCGGGTTGATAGTTAATAAAAAAATCCAGTATCACTTTGCCCGAACCGGGACTCGAACCCGACTCCTCAGCTTTGCAATCATACCGTAGTACAACTACGCCACCGAGGCAGTCTGACAAAGGTTGCAATAAATCACTAGCGACAGGCCGCTCCCAACAGATCACTAAGGAAATACTTGGCAAAGGCCTTACACTTCCTACGACTAATATGATAAGTTTTCCATAAGAGAATCTCGCAACATTAATCACATAAGCTGCACTGCACCCATAAGTCGTCAAACTGTCTCTGTAGTCTGTCAGTGTCAATAATAAAGACACAACTTGCCCGACCAGAACCGTTTTGTAATATTCATATTAGATCGTAATGAGATGTTCCGATTCGCCTGTCAGAATAGCCGCCTACTGTATAACTATACAGGGTGATTGCTTTTAGTCATATATTTTTTAATAATAGTTTATTATATTTACGCGAATGATACGCATTGGAATAAAACTGATTTTCAATGTGTAGCAATCGCGCCAGTCCGGTACCACGAAAGCTGTAGAGTAATCGAAATGTCAGGAATATAAAAAATGTAAGAATTAAACCAAATAAAATCATTAAAAAGTAGTTTTATTTTACTATTTTTTTAATTTATATGGTCCAATGTAGCGTGCTGTAGGTAAAATTACTTGACATAATTAAATAGTAATGTACCCTAAAGATATTGTAGATAAAGGACAAATAAGCAGTACAACTAAATTTTTTTTGCGTTCTAATGTAGATTCATTACAGGAGTTACAAGGCTGGTTAAGTGGGCGCAATAATAGTTATTATTATATTTATCGGTAATCTAAGTGTTAGAGTGGGCAGTAAATAATTTGGGCGGGCGGTAAATAGCCCTGGCGACCAAAATTATCCCCAGTATAGCAGATTTACTCTCGATTTTTCTTTGGTAAGTGAGATTTTCGAAGTTACTAAACATTAATAAAAAAGGCAGTTAAGTAGATCAGATTAGTATCATAAAACTCGTATGATTTAATAACCGACTGCCTGCTTGACGTCAATCCTTTGGGAAAGAACCAAGCCCACATAATTATGCCGTTTTAATCAAAAATCTCAAAAAAGTAGACTCCAAGAATAGAACCTAGGAACACACGTTAACAATCCATGTGCAATTAAACAAATGAAACATCAACTGATGTCGTATACGAATGTACCAATTGATGGTATATTAGGTTTTGTCAAAAGAATGTTAATCTATACATTTTATACGATTATAATAATTACAGAATGTTAATTTATAAAAATTTTAATAACGTTTAGAATTATTAATAAAAATATTTAAATATAGAAGAAGTTTTCCAACTTCTAATCTAATTTAAATTTTTTCGTCAGCTGTAGGTAGAACGATATCTGGCCAGTATCTCTATCAATAAAAAAACGAATATTTAAATTGGCACATTCCTTTTATGATTTGTGGCCAGTGTCGGTATTTAATAAAATCGATTAATTTGATCATTTTAATCGTTTATGATCTAGTAAAACATACTGTGATATCATTTCGTCATCGTCCAAGTGACACTTTTGACACGCACCACGCCTCGCCGTCAAACTGAATGATCAATTAGGCGAAATTATCGTAAGAATAGATTTAGCACCTGGGCGCGCTTTCATTTTATAATACGCCTTCACGGCCACCCATTGTTCAAAAGTATTAAATACTTTTTTGTTCGAACTTGTTTTAATCATTTTTATATGACAGTATATCATTTAAATGTGGCAAATTGACGTAACGATTTAATGGACCCATAATTTTTTTTAGAAAGCTAAAAAAACAGTATAAATGCAATCATTAAAATTCCTACAATTTCATAAAAATATATTTTTAAGATGATTTATTGATATTTTCCGGTTGAGAAACATACTATTAAAAAATAAATAATCGTAGCTGACAAACAAACGGACACAACTATCTGTCAAATTTCATAATGATATTCACGTTGAGCCAAACGTGGGAGTCGGAAATGACATAACAAAACGAAATAAATATGTCACCCACAAAATATTCGTACGAACACACAGAGCGATTAATAAAAATAGGTAAAACGCAGTTCATAAGCAGTCTCAAATGGTTCGTATAAATCGTCTAATTAAGAGCTTACCTTTACGATGACTCGAACGGAAGTTTACAACTTATTTATTCCGCGCCGCGAATTAAATATAAAATTTACATTTAACTTTAACACAACAAAAATATCTCGAGTATAATTGAAGCGCGTCACTCAAATACCGAACACCAATAAAAAGGAATGGAATAAAATTCAAACGGCAAATTCAAATTTGGAAAGCGGAGACGCGTCCCGAAGGAAATTCGAGAAAATCGTCGTCTCCATGCGGCGTACGTTGAGCGAATGTCCCGCTCAAACTACGCTACAATTTCCTCCGCGAAAACCGAATCGACTGCGCTGTGTAAGTATAGGGAAGGGTGGTTTTTCCTTCGAATTTCATAAGTATCTACCTTTCTTTATATCTAAGCGCAAGAACTACGCTCACCCCTTGAGAATACCTCGTGAGACTCGATCGCGCGTCCGTCGTGTCATAGCGTCAACTGCCGACGCTTCGCCATTCTAAACTCAAATCTCTCGCAATACACATAAGAGCAACTTCAAAAAGCTTGATGCTTGATATAAGACGTTTCAATCGGCTGGGTATTTCTAGTAAGGCAACGGTAACATAGATAAAATGTATTGGGTGGTGAGTAGAAATATATTTATGTATGTAGATTCGTGTGTTCCAGTGTAAGATATGGCGCGGGCTTCGTTTCGCGTATGACTGTAGATACTTGTGTATGTAGGGCCGCATTGCGTGGTTAAAACGTGAATTTTGATATGTGGATACGTCTCGCAATTTGTCACAAAATGAGATATTGTATCGCGTAAGCAATATCGTTTAGATGATTTCCTTTTGTGTGAGCGTCCTTTGTCTCCAACTTTATAAAAATGGTCGCTTTATATCGTTATTTTCGCTTATGTTTTTATAACAATGTTACGTTTATAGGGAAGTTCAATAGGACTAATGGGCGGAAAATTATTAACCAGCGGACGTGTTAATTTTTACGCCCGAAGCGGGTCCGCTCGTGTGTAAGATTATACGCTAAAATAAGTTTTACGGTTAAACGATAATGGGGATAGGAAAATTCGTTTTCAAAGTGACACCATCGGAAATTTATCAAAACGAGAGGCGATCGATTTTAGGCTCGGCCGGGTTCAGTCGCGGCCAGGGAGCCGGACCGGCGAGCTCACTGCCACACTTAAATTGCCATCTTAAAATAAATGCCAAATGATTCTGCGAGCAACAAGTTTCATTCATTCACGGGCAAGGGAGATGGCAAATCCAATTAGAAAGGGAAGAGAGGAATTTAAAAAGTGAACGCCCGGAAAGTTAGGCGGGAAAGCTCCGTGCTAATAACCTGTTGCTTCCGCAGGCTAAATTAAATACGAGAGCGGCCCGCGCGCGCCGACATCGACTGTCGATACCATATGCATTCATACACACTTTACAGTTTGCACTACTCTATATTACTTATCCATGTTTTCTATAAACATCACACAGCCGCCTCGCTCCCTATCGATCTCCCTCGCCGAATTTATATCGATATCGCGGAGTCTATACCCCGAAATTGCGTACATTTATCATTTTACTATTTATAAGCTCCCTGCCTCCCCAGCGGAGAGATTCAAGTATTATCTTGAAATATCGATAAAGAAAATGCTGATGCCGGCGACACCCCTACGGTTTACTCCTTGACATAGAGTGAGAGGGGGACGGAGATGCGGGAACATTGAGGCTAGAAAGAGACAGCATACAAAACCGCGACGAGATAAGTGTTCTAATTTATACTCAAATTGCGAACGTCGTCACGAGAACCACGTGCTAAATAACTTATTTGTATTCAGAACGACTTAACCGCCGCCCGTCGTTCCATTAACAATACGCTTTATTTTAAACACAAGAGAACACAAAATCGCAGTAAGAATCCAGTTGAAAAATATTATCTTACAATTTTTCATTTTTGAAAACGAAACTCGGTGCGCTCGGGGCGCTCTTTGTGAGTTTGGCTCTTATTGTTGACAAATTAGAAACCATTATCGTTTGCGCTTGAACTTTACAAATTAATACATCAGATTTTAAAAGAAAGCCTGTGCATACTAAGTAGGGCTGTGTCAAGGTTAAATTGGCGTAGGTATTTTATTACAGTCGGTTAGTGGGTTAACTGCTGCATTAGGGTTGTTTCGGATTGCGTAATTGTCGAGTCATTATGTAAGGGAAGGAGCTATTAGGAAACTGATGCGTATTTATGGCCACTATTAACCATAGACTAAGAAGATAGCAATCTATGGGGTTATTTTTGTTGTAATTCAATTGGTTGTGGCTGTCGGTATATCTATATTTAAGTGACTTATTGGAAGGAAAATTAAGACATCTATGACAATCGCTAAGATTTTGTACTAATTAAATAGTAGGGTACCTGGGTCGAATATGGCCAGCCGAAAAATATGGCCACCTACCATTATTCCAAACACGAAAATTTGTAAATATCTAAACGCTACCATAAATTGTCGCTAGTGTCACATGTATCCGAACGACGTTCCTGTCATCCTTCCCGCGCGTCCAGTACTCGCCCATTGTCCATTATAGAAAAACTACTGTCGAGGTTATAAAAACATTAAGTAAGTATTAACCTGTCTTTTGTTATTTTTCAAAGAAGAATTTTTATTAATCACGTTAGGATATTGTGTGACTATTGAAATTTGATATTTCTTTGTTTAATTATCAAAGTAATAGTGTGTTTTTCATTCGTGAGTATTAAAACAAAAAAATGCATGACTGCAAATATGGCCACCGTTTGGCCATATTTCCGATACCGAAACTTACTTTTTTTTGTTTTAGACCATGGCACGCTATAAGGCTAAAGGGCTTCGAAGTATGTACTTGGTCAAAAGTATCTATGAAACTCGCTCTGACTGCAGTCAAAAGCGGTAAAATGATAGTGTATACGGCTGCAAAGCATTAAAATGTGCCAAGACGCACTCTAAGACGATATTTACTAGAAGAAAGGGAGACTAAATCTACTTTGGGCCGGAAACCACTTCTTAATCCTGAACAAGAGAAGATTTTAGCATCACGTATTATTCGATTATGCAATGTGGGATACCCATTGACACAACGTGTACTACGTAGATGCGTTAAGACATTCTGTGAACGAAATAACATTTTAAGTTAAAAAAATATATATCATTGTTGATTTTGATATCTTTAAGTACTGTCACCCAAAGAATATCTTATAAATAAATGCTCTATTACAACATAATATCCATTTTTATTTCACTTTATTAGAAGTTTTTTAAACTGGTTAATTCGTATAGTAAATATGGCCACATATGTGGGCATATTTACCTCCCCCGTCGAAAATATGGCCAATTTCATTTTTTTTTTATACTGTTGTAAAAGTTCTTTTTCTTTTAAATTCTTTGTATTGTTTACCTTTGTTGTAAAGATAAATAGCTACTCTTCATGAATACGTGCTAAAACTTGTTTGTTTTAGCATTATTATTATTAAAAAAGGATAACAAACCTTAAGGTGGCCATATTCGACCCAGGTACCTTATTTAAAAATATCTATGATCATAAAAAGGGAAATTTTAATTGGTCGCCGTCGTCTAAAAAACATCCACATCGCCTGAGGTCAGTTTTTAATGATTGGGTATAGCAGGGGTATAAAAGGAAAGTCTAGGTATTATGACGCAGCCGGAAGATTCACAGACAAAATACAAATTCACAATTATGTAACTTCATATTGTTTACCAACTAGACATTAACTCTCCCAAGAGTAGTATTGTTTTAAATTAACGGTAATAGAAAATGAGATATCAAATCAATAACTATTAATTTTGGCTTATTTTTTAATTGTTTAAAAAAAAGCCACATAATATAAGCGACCATAAAGCAACCCATACTAAAAGGTAGTTTCCTTTCTCCTTTAGGTACCGTATGTTATTAGGTGTATGTTAACATCTAAACCTTGTAGCGTTTCAAATCCGCCTGCAGAGCCAAGCCGTTGCCAATTCTTGCGCATAGAATTCTGTAGCAACGTAATTTGTACAATATTCCGACTTCCGTTTTGCAACGTAATTTCAGCAATTATTCCGTACTAATTACAAATATAATAACTTAAATATACAGCACTTCCACATTTGCACATAAAACTCCATCTAATTATGCGTTTTGTTAAACAAAAACTCACGCCTCCTTAATGGGACTGAAAAAGGTAAGAGCCTATCACCAGAGCCAATCATAGCAAGCTTTTCCATTCCAAAATGTAATAGAAGACATACTTATCGCCATGCCATGTTAAATACTAAATTTGGATAACTAACTTAATTATCAAATTGGAAAATTCATTCAAATTTAACGGAGTTGAATTTAGAACTTCACGAGTTACATCCTATGATTCCAGTAGGCCTATAAATAAAAAAATCAAACCCAACTAAATAACAACTACATTCAACACAAAATCTAAAGACATATGAGAGTCCGCGCACGTACGCCTTCATAGTGAATTTTTGACACTTGTCTTGCGTAGCATCACAATGAGATGGGGTGTACATCCCCCGTCTACATTTTACGATTTCGAAAGGCTATGTTTCATATGGCACTTTCGGGTTTTCGTCGCCAGTCTTTTAATAGACAATATTTGAGGTTATCTAGAGTATCTTCAAACTGCGACCGAAAACCAAGCCAGGCGGTAGTTTAAGTGATTACAAGCACAATGCAATTAAAATTTCGCAAAAAATACTTTTTGCAGTTTTTTAAATATCATCGTGTTTGGATGGTATATATCTAGTTTTTGCTAAAATAATTATTTAAACCCTTGCGTACCATGGCTTCTTTGAAAATAAAAAGGTCTACATTAAGTAAAAAATACAAAAAAAATTGTCGCCTTTTTGTAAAAATTTTAGTTGCATTGTGTCTGAAGTCACTAATACTACCACCTGGCTTCGTTTTCGGTCGCAGTCTTGATTTATCCTGTATTATAATGTTGAGTCGTTTTAAAGTGATAAAGCCACACTGAGATCCCTAGACTTTTAGGAGTGCTTCGGCTCGATCAGGGTGGATCCGCTGTCTTACAGTTCTTTCGTTTTTCTTTTCTTTCTCCCCTCTGATTTTGAGTGAGTGTCAATGCACCACGATCCAAGTGTTATAGATATCCATGAACTGGGCCAATCCCTTCATCAGGGAGCAATTTGCTCGTACCCAAAATATAAATGAGACTCACTGTGATGGGTTTTCCACCATCTTGGGACTAGCACCAACTACGGTAGATGCTATGCATCAAACAAAATAAATACCCTTCCAAAGTTATTTTAACCTTAATCCATTTCCAAGCCCACTCAACCACAATCCATAATATTAACTAGGCAAGTTATTGAAATAACTTCCATACAGTACACGTTTAAACCTGGCTGGAGTAGTGAATAATAATTGAGGTACCGCGAGATGTGTTCTCAATTGTCGTCTAACAAGCAACCGTCGAGAGGTATGGGGGAGCCACCCGGTCTGAATATTGACGCAACTACACGTTATGGGTACTGTAACCTTTTATATGGGTTTAGAAATAGTTGGTGACTGTAAAAGAGTGATTTTGTAATGTTTTGTAGTCATGTTTTGAAAATCTGGCTCGAAGGACCAAAACTGCGGGGAAAGAAATTTAAATAACTGGTAAAATAAACTGCTTGTGCTTTTTGGATTTTCAAAGGTTTTGGATGGTTTAATATCTATACAGCTTAATTCCTGCACCCTTGTTTAAATAATGCACTGTCTGTCTATGTCACTTCATGCTGCAAATAGACTTCCTCTATTATGTTTTGCATCTGAATTTTAAAAGTTTGATTTTTTTGAATTGTCAATTATGTTTTCTCGCGATATTTTATTTTATTATTTATTTACACACTTTATTGTACACCACAATAAAAAAGAATAACACAGTAACAGTAAATTACTTAAAACTAATGTCATGGTTACAATTGGCGGCCTTATCGCTAACTGCGATCTCTTCCAGGCAACCTTTGGATGGATTCAATCATTACTATATAGAATTATGGGGTAGTACAACTGGAAAAAAAAATGGAATATGGTTGTACGAGCTATACATAATAAACATATACATACATAATATATACCTACATTATAAATACATACATACACACAAATATACATTATATTTATATTTTACTTACTATTACTATCTACTATCACTACTTACTATTACTATTACTACTTACTATTACTATCTTACTATCAGTATTCTACTTATATTGATATTTTACTTAACAGTTGACATGTACTCTAAACATTTAATATAGCAGTAACAAGTACCACACAGTACAATATAATAAAGTAATAAACTATTTTTTTATAACAAAATACAAAAAAAAATGTTTCTTTTTTTATTTCTTTCGATACAACACAACATAATTTATTTTAAATAAAAATACCTACGGCACTTCTTAGTTAAGCACTTATCCTCCAACCTCGCATAGTCTGTCAAAACGAATGGGAAATATGCAAGAAAGAGTGAATGGATAACAAGCACACCCGCCACACATGGGGTTTAGGCGGCCATCTTGGAACGCTTACTATAGGAAAATTTAGTTTTGTTCAATACGATTGCGATCAGCGATATTGGCCGGTAACGAGGGCCCTTTCTATTAGGCAGACGTGCTTCTTAAATTATGCGGATCTGTTTAGTGATGTATTGGATGGTAGTTGAGAATTTTTAGATTATATGTATGTAGTTCGGGTTGATTGTCTTGTTAGATGTGGTAAATATAGTGGAATTAAAGAGTGAATATTTTAAATTGAATGATATTTTATTCAAATTAGTAATAGTACGGGAGCTAGCAACGTCTGGAAAACAAGCATTTCAGGTAGGCCAGTTTTTAGATATGCTATCTCTCTCACTCTCCCGGACGTCATACAGGCTATCTGGCTGGCGGTAGTGGTTGCGTTCGTCAGTGCGCAGCCTACCTATACAGGTAAAATATCGAATTTTAAAATCATTTTAAGAAGCTTTTTTCCTTTATTATTATTTTTATTGAACTTTTTGCAACATGAATCTATTATTGCCAGATATTTCTATTGTTGTTTAAACTATGCCAGACGCTAATTTTGAATTAAAAAAATATTATTTTTCAAAGTATTTCAGTATGGCTGTAATTTTTATATGATGTTTTTTATGTATCTAAAAACCTAAATTTAATTTGCCAGACATTAATTCGATTGTTAAACCTTCAGCCAGACCGACCTAAAAGTGAAAAGTGATGTGGTATCATTTTGCTTGATCTAGGAATAGTTGTCGAATAAATTACATAGAACTAATTAAAAACTATTGAATTAATGTGTGGATTAATATAGTATCAAAATAACTATTTATCGTTGTACAAAATAAGATAATAATCAATCTCAAGGATGAAAATAACCAAAAATTATATTTTTCAATCCATAATTTTATCACAAAAAAAACGGAGGCATCTTGATAATTATCATCATCATCATCATCTTCAGCACTGTTGTCATTTTTATTGTCATCGTCGTCTTTTGAAATGTCATCGTCTTGTAATAAGTTATTATCTGTAAAAGAATGAAACATTTTATAATCTATCGGCAAATAAATTTATTAGTATTTTATTTTTAATTTTTACCTTTAATGATAATGTCGGCAACTAATGATGGCAATTGCTCTCCAACAAACCAGATAAAATCATATTTATGGTCCAGCCGGAAACTTGAGGTGATAGAGATGTTGGTTGTTGTAAATGATCATTTCTCCAAAACTTTGTAACGTAACGAACTCGTAGTAAATGCTGATAAAATTCAGCTTTGCATGGTGGTAGGCTTGATGGATCAAAATTACGATTTTGTTTTTTCAAAATTATCATCTGATTTTGTAGACCGATATGTGTTTGAAAACAGATGACACCGAACTTCATTGACGTTCCATGAATCCCGAGCTCCGTAAATATGACAAATTAACTTTTCTAAGATCTTAAATGTCTCATCCAGCAATTCTTCATCATCTGTTATAATATTTTGACAGGCTAATTGATACTCTTCTGATTGCTCTAACAGTTTAAAGATCGAAGTTTGCCTTTCCGGAAAAAACCTGGTGTGTAGTCGCATCCAGTGAGTGCATAAAAGCACGGTAGAGCTTTCGATAAAGAATTCTCTAGAATTTCGTGTACTTGATGACGCTTATAAATCGCTCATAATTCCCCACGCCCAAATTTACCCAGATTTTAGTGATGCATTCAAATGCTCCATGTTACCAAGAAGTATTATTAAAATATCTGTGTCTGAGCAGCGTATCACAACTTCGCCATCGACATTTATTTGACAAATGTGATATATTATTATTTGAGAATCGGCTTCTTCTTGTTCTTCGCAAGACAGTACATCTTCAACAGTTTTAATAACCTTATTACTTTCAACCCGGTATGAAAAGCACTTGTTAATTGCATTAGAAGTGTCAATTTCTTGGATATTAACTTCTGTATGTGAATTCTGAGACGTATTATCTGGCAGGGTTTCGCTAACATCTACTGCAGTATTTGAAACGAAGTTGAACTAGATGTGCTGGGAAGATCTACTGTTGACGAGAAATTAATTTCAGATAAATTACGATATTTTGTCATAAGAGCTGTAAAACTGCTGTAACAATTTCTGTGATATCCATCAGTGTCATTAACTTGCTCCGGTAACTGTACACTATTATACCGGGTATATCAAGACTGCGACCGAAAACGAAGCCAGGTTGTAGTTTTAGTGGCTTCAAACACGATGCAAATAAAAATTTCGCCAAAACAGTGATAGATATTTTTTTATATATTTTTTAAAATCATCGTGTTTTGGTAGAAAATACCTGTTTTTTGCGAAAATACTAATTTAAACCCTTATGTACCATTGCGTGTTTAAAAATAAAGAGGTCTACATCTTTATTTTAGGAAAATTATGTTTTTATCACCCAAATACGACGATTAGTAAAAAATTACAAAAAAAAGGTGACGATTTTTTTTGCGAAATTTTTACTTGCATTGTGTCTGAAGTCACTAATACTACCACCTGGCTTCGTTTTCGGTCGCGGTCTTGATATACCCTGTATTTCAGTTTAAAATTTACACGTATTTGCAGAACTTCTTTACACTTTTTTAATGTATCTTCAACAAAAGTTATTATTTTTCCATTTCTGTCTTTACAAAAACCACATTTTAATTTTTCGCTAGCCATTGTAATACAATTTTGTTATACACATTAAAAATAACACGTGATTGTCTGTACTCTTTCAACATGCCCAATCACTTTTCACTTTTAGATCGGTCTGGCTGAAGGTTTAACAATCGAATTATTGTCTGGCAAATTAAATTTAGGTTTTTAGATACTTAAATAACATCATATAAAAATTACAGCCATACTGAAATACTTTGAAAAATAATATTTTTTTAATTCAAAATTAGCGTCTGGCACAGTTTAAACAACAATAGAAATATCTGGCAATAATAGATTCATGTTGCAAAAAGTTCAATAAAAATAATAATAAAGGAAAAAAGCTTCTTAAAATGATTTTAAAATTCGATATTTTACCTGTATAGGTAGGCTGCGCACTGACGAACGCAACCACTACCGCCAGCCAGATAGCCTGTATGACGTCCGGGAGAGTGAGAGAGATAGCATATCTAAAAACTGGCCTACCTGAAATTCTCTCTCAAAAACGTTGCTACCTCTTAAGCCCTGGTCTGTGGAACGGTACGCGCGGCACTGCGGTAAGCGGCACCGCTGCAACGCAGTTCATGTACCAACTAAGGAGGTTTCACAGATAGGTTTCACTCTGTGCGTAAATCCGTTGACCAATGGGAGAGCCGAAACATGACAACAAATGTTATTATGACAATTTTGCATTGAAGTCTTCACGGGTCTCCATGACAACGGATAACAATTATTTGAGTTCAAAAATATATAGAATTTCTTAAAAAATTGTTTGTGCGTCATTCTAAACGAAGTCGGTAAAAAGGCACATAAGACCATTTTCTCAATATTGATACTTGACAAAATTGGCTTATATTTTCTTATGTTAATTCGTGTGTTATTAACTATATTATTTTATTTTTTCTGCTACTAAACATATTCTTTGATCAAGTTATATTTCACTGGACTTATATAGATACCTACTCTTAAATTATCACCGGTTGTACCGTAATTTGTTAAAAACAAATTGTATTACTTTTATGAAAATAAATTATTTTGTTATAAATTATCACAAGCAAAACCTGGATCAATACTGATGGACACTTTTTACAATAATCATTTAATTGTACTTTTTATCTAAATTCACAATACGGAGCTCAAATAATACACGTAGGTATAGGTAGGTAGTAGGTATATATGTATCTGCACAACCTCCAGCACATCAGCAGTTCTTGATCCTAGGTTTAACTTTATTTGCAAACATAAACTCACGCCTTTATCCCAGAAGAGGTAGGCAGAGGCGCCACCAGGACACCCACATTTCGCCTTGTATGTTCCGTTCCATGATGTGACAGGGGCGAGCCTAACGCCATATCGGACACAAATTTCTGGCTCCAGGCTGATGATGAATAGAAAAACCCAATATCACTTTGCCCGAGCCGGGATTCGACCCCGAGAGCTCAGCTTTGTAGTCGTACCGTAGTACAACTACGCCAACGAGGCAGTCTTATAAAATTATCGCACTCCGCTCGCACTCTGTAAATGTAGCCGTGGTAATTGGAAAATTTGCACACCATTATTTTAATATAGAAGATGTTATACATCTCAGCATATTAACTAGTTGAAATCCGCAGCTTTATCAAAAAGGAACTAAATAGTAGAAGTTAAAAACAAAGAATGTTCTATTTCCTTCCATTACAAAGTGAAAGACAATTAAATATTGAACTAAGGATTAACCGCTCAAAAATAGGGCTGGAGAAGCTAGATGTAAAGCAACACGGACCAATATTAACAAGGGTCGTATGGTACAAGCTGCGAATTAGCTTTCTATAATATTATACATACGGAAAAAATTAAGAAACACTTCCTAGATTTATCCATTTGCCACACCCAATAGCAACACGAGATTCTATTTGCGAATTATTCAACTGTAATATATTATTATAATACACTCATCGGATGAACTAGTGATATTTTCGTAATTGCTCCGACCACCGTACACGAAGGTGGTAAACTCGTCAATGACACATGCAAATATTTTGTGTTTCTAAGTATGCTTTCGAGCAGGCTAGCACAATAGTGTTTGAGAGCAAGAGCTGATTATTTTTTGCTGGTGGATATTGTAATTGGATTTAAAATTGTAATACATCAGATGCATTGCGGTTACATTTTGGTGCTAATATGAAAAAAAAAGGGCACACTACCATCGGAGATATTTTCCCTTTTATTATGAAATGTTAATGTGTTCTTTCTATCTTGATATAAAACACAAGGGTTCCTGCTATTATTTCTGGCAAATTATCGACAAATAAATCCATGCCGCAATGTCGCACGCCGCGGCGATTGGACGAGAATGACTGCGCGCCGTGCGTTATATCCACCCCCCGCATCACCGCTTGCCCCTCAACGCAGACGCATACTGCGACGGAACAAAAGGCAATACATGACGTTTTTCATATAAATCTGTGCCGCTACCGCAAACCGCTGTCAGTTTCTATCCGCTTGACCAAAATATCATCATGGAGTTGACCCTTCACTGTGCGCGCTGGCTGACGCATACCGCAAGGGAACAAAAGACAAATGATGACGTTTTTCATACAAAACCGAGTCTGACATCGCATTGCGTTCAACGCAGTGCCGCGCGTACCGTTCCACAGACCAGGGCTTTAGACTATAATTGTTAAGTAAATTTATATTGGAATCAACACAACTTGTTTTATATTTTTTTGTGTTCATTAAATATTTCAGAATATTTATATTTTCTTGAGTTTTCTTTTATTTCATTAATTTATCTTACGTACCCAAATTTAAAAAAATTACCATTGGGAACGGAAATTACAATTTAAAAACCTTCAAAAGTAAAGTTTCATTTATGACTGTAATTAATTGTATGTAAATTACATTTTAACATTGTTATTGACCAATAAAATGTCGCCATACTGTAGGAGGAAAAATCTGAATTTGAATCATCATCGTGGATCCCGAAGTCATCTAAATCCGTAGTAACTAGTCTAATTCTCTTCACGGTTCATAGACTCAGGAGGCGGTAGGCAGAGAAGTAATTTGTACGTCGATTTAGCAAGACGCTTATTTTCGGCTATACCGGTAGAAAGAGTGAAATCGAGTCGCGACTGAAACAAATGTCTTGTATCCGTACTTGTCGCGAGGGGTGGGGGTTTGATAGAATTTTATTTTATCGATATTGAAGTTTTTTTTTTGTTCACGGATATTTGAATACCTGAGAAAGATATATTGATTTCATTGATCAAATGCGCTTTGATATTGATTTTATAAGCGCTTGCGTTTTATAAACTTGATAATATTTTTTTAAATTATTGCAATTAAACAGCACGATAACTTCTATTATATATGGAGAGGAATTACGAATATTTTCAAAAATAAAAACATACACTTTAGTCGTACAAAAACTGTAAAGTTATCGAAACGTCTAAAAGTTAAAAAATTGACAAAATTAAACCGAACCCGCGATAAAATCCGTGAAAATTGTTTTATTTCGATGTAAAATACATTAAATAAAATACTCAATCACCACAATGGTACATTTCCGCCAAACGGTAGCATTAAACCCACCGGTACAACAAATGCGATCGTAATTCTACCATTTCGCATTACTACTGTCCGCATATTAATTGAGCGAGTAGATAGATATCTATTGCTATGTAATTACACCGGATTCGCTCCCATTATTACAGATACAGATTCACAACACTTTATTGAGCACCACAGGTTTAAAGGACATTGTAGCCAGAGGACTACTGGACATAATGAGACTTAACATCTCATGTCTCTGGATGGCGAGCGCAGTGGAATGCCAAGCACTGCTTTGTAATTCATGGTGTTTTTTTGGTTTTGCTACTGTCCATGAGTGGTCTTATCGCTTATCATCAGGGAAATGGCAAGCTCGTCTCGCCATTCACTGCAATAAAAAAAAAAACAGAAATAGCAGAAAAACTTTACAAATAGTGACCAACGGGCGGTGTTATCGCCAAGACCTATCTTCATACAACCATTAAACCATTATTATGATATTTATAATAGGCGAGACGACAGTATCAAAAAATTAAAGATTTTATGTTTTTAAGGGAAAATACGTATTACAAGGATTTCAAATGATAATTCAGTTTTAATCTATACTTGGAGATTAATAAGATTTTAAATAAAATCAAAGTACAAAATATAGCAATCGGCCATTTTGACAAAAACGCTCTTCACAACGCATGATGTCACGCCTATGTAAACATGACGCATTCGCTGCGCATAGACCACAGATTTAGTAGTACACAATGACATGTTTACCTGGTAGTGACATCAAAGCGGACGCCATGACACCTACTAGCGTTTTTTGTGCACTATTGAAAAATTAATAGAAAAATGGCTTAAAACTGTGTTGAACCTTTGTTAATTCTTGAAATATAGATTTTTTCGTATATAATAAATGTGTGCCCATATTTTAGAATATAATTTGAAAATCATTCGTCTCGCCTATTGCAATAGTATTATTATATTTTATTGCGCGTAATGCGAGGTAGTAAATGATATCTGCGATTGCGTTATTAAATATGTATAATTCAAATCATACATACATAAACTCACGCCTTTATCCCCGAAGGGGTAAGCAGAGGCGCCACCAGGACACCCACATTTCGCCTTGTAGGTATGTTCCGTCCCACGATGTGATAGGGGGCGAGCCTATCGCCATATCGGGCACAAATTCCTGACTCCGGGCTGGTAATGAATAGAAAAATCCAATATCACTTTGCCCGACCCGGGACTCGAACCCGAGTCCTCAGCTTTGTAACCGTACCGTAATACAACTACGCCACCGAAACTAAACTAATTCAAATCATTTTACATGTTTAGATTTTAACATGATTAATAATAACATTATGATGTTTTTATATATTATGTATATACACTCTGCCTTTGACCACCTACGAGCCCTGGAAAACCGTTATTCCTTTGACTAATAATTAAGGAACACACTATTTTATTGATAACTTCTAAATTGTCCGAAAATAACACGAACATGATTTTAAAACACCTCAATATTTTGTGATTTCTCTTTTAGAACACACGATTGGTCCGGCACAATATCCCAAAAAATGTAAAAATTTGTGTTTTTTTTTTCTCTAGAATCAAAGGCGTTGCAACAATTCCAAGTAGTTGGTAGATAAAGAATATCTCTCGTCTAAAATTGAGAATACGCTTGAGATAGAGATTAATTAAGTATAATATTAGGTACCGGTTTAATAAATATTGGAGATTTTATACAAACAAACACAATAAATAAATAAATACACCCATCAGTCACATAGTCCTGACCCCACAGTAAGATCAATTAAGTCTTGTGTCGTGGGTATCAGAACTACCAGAAACTTTTCGGTCTCAGAACCGAACCTAGACCCGAAAGAAATATTTGTGGGCCGCACAAACATTTCTCTTGGTGCGGGGATCGAACCCACGGCCTCTCGTTTCCCAGCCGGCGTCTAACCAACTGCGCTACGGAGGCTGTCAAAACAATACCTCAGTGCATAGTCCCAGACGATGCTTATGCTAATGTCCCAGACAGAGTTATATAAATATAACTTGATTGATTGCTAAACTAACAACTGAATATTTATTTCGGCGCTTCTGTACAGTATACGTGACTTACACCTTCGCCGCTTGTTTGTAGTATATTGGTTCTTTTATGCTTTTTTTAATTTAGAGTGAATTCTACATCTTAAATGGTTTAAATTTTATCATTAATTCGTTAGTCATATTAGCGTTTAATACATAACCTTACGTAGTTTTTATATTAGTTATTTATGTACCATAATAAGGATTCCACTGGGCACGAGCACGAGAACATAATTCTTTAAAAAGTATATATAATGTGACAATTTGAAGACCGTGTTTTTACGCTGAGCACGAAATTTTTCAAAATAATTCTACGAAAAAAAAAATAGTATTGTCTACAGTCGTAAATACATTTTATAGGAGCACCTAATATACTTATGTATTTTTTAAACATTATTCTGTTTTTATTTAAAACTAAATTTTATCGAAAGTACAAAGTCGTCCATCAATCACTAAAACCATACGGAAATGTTCCGCGTTGAAGCGTTGAATTTCAGGGCCACTATAAATGTGTACAGTTTTGTTTCTGACGTTTGCCCATCAATTACGTTTTTCGTAGAGCAACTCGCTCGCCGCACAGCCCATTTGTTTTTATTTATGGCCCCCATTGCCCCCCACTTAATGCGGGTGCGTTTTACTTACTGTTTCGATGCGATAGTTCTTGATGATGCGTCAAAAGCATGTTGTAAATGGTATTATTTCTGTAATTTAATGTAATTTAACGTAGATATTTTTTTAAGTAAAATGATATACATAATGTTATTGTGTTAAAATGCCATATTTTTTTTGTCCAGGAAATAAATTAAAGATCATCCTGACCTCACAATAAGTTCGAGTCTTGTGTCGTGGGTATCAGAACTACGAGAAACTTTTCGGTCTCACAAACACCCAGCCCCGGAAACACATATCTGTGGATCATACAAATATTTGTTTCGGTGCGGGGTTCAAACCCGCGGCCTCGTGGTTTAGAGCCAGCGTCTAACCAACTGCACCAGGGAGGTTGTATGGAACTGAAATTTCTAGTTCAAGGAAGGTTAAACACCCTCTATGAGGCAACAGAGCGAATATTAGATTATCACAATGAAAAAAACACCTGGCTTTATTTACAGACAGTTTTAAAACCTATTTTAGCTATCGAACGTTTTGTCTTTTTCGCTCAAACTGAATTCAAAAGTCGTTCGAAAGGGAACAAACATTCGATAACTAATATAGGTTTGAAAACTGTCTATGAATAAGGCCTCTAATGTAATCGGTTAAAATGTATTTCTGAATATTTCGGATAAGGGTGTTGACCTAAAATTCCCTTGTTGTTTTTAATACGTATTACACATGACATATATTAATTTTAGATCACAATAATTATATCAATGATTGCTTGACATGTTATTTACATATTTCATTAAGACTTTCTGGCCGACTCTCAATAAAAATACAATATAAATACCGAAAACCGTAACCATACCGCACTTCGCAATAAAATTTGGAGTTACAATCGATGATACGATACCGAAGCCACTTAAACAAAGGCCCACGTTATATTAGGGCGACATACAGAGAATTTCATAGAATTCCGACATCCAGTGACATGGAAAAATGAATATTATTAAAATATGTCGGCACACAACAGCGAAGGTTAGAGATGGTGCTGTTGTATCGATAGTTCTATCGACTTTATTAGTACGTTAAAATTCATCATATTGAGTTGACTGTAAAGCTCCATTTACACGTGAAGATTCGCCTCGAAGATACGATTATCGTAAGGATATAAAAAAGTTGCATCGTGTAAACATTTGTCAGAACACGATAATCTATGGCGGTTATGTCATGCGATAATCGCATACGATTCTCGCCTCGAGAAACTCTCCCCGTGTAATGGTGTTTAATAGTCGATATTATATTGTCTGTTGAAATATTGAATGCGAACATGCCTCAGAAGAATGCGTCAGTTAGTTTTACGTACTAATGTTATGAACAGTTTAAATTCTAGCATTCAAAACTCCCGAAGGTAGACACCGTGAGTATAGCATATACATTTTACAGGGTATATCAAGACCGCGACCTAAAATGAAGCCAGGTGGTATTCTTAGTGACTTCAGACACAATGCAATTAAAAATTTCGCAACAAAATCGAGAAGTATTTGGTAAAGTTCTATTACTAATTGAGTTTTCAGCATATTAAAATATGCCTTTAATCATTCAAAACTACTTAAATATGTTAAACTAAAAAGTCTATTCTCTTAGAAATACTATTTATATTTTTTAAGTTTTGCCGCATATTACTAATTTCTACAATTACTTACGAGACCTATCTCACGTATTCTAAACTAAGTCAATGCCTTACAAAATACTTTCAAACTAATCTAACGCAGCACAGCCCTATCACCCCCACACACACACTTCTGCTTATTCCACGAAATGTCACATTCATAGGTAAAAATTCAACATCACGATATGACGTTACCCTTTCTTTATCAAACACCAACACAGGCGCAATAACAAGGTTTTCACTTGTACGTGTATAGCACTCACACGAGTGCCAGCCCTACTTCACACCCATTCTAATCTCAACCTTAAAATAAATTCATAAAGTTCATTTTTAAACTTTTGTACTGTACACTTGAAACGAATTTGTACGGGAAATTCATTCTTATTTTAAAAGTATTAGGTCTATTTTTATATCACACCGTACCAATCAACATGAGTATTTCTGGCGTTCTTCGTTTGAATCACTCAACCACGACGCAAGGAAAAACAAACTTTAACATTGCAGTATAAGGTTCACAATCAATATGTGTGGCATGAATTTGAATTTAGAATGACGCGTGGGTGAATTCGCGAAGCAACAATAGTGTCCGAAGGGTTTTCAGTTTTCGTTCCACTGCGCATCAGCGTGCGCATTTCGAACATGGCGGCGGCAGCCGGCTGTCAAGCGCCATTTTGATTCTTGATGTTGGTTTCCCTCGACGAATTGTAAGGTGAGGAAAATAAAATATAGAAATAATTTAAATAATCGTGTTTTTTTATTTGCCGAGCTATGGAAGGTGTTATTTTGTGACATTGTATTGCAAGGCCAAATTAGGATTTTAAGGGCATACAATTATTTGAATTTTATACTGCATAAAATTACAGAAAATTGTGAAATGTGAACTAATGTGAAAATGTGACTACATAAAAAAAAAATTTAAGATGCAATAATTCCAACATGTTTACAGTCACAAGTATAACATTTTGAAAGTGTAACAAATAAAATGTTTGAAGATTGGATGGAGGCATTTTTGTTCGCTGCATTCCTTGATTAGTGTGAATTCGAATCTCGTGAAGCCATTATAACTTAGCACAAACAATCTCAGTGTTTTTATGCGTTGTTTTAAACCCTATGGGAGTTCAAAACTTAAGAACGCCTTGGTTGCTGTGATCGGGAATTTAATAAGAGGAAGCGGGTTCCATTAATAACAAATATTGAAATTCTGTCCTAATTTATAAAATTCCAAAGTAAGGATTTAGGTTTTGCAATAGACGTCTTTGTAGTACTGAGGAATTACGCATAAGCTTAAAATATAGGTTTAAATACAATAATAAAATACCGATGATCCAAATAATTTATTTCGTAATTTTTTTAGTAATAATATATTTTTCTTTGTTTCAGATATTCAGAAGACACGAAGCTACTTATTATTAAGACTGTTGTACTTTATCAATAAATATTACTAACTGACGTAATTTTATAGTTATCCTATTAGATACTACAAAGTTGCATTTATTACGTCTTATATAAATAATTATGACGGTTAATGTCGTTTAGCATAATATGACGGCAATATCCGCAATTCGAATAATAAATAAGTATGATAGAGCATGTCGATAAACATAAATAAAAATATTTTTTCTAATTATAAATTTAACAAATGGATTTAAAAAAAGGAACAAAGAAAAAAGAACAGAGCTCGTGTTGCTGAGGGGGTTTCTTCTTCACAGCTACCAATGTTTCGGGAGCAGTAATAATTAACGACTCAAAAGTTCTTGCGAAAGATAATTTAAATAAAGAATATTTTGTTTTTTTTTTGTTTTTCCTTTTTATATCAGTATAAAATGCATAAAGTCAGTACTTTATGCATTAAGTACGGTGTAGCTAATTTTATCGATCGCAAGTGGCGACTTTATTTGGGCTAAATAAAGTCGCCACATGCGATCGATAAAATTATACGGACCTGTCATTGTCCTGTACATACATAAATAAGTGAATCAAAAATCTTAAACTCATAGATGTTTTGAGATCGAACCTACAGCCTCTGGGTTGTAAATCCGTTTTGCAATTGAGCCATGGCTACCTTTTATACGCAACCCCAAATTGCCAATAATTGAATAAATTATAAATACAATGCACATTATGCAAAATTCAATACAATTAATCGAGTTAAATCTGTCAATCATTTGAGGCAACGATTTTGGGGTAGATTGCCTTGAGAGAGTTTTATCACAAGTACTTTATGGGCAGTTAAATTATCTCACAGACTATTTAATCCGCGAAATATTAGGTTCGATGCCTTGGTGAAGTTACTTGATTTCTAATATAGTTTACTGTGAGTACCTTACTTTTATCTCATTAATCGCACAATATATTTTGCTAACCTAGGCATCGAACCCAAGAACCTTACAATTATGCCCGTGCTCTCACTACATACTCAACCACGAGAGTCGAGACATCCACAAAAATAATAAAAATTAAAATAGACACCGAGCCGGTTTCACTTTTTTTCAACCCTCCACTTTCGATCTCGTTTTTATGCTTCCTGTAGGCCGGTACAAAAAGTGACATGCGTGGTACAAAGAGCACATTACTCTAATTATTCATAGAGCGACAACCGACCGGGAAAATAAAAAAAGGTCGTTAAAGGGTTAACTTTTTGCTCCGCGATTGAAAACGTACACTTTTGTATTATGCAAATGTACGCGACATTTGCATGTGGGTTTTATAAAAAGAAAAAAATCACGCACATCTGTCGTTAGTTCCGCTTCCATTAGTGTTAGATAATAAGGACCGGAAAAAATGTTTAATAGATCCTTTGAATAAAAAAAGATGGCGGTTCATTTGTTCGAATAAAATTAGATAAAAAGCTGGAGTTCTATTGGGCGGAATTTAGTAAAGTTTTGATTAATTAAATATGCAATATAATTACATACTCAAAGGTACATTCATTCTATAATTAAATAATACAAATAATACAGTTTGATATTTTAAAACGGTTCGGATTTAGCTCATGAAAAAAAAAACAGTCGAATTGAGAACCTCCTTCTTTTTTAAGTCGATTAAAAATCGATCAATATGTGATTGATATTATTGCACTCTATCTATCTATTTATATCAGCCCATATACGTCCAACTGCAGGGCACGGGCCTACTCTACAATCGAGGGAATCGATTGAGAGTGGTTAGGCCACATAGTCCATCACGCTGGCCTATTTATCAATAATCTGCAGTAAAAAAGAATTTCAAGGAAGTAAAATGTAATACGAGCATTCTCCGCGAGATGTTAATGTGTTAAGGTTAATGACTTTATAATTTGCATTAAACAACGAAACATTCACACAAAAGATAAAGATATTATGATTAAGAAATGCTTTCTAAAAAAATATATTTTCCAACATTATGTTGTACTATGATAAATGAGTATGTTATCAGAGAAGATCTATATTTTTGATAATGTTCAGGTATGCCACCTTTTCCTACTGCTCATTAATATCATTAGGCATAATTTTGCCTATTTCCCATAGTAGGCAGAAACTATGCATGATTTTTTCGTTTTTATGATAGTAATTTTGTTTCTTTTTTATCTTAGACAACGCTGTTCCGCCAGGCTCCAATGTACCGAGATAGTCTCGTCGACAACTACAAAATAAACTTCGATTTACGTTTTCCATAATGACATATTAAACATTTTTTCGTAATTTTCATTGTTTTGGTTTATCTCCTCGCTTGATACACTTGTGTTATTGACTGTTCGTTTTAGTAAGAATAAAAATTAAGAATACATTAATACAAATTCTTTTTTCTGCACGTGATAAACAATATTAAACATATTGAAATAAAACTATTTTTACGGATTTTATCGCGATTTGGTTTAATTTTTTACATTTTTTAACTTCCCGACGTTTCGATTGCTTTTCAGCTTTCGTGGTCACAAAAATGTAAAAAATTAAAATGATTTTGTGTGTATTGGACAGAAACTGTTGAGTGGAAGAAAATAAAAATAAAGAATTGAAATTATTGTTATGCTTGACTTGAGGCCAGCATATGAACTCAAAATACTAATTTAAATGAAAAGAGATGTTAAAACTTTGCGTATGTGTCCTTAACAATATTTTATTTATTTATTTATTTATTTATTTACACACTATATTGTACACCACAATAAAAGAGAATAACACAGTAACAGTAAATATTTTATAGTCAATATTATACGTTCTTCAAAAAAAAGCTTATCATTTTACCATCTGTGTAACATAAACCGTGCAAAATATAGATTCTTTATCAAACTATGTCTTTTCAACAATAAAGAGACTAACGCCCAAATACTGGAACGCAACTTAAATATAACTTGCGCTTAACTACATTAATCCCGATTAAATGTACTGGCTAAGTGAGCCGTGCGCTGTTAAGAGCAACTTATTATTTGAATGTCGTTCCAGTATTCGGGCGTAAGATAACCCTAGCTGAGTATCGACTCTAAGACCTCCCGGTTTATATACGGCTACATCAAACGATAAGGAGACATTGGAATCGATAGACTCGTATATTGCCCGACTTGAGAATGGAACATAGGACCTCAAGGTTCACATCCAGTACAAACTGCCACTACTCTAATAAGGCGACCAAGAAATAAAGCCTCTACTGGTCATTTATGCAGTCAAATTGTATAAAAACATTTTCTAAGCATAAAGTATTCTCCTTCAATATAATCGCGGGTATTTTTAAATTTCCTGCTATATGTTTTACTGCGCTTAGACCGAGTGCACGGAAATAGCCCTGGGCTGTAACGACACGTCTTATAAACTGGCAGGGTATACAGGGAATTAATGAATAATAGAAAAATTAAAACCTATTTTCATTTACACCTTTTTGTTGTTGTTTTTGTGTAAACTGGCTGGTAACATGTAACATTGTGATTGAATAAAAAAAGTAATATTTAAAAACATAAGCTTCTTTTTTATTATCGTCGCATTATTTTTGTTTACTTACACATTAAGGCTGAAACTGGCTGATTATAAAATATAAAATTGTTTTGAAGTAAAAAATTAAATGTATTTACATGTATTTATTATTAAAATTACTCTTTTAATAAACAAACCTCATTTATGATGTTTACAGCATGATGGAAAAAGTATATTGTTATTTTCGATTATACAAATGATTTGTGAAAAATACAAGTGTTTTATTTTACAGTACATTCAAACATATTTCTATATTACTTGCTCTTATCACACACTTACATGGGATCAGAGAAACATAAATACACCCAACACATAGTCCTGACCCCACATTAAGATCAATTAAGTCTTGTGTCATGGGTATCAGAAACTACGAGAGACTTTTTGATCTCACAAACACACATACCCGATACAAATGTTTGTGGGCCGCACAAATATTTGTCTTGGTGCGGGGATCGCACCCACGGCCTCTCGTTTCACAGCCGGCGTCGAACCAGCTGCACCACGGAGGCTGTCTAACTGTTCAACAGAAATGTGCGGAATAATTAAGCTTATAATTTTGCAACAATTCAAACTCAAAACCTCTCATTTCACAGGTTATACATCCATCAAATTTAGCGACAAATTCAAACTTTATACTTTTTAAAAATTGCCAACCAATGTAGAAAGCTAATTATCCGGTTGGTCCAACAATTGGTAAGCAATATAGTTGGATGTTTGCAAGTGTTTAGGTACGACCGAATGTATCATTATAAGGTTAGATTGTCGTGTCGCCGCAACGAGACGCGACGCGCTGTGGGTACTGGCGCGGAGAAAAGTGCTTTGTTTCTTTCTCATATTGGGCTAGTGTGATAGATTATGACGTATTTCTTATTAGATAATTTGACGGAAAGCCCATTTAAGTTTGTTTAACTTTAAACTAATGTTGGTTCTCGACAAATTGTTTGACACGTGATCGTAAGAGTAGGTAAATTCAAATAAAGCGCTTGCTAGTGATAAATAGTAATAATATGAGCAGTTATTAATCCATTACATTCGAGACAAAAATGTGTTAATATTTTTTTATTGCGTTGAATGTCGAGATGAGCATGCCGTTCGCCTGATGGTAAGCGATACCACCGGTCATGGACAGTAGAAAACAAAACAACACCATGAATAACAAAGCATTGCTTAGCACTCCACTATAACGGTGAAGGAAAACATCGTGAGGAAATCTACATATAGCGGTTTGCAAGAAATTCTATGGTATGTAAAGTCCGCCAACCCGCACTAGGCCAGCGCGATGGTCTATATGGCCTAACCGCTCTCAATCGTACTCTCGATTGTAGAGGAGGCTTATGCCCTGCAGTGGAACGTATATGGGCTACAGCTTGGCACTCCACTGCGCTCCCCATCCTAAGGCATAAAATGTTAAGTCTCAATATGTCCAGTAGTTACTCTGGCTACAATATCCTTCAAACCGGAACAATTCATTTACACTGCTGTTTGGCGAGAGAAGTAGACATTGCAGTAGTACCTACCCAGGCAGCCTCTCACATATGAGAGACCTACCACAAGTGAATGAATTTCAACAGAATAATTTATATTATGATTACCTGTGTTAAATACTGTTTACAAGTAAAATAAAATACTAAATGCACATAAACTGCACATTAGAATAATATAGTTAATCACACCGAGTATTGTAATAAAACAACCTTATTTGATCAAAATTGACAAAACTATTTGATCCAATACCCTAACATTTACCAAACTCGATACACGAATTATTTAAAGTAAACAACATAAATATACGGAAAGCTGGTAATCTTTCTGAACTGGATTTACAGAATAATGTCCTAGCGGGAGGCGCATACATTAATTCTAATTAGATTGATAGAAAATCAGATTTACCTACCCATGGGGAATACCTCTGCATTCCGGCTAATTAGATTCTGGTCTTATTGGACATCTTGTGAGACATGGCCAACTTGCACGGCTTTATTGGAATAGTTTAGTTGGACTAAGAAATTTATTAAAAAATGTAGCGTAATATGTAACATAATGATTTATTGTTTTTTATTTTTATAGGTATTATAAAAATGATTAGTAGTAAGCATTTCAAGAGTGAAGTATTTAATATTTTTCAGGGGGCCTTTCTGTTGGTACTAGTACTATAAAGACTATTACACACTAACTGTCAACTGGTGTCAGCATAATTACGACTACATGGAGCTGAAATGATATTCGAAATCAAATATGTTTTATAAAAACGTATGCAGTGAAGATGAAGAATCATTGTTTGGAGATTCCTTTATTAAGACGCGTATTTTAGGTTAACAGACAGTATCTAAATGTGCAGTTCTTGGTGACAGACCTGTCATTATATTTGTTTGTCTTACTTTGTTTACCTGGCAAGCACTCGTTGTTATTTAAAAATATTTCAGTTCAATTCACTATTTTTTAAATTAAGTTTCAAGTTGAACACTGAACAATGTTTTTTCTTATGATAATTTACCGCTGAAAGAATTAGTGAGCCCAATACCCTTGTCATAATAACAGAATGATACCTATGCTGTTACTTATTATACCCACCTCTGAATAACCACTTTTGTTAACACCAGTACCTTCGATAGTATGTAAATGCGCGATGGAAGAATCCATCCGCGCGGTGATTGAACATGCATGACGGTAAACTAGATTCTTATGAGGAAAATGCATGAGCCACTCGATGTAGCCCGGCCGACTGTGTAGCCACTGCTGTTTAGTCAAGCGACAATAGTAGCTAATGGATTTTGTACGTGAGTTAATTTAAGCTAATCCCTAGCTGTAAAATACCTCTGTCAATAATAGCTATTGATCATAATTTGTTGGTTAGACGTCTGTCTCCAGATGTCGATAGCCTCCATGGCGCAGTTGGTTAGACGTCGGCTGTGAAACGAGAGGTTTTGGGTTTGATCCCCGCACCGAGACACATATTTGTGAGGCCCACAAGTATTTGTCCCGAGTCTGGGTGTTTGTGAGACCGAAAGTCTCTCGTAGTTCCTGATACCCACGACACAAGACTTAATTGATTTTGATGTGGGGTCTGGACTATGTATGTGACTGTTGGGTGTATTTATATTTATTTTGTTTATATTGAATCTTTGTATGTGAGCTAATTTCTACTAATACTGACTTGCAGTATTGAGAACAATGACTTTTGTTAATACCAGTATCTTTGATGGTATGTAAATACGTGATGGAAGTATCCATCCGCGCGGTGATTGAGCATGCATGGCGGTAAACTAGATTCTCATAAAAATACTAAGGAAGAAATATTACGAGTATACAATTAAGGTATTAAGTTCAGGTCACTGTGGAAATCATTGAAGAGGCCTATGTTCAGCAGTGGACTTCCTTTGGCTGATGGATGGATGATGAAGGTAATAAGTTGCTTTTTTATTGCATAGGTCCCGCGAACGAGCAATAGGTCACCTGATAGCAAGTGATAACTGCCGCCCAGGAACATCCACACCGCTTGGATCGTAGATGTGTTGCCGACTCATCAAATAGGGTATTTGAATATCATTTAATTTTTGTATTATTTTGCAGACAAACACAAGTGCCATTAAAACAAAACATTTTTGTGAAAACAGTTTTAAAGTAGCTTGTAAAATGAGGCAAATATTAGTATTCTAAATGAAAGAGTGGGAACGTAGTGGGGACATCTTACACATTCGCACACTATAATGCTTATTAGGATTAGTGAAGTCACTAATTTTGTTTTGCATCCCTTTCCTTGTACCCCCACTACAAGATTTAAAACGTGTCTAACTTGTTTAATTCTGAATGGATTTACAAAATTCTTTGTTTGCTAGATTTTGGAAATACCTAGATACCTTTTGATGAATACAATAGAAAAAATGAGTCAAATACCCTATAGGGAGGATAGCGGGAAGGTAAAAGGATGGGAAGAAGAAAGGGGTATTGGACAGCCGACAATCTCACTCACCGAACGAAACGCGACAGCCAAGCTGTCAATTCTTTTAATATTACGTATATGTTGCAAATATGTACATAATATTCAAAGTATTTAGAACGATATTAAATAGCAATAGGTTTAGGTAATAATAACATTGGATGGACGGGGGTTCGAATCCCGCCGGGAAATAAATTATTTTTTCTTTGCAATATCGAATTACTCTCTCTGATTATGAAAGCAAACTAAAACAACTAAATTACAACATTAAAATAGAAAAAAAAAATACATATCTATTTCACATTCTGATCCAAGAGAATTCTCCTCCTGTTTTGAAGTCCGTTAATAATAAGTAAGGTTTATATAAAAATATTAGAAATGTTATTTTTTCGATAACTAAAAAGAAATTATGACTTACTACTGGTATGACTTACTAGCGACATCTATGATTGAAAAATATAAAGTTTTATTTTATTAGGGGTTTGTGGTTTGTAACGCCATCTGTTGCAGGGATTGAATATTTTGAAAACACTAATTTATTTTTAATGTTATTTTATTGTATATTCTAAGTTATTGTATTTAAATATTATTTATTGTGTTAAAGATTGAAAATAAATGAATTTAATAACTTGTGTTTGTTGTTTAATTTAATTTTCCTTCGTAATATTTAAAAGTTATTATAATATTATACTTTTAATACAAATTATTTCTAAAGAAACACATATGCTATAAACATTCCACGCTCCTAATTATAGAGGCATTTTCTTTTTATATTTTTTTACGATTAATAAAAATCTAAGTTTTGCGTGTGCTGATAAAATAACGCTACTTACGCCATTCCCATCATCTAAGACATGTGAAGTATTTTAGATCTATTTATTAAAAACAGTAAATAACACTATTTTGAATAATTCATATTAATTTAACGGATAAATATTTAAAATATCCTCAATAAAATTCTTATTAGAAACTTAAGCACTACTAGCGCCATCAAGCGTCAAATAGAATAAACAAAACTCGCACAAAATTAGGCGTGGGTAAAACAGCACGGCGAATGCTTCGGGACGCTCGAAACAATTTGGATTCAATGAAATAAGTTTAGTTGAAAACAAAACTTTTGTTGGGAAATATTTTACAAGTAGTTTAAACTGTTTGTTAGTGATAAGAAATGTTGCGGAATTGTTTGATAGATTAATTATACTTTAACTTTATAATGTAATTCCGATGTTTTTTTTTTCAGTAAAATGATGAAAATTTTTTACGATATTAATCCGTCCCAATATTTTGTTTTAAACATAGTTTTTATAATATTATACATTACACATGAGCTTGGTGATATCATTCATATTATTTATTAATGTGGAATTTAAGACGCCACAAATTCAATAATAGGTACAGAATTAATTAAAGTAACATGAATTAACACCATAATACGAAGAAATAATACCTAATCAACCACATATAAAATATTCAACACCGCTGTTTCCACATAATTTTATCCGTATTCAAGCAACTCACAGATTGCCTAAATACATTATTAATACTATAAACCCTACAACAACAAAAAAATATATACCAAAAAAAACCCTACACATTAAAAAAACGACTAAAGAAAAATAAAAAAGCAATAAAAATCCACCCGCACAATACTATTGGAAATTATGTAAGCGAGCTCGTCACTCCGTACATTACCTTTACCAGGATTAGAAGCCGTATCTATAGGCTATCCCGTTTCAAACCGACAGTTGTTAGCTAGTTTACAAGTTTTTATTAACTTACAGGAGTCAGGGCTGGCGGTCCTGCGAGTTTTCGGCTCCAAAAATTAAGCGTGAGTTTTGGGATAATTTTTGCCCGGTATAGAGATCACATTTTGGGAGGGTATTAAAAGTTAATTCCGGCGTTAGTGGCATGTCTGCTTACCTTAAGAATACGGGCGTGAACTTATTTATATATTTTATAAGCACTTCTGGGACAGTTATTAAAAAAAAAACACGCACTCAAAATTGTAACTATATGATAACTAGAACAGAAAATTCTGATGCGCATCTTATATTTAACAATATAAAATATTTTGATAAAACCACGCACTCAATATTGTAACTATATGATAACTAGAACAGAAAATTCTGTTGCGCATCTTATATTTAACAATATAAAATATTTTGTTAAAACCACGCACTCAATATTGTAACTGACAACTGACCATATTTATGAGCAGTCACATGTATAAAAAATAATTAAAAACCTACCTACTACAGGTCTACCATCGCAAAAAAAAAGCAAATGAAACAATAAAACGCAATAATTAAAAAGTAAAATTTTATTATTTTGCGGGTGGAGTAAATTTTTTTTGTCGTGTCATGTTCTTTATTTTATTATTGCCAGGTAGATATATTTTCATAGTTATTTCAGTGCTACAGTTGTGGTTGTGGAGTGAGTTTTACTGTGTCTTTTCGCGCAAGGCACGAGCCTCCTCTACAATCTAGAGTACGATTGAGACCACTTAGGCTATAGTTTTAGTGTATTATTTACTCTGAATGTGGTGTTTAAATGACAAAAGTGGACTACATAGTGGATAATATCTTGAATTCATATTATTATTGACTCAAATACTGTATTTGTTCATAGTTGAGTATCGCTAGGTTTAAAGATGATGGAAAACATAGTGAGGAAACCCGCTCACCTGGAAGTTCTGCACGAGAATTTAAAAGGTATGTAAATGTTATTACTATAGAATTTTCTTTTCATATTGTCAAAGATACTTTAGCCCGATTTGGGACTTACAAACCGACAATCTTCTACTACAAGACAGCCATACTGGAATCACAGGAAACCTTTACAAGCAGATGATGTATGGTTCAAAGCGAAGGATTAATAGGCCGATTATAAAGATTTCATTAACAATATGAATGTTGCATATTAAAAATATACAAACGTAGTGCTGACTTAATATTTAAATATAGTTCAGTGCCTTAGTTTCCCAAAGCTACAAGATACTATAAGGTCTTTTAGGAGACCTAATATTACACTTACTTGTAGATCACACAAATATTTGTCTTAATGCGGTATTAAACCTGTAACCCTTGCTTCATAACTAGCGTCGTATGCGAACCACGGCGATGTCTAATATAATAAACCTTTCTATTAACGAAACTAGCAACCATTTATATAATCATGCCAAAAAATATCAAAAAATAAGAGATAAAAAAACAAGATACTTTGATAAAATACGTACTCAGAATAAAAATGGAAATAACGGGCGGCGAGCGAATTAAGTTATTTGTTGTTTACTTTAATTGGTAAATCGATTTAAATATTTGCCAAATTATCTAAGAAAACTAGAACAGAGATAGTCAAGGGTTCAACGCCCTTATTCTCTTCCCATTATTTTTCTTTCCACTTTGAAAAGTCGGCAAAGCATAGGTGATTATTATCAATTTTTGGACGCTAGACTTGTGATTCTTCTTCTGCCTGCCTGTAGCCCACAACCATTTGGGCCCAGTTTAACATGATTTTCAGCTATATTACAGAATAAAGAAGAGTTATTGAGATTAAAATCTTGGGAGTAGGACTTATTGAACCACGCCGACCTAAGGCAGTTAGGAGATTTCACATACCGCCTGGGTAGGTACCACTACAATGTCTATTTCTCCCGCCAATCAGCAGTGTAAATGCACTGTTGTGTAATGTGTAGGTATGTACTGGACATATTGAGACTTAACATCTCATGTCTCAGGATGGCGACCGCAGTGGAATGTAAAGCTTGGCTTTGTAATTCATGGTGTTGCTACTGTTCATGAGTGGTCGTATCGCTTACCATCAGGCGAATGGCATGCTCGTTTCGCCATTCATTGCAATAAAAACACAACAGCCTCCGCAGTTAGTTAGACGCCGCCTGTTAAACGAGAGGCCGCGGGTTCGATCCCCGCACCGAGACAAATGTTTGTGAGAACCACAAGTATTTGTTTCAGGTCTGGGTGTTTGTGAGACCGAAAAGTCTCTCGTAGTTCCTGATACCCACGACACAAGACTCGATCTTAGTGTGGGGTCAGGACTCCGTATATGACTGTTGGGTGTATTTATTTATCTATTTAAAAAATAACAAAAGCAGAAAGTTGCAGGATACAGGCTGCCTTTAACAGACCGATGTGAAAATACTAGGGGAAGCTTATGCTCAGCAGTGGATAATTGTAATGAATAGAAAGATACTGTGCTGAATAGTGCAACGTATTCTACATGTTCGATTAGACGAGTAGTCTAATGAACCACAGTGGTCTAGACTCTAGATAATAGAGAGAATTTGATATCCTTCATTATGTTACTTCTATTTCTAATGCAATTATTTTTTAGTTTGTCACGTAACATCATATAAAGGTAATTCTCATGTTTTTTCTTTTTTTGCTATGCAATAAAAGATAAATTTATATTTCATTCCATTGTGCATCCCATCAAACGAAATTCCGTATCGGGTCGATCAAAAAAATTAAAAGTCAGATGACGTAATGGGTGGATGATTACGGAAAATTACGTGTTTGGTAGACAACGCGTCGCCGCACCCTTTATTATCGCTCGACTTTTGACATTTCTATTTTAATTCCATAATTTGGTAATAATTACACAAATTAGGTTATTATTTGTGTTTCAAAGTTTGTTGTAAGACATCTGTTTTCGGGCCCTCACGCGTTGTTGAAATTGTAGTTTTTAAGAATTCTTATAACTAAATAGAATGGTATTGTGTAAAAGTGGGTATTATTTGATCTTCTTAAGAGCTATTAACAATCCTAAATTGATAGTATATTTTAAATTATAACTTGTTTTTTATGTAACTATGTACGAAACAATATCTAAACCATTTAACCAATTTATTTAATGCGTTAAAAATATTAAAATAACTTATTCACACTGGTGGATACTTTATTTAGATTGCCCAGCGCTTACCATCATAAGTGACGTAACTTTATCGAAAGTTTACAGAAAATAAAATAAAATAAATAAATACACCCAACAGTCACATACATAATCCTGACCCCACACTAAGATCGAGTCTTGTGTCGTGGGTATCAGGAACTACGAAAGACTTTTCGGTCTTACAAAAACCCAGACCCGAAACAAATACTTGTGGTTCTCACAAATATTTGTCCCGGTGCGGGGATCGAACCCGCGGCCTCTCATTTCACAGGCGGCGTCTAACCAATTGCGCCACGGAGGCGGTCAAAAATCTAAAAGTATTACTATTCCTAATTGGGTTACTAATTTTCAACTTCACTGAGCTCGTAATTTGACTATTACAGTTCGAATAGGCCACTCAGTTATTCACTCAAACTAAATCTAGAAGGCCATTACAGAAATAATAGGGCAGGAATGCAAACACAATGGTTCTCAAGCTACTATTGTGTATTATTTAAGTCTTTCGTAGTATTAAACTTGTAGAAGAAAACCTTTTGGAAGAATTAATGAAAACCATCAGTCGCCAGATGATGACTGACGATGATATACGACTTGCAGCAGACGAAGCATTACGCAGCATATTGGGCTCTGTGTCGTACCTTGGGAGAGGCCTGTGTCCAGCAGTGGACTGTAACGGGCTGATGATGATGAAGATCAGTAAATTTATTTAAATTATCTGATAACTTATATGAGAGTTTACTGAAACCACAGTTATTATCTCTACGAAACAAAAAGTTTCATGAGTTTACTTTTGACCGAAAAGTCTCTCGTAATTCCTGATCCACGACACAAGACAGACCTTGGTGTGGAGTCAATACTATGTATGTGACTGTTGGATGTGTAAATTAAAACCTATAATCTGGATTTAAGCTATATGTATTCATTAAACCTATATTGGGCTTGTTTAGTAGAATATAGAACTGAAACCGTTGTCATGATGTGGAATCTGTATTCAGGAATCATAAATATACAATCATATATAAATACTAAAACCCATCGTTATCAAAAACTACATTTTTCAATCAAAAAGCAAAGTTATCAACATATTCCAAAAATGTAATATAGAAAATCCTAACATCGCATGCCACGACATTACGGAGTTTCGATTAAACAAAAAATATGGGGTTTTGTCATGATGAAAATGAAAAAAACCGTGCCCACCCCCCGGTTAGGGTGGACACCCCCGGCTATATTAAATTGTGCGGGGGTGCCGTGCCTCAATCGAAGGAGTACGAAATTACTTATGTACACACATTGCTAAATCATGGCAGATGATAAAATATATAAAGGAAAAATAAGATAATTAAATTATTAAGAGATAGGTAGGAATTTTAGAAAAAAAATCAAAAGTAATATGTTTCGAAGTATTTAATTTCTATTTTAAAATATTACATTACAATATAATAAAGCACCGTTCGTAATATAATTAGTTTTCTCTTCAGACATGGTTGGCAGGAAGAGATCGCTCTTAGCGAGTAGACCGCTTATTTTTAGCATTTTAAGTTTTAGTTTATAATTCATTTCCTGCTTGTTTTGTGTATAATAAAGAGTTTATTATTATGACATTTGTTACGTTATATTAAATTACAATTTTTCTTAAATGCTATATCTAAATCAACTTATGAACTAATTATTACTATTGCAATATAATATCACATCTTTTTCATTATTTTACTAATATTGTAACTAAAGCACCTATGTTCATTTTCTAATAACATTATTTTTTTTTATCATGTAACTTCAACACAAAACCATTTAGCAGTGAATCACCAATCATCTTACAAAACAAAGACAAAACCCCGATTCATCAACCACAAATTAAAATCCCAACTTACAGCTCTGTCCCTCAATCCGTGCTGTGAATTTCCCGCAATTTTCCGTATTAATCATGCCGATCTACCGGTTACCTGCCAATAATTTGCCGATGGAAAAAATCCGGTTCGAACCGGATTGGAACTCAGGGGACTGTATTTTTTGAACCCCCGCCAATGCCTGCTAATGCTTGGTAATTATCAATTAGAGAGAGGTTTTGTCTCGCCTTGGGATTTTATAGAGCTGTTAGCAAATCAAATGATTCGAATTAAATTGTGATTTTTTTCTATAATTTGAATAAAATTATCTCATATTATGATTACAATCAATCTAATTAAATTTTTTTGTAGAAAATATTGCGTAAACAATTTAAATGCCATGCTAAGTCTACAAATTTCCATTAGGCCTTTAGACGTAAGGCTTAAACCCTCACAAATCCTCTTTTAAAAACTCAGTAATTTATCAGAAAACGGTACCATAAAATCATAGATCTAATATTGTAATAAAACTATTTTTTACGGATTTTAGTAGTAGGCGGGCGTAGTCGGCCCCCTGACCACGAAAGCTGTAAAGTAATCGAAACGTCAGTAAGCAAAAAAAAAATTATACTATTATTTTTTCTGTTCCTGTATTATATTTTACTGTGCACAATAAAGATTTAAATAAATAAATAAATCCGCGATAAAATCCGTAAAAATTAGTTTTATTTTAATGTGTAACATTTGTATAAGTCTAAGAGATCTAATATTAATTACAATTCCTTCTTCATTGTTTATATTTTTGTGTATGTATATGATGTTCTGCGAATGTGTGCGTTGTCTTGTGTGACAAATAAATAGGTATGTTTTGTTTCTTTATATTTTACATAAGAAAATAAAATAATATAATTACTGTAAGTAAATCAAAATGCATTTATCTTCTCCATAGAGATAATGTGCGGGCGCGTTTTGATCAATGCTAATAATGTAATTTGCCACCGCGTTGATTGAGATGTTTCAACGGAAATCTAATATTAACTACATTATAATCATTTATTAATTTACAAAAAAATTGTTCCCTCGACTTTAGTATTAGATGTGTGAAAAATGGATATAATTTATATCGAATATTATAATTATCGATCACAAAATATACGCTAATCACCTTATGCTATTTGATAAATTATTTGAGATGAAAACAATGTTGTATTATTGATTTTCAATTTGTTTATTATTGTGTTGACAAAGTAAAAAGTTAACAATTAACAACAAAACAAAAGTTAATAATTAAATCATAAAAACGATTAGTCCTTTATGATTTACGACAATAAGAATTGCAATTTTCAACATAGTCATTTAAATTTAATATTCAATATTAAGAGAAATACTAGTCTTATAGTTTCATAAAAGAAAAAAAACCGTACTTTTCCAAAGGAAAACCTGGATCTATTTCCTATAATGACATGATAAATTATACAAAAGAGAGCACACAAATACCCGTTTATATTGATATTTTATCGTAATACATAAACTGCATTTTAATCAATAGAGTTCAACGAAATTTTATATTGATTCCGCAAGTTTTTCAAGTCTCAACGAGGCATGCTCAGCAGCCAATAAGCATCACACGCCAACTTATGCTAAACACTCGATAAATCGCGGCCCTCAGGCGGTTTCCTCACAATTTATTCTTCTGCCGCCCCCTAATCCTGTTATTAATGGTATTTTTCTCCCCACAAATGTATGCCGCTCGGTGCATTGTCTGAAAAGGAATTGAGATAAGTAGCTTTTAAAATCTTGGATGAAACAAATGAAGGAGTAGGTATATACAATCATTTCTTGGAGATGTGGTTTTGGAAATTTAAAAATTGAGTTTGAAAGGGGAGCAAATATACGTCTTTGACATCCTTGCTCATCCCACAGGAACACTACATTTTACTGGATAAAAAGGAGCCTATGTGTTAAGCCAGGGTATTAGTTACCTCTATACTAAATTTCATTAAAATTGGCCCAGCTATATGAGAGTGAAGAAGAACACACTTTGTGTCTTTAAAATATTAGTAGACTGAATCATAAATTAGATTTTATACAAGCCGTTTCTTAGTTTCCCACTTCTACGCTCTAAAATCTTCACTCAATCTTCGTTAGAAATTAAACAATACAATTTCGCTTTTATGTGGAGATTCATCGTCTCTGCCTAGATCTATGGTATTCTAGCGTGACATTTATATATTTATGTGTGTGTAAATAGGCGTTAAAATTATATTTTTTTCTAATTACTAACACAGAAAATTCCTAATTTTCAAAACTAACAATGTACGTATTATACCAAAGAAAATTACATGAAAATTGAGCTCAATGTCTTTCGATTCACTTATACTACTGGACATATACAGCAATGGGGAATTCATATGTTGTAGAAACACGCTTGTAAAACTACATTTAATAAATATTTGTTAAAAGGTGATCAAATTGCTTGATTCCAATATTAAATTGTTTAAATTCTAAGCATACTATGTTATTATAATTACATTAGTTTAAAATTTCAGGGATATCAATATTGAGATTATATTTAAAATATTAATAAATATGTTACCAATTGATTTCATACATATTTACTTATAGTTTAATTTAGACCTGCTTACAAATCTTTCAATAACTAATACATTATCATATAAAACCCAAAATACCATACCTTAATTAAATTACGTTAAATGTATACAAAAATTTTAATATAACAGTGGCATACGAAATAACGATCACAAACGAACGAAATATAAGGGCGCAGACAAACGAAAGAGGGATGGCCCGGCTCATATAAAATTTATATCAAATAACAACCAATTTTCTCTCCACTCAGCCAGGGATGTTATTAGGAAAAATATTTAATACAAAGCTCCTACTATCTTATGCGAATTTATCCCTTATTTACACAAACAATAGGGACAGATTTGCGTGTCTAAGTGGACAACAAAAATACTTCCATCTGACTACTCATCAACATTGCGTTTTATTGAAATGAAATAAAAAGAAAGAATATTCTGAAATCGGTCGAAAGGTGACGCGTTACAATGGCGGACAATTTGATGACAAAACACAGATGACAAAATAAGCGAAATTTTTAATGATGCTAGAATCTGTATTATTTATATTTAGAGAGGCTTTTTGTGAAGTGATTTTATTTATTAATTATTACATAATTAACCTAACCCTCAACAAGGGTGAAGTCAAAAGTACCCTGAACCGATAAAATTGCATGAAGAGATTGATGAAAGTGGATGAAGCGACAGTAATATCTCAGGATCGAGCAAAGTGGCGATCCATAGTCTCTGCCTACCACTATGGGATACAGACGTGACGACTATGTATGTGTGTATATAATAAAGTATAAGGTATAAGAAACCTATAATCGATAGCGACTATATAGACTAAGACATGTGGCATTGTTAGAGTTAAATACAATTTTAGACACATAATTAAATAAATAAATTAATAATTATTTATTAATCATTTTTGTCACCCCTGTTAAAAAGGTTATTATAATCCGTACAAGGCGAAATGAGAGTGTCCTGGTAGCACCTCTGCCTACCTCTTCTGGGAAAAAGCGTGAGTATGTGTCTATATGTATTATAATCCATCCAACTATTACGTGAACGTCTCACTGTGCTAAATTCACCGGAACTTAAGAATCTTACAGCCATGTCCGCCACATATTTACTTATTTGAAAATCATAAAAATTTGTCTGCGACCATCGAACCTGTAGCCTCTCGTTTCAGAGCCAGATCTTACTCAAAACACCACGAGCTATCAAACATTGTCTGAGATAGTAAGGTCGCAGCGAGATTGATCATGTTTGAGATGCAACGTTTATGACTGGTGATAATGATGAACGATTTGATAAAATTTCCTCTGAACTTGCCGTGAAATGCTTGCTTTAAAAATGAGTGCATGTTCCTAAAATATAATGTTGTAATACTATAATAAAATAATTTATACTGATGATATGCTTTAAAATTTATTTACGTATTTAAAGAATAAAGATTAGAATATCATATAGCAACTATAGTTAATTTTAATTTGTATGATTATTTCGAATTTTAAAACCAAAATAAAAATGCTAATAATATCCCACAACGAGAAAATACTGCCCTACATCGCAATAATGTTTAACACATAAAACTTTTGACGCCATAGTAAATTAAATTAAATTTGAATCTAAATTCATTTTACACAAATCCTTATTTAAATACTGTCCAGTAACCCACAGTCCACTTTTCACTGTAACATTAAACAAAATAAAAGTTACAATTTGCGTAGCAGCCACTGTATGGCAACTGTACCAAGAAAACACGAATTGGCCCTAGGCAGAATTTTAATAAGATGTCACAGCCATAACAAAGGCAAAACAAAAAAAAAAAAACAAAAAAGTTTATCATCGTGAAGGTTCGTTTATAATTGGGTCTAATCGACTCTAATGCCCATGGGGAGGAACCCCCAAAAGAAGCCTTAATTTGACGGCTCGGTTTCTTAATGATTGTATTAATTTCTATGGGAATGGGTGAATGGGAACTCAGGTTATTTTTTGTAGACGCAAATGTGATGTTGTTTTTATAGATGGCATCTGGGAGGGGTGTTGAAATTCTAGAGATGTGTGAATTCAGTCATTCTGTAATTAAATCGAACGCTAATATAGCAATCTATATCAGCCCATATACGTCCCACTGCAGGGCACGGGCTTACTCTACAATCGAGAGAATCGATTGAGAGTGGTTAGACCATATAGTCCACCACGCTGGCCTAGTGCGGGTTGGCGGACTTACATACCGTAGAAATTCTTTAAAATCGTTACGGTATGCAGGTTTCCTCACGATGTTTTACTTCACCGTTAAAGTGCGTGGTGATTGACTAACAATACACACATAACTCCGAAAAGTCAGAGGTGTGCCCTGGGATTTGAACCCGCGACCACCGTGAACATGTAGGCAGCCGCGTCTGGTCCGTTACCAACAGGCCACCACGCACTAATATAGCAAAATTATATTAAAAAAGAATTACGTTAAATTTATGAAATTAGTTATTGCAAGAATGGAATATCATGAAGGTTTCTGAATAATGAATACATAATTTTAACCACCTTTGTAGTGGATGTAACATTATCTCGAAATATTATACATTTATAATTATGAAACAAAAGACCTATGAGGAAACCTGCATATCGTGGCGCTTTTAAAATAATTTCTACAGTATGTAAAGTCCGTCAACATACACTAGGCCAGCGTGGTGGGATATACGGCCTAATCCCTCTCAATCGGACTTTCGATTGTGTCGGAGGTCCTTGCAGTGGGACGTATATGGGCTGATACAGGAAGAACCTGTAAATGTGTTAAATGACAAAAAAATATTAATTACAATTTAATTACTTTTAAATACAATGGTAGTATCTTTAGGCAGTGAACTTGGAGATAAAGGATTAGATTCCTATTTGTAAATTATGCTATTAAGTTTATTCGAAAAACTAGACTTTTCCGGAATTGACTAGTTTTACAAAAGTGTGGGGCCTTACGCAATTAATCGTTTAGAAAATAATAAGTCAATTATGTTATTTTTCGTCAATCTAACTTGTTCGACAAGGCCGAGAAAAAGGGAATACTTGCCGTATTTGGCCTAAACGTTAAAAAATAACCAAATCTTGTAAATATGTTGTGGCCAAAACGTCTTAGCAGTTTATCGTGGTGGGTGGGCCGATTTTTTGTCCCTAATTGTAACGTTAATGATATTTAAACGCGGCAATTTAACTTGAGTTGATATTCGACGATTTGTTACAAATTGTTTAATTGTTTTGTATACCAATCAACTTGATGAAGGGATTTCGGTGTCGCAATTTCTTGGACCTTGATTATTTTAAAATTTGTTGATTTATTTAAAGTGTTGCCGTATTAGTAGATAAATATAAATTACCGTTGCGGCTGTAATGATTAGGCATCGGCTTATGAACATATTTTATGTGCACGAAAACGCTGAGCGGGATACATTATGACTTTTTAAGCAGCAATAATTAATTTAAAATTAATATATTATAATTTGTATGAATAAGTCAAAGTTAATACCATTAGTAGCCACGTTGCCGATGGTATTTCCTATTTCTCAATATAAACTGATATTAATATTATATACCAACTTGCATGCCCCATTTAACGCATTTCGGAAAATGAAACAACTGAAATTATCAAAAGCTATTTCTTAGTGCACCTACCATGCTGCGTATCAGTTAGAACTATAAAAAAAAACTATATCCAAAAAAAAGTTAGAAAACGAGCAACTCCGAATCATACCAATGACTCAACCACAATTACCACATTACGCAAAAAATATATTCCACGAAATGTGTTCACGTGGAGTATCGATCAAGCGTCGAACAGGGGAGTGCGGGGATGTGGGGGCACGGATAACAAGTGACGCGACGAGAGTAAAAATAATTCCTGTACCTCGAGCCTAGTGGTGAGTGTCGACTGCCTACCCCCGCAGTTAGCACGCATCCGATACTTAGCAAGACTTCACTGGTATAGTAAATGCAGTGGTGGCAGATAAAACACGATGATAGACAATTGCTAACGGAGATGGAGAATATCGTGAATCTGTATAGTATATAACTTTAGAATATTTTTATGTGAAATAGGCGAACTTGCAATAGATCAACGGCGGATTTCTCAGTTGTTTAAGAGTCTCGTGGTCAGCAGTAAACTACTATTTGCTATTACAATCCAACACAAGGCATAGTTTCTAGCCTTTTTTTTAAGACTATACTATCGTGTACACTGTTGGATAAAGACCTCCCCATCGGAGCAACAACCATCCCGGATTATTTAAATATATTGTAACATAGTTAAGAGTTAACTAACGTATTATTGAAGTGAATTGATTCCTAAATAATTACATAAAAATTTCAAAATTTTAACAATATTATAACGACACAGTGATTCACAATTAAAATATACGATGTCAAATAATCTGTAAACATACTTTAACTTGTTGATAGTAATATAAGTTTTCTACCTAACACAAGAAAACTCTTAAAATTTTCCATATTCTACATCGCTAACGCGACTTTACCACCAAACGGGGGAAGGAGGGGACAAAATGGATTCTCGCGACATTCGGCAGCCATTACTCCGACCCTCTGTGCCACTCGCGCCCTCACTCCCCTCACTAGGCGTGTTTACTAAAAATGCGTTCAATTTTATATGCGGGCTTTATATACGTAGCGTGCGTACACAGCTTTACGCCGGCTTCCTTACTCAAACAGAATAACAAGCCTGTCTTTATTTGAGTGACGAATAAAAAAGCACACGTTTCAATGCACTGTTTACTGGATTAGTCTTCACTGCATACGCAAACTTTTTAAACGATCCGCTTGAACAAAGTTCGGATATCAAACCTTTTTTCGCACTGGCCGTTTCGCGACTCGTAATTGGGTGTTTGGATACCGAAGATGGACACTTTTAAAAAAAATTAAAAGGTTTCGAATTTGGAAAATAAATGATCAAGTTCGAAATTCAAATTCTGACAGAATTGCGAGTTTCTAAAGTGATGTAATAGTTTCGATGTTTAGCTTAGGTATTGATTAGTAGCCCAACACCCAATTTAGACATTTCAAAACACACGCACGTCTTTCACAAATAACACGTCGTCACTTAATGCGATCTCAGTGCCGGGGAGCCATTTTGTACGTTTTTTAATCGGCCACCATAATGAATTCCTGTTTTTGTGCGTATCACCTCACTCCGGGACAAATTGCGGACGACGCTGCCTCTCCTTATAAATATTCTGGCGGTTAAATAAAGGGTAGTATTAATATGTCAGCGGTTCTTAAAGTTCCCCCTTTTGAAGAGCTCTTTGAGTTTTAGCTACGTAAGGAAATTATATGAAGATTTTTCGACACAAAAACGGAATATTTTATGAAATTTCTTAATTAATTAAATATTTATTATGTTTTGAAGGGATGCAAAAATTATTTAAAGTAATAAAAAGGTAATCTTGACTGTTGAATAGTCCCAACCTTCTCGAATTATATGTTTTCGGGTTGTAAGTGTTTTTTGATACAATATCAAAAATAGTTTTGTATGTTTCAAATACAAATCGTTTTAACCCCACCTAAGATAATTGTTGTTCATACAACCATTTATTTAGAGCTGTCAAAAACTCACGCTCATAAGTTTCACGGCCAACCTTAAATCAACTTCGTTGTGGAGACTGTTTTCAGGCTTAAAAGCCTTCTGCAAGACTAATTTATATTTAATTTTATGGTCAACGCAGCAGCATCAGTACTTAAGGATACGGTTTTGATCCCCGCTACAATTATCATTTGTATTCCGAATCTATTTTATCTATCCTATCGCGGAAGACCAAAGATGCGGCGGAAAGACGAGTTGGATGCATTCGAGCTTAAATGACAAGAGCTCGCCGAGAACAGGGTCAAGTGGAGGAATAAAGGGAAAGCCTTTGCCCAACAGTGGGACGAAATATATCTCAAAAAAAAATCTACTCTATGAACCTGAAATCGGCAAGATGAAGGACCATTGATTAAACCCTCTCAATGAAGGAAGCACGTTTCCTGCAGTAGGACTCATGTAGGTTTACTTATTTCATTTTATTGTTTCTTGTCTGAATTTCTATAAAAATGTTGTTCTGAACACATCCTAAATACAAAAGAAATCGCAGTGCACGCCAAAGCTATTCACTTAAAAATATTTGGCAAAAATGTTCACAACCTCTGGCCCAATTCCGATTCAAGTTTTAACCGTTCAAGAAAAGAAAGACTGCCGTGAATCGGAACCTGTTCGTTAATAATACAAATTAAGCTTTACACGGTCGCATACGGCACAGCGCCGCGCGGCTCCTCTTGCACAGTTGGCTACTCTGACATCGGATATTCATTTATTCCGAATATCTTTCGGTGGCTTGATTTAGTGTTTCTTTTATGGTGATGTGAGGGAAAATATGAGGAAAATGTAGGTGGTTTTACAATTTTAGAGGTATGTTGATTAGCATACAGGGGCCAGAGTGGCTATGGACTTTTCCTGACAGTCGTCAAAGAGGCCTTTGCCAAATAAAAAAATAACCTTGTCTATGTAATGTATTGATTTATGTATCTAGGTTTTATTTCTTGCAACCCCGCTTAAATTCGCTATAATATTTTTTTCCAAAAAAAAAGACTAAACCAAGGCAGTGATTAGTTACAAGGTGCCATATTTATGAATATGAACTATCAGACAGCGGCAAATCAGCTAACATGACGAATAAACTCCAGGTCTCGTCAATAAGAGCCAAATTACACAATTTCTGACGTAATTAGGTCAGACTATTATACCAATTTAAGGTGGATACAAAGGCATGGCACAACCAGTAAAATAATAATTTCAAACACCCGTTGACGTCGCCTAATTTAAATTCAATTCAAAACTGAAGCATATGTTTTGCGTGCGCTAACATTTTGATAAATTGAAATAAGCCCAAAGCAAAACAGTGTTTTAACAAAAAAACAAATTAACATTTGAACGAGTAACAGTTATAATTCCTTATTGTGCGCTCGTAGAAATAATCACGGCTTTCGCAAACAAAGCCAAAGAAAAAAATCGTTAAGAAAAAAATATGCAAATGTCGCGTGCATTGGAGGGTTGTGTTGTGTAAAATTATTGTGCACTTCTGATTTGGTGCAATTAATTACAGTTGTCACAAACAATTGAAGATGTATTATCTAGAATGTTATGGAGAAAAGTTGGAAAACCCATTTCTTCTTGACAGCCTCTATGGCATAGTGTGCGAGATGCGCGTTCTAAACCAGGTCGCAGGTTCCATCCCCGTACCAATCTATTATCTACAAATTTTTACTTTAAGTATGGGTCTTATGGCACTTCAGTTCCCACTAGTTTCTGAACACGTCAAGAGCCGAATCCAATATGTTGTTTTCGGGGCTTATTTATTTTGTATAATGAATTAATTTCATATGTCTTTATGTTCAGTGTAAGAGAATTATTATATATTTTTAAGAATATAAGATAAAATAATGTTCCAATTATATACATTTTTGGACTACGTTACTCTTCATTTATAAATCTTCCAAACGCAAAGTAACTTCTAATAATTTGCATACCAAATTATGCAATCCGAAAATCATTAGACATCTTAAAGGGACGACACTTTGTGATTTAAAACCGGTAACCGATATCCCTGGGAGCAACATGCCAGCGAATCATTCAAACTACCCCGCCATTCATAGACAACAACGATGTTTTTTTGTCTCAACGTCATTCACAAAGTGGGACACGCATATCATTATTGCCCTTTTAATTTTTTTCCGTCTAAAAACCGGTGAGCCTATGAATAATACTGAATCATTAGTCGCGTTTTCAAAATTGGAACGCAGCTGGTTCTTTTTTTCGCGACTTTATATTTTTTTCGAATAACCAGAGACAATTTGAATATTTTTATTGCGTTTTGACATTGGAGTCAAAAGCGGTGTTCGAGTTTAATTTATAAGTTTGATGTGTTTTTTTAGTCAGTTGCCACACCTGCGTTGGATAGGCTGTGCGATTTTACAACGTTCTTGCATGATAACAGCTTTTTAACCTAATTTGCTATATTGAGCAATTATATTCGTAATGTAATTGAGTTTTTATAACAGCTATAATACCTTTCAACTTAATTATGGTCATACAAAATTAATATCATATGAAGGACATAGATATGTCGCGTTAAATATTAACTGCAATGCATAGTAATATACGAAGCGAATAAGAATTGGACAGTGTAGTGGCAGTTGCTCATGCATTTAATTGTTAACTGATGAAGAGGCGGTTGCAAGAAATCCGTTGAACGGACATCGAATTTTTAAAGCTGTGGAGTCGCACATGTTATTAAAACCTAGAATAGAGGTGACCAATTTTGGTGCGGTATGTGAAGACTACCAACCCTCTAAATCAAACTATAGAGGGGGCTGTGCCCCGCAGAGAGACACATTATATGTCCTGGATTATTATACTTTTTCTGTGGAAAAACATTAGGACTCGAAATGTCTCTGACAAAGCGATATCTTGGTAATCATTTGACAAAACCAACAGTCTTAAAGTCTACCAAGTTTATTGGGTCAATGTAGAGGACCAAGACAAGGCACTAGAAGTTAGTGAAAGAAAGTGAGCCTTGTAAATATTCCTCGTATACCTTATATGTAAAATAATATTTGATACATTTGATTATAATAATGTTAGGAGAATACCCATAGCCCATATTTATTCCCAATATTGATTCTTTATTTTGTGTTGTAGAAGTTTCATCATCAACCTCAACCACAAGAAATTTACTCCTGAACCCCGAGGATTTCCACTGCGACTTTTCTGAAGCGACCTGCATCCAGCGATTTCTTGCAACCTTTGTAGGTCTTTGGTCCACCCTTACCATTTAATTTACCACATTTTACTTTTAATTCCATAAGATAGGTATTATTCTTGACTTTCATTAATTATCATTAATTAAGAATTTCATCTTAAGACATTATTCTAAGACATCTGCGTATATTCAGCAGTAGGTACTTCCTGTGGCTGAAGAGAAAAGAGAGAGAGAGAGAGAAGTATTTCATCGTATTATTCCAAAAGTTCTTGATTCATTTTAATAATTAACAATAACTTATAAGCAATTGCATTAAATAATCTTCAAGATGATACAATAGAATTACATAAAATAGAAAACTAATTTCATTAAACTTTCCCGCGTGTTTACAAATTATAATTCGTTGTAAACACCTTTAAGACTTTTAGAGCATCTTTAAAATAATAATAGGATACGAGCTCGACTTATTACTGTTTAATGACAGCTCGAATGATACCTCTTATGAACTAGGATATTCAAGCTACTTCACTCGCCTGAATAATTTGACTTTGATTCCAAGGTTTTTTTTGTTGAAAAAAGTGACTAATTATTGGGTAAACATTTCAGCAACTAAGATGTTTGCCTGACATGGCATCCGTTCGAACATTATTTTTACGCAAGAATACGATTTGATATGACAAGCAGTCGGCACCCCATGTCAACAGTCTTGGTCAAAAGTCTGCCTCGCTGACCTTATCGCGCTTGGGACACAATTTTCCTTCGATTGTTGAGAGGGCTATCAGATATACAAATTCACAATGTTTTCCTTCATTGTTAAAAACAACGATAGTCGAGAAACTATTGGAAGTTAATTATGAAATATATTCTTTGTGTTGAACCCTACTTGAAGTTTATAGTTTATTTATTTTAACGGCCTCGCGATGCCATCAGGATTGTAAATGTGTCATGAATACTATAAAATATAAAATTAAGTAAAAAGGTGTTTTTGAAGTAGATATAAATTTTACCGCAGACTGCGCTAATAAATGTAACATATACGGACAAGACGAACGCGTTTATTTAAGTGATCGTAAAACATAACAACGTAAGTAAATGGTATTACACGAACTTACCCAGGGGTCCACTAGCTGAATAATACCCGAGACATCTGCCAACTAATTATCTAATGTGCAACATGCATAAATTGCACTAAATTATTACATGTGAACGTAAAAAATTGCGTCACACGGCGACAACTCTTTATCTTTGAATATACTTTAAAAAACCTGTCGCTGATCGAACTCAAGGTGTGAAATTTGCAATTTTAAAAAGAGCACACACAACATGTAAGTACGCGTGCACGTATACCCGATAATCGACCTAAATACTTTTAAAATAACACCCTATTTGGTATATATTTTTGTGCGCTTGCAACACTTTGGAACGACTGTCGTTATGCTAAACAGCTAACCCATTTCTTGACTCGCCCTATAATTACACACATTTGCATATTATTCGATGAATAAATATTTATAAGGAAGTGAAATTTAAGATGTTTTTCATTATAAAACTAGTTGTTAAATAATGCGTTCGTTACATTTAACTCGGCTTTTTGTATTTCTTTGGTCCTTTTTTTTTTATTAAAATTCGTCGTTGAGTTGTATGCAAATTCGGTGCAAGTTTTATTAATTTCGATTCGAGGACACGGCTGCGTCTTCCCACGTTTATGTTAATTAATATGCAACGAAGATGTAATTTATACATTGAATATTTTGCGCTTTTTTCGTACAATTAGATTGTCGCATTTAAATTTTTCGATGAGAGCGAGAATAGTAATTGTGTGAGAGATTTTTGTGACAAATCAGTTATAAGAATGGATGTAAGATTCATATTCTGGAATAATTAAGAGGCGTAAGGTAAAGTCGGCTAAGGACTTGTAACTCTCGTACCTAGGTCATCCATGGCGCAGTTGGTTAGACGCCACCTGTGAAACGAGAGGCCGCGAGTTCGATCCCCGCACCAAAACAAATGTTTGTGTCATCCACAGGTATTTGTTCCGGGTCTGGGTGTTTGTGAGACCGAAAAGTCTTCCATAGTTTTTGATACTCACGACACAAGACTCGATCTTAGTGTGGGGTCAGAACTATGTATTTATTTATTTAAGACATGATACATGTGATCTGCTGAGAACCTTCATGATGGGGAAAATAGAGAAGAGAAGTGTGGGTAGGAGAAGGAAGTCCTGGCTACGCAACATTCGTGAGTGGACTGGAATAAAAACGGTCCAAGAGTTGTTCCGGTTAGCTGTGGACAAGGAGAGGTTTAAGGAATTGATTGCCAACCTTCAGTAATGGAGAGGCACCTACAGAAGAAGAAGGACTTATATATTTTTTGCCATTAACAGAAAACTTTACGACTTTCACAGATTCCTTTCAAAATCGACCACCTTAAAAATAAGTCTTTCGCCAAACAATCATAATATTATTATGGGTGTATATCTGTCCTTTGATATGGTCTATTTACAATGACGATATTTCTACAATATGTGTCAGGGATTGAACCTCCCCAACATTGAATCATATGCGTTTGCTGGATGGATTTCGTCGGTTTGGATGGTAGTGACTCTATCTATCTATTCAGCCAAAGGAAGTCCACTGCTGAATATAGGCCTCCTTCAAGATCTCCACATCGACCTGTTGGAAGCGGCCTGCATCCAGCGGCTTCCTGCGACCTTAACCAGGTCATCCGTCCTTGTAGGTCTGACCCTTCGCTTGCCTGTCCGTGGCCTCCAGAATCTTTTGACCCCAACGGCCATCAGTTATTCGCGCTGCCACTACAACTTGCTACTCCTAAGGCTATGTCGGTAACCTTTGTTCTCCTACGGATCTCCTGATTCCTGATTTGATCTCGTATATTATCAAGATAACATTAATTTAAATCACACACGGTTTATCGCATCGACAGTTCATACACCCAGAAATATAAATACTATATTGAACGAAACAGACGCTGCCTTGTCACTGAAATATTTATGAAATTCATTACTATTTAATTTATTTCATGTGAGAATATTAGTTAATGAATTATGATTTGACACATCATTTAACAATTTTAAAGTATTTCGATTGACTCGTAGCAATTGTTTTAAAGGTTAATGACGTTATTTATTCCACCACTAAATAGGCTTCAGTAATCACCATCACCTATTTTCTATACCTAAAAACGAATCAGCAAATTCGTCAAACCAAACTACACAAAACCACAATCCGATCAATCAAAACCGAGAGTAAATAATATAATTGGACAAAACCGTACCCTAATCGTAACAATGGATCGAACCCGCTAATAGTCAGTCGGCACTTGACGTCACAATCGGCCCGTGCACCGCTTTGTGTATCGATTTATTGTACGAACACAATGATCAATGCAATCGTATTGGTTTTGTCATATTTTGACAAGCTTGCATTGTGTGTAGTTAATGTAGATATTGAAATATAATTGAACTTGATTTTTATACATAGTTGTGGCAGTTCAAAAGCTCATTTGAAGTAGTTTTTTATTTATATTTGTAACACATATACGTTCCACTGCGGGGCACGGGCCTCCTCTAAAATTAAGAGTACTATTTCGAAGGATTAGAATTTAAAAGATAGTAATGACATTACTAGCCTAGTGAGGGTAAGCGAGTTTCCAAACCATCAAAATTCAGTTTTTGCAATGAAATGGCGAGACGAGCATGCCTTTCGCTTGATGGTAAGCGATACGACCGCTCATGGACAGTAACAAAACCAAACAACACCATGGATAACAAAGCGATGCTTGGCATTCCACTGCGCTCGCCATCCTGCGACTTCATATTTTAAGTCAAATTATGTCCAGTAGTTAGTCTGGCTACAATATCCTTCAAACCGGAACAAAACAGTGCATTTACACTGGCGTGAGAAATAGACATTGCGGTGGTACCTACCCAGGCCGCCTCTCATATTCATATCAGAGACCTACCACCAGTAAACGTTACACAGTTACGCATGTTTCTTTTAATAATACCATTAAAAGGCGTGGTCATTGCTTAATTATTCGTATTCGATCAATATATTCGTGCCTCGAAATGGTGTGCTCTCACGCACTTAGAAAATGAATTAGTGTATGTGAATACATAAACTACACAACTATTGCTGAATAGCAATCGTAGCATTGAGTGTCCGGTTATAAGGTATACAGAAACTTCGGCAAAAGTCGCAGAAAGATGCTAAGCGTTTGCCGATTCTAATAAATCGTTGGAAAAATATTTAGTGAAATATAAATATATGTCGGAATAATTAGAAGAAAAGTGTATTCATTTTAGTGTTTGTCCTTGCAATTCTTTTACTTGATGAGAAAAAAATTAATTGTCAAGAGATTGTTCGAAGACGGAAGACGGAAAGATTTTAGCTTAGTATGATTGTATCTTTAATAAAAATAAAGTATTTCGGAAGAAAGTGATGTTTGGTGCTTTTGGCTGGTAAATATCCTACATTATAATATAATATTACTTTCAGGACTTGACTTATATAATTAAAAGCCGACAAAAAAGTTATGGTGAAAAATATAATATAAGAAATTATGTAGCACAAGTCCAAGTTTTTTAATTGTGTTAAGATGGGTTGTCATATTAGTTGAAAAGTGTATGTTGTCGATATTCCTAACTCTCACTATTTCCGGACATTGTCTGAAAGAAATCGCCGACAGCGATAACACCGCCGTTTGTTACAAGTACTTAAGCGCTTTATGTTTTTATGTCTGTTTTCTGTGGTATAAAATAAAGTATTTATAAATAAATAAATGCTAACGGCCACAAGAAATCTATTGTTGGACATAAGCTTCCCCCAAAATTATCGCTATTTTTTACAAGGAATAATTTAATTGTATTGCATGTAATTTATAAAAAATAAAAGCACTAAATGATTAAAAGTGCCGTAGAAATAATGACTTTTATTTTATTTAAACTTCTTATTCGGCACCCGCTATGCTTTAATAAAGCCAGCGACTCATTTAGATGTTTAATTTCATGCCTATGTTTCATTTCTATCAAGTGAACTTACTAAATTCTAGATCATTATAGATATTATCCTGGCGTTATCCCAAAGAATGGTAGAGTTGGCCTTCCTGACTTATTTTTCTCTACTTCCATCCTCCATACTGCCATCCTCGATTGTAAGATCATAATTTATGTTATAAAAATGCGTAGCCGTTTTATTCATTTTTATTCTTAGCAGAATTACATTTCTTAAATTGCGATTATTTGGCCAAAAATACGGTAGGTGTTATAACGTCAGATAATAAAAAATATTTTAGAACAAAAAATACTTTTGCCGCTATAACAATTAATTATCTTTCTCATCGCACATTCGACATTGGCAGAATTGTCGTCATCGGCACCGTTTGCCATAAATAAAAAACTGAACTGAATTAATTATAATTTGCATATAATTTAAGGCACTAATAAAATATAAAACAACCCTCATTTGTTAAAACAATTACGGATAAAAAAAGATTTGCGCGAACCAAGTCGCAGTGTAAAACGAGTGTCGTTTTTTTAAAGGCAATATCTTTTTAATTTTATTACACGTGGCCGGTGCGAAGGAAATGAGAATTTAATGACCTGTCTTCCACTTAATAGATACTTAAAGGGGGAAGCGCTCTCTTTAAGTGGACACAATGATATATTTGTAATTTTTTTTACTTTTCGGCCAGACGTAACGGAGCTCTTTTGTAAAATGTGAATTGTCTATGGTTGCGTAACTGTGACGTTAGATTACCCCGCATTTATAATTTCCTAGTATATTTGATTCCTTCAATAGAAAAAAAATTGATTAATTCCTTCTAGGGGATAATTTTGACTTGTTCAAAATTCCGTTTTACATAATTATCTTTATGACTTTCACGACTTTTCACATATCGATCCCGGTCTAATAAAGCTTGTGCTATACTTGCCTAATTTAAAATTCCTTGTAACAAAAGAATTCCTTCTGCGTATTTTCTACGAAATAACACGTCATTGTCAAACTAGTATGCCCTGTTATACCATGAAGACTATTATGAAATTTACGATTAATTCAGTCACTTCACATTAAGCTAATCGCAAACGCTTCCTTAAAGAGATACCGCCAAAAGTCCTCTTTCATATCGCGTTGTAATATTAAAAATATTTTAATAAGCGACCATTCATTTGAATGGTAATCTCGCCCTTACAAAACAAGCGAAGCACGACATCTCAGATCAAGCCATATTAGCCGAAGACACAGCGAGCCACCTCCAAAAGGAATTATGAAAACCCAAACGAATTAGATCCGATGCCCGCACAATTATTTCGGTCGAAATGTACAAAAGGAAAACGAAAAGGATATAAGCTTTGTTATCGAAATTGGAAACGAAATGTATGTAGGTACGAAAGAAGTTCGGCTCCTGTTGGGGTGCATTTTTTTTTTCAATCCAAACGCGTATACAAAAAACACCCCTCCGTGTATGAAACATTACCCCCTCGCCGCGTCCAATAGCACCTTGCCCTAACATCCACGTTTCCATTTTTATAAACAGATTTTTTTCTTTGCGCCGGAGCGGGACGCAAGATCGCGTGTCACGTCGCCTCTACAAACCCGCATAAGTGTGAAAGAGATGGATGTAAATAAAAAGTTCCTCGGATAAAGAAAGCTCAGGTATGGATAAGGGTGTGGAGGAAAGAAAAAAGGGATACGACGTGGGGTGGCCGCCACCCCCGGGGGTGGGGGTCGATATCCGTCGAAGTTCGCGTCTCCGCCGCTAGATGGGGGTAAAAGAGAAAGTTTTTTTTATTGAATTTCGGCGCTAGGAGTTTTGGCGTAATGATGATGGATTGTGCGGTGGGTTTCCGCTGATAAGTTTTTGGGAATTTCCCGTTGCGTGTAATGTGTTTTCGAGAGTTTTTTTTTCTAAATTAAGTTCTTGATGTGACGTAGATGTCAATTTCGCATCTGAGTGGAAAGTTTTGTTATCATGATTAATTTCGCCCTTAAATGGGATTCACAAATATTATACGATAGCATGCAATATTTTGATATAATATCACGCACACTTTTGATACACCTATTACAAATAGTTTTATATTCGAATAATCATAAAATCCAATTGGAAAACCAATAACATTCAAATCAAAGCTTAAAAAACTTAAAAGAATTCCCGGTTCTGCGGAAATCTGTCCAGCGTTCGATAACCCTCTTCCACGAAGGTGCATAATACTGGGATAGTTCATTTTATATCTGCTATTCGGGTAATCAAGTGGTTCGCAGAGCATCCGAAAATGTTTTAATTAGCAATGCGGAATCCTTGCCTCTCTATCGGCGCTAATGAGACAAACCCTCGATTTTAAAACACATATCGGGTGAGATACGTTGGCGAGTGTGGTGTTGGTGTGTGTGTGTGTGTATGTGTGTGTTAATGAATATAGTTTTTAGAATAGAATAGACATGGGTGGACGGATAAGCTGATAAAAACAGGAAAACGTATAATGTAGGTCAATTTTTCTTATAATACTTGGCCAACTTATTGATATAAATTTGCTGCATTTTTGTATAACATTTTTCACTCAAGATTTGGGTGTGGAAGAGAAGTATAAATTCTAATTGCAATGTGCTTATTGGATTCCGTTCTTTTATTAGCCCATATACACTATTGGGCATTCACGTTCATAATAGAAAGATTTTATATCTAATTTCAAACCAACGCAGGATTAGTTGGCGGATGCCATACATATTTTTATATTATTTTGTAACATATTTTAATATGACTTTTAAAAGCACTTTATTATTATTTATAAGAAACATTAGCGTTACAAACTGTCTGAAAAACATATCTATCAACTACATATGTAAAACACCCAGCCGCAAAAAAAGCCAAATCAAATAACCCCAGACCGATTTAAAAAATAGAAACCTAATATTTTCTCATTGGCAAACAACTCAACCTTTCACAAATATCCAATTTGGGCTTCGTATAAGCAATAAATAAGAGGAAAAGGCTTTCCAGACGGTGCCTGTGAGGGAAAAAAGGAAAAAAAGGTAAAAAAGGCAACGGATCGAAGTCTTTCGTCCGTCGGATCCAATAATCCGGCCTTCTGTCCGCCCGCCTAATGTGATCGTAGCCTAATGAAAAACGCTACGTGCCGTATTCATAGTGCAGAGATGCAATCTTTTTTTAATATGTATTTTTGTAGATGTTCTTAAAATTAATTTTCATTTTTTTTCAGTGAAACTAATGAGTGATCAGTTGTGGTGATCAACCCAGGGTCTCGTTGTTGACAGCTGTTCGATTTTGCACTTGATGAATAAGGTTATATGGTTTTGAGTAAGTGTTGTTGGTTTGCTATATAGTTATTTTCGTGACCAACCTACTGTATTGTAATTTTTTTCATAGTTAATATTCATATTTTATAGCAACTAAATGTTATTTTATTTGCCTAAACATGCCTTTCAAGTCTTCTGAGATTATTTATGATATATAGTTTAAACCAATCGATAAGTGCTGCATTTTCATAGTAAAAAAATTAACAAGATGTAACGGACATGTTGAAATAAAATTCCATTTCCTATTGACTTGTGTATTTTATCTGTTCTCCAGCAACAAAAGTTCGCAAACCATTCATGATTCGTCAGGAGTCATGTGTGCTTATAGTTTCGAAAGTGTTACAGCTTTTATGAAAAAAAGGCGCAATTAAGTCTCTCAGACTTACAAAAGTCTAGTTTTTTAAATCTTTTCTTTCTCTATCCTTTACGGTAATAGTTATCTATTTCATTCACATGATATCTAATATTCGAATTAATGCTTGCTCAATACTCAAGATTAAACTAAAATACTATTCTATCTTACATTTTCATATTTATACTCGAATAACTTAATGCATGTAACTAACATTCGTATATGAATAGTTTATGAATAATTCCAATAAGAATCGTTAATTTCAAAATGTATTAAATACTCCAAAAGACCGGACTACACATAGAGCACCAAACTTCACGAATGTTAAAAAGAAATCGTGAAATGGGTTTACGTTCGTAACGAAATCAACATAAATTTAAAACGAAAATTACTCAAAATATACATTTGTTTAATAAGAAATTATACAAAAATCAATTCATGTGCGTTTTTGACGCTTTTATTATTGTGTTAAACTTTCAAATATAAACATAATTTAATTACGGAAATTACTTAGAATAATAAAAATTAGAGCGGATTTTCTTAAAAATTATGATTTCTGGTTATATTTCCATCAAAACATGCTTACCTATTTTCTTACTTACATAAAATCGCGCCTGATGGTAGGTCTCTCATATGTGAGAGGCCGCCTAGGTAGACACCACCGCAATGTCTATTTCTCCTGCCATCAGCAGTGTAAATGCACTGTTGTGTTCCGGTTTGAAGGATATTGTGGCCAGAGCAATTACTGGACATAATTAGACTTAACATTTTATGTCTCTTTCGATGATCCTTTAGAAATTATCAAGGTACAATTAAACATGCTTACTCACATAATTGGGTATTTGACTGTTGTGGCAATAAATTATAAAATGTGTTGCATATGATAGCTTTTTGGTAAACAATAATTATAGGTATTTTTATTTACATTTATCTAAATTATAAATATTTAAATTGTCTAAAATAAGTTTGCCATTTTTTTATCTGTTGATTAAATGTAACAAAACACGACAAGCTGTCATTGTGCAGCGTGTGATGTCACGATTTACAATTTTCATTCATCGCTGCCACTAAGATCATTCACCATTTATAAAGCGTGACGTAACTCTTTCAAAGTCACGTGACCTACCGTTTTGGTGACATATATGACGATAAAACTGAAAAATATGTTTATTCGTTATAAACAACTCTTTAAAAATAAATTAATAGTTTGAAGAGGTATAGAGTGATTATATCTAGACTTTAAAACACTTTTCAGAAATTAGTCAAATAGCCAATTTCTTAGAAGAAAGTTCCATGGGTTCAAATCCAGAATTTTTACGTCACTATTTATTACGTTGCATATGCATATGCATAATCAAAATATACAAAACAAAAGTTCATACATTGACAAGTACCTACTAAAATTCCTGAACTCCATTCATAAACTGACGAAGTTTCACCTTAACCCAGATTCGCGGGAAACATTAAAGACACTGAACTTTCATTGGCACATCTTCATTTCGATTTCATTAGAACGAGGCGTAACACTTAAGAAAATCTATTCATTCACTCCTGGGTTGGCGCTGTCCTTGTCGCACTCGCTTCAAGTGCCCATCGAAGGATTTTGCCTCTCGCTCTGGCGCAATGTTCAAGAAGTAGTGACGTCATAACGAGGTCGTCTCTCCGATTCACTCATTAAATAAACAAGGAATCGAATGTGCGTTGTGCTAGGGGTGAGCGGTTTCAAAGTTTTATTTAATTCTGGGACAAAAACAATGAGGAGAAATATATTGCTATGTCATTAAGTTAAGTCGTAAGAATAATTTACATTAGTAGTAAAAGTCAAATCACTTTCAGTAAGTTATGCCATCCCTTTCTATTAAAATAATGCATGTTCAATAATTGATAGCGACGTATAATAAAACCGATAAACTCATTTCCAAAATACATATTTTTCGTATTAGACAATAAAATTAACCAAATGAAGTCGAAAAAGTTTGTGCCCCCGCTGAGTCAACGCGCACAGTTCCCGTTTTAATTCGTATCCCGACCCCGGTGTTCTTCATTATCTTATTACTTAGCCAACTTTGTTCACAGCGACCCAACAGTTTTGATACTTGAATAAAATAACTAGAATTTCAATTGGAATTTAAAATATTTCACCTACTGTCTTTCGGAATGTACTGTTATTTATCAACCCAGTTTAAGTATCCACGGCTGGGCACGGGGTTCCTCTGTAGTTGAATCTTCCAGGATTCTTAAGCCATGGTCAACCACGCTGCCTTATTGAGGGTAACTGACTTCACATACATAGCTTATAACTTTCGCAGCGTATGCAATTAATCAGAATTGTTTAAAAGGATTAAGATTTGAATATGATATCGTCTGGTCCTAAAATTGTGAACAAATAATTGTGTTTAAAATTACATTATACGACCTCACGTAAATATATTTGAGGCAAGGGCGGATGGAAGAACTATATTATTGGTGTGTAGTGGAATAGATACAGTGAGTAACGTGGTATAGATACATCTGATAGTGTCTTATTTGTGTAACCAATAAATGCTAGTAAATCAGATTATTCAATCTTCATGTTTCATTTTTCTTATTGGTATATACCCAGATAAATAAATGGGAATTACATTAGCATTTCAGAAAAATATTTTTATTAAATTGGAACGTACTTTCAATTTCTAGTCAACCATCCTTGCATGACAACAGAAATATCCAATATTTCAGAATATTTTTTTGAAAATTGAAAAAAGTTTAAAATTTATCGTCCCATTCACTTTATTCCCATTTTGTACTTTCCGCTATCATATCCCTTCTCCAATCTTCCAATTTGTTTTATCGTAAAAGTACCAAAACCGGTCGGCTGCACTACAAATCTTAAGACGTTGGCAGCAGCCGAGTTGTTCTTAGTGCAGACGTTAATGGCCGTCTCCTTCACCTTGACCAACTGTGAACTTTCACCCAGTTCCGATGGCCTACCATCAAACTGGGTCGTGCTCCGGTTTGTGGGTTATACGTGGTCATTTTAAGTTTGCCGGGATTGTCATTGATGGTGTTCTAAATATGGTCATCAGATTGTTCAATATGGATAAATGGTATATTGTACCCTAAAATGTTAGAGCTGCCAGATTTTTCATGATTGGGTAGAAGACCATTGGAATTCCATATTTTACTATCAGATCGTTGTGGAATATTCGTAAAATGTGTAAATGTAGTGATAACTTTTAGGGTTCGCGGATTTGTCATTGTAATGGGTGTCGATACCAGTTTGACTCTAAAATCTAAATAGTAGAATTGGTAATAATAATGTTTTTTTTAATATGCAATAAAGATATTTTGTAACAGACGTGGCTGATTGAACCGTATTTTCTCATCGTCAGCGGCTTTTTAAACTGTAAAATTATATAAATAGTTACCATTTGCATCAGCCAGATCATTGTGGCCTGTCTTGATATGATGGAGATAGGCATTTGATAGGGGCATTTGAGGTCATGGTATAATCAAATAATGTGTAATTATATTGATCAAACAAACATTTCATTTTCTACTTAAAATAATAATATATTAATAATTACTCATTAGCATACAAAATATTACCCAAACACATCAGCCAAATCAAAATAATTAATTATTTAATGGTATTATAGCGTGCTTCGAAATTAATTTGGCAAAAACTGAAAGTTTTCGTATACCTTAAATAAATTACGTCCACTGACAAAGTATGTTATTAATTATAATTAATAATCAAATTAATAATACCGTAGTAAATTTGGCATTCAGGAATAAAATTACAACTTTCAATTAAATAGATTATAATTTTATAACTCCTTGTTATAAGCTTTTGTTAACTAAAATTTAAAAAAAGGTAAGTATTTTGGAAATATGAATAATCTGAAATTATATCATTCAAATTACTCTTTGTTATATCTTAGATAACCATTTTCAGTGACTTAAATATTTAATATAAATTTTTCCTAAAACTATTCACATATTAAAACATAAACAAAAACAATTTAATTTATTCTTAAGTACATGTAATCTCGTGCAAAGTAACCTTTAAGCAAGTGACACAAAATATAAATTTAGATTCTTTTATTTATAAAAAAGAATAATTGGGTCAGAAAAATGACGGCGGGTCATCGAATAGTGACATCAAAGGCGTTTGCCGACGGGCGGCGACATCAAAGCGGCGGTGGCGCGTCCCTCAAACGCGCCGACGGTAATGCGCCGTCTTTGTCGCTTCACATGCTTTACTACAACTACTTTTCAAGTTCTATTTTTAGGTTTAAGCCATTACTTGGTTGATAATGTCGTATGCAAGGTTAACTAACCAAGAGTTAATCAATTATAAGAATTTTAATAAATTATAATGAATTTTGTTTAAGTAGGTAATTACTAATTATACACTTATTTTATTAGTTTAGCGTTGTCGTGTGGCAGCTGAGGGTTTGGCTATGGGAACGTTAGGTGCGGGTTCGCATCCTACTGAGACTAATCTTCTTGATGGCCAACATTTTTTTAAATAAATTATAATATAATATACACCCAACAGTCACATACATAGTCCTGAGCCCACACTAAGATCATTTTGTTTTGTGATTTTGATTGTGTTGTAAAACCGAATAGTTACTTGTAGTTTTTGATTTCCGCTATATAACACTACTTATTATGGGCAAAGGCATGTGAGTGTGTTATTGTTGAGTGTATTTATGGGTCATTATATTTTATGCATGTATTTATATTGTAGGAATATACCTTGGAATATTATATTATACCAGTTTGTATGTATTTAATATATGATCTTCTTTTCTAATCTTAGAATAAAATAAATAATAAATAAATAAATAAATACACCCAACAGTCACATACATAGTCCTGACCCCATATTAAGATCAATTAAGTCTTGTGTCGCAGGTATCAGAACTAGAGAGACTTTTCGGTCTCACAAACACCCAGACCTGAAAGAAATATTTGTGGGCCGCACAAACATTTCTCTTGGTGCGGGGATCGAACCTGCGGCCTCCCGTTTCACAGCCGGCGTCTAACCAACTGCGCCACGGAGGCTGTAGAAACACCCTTTTTGTCTCATTTCTCCCAAAGGTTGACTGGTAGAAAATGCTGAGGGCATTAAGTCCGCCTGTACAATTTTATTGTATGAAGTTGATTAAAATAAATAAATATATTATATCTATAATAAGTACTATAATGTAGGAAGATTTGTGTCTTTGGCCATTATTGTCCGATTAAGAAATCAGGCACGTGCACGAATTATTTTAAAAACCAATGAATACTGTCAAAATATCTTATTCATGAATAAAATAATATTTACAAACTTCTTTGCCTTTATCCTTTACTCGAGTAAAATAAACACGCGTTGAAGAATACAATACCATAAGAAAAATATTATTGTAAAAACGTGCGCAAAAACGCGACCTGCGTATTGACACCTCTTTGTTAAATTAATTAATTAATAAAGGTAGATATTGCACAAGCTCGGACCGCATACTTTAGGAAATTGATAGAAATACATTGCAGTTTCATTGTTCTTATTTTAATGCAATTAATGGCAAGACGAGCATGCCATTCGCCTGATCGTAAGCGATACGACCGCTCAAGGACAGTAGCAAAACCAAACAACACCATGAATTAAAAAGCAATGCTTGGCATTCCACTGCACTCGCCATCCTGATTCATAAGATGTTAAGTCTCAATATGTCCAGTAGTTACTCGGGCTATAATGTCCTTCAAACCGGAACACAACAGTGCATTTACACTGCTGTTTGGCGGTGACATTGCGGTGGTACCTACCCAGGCGGCCTGTCACACATGAGAGACTTACCACCAATTAGTAAGTTGGTAATTGTTTTACGGTAGTAATGACTTGGCTTAAGCGGCGTAGTACAGCTGTCTGAAAAGCGACGTGAACGCTTTCCCCTCTCTATTCTTTCTTTACTCCTCCTTCCTATTTTGAGAAGCCAGTAACGCATCAGCGATCCAAGTATAAATGTTCATGGGCAGCATTATTTATTAGAATATTAAAAACAAAACTGATATCTCTAAAAAATATAGTAAAAAAAAATCATATTGTCCTATTCATAGTCTTGGCCTTAAGCAACTTGGCCTTAACGTCGGTGGCGCGTTATTCCTTTGCCAAAGAAAAACCCGGGCCGGATTAAAAAGGGACGCATTCGTGTGTGAACGCCACTGTATCTTCTACCCTGCGGAACAAAGGACAGGGAAAACATTTTCTTTATAAAGCTCGCGTTGTACTGGAACATCCTTGCTATACTATTTTATATATTTTTTTATTTTTTTATTTACTAAATGAAAATAAAATATATTAAAATAAACTGCAGTCAGTAGCGCTCTTGAATTGCGGTACGATTACAAAGCTGGGGTCTCGGGTTCGAATTCCGGGTCGGGCAAAGTGATGTTGGATTTTTATATTAATATTTACCCCGAAGTCAGAAATATGTGCCCGATATAGCTAAGGGCTCTCCCACATCACGTGGTAGGACAGAACACACAAAGACGAAACGTGGGTGTCCTGGAAGCACCTCTGCCTACCCCTTCTGCGATAAGGGCGTAAGGTTACGCATGCTATGTATTAAAATAAAATTTTCAGCAATAGACTTATCTGTCTAACGAAGAATCAGAAAATGAAATTCACAAATCCCTGGTGGAAAAGTTCATGTTGGCAGGATTGTGTTGACTGGGAGAGGAAGCCAACTGTCATTGATGCATGTTCTGTGTGAACAGCACCATCCTGTGTATTGTAGCCACTTGGTCTTCCCAGTATTGAAAGTAAGTTAGTCAAAATGATGACTATAAACCGATAGTTCCGGGTTCGAGCACTATTATGAGACAAATGTTTCTGTCATCAGGAATTTGGTTCATCTGGGTGTTGAAAGACCCGAAAGTGGTACTTTACACTATTATAGAACTCCAATTCGTTCTACACTTATATCCGTCATGAATCTCAAAATTCGAAAAAAAATAAAGATAAAGAAAAGAAAAGCAAAAAAGAAGACAGTTCGTGTTGCTGAGGGAGTTCCTTGCGCCGTTTCTCCTTGACAGCTACAACACGTTCCGAAGCGGTGGTAGCAGAAATTAACGATTCAAAAGATCTTGTAAAAGACTACTTGAATAAAGAATATTTTGGTTTGATTTGATTCGATTCGAAATTGAGCAAGTAATTTTGAAAACAATAGCATCGCATATCTCCCAGTACAGCGCAGACCTACTATACAGCGTTTGTGTATATACGGCTGTTGCAGTAATACCCTTCTTATATTAGTATTGAGACGTTACCCGCTCTAATTTGAATATAATACGTTACATTCTAATAAAAGTCTAATTCTAGTGTTATTTTGTTTTTTGACTGCCTCGGTGGCGTAGTTGTACGGTTACAAAGCTGAGGTCTCGGGTTCGAGTCCCGGGTCGGGCAATGTGATATTGGATTTTTCTATTCATTATCAGTCCGGAGTCAGGAATGTGGGTGTCCTGGTATGTATGGGATTGACGTTTTCAAAGTCAAAGTTATGGCCAAAGTTAGTTTGTGTAACTGAGCCTAAGACTTATTACTCCTACTAGTGAGTGATCACGATGCTTATCAGCGAATGATCTGCGCGTTCCTCATTCTAGCTAATAAAATAGACCTGGTCTCCAGAAATCAAAAAAAAATATTAGTAAGCTGGTAAGATCTATGCGACATTTTGTCTCTTTCTACTTTGAAGAATTAGATATCTTCAACAGTTTTCCAGTTCGATACTACCTACCTAAGCAATAAGAAATGACTGCATATTTTTAAAAGGTCGACCAGACATTGGTGATTCTTCTGTACTTGAAGATACACACAGGAAGGTGACCACATACCACCAACCAATACATACAAGTTTTCCTATAGTAATGAAAACATCCAAAATACCCCTTTTCTTATAACGAGCTTTTCTAAAAAAATACGCCAAGGTGTGGAAGCAATTTTTATCGAGAAACGATGTTTTTTCAGCAAACAAACTGAGCGAAACATATTTGCTCGGCGGGGGTTGTTAAGGAAGACTCAAGGGTAGAAGTCACCCCCGTCATCGCGCCGATGCCATAAATTGTACAAATGCGGATCATAAATTTTATCGCCTGCCCGCTAATACACCGTAATGTTAAATAGAAAAATGTCTTTTGTTTTGCAGAGAAAATGGTAAAAAAATATCTAAATTATGTATACCTACTTATATTTCTAACATACATACATAAACTCATGCCTTTATCCCCGAAGGGTGGCGTAGTTGTACTACAGTACGACTACAAAGCTGAGGTCTCGGGTTCGAATCCCGGGTCGGGCAAAGTGATATTGGGTTTGTGCACGATATGGCGATAGGCTCGCCACCTATCACATCATGGGACGGAACATACAAGGCGAAATGTGGATGTCTTGGTGGCGCCACTGCCTACCCCTAAATTCCCTTCCCCTTCTGGGATAAAGGCGTGAGTTTATGTATGTATATACGAAATAAATTTTTGCTCGTAGGTTTTGTGCAGGTTTGCACGATCACTTAATATACCGATTGAATTCCAAAGAATAGTTACTAAGCTGTACCACGTACACCATTTTAACCAAGTAGAAAGTAGCTAGAAGTAGTAAGAAGTGCACATCAACGACGCATGATGTAAATTCGATTATAGTCCTGCTCATTGAATCTTAAGTAACGATAATCTTGATACAATGATATACCTAACTTAAAAAAGGAGTCACAAAATGCCCTAATCTTAACAAGTTTTCATACATCTAAAATTAAAATATTAAACAACATATTAATCTCCTAGGAATTAACACATTTAATACACACGAAACCAATAATCCAGACGACAAATTGCGAAAGGAATATAAAGAATTGTTTCGAATTAGAACCGACTGGGATAAACGGGCAACAATCGCAAGACATTAGCGGTAATCAGGGCCAGACTAATCACTAATTACGCTTCGCACGGGGACAAAATGCAATCTTTAAGTAAATTGAGACAAAAAAGGAACGCTTGGGGTGTTTCTAATGATGGCGAGATGAATGAATTTGATGGAGTTGGTATTTGGGATCGCCACTGAGATGTCCGAGATAATAATAATTAATTGTACCTAAAAAGGCTCTTAAGTCAGGGACATTCTCAGGACTTGGTATATTCGAAATTCCTTCTACCTTGAAGGAAATAGATGGTCGGTTGTTCGAAGCAGTGAGAGGGAAAATGGATAAATAGGAACAGAAACTTGGTTGTTATTAAGGGTCCAAAAAAAATATGTTGTATTTCCATGATTCAAACCTGAATGTGTCTGGTTTATGTGTTTTTATGCAACAAATATTAAAAGCAATACAAGTTTTGAAAACCCCCTCAATTATTTATTAACAATCGCATTCAAAAAGTACAGATTATTACGGTATACAGTATTAAGTATAAAACCAGATCCTTGTTAAATTTTACTGATACCTACATTTACAATAATGGAAAATTGCGAATCATCTCTCGACAAAATATTTTAATTTTTGTGTTGTTGTTAATCGTATTTTGTATCATAACCCACTTTTTAAAATAAATATTGTTTTTATTAAAAGCTATACACATTACCCAGTTATTTCTTCAAAAATGCATACTCTGAACCAAATCTTTACAAAAAGTAATTTAAATAAGTCAAAGACCACACTAAGATTTGAACGTTCCTTATACGGACATAATAACAGCAGCCACTGACCGTCTCTCATCCAACGACTGTATTTGGCCAATGACATCGCAGTACAAAAATAAATGCGTTTAACATTCCAAAAGAAATATTCATCTAAAAATAGTGACACAACACGTTTAATTATACAAAAACTGGAAGCCACGCCAGCACTTCTTAAGTGTCTGGGTGGAACAAAAAAATTACTACTAACTATGATAATTGGCAATTATTTGCGAAGAATTTTTACCAGTTAAAATTATTACTTGTAACAATGAGATGTTTACTTTCGATAAATTTATTGAAACACCTTTGGATCGATCTTTTGGTAATTGTAAAACGGTGTCGAGGTAGAAAAAAAATTAAAATTTCCCCGTAACTTCACTGAATGCAACAGGACAGAAGGGGTAACCGAATAATCTCATATTCGGTTTTTTGCAGCATTGTCAACTGATTCAATTATTGGTTTAGATAAATTTATCATTACTTTTAAGAATACCACGCTAGGATGGATAACGCTAAGGATCATATATTGGCCTTTCTTTGCGGCTTGAATAATTACTGATCTCTCCTACACGTATCATACTTTAGGTTCATACTGATATTATATATTTTTCCACAGTAGAGCTTTTATGGCTAAGGATGATTATGACGTTTGAATTTAAAATTTTATCACAATTTTCTATGTACTTTGAATACAAATCCCTTTTCAGAGATTTTTACACCCAAAAGACTATCAGTCCCACTGCGGCAAACAGCTGAAAACTGTTAAAAATTCAGTATCCACTTCTCAAAGGCCAATGAAAGTTTTATACAAACGTAAGAAACAAAAAATAAAAAGCCAATTTTTAGCACGTCCAAATTTTAGCGGATGAATGAAATTCGAAATCGTTAAAACTCTCCGGAGGCGAGTACAAATGGAATTATCAAAGCCGCCTGCAAGTCGTAACACAGTTACCCTGGCCACCTGTTGATGCCTAATTAATTCAATTTTTCGTACACCACCTCTTTATTTTTGGTGTTCCGCAAAATTATTGTTTTTCGTAAACTCATTATCTGTCGTTTCGTTAATCGGTTACATACTTCAAGTCGTTTCTTACGGTGTAGATATTATTTCTTTTTCGAATGCAGTGTGATTAACATTTTGTGCATTCTTTTTTTTATAAAACTTTTAAATGTGACTAAATTAATGCAATCATTTACATCATAATTACGCCATTACCAGAAGTATCATTATCTTTAGATAAAAATACTTCACATAGGGCATATTACAATATAAATATATTTGTAAGTCATTTTCAAATTGTTTATTCAATAATTTTGCAAATTTAATAGTCTGTGTTACAATTAAAGACTCATGCTTGTGATATTATTTTATTCATTAAACTTAGTACATATCTGTCTTCTATTTTATATTCTGAGGTCAAATTGATGCTGAACCCAGAGATTATAACGATGTTCTTCAACCGAGGTTCTTGCATCCATCATCTGAAATCAAAACATTTGTAAGATTAAAACTACAGGAAATGCCATCTTAATAACGCCTTAATAATCTTAATTATTTGTCTCAATAGTGCAGGTAGACATCCCATAAAATATTTTAAATGCAGATCAATAAATAAATAGAAATAAAATAATTTTTACGAATTCTATAGCGGATTTCGTTTAATTTTTAGATGTTTCAACTTCCCGACACGACATTTCTATTCCTTTACAGCTTTCGTGGTCACGGGGAGGACACTGAGTTTTATTACAATGTGTAACATTCGCGTAAATGTAAGAAACCATTATTTAATAAATAGATCGAAATCTTGTCATTACAAATTACTGGTACTTAATAAAAAGAGCACAGATTACGTTTAGCAATGGTAATAATTCCATTCCAAGTTTCAATTACAATATTCAAATGAACGTAGATTAAGAAATCGCAGATATATAACATCCTACGATTACCCGCAAGGTTCACGAATTAATAGTTTTCGCTATATCACTGACAAATAATCGATTTCTACTCGATTAAACGGGATCTCGAGTTGAATCGCGTCTGAGGGTAAGGTGAGAGGTTTGGTCCGATGTCTTTAATAAGATATCTAATAGATGTTTTATTAAAGTGTGCTTATTACCTTATACTCGATGGTGGATCGAGGTAAATATCGATTAAGATTGGGCACCTCAGATAATCTTGATTTTAAAATTACCTACGTAGTGTTCAAACCTCTTTGGTTTTTGGATCGAAAATTTAAATTTCGAAAGAGTTTAAATTAACATAATGATTACAAGGTTAATTAAACTTGTCATTAGTTGCCGTTGATATGCCGGCTATGAAAATATTGTCCGGTGCGGGTTCTAAAGTGAGTAAGTTGTATTAAATTGTTGGCAATTTGATACTTTGTATGTAATAACGTAATTAGAGAACGAGTGAAGTTTCTTAGAAAGAACGACCTCATAAAGTATAAGGCATGTTTTAACCGAAAAATATAGCTGTTTTTATGTGACACAATGTAGAAATACTGGTGGTAATATTCGTTTCCACCTGGTTGGTGACCACCGTAGACGACGGTAACCTGTCATTCTGACCTATGCAATTGTATCGCGTTTCGAGGAAAGCCCATGTTTCTTGTTTAGTCGAAATAATTGTGTCGGCCGGCGAAATATAGCCGTCTCTAATTGGTTGCTCTATTTAAATTACATCGTACTTGCCATGCGGACTGTAATTTGTAGACATTTTATCATGAAAGTAAAAATAGATCTAAGACATATATGAGTTATAAGTTTGTTGCATTCAGTGGCTATGGGTCTTCTATGAATTGATTCGCAATTCTAAATATGAAGGGGATTTATAAATTTGAAGTGAATTTGTTCGAAACGCTCTGTAACTACAAGAGAATATTATTTTTTTCTGTTTTACCAGACATTAGTTATCCAACTTTATCGAACCTCGTCGCAGACTTGGCGATATTATTTATTCCGAGCGTTTACATTGCACCGGAGCTAAGTAAACACATTATCGATGAAAACTTTATAAATAACCACGTTTATTAGCGCCAACACGGGCCAATTTACTTAATTACGACAAACTTTTACAATATGTAAGTACTTTCACAAAATTAAATGCCAGCAAACAATGCCTCGGAGACAAATTCGTGCAGGTGGCCGGCGCGTCATTAAAAACAGTTTATTACTCCTTGCGATCAGTTATCGCGGTCGCCATCTTGCGGGCGCCATATTGTTTTTTAAATTTATTACAGTAATTACGTCACGTTGTGACCAGTTCAAGCAATTGATATTTTACTATGTTGAGGATATGATTAATTTAATTATTTTTTATCGGGTTTTATAAATATGAACAGCGGAGAAGTCTTTGTTTATCGACCTTTTAGATAATTGTTTAGTGATGGCTCAATAAAAACCTTTCTATTTTATTTATGCTTATGTGTGATGTTAACATACTCATAAGGCGTTACGGTCCAACGTAGACGATTTGATCGTTTTGAAAGGACAATTAAATTAATTAATTATCTTATTGTTTGTATAAAAAATGTATAAAAAATGACGTGACACATGTATACCTCAATATTTAGCTATGTTGTATTCGAACAACCTGTATGGGTATTATATTATTTAGACCAATTGGCACTTCGAACACAAAGTTTTTCTGTCAATCTATGTGTTCAGCGATGAGATTGGATTGATTTTTTTTAAGCACTAAAAAAAATTTTATCCGGTGTTCCGTGTTGAATGAAGTAAATACAAATTGCTTTCTTTTTCTTTCATTCATGTCAGTTACGAGGTTAATGTCAATACGTAGGTGTACCTTCAAAACCTGTGTTTTTTTGTTTCTCAGCTGCCATTTGACAATTGAAACTGACAAGTCAATGTGTTTCAATTCTCTCAGGGCGTAGTCTCAGGCATTCGCCGCGATGTCTTATATTCGAATAGATAAATACACCCAACAGTCACATACATAGTCCTGACCCCTCACTAAGATCGAGTCTTGTGTCGTGGGTATCAGGAACTACGAGAGACTTTTCGGTCTCACAAACACCCAGACCCGAAACAAATACCTGCGGATCACACAAATATTTGTTTCGGTGCGGGGATCGAACCCGCGGCCTCTCGTTTCACAGGCGGCGTCTAACCAACTGCGCCACGGAGGCTGTCGATATTATTTTATTACCTGTTTACAAGTCAAATATTTTTCTGTCGCCATTCGCTTTGTACTGTACCACCATCAGGTGCAGAAACTATGTTGGTGAAAAAATATCCATATATCAAGATAATTTTGCATGTAAAATATAATCTGACATGAACGATAGCCATATAAAGAACAGCATTAATCAATAATCGAGACATAACAAGTTTCAGACCTTCAATATAAACATGACATCCTTTTAAATGTAAGTCAAGTTATCTTTTTTTTCTTTATTTTATTCTTTTGACGCCGATTACTGTAATATATCTTACTTAATGAAATAAGATAACAAAATAATTGCTTGTTAAATTATAGATGGTTTACTTTATCTTTGTTACAGTAGTAATATTGTCAATGGTTCAGGTATCTGTCAATTTGCATATAAAGTATAGACAATTATTAATGTTTTTTTAAATATTCCATTGCTATCTTGTTTATGGTCGTAGAATATTATAAATCGTTTTGAGAACTAAAGGTCGGAAGAGTGTTAAGCATGATGAGCTCGTTAGTAAAACGAAGATATATTCGAAGAAATAAAACCCTTGGGGTTTTTCTTGACTAGTTACTGCTCAACCTATATTTTAAATATTGTTGAGTCTAGACTAAAGCCATAAAGAGATAGATTTATCAATCTATGATGTTGTGACAAAAAAGAACTAAGTAGGAAAATAAAAATGTTACCTCGAGCAGTGTAGAAAATAGCTTATAATATATACATGTGGGAATATTTCCCTGTCGGGTCAAATCTAACAAAGATTGATCTGATAATGTTCATTATAAAATCGACTTATTTATTACGTCTTTAACTGAGTCGTCGTACTTCGTTTACTTCTTCCATCGTCTTCCAAATTCTTCTCTCCTATTCCGTCCTTTCACACTTAACATCTTAATCATTCATTCTTACTCTCTTACTCCTTAGTACTTCCATTCGTTGTCTCTTTCACATAAACTACGTTCCATATCAGTCATTCGTCTAACGTTTCATTCTACTCATCTTTCATCATGACATTCAAATCCTACATATATACATAATAATATATAACTCGCGCCTTTTTCCCAAAAGTAGACAGAGGTTCCCTTGGTAACAACCAAGGCACCCACGTTTCGCCCAGTGTGTTCCGTCTCACGATGTGATAGCGGCGGGCCTTTTTTTTTTTTTTTTTTTTTTTATTGCAATGAATGGCGAGACGAGCATGCCATTCGCCTGATGGTAAGCGATACGACCGCTCATGGACAGTAGCGAAACCAAACAACACCATGAATTACAAGGCAATGCTTGGAATTCCACTGCGCTCGCCATCCTGAGACATAAGATGTTAAGTCTCAATATGTCCAGTAGTTACTCTGGCTACAATGTCCTTCAAACCGGAACACAACAGCGCATTTACACTGCTGTTTGGCGGGAGAAATAGACATTGCGGTGGTACCTACCCAGGCGGCCTCTCACATATGAGAGACCTACCACCAGTGAATATCAGCCTATCGTCATATCGGGCACAAATTCCCTACTCCGGGCTGATAATGAATAGAAAAATTCAATATCACTTTGCCTGACCCGGGATTCGAACTCTAGACCACAGCCAACTACGCCACCGATAGTAGCAGTAGGCAGAGCTTATTATAATATATAAATTTTTCAAAAGTGGTAGAGCCACACAAGAATTACCTGCTGGCACAAGAACTGTGGTAATGCGTTGGCTTGATCGGGTGCTACCACTTTATTGGACCAAACCATGAACGTGCAGTGAAGGCTTTGGTGTCGTGTTTTGTTTCTTAAATGTGATTGCCGATAGCCGAATTCCCGTTTTTTCCCTTCGTCCAGTTCACTTCACACAGCCTATAATAAATGCAAGACAATTTCTATGTTTAATATTTTTATAACTGCAAAGAAACAACGAATAAACACGACTTTTTGCATTGGTTAGTTTAGGACGTTGAGTAAAATAGGCTGTTTTGTCCTATAGGGAAAATCTGTAATTGGACACAAACGAAGCCGCGAGTAAACCTAGTAATTTTATAAAGATCGTAAACTTCTGTTTCCAATATGAATAGGTTTAGTTTTTTTCCATTTAAACCAGGAATTATTTAAGAGCCATTCAATACTAATAGGGACACCGTGGCCCCATGATTGATTTACTCATGACATATTGACGTGGAATGGGCGCGTTCAGTAGTCCTTATTTGCCCGTGTGTGGACAGCTTAAGGTGACATTTCGCCAACAATTATGTTGTCACATTAGGCCGTCAGTCGCGAGTGACAATCATTATGTGTGTTTATCTTTATTTTGCTAATAATACACTTATTAATTTCGAAAAGGTTACGTTGAATGTTGAAAACTTTCAAACGGTCTAAATTTACAATTTGTAGTAGATAATTTGGGTAGTTTTTCGTAGAATTGTATAAGCGTTTTACCCGTCTTTTATCACTATTTATTCATCTTGGATATTTCTTGGATATCCTTTGAAATATCATGAAATTAAATTCGTGTATTCATATAGGCAACCAATCGTACTCTCGATTGTAGAGAAGGCGCGTGCCCTGCAGTGAGACGTATATGGGCGGATACCGATGAAGACAGATACAGATGTAGGTAAAAAAAAATAGCACGTTATTTACACTTTTTCTATTCATTATCAGTCCGGAGTCAGGAATTTGTGCCCGATATGGCGATAGGCTCGCCCCCTATCACATCGTGGGACGGAACATACAAGGCGAAATGTTGGTGTAGTGGTGGCGCCTCTACCTACCCCTTCAGGGATAAGGGCGTGAGTTTATGTATGTATATTATTTACACACTAAAGTTTTAAGTCCACCTAAACATAATATGTATAAAGTGTTAAAAACAACATAAAAAAAAACCATAAGTATGGCAATTGATTTTAAAGACTTTTGTTACACTAATTCTACGCCACAGAAGCCATCAAATAAGTTTACTTTTTTTCGAACTATTACCATCCTTATAAATGTGTTTTAACAAAAACAAAGAAGTCACGCTTCTTACCCACAGTTAAATCTAACTATCAAGTTAATTACCATACAAAACCAATTTAAAATAAATTTCAGATTAGAACCATTCATTGTCCATACACCTATCACCTAATTAGATAAATTGCTTGATTTTATTATTTTTTTATCATTTATTCGGGATATTAAGATACAACGGGTCAGGTTTATCTTTACCTTTTAATTTATGTGTAATAGAATCGTATGGCGTAAAGATGGGAGATTTAGTTTATAGGTAATTAGGTTATCTAAGTAATATGGCTTGTTGTTTTTTGGGTTTTACGTTTTATAGTCAGTTTATTGGCTCGTCAGTGATTTCTACGGTATGTAAGTTCGCCAACCCGCACTAGGCCAGCGTGGTGGACTATATGGCCTAACCACTCTCAATCGATTCTCTCGATTGTAGAGTAGGCCCGTGCCCTGCAGTGGGACGTATATGGGCTGATATAGATACAGATAGTGATAGCCTAAATGGTGAGTGAATCGTTTGATTTCTAGATGATATTTTGTTTTGTACGTGTTTTTTTAATTATTTTAACTGTTTTGAATAAATTATTACATTTAATTGGAGGAGGTTTTGACAGCTTCCGTGGCGCAGTTGGTTAGATGCCGGCTGTGAAACGAGAGGGCGCGGGTTCGATCCCCGCACCAAGAGAAATGTTTGTGTGGCCCACAAATATTTCTTTCGGGTCTGGGTGTTTGTGAGACCGAAAATTATCTCGTAGTTCTGATACCTGCGACACAAGACTTAATTGATCTTAATGTGGGGTCAGGACTATGTATGTGACTGTTGGGTGTATTTATAAGTATTTATAAGTATTTATTTATATCGTATATTGGAGGAGGAATATGTAGAACAATACACACGGGATAGCTATAGGCCGATAATAGTGGAAGCTTATGACAGGCAAAGAACCAGTCATCAATCAGAAGTCAATATTCTTTATAATGTACATGCTCTTTATGTTCTTTATAAATTTCTTTGTTATGTAACGTATGTGTAAGGGCACTTACATAACATCTAAAGCTCGGGGCTTAGTGGTTAGTAATTATAAATGCTGAATAGTTTCCTTGATAAAAAACCTACGAATACACACGTAACTCCTAACATTCATAATACGTCTGCTAGTCTCAAACGATGTCTTGTTTATCTATTCCACCCTACTCTTCAACTTAATATTTATGTGAGCACCTTTTAACATTATAACTTAAATTCGATTAACCGTTTGCGAGCAGCCTAGTTCTGAAAGATTAGCCACACATTAATTACGAGTCGCGTTTTAAATATTTATAAGTAACAAATATGTTAATGTATTCGGGGAGAAAGTGATAATTTTGGGCCACTTTGGACCCTTGTGGTTTGACCATACAGCTGACGGGTTGACGGTAATCGATTATATTATAAATACGATAGTATTTAATTACACTACATATAGAGTAGTCAGCAGTTTGCATGCAAAAAACTATAAAATTATTTTCAACGATTCTTTTTTTAAATAAAATAATTTGATTATTCATTGACTTTAATATTTTATAATATTTTGAATGTTTAGTAAGAATTATGCTTTTGTTTACTAACAGTAAATTTCTGCCTTTGTCCCGGTAAACTAATAAGAGACTATGCAGTGACAAATATTACGGTTTTTGGTCCAGACCCCACACTAAGGTCCAATCTTATTTCGTGGGTATCAGAAACTACGAGAGACTATTTCGATCTCACAAACAGCCAGACCCGAAACCAAGACCAGTGGTTCACACAAATATTTGTTTCGGTGCGGGACTCGAACCCACGGCCTCTCGTTTCACAGCCGGCGTCTAACCAACTGCGGCACGGAGGCTGTCAGAAGTTTGAGATCTGGTGCTATGGTAGGGTATGTGGATATGATCTCTCGCTGAACATTCTCTATCTGGACTTTTGAGATGCACTTTAATTACTTTGTTTTCCCAGCACCAAATAAATTGACCACCAGCAGCACCAGCGTGGTGGATTATATGGCCTAACCACTCTCAATCGATTCTCGCGATTGTAGAGTAGGCCCGTGCCCTGCAGTGGGACGTATATAGGCTGATATAGATAGATAGATATAGAAATAAATTAGAACAGTATCAACCATATAAAACTACTAAAAATTATGTATACACATAATAGCAGATGTTAAACTAGCCACAAAATTATTGTGTCGGCGCTACCGGACCCTGTCATTAGGGCCTCGTCTTAACTAACTGTTAATCGACGGATGCATTGAGCCTTCATTAACATTAATTGCCTATTAAAGGGAGCGTTTTGGGCCCTTCACCTTTCCACACTTTCCCTTCGTTATGAGATCACATGTGACCGTGGATACGAATGTGGAGTTTTGGGTCCTGACTTTGCGAGGTAAATAAGTACACCTCACAATCACATACGAAGTTCTGACCCCACACTATGATTGAGTCAAGTGTCGTGTGCATCAGGAAATACACGAGACTTCGTTCTCACAAACACCCAGACCTTCAACAAATTCCTGTGTCTCCCACAATTAATATTTGTCTCGGAATGGGGATCGAACGCGCGGTCTCTCACACAGACGGCGTCTAACCAACAACACAGAGGCTGTCCAAAGATTGGGGTCTGGATTTGGTAGGATATGTGGATACGATCCACCTGGATATGGATCACCTTAGATGGTGGTGGAAAACTGTCATAGAAGAAGAAAGTGTGTAGAAAGAAAATGTGAAGGGTTTTGAGTTCAGGCTGTGAATTATCACAGCTTGTTTAGCTTATTGTGTTGATTTTTTCTACTTTCTTTAAATTCTATCACACTTATCTCCATTGAAGTCACTTTGATGTATCAGAATTGTATTAAATTAGGTTCATTTATTTTGGAATTCGCGTTACTCTGTGCATGTTTTTGTCAATATATTGCAAAAGAAAAAAATCATTACTATATGTAGATACGGATTTAATTACATCTAAATTTACCTATTACCTTAAAAATAAATTAAAATTAAAATCTTAAAGGTACAATGTAATTAAAATTTATACCTAATAAATGTTAATAATTTAATTAATCTCACGTAAAAGTAACCGTTCGAAACGGCTGAAAAAAATCAGATAAATAAAAAAATAAATTAGTTCTAATCATTTAACCCGGGCACCGTTTTGACCATACTTACGCCACCCATAAATTATTCGAACATAATAGAACTCCCGTGACCCCGTTTTTGTTCGCCATAAAATTTGACCATAAACTTTTTACGAGCTACACAGAATGACCAGCAATTAGTCAAACCCGATATTATCTGGTCAAATCGGACATTTGACGTTAGATACCCGAAATGACCATCTTATATTATAATTATTTATTTTTATTAGACAGAATATTGTGGTTAAGATGTTATTTTTGGTCATTATTGTAATTTATGATATTGTTCCGGAAGACGGTTTTATTCTGATGGTACAGTTTGCCACTTATTTTAGTTATGACACAAATTATATAAATATACCTAACAGTCACATACATAGTCCTGACCCCACACACTAAGATCGAGTCTTGTGTCGTGGGTATCAGAAAGTACGAGAGACTTTTCGGTCTCAAACACCCAGACCCGAAATAACTACACTGCGCCACAGAGGCTGGCCAGTAATGGGATATTTTAATTAAGAGTTTAGGTTGGCCAAATGGCGGGATGACTTGCACAAGAGGGCCGGCAGCGACTGGATGCGTAAAGCAGCAGACCGGGTTCTGTGGCGTAGCTTGAGAGAGGCCTATGTCCAGCAGTGGACTGCAACGGGCTGATGATGATGATGATAATGAGTTTATATTATTTGTTAGTGTTTAGGCTAGTAGCTGTACCTACTCTCAGGATATTGGTCAAGTTGCATCGTAAGATAGTGAATCGTAAGATCCTGTGTTTGATTCCTAATTCGAAATCAATAATAAGATTTATCCACGATGATTTTTTAATAGTAAGTCGTTATTGTAAAAACTTAAGGAATTAAAAAAAAGAAACTTTAACTTTGTGAATTTATTTGCTAATAAATATTAAAACATAATTTTTGTACACTTAAATGATCTTATAACGTTATTATACGCAAATTAAAAGTTTATTTCTAAAATCCGCGCATCCGCACACTCAGCATCTGCAACAAAAAAGGAAATCAGAAATGGGTATTTAGTACTTAAAAGCATATCGTTATAGGGTATTCTACAACTAGCGTTAATCCGACAATACAAACGTCATATAGACATATTACCTGTCAGAAATATCTGTGGACCTGAATGATTGACGTCACTGGAACATAAGTTCACTGGTTACTGAACTGGTGGTAGGTCTCTCATATGTGAGAGGCCGCCTGGGTAGGTACCACCGCAATGTCTATTTCTCCCGCCAAACAGCAGTGTAAATGCGCTGTTGTGTTCCGGTTTGAAGGACATTGTAGCCAGAGTAACTACTGGACATATTGAGACTTAACATCTTATGTCTCAGGATGGCGAGCGCAGTGGAATTCCAAGCATTGCCTTGTAATTCATGGTGTTGTTTGGTTTTGCTACTGTCCATGAGCGGTCGTATCGCTTACCATCAGGCGAATGGCATGCTCGTCTCGCCATTCATTGCAATAAAAAAAAAAAAGTTCAGCAAATTCAAAATATAGGTTAAACAAATTGAATTAAAATAGAAAAAAGAATAAAAAATAGAATTCACATCCATCTCAAAACGTTTTTAATGTAAAATAACATAGTAGATAGGGGAACACAAAAAATGAAATGTGAACCGCATTCCAGCATACATAAACTCACACCTTTTTTCCAGAAGGGGTAGGCAGAGGTGCTGCGACCCACATTTCGCCTTGTATGTTCCATCCCACAATGTGATAGAGGGCGAGCCTATCACCACGTCAGCCACAAATTCCTGACTTCGAGCTGATAATGAATAGAAAAATTACTTTGCCCGACCCAGGATTCTAACCCGAGACCCCAGCTTTGTAATCGTACCGTAGTACAACTACGCCACCGAAGCCCTAGCATTGACCAGGAAAACACTATGTACACCGAAACAGCAGTGCCTTAATTATTTTAATTAACTATGACCATTACTTTTTACTACAATGGCCAGGAACGATCCTTCCTAAAACAATAAATTGACCAACCTTAAAATATATTCTTTATAGAATTTGTCACTAAAATTGACGTTATCGCGGCAAACGATCCACAGTAAAAATTAGTATCTGCCATTACGCATGTTGGTACACCGGTAACTCAATGCTGCCAACCCATAAAAATTTAAATAACAATATAAAAACGCGTAAAGAGTAACAAACACCGTCGGGCACAACTAGGCATTTGTTTTTTTTCTCAGTTAATTTGCATTCGGCCTGTTTATCTATACAATCTCCACGGTTAATTGTGAACCAAGCTATGTTTAACCGTTGGAACTTATCAGATAGTTAACTGTTTTAACACGCAACTTGTTAGGCTGTGGTGCCATGCGTTATGCGGAAGTTGTTTGTGTGAACATCTCCTTATAATAGTTTTTTAAACAATGTGGTCGTTGTGTATTAGGATTTTATCTTGATGTTATGGTTGCATCATTTGCTCTTGAAGTGTTAATTGTTGTTAAAACTTCAGGTGCATTTTTAATTTCCATTTTGATATTCGAATTCATTCTTCGATCTTGATATTTAAACAAAGATTTAATCGATAAATAATTATAATCGATTAGTTTCAGATCTAATTGCAAAAATACTGACGATGTAGTAGATTATATTTCTCGGTCTTATCGGAATCTAATAGCTTGTCATGGATGCACAAGTGTACAATCAACTTTATTTTTATTGAACTTTCCAAACTTCCAATCATAATTTTGATTGTAGGGAAGTCCTGCTCAGTAGTGGGCATTTATTGGTTTGTATTTATTTTTCTAAGAATGAGACTTTTAACTACTAAAGCAACAACGCAAATATCGAATATCTTAACACCATTTAAGTTCAAACAATTCCTAACATAACTTAAAAAATAGCAATTTAAATTACTGCTTGTACATTTTCTGTCCTATGCATAACTCAGGACTTATATGACCTAACTCCATGTCAAATAAAGATGTTATACCATATTCGTAAGCGCCGTTTCATTGAGTCATAACCGATGAGACCTTAACTTTTATTGAACACGCGATATTGACATCTCGTGTCACATTGACATTTCCCGGCGCCACAACTGTCCGCTGAAAGCTGGCCATCTGTCACCTCAACTGTCAAATTGAGAAATTTTATTTGCAATAGATATATTGCCGATTTGGCGTAGACTGCCTCGGTGGCGTAGTTGTATTACGGTACGGTTACAAAGCTGAGGTCTCGGGTTCGAGTCCCGGGTCGGGCAAAGTGATATTGGATTTTTCTATTCATTATCAGCCCTGAGTCAGGAATTTGTGCCCGATATGACGATAGGCTCGCCCCCTATCACATCGTGGGACGGAACATACAAGGCGAAATGTGGGTGTCCTGGTGGCGCCTCTGCCTACCCCTTCGGGGATAAAGGTGTGAGTTTATATATGTATGGCGTTCCCAGATTGGTTTTTTTGAGCGTTAATAGACGGCCACTGAATTTATAACTCGTGTGGAAATTGCCTAGATGTTCAAAAGTTGTTTTTGTTTAATTATATAATGAATTTGATAGTTATTGTGGTACAGTGTGGGGAGTAATGAGCTGAAATATAAGAACTTGCGAATGCTATTTCTGTAATTGGTTTTCCATGATCAACACATTGATGTTTCGTGTCTGAGTTTTTTTTTTAATGTATAATATTTATATTGATATGACACAGTGACTGTAGTCACAGTAAGTTCTATATCAGCCCATATACGTCCCACTGCAGGGTACAGGCCTACTCTACCATCGAGAGAATCGATTGAGAGTGGTTAGGCCATATAGTCCACCACGCTGACCATAGAAATTTTTCAAAATCGCCACGGTATGCAGGTTTTCTCACGATGTTTTCCTTCACCGTTAAAGTGCGTGGTGATTGAGTATCAATACACACATAACTCCGAAAAGTCAGAGGTGTGCCCTGGGATTTGAACCCGCGACCACCGTGAACATGTAGGCAGCGGCGTCTGGTCCAACTGTGGGTTACCAACAGGCCACCACGCACGCACTTTAGTAAGTTCAGTGCATTCAAATTCGATTTGTTTCTTGCATTTCAAAGCAAACGTTGAATCTCTACCTAAATTGCCACAGTTTAAAACCGCATAAAATTATGTACCAATACTTAATTTTTAATTATAAATATTGACTTTACAACAGTACTAATATTACTTTAACTGCATTCATTTTACTCATCAGCCAGCACACGCTCGTAACCATAAAAATGGCCTCCACATACTTCCGAAAAATCAATTTAACCCCCAAAAAAACGTATCATATTTTCTGCCGCCACCCCACGCCACAGCGCGATAGAGCAAGCGAGATGGCAATACCAACCCCAGTAAGAAAGAAAGAGATAGAAAAACAAGTGGAAAAAAATATTCGTGCAGGAAAACATGGTTGCAAAAAGTTCGTAGGGGTTGATTGCAAAGTGGCACATTAGTGATCCCTACATTGCATTCGACTGGAGAAAAATGAATAATAACCACCCCTCGGCGGGGGTGCACTTTTACGACAATATTCGACGATATTTTTCTATATTAAATTTTGCGTGTCTTCCTCGTTGCGGAATCTTATTAGAAAACTCGTATTTATCTTCTTTATAATATGTGGTTTAGAATAGGAAAAAAAAAACATTGTTTGGTAGTGTGGTTAGCCAAAAAACTGTCTGCGATTTAAAAGATTACGGGTTCAATCGACGATCGTTTGGAATAATATTTTTATTTTGTGTAAGTCGTCTTACAAATAGTGGCAGTATGTTTGAACTGTGAACAATTTTTGTAAACATTTCTGTATAAGAAATCGTAATAAGTTACTCGGGATTAGAATAATTGCGCCGCATGGCGATAACACTAACGGCAATACATTCTTTTGGAACTTCATGTGCACATGGCACAATTGTACATAGGCTGCAAAATTGCCACAAAGTTCGCCAAACCTATTTCCAAGATTTGATAAAGGGCGACATCCATCCTCATAAAAGGCACAAACTCCAGTCAATTCACATGAACTAATTCAAACGATTGAACACATGCAAGCGTAGCGAGGGATGCCCTCTGGCCAGATGGCGGGACGACTTGCACAAGAGGGCCGGCAGCGACTAGATACATAAAGCAGCAGACCAGGCTCTGTGGCGTACCTTGGGACAGACCTATATCCAGCCGTGGACTGAATGGGCTGATATTCGTCTGCCCACTGACAAAATAAATCAACATCGTAATGTTACAGGTATAAACTAATTTCATGTCAAATCCAACCTACACCAATTTGGACAATTTATAAAGCTTTCCTCCCTCTAATTACCTTTAAAACCGTCAACGCAAATAATTGAAACAACAAACAGAACCATTAAAATCAATATCGGACAAAACAACGCTACAAAATTATAAATGGCCGAATATTGTCGATTCAGCACTGCGCGTTCGTCTGATCAAAAAGCACTTACTATTTAAATTATTGCAACTGCTAATTTGTTACGTTGTTATGTACTTTTATAGGGCACGATGCGATGTTATCGGAACAATATTGGCTGAAGGCCTTAGCCATCAAAAATGGACATTGGACTTAATAATATCATCTCGCTCAGTGCAATGCTTTGATAAGTTATTTATTTATTTCTAAGAAACAAACAAACAGGTAGTTATAGCTTAAGCTCATAAGGTCTTGTTGGTGTTGCTTCTGGTTATAGTCAAGCTGTTTGTCCCGTCGTTCTCACTTCTCGGTCATAAACAAGTCGAGGAAAGTTCTCAGATTAATTATATATTGTTCGATATTATTGTGGTCTTATCGCACAAGGCGATCTCTTCCAGACAACCAACCACGCGAAGGATAAGACAGAGACAAGAATTATTGGGTACCGAGATATGTACGAAAAAAGTAAAGAACAAAAAAAACATATTATTAAATAAACTAGAAAAACACATGCATAGTTTTAGCTTTCTTCTTATCAATATAATTTATGGTTTTATAAAGAGTGTGGTTGACTGATACTTTATACGGTTTACCTTTTCGACAACATAATATTGCTAATATTACAAAGACCAAGTTCTTAAAATCGTGTCGCAACCTCTAAAGTTCTCCGAATGCTTTGTATTGAATTTTAATTACGTTAAAAATTTATGTTTGCGTTTTGGCTTGAAAGCATTTCGTTTGATTTCATTATAGTGCCATTTCCACGGCTATCGCTTTGTTGCCGCCGACATTACTAAATGTGCCGTGAATTGTAAACTTAATGTTTACATATTTTTTTATTGAAAATTTGCATCGTTTTGTTAATGCGGATGGAATATTACAGGTTATTTTTAAATGATATTAAATTGTAATTAAATAAAGAATTACAAAGTGTGACGTGTGTTTGTAAATTACTAAACAGCTTTTTAGAATATTATTAGGTATTTCAAAGTAATGAAGGTTTCTTGCGTGATTTTACTCGTATGTACATATTATGAGAGTTTTAATTTGATGTACATACATATATACATACATAAACTCACGCCTTTTCCCAGAAGGGGTAGGCAGATTTGCTACCAGGACACCCGCATTACGCCTTGTATGTTCTGTCCCATTATTTTTACAGTAAAACTGTAAACATAGTAATTCGTATATACATATGTACTTACATCATCATCATCATCAGCCCTTCCGCGCCCACTGCTGGACATAGGCCCCTCCTATGGCGCGCCACTGGGCATACATACACGTGACTACGTATTTTATTACAAATACTATTGATTACTACGGTACGACTACAAAGCTGAGGTCTCGGGTTCGAATCCCGGGTCGGGCAAAGTGATATTGGATTTTTCTGTTCATTATCAGCCCGTAGTCAGGAATTTGTGCCCGATGTGGCGATAGACTCGCCCCCTATCACATCATGGGACGGAACATACAAGGCGAAATGTGGGTGTCCTGGTAGCACCTCTGCCTACCCCTTCTGGGAAATAGGCGTGTGTTTATGTACGTATGTAATTTATTTCTTAATTTATATAATTAACAATAAAATATAATAATAAGCAACTTAAAAACCATTTAATTTAATTACCAGACGGTTCGCGAAACTGGGCTACTGTGTTAAACCAACTTATTAATACTCGAGTTCAGCGGGGCGCTTCCCCTTAATTTATTCAGCTTAATCAATACGCAAATAAAGAGGTTGATTACCCCCAAACCGTGGGGTATCTTCACACCTCTGTGAAATGAAGATAGGTCAGGGCTTCGTAACGATTTATAGAGCTGTTACCAATGAGTCGGGGACCGTATTACGAGAACAATAAGGCAATTAGTACAGTTTTTTATTAATTGGCTTTAAGTAACTGCACTTTTCTGATGGTTCGTGCGATATCCAAAAAATGACGATTGGCAACAAACTTTTTCTGTGCTAAATAGGCACAATTTTATTATGTTTTTTGTAGATTTACGCGAATGTTACATATTGAAATAAAACTACTTTTTTACGGATTTTATCGCGATTTGGTTTAATTTTTACATTTTTTAACTTCCCGACGTTTCGATTGCTTTACGTTTTTGTGGTCACAGTGCGGACTGAGGTATTCATCCGCTCAGTGACCACGAAAGCTGCAAAGCAACCGAAACGTTGGGAAGTTAAAAACAGTAAAAATTAAACCAAGTCGCGATAAAATGGTAAAAAGAAGTTTTATTTCAGGGCACAATTTTACTTATGCTATGATGAAAAGACCCACGATTGTAGGAAGGCACATATGAGCCGACAAAGTCTATATAAAATCGACGAGAAGTGTGCCCAATATGGCGTTATGCTCGCCCCCATCACGTTATGTGACAGAACACACAAGGCGAAACTTACGTGTCCTGGTAGCACCTCTGCCTACCCCTTCTTGGAAAAAGGCGTGAATTTATGTATGTATGGGGAGTAACAGTTTTGCTTTTAGATGTTGTTCAGTCTATAAGAGTGCTGAGGTTATAATATCTGTATAGTTTAACAATCCAATTATAAAAAAATTTTAAAACAAAACAAAATATAGAGCACGCAGGTAAAAAAAAAAACAAAAAGGGTGTACGAAAAAAAATTTAAAAGAAAGAACAAATAAACATACTTAAGAATTTAAGAAAGAGATTTATTTTCCACTTTTCGGAGATAGAGGTGATGTTTAGTTTTTCTGTTAGAAGTTATTTATCTTTCAATATTTTAACGGGGTTTTTAACTCAAGAAGATTAATTAAAACGCTATTTGGATATGAAGTTTTGTTGCTTGTAAATGAATGTGTTGATTCTTTGAGATCAATTTGCGACTTTTCAAAGCGGTTTTAGTGTTACTTGGTAATTGAAACTTTTACTAATTATTTCCTATTGTTTTCTTGCCTTTCAAATGTAACTGCAAAATATGTTGCTAAGAAATTTTACAGATGTAATTATTTGCATAAAATTCTTTATTAAATGCCACAAAGTAATTGTTTTTTTAATAAACTCAAGCTCAATAAACTTAATTATCTTAAATCTAAAAAGTATCAGCCTATATAACTATGGTAACAATGAAAAAAACCATTGTTCTTAGACCTTTTTAAATATTCCGGATGATCCACGTCTGGACAATGTTATGACGGCATTTAATGACGTCATTAAGCAAACAGAAACATCTTTTCTTGGCTGCATTGTATTTTAATTCTTCAGCATCTTTCAATTCAACTTTAAACTTTTTTTTATTGCATTAGAGTTCTGTTTTGAGTGGCAAAACACCTAGTTTACTAAGTCACCCCAGATATCTACTGTTATTTGTCAACTCTGCTAATTGCCTCTTATATTGAGCCTAAGAAAGGGCCTGTCTTTACCTTCACGTCTCATTAATGATGAACAAGACAACAGAAGGATCCCTTTTGTTAGAGATTTACTTTTTATGAAGTGCCTTGGTTGAATTAATTATTTTGACATTTGAAACGATTTGTACTAAACAGTGGTAAGTATTTCTTATGTTGTTGTGTATCAGCATTATGAGTTTCATTTTTTAATTACGTAGCATCTTATATAATTTACTTTTATTAAAATTTCCTTACGATTGAAGTTTCCTCGCGGTGTTTTCTTTCGCGATCACATTAAAATCAGTAGTCAAGCGATAATTTATTTGTAATAAACATGCAACATTGAAAAGTAGCGGTGTATTTTTACTAACATTGAGACGGAAAAGAAACTCGTATGTAAAAACGAATACCAAACTTTTCTTACAAAAGGAGCCACAGCCGAAATTAAGCTTATACAAATAACTTAAGTAAATAGAACTGCGCCAAGAGACGCCAAATGAGAAGAAATACTTCCTCAAAACCTATGAGGTTTCGTTCATTCCGATATAAAACAACAAAATACTCGAGAAAGGACCGGTAGTATCCACATAAGACCTTAAAACTCTCATAAAAAACATCCACAAAGAAGGAAAAAGTAATGCAAAGGAATCAGTAGCGGCTATCTTAAAATTGATCTGCTTATACACACACAACTATAACCTCTATCTTGTTTGTTATAAAACCCAAAATCGCGTATTCTGGTAAACAGTAAATTGGTTTTGGGACACAACCTGAATCGAGCTTTAAAGCTTTGAACTCAAAGTTTAATTTTGAATGGTTAGAGCATATCGTCCTCCCTCACATAAGTTAGGGCCCAAGTAATACAGATGACGATGCGAAGTTGTGGAAAGAAAGGGGAGACGGGAAGTAACGAGGGGTTGTGGGAGGGAGGGGGTAACACCCCCTGTTTCGGGTTTTCAATAGATGTTTGAGAGTACGCCTCCCGTACGATTTAAAAGGCAGGTGTAAATATGTGGATGCTTTTACTGAATTTTGAGATTGAAGAGTTGACGTATACTGAGAGTCTGCGATGTTTGATGATGAAAAACATCGCGGCGTGTCTTGTTAATTGGTGTTATTTATTAACGTTGCGTTAATTACTACGTTTGGTGGTTCTCTTTTAATTATTTCTTGTATATTGGCAGGGACATAATAATGTTATAATTAATATAGAGGATAAATTCACACTACAGTAATTTTATCGTTGTTTTATGGTATTGAGAACATTAAGTCAAAAAAAAGGTTTGTTGAAAATTTCTGCGTACAATATGCAGACTTTTTGGTATTTCACTTTTTATAATTTTTTGAATGGTAAGTTTTCAGATGATTAGAACTTTTAAATAAATTTATTTATAATGAATTTGTTAGATTTATACAATACTTAAAGCTCTTAATCTAGTAATTATTCAATCTCTTAATGAAATCATTTAGAAAAACTTATGGTAATTTATATGAGATATATAGATAAAGACGTTTTTTCCATTGTAGAAATATGCTGCTGAGTAAACTACATCCGAATGACATATTATGTATAAGGGTTTTCAGCAAATTCATTAACATACAAACATAAACTCCGCTTTTTTCCCAGAAGGGGTAGGCAGAGGTGCTACCAGAACACCCATTCATTGACTGAACGAGAAATTATAAGCAAATTGGTATTTTGTATCACTTTTGTATGAGGCAAGGTAGTTTTACTTGCTAAAGGCTTTAGGCTTACACCTAATGCTTTAAAATTGTCATGTTTTATAGAAACTTTTGAAATAAGAAAGTACAGTTGTACTTTTAAGTAATTTATTGTATCAGCCCATATACGTCCCACTGCAGGGCTCGAGCCTACTCTACAATCGAGGGTACGATTGAGAGTGGTTGGCCATATACCCAGCGTAGTGCGGGTTAGCTGATTTTATATACCATAGAAATTATATTAAGTATAAGCCATATACAATTCTGAGTACACACAAAATGTACCTAATTCTTATATCTTGAATATTAAAAACTAAGAGAGTCCTTTTGTTGCATAACACCAAGACCTAAAAGAAACGTTCGAGTGTATAAAATCTAAGAGCATTTTTTCAAAATTGCGGTGAACAAATATTTATTTGGTTAGTAAAAATGATAATAACGCGAGATATATCACGGGCACCTATCAGGGGAGCTGTGCGAAGCATTTTTCAAGACACAATCCACCCCTCACATTTCTGAACGTATTATGGCGTGGCGCAAGTTGGGAGCATTCGCGAAAAATTTTGAAGAATGTGAAGTAGTTCTACATAATATTTGGATGGCTAAGTTTCTTTTAGAGTATAGAATCATTGTAAGAAAGTAGTTTTTGGCACTATTTTTTTTTATATCAAAGAAGGCTGCACCAAACGCAATCAAATCCTGATTGTAAATCATCATTCAAACTTACTTAAGACCTATAAATTCAAATCGGTCACTTGTATTCATTAATTTCACATTTTCTAGAATATTTGCTCTTTTCAATGAAACGACTAATTTTCTTGAAAATCTCTATTTTCATAACATCATTAACTATCATCAACTTCGTTTGTTTCATTCCTACCCAACTAAGGGCCGTCACACGTAATGATATAACTGTGCAAGTCTGAGTTAGCACCACTATACTGGAACATGTGTGGGCAAAAAACTGCGCAAACTTCGATCCAATTTTCGATTCGAGACTGGTGCAAACTCGCGATGGCGCAAACGCACTTGAACATGTGTGGCGGCCATTAGAAATGGCAATAATCAAATTAAAACCTGTACATCCGTGTACTCTTTACATACGGGAACTAGGCAATTGGTTGAAAAAAAAAAAAACTTTTTTTTGCGTATCAATGTTTGCGTTTAAATGCGTATCAACAAACTTTAGACATCGTTCGATGAGGTTACAAGGTGGTGAAAATCTACGAATAATACATATTATATCCTATATTTATATATTATAAACCCAACAGTCACATACATAGTCCTGATCCCACACTAAGATCAAGTCTTGTGTCGTGGGTATCAGAAACTACGAGAGACTTTTCGGTCTCTCAGACCCGAAACAAATAGGTCTATGGATCAAACAAATATTTGTCTCGTTGCGGGGATTGAATTCGCGGCCTCACGTTTTACAGCCGGCGTTTAACCAACTGCTCTACGGAGGCTGTCAAATATCTTCATCTCATTCCTTGCGCCGCGTGTCTCTAAGTTGGTTTCTCCTGCTACTTGGCAGTTTTGATGCATAGCAATATTTTCGTGTCAGGCGCACCGCCCGGTGACGTGGCGTGATATATCGCCTTTGCACTCCTAATGCTGCGTGTGTTTACCAACGATCTGCTGTGTAGGCGTATTAAGAGTATATTGACGTAGTTAGGGTAACTTTGGCCCGTTATTTTTTTTTTAAGGCAATTGGTTAAAAAGACTTCGTTTTTAAATAGAGGGGTTTTAAGAACATTATATTTATAAATATACGCCACAAATTTTTTGCAGTTTTGCAGTAATACTAGAACAATTGTTCTCAAAAAATATACCGCTGGGTTTGTTTGTGGAGTGGTAAGGAGACTCCTAATATTGTTGCGTATCCAATTGTGTGTTTACAGGAGTTTTAGAAGTATTTATGTAAGGCACGGTTCTTTAAAGCAGTTATTATCAAAAACGTTGTCGATAATTACGTTTTTTTTTAAACTGATTAAGAATTAACGTCAAATTGTTAATATCAAATGCGCGATTTTATTTTAGAAATGGAATGATATATAGAGATAGATTCGTCTAGAATTAACGAAAATGAATATTATATACAGGGTATATCCAGACTGCGACCGAAAACGAAGCCAGGTGGTAGTATTAGTGACTTCAGACACAATTCAACTAAACATTTCGCAGAAAAAAACCGCCTGGTTTTGTTTTCGTTTCTTAATACCCTGTATTTAACGTATTAGAGTTTCATTTGATTTTTAAAAATATATTATGTTGTAAGTATAAATCCAGCGACAAAAAGTCCACTGTCAAATATTTATAAGTCGTAAGAATTTCCACGGATTTTGACTGTTTTAACTTAACGTTTAAAACGTTTATAACTTCGACTATTAAAAACCAATATCACATTTAAGATATAACCTATCCGAACTCAATTATTTCGCTACATACATGAAAGTGATACAAAGATCCAAGACAAAACAGTTGGCAAAGGGAAAAAATGGGAAAATACAAAAGAAAGGCAGGTTCGGACCGTTTCCCCACGTCTATCTCATATGTATGGAAATAGGGGTGTAAGCCCGAGACGGCGCGGCGCGTCCACACTGCGCGGAAATGTCAATATTAATTTTTATTAAATTTTAGATAATGTTTTCTTAGGTTTACGCGAATGTTACACATTGAATTAAAACTTTGGTCCGCTGTGACCACGAAAGCTGTAAAGTAATCGCAACGTCGGGAAGTGAAAAAATGTAAAAATTAATCCGAATCTTCGATAAAATCCCTAGAAATTAGTTTTATTACAATAAATTTTAGATGACTCAACCGAATTTATTACCAAAAAATGACACCATGTTTTTATTGCTATGTGAGTCCAACTTTGGTCTCAACTATGTATGGAAATTAGGATCAAAATATGAAGTATATTTTTTATTTAAGTCTTTATGCGATATATTTTCCCTTATCCCATATTTATTTTGCGCAATTTAGTCGAAAGCTCTAATATTTTAAAACAACAGGATAAAGTCATTAACATTAAAAACGAAACGTAACTCACTAATCTCTACAACTAACACCATCTATGAAAAATAAATCAAAATTACCGCAAATAATAACGATCATTTATTTACGTATGAAAACAATTTCAATAAACAAAATGATAAAGAATATTCTTATATTTTCAGAAAACTTAATCCACGTTATTAGTTAGTATCTTATATTATGAACACAATGTCCATCTTGTGGCTTAAAGAATTTTCAGAAACAATTGCAAGTAATGTAAAATATATGAGAGCAATATTGTGGCCGCGTCCTTATGTCGTAGCTATATGATGTACAGACAGGTGCGGCAAACTCAGTTTACGAATATATTTTTCCCCAAGATATTGCGTCTTGGAGATTTGTGGTTGGGCCAAACATTAGGTATTTTCATTCGCGTTATTTTTTTTATACTGACAATTTTTGAAAAAGGAACGTAAAATACAAATTATTCTTTAGTTATTGAGGCAATTTTCTCTTATGTGATTTTCAAAGTTTTACAGTATTTAAATATTTTGTGTGAGCTTTTTGGTGTTCAAAATCGACATTATAAGTTTCCGTGACTATAATTTGAGGACGTGGCAATAAGGGCGCTTTTTTTTTATTCACAAAATATCACATTTATCGCATTTTATGACTAAAATTGGCTTAGAGAATGTGGATGTTTCTAGTGACGTTGCTGCTTAAATCTCTGGGGAAAGAGGATTGAAATTGTGCTTCTATGTATCTTAAAAATCGCTCCGAAATGTACATAGACGAAAAGAAATAAGAAATCGAGCAAACTCTCTTTTCAACACGAGAAAACTTAGTAACATCCGTGCATCACGAATCTTATTTGTAAAACTATTGAAATGAAATGAAAATGAAAGTAAATTGTATTTGTAAGTCACGAAGGATTTTTCGATTTCATCGCTATTGCGCATAGATTTTTAAAAAAATTAATGAATCGTGGTGAACAATAGCCTAAAGTCTCTCATTCGAATTCTCGACTGTAGAAAAGCTCCGTGCTGAACATACGCTATTATTGTACCCAATTTTGCTTTCTTTATTTATCTTCTTAAATCCGACTTTAATAATGTCTCCGTAGCAACAAATACGTAATAAAGTCTCCATAGGTAAGACGCGCCACGTAATGTAGCGGTAATCTTCTTACATCGTCTCAATTTCGAGGCTTGCCCCTCCCGTGGGATTACGCCCCACTCCCTTCGTTATATTACTAGAATAGTTGTTTTGATGAAAGAATGTTTCTTTGAAAAATGTTTAGAATTCGAATTTTAAAATATTAAAAATGGAAGTGTTCTTTTTTCAAAGTTTACTGAATTTTTTTAACGTACCATTGCACACGTTGTTGGATTATTGTACGTACTATAATTCTATAAATAATATCGTTAAAAAGTATGGAGATAATTGTGATATCTAACAATTTGTAAATATTTGTGTTATATAACTTATGTAAATTGTCACTGTTAATCGATAGTTCTATTTAAATTTATTTTAAGGTCTTTTCAAAATGTATTTTTTAACTAATATAACGCTCTAAAAACAAAAGTAACCAAAATACAAAAATGTCCAACCAAACGCACCATCCACATTACCAAAACAACGCATCCATTTTCCAAACAACCCTCTGACGCATGGCCGAAAAAAAAACATAATTTACTTACATCCAACCATCCAAGACATTGCCGTTCTAACAAGACACAATGGGTTCGCAAAATAGCGTCCCACCCTAGCTCAAACGACCAGGCAACTTGACCTCCCCCACCTCCCGCATCTATACAAAAATATTACAAAACCAAGGATTCCAGAACAAAGTCAGGGGTCAATTTAAACTAGCAGGTAAACCACCCACGGTCTGCCAGTCGTTCCTAGTGATTGATGACGTAGGCGGGGCAAATCCAATCATTATCCGTGATGCATGGCCGTTGGTACATCACTATTTGATTTTAGAACGCGGCTGATTCGAAAATTAGTTTTCAAATGACGTTAGTCGATTATGAATGACGGCTGGAACGTGGTTTGAAAATATAAGGTGGATCTTGACATTGGGCTTTTTAGCCTTGTCTATGGCTGGTAATTTTAGCGCTAAGTAGAAATATTTTACGTAGTTAAGTACCTTTGAAAAATTTAATGTGATACTATTTTCGGCGGCATATTATCAAACGTAAATAGCTCTGCAGTTAAAGTAATTTATAATCGTGCGTTAGTTTCCAATTTGTGCTACCACTAATATATTTCTCGTGAAATACAACACTTATATACCACGGAAGGTAGATACGCAAGTATAACTGGCCGCATGTTTATTCTGTCTCTTTCACACTACCTACTAGAATCTATGCCTATGGCACATTTTCTGAATGTGCAGAAATATTGCGGAGGGCACAATCATTAGCGATTAGTAATGTGAGAATTGAACCTACGACCTTTTGGAATAACGTACATATTAAACAAGCCCTCGATAATTAAACCGTCATAATAGTTTATAACCGTTCTCGGCGTGGGCGCACCGTGAGAAACATAGTTATCGGCACATGTAAAGAGAATTAACATTGATTGCAACTGTAATACTCGTAAACGTAGAATACATTATGTGCAATAAATATTATAATTTATCATCCCACGGCCACGGCCTTCTCTACAATCAAAACTTTGACTGAGACGGGTAGACCACAATCATCGTCTGCTGTGATCTGGTGGACCTTACATACCATAGAATATTTTGAAAAGCTATCTATGGCATGCAATTTATCTCTTAAGTTAAACGGCTTGGTAATTACATACATATTACATACATACATAAACTGACGCTTTTTTCCCGGAAGGGTTAGAGGATTGGAATGCTAGAGGTTTAAGAGTCAAACCCGGGACTACTATTTTGGTAGATCACGTCCGACCTTTACCAAAAGGCTACCATGCACAAAACGCACGAAATTAATTAACATAATTTAATTAATTAATATTAAAGCACTCACCCATTACCACGATGCACACACAACGAAATACAGAAGCCGACTGCAACAAAATTTCGCAACACATCTCACAGAATACATTAAATCTTAACCCTTGAATAATTAAAATTATGCGTGAGCCCAAATAAACGCGAAGAATTAACCCTTCGCATGCAAAACGGATGTGCGTACAAATCAGGACCGGTATGGTCTCTCGTGCCCAGGTGCGCTTTTATTTTAGAATGTTTATTCAATTGAATATTATAAAAACTGTGACATTATTTGAATGAGAACCAGTTGTGAGTTATGCGATGTTTTTTATTAGGTCGTGTTACATTAATAGGGATTTTGAAGTAGGTCTGGTGAAGTTTGGTTTGGAAAACAATTAATTAGTTATATTGCATAGATCAATGCATCAGAATAGCTGATACAATTGGTGGAGTGTATATGCATAGTGAAATTACTAGGTATGTGTTCTACTTGGTATCTAGGATTGAAAGTAGCAATGTGCGGTGGCAGAAATTTGGGATATATAGGCCTTAAAAACACTTTCAGTCTTCCAGTAGTTACCATTTCAGATTGATTAAAATATCTAAATTGTATAATAGAATTAGAAAATCACGAATTTATTTATTTCAGCCATGAAAAAAAAAATATCGCACAACCTTTGAATACACAGAAGAATTCTCCACAGTCGCTGGCTTCATTAAATTATTTCCATGCACAAAAGTCCCTTTATGAACCCAACTCATTAAATTTTGTATGACACGCTACATATAATTATTAAAACAACTATTAAATACGAAAAAATAAATTCAAAGGAACTCTTTATTCAAGATCCCAGGAACAAGTCCTGTGGGGAAAGTCTTACAAAGGACAGTACACCTGCCAACAGACGGGGTGACATTTGAATATGAATGGACACCAGGAAGGGTTGAAGACGCTCTCTTGTGTCGAACGAGCTTTGCGTCGCGGCAAAAAAAGTCTCGCAAATGAGTTTTTATTACAGTCTGACATTAGGTTTTAATTAATGCTCGAAATTTGAAAAGTGTTCCTAATTTAAATTTTGAAATTGGAATATAAATAGTCTGTAGTTTTTGCTACGTTCAAATAACGAATATAGTATTTAATAATTACGGCACTTCGAAATCTTTCACTTGACGGCTGTATAAGAATGTAATTGCTATATGTCTAAAAAATATAATGTGAGATAAAATAAGGAAACATAAATTGTCTAGGTTCTTCATTAAAACACGGCCTCAGGGTGATAAAATCATATATTAAAAATACATTTAAAGACTAATAAACACTTCAACAATAGACACCTAGATACTTAAGCCTTAAAAGTTAAATTATCACATAATAAAAGCAATTTAAAGTTGACGGCTAACGATAACTTCCATCACACGACAGACAAGTATAATAACCAACATTAATGACACAGAGACAATAAATAAAAATAACCTATTAACTATTCATAGACAATCAATTTGAAAAAAGAACGTTTCGTTTGGAGTTTTATAAAAGGCGTGTATTAATTTATTCAAACGTCATTTTTATTATCTGCGAACTGTATGAAACGACAATTGTTTTTTTTCGATCGATAAGTGATATTGTTATTATAATGTAGACAATTAATCTTGTGTTTTATTGCATTGCAGTCGTGCCATACTTGACATTGGTAATTCTTATTTGATTTAGTAATGTTTGCATATGTCTGGGCATAATTTAATCGATTACTTTCAAAGTATAAATAGGATAAAAATAAAATAAAAGATTCACATTTTATTTTAGCCAAGCCTTGGCTGAACTCTCAATAGCACTAGCTTATTAAATATGCACAAAGGTATCGCACCTCGTGAGAAATTTCCAACAACATCTATCACTTGTACACAAAGAAGTGAATGCATTACCAAACCATAAAACTTGCAAATATGACAACACAACGAAAATATTTGATCTCATTACGCATACAAACTGTATACAGTCCATAGATATTGAAAATCAATAATACCCTCACGACGCCCGCCATTGTCGGCTGTGTCAAAAGTTAAAACCCTTTTAAGAAATATGCAAAGATGCATTCAAATAGATCACATGCAAAATAGATGTCGATTCAAAAACGTTCCATATTCAAATGAGTTCCTATCCTTGCCGGATCCGGAAGAGCAATTTTGACACTCGCAAGAATAGAGAACCCTTTTTACTTTTTTCATTCAAATTAAGAGATGTCTTTATGGCCAGTGTTAGTTTTTTTAAAAAGCTTAATTTATTCATGGATTTTTGTCGTGAGAAAAGGTTTTGAAGATGTCGTGGGAACGGCAAATCGACGGGGTTGTGTGTTGTGGAAAGCTGTGTCAACATTTCTTCTAATATGCTAATTATTGTATTGATTTCTATACGGATTATTGATTGGTTCGACGCCTTATGACAAAGTTTCGTTTAGGAGGGTCGGAATTGGTCGTGCGTGAGGCATTAGGATGGGTGTATTGGAACTTTTTGCAGTTTTGTAAAGTGTTAATAAGTAGGTTTCCTAGACATTTCTCTGCATATTTTTGTAACAGGTAGAAAAACATACTCCACTATACGATGGCTGTATATCGGTAACACATATAAGGCTTTAGATATACCGATCCAGTTGAATTATCAACACTCATTTGTCAACCTTAACTATAAAATAACACTTGGTTTACGAGTTAGTAAAGAATTAATAATCTTCCTCTCCAGACACAAAATCGTTCTCCAAACAGTAAAAACATAAAATTCCGAATTATACATTCGTCCGGCTACAAAGTATTTAATACTCTTCAACCAATAAATTTTCACACTATGTTACAAAGAAACACAAAGAGAATAATCGGGCCGGAGACAATATAAGCGGGTTAATCGTCTGTTAACGCTACTGAAATATTGTCGAGAAAACACGGCCAAGATATTTTTAAGTGTTGTTGGGAATATTTACTGTATTTTAACTATAGGTATTTAGGAATTACAATGACAATTAAATCTAATTATGCTTTGGAGGGTAGCTTAAATCTCAAAGGTTTTATACCTACTTTTATAACAGTATTCAGTAACCTTTTATTCACAACCATAAAGAACAATTTTAAAATTGCGTCATTACGCAATTGTGAATTTTACGAAATCAATACTTTAGCGTACGAGTATAATAATTATCTTGTACCTGTGTAACTAATTTAAAGTATCTTCAAAGAATTCTACAAACATAATTAGTTTCGTATAAGTTAAATCCTCAATAAATACGTAAAATTCGAAATTCAAACCTAATTCGAAATATGAAACGTAAAAGCATATAGACAAAAAAACATCCGCAAACCATAGACAAAACACGGGACTCCATCGCATCCGCGCCTAATTTGCATACATTAAGAGACAAAAGGGCAGCCGTCATAATTTTTATATTTAATTTTTTACACTCACAAGTACCGGTTCTTTTTAACCTATTGTCACATTGTAAAATATTTAAATCGTTGGGTCGAAACAAAAACGCGCACCTTTGTCCCGACATAGTACAGAGTGATGATTTAGAGAACTTTAAACTTTATACCGTTGACTTAGAGTTAAAATTGTATTGTTTTGGCAATGAAAAGGACATGTAAAATTAGTAACAGCATGAAAATTGTATTAAGAGTGCAGCGGCAAGAATTATTATCATACGTTGCCGTGCATTACGTTTTTTAAACTTTTTACATGTCGTGTGTTAACCCGTTGATGGGACTGGATGTTTCGAGATACGGATTTTGGATTATTTCTCTTTATTAGGTGTCTTTTGGTGTTTTATAAATTTCGTTTCGCCACTAATACTTTATTACTGTATAAACTTTGCTCTTTACAAACGAATTATACCATTTCGAAACACGCTGTATCTAACACACTGACAGATTTAAAACCTAACGAAAAGTGATCGCTGTTCAGGCGGATTTTATATCTTGCGAACACCATTCGACCGCAATTAATATTAAATCGACGAGTCACCATCGTAAGCCTAGAAAACCAATATACATAACAAGAAACTGCTATCAAGTCTGCAAACCTCTATTCCTTCTTTCCTTCCTCCTACTTGACGTTATCCCGACCGGTGCCAGGGCCCACCTTCCGGCTGAGTCTCCTCCATTGGGCCCGGTCTTTGGCATCCTCAATACTAAAGCCATTGACTCTTATATCTCCCCTGAGGACATTTAGCCAGCGCTTCTATGGTCAATGTTTCTTTTCTTTCCGCAAACCTCTATTATAAGCAAAAAATGTAACTGACACATTGCTCACTATTCTGAAAACCTCTAAGAAACTCAATCATAGCTCTTACTCCAACATAGAAAGTATATTCAGCCCCTAAAGAACTAAAACGCAAAATCCCCATAACAAAAACCACACCGGTCCGTAACAAATTATAACCAAACATGGAGTGAGCGTGGCGAATGAGCAAATCACAATAAGATGCTAATCTTCAACACCTTTGAGCATTTGCATATTGGCTGTGGGAATACGGGATGTCAACCGTTGTATTGATATTATTATGCATATTAATTTTAAAATTATTAAATGTGACAGTCGCTTCATTGGAACAGTCACCAGTGGTGGTACAAATATTGACCGTGAATTGTGAATTGGGTTCAAATCCCAGGGCGGGCAGTAATTATGTGAGATTTCGACTTGAAAATCTGATTTTATTTGCCTGGGACACTGGACAGGAATTTATGCCTGTTGTGGAGAGGGCTTGCTCTCTACAACATTTGCTTCCTCTGTACAACGGTTTCTTTGATTTATCAAAAATCTAGGTATGCAGTTTTAGTTTTTATCAAAAAGCGTGATTCCTCCCAGCATTTTTCGCTTTTTCGAATTTCGGATTTGGTTATCCACGCCCACTTGTTAAATTCAGCCTGTATAACGGTAGGTCCCTACCTAGATTATACCCATACTTTAGGTAGAGGTATAAAATATTTCACAGAAACCGGAGTCCAAATGGAGCTATCGCATAATTTGTTAGCGATGGTCTTTTTCTATTTGATCCTGTTCGTACAAACAAACCGATAGTTGCCTTTTCTAACCAAATATACTCAACACAAAGTGTCTAAATTAAGTGTTTGTTCATAAATTATTAGCACCACTTATTTAAAGGACGAAAATAGGAAACCTGCACACCTATAAATTATTATCAACAAGAATTTTAAAGACGTATGACGTCGACTACACTCCATTAGGCCATGGTGGTGGTATAAACACATATTCCCGACAGGGTTGATGACAGAAGAGCTGTCGCAACATTACAAACCAAATCAGCAGCATGGCAAAAAATCATAATGTGCCGCTCCCATATAAATGTACGATAAAAAGAGGAAAAAAGAAAATATCTATTGAAAAATACTGTAATAAATAAAGTGTGGTTTCCAAGTAGTGGAAATTTGGTTTAATGGGTTTCCATAAGACTTCGAGCGAAGTCCACGTGCTTGTAGCGTTGGATGTCCGCCCAGAAAGTGACAGACGATAGAACGTACAAAGTTGCTAGATGTAAGCTGTTTCCAATATATCGCTGTAGAATTCCTTGTGCGGGGCCTGTGTTCGGCAGTAGGCTTCTAAAGAACAGACTAAGAATATTTTTGAATAAGGATATAAAAAGTACGTCTCACTTTATATAAAAAAATAAGTCAATCAGCAAAACATACTTTGAAAGAAACTAATTATAAATTAAATCCAATTTTGAAAAAAATAAAAATTATATACCTTTAAAACTAACATACGTTTCATGGAACACAACAACAACTCCCATTTCGATTCTATATTTGAATTTGAACGACTTATTTATTTTAAGAAAGACATAAGTACCAAAACGCAACAAGGAGGCATCTTTAAAAATCCGAGCACCTGAACGCTAGCATGTGCCGAAAAATCAATACGAAGCGTGTCGTGTACGCGTGATTCCAACGAAAAACTACTACGGGGGGCGAGGGGGCTTTGCCATGCCCCCCACCCCTTGCGGATTTTTACTCACCCGCCCCCACCGGCTTAGGGGAGCGTGGGGATGACGCAAAAAGATGCCCGGTTTTTTTCGTGCGCGTGTGTTTTTGTTGACTATTCCAGCTGTGCGTTTTAAATGTAATCTTGTGCCGTCGTATTACGGTTAAGTTTCCTTTGCTTTTGTTTTCGATGGGTGAACGATTGTCAAATGAATGTCAGCTTCCGAATTTCAAACTTAGGGTAACTGAAATAAGGTGTACATTACGATAAGAATAGCACACATCAAATATGCCTGAGCAAACGTGGTATATGGGAGTTATTCGGTCTTCGCAACAAAATTAGGGTCCGTAAGTCTAACGCTCGAATGCCTAATGACTTCTTATGATTGTCGATGTCATGTTGCGTGCTAGTTGCTCGCTCCCGTTTGATCACGCTCGGAGGGTTCCCGCCACTTCTGTATTCAAAGCACATTTGAAAATGGAATTCCATATTTGAAATTTTACTCGTCGCACGTCTGTATCTTATAAATAAACATAGACAAAAATAGACGAAGAATTTTAAATTTATAAGCCTGTGGTATGTAGAATTCATAGTCAGAGCTCATTCGGCATTTATTAAAAGTATAGGCATAGTCATTATAAAAAAAAATCTATAATGGTTTCTTAGATTTACGCGAATGTTACACATTTAAATAAAACTATTTTTTACGGATTTTATCGCGATTTGGTTTAAGAAAGATTCTAATTGTAAAATTGTATAAACCTTTGAAATAGCCAGTAACTGATGTCAAACTGTTGGCAGGTTAAAACAGTTGCAGGATAGTATAAAGGATTAAGCGAATGTGTATGTAGTGATTGTCTTCTACATTTTATATTATACTATTTTTTTGTATATAATGAAAAGCATACGCACAGACAGTTATAATTAATGGAAAGTAGAAGTCTAAGAATTTAATTTAATATTCTTCATACTAAAATTATAGTATATTCGAAAAATCTGAACCCGAATATTCAATACAAATATCGAGTTCTAGAGTTAACAAACAAAATCAAAACGAACCAAATCTTTGACGCAAAGCGGGCGCCGCGAAAAATATCAGTTACTGAACGCAGTGAGCCGAGAATCGAACCCACTGGCTCACTTTATAAAAGTTCCATGTAGATGGGACACGCAGATGATTCTTTTGGACGCAGATGGTTTTTTCTTTTTTTCTTGACACTGTGAAATAATTACAGACGTATTATCGCGCTAGTGTCCCTTGAAGGATAGGCAAAGTTGCTTAATGTTATTCATGTATCACCGAGCTTATTCACGTATCAATTTTTGACATGGCGAGCCTATCGCTATAAGTACCAACTCCGCTGTAACTTGTATGAGGTTTTTAATCCATGAAAGTCATACACACATACATAAATTCACGCCTTTTTCCCGGAAGAGGTAGGCAGAGGTGCTACCAGGTCACCCACATTTCGCCTTGTATGTTCCGTCACACGATGTTGTAGGGGGCGTACCTATCGCCATATCGGGCACAAATTCCTGACTCCCGACTGATAATGAATTGAAGAATCATGCATCACTTTGCCCGACCCGGACTTCGAACCCGAGACCTCAGATTTGTAATCACCGTAGTACAACTACGCCACCGAGGCAGGCCACAAAAGCCATACTAAATGTAATAGATGAATTGGGGATCAAACTGTTAATCACTTACCTATACATACATTTATTCAAACAATAAGGCATGGTAGAATAAGTTTTGAGTGGTGTTACTTCTGTTTATGAAGAGGCGTAAAAGTTACCAGGCGAGCGACCTTATCTTATCATTACTTTTTATATATTATTTTAAATGGCGATAAGCTCGCCCCTTATCACATCATGGGACGGAACATACATGGCAAAATGTGGGTGTCCTAGTAGCACCTCTGCCTACCCCTTCTGGGAAAAATGGCGTGAGTTTATGTATGCATTTTTTAAATCCATATTATAATTGCTTTTTATACCATTGTATTGTAAATAAACATTGTAAATAAACATTGTATCAACAAAACAATGTTTATTTTCCAAACAATGTTTCTTTTTTCTATTATTTCTTAAATACCTGTAAAAATAACAAAAAGTAAGTAAGCTTCACAGTGATAACATCGGTGTTACTTTAAAACATGTACGTTGTATGTAAATAGAGGCGAGATTATGTACCAAGCCTACTCATTATCCGTTCAATTACGCCATTGTTACAACAAACCTCTTTGGTAGCGTCAACAAAATATATAAAAAGAAAATTGCGCTAAATGGCGAGACGAGCATGCCAATCGCCTGATGGTGAGCGATGCGACCGCTCATGGATAGCAAAACCAAATAACACCATGAATTACAAAGCAATGCTTGGCATTCCACTGCGCTCGCAATCCTGAGACATAAGATGTTAAGTCTCAATATGTCCAGTAGTTACTCTGCCTTCTCTTTCTAAGTGTACTAAAGTTTTAATATCATCGTGTTTGAGTGGTAAATACCTAGTTTTTGTAATAGTAATTTAAATCTTTGCGTACCATTGCTTCTTTAAAAATATAAAGGTGCATATTATTATTTTAGGAAAACTATGTTTTTATCACCCGAATACGATGATAAGTAAAAAAAAAAAACAAAGAAAACAGACTTTTTTTTGCGAAATTTTTACTTGCATTGTGTCTGAAGTCACTAATACTACCACCTGGATTCGTTTTCGGTTGCAGTCTTGATATACCCTGTATTATTCTCATTTCTCAGCCAGCTATTTTCCTACCATTACGTTAGATAGTGATCTCTCCACGGTACCGCGTTCGGACAAAGGGACGATACGGTGAGGTCACTACTCGCTACCACCCACCACTTACCACTCACCATCATACATCATGTTAATTGTTTTTGATGAGGTTTTTAGCGAAAAAACTGAGTATTAAGTAATCTTTCTGGTTATTTCTGGCAGTTGGCTGCCGACAGGGTCTAAATGAAATACATTAACTCAAGCTCTTTTCCCAGAAGGGGTAGGCAGAGGTGCTACCACCCACATTTCGCCTTGTATATTCCGTCCCACGATGTGATAGGGGCGAGCCTATCGCCATATCGGGCACAAATACCTGACTCCGGGCTGTTAAGGAATAGAAAAATTCAATAAATACGAGTTAATTGTTTCAAACCAAGTTTTGAGCGAAAAAACTAAGGACAATGATCTTTTGTACTGAAGTTTATGTTCCAATTCATGTAAGTCATACACATTGTGTTGTTATCATGATTGTAACATGTTTATGAGTAATATGTAGGGATTTAATTATACTATAATTGTTATATTTTAGGAGCATTTACTGGTGGTAGGTCTGTCATATGTGAGAGGCTGCCTGGGTAGATACCACTGCTATGTCTATTTCTCCAGCCAAAGAGCAGTGTAAATGCAGTGTTGTATTCCGGTTTGAAGGACATCGTAGTTAGATTACCTACTTCGTTCAACTGAATTCTAAAGTCGTTCGAAAGGGACAAAACATTTGATAACTAAAATGGATTTTAAATCTCCCTATGAATAAAGCCGTAATTCTATATCAGCCCATATACGTCCCACTGCTGGGCCCGGGCCTACTCTGCAATCGAGGGAATCGATTGAGAGTGGTTAGGCTATATAATCCACCATGCTGGCCTAGTGCGTGTTTGCGGACTTACATACCGTAGAAATTCTTTTAAAATCTCTACGGTATGCAGGTTTCCTCACGATGTTCTGCTTCACCGTTAAAGTGCGTGGTGATTGACTATCAATACACACATAACTCCGAAAAGTCAGAGGTGTGCCCTGGGATTTGAGCCCGCGACCACCGTGAACATGTTGGCAGCCGCGTCTGGTCTGTTACCAACAGACCACCACACACTTACCACGTTCATCTAAAAATAAATAAGAAATTGATATTTTTCTCGTAACAAGAAATTGACACAATAAAAACGATCCTACGATTTTTTCACTTTATAATTAGCACAAAATTTAATTAAATAAATTAAAATCGCTCTCACGACAAACTGCCTTATTCATAGGCAGATTTAAAACCGATTTTAGTTACCGATTTTATTGTATTCTACGCTCAAACTGAATACTTAAGTCAATATCAATTACGAAAGGCACAAAACATAACTAAAATAGGCTTTAAATTTGTGTATGAATAATGTTCAACTATAATAAATTACCGCTTAGGTCACAAGGTATAAAAACAAGCACTTTTTACCATATCCACTACATTAAAATCATTATACTAAACGTTCCAAACACTTTAACTCCTGCGCATCCAAAAGCTGAATCAAAAAAACTCCCCGCAACGAAAAAAAAATATTAAGGGGAGGGATCTATAACAAAAAGAAAGGGACGGCAGTACTAAAAAAAATACAATTTGTACCACGTTAGAAAAGGACAGATATATACATTAAACGTACCAGCCGAGCATTGCGTTGGTAATTACACAATTTTTATTGTTTTATTAAGGAAATATTGCTAATTACACGTTTGGTGCGCGGAAACATGTTTTGATACATGCGGTGTGGGTGATTTATTTAACAAGATTCGGTATGAAAAAAATTGAATGAATTTAACTTTTAACCGACTTCAAAAAAGGAGGTTCTTAATTCGTCGGAATCTTTTTTTATGAATGTTCACCGATTACTCGAAGACGCCTGAACTGATTTGGAAATTAATTTATTTGTTTCAAAAGTTTCATATCATTATAGGTTTAGCAGTTCCGACTTGATTGACATTGATGTATTATTATATTTTAATTATAATGACTGGATTTATAATGGATTAAATACTGCTAGTATTTTAGTAGCAATGATCTTTTTTTTTATTTATATTAAATAAATAATAACTTATAAATTACTCGTGATTTAATAAAATCTGTAATATGTATCTATTCGAAATCTGCAAAAGCTATGTACTGTCACTGCATTTCCACTTTATGATGAATATTACGGAAAGCGATTAAAAATTGCATTCCAAGAAAATATTTTACAGAAACAATAACTATATTTGCAGAAGTTTAATACTATTATCGTTTTAATTACGGCTCAGTGCATAATAATCGTAACATTATAATTTATATAGCAAAATAAATTATAGTTGGTATTCTTATTTATTTCATATTTCCTTTCGCACCATCAATGACTATTAAATATAGTTACCTGATACAAAACGAACGAACACAATATTAAAAGCAAATCTTTTTTAGATACAATACTTTCATATTTAATAACAGTTACCAAAATTAAATACTTTCAGCTACAATGTACTACTAAATAATATAAAATTTTTAATTGCTTTTATTTCATATTTTTGTTCTAGGAGACCTAACCCAAGCGCTTATTCAAATACATACGCAAAAGTGACACATCCAGTATTAACAAATCCAATTGGAAAAAAAACCATATAAATTATTCCAATAGCACCCAATTCTAGGGTCCAGTAAATTCCAATCAGATTCATACTTATTGAAGTTTCCCAAGTACATGCGTCTTCATAAACAGGGACAGGAATGAATATAAATGCGTTACAGCGTGCGGAATAAGATGTGAGGCGGCAATTTGGATGGAAAATTAGATGGTTTACATCGAAACTCACGTACAGGGCTTTAATGGGGAATATTGCCTGTCAATATTCAAGTTTTGTCACATGATACTGCTAGCGCCATCTAGGTTGTTAATTGCAAAACTTTTTTTTATTGTATGCATTAATTTGTTTTTATTAACAATAATTATACTTAAATAAATAAAAACAAGAAATACATTATGGTAAATATTTTATACTAAAAATATTTTTCTAATATGAATGAAGTACGAGGTAAGTAGCGCTATCTATTGGCGAGTAGCAAAAACGCGTGCTGCTTTAACGACCCTAGATGAAATCCCTTACCCCAAATAAACACATCGAAAGGCTTGCATGTGTGCGTGAACTAAAAAGCGCTCGAAATTCAAAATCTTTTTTAAGTGGTTTGTTGTGCGACGAAATAATGTTGATGCTGAAAATACCGGTATTCGCATAGAAAAATCATATTGAATGAAATTACATAACTTAATTACATGTATTTCACTTATTAGGAATATAAATAAACCAAATAGAATTATATAATATAATTTCTAAGTGTGGAGTTCCAATTAAAATAAAACTAAATGTTCGCTAAGATTTAAATTTCGAATTTATAAAAAACTATGAATAGCTTGTCAAAACTATAATCGCAATCACTCGCTTTGGTACAAAACTTAATAAAAAACATATTTTACCATAGCAAATAATAATTTTAAGCATTACTATATTATTTATTCAAACAAACATAAAAACTGTGATTGAAAAAACCGCAAGCGCATTGAGATGTCTTGATAATAATGAAAAAGTATTGAATGGCCCTTTAGATGAAAGAATAATGGCCACTTATCTGTTAACGCTCACAATACCAGAATACGCCCACAGCCTTGTCTTTTGTGCCGATGGCTGAATATAAAACAACAATCTAGGTCAAGACGGAATCTTAAGTTCTTTAATAATGACAATACAATGTTCTTGGCATCGATATGAATGTTACACTAGATAAGACATTCAGTACAAAAAATGTGTCCCACCTACTTGCGGTGCATGCACCACACATGAATCAGTTTGCTTCGTGACATTGACACTGCAGTACGCCTTATCGCATACGTTTAGAAGTATTAAATGAATGTTTCGCCGTCAAACCGAAAGGAAATCGTCTGAAGTTACAATATTTTAATAAAATATCAGGTAAGTGATGTAATATTGCAGTGTGCTTTTAAAATACGGGGGCACTTTATTTCTTTGACGTGTCTCGTCTATCGGTAGATTATAAGTCAATGGTTCTTGGTAGTTAGTGGAGCCTAAATAGGGTATCCACTAATTAAGGATATCATAATATTTTTCGGAGTCATGTATGTATTGATACTCAATCACCACGCACTATAACGGTGAAGGAAAACATCGTGAGGAGTATGGTATGTATAGTCCGCCAACCCGCACTAGGCCAGCGTGGTGGACTATATAGCTTAACCCCTCCCAAGCGTACTCTCGATTGTAGAGGAGGCTCGTGCCGTGCAGTGGGACGTATATGGACTGATATAGTTACAGTTAAACATAATCATAAACATGGCCTAACCCCGCTCAATCGTATTCTCGATTGTAAAGGAGGCCCGTGCTGTGCAGTGGGACGTATATGGTCTGATATAGTTACAGTTAAACATAATCATAAACGTGGCCTAACCCCGCTCAATCGTATTTTCGATTGTAGAGGATGCCCGTGCCCTGTAGTGGAACGTATATGGGCTGATACAGATACAGATTCAGAATGATATGTACTCTCACGATCGTATATTTAAATGAAATATAATAAAGGTATTAGGTAGTTTCATAATAAATAAGTGCGTGGTGGCCTGTTGGTAACGGACCAGACGCGGCTGCCTACATGTTCACGGTGGTCGCGGGTTCAAATCCCAGGGCACACCTCTGACTTTTCGGAGTTATGTGTGTATTGATAGTCAATCACCACGCACTTTAACGGTGAAGGAAAACATCGTGAGGAAATCTGCATACCGTAGCGATTTTAAATAATTTCTGCAGTATGTAAGTCCGCCAACCCGCACTAGGCCAGCGTGGTGGACTATATGGCCTAACCACTCTTAATCGATTCTCTCGATTGTAGAGTAGGCCCGTGCCCTGCAGTGGGACGTATTTGGGCTGATATAGATAGATAGATAATAAATCCAAAACGCGAGACATTTGCATGAGTCACTACGTCGGGTTTTCCACCACAGTTCAGTAGTTATTGGAACGGATATTTATATATATACTTTATTTTATGTGTCTTAGAAATATAAATATTATAATAACGCTCGAATACTCAAACGCCACTTAAATATTATGTTGCACTTAACTACACAAGCTTAAATGTACTGATTATTTAGGCCTGGGTGGTTAAGTGCAACTTAATATTTAAATGGCGTTGAGTGTTCGGCCGTCTGTCTGTCGTTTGGCTGTACTGTAATAGGGTAAATATTATGTGTTTTCGAAATAAAAATAATTTAATCATCCATGTAGATTGTAATCGAGTAAAAATAACTATTTACTACTTAAAAATTTATTCTGTAATAGGCATTGTAAAACAAAAAAAAAATTGAGATAACTAACTAAAATTATTCTGAACGACTTTTTAAACCAATTAAGATTTTACTTAGTAACCTCATTTTTTGTACACAGAAGTCCATCATAAAAAGTAACTGGTAAATAAAACGGCCATAATTAAAATAGTTCCGAAAATTCTGTAAAGTTTATATTTAATGCTCATAATTAAGTCACACATATTTTCATGTGCGTGTTTATTACATAATTTTTTATAAACGTTTGTTTGGAAGTTCGTAATTTTTGAAACTTAGTACGATTTATATTTTAGTACACAGCAATGAAAAATGTAAATTAGAAATGTAGAAAGGATATTTAATAGACTGCTCAGCAATTAAAATAGAAATGTACAACAACAAACGTAACGGTACGACTACAAAGCTGAGGTCTCGGGTTCGAATCCCGGGTCGGGCAAAGTGATATTGTTTTTCTATTCATTGTCAGCCCGGAGTCAGGAATTTGTACCTGATATGGCGATAGGCTCGCCCCCTATTACATCATGGGACGGAACATACAAGGCGAAATGGGGGTGTCCTGGTGGCGCCCTTGCGTACCCCTTCTGGGATAAAGGCGTGAGTTTATGTATGTATATTGTATAATTATAGGAAATTTTCGAACCTTTTTATGACTGAAATCGCTGTGGAAGTAACAATACCTATAGCAATGATCTATCTAAGAACGATTAAAGATTTTTGACTAGAGGTATAACCTTACAATATTTTCGTTTTTATATTTCTTCCTACTCTGTTTCACAAGGTTGACAATCACCCATAATTGTGATGTATATTCATAGCCGTTTTCGGCCTTGGCGACTATTACGTTGGACACAAGATTATTTTAAATATGACTTTGATGTTCCGTCCTCTGATGCGCTTTAATAATCGTTGTTTTGTATCACGTGCAGTGTTCATATTATTTTTTGACTAAAAAAATCATAGATAAATGTTACAAATTGCGAGAGCACCCATAATTATTATCGCTGTTTTATATCACGTGCAGTGTTCATATTAATTTTCGACTCAATAAATCACATAAATAAATGTTACGAATACACCACACAATTTTTTTTTTTATTTTATTTTTTTCACTTAATACTACCGATAATTAGTCAATAGGTCCGGCAAACGAGCAATCAGGTCACCTGATGGTAAGTGCTCACTGCCGCCCGTGAACATCCACATGTGGATCATGGATGTGCCGGCCCATCAAATTGGGAGGAGAGCGGGAAGGGAAGAGGAAGAGGGAATTGGGCATTCGGCAATCTCACTCACCAAACGAAATGCGACAGAATAAAATAAATAAATAAATACACCCAACAGTCACATACATAGTCCTGACCCCACACTAAGATCGAGTCTTGTGTCGTGGGTATCAGGAACTACGAGAGACTTTTCGGTCTCACAAACACCCAGACCCGAAACAAATACTTGTGGTTCTCACAAACATTTGTCTCGGTGCGGGGATCGAACCCGCGGCCTCTCGTTTCACAGGCGGCGTCTAACCAACTGCGCCACGGAGGCTGTCAAAAAAGCTGTCGTTTCACGTCGATCTGCTGTGAGACAGTAGTACCGGCCCGGACGAGCCTGCAAATGCTGAGACTAACAACAGCATGGCCCACCACTTCCAAAATGTATCTTAAATTGTGTCGTATTTTTTGATGGATAACTTTTTCCGATAATCGAAAGTCGGACTATAATCGACAATGAAAAATGAAAATGAAAATAATTTATTGAATCCATTAAAATGTTCAACATTGTTTAGATTCAGTCATTTTTTGAACTACCACCCGGTTCGGAAAGCGGTTTTCACTAGAGAAGAACGGGCAAGAAACTCTAGTGTTGCTCTTTTCAAAACCAGTTTACAATGTAGTGATTATTACAAAAATTACAAGTTGGTTTAAATCAGAGCAGTTCATTAATAACTTGTTATGATTTGCAAGTAGGATATATTTTAATACGAATAAGTTTACTTTATATTTAATATGGCTGAGAGAAACGAAACGAAGTAACCCATAACGAAGAATCAGTATACTCGGTTTTGCCAACGCAATAAATAATTATAAAAGCGTTAAGTAATCCATTTAGCAATTACAAAGTAAGCAAATCGGACAGACCAGTCCTCACAAGCAGCACCCGTTCACGAGTATGACGCATGTGCCAGCCATCGGCCTCCTCAACCATGCTACAGGGAAGTGACCGACCCGGCACACGACGCCACCGCAAGCACAGACTTTTAAGCGAGCATGACTTATCCAAATCGCTCACAAAGCAAAGCAAAATAGTTTAAGTTACTTAATATAAATTAAATTATACAGAGCACACTAATACCTCCGCTCCAAGATACTATATATTTAATTAATTTTATACTATACTATTCCCAAGCCTTATTATCATCTAGATATTCTAAAATTTTATAATAAGCTTTATTGCATAATTTTTGCTTGATAGTAACTTTGAATTTTTCAATACTTAAGGCTTTAATAAAAATTATATTTCTATCGCATAATATGTTTGTAGTTTACTTGTATGTAAAGGCTCGTTCACGTTGAACTATCACGTAAGTAGGGTAAAAAATGAAATGGCACGTCAACACGACATTTTGTATTTGTTCAGACTATGAACATAATAATTATACATTAGTTTTGTTACAAAAATATACTTAATAGTAAGTTTGCCTCTGTGGCATAGTTGGTAAAGTAACTGGCTGTAAAAAGAAAGGTCCCGGGTTTAATACCCAGGTATAATAATTGGATCTTGTGTATTTGCTTCAAGTCTGGATGTTCCGGAAAAGTATCTCGAAATTTGTGATACCCGATAAGTATCTTAATTTAAAGCAAGGATGTGTGCGTGTGAATGATGGAAATATTATTTAATACAAAAATTAGAGAATTTTCGATACAAATATTAAGTATTTTGTGACTCATAAACACTCCCTAGGTACTTTTATAAATCGTGTCAATCTAATGCTCTGTTTTAGCGAGAAATAAGTAAAAACCGACAACCATACTTACTCCTTTTATAAGTCTGATTATAAATTATATTATTGAACCAAATTATAAAATACAGTTGACAAACGGTGCCCTTCAAACTACGAAACCTGTATGTTGAAGGACAATTTTCTTTAATATTGTTATTATTGACAATATTACATACAGAATATATTTGATTTATATAATTTTGTGCGACGAGCGCTCAGGGCAGAGTAACACCAAAAACTATATATGTCTTGTGACGTCAATACTAACAATGCGACAGAATATTATTTCAAATAAGCCCATTTTATTGATCATACAAAAATTATAAATTTTCAGCTATTAAAATTATCTGTAGCTTATTTTAATAGCCAATATTCTAATGAAAATCGCATTTCGTCACAAACTCATGTTTAAGGTATATTGTCTAGTCTATATAAATTACTGATCAAAATTAACTACCGAACCCTGTAATAAAAAATATGAAGTAATAATATTATGCTGGTGAAAATTTAAAAAGTGACACAAGAGCTAATGTTTTTATAAATCCATCGGCCCGCATAAGTCGCCGTGATGGATTGCGGTCTAATTATTTGTTGATAATGGGGGCCACTAACAGCCTGCATTTTATTATGTAATTAAAGGTATAATTGCGCACGAACGAGACAAAAAAAGATGTAGGAAATTAGCACTCGGTAACCGTTGAAAATAATGAGAATAATCGATTTAAATATCTAACCATTTTTGGTTAAAAAATAATTAATTGTCTATGAAAAATGTTGATTCCAATTTTCAACCAATTTTCGATACGATGTATTCAATAGGAATTTTCAAATTTAACACAATGCTGAGGATTGTGTAAATTGATAAACTAACGAATATAAATTCGCAGATGGCGCAATTCATTTAAATTGCACACGTTTGTACGTTGTACCTAATTGAATTCCTTAAACGCGTACAACTTTCTTTGTTTCGAATGAATAACAAAAATCGTAAATTATTCCGAGCAACTCAATTATTACAATTACAAGTTGCGAATGTTTCCGAACGAAAACGAATTGCCCCTCGGCGTTTCGCGAGCGCGCAATTGACGATCACATAATTAAAAAAAAGTAAAAAAAAAACAAAGCAGCTACTGGCAGGTAAATCAGATTGCAAGCGATGCATGAAAAATGACTCCGTGCTCGTACGTAATTAAAAAAAAATGTTACAATAGTGTTCTTAATTTAAATTCAAATGTAGCAAAAACTATGACCCTCATTTTATATTTTGTGTCACTGGCATGAAACAAAAGTTTTTGAAATTCGAATTCTTTTGATAAGTTTTGATTTAAAGCCGGCATTCGACTCGTATAGCGAATGGGATAGACAAAAGAGTATTTTTTTAATTTCATGAATGCACTTTTTGATTTTATCTTATGCAGAGTTTTTTACTGCGCTGACAACTTTATAGTTGGCATAAAATGTTATGAAAATTAACGGCGCTGCTGCTAAAGTTTAAATAAATTTATTTAACTGTTGTTCATCACGCAAAATTATCTTTAGTGGGTCTAAAGTTTTTATGCATTCTCTTTTAAGGATTTCACGGTAATATCTTTGTATTTTATGTCACCGCTTGGGTAATAAAACAATTACGGTTGCATGGTGCTTAAGTTAAAGAATCGTGTGGAACCTAAGGCTATAAATTCAGATGTTATTGTAATATACCTGAAGTCATAAATGTGTAGGTTTTAGTCCTAATAAAAACTTGAATACATGATACAAGCTCATTATCCTTGGACAAGCGTATAATTTTTTTATTTATTTATTTTTCAATTGCAAAATATCTTAAACGTAATAGGATATTGTCGTTATTAACTAAAGTAAATATTTACTAATACACCATTAGACTATTACACTATTCAATTTAATCGGCTATCTTTTGCCGGTCTTTATAATGGTGTCGGCCTGGTCGAAACCCGATATAAACACACTATAGGAACCCCAAAAGCAACTTATGTGGATCACTATGGAAAATTTTATTTTATAATTTTATACCACCGTTGATTTTATTTACGATTGCCACTATTTATATATATGAATAAAGTACGACTATAAGTACCAACATACATGCATACATACATAAACTTACGCCTTTATCCCAGAAGGGGTAGGCAGAGGCGCCACCAAGACACCCACATTTCGCCTTGTATGTTCCGTCCCATGATGTGATAGTGGGCGAGCCTATCACCATATCGGGCACAAATTCCTGACTCCGGGCTGATAATGAATAGAAAAAGCCAATATCACTTTCCTGACCCGTGAATCGAACCCGAGACCTCAGCTTTGTAGTCGTACCGTAGTACAACTACGACACCGACCTACGCCACCCTTCTTGGATTTTATGTATATATGTATGTTAGTATTACATCCTTAATCAAACAGTTCAATAAATGCTATTATTATAATTAAAATGTCCCTGAATTAGCCCATATACGTCCCACTGCAGGACCCGGGACCTCTTTTGCAATCGAGAGCACGATTGAGAGGGGTTAGGCCATAATACGAGTACACCACGCCGGTCTAGTGCGGGTTGGAGGACTTTACATACCATATAAATTCTTAAAACTTTGTCCCTGCCACTTATAAATAATAATTGTGATGTTTAAAATATCATCACGTGCGAATCCGCAATGACCTAGTCGTCGCGTCTCCGAGAAATGATTATCTAAATTGCAGCATTTAAATAACATTACGTTTAAATATAATTATTATTTTGCTGTGAAGATTTTTATATCTAATTATCGCCTGTCTGGTATAGTTGTAAAGAGATCTATTCTTTATTTGAATAGTGGTCCTGAGTTCGACTTCCAAGCAGGAGAATCCATTTTGTATGAGTTTTCTGTGAAAAATTAATATGCACTGTCTGGGACTAGAATTTATGCCCAGCATGGCAATTCTCTGGCTCCTATCATATCTTGGGACGGAAATAAGTTTGACAAACTATGGGTACTGCATAGTATCATTTTTGCCTGCTCCCTCGACAATATGCAAGTATAAGGCTATATATCCGTAAATTTTATTTTCCCATTCTCAAAATGTATGTTTTTATTTACCACATCAACTTTATGGTTGTCCAGAAAAAATAGTGCAGAGATTTTCATACACAGAGCTCAAAAATAATAGTTTTATTTCAATGTTTAACATTCGCGTAAATCTAAGAAACCATTATCCATGGAGTTAACTTGTTTTCTCGTGTGATGTTTTGAGGTACCTCTCTAGTACATATTTTGTTATTGTTTGGGACGGAGTAAAATTGATAAAATATTTTATTCATTTTGACAGCATCCGTGGCGCAGTTGGTTAGACGCCGGCCACCGAGAGACCACGGTTTCGTTCTCCGCACCGAGACAAATATTTGTATGATCCACAGGTATTTGTTTCGGGTCTGGGTGTTTGTGATACCGAACAGTCTCTCGTAGTTTCTGATACCCACGACACAAGACTCGATCTTAGTGTGGGAGTCAGGACTACGATGTGACTGTTGGGTGTATTTATTTGAAAATATATATTTTTTCACTCCTTCTAGTTTTACCATTCGATTACTTTAATTGCGGGTTGAACAACTTAAATATTGCCAGAGCCTGAGCTTCAGTTCTCGGTCTCAAAAATGGGTACTAGAGGTCCAAGCTTACAGGAGTTGCAGTGGCGGGTGTAAGGGCGAGACAGTCTTAAAAATATATATAATTATATTCAGTGTCTAAGGTCTTGTTATTCCGGCTTACCCTTCCAAACAGGTATAAGTTCAATTACTGTGTACTATAAAATAGGATTTTTAAGTACCAAACGCGTATAATTTACTATAAGTACGTTGTTAGATGCCGGAAACATGTGAGATGTGTTGCAATATACATACATACATACATAAACTCACGCCTTTTTCCCAGAAGGGTCCAGCACAACAAGGTCGCTACCAACCTAAAAAAATCGATTAACAAATATTTGCATCTCTCATAGATGAATATTATATTTGAATTGCATTGTATATTATGCCATTCGGTTCATGGTAGTCATTATAACGAGCTAATTAAAAGAAATTACAAAAATAGAGTTCAAAAACTTAGAAGATTATTATTGGGCCTCCACTATCCAGCCAGGTTTCTATATAGGATTAAATACAGCAATAATATGGAAGGCACATATTATCGGTCACAATGCGTAGCTTTGAATACAATCGATCCATCAGTAATTCCATAGTTGGATAATAGTCACACTGGCCGCGAAACAAAATGGCCGACGTAGCGTGACCCGCGAGGGGTGGACGTTGATAGAACTGTGTCCATTGTCTAACGAATTGGGGACGGTTAGAATTATTTAGACTCGGTTGCATCAAGTTTGATGATAAATAATATAAATACACCCAACAGTCACATACATAGTCCTGACTCCACGTTGAGATCATTTTAGTTTTGTGTCGTGGGTATCAGAAACTACGAAAGACTTTTTGATCTCACAAACACCCAGACCCGAGACAAATGATTGTGGGCCTCACATATTATATTTGTCTCGGTGCGGGGATTGAACCCGCAGCCTCTCGTTCCCCTTACGATACTTAAGTAAACAAACTGATATTGCCTAATTTTCGATGTTTTTTTTCATACATGCATACATAACCTCACGCCTTTTTCCCAGAAGGGGTAGGCAGAGGTGCTACCATGAAACAAACCTTTCGCACTATATTTTCCATCCCACGATGTGATAGGGGACGAGCCTATCGCCATATCGAGCACAAATTCCTGACTCTGCTTTTTTTCACATAGATTAATAATCATACTTTTTGTTTTAATTACACAAAAATTATTTTCGATTGTGATAATGACGTATCCGATACGTCATTGTAACCGCACGCACGGCAAAAAGTTAGCTGCCGTAAAAACAAGTATAAGTTTCTAACGGCGAGTCTAAACTTAGAACTGTTGCGGCCATAGACTAGAAAATACTACAAGAGAGAATATAAACAATTAATTTACCTTTTAGTATATCAATACAATATTCAAACGTAATCCAAGAATATTTTTTTAAGCATTGCGCTAACCGGAATAATAGTGTTTTTTTTTTAATGCGATGAATGGCGAGACGAGCATGCCATTCGTCTGATGGTGAGCGATACGACCATTCATGGACAGTAGCAAAACCAAACGACACCATCAATTACAAAGCAATGCTTGGCTTTCCACAACATTCTACTTCCTTCCGTGCATTCTACTTCCTTTGTTGATGAATCTTTCACCGTACAAGCTGCTCGGTTGTGGAATGCTTTACCGGTTGCGATAAGAAGGACCAAATCTCTGCCCATCTTTAAAAGGATGGTCAAAGAGCATTATTCCCAGGCTGAATGAGGACATTATAATTGTATACGCTTTCCTCTGTGTATTGATATTTAATTATATAATGTTTATTGTATGTATGTATGTAAATATGTGTATGTGTGTATATGATTAAGTATGTGTATTTTATGTAAGTATATGAATATGGTATATTACAATAATTATTATTCGTACACCTGACACTGCCCCAACTTTCGTTCTTTTCTCTTATATCCATCCCATGGTTGTCCGTAAGAAATTGCCTTGTGCGATAAGACCGCCAATTTTACTTTTTTTCGTGTATATTGTCTACCTTTTTTTGTATATCCGGTGTACAATAAACCCTTAAATAAATAAATAAATTGCTTTAAAACAATTGGTTAGTGTTCAAATGACTATTTTTCGTCTGCCTTTAACTCAAACTTGTGTGATGTCAGAGCAACATTTCAATGTCTACATACATACGATCCTGTCTGCATGCTGAAGGTGGTCGGTAATGGTATTCAAATGTTCCTAAGGCTTATTTCATTGATGTGTTGCCTATTACTAAATTGTAAAAAGATACAGCTTGCGATGCTTCAATAATCTGTGATTACAGTTCTTCTGCCAAAAATATAGTTTAAGCTAATATTATAAAGAGGAAAGATTTGATTGTTTGTTTGCATTGAATAGGATCTGAAATCACAGGACCGATTTGAAAAATTCTTTCACCATTAGAATCCTACATAATCCCTGATAAACATGAGCGATAGAATTATTTCAAAAAAGTGTATATGCACCCGTATAGCCGTATAGGCTAGCGGAGCCGGTTCGGGCCGTTTATCTTAGAGATAAATAGTAAGCAAAACAGTAATACAAATTATTCTCCGTCATGAGAATTGAACTTAAGTCTACCTAAGTCTCGAAGCTCATGTCCATTAGACTTACATACATACATAAACTCACGCCTTTATCCCAGAAGGGGTAGTCAGAGGTGCCACCAGGACACCCACATCTTGCCTTGTATGTTCCGTTTCATGACGTGATAGGGGGCGAGTCGCCATATCGGACACAAATTCCTGACTCCGGGCTGATAATGAATAGAAAAACCCAATATCACTTTACCCGACCCGGGATTCCAACCCGAGACCTCGGCTTTGTAGTCATACCGTAGTTCAACTACGCCACCGAGGCAGTGCACTAGACTTGCAATAAGTTTAATAGGAGACAACTCATCTGCTCCCTAATCTATCTATCTATATCAGCCCATATACGTCCCACTGCAGGGCACGGGCCTACTCTACAATCGAGAGAATCGATTGAGAGTGGTTAGGCCATATAGTCCACCACGCTGGCCTAGTGCGTGTTGGCAGACTTACATACCGTAGAAATTCTTTAAAATCGCTACGGTATGCAGGTTTCCTCACGATGTTTTCCTTCACCGTTAAAGTGCGTGGTGGTTGACTATCAATACACACATAACAATAAGTACGATCATGTATCGTCTTGCCGCTCCCAATTAAAGTGGTTGCCCATTCGCCAACGCCGTAGCCTGCGTGCACTTTGTCTCCTGCATTCTCTTCTTGTCTCGCCTTCTCCACCATCTTACCTAATTCCCTGCTTCCAATATCTTGGTAGCAACCACGACAAAAATCTTCGTTCATTAAATAGCTTACTTCTCAAGTGTCCTCCCCATAGCTCAGATTTTCTTCATTCTTCTTTTCATATCCAATCCATACTTCTGTGGAATGCGCTTCCTTCGGAAATTAGGACATGCAAGAATCGTCTTGCGTTTAAAGTGAAGGTTCGAGAATTGCTACTCAGACAAATGGCAGAATTGTCAACTTAAATTTTCATATTTTATAAAATATAATATATATTTTATAGCATTATATGTATTTTATGTATATATATAAGTATATATTTTATGCATGTACTTATATTGTAAGAATATACCTTGGTATAATATTATATTATTGTTAGTTTGTATGTATTTAATATATTATCTACTTTTTTTTTATTTTTTTACAAACACCCTTTTTTTCTCATTACTGCATCTCCCAAAGGTTGACTGGTAGAAAATGCCGTTGGCATTAAGTCCGCCTGTACAATATCATTGTATGAAGTTTAATAAATAAATAAATAAAAAATAAATAACTCCGAAAAGTCAGAGGTGTGCCCTGGGATTTGAACCCGCGACCACCGTGAACATGTAGGCAGCCGCGTCTGGTCCGTTACCAACAGGCCTAATCTATGGCTGGGTTTTATTTACCCCTCACATCACATGTGCCAGTCCACTTTCCCACTAAAGCCGACATCTGTCGTGCCAATTAATATACTAGTTTCCTATGTGTAGGAATCATCAGGTGTTAGATTCGCGAAGAGTTTGCAGGTGTTTGTTACTGGCACTTGGATTATTATTGATCAAAGTTATTACGTAACCTGTTTGATTACCAGTATATTGTAAGCTGGTAACATAAACAGACAAAGAAAGCCTTGACTATACTTTGCCATATGTTTATTTATTTAAAAACGGTACACCAACAGCATAATAGGCCATGTCTGTGATAGGCGTACAGCTTTGGCCAAAATAAACAATAACTATAACTATTACTTAATTATGTTAAACAATGAAAAATAAATTAAATAAAACTACAATAACAAACTGGACTGCCTCGGTGGCGTAGTTGTATTACGGTATAGTTACAAAGCTGAGGTCTCGGGTTCGAGTCCCGGGTTGGGCAAAGTGATATTGGATTTTTATATTCATTATCAGTCTGGAGTCAGGAATTTGTGCTCGATATGGCGATAGGCTCGCCCCCTATCACATCGTGGGACGGAAAATACAAGATGAAACGTAGGTTTCCTGGTTGCACCTCTGCCTACCCCTTCTAGGAAAAAGACGTGAGTTTCTGTAAGCATGTACCTATGTATTCGAAACTGTTTGATCAGTTTGTGTCTCATACTTCATACAACCACACTGGTAATCATTGAAGACACATCACAAAATGTAGGCTAGCATATGATTTCAATACATAACGGGGTTTTTAAATGCAAAATAAACCACGGCACAGAATCTACGTGACCGACTCGGCGCACGTCAATGTAATTTAAAATTTAATGTTGTGGTGCAATTTGAAAGCGATCCGTTCGCTAATTAACGACACGTAATGAGCCACTGAAAGGAGAAAACCTCGATTTAAAACATAAAAGGCAATGCTATTTAGGCACGAAGGAATTATTGAGATGCTTCAAGATGGAATTCTTAAATTTTGAAGGGGTAATGAGTGGTTGTTTTAAAATGACCCAGAAACAAGCTAATATCCATGAAAATCTAAACATTTAAAGGGATTGTAGTTGCACTGTCGGTTTAGAAGTTGGTTAAGATGTAAAAGTTAGACCATTACATAAAACTAAAATTTCACGCTTGTAAGAGTATTTAAAAGGCAAGTTTGTTTTTATTAGTAACGACAATAATATACAAAGACAGTGTAATTTCTCGCCGAAATGGGTCAGTGGGTAAACATGTATGCATACCATTGATATAGTTTATAGAACAGAGAATGATTTATGCTACTTTGTATCAAAATATACTTTAATAATAGCCGAATCTAAACCCATTTTTTCATAATGTAAGCTTTTTTCAAACTAACTTCTATATTAACGGCCCTATTCATCTATTTTGGTAATCGATTGTTTGGTCCCTTTTGAACGACTTTTGAATTCAGTTTGAGCGAAGAAGATAAAACATTCGATAGCTAAAATAGGTTTTAAAACTGTCTATGAAAAAGGCCATTAGTCTTTACAGACAAAAAAGCTGCATCTACCCGCTGATTCTTATGCATTGTCCTGTGTTCCACATACAGTTTATTTCCGAGTACAGCACGGTAAGTGCAATGAATTAATAATCTCCGTTTATAGGAAACATGTTGGCATGCAGTGGTATCATTGTTCTTCAAGTACTGCAATATTGCCAAATAACCGCATTCCTCGGGGAAATTGGCAATCGTTCATTAGAAAGGATAAAAAAGCAATGGGATGGCAATAAGACCGCCAATTATACTTTTTTTTATTTGATTTCTGATTGTATTTGGTTCATTTTTGTGACTGCTATAAAGTGTTTATAAGTTAATAAACACTAATAATAATGGGTTGTTCTGGGTGATATTACTGGTGGTAGGTCGCTCTTAAGTGAGAGACCGCTTGGGTAGGTATCACCGTAATGTCTATTTCTCCCGCCAAACATCAGTCTAAATGCACTGTTGTTTCCGGTTTAAATCATATTGTAGCCAGAGTAACTACTGGACATAATGAGACTTAACATCGTTTGTCTCAGGATGGCGGGCGCAGTGAAATGCCAAGCACTGGTTTGTAATTCATGATGTTGTTTGGTTTTGCTACTGTCCACGAATGGCATGCTCGTCTTGCCATTCATCGCAATAAAAAATCGTGTAAAATAATATATTATGTTCTTTCTAGCTATACCAAACACTGTCACTAGTCATAATAAATCTAATATCTATATATCTATATCAGCCCATATACGTCGCACTGCAGGGCACGGGCCTACTCTATAATCGAGAGAATCGATTAAGAGTGGTTAGGCCATATAGTCCACCACGCTGGCCTAGTGCGGGTTGGCGGACTTACATACCGTAGAAATTCTTTAAAATCGCTACGGTATGCAGGTTTCCTCACGATGTTTTCCTTCACCGTTAAAGTGCGTTTTGATTGACTATTAATACATATATAACTCCGAAGAGTCAGAGGTGTGCCCTGGGAATTTTAAAGGTCTATTTAATTGAATAATAAATAGACCTTTAAAAAGCAAGTTTACCGCGGTAATTATATTTCTTGACTAATCATAAACTAGTCAGTTTTCATACCGCGGAGCAGTCGGCTGACAGTGAATTATATTCTAAACATTGTCATACTGGATTACTAAATAGGGTTTATGTAAATTAGAACTTAAGATAGGTGATATAGGGTATAAAATTGATTTGTTGCAGTTTTTAATTTCTGTATAAGGAGACACATGAGGTTATTAATCTAATGATTCTTCAGTCAATTGGAATCCTATTTTAAATTTCATTTAAAAATACAAAGGTTTTTTTGTACAAAGTGCTAACATAATAAAGTATTGATTTCTCGTGTATTTAACTCTCTATGATTAGAAAATTCGTTTGTCCTCGAGATGTTTGTGTGCAAGCTCATGTATCAATTTTCTAGTTTTTATGATACCATAAGAGTTACAATTGGAAAATAATGTTAAGACAGCTAGGTCCATTGAAGTCCTCCGAAATTACCTACCTCCAAAGCTGCACCTTGGATGAATGACATACACAGATGTTGACATGGGGTTTTTAGTCGGCAAGAGTCCGGCAGGCCCGGTCTATCTAGATTCTAAATAGTCGGGTATCCAATGAGGATTTTCCCTACGAGAGAAAAAACGACCACTGAAGTCCTTGACAATGAGTGACCATACCATTAAGCGATATTTTATATTATCAAATCTCTATCCCACGACACATTCCAATCTCCAACACCGTGTACACCCAAAACCGATACACAGGAAAGCATTCTCGACGCGAATTGATTGTCTAACAGAAATTACAGGCAGGAGCGATGTCGCCGCAATAAATCGAATTAATTTGACGTTTTGATTGCTTGTTGCCACCGCAGACGCGGCACGGATTAATTATTAGCATTGATTTGAATTATTGACTGCCGTGGTCTGTTGTACTTTTTATACAGGGTATATCTAGACTGCGACCGAAATCGAAGCCAGGTGGTAGTATTAGTAACTTCAGATTCAATGCAACTAAAGTTATCGCAAAAAAAGGGACAATTATTTTTGGAAATTTTTACTAATTGCCGTATTGGGTGGTAAATACATAGATTTCGTGAAATAATAATGTATACCTTTTTATTTTTAAAGATACAATGGTACGAAAGCGGTTAAATTATAATTTTACCAAAACCTACGAGTACGTATGTACCACATGCTTTGACAGCCTCCGTGGCGCAGTTGGTTAGACGCCGGCTGTGAAACGAGAGGCCGCAGGTTCGATCCCCGCACCGAAACAAATATTTGTGTGAACTACAGGTATTTGTTTCGGGTCTGGGTGTTTGTGAGACCGAAAAGTCTCTCCGTAGCTTCTTATATCCACGACACAAAAGTCGATCTTAGTGTGGGGTCAGGACTATGTATGTGACTGTTAGGTGTATTTATTTAAATTACAAAAAAAGAATGGCTCTATCACTTAGAAAAATAAATAATTATGAAAATGGTGCATTAACAAAATTGAACTTTGGACGTTAGCAACAGCCATAAAAGGTGATTCACAGACAGACGTTGAGATGTTTTATAACATGTAAGGACAATCGAGGTATATTTCACTAAGAATGTGTTTTTCCCAACAATAGATACAATGCAATTAAGTTTCACTGAATAGACTTATCGTGGATTTATAATAAGGTAATAAATTCCGCAGCTTTAATGACGAAGTTTTATTGTCTCATTTCTGTAGTGTGTATTATTGTGGCTTTGACTTAAGAAGCTAATGAAATGAAATGAAATGAAATGAAATGAATTTTATTTTTAAATTAGAATTGCCTATTTACTGCTCTCTTTAGTTGTTTACCGAACTTTAGGATGGACACATAATCAGAAAATATTAGTGAAGTGTAATTTATAATCAACAGTATTTTGATAAGCATCAAAAATATATTTACCAAGTTATTTTGTGGTAACATTTTGTTTAAGTGTTTGTTAATTATATAGTAGGTACGTTTTTTATCATTGATATATGACGTGATAATTTATGTACCTACACGTCATATATATACGAAACTCTTCATTAGCAGGCAATAACGTGCGTCACTTCCGGTCGAGCATCATTTAAAAAATAACACTAATTAACATTACGTTATAAAAAAAATATGTGAAACAAAATATGCATAAAAGTTTTTGTCATTTCCGAACGAAAAAAACTGTTCTTATTTTAAATAATTCAAACCAGTAATTCATTACCGGTTTTATGGGAACGGCGGCAATGACAATTATTTTTCAAATAAAGAAAAAAAAGAACTACTTTGTCTATGATTTTAATTTCGGCTCATTTGCATGAGATGCCTGTTTGTAATAATTTCTAATAAAATATATGAATAAATTACGTCGGGACAATGTCTTGGAGACGTTTGGGGAACGGGAACTTATAATTAAAATACGAGTGGGGTAGTAGGGTTGACAGGGAAGATTTTATTTTTTTGCTAATTTTTGAACCCGTTCTATTAGAATAAAACAAAAAAAAGTTATTGCTAAGCCCAGGTGAAGATTAGATAAGGATTCACAATATAATAGTGCTAGGTTTGTTTCCCAGGATAGGAAATCGTTTTAATGAAGTTTTTGGATTAGAGAAAATATGATTTATGTATAACAACTTCTTAAGATTTGACGCGGTTGGGCAGCCGGGCATATAATTAATAGGGAAATAATTTTAGAACGCAAACAAATCACAAAATCACTCAGAAGAAGAATTATTGCGCTTATGTCATCATACCGCACAAAAATTTCGAGAAATCTAAGTAATAAATATTGAAATTAATTATCCATATAAACAAGCCATTTATTAAGTCCATTAATTTTAACTGCAGTGCTATAAATTTCTTTAACGGATTTATGATGAACACAATTAAATAATGGCGGAAGGAAAAAGCAGAACAATTGCAATAATTTCCTTTCTACTTCTGTGATTGTATTGACAGCTTCACAACCAATCAGATGGGGGCAATTAGCTTAGTAAATGGCCTTTGTAATTATCTCTTTCTATCGTTCATCTTGGTTTGGCAAAAATGGTTGAAGAGCTGTGGCTCATTCAGGTTTAATAAACAATTTTATAGTATGCAGGAGCACTCGGTCTTATAAAATAGATTTTATTACTGTATTGTAATTTGGTTAGCGCAATTCGAAATTTACGCATCGCATCGTCGCACAAAGACAATATAACTAAATAAAACAAAAAAAAAAACAATCGAAAACGCTGTTTTAAACGCTCTATTTACCTGTCGATCTCAAGCCGATATTGTCGAAATCTGGTAAAAATTCCTTGTAATCGCAGCACAAATTCGTTACCATTAGACCACAAAGACACATAATGATATTTTTTTAATTACTCTATGTCAATAAATAATTACCTTACCACTTAAAACATCGATCAAATTCAAGGACTTCACACGCATAACATTAAATTGCCAACCCTACTTAAGCAGTATACATCTCACTCAACCCTTCTGATAACAAACCTGTTTCTATAACAATCTTTATATTTTTTGTTTTAACACTACCGCTGCAGGAACGTAATTGTGTCAACGCGGTCCATTGTACCATTCACGCCGTAACAATGCAGTAAGGGTTGAACAGATGTGCGTTGGAACACGTATTGTCTTAAAAGGTGTAATATTTAGATTTATTCAAATTATTTTTTTACTATTATGGGAATGTTTTGAGAGCGGTACTTGCGGGCTGGACTGCTAAAACGGTTGTAGATTTGAAAATGCTGATTTCAAAAATACGTTTTTATAATAAACCGTGGATTTTATGGATATATTTCGGATCTTAGTAGGGATAAATAAATATACTGGGAGCGGTTATGGGAACAAATTAATTTCTAATCTTTTAATAGTTCTGGATAGTTTCTATGACTTCAGTTTCGAGGAATTGTAAGGAGAAAATCCAATTACATGTATGTTGGTTGTAACATATTTAATTGAAACTCGTCCATATCCTTATTCCGTAAATTATTCGAAACGATATTAAAATTGTTATTTATTTCGGATTTATTTTACTTTGTATGTCCGATAGTTTCGGTTACTTTTAACATCGTAAGGAAATGTTAACCCTTCACTACAATTTCAATGGTCTGCTAAATCAACCCGTACTATCCCAGCTTGGACTAGAAACTAACTCAATCGAACCGTGCCTATGAGCTGGTATTATTAATGGGTACATTTGACCCCTTGGATCAAGTTTTTTATAATGGTCGTTAGTTGCGGAAACAGCAGATGGGTTGACTATTATGTTTCGCTCGCTATTTCCTATACGTTTTATGGTTTATTGCTGTGCTGATCAAATATAATGTTCACCTGTTGGCTTGCGAAACTCGTAAATGTTAGCAAGCTTGTATTAAAACGTTTGTGTAATGTATATTCGTTTATGTAGCATTGGTCTAGTGGTGTTTGATGACAGATCGATAGATTCAGGTTTGAGTTTATTTATTGTGGGTCATCGTTTTAAATGCATCGTTTGGTCAGGCGATAAATGTGGTATGAGTTTATTTACAAATATCTATACTAATATTTTAAAGAAGAAAGATTTGATTGTTTGCATTGAATAGGCTCCGAAGCTACTTAACCTATTTGAAAAATTCTTGCACTGTTCTATCTGTATCCTCGGGTGATATAGGCTATATTATTTTTTCTGCCTTGGTGGCGTATTTGTATTACGGTACGGTTACAAAGCTGAGGTCTCGGGTTCGAATCCCGGGTCGGGCAAATTGATATTGAGTTTTCTATTCATTATCAGCCCGGAGTCAGGAATTTGTGCCCGATATGGCGATAGGCTCGCCCCCTATCACATCGTGGGACGGAACATGCAAGGCGAAATGTGGGTGTTCTAGTGGCACCTCTGCCTACTCCTTCGGGGATAAAGGCGTCAGTTATGTATGTGTATGTATGTCTATTTTCATAAAGTTAGGAATTCTTACTAAGACTACATGTAAACCAAGGTGACAAAAAAATACCTAAAATATTCGTTACATCGCGTGCGCTGTGATATTTATTATGTTATGTTGTTGATGTGGATTGGACTCAAAAACTATCTGCACCCGAGCAAAGCCGGGCCGAGCCGCTAGTAATATACATAAGAAACCTGAGCTTGGTATTTGAGCCCAGTATATACTTTCATATGTTGGAATGAAAGTTAGTTCGGTGATTTTCCGAGCACTCTGAGCATGGGAACATACATTGGGACCTCTGTCTGCCACTTTGATGATACAGACAAGAGTTTATGTCGTACATAATAACTGTTATAAGCCCCGTAACAGAACTAGATACAAGTTTCACCCGATTTTGCCACGCGCAAATTGGTCGAACTCACAATATTATATAGTACCTACATCAATTATTTTTCTTTATATACAGATTTCCCTGTGACATCCGTCCATTGTACAGAATTATTTTGTTTCACAATCCCATATATCACACAGCTACTACAACAAAGTACCGATGCCAAAAAGATCAGCCTCTCTCGCCTTTATCCCCGAAGGGATAGGCAGAGACGCCACCAGGACACCCACATTTCGCCTTGTATGTTCCGTCCCATGATGTGATAGATGGCGAGCCTATCGCCATATCGGGCAAAAATTCCTGACTCCGGACTGATAATGATTAGAAAAATCCAATATCACTTTGCCCGACCCGGGACTCGAAACCGAGACCTCAGCTTTGTAACCGTACCGTAATACAACTACGCCACTGAGGCAGTCTGCCATCTGCCCACATAGCTACAAATTGGTACATAATGTAGTACATAAGTGTGGCGATGTAGTCGCTGCTAACAAATCTAATAATACGCAATAACAAGCCGGGGAGGGATGCACCCGCCAAGCACCCGCGCCTACGTATGGGGTGGCGAATTTGGTACATTTGAGGAAAAAATTATTTAGACTCGTCGTGAACGGTATCGGAATATGTCGGATTATTTAAGGAAGACTGAAATTTTATTTATTTTTTATTGTTGTGAATGGCGAGACGAGCATGCCATTCGCCTGATGGTAAGCGATACGACCGCTCATAGACAGTAGCAAAACCAAACAACACCATGAATTACAAAGCAATGCTTGGCATTCCACTGCGCTCGCCAACGATTTCTCGCCGTTGCTTATTATATCTCAAATACACACACTGTAAATAAGTTCATTGTTGTCGCCATATCGTTTCAGTATACCGGGTATATCAAGACTGCGACCGAAAACGAAGCCAGGTGGTAGTATTTGTGGTTACTAACACGATGCAAATAAAAATCTCACCAAAACAGCGACAGATATTTTTTAAGAATTTTTTAAAAGTCATCTTGTTTGGGTGGTAAATACCTAGTTTTTGCGAAAATAATAATTTGAACCCTTACGCACCATTGAGTGTTTAAAAATAAAGAGGTGTACATCATTATTTTAGGAAAACTATGTATTTATCACCCAGATACGACGATGTGTAAAAAATTACAAAAAAAAAGTTGTCGATTTTTTTTGCGAAATTTTTACTTGCATTGCGTCTGAAGTCACTAATACTACCACCTGGCTTCGTTTTCGGTCGCAGTCTTGATATACCCCGTATAAAACATATTGCTGCTAAGTGCTTGTTCACGTTAACTCACGGGCGCGGTCGCTGTAACTATAACTTAAGTAACTGGTATAACTCGGGTAAAAACACATTAAAATATTAATTCACAAATACAATTTATTTAATAATTTTAATGCAAATTTCGATGACATAAACATTTTTCTTGTTACAGGTACAAATATCAACTTGCAGCTTCTCGATTTAGCGCCATCCTAGAAACACCAGAGAAACCAAACCTGCCAAAAAATAATGTCATAAAAAAATTATAAACGATTCTAAAGAAAAACATAAGCCGTAACAACCATAGCCGGAACAAAAAATATATTGCTAGTCTATTTTTTCCCCAAATGTACCCAATGATGACCCCGCCGATCTTGGCCGTAAGTTCATTTTCTTTCGCACCCCCTCATTTTCATTTCGCATACGTCCTGTGTATTTTTAAAACATCTACAAGGGTGCTGAACGGGGGTTGATGGAAATCTTCCATCGCGTTTCATTACCAATCGAATTTGAATATAAAATGTTGTAAAAATGGGGTGTTTTGGGGGGAAATAGTGGTCCCTTTTATCTCCTCTTGATTCGAGATACAAATTGGATCATTATTGAGACGGAATGGCTTAAGAAACTTATTAACACAATGTCGCCTTACATGAGTTTTTTAACAATGTATTTAATTTGAGGATCGGTTTACTATTGCGTTGCTTCAGTAAAATGTAAACGGGTCAATCGCGTATAATCCTTAATATTATCTCTTCCACTTTTTATTATAAATTAAAGAATGGCTACACACAGTTTCCTAGATATTCGAATATTTAATTAATGACCAGAATCCATTTTATGGACTGATAAACTTTCGGACATGTGAACCATAAAACTCATAGACGTAATTTGGTTCTCAGGATGCACTAAACATGTATTATTTTATATTTGACTCTGAGAGATAAATTGCCTACAATCAGAATTTCACAATATGAATTCTACATCATCAAATTCCAGGAGGCTCCAACTGCGGTTGAAAAATTTTCTCCATACGTATCAGCTCTCCAATAAGTGAAACTAAAATTTCTTAAATTGAGAACCTCACTTTCCGCAGTCGGTTTGAAACACGTCCACCCACTCAATATTATAAAGAAGGCTGTAACTAGACCTGACGCATTAATCTTTGTTATATTAATCAAATTGGAAGTAGCTGTTAGCCTCAGGCAGTATAACAACCGATATTCCTCAAGGCATAATATATTCCACTCCGCGTGTGCTTCCGATTGATTTTTCATATAGATAATTTAACGATAGTAGTTTGTCGAGTATTTTCTTTTGTTTTGTAGAGTTCGTAATTTATTATATTTACGATTATGCGAGGAGGGTAAATAATACATGACGATATAATATACCGGGTATATCAAGACTGCGACCGAAAACGAATCCAGGTGGTAGTTTTAGTGGTTACAGGCACAATGCAAATAAAAATTTCACTAGAACAGCGACAGATATTTTATTAGATTTTTATGAAAATCATCTTTTTTCAGTGGTATATACCTATATTTGCGAAAATAATAATTTAAACCCTTACGTACCATTTAGTGTTTAAAAATAAAAAGGTCTACATCATTACTTTAGGAAAACTATGTATTTATCACCCAAATACGACGATAAGTAAAAAATTTCAAAAATAAATTATTGTCGATTTTTTTTTTGCGAAATTTTTAGTTGCATTGTGTCTGAAGTCACTGATACTACCACCTGGCTTCGTTTTCGGTCGCAGTCTTGATATACCCGGTATAAAAGGTCCTATGGATACATATTGAACATAAGCATAGGTTCATTTAAAATGTTAGAGCCACTCTATAGTCGGTTCAGGCTATAGCCTAAATGAGCCTTGGAAATGATATTGTGCTTTTATATGTATACCTAAAGTGTCTTATACATAAATGTTAGAACCAAATAGTTATACGTGCGTTTAAAAGTGGTAGTCACAATGTGGTCAAATCGTAAGCCCGAATCTGCAATTTTTAACTGTAACATAATTTATGTTATTGACGTGGATTTATTATGCCACATAGGCATAGTTATACATTACATATATAACATCAATAAAAGCTGAAAATAAAGTGTAAAAATCAAATTTAAAAATATATTTTAAGCAAACCGAACCAACGGTATAAAGCTAGTCAAAATCAAAACAATTCTCGTTCCCATGAACAGTTGTGGAGTATATGCAAGATAATGAACATACCCCATTGAGATTATTGATTTTCCACACGTCCTCGTTGGCATGGGGTCACAAAAAATCTAATCGCGGGGGTGAATTACAAGGGTGAACCGCCCCCTTGTTAACTCTATATATTTATGTGCTATATGGCTACGTAGTAGTTTCAAAATATTTTGAACATTAAGTTTTTTATGTTAGAGAGGAATTGTAGTCAATGCAATCAAATTAACTTTATTTTAATTATTATAAAAATATCGAATTCAAAATTGGTATAGAAGGTTCGATGAAGCAATAATTTTAAAACTGTTTGTATTAATAAAATACGGTGCTACTTGGATTACACATTTTTGCCAGTTTGCATAAGGAAATTATTATTGACATCCGAACAAACAACATGAACTTCACCTTTATATTTGTAGCCTTACATTATTACCTAGGTAGTAAGTAATGATGCCCTAGTTCAGCTAAATATGAATAGAGGCATAAGTGAGATAGGAAAAAGATTAACAAGTCCCCTCTCAATCTAGTATAAAATGACGAAAAGATAAAAAAGATCTCTCACGTGTCAGAAAATAAATTCGGAATCCCCCAGTATTTATCAAACGTCTGCGAGAGACACGGACTATCTGAGCGGCAACTTCGCGAGAATTATTATAAGAGATTGTTTTTAATAGCTTTTCGAGTTCTTTAACGTCACCCACAAAACTTTGGATTTCGCTTTCGCTTAAATTATTTTCGTCGGAAAATTCGGGTAAATACGGCGATTTATGTGGCAAATTTTTTATAGTTTGCTGGGTTTGTAGGTATTTGAGCGGTATTTAGAGATATCTCAATTTCTATGTGATGTGAGATTCCCTCATATGTGAGAAACCGCCTGAGTAGGTACCACCGCAATATCTATTCCTTCCACCAAACATCAGTGTAAATGCACTGTCTTGTTCCAGTTTGAAAGACATTGTACCCAGAGTAACTACTGGACATAATATTATGTCACAGAATGGCGAGCGCAGTGGAATTCTGAGCATTGCTTTGTAATTCATAGTACATGCTCGTCTCAACATTAATCGCAATAAAAATAAAGTCTTTTTAGACTCACAGCACACATAACCGATACAAATATGTTTTATTTGGGGATCGCACATACATTTGTGGTCACAATCAAACGCGCATCTTTCGTTTCCCAATCGACATCTTATTCAACTGCCCCATTTAAACTGTCACAGCGCATCACCACGTAACACAAGTACCACAAGTTCTTACTAGTGTAGTCATTAACGTCTTACGGCCTTATTCAAAGTCGGATTTAAAACCAATTTTAGTTATCGAATGTTTTGTCTTCTTCGCTCAAACTGAATTCTAAAGTCGTTCGAAAGGGACAAAACATTGGAACTAAAATAGGTTTTAAATCAATCTACAATAAGCTAGCTAGAATACAAAAGCAATAACAAATAGGTGTGCCCATACAAAACCTGTAGGTAAGTACGTACTGCATTATTCGTCGAGATTTATTAACAAGTGGGAGCGTTTGGCATTATTTGCATTTATTATTGAAGCTTTAAGGAGAAAAGAAATAATTAAAAGAATTGAGAGGTCGGGCGCGTCTCCCCGATTTCCTTCTGTACCGTCAGCAAAAACAATTGCAAAAAGAAATAGCAGAAAATCTTTTGTGTAAAGAGTGCTTATGATTTTTGCTTGGGATTTATTCTTAATGCTGCAGCTAGATGGGAAGATAAAATGGGAATTTCATTTAGAGATCTTTCTCGACGTTGTTTAATGTTTTATTTGAACTGGGAGCTTGTGGTTTAGAAGTATGCTTATCAGGCGGTCTTAGCTCGCATTTATTTAAGGAAACGTGGAGATGTTTAGCAAATTTAAGAATTATTCCGTGAGCTTGCTCCGAGTTTACCGTCGGATCTACTTATTATGCATTAATTAAACATAAAAACATCTTAGACTGCTGGATATTTAAAAAAAAACTTACCTCTTACCTCCGCCTCCGCTTTCGCTCTCCCCTTCCGTAATACATGTTTGTAGGTAATATAACTTTACGCATTGGTACAATGTAGGTATAAAAGAGTGTAAGTTTTGGCTACATTAACGGTGAATGCAAATATTGTTAAGGAACCTGGTTAGATATCTCCGAATTAGCCTAAGAATTTTAGAGATACTGAGTGGTAGTACAACCAGCCCGCGCTAGACCAGCGTGTTGGACTTAGTCCATTTCCACTTCAACTTGTGACTGAAATGTTTTTTTTTTACTAAAAGAAATAAAAATAGACATCACTCAATACACATTTCTGCCGACCATACAGCATTAAAGACGAAAATTATTTGACTAAACACCCGCCGTTGGACCCCAAAAAGAGCATTTCTTTTCGCAATTTTCTATTGCAATTATGGAAATCAAATAGGGGAAGTTTCCTTGACGACTTCACATTTAATTTTGCTTTTATATACTTGCGTGTTCTTCAAAGGAGAGTTTCGGCCACCCTTTTTTATAAAAAATTGATGGCAACCGTCAACTACAAGACGGCAAAGGCCTTACAAGAGGTTCACGGAGTTCTTTTGCTCTTCTTCTGAACATTCTGAGGGCCGGGCAGAGCATTTTTGTTGTTTTCTGTGCTGCAAAGAGATGGGTTTTGTGGATTGCACTGTGTGGGTTTTGAGTTGGAACGGTTAGATTTTTTTAAAGATGTATATTCATTGCGTTGAATGGCGAGACGAGCATGCCATTCGCCGCTATTATTCATAGACAGTTTTAGAAACCATTTTGGTTATCGAATGTTTTGTCCCTTTCGAACGACTTTTGAATTCAGTTTGAGCGAAGAAGACAAAAAATTCTATAACTAAAATATGTTTTAAAACTGTCTATGAATAAGACCGTTTATAAGGTAAGCTTAGCTCATGCAATATGACTTATACGCGACATTTGTGTAATCTTATATTCACTATAATCTATACAATATAAATTAATAGAAATTAAAAATCCATCGTAGAACACATTTCACGACGCGGGAGGCGTATGGACAGCTGTGTGTTAAAATAATGATCACGAAATTAACTCATTACCGACGTCTATTACTCATTGTAATTACTTATTAACGACAAATTAAAACAATTATCATAATGTGCAATGAATTACTTTCCTATGTGAGAAATATATTACTATCATTACTTTTTAAATTAAGAGTTATTTAGAGGTTAATTTATTTTATTTTAATATTAATTGCTACAATTTATGCATTTTTATATTTGATTATGTCTAATGTAGCCAGAAGGGAGATCTATAATTGGTTATATAAAAGACAAGATGCGTAGAATATCTCCTAGAGTACCTAATATATAAGCCAATGTAACAATTTCTTAAAAGTGTAAATTACAACTTCGAGTTTCACTTCAACATATTTGGTTTATGACTAATTATTTATTCATCCCAACTGGGATTTAAAAATGATGTATCTTTACGTTCACTACCATGACTTACATACTCGTATAATATAAAATATTTTATTACCCTATCAATAGACGTATAACTCGACAACACATGTCCAAGTATTCAAAAATTTTAGCATTTTTGCTTAGCCCAAACGCATCTGTATACAACTTTTTACATCCCAACTTCATATCTCGTAAAACTACTAATTTTACAGCTTTAATTAAATCCAGATTAATTAATGCAACTCCACGAGAGACACTTTTTATTACTAAAGTTTTTTTCCTCGCCGCAAAGTTACAAATAACTTGCGTTACAGCTTAATTATAACTTAGGTAACATGCCGAGTAAGTCGGGAAATTAATAATTTCGCTTCAATATGAGTGAGACTTTGTATCGTCGCAGGAAGGTACTGACGGTGAAGGAAAAAACTGAAACATGTAAATCTTAAAGTTCTGTATAAAAAATTCTAAGATGATGAAATTTACTGATACCAGAAATTTACTAAGCAAGTATGGACTCAAAGACATAAGGGTTAACAAAAGACAGGAAATTTGTAAGCAAATTACCGAATTTCTTCCTCCCTATAGCCAAGCCAGGCGGTTGAGAATTCATTTGAAAATAGCCCAACATCAAAACTATATTTTTATTTGTGCAAGGTTGAATACCTTCCAATATTTTTCATGTATTCGCTCCGTAGTTTTAACAAACTCCAGCAAATCGCTTCAGACAATGGATATATTGTGATAAGCCGAATGAGCTCTGATCCATGTGATCACAGAAAGTTATAATTAATATAAATTATTAAGTTACTTCGATCTTTCGTACAATTTGCTTCAAATATTTTCTTCATAAATTGCTTCTCGAAAAAATCCAAGTAACACACCGATATATGTACAACTTATTGAGCGTGTTCAAAAAACACGCCCCAACAATTTCAATTTCCCAGATATCTTATTTAGGGGAAGACTTATTTTTCACCCCAAAGCAGGCACACGCCCCTTACGGTTCCGTGCTCTTTCCGAACTTCAAAAGAGGGGATTTCACCCCCTCCTTGTTAACAAACTTCTACCTATCTGCATTTTTATTTAAGTTTCGCACAATTTTTCCACCCTTAATTCAATTTTTTTGGTAGGAAATTAATTAGCGCACACGTTTCATGTCGATGATTATTTCGTTAATTTGAGGGGATTATGGCGGTGGCGACGGTTTGGAATTTTGTGTATAGCTGTATATAATATAAATTATATACTATAGTCATATTATGACTTTGTAAATGTAGTAGTTAGTTAAATCTATGCAATAAGAACTTATTTTTGTGGAAAATGTAGCCTGGTTGTTGAATACTCCAAAAGATATCTCGACCCAAAAACTTATTCCCACGCACTGTTGGTAAAAGTATCTCTCAGGAATTATAATTTTAGGATTAAAAGAAAACTACGACACTTTCCGGTTCATATCACAAATCTTTATAAGAAATCATGACAGCCTCCGTGGCGCAGTTGGTTAGACGCCGGCTGTGAAACGAGAGGCCGTGGGTTCGATCCAAGAGAAAGGTTTGTGCCGCCCACAAATATTTCGGGTCTGGGTGTTTGTGAGACCGAAACGTCTCTCGTGGTTCTGATACCTGCGACACAAGACTTAATTGATCTTAACGTGGGGTCAGGACTATGTATGTGACTGTTGGGTGTATTTACTTTATAAGAAATCATCTAATTCAAATCAATTCAATTCAATTCAATTGTCAATATTTTATTTGTAATTTTATGTACATTCCATGTTGTGTGAATAAATCGTTTTTCTTTCTTTCTTTCTAATTCCATTCCCAAGTGAAAGAATGACAAATCAACACACCATAACATTTATAAAATTAGTTTAATTAACATTCAGGGCATTCTTCAGTCAATTAATAATAAACAGAACCTTGCATCTCGCCATCCTATTGACTGAAAGCGCACCATGGCCCGCATGTATAATTTTTCATATCTTTAGTCTGTCACGAATTCATAATAAATCGCATATTAGAAAAAAAAAACATCATAATTTTATTACCAAGCGGTATACAATGGTGAAGGATACCTGATACCATTGTATCTGTATCTGTATCAGCCCATATACGTCCCACTGCTGGGCACGGGCCTACTCTACAATCGAGAGAATCGATTGAGAGTGGTTAGGCCATATAGTCCACCACGCTGGCCTAGTGCGGGTTGGCGAACTTACATACCGTAGAAATTCTTTAAAATCGCTAAGGTATGCAGGTTTCCTCACGATGTTTTCCTACTGTTAAATTGCGTGGTGAATTACTATCAATACACATAACTCCGAAAAGTCAGAGGTGTGCCCTGGGATTTGAACCCGCGACCACCGTGAACATGAAGACAGCCGCGTCTGGTCTGTTACCAACAGGCCACCACGCACTCTATACTATTGAGTTCTTAATATTTTCTTATAGTGTGGCTTTGGCCGTAGTCAATCGATTTTACTAGCCTATTTGATATTAATAAATAACAAATACACGCAACAGTCAGATACATAGTCCTAACCACACCCACATACCTTACGAGGGATTTTCCGGTTTCACAAACCGGAAACAAATACCCGCGGATCCATACACGTGTGTCGGTGCAGAGATCGAATCCGCGGCCTCTTGTTCCACAGCCGGTGTCTATACTGCGCCACGGAGGGTCAAAAATATTGATTGAACGATATGGCCTAATTGATGACGATTGGCCTGATCCCTCTCAATCGTACTCTCGATTGTATAGGAGGACCTGGGACGTATATGAATACAGCCTAACAGCCCACGATAAATATTTTACATTTAAAAACATAGATTTATACATTGCAATCCCCTTTTTAGACCATTAGGGGAATATTTTCGTCTTCCATAGCGCTTGGATACACCCCATAATTAAGGTACCTGCAAAAAAAGTTTGTGGATTTTGTGAGTCCTGTGATGTCATTAATTAATGATACTTTCCTTGCATTTATAAAAACACAGTTTAAAATTTTAATCAGTCTTAGGGGAACAAAGCTGTGAATCCAACGATTCGGAATTTGATCCCAGTTATGGGATGTCTAATATGGCGGAATAAATTTTATTTACAATAAAAGAATAGTAATATAATAGCAATGCAACCCCATGCATAGAATTGTCGAGCCTCTCCAAATGGAAAAGGAAAAAATGTAAGTGTTCATACTTAAAAAGACTTGAAAAAACCACATTCAGATGCACATTCACTTCGAATATAAAAAAAGAAATATAAATTCGAATAAAATTACCATTTTCTTAAAGGGATCAAAATGCAACCGGAGAGATTTAGCGTAAACATTTTTTTGTCTTTTACAAACCGTCAATCCATTCCAAAAACTTTCACACGTTCTTTTTCCCAAAAAAAGTGCCCAAAAAACCAAAACCGAAATGCCGACACTGCAAATATTTAAATACGGAACACATCTACCGTACAAAGTTAAGTGGCTCAATAAAAAAGATCCCTTTGCAATAAAAAAAAAAAGAAAAAACATAATTATAATTCGGTTCACACGCCGGATCAACTTAAAAAAATAGCACAAAAAGGTTGATAAAAAACGTCTTGTTATTGCACGTAAAGGACCTTTTTTCTACCTGGGCTATTGAAAAATCGATTAGCGTCATAGTAAAAAGGTGTCAATGGAGATCAATAAGAAAAGAGTTTTTGCTGGCACGAGCCAAATGCGATCGATGGGGTCTATTATTGATCCCTTTTTGTGAACCTGTCGTCCTGATACAAAATAGTATAAAAAAAATTGGCTACCTGTTGCTCAGAAGTATAGTCTCGATATAATTTATGCTAATAAATTATCGAAGTATTATTAATTTACCTAGGATAAAACTTCCCTAAAGGCTATAATGCAATATTTTAGTTATCAGAAGCAACATAGCATCGGCTTGCATAACCCTCAATTATCTCTTGATAAGCGACACAGATTTACTGGTGGAAGGTCTCTCATATGTGAGAGGCCACCTGGGTAGGTACAACCGCAATGTCTATCTCTCGCCAAAAGGCAGTGTAAATGCACTATTGTGTTCCAGTTTGAAGGAAAATGTAGCCAGAGTAACTAGACATAATGAGACTTAGCATCTTATGTCTCAGGATGGAGAGCGCAGTGGAATGCCAAGTATTACTTTGTTATTCTTGGTGTTGTTTGGTTTTGCTACAGTCTAGCTTTGCTACATACCTCTTACTATTATTGGGACCAAACAGTGAAATTCGAGTCGGTTTCTTAGAGACCCTAACTTGTCTGTGAACTGCAATGAAATTAATAAGAAACATAACAAATAGAAAGAGTTGCAAAAACTCATCCATTTATCTCCGAAGAAAAGCGGGAGATAAATATTAGGGCTCTAGATATTATCCTGTGATATCAAGATATACAATTAGAGAAACCAGATGTAAAGCACCTTAGATAAATACAAATTTGGCCTATATCGAAGGGTGTTCAGTTTCCAAAAAAGGTATGGCAAAATAATGAGAGAGAGAAAGCAAGGAATCCTCACCAAATTCTATGATGTCCGTTTAAGATAAACAAGACATTCAAAGACCCCTAGATTTCAATGCTAGGCACCATATGTTCATGGAAAATAACATCAATTGCATTACGGCCCGCTAAGGGCCCGACCCGGGAACAGGTTTGCTAGCGGCAACCGGACCGGTTGTGTGAACTTGAACTCCAGCCGGGGTTCCCGGGGACTCGGCTAAATGGGACATGCATTGTTCCCGCTCATTCAGGTTTGTGTTCCCAGGACAGATTTGTAAAAAATAATGTGGCTTAGGAATTCTTACCAATGCGTGGGACGGTATGGTTGGTTGTACTGACATTGTAAAGTAACAGTGCACCTCATGTTGACAGCCTCTGTGGTGCAGTTGGTTAGACGCCATGAAACGAGAGGCCGCAGGTTCGATTCCGGCACCGAAACAAATGTTTGTGAGGCCCACAAGTATTTGTCTCTCGGTGTTTGTGAGACCGAAAAATCTCTCGTAGTTTCTGATACCCACGACACAAGACGTATTTAATCTTATTGTGGGGTCAGTCCTATGTATGTGACTGTTGGGTGTATTTATTTATGTTATATGTCGTTCCATCAAAATGGAGAATCCTCCATAAACTTCATTATGCTGGCCTCCTTGAAGCAGAATAAATACAGGCTGAACCAAAAATCCAATTTATTTGCTTTGTCACTATAATTATTGGCATTACGAGCGGATATGAATTTCCTACCGTATTATTGTAAGGATCATCGGCCATCTCAATCACCAAACGAATAACAACAGTAAAGCCGGTACTTAAAGTCGGTTTTCTATTAGGCATAGTTCGTATATCTGGTCTCTGGAAATCCCATCTCTTAATGATATTTGTCCCTCATACTCCATGGATTTACTCATGCTTAATCAGCAATTACTAAGTGTCCTGCCTCTCATTTCGAAAACAAGTGCTTCTGATGTATGATGTATGTATGTTTAGGAGTTACACAAACACATATAGGCTGCCTCGGTCGCGTAATTGTATTACGGTACGATTTCAAAGCTGATGTCTCATCGAATCCCGGGTCGGGCAAAATTATATTAGATTTTTCTATTCATTATCAGCCCGGAGTCAGGAATATATGCCCGATATGGCGATAGGCTCACCCCTATCACATCGTGGGACGGAACATACAAGGCGAAATGTGGGTGCAGCCAGCACTGGTAGCACCTCTGCGACGTCTGAGAAAAAGACGTGAATTTATTTTTGTACAAACATATATCCCTCTTTTTACAAACAGCGTCTTAACCATCTGACTAAGAACATGAATTAATCAAACCACAACCTCAAACTAGCATAATGAACTCAGCAAAAACGACAAATACCTAATTAATATAAGTGAGAAATTCATTCGCAATCCCAATACAAACGGGCACACAACCTTAAGAAATTAAACCACTTGTGTTGAAAAACTTTCCGAGCGTACGGAACCAGCCACTTTATTTTCTAGCTGCAGTTGAAGTTGTTTTTTTCTTCAAGTGAATGGCGCAGGTTTGTTGAGAACCAGTCTCGCGCTACGAATGCTGTATGAAACGGTAATAATGCACCGTAAGTTCAATTAAACGCTCGCTATTTCATTGTGATTTTCAAAGGAATAATAGAAATAAATCTACCATTTAAAACATCAAAAAGTAACTCTTAACAACAATAAATAGGCACATGTACATATGTATAACACAACGAATGTATATTATGTAGAACACGCGATATAATATGTAAAAACCAAGCATTTAGTTTTGCGAGACTCTTCATAAACATTTTGTACTTTCTTCAAAATAAAAATCAATTTAAAAAAAAACAGGAATAAAATGAACGTCGAAAAAATTACACTAAATTGTTGTTGCCAGCGCAGTGGACTATATGGCCTAACCCCTCTAAATCGTTCTCTCGTTTGTAGTGTTCCGTGCTCTGCAGTGGGACGTATATGAGCTGACACAGAAATTGATGACGTTTTTGGTGCAAATCAATGTGTTTTTAACATAGATTCATAGTGAAATTTATATAGGTATAAAAGTAACAAATTTTGATACACTAAGGACTTAAACACTAAGTTGTGGATGAGTTTTTGGGAGCAAATTAATGTCTTTAAAGCTAGTGTATTAGCATACAGAAGTAGATGAGAGATAGTTTAGAAATCCATGAATATTAGCATCGTGGGTGAAAGATTTAACGTATTAGATACATGAAGAGGTGTCGATTATTGAAAATGTTTTGATTAATTAATAATTATTTGTTAGACGATAATATTCACAGTAAACCCAGCACATATTATTATTATTGTAATAATTTTTTTTTTCATGTAATGGCGAGACGAGCATACCATTCGCCTGATGGTAAGCGATACGACCGCTCATGGACAGTAGCAAAACAACACCATGAACCACAAAGCAATGCTGGCATTCCACTTCGCTCGCCATCCTTACACATAAGATGTTAAGTCTTATTATGTCCAGTAGATACTCTGGCTATAATGCCCTTCAAACCGGAACACAACAATTCATTTACACTGCTGTTTGGCGAGAGAAATAGACATTGCGGTGGTACCTACCCAGCCGGCCTCTTACATATGAGCGCCCTACCACCAGTAAAATAATATGTATATGAATGGCTAATGAAGACAATCTTATAAAATTATTCAATAAATTATTCTAATCTTTAATCATGATAAACCTCTGAGATGTGTGGGCGAGAATTTACCATACAATTTGTAATTTAACTACAAAATTGGCTTTTTAATCTGCCAATCTTATAAATTATGACATAGATTCAATTTCCGGGTTGTGCAATGACTTACAACCCACATGTAAAATAGCCTCTTGTTGTTTATTGTTTAGAATGAGAATTGAAGAGCAATAGACCATAGGACCATGGTGTATAGGAAGAATTACCGTGCTTTCCGGCGATTTTGCCAAACCTATTATTGGAATCAAGTATAACAGCTCACATAATAGGTCCCATTTAAATGTAATAATGACTAATCTGTGGTGCTTTACAGCTGGCTTCTCTGGCTGCAAATGTCTTTATGCGAGGCTATTTACCTCTTTAGTTCATTGTTTTGTCACCCGCTTTATGGGAGGGAAGTGGACAATAATTTATTTCCAACTCCTCCTATTAATTTAACTTTTTGATTGATTTCGTTGCAGGTTAAAGACAAGTTAGACATTCCCGGAGACTCGCTGAGCTTCAATGCTCAGTGTCATTAAAATGCGTGCCACTGTTGATCCTGGCTTACAGGAGTTGCAGTGGCGGATGTGAGGGCGGGACAGTCTCCTAAAAAAAGGACCATGGTATGAGGTCTCGAACCTATTATCATAGAGAAGTCTCATGCTCGACATTCGATGATTACTAATGGCTGTAGCAGCTAAGCGGCCTAATTTATTTTTTATATAATTTCATTCAATAAAATTCTTGCCTTTTCTGAACAGAAACTGGACCTGTTAAAATACTATGAAGACACTCCTCAGTCCTCGCCACTACCGCTTTATGTCTGTCACACTTTTAAACCGTATTCCCTTCCTAACCTGGTAGAAAACACGCAGACCATTTTCTACGACTTTTTTTTAATCTATAAAATTTCATACATTATTTAGATTCAGTAATTTTTTTCCACTACCACCCGGTTCACAAGGATGTTTTCACCCGAGAAGAACGGGGAAGAAACTCTATCTCTAATTCTACTAAAACAATAGTCTTAAATCCCTACATCAAGCTGCTTCTACATAGCACACACTCTATATACATCAATTCAAAACCGCACAGGGTCAGAAAATCGATATCCATTACCATGTACCAATAGAATACGAAAAATCAAAATTGGGGTGAGGACAAAAAATTTGAGGGTGGCACCCCTACCCAGGGGGTTTTTTTCGTCGGTTTTTGTGCTACCCCATCTAATCACAATGACTGTTGTGCGTCTTTATGTGTTTATTTATGGCTTGGTCTGGGGTGCGTGGCTTTCTAGCTTTTTCTAAGTTGTTAGTAAATGATTGATCACATAGTCCATGTATTTGGGTTGATTGACTGTGTAATAATGTGCTCTACCGGTTGGATTGGTGACAAAGTAATTGTATTGATTGTATGGAATCCATATCTAATAGGTTCAATTGATTCTCTCTCTCTTCAGCTAAAAGCAGTCGACTGCAGAACATAGGTCTCTCCCAATGATCACCACATCGACCTGTTTGAAGCAGCCTGCATCCAGCGACTTGGTGAATCAATTGTACGGAAGAATATACTCGTATATTTAAGATCTTTTACTAGGCACAAATATTGTTGGAACTATTTTGCTGGTTGAGCAAAGTGAATCCTAAACTTTATAATTAGTAACGTACAGATAGAATTGAAAGCAGATATCTCTGATGATTTGAAATAGAAATGAACCAGCATAATGGATCAAGAACAAAGATATGTTCTACGATCGATAATGCTCCTACAATTATTATATTGGATTTCGTGGATGTCTGTAATCGCTAACAACAGATGATTTTCTTATGGCCTTTTGTCTTTCAAAAGTCGTTCGTAAGGGACAAAACATTATATAACTAAAATAGGTTTTAAAACTGTCCATGAATAAAGCCGTTAATCTTTTCTCTGTTGAATATTGTACATGTTTGCTAATTTGTCTTATAAAAGTAGAATTCAAGATATAAAATGTTATACTAGTTATATTGATAAGAAACCAAAGAATATACGACAAAACATGAAAGTATGCAAACTTATAGCATTTGGCCGACGGCTTCTTATACTTTCCCAGGTGTACATGCATTAATCGATTTATTTTAAGTCAATTCTCATTAACATTTTGAAAAAATATGATGACATTGAAATAAAACTATTTTTACGGATTTTATCGCGATTTGGTTTAATTTTTACATTTTTTAACTTCCCGACGTTTCGATTGCTTTACAGCTTTCGTGGTCACGTAATTTAAAACGTTGAGAATTTAAAAATGTAAAAATTAACCAAATCGCGATAAAATCCGTAAAAAATAGATTTATTTCAATGTGTAACATTCGCGCAAATCTAAAAAATCATTAAGAAACCAAAATATGATGATTCAACAACACCCGTTCGAAATTTAATTCTGGCGAAATTATATTCGAAATCTTTTTGGAAATTTGGCACAAACAAACATTAAAATGAACTATAGCCCGCTGCTTACCTTGAGACCATTGTACCACCAAGACTTGGCCATTAGACTTGGACTACTACGGCCTATTGTGGGTTTGCGGACTTTAGAGTTCACATACAGATATTCTTGCAAAGATTTCTAAGACATACTGTATGTATCTGTATCAGAACAAAAAAAATCGATAATTCTTTTGACAACCTCCCTAGTGCAGTTGTGTAGACGCCGCCTGTGAAACGAGAGGCCGCGGGTTCGATCCCCGCACCGGGACAAATATTTGTGAGAACCACAAGTATTTGTTTCGGGTCTGGGTGTTTGTGAGACCGAAAAGTCTCTCGTAGTTCCTGATACCCATGACACAAGACTCGATCTTAGTGTAGGGTCAGGATTATGTATGTGACTGTTGGGTGTATTTATTTATTTATTTATTACTTAAAACCTTACTCAAATGTAAATTAAATACGCAATTTCTAGTCAATTCTTTCGCAATAAAAATACAACACGTCGCGTCGCTTTCTGTGCCCAATATTGAAACCCATATAGGACGCACCTGTATGAGAAAACATTTGGTAGACCAAACGGTGACCACTAATGGTGACCACTCATCAATCAAATCCCTTGTCGCCGCACACAATTGAAGATTACAATCAATTACGTCAGTGTAAAGTGGGTAAAAAGGTAAATTGTTATCGTGCAGGTGATCGGTACGCCCACGAGTGGTGGTAGCCAATGGTGACCACCGCGGCTGCCACGGTGGTAGAACACGCCCCGCCTGCTACACGTAACTTATTAATTCACTTGAAAATTACTAATTATTTGCTTAGGTGTGATGCCCGGGATTGTGTCCGGGTTCTGTTGATAATTTTAGTAATTTTGAACAACAAATAAATTTTGTTCTTTTCTATTAAAAACATGATGATTTACACCCTATTGACTAATAGTCGTTGATTGACTTTCGCCAGGCAATTAGTAATATTTTTTCCTTTATTCCGTATAAAATGTTGGCAACGAAACATTTGGATTTGCACCTTGTGACTGGTTCAAAATATGAATTGGAATTAATTGAATCCATCGGTTTCAGTATATCATTCTTTATTGGTTACAAGTGTATTTCAAATGGCTTGTCCTTTTGGGCTATTTTATTCAAGGCAAAATAGTTTTTGTAACAAAATGTAAACAATCTATTTGACTAATTTAATAGAATAATAAATAAAAATCTATTAGATTAACTTCACAAAGTAACGAATAATCATCGTGGGTGTCCGATATCCACAACTCCTCCCTAAGGAACTCTAAAACAACTCTTCGCATTAATTCACACGGAAAAAACGGAAACTGTTGTATAATGGCCGACAATAAAGTGATGTAAATAATTACAGTAATCTCACTGTATCGTGGAATATTTCGTCCAGCCCACTCCATAATCACCTGACTATGATTAATTTGTTTTTACTATGACGCACATAGCATCTATTTTTATATTTTTTAGTATTTATTTTTACCGTTTAATTAGCTCGAATAACTTAACTTTATGACGGAATTACAATGTATTTATTCACTTTTAATAATAGCACGTTGTTGAAAATAAAAACATATTAAAAATTACTACATGTGTACTTTACTAGTTGAAATGTAAATATTGGGACTTAAAATTCTTAAAGAAAATATATCTTTGGTTTTTATGATTTGTAAACTCTGTCATCGCAGATAAATTGCTCCGAATTTAAATCCATATAATTGAGACCGCAATTATTTAATGAATATGTTAAAAGATGTCATGATTACCTAAAAATATGACTAAATTCATACTTGCAGGATTAAGATTTAGGTGTAACATACATACATAAACTCACGCCTTTTTCCCAAAAGGGTAGGCAGAGATGTTCCTGGTAGCAACCAGGACAGTTTGTTTAGGTCTAACGCTTTAGGGATATTGAGCATTTCCGTTTCTCCGTGAAAAATCCTCTTAAAAACGAAAACACCTAAGTATAATAGGTTTTCAAAGGTAACCACTTTCTACTGGTTTTTTCCTTTGCCTAAAAATACAAAAAACAAAACCAAACTTATTAAAAAACTTAAACTTAACTTATCAAGAAATCTTAATTACATACTCCCGCCCAACCGTTTGAACGACTTAAACCAAACATTAGTTTTATATTTCGAACTTCCTGTTTCGTATATTACACTCGACCACGGCAGGGCTTATGTATTTTAAGTACATAATCCTCCCACACTATGAAATTGGGGTTACATAATTACATATTTATTTATATATTTTTGTGTTTTTCTCAAACCATTAGGCATTTCATAATTGCTCATTACATCTTTAATTAGTCTCAGGCAATATAATTAAAAAGAAATAAAATAATTGTTTCAAGTGGGAAATAAATAACTGCACTATTTGGAAAAAAATGGTTATTTTGCTTGTAAATTTTAACTTATTCAACATAAAATACGCAATGAATATGAATAACAATACATAATATTTTAATTCTTCATAATTAATTTCGCAAATGAATCTCAGCATAAATCAATGTTCCATTATTATGTACTGTGGTAATGATTTCTTAGATTTACGCGAATGTTACACATTGAAATAAAACTATTTTTACGGATTTTATCGCAATTTGGCTTAATTTTTTATTTTAAAAAAATATATAAAAATGTAAAAAATGTAAAAATATAACCAAATCGCGATAAAATCCGTAAAAATAGTTTTATTTCAATATGTACTGTGGTATTAGGATTATGGGATCCTGGACGTAAATCCTATTGACTACTCGCCATTACTCATTAAAAGTATTTGAATAACTTTTTTATAAAGGACTAATGAACCTCTCACAGGACCATTCTTGATCCATTTATTTCCAGCAAAAGATTTTTTTTTTATTAATATCACGTTATTGCTAATGCCAAATGCAATACCAACACTAACCTAATTTATTATATTTTATTTCTAAATACAAACTTGGCGAAGTGACTTCCCAATCATTTAATGGTCAATGCAATACCGTCCAATTAAAGTATATTATATAAAGAAAAAACCAATAAACTTTTACGACTATCTCTATTTGACCGAATTGTTCAAAACCGGAATATAGTAATCCAATTCAAATAAAGAAGTAAGCAATCTCCAAATTCAAAAATAATCAAACCTCACAAATTCCAAATTCAAAACTAAAAATCCCTGTCAAAAATTAACGGACACTTTCCATCAAAAAAATCAACGCGCCGTTGACGCCTGCAAAGATGGCGGCGGGCTCTTAGCACCCTATTTTTGTATTCTACCCCCAGCCACCCTGCGCACCCTCCATGGAAAAATGCACTGAGGTCTTGTTTCACTTGGTTTTCCGAGTTGGGTATGTAAGCTAATTGGATAGCTTTTGTGCTTGGTTTTATTTTCGGCGGTCCCAGTATATGACTAGTTGGCTATTGATATGTATTGAAATATCAAATCGCTGGTAATTGTGGTAGTGTGTTGATTTATCTGTTTTCAAGTAAAGAGCAAAGAATTGATACTATTTTTTGCATAATATAGAGTATGATGCATTTACTGAAAAAAACTTAAACAAAATTTTTATACGGAACAATATGCATGGGCCCTAACGAATGACTATGGATTAGAAACTGCACATATTTTTTATTATCCTGGGAAAGTGGTGGCAGGTTAAAGATAGTGTTCAATACATGTAGCGCATAGGGTTATTTGCTAGTTCATTTTTTTTATCACAGTAGGAAACTGAAAATGCCGTATCATACTGAGTTTTATAACAATTTCTTAGCGGGACTGTGTACATCCATAATCTAGTATTTCGGTCTCTATTTTTTTCATAAACTGAACCTTATTTACCCACCTGAAGTACATGATTCAGAGCATCGAATCTAGGACCTCATAAAGGACATCGCTCTGCTACAAACCTATCTCCGAGGCTCCGACACTTTCATTTGATGATTCACAAACTTACAATTTGCTCTCATGCTTATTACTCGTTAGACTTAGCAACTTATGTCTCAAGATGACAAGCGCGGTGAAGTGCCAAGCAGCTTTGTAATTCGTGGTGTTGTTTGGTTTTCTAATGTCCATGAGCGGTCATATTGCCTAACATTAGACAATTAGCATGCTCATCTTGCCATTCAAGCAAAAAAAACATGCCCAGTATAAAATGTGTGAAGCTTATAGCTTTTCATTATAAATAAATTAGGTTTTTTTGAAATGCAAATCCCGGATGGAAACCGTATACCTATAATGCATATTTTTAACCTGAATAATTAAAGAAATAAAATTAAGAACATGCTGACGTTTAACTGAGTTTTTCCATGTTCGATAATCCCACATTCAGATAGAATTGGTCCAGTTATGATGTTGTGATCACCTGTTCAAACCCGAGGCCGACCCCATCAAGAATGCACAAATGAGATTTTTTTTTTTCAATATTTGTTACACGAGTAGTTAATTTACCATCGCATTAAAACAGGACCTCCCGTTCATTACAATAAAAACAAAACAGATATATTAATAATAACATTAAAGTATATTATTTATGTTTATTTTGTCTTACTGCATAAAAACGTAGGATTGATGCAACACGTTTTAGAATTCCAAAATTGTTTCGCATCTCACGATTCACAACCCAGCTACAATACCGACAGTTAATCAATGATAACAATAATATGAACTTACAAATCATTACTATTTTAGTAATTAATAATAATCTAATAAAAAATAAATTAATAGCCTTTTTTTATTTTTTTTTCGTGTCCATCTTTTAATTTTAATTAATTTTACATAAGCCTGCTTTGCTCCATTTCTGCTTCACCCAAAGGTAGACTGTAATAGAATGCCTCTCGAATTGAGTCCGCCTGTAAACATTTTAGTATATAAAGCAAATAAAATAATTAGTCATTTAGTGAGCTTATAGGTGATAGTTTACACCTCTGCCTATCCTTTAAGATACAGACGTGTATTCATACTGTTTATAATACAAATCCCTCCCAGAATTATGGAGTTATGTCGAAATTCTTCCGTTTCGGCTTATCGTGATGAAAAGATGGATGTGACATAGCCGCATTTCGGCCTACGAACACGAAGACTCGTTTGAACGCCGACAGTACTGGAGCGAGTCAGGAATATTAACATAAAATTAGTTTATGCTTGAATTATCTGATAGTGCAAACCGAATAGTTGGAAGATTTAAAAATATTATCAATATTCTTTTCTAGATAGCCATCCCATGGTTTCCTGTAAGAAATTACCTAGTGTGATAAGGCCAGTCAGCAACTTGTGCACTTATTAATATGTTATTTCTTTGTTTCTCTGTACAGTGCAAAAAAAGATTGAATAAATAAATAATATCTAGATCTCCAATTGTACTCAATGCTACGCATAATTTGTTTTTTCGACTTTCAGCAGTTCGACACCCAGGCATATCTACAGTCAAACTATTAAGAAAATACTTATTTTACTCGAACTTATTTTTAAACTATTTGAAATTGCCAACAGTGTCTCGAATTTATTTCTATCTGTGTTATCTAAATAAAATATAAAAATAATCTGTTTTTTTTTTAATAACAAAACCATGAACATACCACTGATAACCAGTTGAATTTCAAAATATGGTTTTAATAAATTAGCAAAACACACGTAATAAGAATACATAATATTATTATATCCAGAGTATCAAAACAAACTCAATAATTATTTAATTTTTAATAATATCGTTCAAAATTAATATACAAAATCCAAAAGTAAAATTAAAAAGTGAGTATCAATGTTCCAAAATAAAATATTAAATAAAATTCTTAGTCTTAAATAAAAGCACTATGTTTCCCCCATTGTTTTATAAACTAAACTACTTCAAATTAAAACTGTATATCAAAAATGTAATAACACTAACAATTAATCAACTTTTTAATTTCACGACATAATTTTCATTTACAAAAGAATATCAGCCATATAATATTCAGAGCCTAAATTACAAAAAAATTATAGAACAATTTTTTTTTCATAAGTCCAACTATGATAGATCGCAGTTCATTCAACTATTCTAATTTCTAACCCACATTGAAACGGTTTCAAATGGTCCCCGCTGTCCCCTATGTTGAACGCGGCACAGGGGCGCGTTCGTTCACCCTCCGGGGCGGCGACTGAAGGAAAGACACACCCCTGAGTCAAGCGGTACGGTGCGGGAGCACGGTTTTAAAAAATAAAAATATTTTAAAAGTTTTTGTTTTTTTGTTTTGTTTTTTTAGGATTACTAAATGTTTTTGCTATATTTTGCTTTTCTGTGTTGCAGTACAGTTACAAGAAACAAAAAAGAGCGTATAGAATTTAAAAAATCATATTATGTCATAATACTTTAAATTGTTTCCGCAAAGGTGCTTTTAGTAAATTAGCAATTAATTTTAGTGACAAAATTACGATTGCACATTAGTATGGTTTAAGGCCAAATTTTAAGTAGTAGTAAGCCAACTGTCACATGATGTTTTTGGTGAAATCCACCAGGTGGCGCGGAGCTTAAGGCCATGCAGGTGGATTTAAACACAGTGTAGATAGATGTAGACATCTATTTTTATCCACGGCTATGGAAAATAATTTAAAATAAAATTTCTCTGCATAAACGCATTTATTTAGCAAATAACGCTTTATGGAAACAATCAAAAATTTTAATATTAGTGACAAGTTTTTTTTAGTTTCATACACATTATAATAAACTATATTTATACCTCGTCTACAATGTTTTGGCGTGTGAATAGGTTTTTGTCAAAATATAAGAATAGTTTATCTATCTTCACAGTTTCTTACATTGGCCATGATGATATTATTAGATTTTAAGCTTGTTGCTAATATTGTGAAAAATTATATCAAAAAATGAGTTAAACAGATATTTTCAAATTTTATTTGTAGTTCCAAATTTCGCCACACCCCAATAAAATTTAGACAGACGATATGCAATTTATAGCAGCAATTGTTTTAACTTATCTGTCATTAAATTTTCTATACAGCTGCCTAAATGTCCTAGTTTTGTGGGATTTAAAAGCTTTTTGAAAATGCGATTTTATACTCTAACGGCCTTATTCATAGAAAGTTTTTAAACGTATTTTAGTTAACAAATGGTTTGTCTTTTTCTCTTAAACTAAATTCTAAAGTCGTTCGAAAGGGACAAAACATTCGATAACTAAAATACCTTTTAACGGTCCATGTATAAGGCCTTAACTGTCAAACTAAACATCTAAGCTGGATTATTAGAGTTTCCCACGTCAAAGAACTTTAATCTAAAATAACCCAGGCAAACCCATGGGAAATATTTAGCTTCAGCCCCCACACCGCACCGCGAGCTTTCTTCACAGGCCGACCGCGGGGGTGCGCTCGCAACTTCTTTCTCTTATTTCCACGCTTTTTTAGGACGCCATTTTAACCGCGCATGCGCCCCTACCTCGCTACCCCAACGGCACATTGAATGTCATCGATTTATTCGATATTACGCGAATAAATAAAAATGGGGGTGGAAGAGGGTGGTACGTATTGGCGTAGGTTATTTTTTAGTCCGTCGCGTGTTTTTGAAGAATTCTCGTATTTTATTGCCGCTTGAATTAGCTTTGTTTAATTATATGCTTTTCATTTTATTGTGTCTAGAATGCGGTTTGATGTGCGTGTTTATTGAGGAAGTACTGCTTTTTGTATGATGGAAGGAAATATGATTTATTAGAGAAAGGGAGACATTTATAATTAACACAATAATGCATACAAACATTATCGGAACTCATAAAAATAGTTTATGTGCCTACAATGGGCTTCCACTTAAGTTTTATATCCCAGTATACTAATATTGATGATTCAAGGTACTGTATCAGCCCATATACGTCCCACTGCAGGGCACGAGCCTCCTCGGCAATCGAGAGTACGATTGAGAAGGGTTAGGCCATATAGTCCACCACGCTGGCCTAGTGCGGGTTGGCAATGTAGATATTCATTATTTTAAATTTTATTTTAAAGTTATCAACATGATTCTAGGCTTAATATTCTTGTATTTAACACCTACTTGGAATCGGCTATATCATAATGAGATTACATTACAATGAAGTAATAGTTTAACATATCCATTTGCTTACCTATATTATATAATAATAAATTATATAGTTCTCGATAATGTTTTACAAAATAAAACCTCTTTCAAAATGAATACTCGACTTGATATTTGAAGTTCAAACTACACGGCTCAACTACGCTGACACTAACGGTCGGTTTCAATAATCTATCTATCTTTAAAAAGAGATTTCATTAGACATTTTGATGCATTTTATGTTTCAGCTGGCACAGATAGAGAGATATTGATATGGATATATATTTATAGTTAAATGTATTGGTCAATATTTATTTATTGAAGCATAGAATTGTATCGACATAGTTATGGTAGATATTTTAAAATCTTTTTAAATATAGATAGAATATAGAGACCAACCGTAAATCAATGAAAGATAATAAGAAGTAAAATAACCTAACCAAAATCATATTTAATCCATGCCGAGAATATGCTACATTTCCCCATAAAAACAAATTTGACATTTATAATATAGTCCTATGTTAAGTGAAACTATTGATTTACTCATAAGATAGTACTTATATTATTCAAAATTGTGTGTGCCAAACTAACTCATTAACTAACATAAGTCTTATTACTATTAATAATATTAATACACTACATTTATGTGGGATAAATTCAAATCTTTGCCCGTTATTGGGACAACAAAGCAAAAAAAACATAAATGTAGCCAAATTTGAATCCTCAAATAATATAGAATTTGAAAAATCAATAACTAGATATAAAATAAAAGACATCCCATAATACAAATATCAACCACAGTCTATACGTCAAAATAAGTCCATCTTAATCCGCTGTTACAAACTACACTTAAGAAAAAAAACAAGCGGCATATTCAAAGAGCCAAAACAGATTTAATAATATGCAAGCATTAAGATGCGGGGTAACGTACCCTTATTGACAATAATAACTCTATTTTAACTGTGGCTTTATTCTGAGACTGGGCTGGATTATGAGTTCGTATACCGACGGGTGATTTTTGTTGTCATTAAGTTGGTAGTTTTAATATTGTTTTTACTGTAAACGGAGAGTACGATTTGATTTCATCATCATCATCATCATTCACAGCCTGTAGGGTCCCACTGCTGGGTATAGGCCTCCCTCATACTATGCCACTTTAATCTGTCTTTTGTCAGTCGCATCCAGGTTCGGCCTGCGACTTTGACAATGTCGTCGACCCATCATCTTGATTTGATTTCATGATAAGCAATTCAATTTGTGCAAGATTTTTGGTTGAACATTTAGCAATGAGTTGTGCGGGACTGAAAATTATGGCCAGATTAGATATAGGTTCAACCCATGTCACTTTATGGCTATAAAAAATTCTCGCGAATGGAGTTTTAAAAATTAACATCCCACCAATTTACAATTATTTTTTTTTATCCAAATTTTCTCCTTGATTTCATCTTCTTGTTTTCCCTATCGCTATGGACAATATTTTTTTCATACTCCTACTGTTTTAAATTTTATTGCACGATAAAGATAGCTTACAATATCCTGCAGATTCGCTGAGATTGAAAACTCTGTGTCATTATAGGCGTCGTCCTGATCCCGACTTGCAATGGTGCGACGGCGACAGTCAATTTTATCGAAATTAAATTAACAATACTTAAACACTTTAATTACCCTTACAAAAGGCACCGTGTTCAATTAATTTCCTCCAAAAAAATCCATAATATAATAAATTGACATTACATAATGAAAGAGCAATAAACCCGGGTATAGAGGGGTCGCGAACTGGCAATATCCGGGCGCTAACCGGCCGGATACAGCCGGTAGTGTAGCAGACAACTGTTTCCGCTTACACACTGTAACAATTTTACACTCTACACTGGGCTGTTAGACAACTGAGATTTTATTTTAAATTTGGAATATGGGGTTTTGAATTTGGAATGTTCTTTAATTTTATTTTAAAATTAATTTTGAATTGAATTTTGAATAAATTAATTATTCAAAAGAGAATGTACGAAAAAGTAGCTATAGGTTATTAATTTATTTTTGAGTTTAAAACCCATAAAATCTTTTTTTTATTAGGAAAATAGCACGATTATAATATTTAGGCTAAAAATCATGTTCTTCCGTTACGAGGAAGTAGAAACCATTTTAACATTTATACCCAATATTAGTAAATTATTATATTTCATTCGTATTTTTATACTGTGGCTACCTAAACATATGTAGCATACAGGCACATTTTAACGCAATTAGAGCATACTCACCAAATCAAAATATCTTCCGGCGTTTACTAAGTGAGTTGTGAGCATCAAAAGAAGCTGTAGATACGAGCTAAACGAATTACTGCGCTGGACGTGGTCATAATTAGATAGCTTGGACCGACCTGATGCTGTTAACGTATAACAACATTTAGCCTTCTGTGGACAGAAGCTTTTTTCCCTATTAGAGAGGGGTCTAGGTCCATTTTTTAAAATTGTATTTATACATTGACTTATGTGTAACATTGATATCGATGTATTTATACGTTAATAAAGGGGAAATAATAATACGTTAAATAATATACGTTAATAATGGTATGAGACTATCGTCTGATACCATTCGATACTCTATCTGGACGGCATTGGCACTTACCATCAGGTGCAGTGCAGTCAGAATGCCGTGCCAATTAAAAAAAAATATTGACAATTTATATCGTTGGGAGGAAGCCAAAGTAAACACTTGAACTAGGGTAGAGATAATTAGGCAATAATATTAGTTTTAGCTATGCTCAACTTCAAAGTTATTGAAGATTGCGTTTACAAGATATAAGGGTTTAATTTTTTTATTTAAAAATGCAACTCTAGTTAACTATAATCATTACACTGTAAATAATGAAAATCCCATCCAAATCAGATCAATAGTTTTTGAGAAAATCGCGAAAATACATATATACTGGTCAAAAGGAGAACCTCCTTTTCTAAATCTATTAAATATGTAAAATATTGGCAGTAATGGCTCAAAACTAAAATGTATTTAGATAAAGACACTTTCGACCTAGACTCATCTCCGCCAAAGACATTTTAAATATAACACCAAATTAACGCTTGAACAAACAACAAAAGAGACATTTTGTTTCCAAAAAGATGAACATGGTAGGTTAAGGGTTTCCAGTTGAGGTGTTATGAAGGTGGCAGCACTGTCGCGCCGCCATATTGTGCTTTACGCACTTAATCATACTTCATTAAACATAGACAAGTAAAGGATATTGTATCTTTAATTATAGTAGTTGAGTGCGTTTTGGAGACGAAACAAATTCATCAATACTTTAGCTTTAAGAAACGAACCAGCGGTTTTAATTGGTCATTGAAGTCCAAATTTTTAAGTTCGTGAGTACTTTAGTTTACTTTAACGTTTAATACTGAACACGATATGTATTTTAAAGAAATAGGAGTATCAACAACTGTGAAAAAAATTCGGTCACCAGATTTCAGTCTTTCATAATTAATTTTGCTGTCGATATTTACGTTTAACGGTAACATAGGAATAACTCCTTCGACGCATTTTTTCTCTTCTAAATTCTTCTAATGGTGTCTTTAAAAAGGCTATGGAAATATAATTGCAATAATTTAATTGTTTCTTTTTATTTTGTTTTAATTAATTCATTAAAATTTCCTAATTTCAAATTATCATTTAATAATCTGATATCACCAAAACACGCAACAATCACAAAAACTAAAAAAAAATTACAAATTAAAAAACACCTATTCCCCAACACATTAACTCTACAGTCAGCACTAGTTATCGAATATCCGTTAATAGGTACATATCAAATATCGCGTTGTAAATAAAAGCTCAGGCTTGATTATGTCAAAAGCTCACCGAAAAAGAAAATTTGAGTGTGCACCACGTCCCCTACGCGCAAGATCCCTTGTGTACCTCGTATACTCTTTTCCTTATTAACGGGATTGTATACTACGGTTGAGGTGTCTTGATACTTTTTGCAGGTGTATTTTTTATTGTGATGTTGATTTTTTATACGGGCAAAAAATAGTTCCTTTAAAGCACGTGATGGTAACTTAAGTAGTTAAATGCAGTAATCTTTAAATAGAATATCCATCGGCGAGATAATATGATTTTGTTGGCTTGGTTGGATAAAAAATCACAGGTAAAATCGATATGCAATGACATCAAATATATCATACATACATCATCACGTCTTATTTTATAATCATATTTCAATCCACACACAAACGTTTTTGCGCTGTGCACAAGCCTACTCTACATTTGACATTACAAAATGGGAATAAAAGAATAACATTACAATTTTGCAACTAATTAAGTAATCAATTTGAAAACCCAACATTATTTCGAAAATAGAATCAATTGCTATTACATATCCAAGGCTTTATATTCTCATATTCCTTTGCCTATATTCACATTTAAAAAGTACCAAACCGTCTCATTCGGCCTACACAGACACCCTGTATGGCTTGTTTCTTTTTGGCAGCAAACCTACCACCCCATGAATAATGGAGCTAAGTGCGCAGAACGACTACCCTTGAGTATCCTCTACATAACCCCGCTATATTATGTGCCACATAGCCTTTCAAACTGATGACGACATCTCAACAGTGACTTTATGTGTTTTCCGTGATATATTCGGCGGTAAATAGACTTTTGAAATGTTCACACTTCAAATACTTCAGTTATTGATGATACTTGAAAAAGGGATGTAGTTTCTGGTAGTTGATATAAAATAGGTATTATTTAAGAAACAATTGGTATACCGTGTTTTAAAACGAGTTTGCATGCGTGCGTTTTTTCCTGCGATCAGTCAGTTACAAGCTATTTCGTACAATATAAAATTAGTCGTTTAGTTTTGTGGAAACGTAAATGGGCTGTGGACTGTGAAAACCTAGCTTCGGATCGCAGATTAGGAAATGCACTTATGCAGTGTGAGTATTTCGGTTTCAAAATTGCCACATAATCTGGTAGCGGACTCAATTGCTGTAAAATTTGGAACGTAATTAAGGTCAGCGAACTGTGGGTGCTGCTAGTATCATTTCTGCATATCGCTCATCCAATGGAACAACGACGTAAAATACGTTTCTGAATTTCAATTTCATGTTCAGTCCTTAAGTTTTCTTTGCATAATTAGTCTTTCACAATTTTTAAATACCAAATATGATTACAATCAATTTATAAATTATAATATCAGTATTTATGACGTACTAATTCATTAAAATAATTTTAAAAGTAAGTAAGCTTGCCCATTTGAACTTAGGTACTTCAAGATTGAACTCAAAAGGGCTGTTACCCTTATCTATGCAATATACGTGATCAAGTGTCTGATGAAGATACTTTACAAGAAGCGCGCATTCTTGAGGACCTAGGCTAGGTTCCCTAAGTTACCTAAACTGCTCTTAACATTAAATATCACCCGGCTCTTTGTGCGCTATCAATTTGAATAATTTATGCGCTGTCAAAGTGTTCCGCTGTCTATGATTTTGGAGATTACGGAAAAGGTACTTAATCCGAACTGGTTTGATCAACATCGTGTGTATTAATTAAATATTATACACGCATGCCGCTTCTAATACGTTGATATGGAAAATCTTCAGGGAATTTTATATTATTCATCGCACTTGGCTGCGGGTTGGCGAGCGTTGGACGTAGCTTCTAAAGCTGATGAAACTGCTCTTCATCGTCCGGTTATTAGTAATGTTCTGTATCAGCCCATATACGTCCCACTGCAGGGCACGAGCCTCCTCTACAATCAAGAGTACGATTGAGAGGAGTTAAGCCATATAATCCTCCACGCTGGCCTAGTGCTGGTTGGCGGGCTTTACATACCATATAAATTATTACAAATCGCTATGGTATGCATGTTTCCTCACGATGTTTTCCTTCACCGTCATAGTGCGTAGTGATTGACTATCAATACACACATGATTCCGAAAAGTCAGAAGTGTGCCCTGGGGTTTGAACCCGCGACCACCGCGAACATGTTGGCAGTCGCGGCTTTACCAACAGGCCACCACGCACTTAGTACTGTGATGGTTTCGATTTTGGTCCATCACTATAGCCTCAACGGTAAGCCAGCGTTGCTTTAAGCCTAGGAAGGTGTTGATTATGCCTTTGCTCCCTAGATAAATATAGCTGAGTATACTAAAGCAGTGTGGAAGTGCGTAGTGGCCTGTTGGTAACGGACCGGACGCGGCTGCCTACATGCTCACGGTGGTAGCGGGTTCAAATCCCAGGGCACACCTCTGACTTTTCGGAGTTATGTGTGTATTGATAGTCAATCACCACGCACTTTAACTGTGAAGGAAAACATCAGGAAACCTGCATACCGCAGCGATTTTAAAGAATTTCTACCGAACGTAAGTCCGCCAACCCGCACTAGGCCAGCGTGGTGGACTATATGGCCTGACCACTCTCAATCGATTCTCTCGATTGAAGAGTAGTCCCGTGCCCAGCAGTGGGACGTATATGGGCTGATATAGTAGTAGATAGTATAGTAGTACTTAGGCAGCTGTAGTGAAAGCATGAGCCAAATGCTATTTACGCTTGACACACAATTTGTATGCAGTGCGATTAACACAATCATACTGCTCGCGATATGTAACGTAATTCCCGTTTAATATTTTTTTAATCGTACCAGTTTGAGGAAATTTTATTATGAAAAAAATATTGTCACGCTGTTCATTGTGATGGCAACGGTGCGGATGTGTGTCTACTACAATAATTAATTTCTTAAAATAGGGCTAAGTTTTTGAGTCGATTAAAAATGGAACTGTTTTAAATTTGGAACTACTATGGCAAACTCTGTGCTTTTCTGTGGGCTCGGTCCCCGCACCACACACACCGGTGACCACAAGCATTTGTGTCGGCTGTTTCTGGGTGTTTGTGACACCGAAAAATCTCTTGTAGTTTCTAATACCCACGACACAAGACTAGATCTTAGTGTAGGGCCAGGACTAGGGATGTGACTGTTGGGTGTATACATTTAATCATTTTATTTATTATAGTAAGTTATAATACGTTTCCAGAGTTCTTCCTTTTCTGTCTACCACCTACGTCCTAGGTCTGAATCTTGAAATAAATTCCTGCAAATTCCTGTTTTCTGTTTTCCAGAATGCTATGATTTCCTAATTGAAGCTTAAAAAGAACCACATCGTATGTAGGAACTTTCCAGCTTACTTTTAGTATCAGAACTATGTAAGTATAATGTGCTTTTTTTAATGCGGAGAATGGCGAGGCGATCATAACGTTTGCTTTATGGTAAGCGATACTACCGCTCATGGACAGTAGCAAAACCGAACAACACCATGCATCACAAAACAATGCTTAGCATTCCACTGCGCTCGCCATCCTGATACATAAGATGTTAAGTGTCATTATGTCTAGTTACTCTGGCTATAAAGTCCTTAAAACAGGAAAACAGCAGTGCATTTACACTGCTGTTTGGCGGGAGTAATAGACATTGCATTGGCGATGAATTGCATTGAAGATAATTAACACCTATAAAAATGAACGTAACAAATAGAGCATCAAACATACCGTAGCGCCACCGCGTTCGCTGTAACTCATATGGTTTTGACTAATTGGAACATTTCTTTATAAGGTATGCACTTTACAATAATTTATAATTAAAAATATATACACGACACCGGGTAACACTAGTAGAGCGGAGTTTTTGCAATCGTTCGCCATGAGCGATCGTTAATTTAATAGTATAGCCGATTCCACCTGCCTGTTAGTGATGTGCTTTCGTAGAATAATATACCTACTAACAGTTCCCTGGATATACCATTCATAATGAATATATACGAGTGGAAAAATCGTCTTTCGGAACTCACTTTAATTACATGCTATTTGCTAACACCGAATGTCGAAAATTCTTCATAGTGACTTACTTTAAATACTTGCTATTCGCTACCACCGAATGTCTAAACCCTCTATGACCGAAAACAATCATGTCCCATTCTATAGCTGCCAGATTCCTAGTACCTACACTAACATATACCGGGTATATCAAGACTGCGACCGAAAACGAAGCCAGGTGGTAGTTTTAGTGGTAACAGACACAATGCAATGAATAATTTCGCGAAATAAGCGACAGTTTTTTTTTGCAATGTTGTAAACGTCATGGTGTTTGGGTGGTAAATACCTAGTTTTTGCGAAAATAGTAATTTAAACCTTTGCGTACCATTGCGTCTTTGTTATTTATTGCGTGTACATTATTATTTTAGTAAAATTATGTATTTATCACCCGAATACGATAATCAGAGAAAAAATAAAAAAAAAAGGATGTCAATTTTTTTTGCGAAATTTTTAGTTGCTTTGTGTTTGAAGTCACTAATAATACCACCTGGCTTCGCTTTCGGTCGCGGTCTTGAGATACCCTGTAAATTTGTGATTTGTGTATTCTATATAGACCATCGAATAGTGACAAATTGCGAATCTTTTTGTTGCCTTAGGACGAAAATACGCCTACCTAATCGGTTCCATGTCCTTTAATGAACACGAGTTTTTAAAAAGAGACCAATCATGTGTTTAGTATTCCGCAATTTAATAACATGAGATTTTGTGGGCATCTTCAACTAAGATGTAATATCCGCTTCATCGGATATTTAGACCCACGTCACTATTCAATAGAATTAACTATGTGTTAAATAAAGGCTTTGTTTCCAAGTCTCTATGTCGGCTACACAGGCATCCATGACTATTATCATAAAAATTGTACGAGCCGAAACTGCATTAAGTTTTTATGGAAGCAATTTTTATTATAATTCAATTTATTTTGAAGTATCTTCGGTATAGGTTTTGATAGTGAAGCGTGTCGAAAATATAATATTGTGAATTATTCAAAGGTAATTGTTTCGTATAGGTCAGTTTTAATAGTACGCCTCTTATGGTGTTCTTTTAGCGCCGAATGAAATCGAAATAGGAGCTCACCGTGTTCAATTTCCTTACATATATACATACATAAACATCACGTCTGTATCCCATAGGGGTAGGCAGAGACTATGGATCTCCACTTTGCTCGATCTTGACATATTACTTTCGCTTCGTCTACTTTCATCATCAATTTACTTAATGTAGAATATTCCGTAGAAATATTATACGGAGAATGTTGTATGATCATCGTTTATTTTAACTGCATTTCGTACCCCTACCCGAACTACCAATCATTTACAAAGACTCTTTTATCCTTTTTAGTTTACAAATAGTACCAATCACAAAGTCGCGTCGTACAGGGTGGCTAAAAATATGATGGACATGCTACTGTTACTATCCATTTCATACATACATAAAGTCATAAACGCATGCCTTTATCTTCTAAGGGTTAGGCAGAGGCACCACCAGGACACCCACATTTCGCCTTGTATGTTAGATATTCGCCGTCCACGTTGTGATAGGGGGCGAGCCTATCTCCATATTGGGCACAAATTTCTGATTCCCGGATGATAATGAATAGAAAAATTCAATACCACTTTGCCCGACCCGGTATTCGAACCCAAGACCTCAGCTTTGTAATCGTACCGTTGTACAACTACGCCACCGAGACAGTCCATTTCACTTGTAATAAAAACTGGATACCTGTACTGGACTTGAACCCAAATCCCCTGGCATAATTATGGTAAAGACTACAGAAATGTGCCAATGAGTAGGATTGAAATATAAATAGGTATACATGCTAAATCAGAAGTTAAAAAAACAGAACTCATAAGTATTCTATGATTGGAGTAGATAATTTACACGAGTTATTAAAATTAAATTAATTCAGTTTTTTTCTCAATCGGTAAGTTTCATAAAAAGCAAACCCAATTTAATAACACCACACAAATTATTTGCCAGAATAATAGCTTAACTTAACAAAGAGTTCACGCTACAGCTAATTACTATAAAATAAATAAAAAAACTATACTTTGCGCATGTATAAATATGCTAAGCTCGCTAAATAGTCCAAAAGGGTCAGCAAAATAATTGCATACAAATCACGACCAGGTGTCCGTTAGATCCACTAAAAAACAACCAATGGACCCTAACCATCTTTTGTCCGAAGCTCTTGCTGACCCTAGCCAAATCCAAAATTTAAAAAAATATTACCACTGCACAATCAAAATTCTACTTTATAGCTTCGATTATAAAGTTGATAATCAAATACAATTTTGTAAACTACAAATGTAGATTTTAGCAATCTAAAATCGACTCTATTTTGCAGAGTGTAAGGCTTAAATTTGAATAGGAGTGTGACAAAGAAATTTCGGAACACCGGAAGGGTTAACCCTTCAAGTTTAATCCAAGTATTGACATAATACCAAAAACTGCGCGGGCTTTCACGCACAATAGATGGTCAGGTAAACAGCTGCTCGGTGATTTCAATGCATTTTAATTCGTCGCTGTTTGACCTTCGTGGGCATAATGGAACTTAACCCTAAGTGGATGCGGTGCGAATAATTATTTTTCGGTCCCTTAGGCCCGCATTGTATCTGTGTAGTAAACAATGTCGAGATGGCCTTTATTATCACCATTACTCTCATGATCATTATAGGCTCATAGTTTCATGGCAAGTAGTAACTTTTATTCGAGATTAAATGACTAATATAAAGTTGAAAATTCTAACAGTATGGTCTTTATAACTTTATCTTTATATTCAAACATTCAATCACGAGGTATACGGGCCTGGGGCCTCGGGCCTCCAATCATCTTCACTTGCTTGCTGTGCACTCTGCTAGGCAATAGACGCTCTGACGACCAACCGATGGATGGTGGAATAACCACTAGGGATGGCCACCACAGAGTAAAGGCTGATGATGGGGAGCAGCTTCACCAGAGAGACTACGTCCTTCGCTCGTCGCCTGTCTAGCGAGCACAGTATTGCCAATTTATGATCTTTGAGTGGGATGTATGTTCACCAGTGAACTTCCCGGTGCCTGAAGATGATGATAAGTAAATACTCATGAAGCCATTGAGGCAACGATTGAGTGAAATCAATAAATAAAGACATCAACATATAATATAAATTAGTAAACACGTATTTGTAAAAATATATATTAAATGTAAATCCAATGATCGTTAAAAGCAGCTAAAATATTTTATTATGCTTAACTTTGGTCGTTTGTTACTTACCATTATTACCATCGAGAAACTATTTACAAAATCTAACTATTTTAAACATACCCTTAAGCAGTACATGGAAAAAAAAATCTAATAAGATTAGTTAATGCAAAAGTACCGCCATCTACCGATCTTATTTGGAATGAAGAACCAATGTGCTTATTATTTATTCCGACATTCGTTAGTAGCGCATGCAGTAGTACCAACTATTTCTCATAGATGGCAGTACGATGATAACAGTTTCTTGAAAAAAAATCTGTAAACACGTTAATATCTAAATTTAAAATATTTTAAATATTTTCTTACCATCCACGATCATCCATCCAGTGTGAATGCCACTGTGTTTATGTAAATCGGATTTTATCGAAATTCTTTACTATTTTATTATTTTTATTAACATTTAACAACCTAGGCATTTTGCATAGTCTGAACTCTTATTCCAACACCATTATTTGTCTTACGCCCTACAATATACGTGAACTAAGAAACAGATTTAGATTACTAACATTGGTTCCTCATTAACTACTCCTAAATCTTTTATAAAAATACTATTTTTTCTCATCAATCCTTTTCTGCCCACCCCGTAAGGGTAAGAATAATTAATTGGCACGAAAAATATACCGTGTCTGCTTCTATTTACCTTCTCTCCTAAGTAGTTGGTGACAAACGGTTTCCTATCATAACAATTCATATCTCTAGCGTCTTGGATGGAGTCGCACTGCATACCTATAAACAATTTTGGATGCTTCAAAGAGGCAATCCAGTAAAAAAAACGTCTTGACGTGACTACACAAGCTGCCGCAGGGTATAAAAGGTATATCGCTTGGCTGAAACTCTCCTCCACTGATATAGAAATCGACGTGTCCCATTCTTCCTGCCATTCCGTACCCATCGATGTTCGCGTGAACCACTTCAACGAAATCAGCGTCTGACGCGTCGAGCCTTTCGTTTGGACCCATGTGCCTGAAGCAGGGACCAGATGGGTCTAAGCCGATTACGTGAGACAGGTTCGTGCCGGTGATACGGCGGTAGTTCTTCGCGATGAAGCTGATGCCTTGCCCGCCGTGGCTAATACCGCCTAGATGGAACTTCTTCACGTTTAAACCGTATTTTGTGAGTTCTGCTAGCATTTCAGCTACTCGTACACCAATCGCTGGAAGGAACCGCACGGCTCTGCAAGTAATATTTACTATCAATACGCTGAACAGAAAACACATCATTCAAAATTATGAAGTTTGAACATATCGATGATAAATGCTTACATTGGATAGAATAACATCGAAAACTTAGAATATTCTAGAATCCATACATTGTAGCCCAGCTTCTTGTACGCATTTCCCATAATAGGCGATATGGGTACATTTTTACTATCCATATACCCAGGCATGTACATGAAGATTTTTTGTTTAAAATCAGTTTTAGCTGCCAGTTCTTTCATTTGGAAATAGTTGTATACTGTTTTCTTTGCTGTCAGGAAAGTGCCGTGGCCTAGTACTACTATTTGCAAATCTTTAAGGCTACTGTTTGATATTTTGGCGTCTTTCATGACACCTGGACCTGCAAAAGGATATTTATCATTAATCAAAGCAATCCACTCCTAACACCTCACCTCTACTACGTGCCATAAGCCACTTTACCATGCCTTCGACTTGTCAATACCAGCTTCTCCTAGCGAACTTTCTCCTACAGTCATTAGTCACTCCACCAAAACAGGATGTAAACGCAAGCTGTTTAATCTTTCTCATAATAACAATGTCAGACAAGCCACAGGAGTTACTTGATATTATTTAGGTGTGCTCTAGATAAGGATATCTGAAACTTCACTCTAAGCTTAGTCGTCAGTTGAAAAATGATTTACAAATTCAATTAGTAAAATTAAATCTTGATATATATCTAGATATATATCTTGTAAATGGACCGAATGGCGAGTGCCAATAGTCTGCGCCAGACGACATTCCGTCTACACGGCACTTAATTTACCGCCAGGTGCAATGTACTACACTTTGCCGAGTCAGAATAAAAAAATAAACTAAATAACTTACAATCTGAATACATTCCAAAAGGCATTCCTTCTTTATTTCTTTCATAATCGGCTAACACTTTACCAATCAATAATATTACTAAGCAAACTTCCACTCTACAGCAATACATTCTAACCACAAATAAAATAATTTACATTAATGCAAAAACACGTGCAACTGTTGGCAGCAAATTCTTATTTTTTAACGTATAAAGTCTGAACATTTGAGCATATAAAATACAAATAGACTTGACCCCGACATTGGCAATTCTTGCGTCTGAGTACTTCGGAAGTCTTAAACCTGCAAGTACGTGTTGGGTCACGGGCAATGAGAGTTCCGTAATTTGTCGAAGGTTTTGCGATACAGGAAGATGATCAACGTCAACAAAATTAAGTGGCTCGACTACAGCGCCTGCGACTTTCGTAATATAAATCAAAATTTGCTGCTTAAAATATCAAATCGAGTATAATGCACGATTGTCAGAGAGATGCGTAATTTTGGGTTACTTCCTTAACGATTTTATTTAAAACAGCTCCTGTCCATAGATGAGGGGCGTGACGTATTTTTGCGTGATTAAGGAAGCTGCTCCATCGACCACTGAGTTTGCTCTGTCAGATTTGCTGTCACATTTCGATTATAAATGAGGTTTACAAAGGCTCAACATTCCGTCTACACTCTTCCTGCTCCTTTTCATTGCTATTTATCTTGTTTTTTAATTATCTCGTTTCCGTCAATCGAAGGGAATACACCTTAAATTTAAAATCAGCAGTGAACACATACCATCAGGTAAGATGTCAGCTAACTTAGCGGACCTGAGCCATGAAAATACTGTAGCTATAGCCTATGATATCAGAAATAAATCATAGTTTAAAATACGAACAAAAATAGCAACCCATAAAGATTTCTATGCCTCACTAGTCACTGGGGATTCTTAAAATGTGTAATAAATCATTACCAGTAGTAAAAGGTCGGGCATTACAATGTATCTCTATTGTTATTATAGTAATAACGTTATTATTGTACACAATTAGCGTGCATTTCCATTTGATGCATTCTGGTTTTTAAGCGATTCAGATTACATCTTACTACATTTATCTCTCACCTAATGGTAAGGATTGATAGTTTGTAGTTTTGTTGGTTTAATATACACGTCATTATATTGAGGACATCATTGTCATCAAATTTTAGCATCCCTGAACTTTAATACGCAAGATCAGTATTATTTATTTTGTAGCTTCGAAAAAAAAACAGTCTACTCGCAAATGGATACTTCTAAAATCATGGATCACAGTCATTTTTCAATTTACATATAAAAATTGTAGTTCCCCTTTGTATAAGAAGGCTGGGGATAATTTTCTGGATTTCTGGGAGCGACTCAGGAATATTGTATAAAATAAAAATGCCACGACCACGGTTCAAAGTGTAATGTCTACGTATCAATGACAGCTTAAATTAACAAAAAAGCGCTTGATGAAAAGGTATGAACATATACGCACAATGGGCATTGAGCCATTCAAAAACTATAACTAAATAAAAATTAAAAAATATAAAATTAAAAGAGATGCTGCAACATGCCCCCAGCCGTTGAATGCTTGCATTTCAACCCGAAGCCTCCAGTAATGGACAAATTTTTGAAGCAGCTCTCCTCACGATGCCATTTGCAGTTCGTATGTCGGCAACTCTGCAGATGTTGTCGCTGCCCGGATGCAAGGATACTACTCGGCCCAACTTCCACTTCAACGGCGGCACATTGTCGTCCTTAATAATGACGAGAGAGTCGACTTTTAAGGACTCCTTGCAGTCTTGCCACTTGACTCGCTGCTGAAGCTCCGAGACATATTCCTTGCTCCAGCGTGTCCAGAAATGCTGCCTTAACTGCTCGATTCTATGATGCCGTGTCAGGTGACTGTAAGAGGAGTCGCGTAAGTCTTCCACCGGCAGAGAGGTGAGTGGTCTTCCAATTAAGAAGTGCCCTGGAGTAAGGGGCAGTAAGTCTTCGGAGTTCGACGATAAAGGAGTCAGTGGCCGAGAATTTAAAATTGCCTCAATTTGAATCAAAGTGGAATTTAGTTCCTCATAAGTTAAGTGACAATTGCCCAGCACTCTAACTAAATGGTGTTTGGTCGACTTAACACCTGCCTCCCAAAGACCACCAAAATGCGGAGCGTAGGCAGGAATAAAGTGGAAATTAATTCCGTCACGAGCGGCACTTTCAGCCATGGAACCACAATTGCGTTTAAGAAAATTGGAAAGGTCATTATAGGCTCCTACGAATGACGTCCCATTGTCCGAATAAATGTGAAGAGGCTTGCCTCGTCGAGACATAAACCTACGTAAGGCCTGTAAATAGTTACTGCTCGTTAAATCGCTTACTAACTCCAGGTGCATTGCTTTAGTTGTAAAACATACAAAAATGACGATGTACACCTTTAAAAGCTTACATCCACGACCTTGACGACTAGCCGATAATATAGGACCAGCATAATCAACGCCAACACTTTGAAAAGGAAAGTCAGCTGGTGACAACCTATTTGATGGCAAGTTCCCCATACGCGGTTGAATGACTTGTCCTTTAAAACGCTTACATCGAATGCACTGACGATAACTCGCTCTGGCTAAATTGCGACCACCTAACGGCCAGTAGGTCTCTCTTATCGTGGCTAATAGTAATTGGGGCCCTGCGTGCATTAATCTTCGATGCTCATAAATGAATAAAAGTTTAGTAAAATAATGTGTGGACTGTAAAAGAATTGGGTGTTTCTTCTCGAAACTATATTGAGAATTATATAATCTGCCTCCTAAGCGCATAATTTTATTTTCATCCAAGAATACATTCAATTTTAAAAGATGATTTTTGTAGGGTAGTTTAATACTGTTTAATAATAAATTATATTCAGGAAACGATTCCCGTTGCGACTGAATAATTATGAAGTTTAAAGAGTTTTGTAATTCGTGGGTAGAAAAATATTCATTGTTCATAGGCTGGCCTTTACATATTTTAACAAACCGAAACATATAACAAATGGCACGTTGCAACCTCATAAAGTTTGAAAAACGCTCATAATTAATTATACTAACAAAGTGTTGTTTGTGTTGAGTGTTGTGAAGACAAATATTTGATTTGAGTTCGAGTGAGGTTTGTACGTTTTCTGCGACAGTAGGCCATGAAGCACTATCCTTAAGTAAGAAGGAAGGCCCAGTCCACCATAACTGCAAATTCTGCATAGTGGTGGCCTCAACCCCTCGAGATATTAAATCGGCAGGATTTTCATGAGTTGGCACGTGCCTCCAGATACCAGAACTGGTTATGTCAAGAATTTCGGAGACGCGGTTGCGCACGAATGTATTTAATTTAATAGGAAGCATCCTCAACCAACCTAGAACTATCATTGAGTCGGTCCAAAAGACTACATTTGAGGCTTGAGTCCGAAGTGAACTCGTGGCCTTTTTATATAAACGAGCGCCAATAACAGCGGCACAAAGTTCTAACCTCGGTATAGTCAGACATTTGATTGGACTAACACGACTCTTCGCCATCAGAAGTTGCACGGCGATATCACCTTTTGCATTAATGCTGCGAACATATAAACAAGCACCGTAAGCTCGTTCTGAGGCGTCAGTAAAAATATGATATTCTATTTGTCGGTATGTGTCAAGAACAACACGGCGTGGGATGGACAAATCGTTAAGCACTGGCAATGCTTTAATGAGTGATAACCAAGTGGCGACGACCTCAGCAGACAACTTGTCATCCCAAGTAAGTTTTTCAAGCCATAGCCTCTGAAGCAGCATTTTCATTCGAATGACGCAAGGTGATAAGAGACCCAGGGGGTCGAAGATTCGTGCAATTATTGATAGCATGTCACGTTTTGTGTTATTAATTTTGTCAGGTAAATTTATTGGAAAGCGTAAAGTATCCGTTTGCGTTTGCCAACTAAGTCCTAAAGTTTTGTGTGTAAAGTTGTCTTCTTTATTTAGGTCAACGAGCGAATGGTCAGATTGCGACGAGATTAAAGAATGCTCATTGGACTTCCACTTTCTTAACGGCATGCAAGCGGAAGCAAGAGCATCTGTCACCTGACGGCGCAACATGTGAGCATCATCAAGCTGGTCTGCACCGGTCAAAAGGTCATCGACATAAAAGTCATGCAAGATGACTTCGGCGACCCGTTGATCATTGCATTCGAGCCCAACCTGTTTAAGGCATCTTGTTGCGAGAAACGGAGCACTCGCAGTACCATAAGTGACTGTATTTAAGTTATATGTTTTAAGAGGACCTGTATTGTTTTCACGCCAGACAATTTTCAATAGATGCCTATCTAAAGGATGTATGGACACCTGCCTATACATCTTTTCCACGTCTGCAGAAAGCACATATTTATACATCCGAAATCTCAAAAGAATCGATGTTAAATCGTCCTGAACAGTGGGTCCTACCATTTGTAATTGGTTTAATGAAAAGCCTGAAGTTGTAGGAGCGCTGGCATTAAAAACTACGCGTAATTTAGTAGTCGTACTACTTTCGCGTAGTACGCCGTGATGGGGTATAAAATATGAAACCTTATTTTCGTCAACCTGGCACTCTGACATGTGCCCTAAAGAAAGGTACTCAGACATAAAATCTTTGTACATTTTGTCAAGAGTGGGTTGAATTTTATTCCTACGTTCAATGGATAAAAAACATCGTTTTGCACGATGGAATGAATCGCCTAACACGTCATACGATTCCTTCAATGGTATTCTCACGCAAAATCGACCATTACTTAGGCGTGTGGTATTAATAGTAAAATGTTGTTCACAACGCATTTCTTCCTCGGAATAAGCAGATGACTCATAATGGCCTACTTCTTCTAGGTCCCAAAACCGCGCTAATTGGGTTTGTAAGTCATCTGATTCCGAAAATGAGTCAGTAACTGCGTTGATAAAATTGCATTTAATAGGTTGACATTTATTAGTGTAGCCGGAGTTAATAGGGCCACTAACTATCCACCCAAGTCTCGTTTGAAACAATATAGGCTTATTATTTCCTAATATAATTTTCTCGGACCCTAATAAATTCCAAAACACGTCCGCTCCTAATATCATATCAATCGGCGCAGGAGTGTGGTAATACGGGTCGGCTAAACATAGATCTGTCGGTATATTTAAATTGACTTTCTGATAAGGAACATTGTCCGTTATTGTAGGCAAAACAAAACATAATAAATTGTTGTTGTAAGATTCGCACATGGATTTAATATTAACGCGACACATTTTCTTCACGGGGGACAGTGAATTATTAATACCTTGTATAAAATTATTAGTATTCAAAATCGGTAAATTTAATCGTTTTAATAGTTTTTCGGATATTATGCAAGACGAACTGCCTGAGTCGAGAAGAGCCCGCGCAATATGTTCCTTATTGTTAATGTCATAACATCTAATTAGCGCTGTCGACAAAAGAATATCTTGCGAGCCACCGGTATGCGGATTCGCAGTGATATTCGCCGATAATGCAACGGAGTGAACATGCGTGTTATCAGTGATTGCGCCTGCGCTGTTGTCGACCCTTAAGGTGGGGGACACCGCGGCCTGGCCGCAGCCGTCGGTCGACACATGTGTTGATCTATTGCAGTTTAGTTTTTTATTTTCGTTATGAATTAAAGTATGGTGTTTATAATTGCAAATTTTACAACCTGATCGTTTGCAATTCTTTGGATAGTGCTCGCGGCGTAGACAGTTAAAACAAACTTTAAGACTAGGCAAAACAGACATTTTCTGGTCAAGGCTCAAAGCTAGAAATTGTGGACAAGTGTTGAGGTTATGGTCGCCATTACACTTCGGACAATTAGTGGAACTTTGTGACGCAGTGCTAACGTGATCGCTCATAGAAACCATTGATTTAAGTTTGGTGTTGTGTTTCGTCTGAATGTGTGTAGATTTGTTAGTTTTAGTGAATTGAGCGCGTTCCAATGTCTCAATAAAGTCTGCACGTTCCTTCATAAATTCTATGAAATGCTTGAATAGAATAGATTCATTTTTATCTAGTCTCTTTTTAAAGCCTTCCCACTCTCGAAATGTTTTAGCATCTAACTTACGGCTAAATAAATGAATTAGCAATGTGTCCCAGCTATGAACAGGTTCGCCCAATTTTTCACACGCTCGAATATGTTTACTAATTTGATCAATCATGTTTTTTAACGCGAGTGAAGACTCCTTTACGATCGGTTCGAGGTCAAAAATTGCCGAAACATGGTTTTGAAGCAACAAGCGTTTGTTGTCAAACCTACCGCACAAAAGGTCCCATGCCACCAAATAGTTTTCTGCGGAAAAATCCACGGACTGGATTACATCAGCAGCTGACCCTTCCAATGAGGTTTTTAAATAATGATATTTATTAATGTCGTCTATGTCGTCATCTTTGTGAATCAAGCTAATAAAAGTGTCGCGAAATGCCAACCAATTATCATAGGAACCTGAAAACCTCGGTAAATTTATAGTGGGCAATTGGGCGAACTTACGCTTAGTACTACCACTATTAGTAGATTTGACATCGTCATTATCTGGTCTTGAAAGCATTAATGTATGTTTAGCTTGTGCTATTAATGTATAATAATCAGATTCTACGGAAGTTCTTTCGGATATTTCGGCATCAAGAGTATCGGTAAGGCATTCTAACTGTGTTTGAATTTCGTTAAATTCCTCGTAAAAACATTCCAATTTTTCTATACGCAATTGCAATTCCATTACCTGACAAGGACCTAAATCCGACTTCGGTAATTGGGATAAGTAATTCCCAAAAATTGTTAGCCTCGCTTTGTAACTGCCACGTTTCCGCTTAAGATCTTTAATGTCAGCCATTTGGGAAACAAGTGCCTCAGACCTGTAAATTTATAGTTTTAAGATTATTAATGTGATTAACACTTTGTATATAATATTAAGATAATGATTAGAACAAATTTATTTGTAAAAGGCTAAGATTTATAAGTATTGTACAGCTTATAGGTATACAATGTTAATGTACCGACTTCTTATACACTATTACAATTGGCATCTAAACTAATTGTTCAAAACAATTCTAAACCCTAAAGATATGTAATTATATTTAAATAAAAACTAAATAGTTAACTAATGTAACTTTAATGTTACTGTACCGTATTAAATAGGTACGTGTTAACTATGTTACTAAATATATGACTTACATAGGTCTTAGGTAATTAATTGATGCACAAATGTATTATGAATTATTTTAAAATGTAATTAATTTTACAATAGTTGAATAATTTGAAATAACGGTACTAACCTTTGAAATTTAAATTTTAACCGTAGTCAAGTTACTAACATTAGGTACCTGATAATGAACCAAAAGAGTGCTGGGTGCAATTAAATGTATAAATACAAAATTTGTTTTATTTCCACAAATGATTTTCCGCTACTTCTCCACACCCATACAGCGACGTGTCAGCTCACTGCCACTCCACAGTACGTTTTTCAAAAATTCTCCTTTATTCACGACTTGCACTGGTATTTATTTATTTATCCGGTTCGTATGGACCATGTATAAGAAGGCTGGGGATAATTTTCTGGATTTCTGGGAGCGACTCAGGAATATTGTATAAAATAAAAATGCCACGACCACGGTTCAAAGTGTAATGTCTACGTATCAATGACAGCTTAAATTAACAAAAAAGCGCCTGATGAAAAGGTATGAACATATACGCACAATGGGCATTGAGCCATTCAAAAACTATAACTAAATAAAAATTAAAAAATATAAAATTAAAAGAGATGCTGCAACACCCTTTCGATGCGTACCTAAATCCCGGGTATTGAAGACATAATATCCTACAAGTACATACATTAACAACATGACAACAATTATATTGCGAGCAATATTCAGCGTAACGACTGGAATCATATTAAACAGTTCATTAACACGTTTACGAGTGTCGGGGTCATGGTAGGAACTATTGTAAACTAACAATGTGTAGCAATAAATATATACACGTATGGTCGTAACACAAATGTTTTGTAATGGGACTATTTGTACTCCAAGATGTTGATTCTGAGGTCGACGACAAAACCCCTGGCCTCGTGTCTGTCGTGGACGCTCAGTTCACGATTAGCTTCTGAATCAAAGTGAGTAGGGGGCATCTACTAATAACAATCTAGTGGCCCGTCCCAGATTCGCCTGGATGCAGATATTTTTGAATTCCCCTCCACACCAGATAGGTGTTATTTTTCCTACAAACTATTGTATACCTAAAGTCGACGTAGGTAACTATCCTACTGTCCCTTTTTCTTCCCACTATAACCTGTCCTGCTCAAGCCCGTCCCATCCTGTTTGTCCGGTCACTTCCCGATCACTCCGTCCTTTTTCGAGTTATAAATGTTCGAACAAACACGACTTTGTTTAGCGAGGCGTCTCTCCTTTGACAGCGATATAGACAATTCCCTTACAGAACAAAACACAGGCGAAAAAAAAATACGACTTTGTTTTATATATAAAAAACATCCAACAGTCACAAACATATACATATACATTGTCTTGTGTCGTAGGTATCAGAAACTACGAGAGACTTTTCGGTCTCACAAACACCCAGACCCGAGACAAATACCTGTGTATCACACAAATATTTGTCTCGGTGCGGGGATCGAACCCGCGGCCTCACGTTTCACAGCCGGCGTCTAACTTACGACGCCGCGGAGACTGTTATTGTAAGCGCCACATAACTATTTTCATCGCTTGCCTCCCACAATGCGTATGAGGACCACCGAGAGGTTTTAGTCATGCTTGGGGACTTTTACTATTGACTCTGCACAAGGTTGATGTCTGACAGCCGGACGTCAAATTATAAGCATTCTGCAACATGGCTGAAAAATCATGTTGCGCAGATCCTATGTATGTATGTTTGGAATATGATAGTGTCCGCCCCGTGACCACGAAAGCTGTAAATCAATCGAAACGTCGGGAAGTAAAAAAAAATAAAATTAAGCCAAATCGCGATAAAATCCGTATAAAATAGTTTTATTTCAATGTGTAACATTCGCGTAAATCTAAGAAACCATTCAGCTATCTGCTTAGCCAGTTGCTATGTTTTAAGATGTAGATTATTAGATTTTCATAAAAAATACTTATAGATTTCAAGCACCGGATTAAATGGTCTTCTATATTTTTAATCATTTTAAACATGATCCTGTTAAGCGCTGAAGGATTTTTCTGATCCTTGTTTTATGCCATATTTAAATTTATGGTGACCAAATCATGTGAAAGGGCAGTCGATTCATTTCAACAGTAAAAAGGTAAATAAGATACACCTTGCAACAAACATTTATTGTGGCATACTCCCATCTAGCGGTCATAATAAGAACTAGCTGTATATTCATACAAAATATGACATAGTTACAAAATAAAATAACAGATGGCATTAGCTAAAATTATTTATAAACATTCAACCAGGAACTCGTAAAATAAATTAAATTTCTACACTTTTTCACCCTGTGCACGAAAATGAAACAAAATAATGATTCTTTTTCGAAGTTTTGTAGGAAAAATTATTACCTATTTAAATTAGTTTACAAAAATCAAAAATCATATACCTACTTAGTAGAAACGTCCATCACAGTATGCACTTTAGTGTGTAGATTTCCCTTGTCTTTTCTTATTCAAATAAATGCTCAGTTTTGTCGTAGATCTGAACAGAACATAATAAAGCTGTATGCACCAAATGTATTATCTACAATCAAGAGTTTTTTCAAAAACAAAATGTATTTGGCTCAGTTTGTGCGACCGTAGACATGTATTCTCTACCTACGGTGCGACTACATTTGCCATGCTTTAGATGTTATTTATCACTATATTGTCCTATGTACTCTATTGTTCTAAATTAATTTAAAATTAATATCAATCACATGATCATAGAATCACTGTCCGTAATATTTTTCATATGCGCATGAAAGTACTCGAACTCTCTCTTTAACCCTTTAGACCCAAGGTAATACGGGAAATTATTCTGCGTCGCCAAGAAAAATATTCCTGTTTTACTCTTGTCTGTCTCTAACCCTAAAACGTTGGTAACTAAAGGCTTATTATCATAGCAATTCTTATCCCTAGCCTGTTGCACCGACTCACATTTCATTGCTATAAAACTGTTTGGGTTCTGTAAGGCCGATAACCATATTGTATATGATCTCATGTGACTGCAAAGGACATTACAAGGCATCCACAATATGTCTCCTGGTTGAAATTCCCCGCCGTTGACGTAGAAATTGACATGTCCTATTGGTGCTGCCATTCCAAACCCATCTATGTTTGTGTCCACTACATCGACGAAATCAGCGTCAGTGAGGTCCAGTCTCTCGTCTGGACCCAGGTTCCTGAAGCAGGGCCCTGATGGATCCAACCCAGTGAGCCTTGAGATGTTCATACCGGTGATCTGCCTGAAGTTTTTGGCTATGAAGCTGATTGTTTGTCCGCCTAGGCTGAGGCCGACTAGTTGGAGTTTCTTTGGGTCCAGTCCATCCTTGGTTAGGTTTACTAGCATTTCTGCGACGTGTCTTCCTACTGGGCGCATGTAGCGGGCCGCTCTGGAATATCCATTTATGGTTTTAGAAGTTTTTGGTTTAGTAGTTGCAGTTAAGGACGCCAAAGGTCAGGCGAAGTGGAGACTCAATGCAATGGTATTTATAGCAGCATAGCAAACATTCAAATTAAGTTATGTGAATATTTTACGATGTTTATTTCTACATAGGTAGTTTAATCGACTGAGGATCAATGTTTTGAAAAACTTAATTTACTTCGATTCAAATACTCGCAGCTAAGACCATACCAACCAAACTATTCTACTTTTCTTCTCTAAAACCATGTTGCAATAAATAAATACACCCAACAGTCACATACATATTCCTGACCACACGCTAAAATCGAGTCTTGTGTCGTGGGTATCAGAAACTACGAGAGTCTTTTCGGCCTCACAAAGACCCAGACCCGAAACAAATACCTGTGGATCACACAAACATTTGTTTCGGTGCGGGGATCGAACCCACGGCCTCTCGCTTTACAGGCGGCATCTAACAAACTGCACCACGGACATGACCCCAGGTCTTTATTGGTTGGTTGATACAAGAAAAAACTTCAAACTTAATACTTACACAGGATATTCCATGACAGTAAATTTATTTGTATCTAGAAGTAGCACATTATATCCTCTCTTTTTATAATTGTGGCCCATCATAGGCGCAAAAAAAAAGTTGGGGCTGTCCAAATACCCTCCCACGTACAAAACAGTGATCTTTTTGAAGTCTATGTCTGGATCTTTGGCTAGGCTCTTCATTTGGTAGTAAGTATATCTGGTTTTCTTAGCATTCATCATACTTCCTTTCCCTATTACTGTAAATGTGAGGTGTTTAAGGGTCTTCGGTGTGATTACTGCATTCCTGTCCTCGCCGGGACCTGAAAAAGATATATTTTTATTATTAGTGATATCATGAGCTCATATACGATCGGGGTTATCAAATATATCCAAAACTAATTTACAAATCCCTGAAATTTTAAGTTCGGTCCGACAAATGTAAGTAGTCGCTATAAGTTGATTATTTTACAGTCGGCGTCTAACCAACTCTGCACCGAGGCTGTCACCTGTCACAGAGTCAGAACCAATCTGGTAGTTTTAGCTTCCACAAGACCATTGAATTAACTGGATTTATTTTCAATCCTATATTTGTTTTAAACGCGAAATTGAAATGAACTTCCAAGGAGACCTCAGATTCTTATCGTTAAATTACTATTTATGGAAAATGGAGCAAGGGGAGCAACACCTATAGTGACGAGGTCGCATTTCATCGAATTACTCTTGGAAAAATATTTGACGTACGTAAAAGGCTATCGATGGATAAATATTAACTATTTGTTTTGAGATAATCGCACTTATTGGACGATTCGTCAGCTTTGACGCAAGTGGAAAATATTCCGGAATTTTTTTACAAAGACGCGAGAATAAAGTGGGCTGGCATAAAAGAACGAATAAAAAAAACCATCGCCAACCTATACTGGAGTAGTTTGTCGGCTCAGGTCAGCTGTAGTACCCAAGACAAAAGATCACATTGGTTTGTCTATCGATACTTATTCTAAACGGCATTCCAGTTACCATCAGATTCCACTAAATATGTTGAGCCAGGATAAAAATAAAGTATCTGAAGGACATTGTACAAAAACTGCAGTGTAGTTACTTTTTATAAGAGAGGAAAACTAGAAACCACTCATGACACGCAATATTAAACCTATCTTATCAAAAATAAACGCAGTTGAAAAAAACAGTGAACAGTTATTTTTTGCAGCATAGACTTGCTACAATCCAAACTTGATGGCACAGCTCTGTGGATAAAACTTAGGAAAAGGGGGGTTTCGAAATGTCTTTATTTAATTATTTATTTTTACACAAACTAGATTACAATCTTGAAGGTGTGACAATAGGTACAAACAAGGCTTATAGCATTTCAGTGTGATTCGATAACATATTTTCTTCACAAATTCATTCGTTACTTTCATCGCTGGCTTTCGTCCCTGGTCTCCGCTAATTATTATTCATTGATCCCAACTTTCTCATACCTCATAATACGGATGACTTTCCACTGCAGAGTTGCAAATCAAGCAAGTACCTATTTGACAGAACCATTCGAATTTAGTGCGTGGTGGCCTGCTGGTAAACGGACCAGACGCGACTGCTAACATATTCACGGTGGTCGCGGGTTCCATTGGTCATATCCCAGGGCACACCTCTGACTTTTCGAAGTTATGTGTGTATTTATAGTCACTACGCACTATAACGGCGAAGCAAAACATCGTGAGGAAACCTGCATACCGTAGCGATTTAAAAAAAAAAAATTACCGTATGTAAAGTCCGCCAACCCGTACTAGGCCAGCGTGGCGGACTATATGGCCTAACCTTTCTCAATCGTTCTCTTGATTGTAGAGTAGGCTCGTGCCCTACAGTGGGACATATATGGGCTGATACAGATTCCAAAACGAACCAGTATTGCATTAGCAAGGTTCCTTTGCTAATGATTTTATATTTTGCTTCTGGAATATTCAATTTTACCTTCGACATTTTAGTGATGTAAAAACCAACGTTACAAAGGTAATTTATGTAATTGTCAGTATGAAAAAACATGACACCTTTAGTCACATACTAGTTCTATTAAATGTTTGTTGTTGTCGTACTGTTGTTGTGTTCACTCGTTTCAGATTAAGCAAAAGATATGGTAATCTTGGCAGGTTTTCAGACAAAAATGTTAATGGGTATGTCCTTACACGCAAAATATAGGTATACAGACAGTATAAATAAACAAAAGCTGCATTTATGGACCGCACCTATAGATTTTTATTAAGTTACCTCATCCCGAAAACAGGGTTACTTCAGTGAAAGATTTTTAATAGGAAGAGAACGAACCTGCACGAGGCTAGCGTGGTGGCCTTATTCCTAATCCCTCTTAATTATAGAGGAGTCGTGTACCCTGCAAAAGTGCAGGCTGTATTATTATTACGGAACAAACAGCGCATAAAAATTAGTAGAAACGTTTTTGGACGTGGGGAAATCCCATTGGACTTTGGAAGATAATCAATTCGGCAATTTATTATATAGAACCGGTAGAGGTTTACCATTTTATATCGGATATAATTATATTATTTATCATCCATCAGCCAAAGGAAGTTCACTGCTGAACATAGGCATCCCACAATGGTTTCCACAGTGACCTGTTGGAGGCAGCCTGCATCCAGCGACGTCACGCGACCTTTACCAGGTCGCCTGACCACTTTGTGGGTGAACGTACTACGCTGCGCTTTCTTCTACGTGGCCTCCATTCGAGAACTTTTTGGCCCCATCGACCATCAGTTTATTATTTTATTTTCATATTACAATTATTTATAATATCAAACATTAAGTTTTCTCTTTAATATTGTTTTTTTTTTCATGTTTAAATATTTTTGTTCCTATTTTGTCGTTCAATTTTGTCGTTTAATTTTATATTGATAGTTTATGGATAAGTTGTTTCATAGTTCTTTCCTGTTGTACAATACTATTGCATGTTGTGATCTCCTCAAATTGAAGAAACACAATGTTTAAACTGCAACAGTACTATAGTAAAGCTTGTAAAGTGTATTCTTTGTTGGAGATCCTAATAAATAAATAAATAAATAAATAAAACAATAATCAACAAATTATCTTTTTTATACTTAGGTCCAGACATTTATTACATCATTAATTTCGGATAATTGTCCGTCACGTTCACTTCAAGTTGCATGTCGTGATAACTTCAAGTACAAGGAGGATGTTCTTCCATGTTTTATTTTATAAACACTTTTGGTATTGCTACTCGTGTATGTGGACTAAAAAAAATTGAGCAATACTTGTTAAAAATTTTATTGAGGTTAATGGACAGTAGCAAAACCAAACACCATGAATTACAAAGCAATACTTGGCATTCCACTGCGCTCGCCATCTTGAGACATAAAATGTTAGTCCTCATTAGTTACTCTGGTTACTCTGGCTCTCTCGCTAACGCAACAGTGCATTTACACTGCTGTTTGGCGGGAGAAATAGACATTGCGGTGGTACCTACCCAGGCGGCCTCTCACATATGAGAGACCTACTACCATTAAGACACCCATATAAATACATACATAAGCTCTCATCTATACTTCTATACTTCCAGAGGGTATAGACGCCTATTGCCTCTCAAGGTGGGACTGATCAGCTGCAGGTTCGTTGCCTTAAAGGACAAATCTATAGCCGTCTCTCTCTCTCTTCAGCCACAGGAATTCCACTACTGTACATAGGCCCCCATGAATCGCCATAGAGACCTATTGAAAGTGGCCTACATTCAGCGTCTTCTATAACCATGCCACGTGAAAAATCCAACCAATAACAACATAAATGAGAATTTTCATACAAAATTCTCACACGACATGAGATGTAATTTATGGGAATATATTTCATCTCATGTCGTGTGTTCTAGGAAGAAGCGATGATAGGAAATTAAAATATTAAAATATATTTGCATGTAAATATCGACGGTAAATATACTACAATAGCTACTAGAATAGCATTAAACCTGATTACTTCCAAGCTGCGACATTGTGTTACGGCAATGTCACGGTCTATTGTCGACCTCCATTCATACGAGGTGAACCCTGACATTGCACGCTCTGCAATACAGCTAGTTGGCTGTATTTAACTACTATCAATGTCATTTGCGAAATCTTCAGCACAAATACAGTATTTATACGCAAAACACTGACGTAATTGACTGCCTCGGTGGCACAGTTGTACTACAGTACGATTACAAAACTAAGATCTCGGGTTCGGATAAGTGATAATGAATTCTTATATTCATTTATTATCAGCCTGTAGGTAGGAATTTGGGCCTGATATGGCGATAGGCTCGCCCCCTATCACATCATACGACAGAACACACAAGGTGATAGGTGGGTGTCCTGGTTGCACTGGTTCTGCCTACCCCTTCTGGAAAAAAGGCGTGATGTTTATTTATATGTGTAATTGATGTTTCTTAGACCAAATTAAACCAGGCTCGAAAAACCGGTCCTTTATTTTTGTTTTCTTGTCGCAGGTAATAATGAGTTCTTGCTGTCTCCATGCGGATTTCCGTGATTTTGGTCTCTAACATTCCAACATTAAGCAACCAGAGAAACTTAAAAAATCCAGCAACAGTATTTCAATTGAAACCCCTTGATTACCGTCGCTTGCATTCGGGTGCCACCGGATATCCCAGGGCGAGAAGCGTCCCGATTTACTTTTATGTAACCGCCCGGGCTTCGAACTAATGCTAATGTAATTGTGGCGACAAAGACGTCCCCTACATAAGTGGCGACATACATACACAGTTATAAAACTGTCTATGCACGTCCGTTTTTAATGGTATTGGCGTATACGGTATAATCAAAATATTCTTTATTCAAATAGTCTTTCACAAGATCTTTTGAATCGTTAATTACTGCTACCAAATCAGTAGTTACGAGGCTACGGCTCTCGACCCATCTCGGAATAGCGTTTAGTGAGGGAGCAACGCGCCCACAGTACAGCCCAAAGACCCTTCAAGTCCCCTCTAAAGAGACAAGGGATACCTTTTTTTTTTTTATTTTGAGAGGAAAAGCTCTGTAGCTCCCCTTTCGGTACCCCGGGGGAGGTCGAAAGGGGTATGTCAGTGTCACTGGCCTTCCAGCTCGGAACAATGCGGATGATGTGACCAAGCTGGGTCCCTAACAATATCTACGCCAGCATACTGACTAAAAACCCCTCGTTAATCGTCACACGCATTGTGGGCGGTACCGGACATCCCAGGGCGAAAAGCGCCCCGATTTACGTCCGTATTACCGCCCCGCGCAAAACCATCGCTGGTCCTTCAGTGTAGGAGGCGCGGATGACACCCACTTACGCCTATATTTTTTTTTTGTTTTTTTACAAGATACAAGAGACAAGGGATACCTGCCCCTTAGCAAAGTTAAAGAAGTTCTCGGCGTATCACTTATGCTTAAAAGTTATCTCCTATTAAATTGTGCATGCGTACTATGTGGTTGATTACGCATCCGGTTTATAATTGAATTATGATCATGAAACATGAATAATTAAATTCCTATACTGAGAAAATGACACCTTATAATGAATCCTCGTTACCACACACAATAATAGCGATGGTTTTACTCCATTGCATTCCTACAAACATGAGCTCGCCAAACAATAGATGACTCTAGTATATGAGGGTAGGCAGAAATCTACCCCCTATTTCAAAGTTCATTTAATAGGCAAAGTACAAGCTCCTTTTAGAATCATCTCAAACCTTTATCCCAGGTAGGCAGAGGGGTAGACAGAGGCGCCATAAAGACAATCAAATTTCGCCTTGTATGTTTCGTCCCATGATGTAATAGCGAGCCTATCGCTATATCGGGCCTAATTCCTGACTCCGGGCTGATAATGAATAGAAAAATCCAATATCACTTTGCCCGACCCGGGATTCAAACCCGAGACGTCAGCTTTGTAATCGTACGGTAGTACAACTACGCAAACATATTTATATTTATAATTAAATACAAATATGCTTGTCTGCACGTGTAAAATGTGTAATTAAGACTATACCTGACCTAAACCCACGATTAAGTAAAGTCTGCAATTAGAAGTAAAAATTAATTTGCATGAATAGCTTACTCAACTGTATTAAAATAAAACTAGCACACAAAAACTTGGTGAACAATCAGATAAAGATATACTTAAGTAATGGTTTCTTAGATTTACGCGAATGTTACACATTGTAATAAACTAATTTTTATGGATTTTATCGCGATTTGGTTTAATTTTTAATATTTTTTTTTCTTCTTAACTTCCCGACGTTTATTTCAAGATATACTTAAGTTTCGGATATTGTCTTTTTCAAAGTTATTACAACTTACTTATGGTAATTCAAAGAAACCAATTAACCTTAGATCGAGAAGTTCAAAATGGTGGAGTCACACTGTAGCTAAGAGTACTGTATTTCATTTATCTGTCTCGACAAAGTGACTCCATCGCGCCTAATGAAAATTACTATACCGTCCGAAAGAATACGGATTGACAACAATGGTCTCTTGCCAGTCGTCACAATTATGCCGGCCTGGGAATGGACTAAGAATTTTTCTTACGCACCGAATAAAGTAATGAATGTATACCCTATGTTGTATAGCCGTTGGCAACATAAGAATAAAAAAAAACACCAAATCAAAGATGACTAAACAACGAGATGATTTCAATCCACACAGATCAATTATGTCATAGAAATAGCACAAATTGTATTTATTAAAAAACCGGTTTGACTTTGCATTTAATAATATCACATTTCGACTTAATTTTTGTATTATGCTTAAATGTCAATTTTTTATCCTCAAAGAACTAGGTAAACGTGTTTCTAGTGCCACCTACAGACTACATGATGAAAATATAAAAAAAAACATTATAGTCTTGACACAAGTATTGTACCACACCTTGTGTCGTAGGTATCAAAAACTATGACGGTTTATTTCGATCACACCATTGATGTAGTATAGGTCACACAATCCTCAGACCCGAAACAAATACCTGTCGATCATATAAACATTTGTCTCGATGGAAATATCGAGCCCATGGCTACTCGTTTCACTGGCGGCTGTCAACCAAGTGACTCACGGAAGCTGTGAATATTATCTTCGATGTATTAATGTCTGTGTATGCATGCTTGACGGGGTAAAAAATGCACTTAAATGTTTATCATTAATGCGACTAATGAATACTCAACTCATTCAATTAACCATAAAATGAGAATTTCGAAATTTTCCTCTAGTCAATTGGTTTTTGCTCATTATCTGCTTACTAATCATTCGTATTAATGATTACATACAATGGAAGATTACCTTTTTTCCATATTTTTTTAATTGAATTAATTATCTTCTTACATCAATTCATTGAGATAATAATGATAATTAATCAGGTAAATTTTCCAAGTATTATCTATTTATTTTTATATTATATTTTTATTTAAATTTCTGTATCTGATTCATATTTGGTCTTCGCAAATATGACCATGTTTCTGAATTTCGTACTAAGCTCAAGTGGTTACCCATCCGCTTTCGTCGGAATACTCATATTCTTTCACTTCTGTACAATGTTTTGTTTAATCCTCTCACGCCTTCTTATCTTAAAGATCGATTCATCTTTCTCCATGACTCACATTCGAGATCCTTGAGGTCGTCGGAGAACCTGAAACTGAGAATGCCCGTGCACTCCACGATTTTCATGGACAAATCATTTACTGTCCAAGCTGTCCGACTGTGGAACTCACTCCCAGTTGAGGTAAGACGGGCACGAACACTGTCGTCATTTAAAAAAATGATTAAAGACCATTTCCTATCTCTAAATGTATGTAGCTGAGGAATATCTTATATCCATTCGCATGTTTGATAAATATTAGGATAGGTATTTAAGTTTATGTATATTGTATGTATTGTAAGGTTGTGTATTATTATTATTGTTTTTGTATTTTGTTTTTGTATGTATTTGTATATCATATTTATTTATATATGTATATTATTCTTTTTTATTTATTTTATATATATATATTAATAAACTCCTTAGACTGCCCTCTCATTTTCCTTTTTACTTATCCATCCAAAGGTTGCCTGTAAGAAATTGCCTAGTGTGATAAGGCCGCCTCTTGTACTATTATTATGCCATTTATTTACTGTAAATGTTTCTTTTTGTGCAATAAAGGATTAATAAATAAATAAATAAATATTTTTACAATAGCACGACATGAGGAGATCCGTAGGAGAATGAAGGTTACCGACGTAGCCCAACGGGTTAGCAAGATAAATTGGCACTGAGCCGGGCATATAGCACGAAGAACTGATGGCCATTGGGGCCGAAAGGTTCTGGAGAGGAGGCCACGTACAGGCAAGCGAAGTGAAAATCAGCGTTGTAGTATTGCATATGCAGTACTGCAGCAGAAAGCTGAATGGGAGGTTCCATTGCTGGCGCAATATTTATAATTCAGAATAATTAATTTTATATTTATAATTCTGTTCTTAGTGTAATTCGTTTTTTGTTTTGTATTCTTTTGGTTTTTATTTTTTGTAATTTATTTTGTTATTGTGCTAGCAATAAATAAATATTTCTTTCTTTCTTTCTTTCTTTCAAGTGGCCACCCGCCTACAAGGTGGACGGAAGACCTGGTGAAGGTCGCAGGAAGTCGTTGGATGCAGTCCGCTTCCAACAGGTCGATGTGGAGATCTTTGGTGGAAGCCTATGCAGTGGATTTCTGGTGTTAGAAGAGAGTAATGGGGAGCACGACAAAGTGACTACAATTCACCTCATGGTGATTGCAATGCAATTCAAATTTCACTGACGAATATATTTAAATGTCCTTTGCTGCTTAGATTTTATAATTAGTATTGAGATTGTTTTATTACATTGGAATTATTTAGGATGTAAGTATTTTGGTTTAAATACTGAAAGCTTGCATTTTACTTGAAATAAATAAATACATATTTAAAGAATGCGTCTGATTGTTATCTCTCTCCGGTTTTCACAATCATGTCTGGATGGTGGAGACCTGACTTACACAGGCTGGCTGGATATCGTAATTACGGATTTTTCACTGTCATGTACAAGCTGGTACTCAAGTAGGAAGGGAAAGGGTCGAAGGTCAATCACAACCTACCCTGAGCTGAAGTGGACAATAATTTATTTCCAACTCCTCCTATTAATGTAACTTTATGATTGATTTCGTTGCGGGTTAAAGACAAGTTAGACATTCCCGGAGACTCGCTGAGCTTCAATGCTCAGTGTCATTAAAATGCGTGCTGTTGATCCTGGCTTACAGGAGTTGCAGTGGCGGGTGTGAGGGCGGGACAGCCTACCCTGAGCTATCGAAAGGGGAGCTAAAAAGCTTTCCTTCTATTCTAAAAAGCCTACGTCAGTCAAGAAATAATATTGTAAAATATAGATTAAATATTACTTTGTTAGAGGATTTAACTTTCATAGAATCGCGTGGTGACCTACTATAATAGAATATTAAGTTTGCGATTGAATCACGTCAGACGGCTACTAAGAACCAAAAGGTCGTGAATTTCATTCACAAAACAATGTTAATTTCAGAGCGATGTGGAAATTAACTGCTAATTACATACAAAAAACTGTGTCTCGTTCTTGGCCAGAATAATTGAAAAAATGTACTCGGAAACAAACACTGAATAATAAAATATTTTCTTAATAGGTTTTTGATTAGATGCTGGTTGTGAAACGAGGGTGTGCCGTGGGTTCGAAGTTTTGTATAGATTTGTGTGTAAACCAAAAGTATTTATTTCGGGTCTGGGTGTTTGTGAGACCGAAAAGTTTCTCGTAGATTCTGATACCTACAACTCAAGACTCTATCTTAGCATGGTATTAGAACCATGTATGTGACTGTTAGGTGTATTTATTTATTAAAAAAGTAAACAAATGAATAAAATTTTTACGTTGATAAAGTGATTAAGAACTGTTGTTTTATGGAAATTGAAGTCTTTTAACCGTCTAAATCATGAACATGAATGTTTTATTTTGTATTGTATTAGCCCCTATAACGTCCCACTGCAAGGCACGTGAGAACGATTGAGAAGGGTTAGGCCGTTTAAACACCATGAGGGAGCCTGCATACCATAGCAATTTCTAATTATTTCTATGGTATGTAAACTCCGATGAATGATGACGATAAGATAAGATGGTCAGACGACCTGGAAAAGGTGGCGGGACGTCGCTGGATGCAGGCTGCCTCCAACAGGTCACTGTGGAAATCATTGGGAGAGGCATAGGCCTCTCAGCCTGAACATAGGTTCAGCAGTGGACGTCCTTTGGCTGATGGATGTATGATGGATGGATGTAAACTCCGCCAACATTCACTAGGACAGCGTGGTGGTATATGATATGACGTTACAAATCCCTTGAAGAAATTTGAATAAAAATCAATCAAGTTGAAGTTCAATAACACATTAATTGCTCGTGGTAAAACAACATTTGCTAATACATAATTAATTAATATTGAAGTGTTACACGTGGGTGTTTTTGGGTCAAAGACAACTACTCATAGTAAGTACCTTGTAAGGGACACACAATGTAGACTTACGACTCTACAATGTGCCTTTATCAATGGTGTTTTACATTTGGATTCTAGTGTTATACTGGCAAAAAAGTTTTACAAAGTAAATAATAATAAATACACCCAACAGTCACATACATAGTCCTGACCCCACATTAAGATCGAGTCTTGTGTCGTGGGTATCAGAAACTACGAGAAACTTTTCGGTCTCACAAACACCCAGATCCGAATCAAATACTTTTGGTTTGGACACACCTTTAGATAAAAAATTTGAACCCCCGACCCCTCGTTTCACAGCCAGCATCTAACCAAAAACCTATTAAGAAAATACTATGAAAGTTTTTTCCGTCTCAAACACCCAGTCCCGAAACAAGTTTGTAATTCACACAAACATTTGTCTCGGTGCGAGGATCGAGCCCGCGGCCGCTCGTTTCACAGCCGGCGTCCAACCAAATGCGCCACGGAGGCTGTCTAAATTGACTACAATGTAATTGTAAGAGAAGGGAAATCTAAATTGGGTATCCAGCATTGAGAAGGAAATTCTACGTCGATGATCTGTGCTACAGAGTATCACCCAGGTCGATCAAAACCCATACCGAAATACAAACAAAGCAATACAATTAGTTCTACAAACGAATATGAATTTATACCTAGTAGTATTCATGAAATGATCAGTCGTGAAGTCGGTGATAGCACAGCGATATATCTATTATAAATACATAATAATAATAAAATAAATACATAAATACACCCAACAGTCACATACATAGTCCTGACCCCACATTAAGATCAATTAAGTATTGTGTCGTGGGTATCAGGAACTACGAGAGACTTTTCGGTCTCACAAACACTCAGAACCGGGACAAATATTAGTTGTTCACACAAACATTTGTCTCGGTGCGGGGATCGAACCCGCGGCCTCTCGTTTCACAGCCGGCGTCTAACCAACTACACCACGGAGGCTGTCAAATTATATAAAATAATTGCTTCTCATTACTAGCCAACAACTGCAGCTTTCACTGCAAATATATACAAATTGGCCCAATGAACAATGAAATCAATTACAAATATAAAATAAAATACGCTTTATTACCCCAGCAAAAAGCAATGACGCATGGGAAAGCTATAGACGTCACGAACTTACAAATATTGTTGTTCTCCAGTAACGCAGATTGTAATTTTATAAGCATATCAAGTTCTGAGTTAACGAACATTATTTTTTTATGTTGCAATATTGCGCCGGTATTGTACACAGTTTTTTTTTTCTCAAAGACAATGTGAATTTATTTTACATATTATGTAATATTAAACTCAGACATTATTAGTGATAAATTAGGAAAACTTGGAATAACACCCTGACTGAAGCCAATTTCTCTAATATTCCACATTAGGGCTCCCTAATATGTTGAAGATAATTAATAATATATTTCCGCTTAGACAGATGGATGGAGACACAGATAAATATGTAAACAAAACAATTAGAACAATATAACATCAAAACTCCAAAAACACAAGTATCTTATTACTTCCTTATGTAATGTGCGACTCACGACTATTTTTTAAACATTGTCGTCATTAAATTTTTATTAGTCATTCCTGGAACAGACTGATGATTGTCGAGAGATAAATAAAATTCTACAAACAGTATATTGACAGTAATATATTCCACCAGTGAGAGAAAAATCCATTATCACTTTGCTCGACCCGGGACTCAAACCCGAGACCTCAGCTTCGTAATCGTACCGTAGTACAACTATGCCACCGAGGCAGTCATAAATTAAACATGGTTATCTAAATACTTGATAGTCAATCACCACGCACTTTAACGGTGAAGGAAAACATCGTGAGGAAACCTGCATACCGTAGCGATTTTAAAGAATTTCTACGGTATGTAAGTCCGCCAACCCGCACTAGGCCAGCGTGGTGGACTATATGGCCTAACCACTCTCAATCGATTCTCTCGATTATAGAGTAGGCCCGTGCCCTGCAGTGGGACGTATATGGGCTGATATAGATATAGATCTAAATACTATTCGGGTCTATAGGGTCTACGAAAAACTCATCAAAAGAAACGTAACCATTAACCAAATCTACACGAACAAACCATTTAAAAACGAAGGTACGGAAAACGTCAATTCAGGTTCCTAATATTTCAACGGACCGGTTATCTTATGACGTGTAGAAACTGTATAAAACTAGTTAAAATACCGACAAGCAGGAAAACGACACATTTCCTAATTGGGTCTATTTTTCAAATTCTTAATTATTAAAGGTCAAACTAGTTGTGAGAAACCAGAGAAACTTTTATACGTCATTCTTTTATGTTACAATAACAGGAGTACAATATTTGTGCCACACAAGTAACGATATTACTGCGCAAACTTTGTTAAAATTTTCGATTCGTTACTGGTGAAAATTCGCATATACGCAAACGTAATGTGTGTGGCGCATCGACTTATATTCTACCGATAGACGAGACACGTCAAAGAAATAAAGTGCCCCCGTATTTTAAAAACACACTGCAATATTACATCACTTTACTGGTATTTTATTAAAATATTGTAACTTCAGACGATTTGCTTTCGGTTTGACGGCGAAACATTAATTTATTACTTTTAAACGTATGCGATAAGGCGTACTGCACTGTCACTGTCACGAAGCAAACTGATTCATGTGTGGTGCATGCACCTCAAGTAGGTGGGACACATTTTTTGTACTAAATGCCTTATCTAGTGTAACATTGATATCGATGGTGTGGCGGCTATTATAGAGCATCAGCGCAATGTACATACATATGTCTAGCTTGGCTACCAGACATGTTTATCATTAATGTATTCGCTGACATCGTAATAAGCTATTTTATTAATTGTATTTTAATTTCATGTTTATTCATAATTCGATTTTTTCGGATAATGTAATAACCATGATTCCTCAATAATGTTTAATTTTAATTGTAGTCATTGAGTTTTTTAAAATTCGGGCAATGTGATATTGGATTTTTCTATTCATTAACAGCCCGAAGTCAGGAATTTGTGCCCGATATGGCGATAGGGTCGCCCCCTATCACATCGTGGCATGGAACATACAAGGCGAAACGTGGGTGTCCTGGTAGCACATCTGCCTATCCCTTCTGGGAAAAAGGCATGAGTTTATGTATGTATGTATGACTTTTTAACTTACGCACTTTAGAGTATTATGGAGACTGTCCCGCCCTCACACCCGCCACTGCAACTCCTGTAAGCAAGGATCAACAGTGGCACGCATTTTAATGACACTGAGCATTGAAGCTCAGCGAGTCTCCGGGAATGTCTAACTTGTCTTTAACCCGCAACGAAATCAATCAAAAAGTTAAATTAATAGGAGGAGTTGGAAATAAATTTTTGTCCACTTCCCTCCCTAATAAAGCGGGTGACAAAACAATGAACTAAAGAGGTAAATATCCTCGCATAAAGACATTTACAGCCAGAGAAGCCAGCTGTAAAGCACTTTAGAGTATGGTCGCTTAGGATTTATTAGGGACCCGACGTCATTGATAAACGTGCTGGTTTGAAAGGCCACTGACACTGGCATAACCCTTTCGTCCGCCCCGAATTACGTCATAGGGATCTAACAGCCGCACTCAGAGATGTTTAATGTTATTTGTTCTGTCTTGTCTTCTTTTTTTGTGAATAAATACATTATTGTTATCTTTTTAATATGTTTTCAACTTTATTTTATTTTTAACGATAAAAATAACTTCATTTTTATGTATTACTTTTGTTTTCTTGGCCATTAACCTTTTGTTTTGTTTTAATATAAGCTAATTAAAATAATTTATTTTAATATATGTATAATTATCTTATTTCTTCATGTTTTTAAGTTACGATAATATTGTTGTTACCATTTAACATTTTGTTCAAATGTTTTTATTTTTATTTTCTCATTGTTTTTATTTTTGATTGTATTTCCCACAATTTGGGCAAGATGTGTCATCCTGTAATTTAAGATGCACAGTGTTTATTCTTAAAATTATGTACATTATTGAATGTGTGTTAAGTGTAGTCATAGTTGGAGACCAATAAATAAATAAATAAATTTCAATTAAACTGTTCCTTAGTATAGATTCTCTTTGTAAAATCTACACTAAGTAATGATTTAATTGACATTAAATTTCTCTGAGTATGGCAGTTAGCTACTATATTTTACGGATTTTATCGCTATTTGGTTTAATTTTTACATTTTTTAACTTCCCGTCGTTTCGATTACTTTACAGCTTTCGTGGTCACGGGGCGGACTGAGGTATTAGTCATCCGCTCAGTGACTGTTACAATTTAACTACCATTAATTCACAATTATTAAATTAAAAAGTTAATTTAAAAAGTTAACTAGTTTTGCGATCCGATCTACGTAGAAGCGGATAAAATCCGTAAAATATAGTTTTATTTCAATGTGTAACATTCGCGTAAATCTAAGAAACCATTATAAAGAAAAGTACTTCAGGCTGGGCATATCTCTACTAAACTTTGAGAAAGGCAAAAATGAGACCATAGGGTGTTTCATATATTTATAATTGGCATATTGTTTTTAAAAATAGATAAAATATTTTTTAATAAAAAGTAACACCTACTTCAAAGTAATAAATAATATGTATTTCACTGTGCTATACACATTGATTAATTTTCTTATTGACTTGACTAGCCAACAAAACCAAACGTAATATTTCGAAGGCGGGTCGCTAGATACCAAACACATCGAAATTAAATTAAATGTAACACGATTTCATATTACGTGTAGATCCTGCTGTTTTGAAGTTGGCCAAGAAGACAATCTCAAGTTACCCAGGGGTTGTCAATCAGATAGCAACCGTTCGATTCCCGCTCATAAATATTTATGTATGTGATCATAAAATATTTATTCCGAATATAGGTATTGCTGGGAGTGATAGCCTAGTTGATAACAACAAGAGTGACATATCAGTGCTCAGAGATTCAAATCCAAGGTATGCGCACCTTGGATTTTTTATACATGGATCTTACCTTGCACTTCGAATTTACGTGTATTCGTAGTAATTTACCATCCTCTATAACTGTAAAGGAATACATCCTTTTAATTAAAATAATTTCTCATAAAATAATATACTGCATCCATATAAAATACGTATGCGTAACAAAAGCGTGGGGTGCTTAGATTTATTTATTTCACAACATTTTCTAATCTTTATCTCATTATCAATTATTTTTACTTTATTGGTTGGGTCTTCTACAAAAGCGTGTATTTTAGTTTTTAAACTGTTATTTAAATATTATTATTTTTCTGAAAATGGGTGTAAAGAGAAAACAGGTATTGGAATTTTGCCAAACTTAATCACCGAACGAATACCGTAGCGTCACGTCGATTATCTATGAGCAGTACCATCTCGGTCGAGCCGACCTACCCCTCCATTAGTCGACGGAACTGCGGTGTGGCACTGTAGTGCACTGTACTAACCCAGATACAAACACATGTCCCTACGTGTTTCTGGTCCTCGACGAATACGGTTTTCTCTGCTTGTGTTTTTTTTTACACTGGCACGGCATAATATCTGCACTGCACCTGATGGTAAGTGCAAATGCCGTCCAGACAGAGTATCTAATCGTATGGACTCTAAGTGGCTCCTACCTGCATCATTCACAAGGCGGATGGCCCGGCGCTGCAATCCTTCCAAGGCATTGAGCAAGTACTGGGGGGATCCATCTCATTGTGTTAGTTAATGGTGAGTTTTAGTATAAATGCAATGTGTGTTTGTTATAATGTGACAGCCTCCGTGGCACAGTTGGTTAGACGCCGGCTGAGAAAGGAGATGCGGTGGGTTCGATTCCCGCACCGAGACAAATGTTTGTGATGCCCACAAGTATTTGTCTCGGGTCTGGGTGTTTTTGAGACCGACAAGTCTCTCGTAGCTTCTAATACCCACGACACAAGACTTAATTGATCTTAATGTGGGGTCAGGACTACGTATGTGACTGTTGGGTGAATTTATTTATTTTATTTATTTATTTAAATGCTTGTGAATAAATTGTATCATGGGGCACTGCAATTGGTATGAGGTTGTTTATCTATATAAAGTATGAGATTGCTGTAGCTCGTTACAGATGCTTATTTTTGCATAAATTTCCTGTTAGATTTTGATACTGGTTTATATGCGATGCTTACGTGGTGTGAGTCTACTACCTCACAAACCTTTAAACAAGTACCTAAAAACGATTGGCCAAAAAAATCGTCCAAATTGAATATGTAATTAAGTCACACTTCAAAATTAATAATACCAAAATAATGTAGATACTAAAAAACATTAACAGGTAAAAATCAACTGCACTATCTGCCGCCCGAATCACTAATTTATATGTAGACACAATTAAGTCAAAAGTCACCTTACTGTTTTTATAAGATCCGGTCCATTTATTGTAGTTTTTTTTTTATATTTTAATTACGAGTATTAACCTTATATTTCGTACTGGTGTAACAAAGTCAAATGAATCAAATTATTGAATGTTGGCACGTATGTGCAACGCAGATGTAGAGAATTCAATCTGAAGAGGTAACCATCTCTCGCGGGACGAAATATATATTTATTTTTTGGAGAACGTCCCGGCCTCACGCCGTCTCTGCACCTCTTGTAAGCCAGGACCTACAGTGACACGCAAAGAATTGACACCGAGCACCGGAGCTCGGCTAACTTTTATTTTATCCGCATCGTGGAGAGCCATCACTGTGTCTATTTCTGCCGTAATAATAATATATAATAAAAATAAATACACCTAACAGTCACATAGTCCTGACCCTACATTAAGATCAATTAAGTCTTATGTCGCAGGTATCAGAACTACGAGAGACTTTTTAGTCTCACAAACACCCAGACCCGAAATAAATATTTGTGGGCCGCACAAACATTTCTCTTGGTGCGGGGATTGAACCCGCGGCCTCTCGTTTTACAGCAGGCGTCTAACCAACTGCGCCACGGAGGCTGTTGGCTGTAATCTCTATACTTTATTGTGTTCCGGTTTGAAAGTCAACTTAGCCAATAATGACTAGTCTTTAACAAAGTGAACACCTAATGTATCGGGTGAGGAGCGAAGTGCAGTGCCATGGAATGCTTAGTCTTAAGATCCAAGTGTTGCTTCTGTTTTTGAGCAGCCTTTTTGCTCTTTTTTTGGCCAAGTTCACAGTCTGGGTAATGTGTCCTCTTATTTATTGTACCTATTAATGTAGAAGTGTTTCGAATATATGAATTTTAAACAGTTATAATTCAGCCCGCATAATGCATTAATTAGTAACCTACATTTGCATCCACAAAACCAATAATTTATCTAATAGCAACGTTTTGTTTTTATTGTAATACATAATATGTATTAATTTCTTATTATTGAGGCATCTTTGAGTAAAATTGACGTGGCCAGTGGGTAACGAACTAGACGCGGCTGCTTACATGTTCACGGTAGTCGCAAGTTCAAATCCCAAGGCACACCTCTGACTTTTCGGAGTCATATGTATATAGTAATCACCACACACTATAACGGTGACGGAAAACATCGTGAGGAAACCTGCATACCATAGCGATTTGTATGTTTTTTTAAGTATAGTACGCCAACCCGCACTTGGCCAGCATGGTGGATATGACCTAACCCCTCTCAATCCTACTCTCGATTGTAGAAGAGGCCCGTGCACTGGAACGTGTACGGGCTAATAGTATAATACAGACAGATACAAAGTAAAAGGGTTGCTTTATTTTCTCTTAAAATCTGGGTAAAATGACTGCAAATCTGCACTTCTGACGTTACGTAAAATAAAGTGCAGATATAAATAACTGACTTAGTGGCGCAGTTATATTACAGTATGATGCAAAGCTGAGGTCTGGGGTTCGAATCCCGGGCCGGGCAAAGTAATATTGAATTTTTCTATTCATTATCATTCCGGAGTCAGGAATTTGTGCCTGATATGGCGATAAGCTCGCCCCCTAACACATCATGGGACGGAATAGACAAGGTAAAATAAAGTGTCCTAGTAGCACCTCTGCCTATCTTCTGAGAAAAAGGCGTGAGTTAATGTATTAATGATATAACTAGCAAAATGCCATCACAAGAAACAACTGAACGATCCCGGAACAACTTGAGTGGGCTAATACCCTGTGTACCTTGACTGGTCAACGACATTTTTAGTCACGTATAATGTCACTATATATTTATAGATTCCAATAAGAAACCTTGTTTTTATTCGTAAGTTGTTATTGGGAAGATTATAGTAATAAATTAGATTATATAATGTTTATATATAGTATCGTAAGTTAAAAATGCCCCGGGCCAATGTTAATGTTCCCGGCAAAAGAAAAAAATCTGACATCATAGAACACACACAATTTACGTATATATGTAAATTAGTCAATTATGATTTTGTGATATTTAATACCACCCAAACAAATCTTGGGCGGCGAATAACAGATACAATCGGCCACAAACGGAAAATTCCAGCAATTTATTTTTATTTTTATTTTATTTTATTTTATTTGTTGTGATAATAATCCTACGTAGTGGTTAAGGATCACAGTGACCCATGTGTGTCGCCTTCGGGTTCATTCTGTGTATATCCGCATTTTGCCTTATATGCTCCGTCCCACGATGTGATAGGGGGCGAGCCTATTACCACATCGGGCACAAATTTGTGATTGCAGGCTGATAATATGGAAAGAAAAATCAAATATCACTTTGCCCGACCCGGGATTCGAACCTGAGACCTCAGCTTTGTAATCGTCCCGTAGTACAACTACGCCACCGAGGCGGTCAAAATATTTTATTTCGGGCCTGGGATCAAGCTAGGGTCTTCATTGTTCATTCTGTGTATATTCGGATACACACCGGCCTACAAAATTGATCGACCAGAGATGAACATTTCACATCGGTTGACACTCTCTGCACAATACAATCATTCAAGTTAAATCACCATCACGGGATTTTACTACTGTATATTAGTCATCAGAAGAAAGAATACAAAAGATAAATAATTCTGAGGATACAGTGTAAAACACAACAAAAAAGGCGTTAAAAATTAAATAATAAAAATAAAATATGCATAAGCAATGCAACGATAACCGCTACTATTTATATCTGATGCAATTTATTATTATGAATTATTCCCAAAAAGACTGATTTATCTACTTAAAATAGCTTGGCGAAAATAAATATTCTTTTAGGTTATTTAATCATAAAATAAAAATAAGTAGGAATTTAGCAGAATTGGTTTTTATTCTATGCATTTATTGAAATTATTGTAAAATTACAATCTTGATGTAGTTAACTTTATTAAAGCATTATAATATAATTGCATATAAAAAAAATGACAAATTCGTACTATACCATATTTAAATCATGAAAATGATTTTGGTATTATAACCGTGTTTAATTTGATCATAATCTATTTATTATAAAATTAATAATAAAAAACAAAATAAAAATAAATTGTCCTGCATAGTATACAACTAACAATGTATGAAAAAATGTATTACAATTTAATTGGATGAAAAAAATATTAAACTACAAGCGCAAAAATTAAATAATAAATTAAATATCTAACTGATTTATTTACTTACAGTCTCCCAAATATCCCGAGGGGTATCCTTCCATAGCCTTTGAACTGTACATAGCCGACACTGCACTTACGTAAATAAAAAACATTATATACAGTTCACGCACCATTTTTGTTTATGTAGATTTATTAATTTTGTGAGAAATACGTCTCCTCCGATCCAATGTCAATGTCCCAATGGCGCGAATGCGTTCGAAATTTGAAACAAAAGCGCGCCCTTTATCGTACGGCCATGCAATGTCAAGGCTTCCGACAAATTAAATTGAATGATGTTTATAGGGTTAAATAACATATTTATTAAATGAAAAACCTTTTTCCGTTTGAATTGTTGTCTATTGCGGCTACCGAAATTGAGAGTATAAAAAATCTATTTAGATAGACACCTATCATGGTCACAGAATATTGTGCCCAGATGTGTCACTAGTGCTACCCACAGTGCGATGACCTTAATACCATACATAAATGCCTTTTTCCCGGAAGGGATAGGCAGAGGTGCTACAGGGACACCCACATTTCGCCTGGTAGGTTCCCTGCCACAATGTAACAGGGGGAGAGCCTATCGCATATCGGGCACAAATTCCTGACTCCGGGCTGATAATGAATAGAAAAATCCAATATTACTTTGCCCGACCCGGAATTCGAACCCGAGATCTCAGCTTTGTAAGCGTACCGTATTTAAAAATTATTCATTTGTATACTTTTATACAGAACTGTTGTACTACCGCGTACTGAACTAAAATTGCTTTGTTTTACATAAAACAGAGATCGAATCTTTTGAACTTTGAATAATTAATTTTATTCTAACGTTCTTATTTTAAATCACGTAATACAATGACGTAAACTCACGTGTGGCCATGATCATACAAGAAGGATAAGATTTATGGACTCTTGAGTGTTCTAAATATGAAATTAAAAATAAATCTTGTCATTAAAAAAAGTTAATGGCTGGCGTGTTCTAAATGTGATTTTTTCAAAAACTTTGTAATGTTTCAAGCAGATATTATTTAAATACCTTTTTTATTTGCCGTTTAGATAGGTGAGCTAACATACAGGGGCACATTCTAGCTACTACCTACAGAGTGTATATGTTACTGTAAAAGCTCGAACTGCAGTAAATCCTAAGATATTCCAGTAAAACCTAAGATCTACCAATTCCTAATGGTAAATGTCCGAAAAGGTTTGCGATTCGAACTCTTACCACAATTCCGTTGGTAAATCTTAGGATTTACATTAATGGCACGGTAAATGTTAAAAAACAAAACATCCGCCGATCCGCTCGCCTCAGTCACTTGTTTGACACGTTTGAACTTGCACGATAATCTGATTTCTAATTGTATTTATTTGTCAAACAAGAAAGATAATTAGGTTAGGTTAGGTTAGGGTAGGTTAATGTTTTTTCAAAATAATTTAAATAAGTTGGTATGAGTTTGTACTTATTACTATCATATGATACCTTTATAATACTATGTACCTGTTTTGTCTAATAGTTTATTAAAGTAAATAATTAAGAATTACTCATTGTTTTATTCCTAAAACCAACATCTACCAGCTGACAGTGGTAAAACCTAGCATATACCGAATTCGAATGGTAAAAGCCCGAAAAAATCGTCGTATTTTCAGAAATACTTACATTTACCAACTCATGTCGGTAAATCCTAAGACTTACACGTAAATCTTAAGATTAACCGTAGTTCGAGCTTTTACAGTAACATATACATAATATTATGTTTTATACTATGTTATACTGTTCACATTAGTGTTAATCTTTTTTTTTTAAGAATCGTCTTATACAGACAGAATGTCAGTAATGTATTCAAATAATAAAAAAACGATACAAACACAAATCAAATGTCGAAAATAATCGCAGGTCAATAATCCTTTTTGTCCTCCTAAATTCTTAGAGGTTGAGAACGGGGGAAGTAGGAATAAATACATACATATATGTATACATAAATTCACGCCTTTTTCCCAGAACAGGTAGGCAGCCACAAATTTCCGATCGCCGTTTCAGGCACAAATTCCAGACTCCGGGCTGATCATAAATAGAAAAACCATTGCATCGTGTTTGTAACCACTAAAATTACTACCTTGGTTCGTTTTCGGTCGCCGTCTTGATATACTCGGTATAATATATTTTCTTGAATTTCCGCATATTCATTCTTCCGGATTTAACTCAAATAACTACTGGTGGTAGGTCTCTCATAATTATGTGAGAGGCCGCCTGGGTAGGTACCACCGCAATGTCTATTTCTCCCGCTATACAGCAGTGTAAATGCACTTTTGTGTTCCTGTTTGAAGGACATTGTAGCCAGATTAACTACTGGACATAATGAGACTTAACATATTATGTCTCAGGATGGTGAGCGCAGTGGAATGGCAAGCATTGTTTTGTTATTCATGGTGTTACTGTTCGTGAGAGGTCGTCTCGCTTACCATCAGGCGAATGACATGCTTGTCTCGCCATTCATTGCAATAAAAAAAACTTATGTAACAACAATTATATTTCAAAATCTCAAATTATAATGTTCGTTATTGCTGGATTCATCGTATTGAATAACATAGAAACATGTAATAAATAAGTTCGTAAAACCTCCTTGTTGTGGCAGATTAAAGCTACTAAAACAGTTCCAACACAAAGTTTTTCCTTTTTTGTAATAAAACTCCTCATTAGTAAGCCTTAGGAATAACAAAAAATAAAAAACCAACCTAAAACATGCAAAAAATACATATTTTATATTTCACATTGGAAAAATTGACAAGGACGTCGAAATGATTAAGATAAAATTGAAACATCATTATAATAACATTTGGCAATAATTGCAAAAACATCATTATGTCGGCACGAATGTAATAGGGTACATTGATCTATTTTTAATTTTAAATGATTACGCTGTGGTTATTACTTTTTATCAAATGTACAGGATTCCGATAAAAATGTTTTCCCTTTGTTTAATATTAGAAATCCTTGCGTTGGTCTTAGATACCTTATAACAGATTTCTTCAAAATTGATTTAACCAACAACCATTAAAAAAACATTGTTATTATTTTTTTAAAAGCAGTACATATATTAAAATGTTTGGAAACAAAACACTGTCTTAATAACAACAGCACTGTACTTCCTTTGCACAATTTAAAATTTTCTAACGTAGCCTTACTCTATCTATAAAAATCATCTTCTAGTTACCTTCCTCATTTTAATAAAAGACAATTAAAATTCTTTCATAATATTATAAAAAGGAATGCACATAATATGTATTTGAAACAGATTATTTTATTCACATGCAATATAATTAGGTCTTTGTTATCATTTTGATAAAATATTGCAGGTTTTATTATTTGATTTCTTTTTAAAAGACATTACCAGCTTTTTTAACCTCGTAATAAAATCATAGTCTTATTGACTTTGAAAGAAACTGGTTTAAATCCAAAGACTTTTGTATCTCTTTTTTTATTGAATAGGTCACACCAAACAGGATATAAGCAAAAAAAAACTCATATAATTATTCAAAACAGCACGTTGCATGTGCAGATTTTGTGTCATTAAATCTATATATTTAATAAATTTGTAACCGATCGATGTCTGTACATGGATGATAAATGAGAAATACCGATATGTGGTGTCTCTATTGGCGTTAAAGAACCCAAAACATTGATTTTTAAAATGTTTGTCTGTTTGTCGGTTTGTCTGTGCAGTTGTGCGCGATGAACTCAGAAACGGCTTAACGGATTTCGATGAAATTTGGTATGGAGATAGCTGACACCCTGGATAGACGCATAGTACTACATACTTTTTATCCCGGAAAATTTAGTGTTCCCGTGGGATGAGGAAGGAAATCCGATATATTTGTTACTTTTTTATACTCAAAGGGATGGAATGGAACCGGATTACATGCCTTGAGCGAAAGTGAGACGGGACGGACGGCATATAACAGGACGGGATGGGATATTCCAAATAAAATTAATCACGCAGACGAAGTTTGCGGGCAGAAGCTAGTAATAATTAAATTCTTTTGATGTTATTGTGTCAGCATGTCATGCGTACCAGTTGTACTCGTATGAATAAGGAGACTTACTACAATTAGTATTTTTTATTATTTTTATAGTTATTTTCATATGCTACTGCCTCGTTGCCGCACTTGTAAAATATGATTAAAACGCTGATATGTCGGGTTCGAACATTTACATTAACATATTTTGACAACGACTTACATAACAAAATTCTAGAAGTGTTTGTTATTTAACAAGTTAAGAGCAAGGTAAACTGCATGATACTACGTTTTTAATTTTAATTTATAATCACTGGAACTTTTATCTAAAGTAGACTTTTTGTTAATTATTAGTACTGCCTCGGTGGTGTAGTTGTACTACGGTACGACTACAAAGCTGAGGTCTAGGGCTCGAATCCCGGGTCGGGCAAAGTGATATTGGGTTTTTCTATTCATTATCAGCCCGGAGTCAGGAATTTGTGCCCGATAAGGCGATAGGCTCGCCTCCCATCACATCAAGCGACGGAACATACAAGGCGAAATGTGGGTGTCCTGATGGCGCCGCTGCCTACCCCTTCTGGGATAAAGGCGTGAGTTTATGTATGTATGTATGGTATGTAAAGTCCACACGAGGCCCTATATGGCCCTACCCCTGTCAATCATACTGTCGATTGTAGGGGAGGCCTGTGCCCTGCAGTGGGACGTATATGGGCTGATACAGATACAGAAAGTGGTCGCTACCAAAATGATATGGGCTGGTATAAATTACGTGAACTCACGCCTTTATCCCAGAAGGGGTAGGCAGAGGCGCCACCAGGACACCCACATTTCGCCTTGTATGTTCTGTCCCATGATATGATAGGGTATGGTATAAATTGTATAAATATAAAACACATACATACGTTAATTCCAACGTTTTTTTCTACAAATACGATTGACACTGATCGATATAACTGGGTTTTCCAATTGTATGTTGACATTTATTTTTATTTTAATAATATTAAAATTAATTAATTTACAATTCAATCGGAATTAATGGCTCAATTGCAGTCTGAGAAAAGGCAAATTAAAACCACAATTAGTGACTTAAACTCAAGAGACCTTAATGGAACAACACAACCGAAATTCTAACATCAAATTACAATGTATCAACTAATGAAGGCCCTCCAAGCTGAGGCGTGCAAGAAAGGCAAAGAATAATAAAATTTGGGTTGAATCTGGAAGAATAAATATGCGGAATACTAAGGACTCGAAACACGTAAACATTTGATCGGCTAAGTTATTGTTTGATAAAAAAGTGAAGTTTGACCAACAAAGCCAAACAAATTTGATATTTTATAGGGCCCTTAACACCGGTTCTTATCAACTGTGTCCGTTTTTCTCTATCCGTGCAATATCGAGTATGTATGTACACATTTTCAAATCAATAACAAATCTTTGATCCCATCATGTGTTCTTTATAGAATGTGTGTTTCTTTTAAATGCCTACAAAGCAACTTGTTTTTCCATGTGAGACCAAATTTTCCGTTGGCATATATTACATACTTTTTATGTGTGTTTTAGTCCATTATACTTGTTAATAAACAAATTAACTTTATACATACCTAATATACTATGTTTTAAAGCATAGGAGGCCACTACTCGTTGTAAGATTTTTTTTAGCAGGAAATAATATGTGAGACAAATGACGGTATCATAAATGAGAATTTTTGCCAAGACGGATATCACGGGATCAATTTTAAGACAAATTTAGGGTGGGTTGCAGAAAATAACTTTAACATTAACTAAGGGCTAATCAGCCGTCAAATCGACGGTTATGCAATTTTCGGGTTGCATAAAATTAACAATTGTTAAAATGACGTCACGTATAACATTAACATTAACCGTTCAATTTCGGGCGGTTATTGTTAAAGTCACGGTTATCTTTCGTTATTTGTGTGTGTTCTCTGTGTTGATAATTGTCATTTGTGTATCGATTTGAATTATAACCTGTACTTTAAAACAATTTACAAAAATACGCTGATAAATTCCGTCGTAAAATCGCATCGCATCATTTCACTGGTCACTCTTTTGACTTTAACTATAACAATTATGACAATGGTGCAACAAAATAATTTTCTATCCCGTGGTCATTGTTAATGTCACTGCTAAAGTTAACTTTACCGTTAACAATAACGTCAGATTTTCTGCAACTCACCCTTACTTGACATATGTATGTGACTGTTGGGTGTATTTATTTATTATTTATATTGACTATTGGTATAATGACATACAGTATATTTGTATACTTCTTAAAACACTATTAAAATCCACTTACAAAATGGGAAACAAAGCATAAATAACGAGGAAAGATAATATTACTATGTTACACTCTTTGGAATCGTACACAATACAATGTCGTCGTAATTCCATTCATAAGAAAATAAGTTATTAGTGGTTCGAAAGCTCCTATTTTAATTTAATAGTAATAGGAAAACATTGTGTCTGGTTGCTATAATAATATTGTCAGGCGTCTCATTTATTGCTCTTATTAAATCATCAGGCGTACATTTAGTCCAGTCGATTTTCATCTTTGAGATGCTTTATAATTGACTATCAATACACACATGACTCCGAAAAGACAGAGGGCCCTTGAGACCGAAGGAGCCCTATGTTCAGCAGGGGACATCCTGAGGCTGAAAAGACAGAAGAAACAAAATATGGAGTTGCGATAAAATGTTTAAATTATCGATCTTTTTTTATCCAAATAAACACGATATAATTTTACGGTCTTAATCTTCCCTTTGCCGTCCATTTCTCTTGCAATAAATTGAAGTGACATTACGGATGCATTTCGTATGTTCACTGAGATTTGTTTAAGTCAATAAATAAAGAGGAAAACCCAGTTTATGACCCACGCGTTTGTCGTTTTATTTACATCTTCAAAAAATCTGTATTTATACCAAAAGACAATTTAAAAAATACCCGGTGTTCGGAAATTGGACATTCCCTTTTATTACTTTATCAGTCTTTTAAAATGAACATTACATTGAATAAAAAATTATTTTGGCTGTATTCTGAATACAAATTCAAAATATCATTCGCTTTGTAAGGTTTGGACCATAGATTTGAAAAGGGAAGTAATAAGAAGAAATTGGGCATGCATTACCCAAAGAAAGTGACCGCAAACGGTTCTAGTTAGCTGTCAGTGAGAAAGTAGCACTATTAGGTGAGCGGCTTTATTCATAGACTGATTTAAAACCTATTTTATTTGTCCAATGTTTTGTCCCTTTCAAACGACTTTGGAATTCAGTTTAAGCGAAACGAACTTGAATTGTTCAACTGTCGATATGGGTGAAAACAAAGGCGCTTGAGTCTATAAGAAGGTTTTGACACGCAAAATCGCGCGATATATCGAATATCGTGTTACTTGGCTAAACTCCACTGCACTTTCCACCAGGTGCAATGATTAACTCTCTCGCGTCTACAAAAATGCCACTTATTAAAAGGATAATTTATATCACAGATACCTTATCTTGAACTATACGTATTGCTTGCTCTGGGAACCGAACCCCGTTACAGTGTCATGCACGACGCGCTACGAAGGTCGGATATCATGTTACAAATATATAGCTTCCAGGTCCTGGTATGGAAGTTGCTTTTTAAAGTCTTATTTGACTACACATTAAGTAAATTTTAAAGAAAAAAAATACATAAAAGAATATAGATTAATATGTAGGTATGATATTTTTATTTGTTGTATAGGTAGGCAATCATGTAAGTAACCATCGCGGGATAGGTATTAGCATTAGTGAATCGACAGACCGTGAGCTCAATCCCCGCGCCGAGACAAATATTTGTGAGGCCCACGAGTATTTGTCTCGGGTCTTGGCGTTCGTGAGACCGTAAAGTCTGTCGCAGCTTCTGTTACCCACGACACAAGACTTAATTGATATTAGTGTGGGGTCAGGACTATGTATGTATGTAACTGTTGGGTGTATTTGTATTCCTGGTCTTAGAGTGTAGTGACGTAATGTAGGGATGTAGGAAATATATTAAAAATAGACATGAATATTTTTGAACTTTTGCAATATTTTTATTGAGAATCTTAAGAAATAATATTTTTGTAATAGAGATTTGAATTATCAGACCTTTAGAACATTTGCGTCATCAAGAACTGCACACGTAGCACAGTAATAAGGGAGCCAGCTGAGAAACGTGATCAATTCAAATCTTATACCAAGACAAATGTTTGTGATGATTTATTGGGTTCTAATTCATATAGAAAAAAAAGTGTAGATGCACTGTTGTGTTCCGGTTTGAAGGACATTGTAGCCAGAGTAACTACTGGACATATTGTGACTTAACATCTTATGTCTGATGGCGAGCGCAGTAGAATGCCAAGAATTGCCTTGGAATTCATGGTGTTGTTTGGTTTTGCTACTATCCATGAGCGGTCGTATTGCTTACCATCAGGCAAATGGCATGATCGTCTTGCTATTCATTGCTATAAAAAATGAAATAAATATATAGAATTTTGTCTAAAACTCCCTTAACAAATTACAGTATTTTAGTTTGTGAAAATCTACATGTGTGATAGTAAATCAATGGCCATTGTTTACATTATTGTTTATATTAACAATGAATTAAAAATAATAACCTAGTATGCTTCAACGGCAAAAAGAAAACCCTAAGACCGTGGCTTTCTTTTATAAACGAAAATGGTTTACTTTTGTTTACTATTTAAACAATATCTATACATACAGGGTATATCAAGACTGCGACCGAAAGCGAAGCCAGGTGGTAGTATTAGTGACTTCAGACACTATGCAAGTAAAAATTTCGCAAAAAAAAATCGACAACTTTTTTTTTGGATTTTTTTTCTTATTGTAGTATTTGGGTGATATATACATAGTTTTCCTAAAATAAAGATGTACAACTCTTTATTTGTAAACACGCAATGGTACGTAAGGGCTTAAATTAGTATTTTGCAAAAACTAGATAATTACCACCCAAACACGCCGATATTTCAAAATTTCTAAAAAAATATCTGTCACTGTTTTGGCGAAATTTTTATTTGCATCGTGTCTGTAACCACTAAAACTACCACCTGGCTTCGTTTTCGGTCGCGGTCTTGATATACCCGGTATAATAATTTTGTAACCGATTTATTGACGCTCACCCATAAGGTGGACGGACGACCTGGTGAAGGTCGCGGGAAGTCTGGATGCAAGCCGCTTCCATCAGGTCTATGAGGAGATCCATAGAGAAGGCCTATGTTCAGCAGTGGACTTCTTATGTCTGAAGAGAGAGAACCGGTCGATGTCTGTACATGGAAGATAAATGAGAAAAACTAATATGATGGGTCTGTATTAACATAATAGAACCCAAAACAATGGTTTTTAAATTTTTTGTCTGTTTGTTCTGACACCCTGGATTAACACTTAGTCTACTTTTTATCCCGAAAAATTTTGTGTTCCCGTGGGACGAGGAATGAATTCCGATATATTTGTTACTTTTTATACTCAAAGGGATTGAATGGGACTGGCGGAATATAACGGGACGAGATAGGAAATTCCAAATAAAGATAATCATGCAGAGGAAGTTTGCGGGCAGAAGCTAGTAAGTAATTTAAAACAATACAACAAATAAGTACTTATTAAGGTTTACAACTATTAATGCTAATTTCGCGAAGTTCACATACAACAATAGAACATTTAATTATTAAAGATGTTTGGAGTAATAAATCACACCGCGCCCGTACAGCCTTATTTTTCCATTTTATTTCCTATTTCGGTGCCATCTCCCTCCACTGGCGAGAAAATGGCCGGTGACTCGAGTCAGTGTAGCGCGCGGTTCCGAACGCGTGCGCATGCCGCGCTCTGCCCGTCCGTACTATATTCAAAAAACGAAATCCGCCGAACCAACGATACCGGTGTGTTTGAATTTCGAATGTCGAAAAAAATAAAAAAGTGTTGAGTGCCAGTTTCAGTGACTTTTCATAATATTATTACTGTTTTTTTTTTAAATCGATTACGTTCAGCCTAAACAAGTGCAGGCTATTGTTTTCTTTGTGCACCAGCTGTCAAAATATACGGATTATCAAGGTGAGCCCGTCGGATTGATGGAGGCGATGCGACGTTGTTCGCGGTTTTTTTCTTAATTCAAATAATGATAAATGAATTTCGCAACCCCATTCAGCCAGTTTTATTTTTTTGCGAAATCGCGCGTGCACATTTTCGATGTTGTGGATATAATTTTGCAACTTTTAGCGGGCAGGTTTCGTTTTCACCGTGTTTCGTGTGCTATTAGCAAATTGTTTGGATTATTTTCGATCGACACACGCTCCAGCTATGTTAATGTGTAACAAAACGATCGTTTAAACTTTATGCTTGGCTGTAAATAGTTTCAAAATGGTTGTTATATTGTGTAGGTGTTCGAATATTTACGATTACTGAACAAACTTTCAAAGGTGTTTGATCTTAAAATATGCGAAACGTTCATTAAAAATTTAGGTCATGGACCTAATAGTTTTTCAGTGCGACAATGTTGTGAAACTAATGATCTTGTTGCCATTAGGTTAAAATATTGCAGCCTTCTGTAGCACATTGTTGTATGCAGTTTAACATGCATTTATTGTATAAGCAACACATTACTTATCGATGTCAGGTTTTTATTAAATTCCAGTTAATATTCAAGGACTTAGCTAGCTTGCATAAAAATGCCAAGATTACCAAAATAATTAACATAAAAATGCGCGCTGACATTGTAACTAATACAAATATATTTATTAAATATTTCGAAATAACATAATTAATTATTAACAAAAAACGAATATAAACAATATTATTATACAAAATGCTAATATTCGCGATACAATTTATCACAAAACAGCCTTTATTGTACTGCGAACGTGCGAACCGATCGGGAAAATTACGTCATCCATCAGCTTTCATACAAACAATGTGTATGTATGGATGTGTCATGTTCGAGCCAAGGTTTGGTTAACTCATTTAGGCCTTTATATTGGACGATTTGACTTTGGCTTTGGCATTGCCAAATATATGGGTTGCCATAGCTTACATTTAGACTAGCTGCTAGCTTCTACAAGTCGACGAAACAAAGACACATTAAAATAACCGATAAACTGATTATTAAAATAAACTTAAGACGTTACTCGATGCAGATGCAAACCTTAAAAATGGTCTATGATTAAAAGGACTAAGCCATGCCTCAGCGCAACATTTTCGAAAATGCATAATGTTATGTCATGATTGATTATTATTACCAATTGTTAACTTCACTCTCTGCTTTAACTGATGACAGCATGAACGGATTAAAACAGCTGAAAAAATGGCTGCCGTAACGTTATAATCTATCTTCATAGACAGATTAAAACCTATTTTAGTTATCGAATGTTTTATCTTCTTCGCTCAAACTGAATTTTAAATTCTTTCGAAAGGGACAAAACATTCGATAACTAAAATAGGTTTTAAATCTGTCTATGAATAAGGCCGTTAATCTCGAATCGTCATATTTAATGAACCCCACGAATGTGTGAGATAATTAATACAAGCTTTACAACAATACTCAATGCAAGTAGGACAGTGTTAAACCTTCTATCTGTCAAGCACAAGACAATAAGTGTCGTTTGATAACAGCTGTAGTGACTTGTCACGTGAAACACGAATACTAGGTTGTCACACAACGGGAATCGAACCCGCAGACTCTTGTCTATGCGTATTACAAGCTGGCTGTGTCATGAATTGATAAGTTAGTCTTAAATATATCTTTCCTATCTGAATTGTTAAGCAATCGTAAAATTATACAAACCTTTTTAAATAACGTCATTTATTTCACGATAAATTAAGAATATAAATAAATATACAGTAGAATCAATTTATTATAACTCCGCCTTTATTGACCAACTGTTTAATATGAAGTAAAAGATTGGTTTTATATACCAAATTTTTGTATTCAGGGTGTCACAGAACTAGGCGATAAACCAGTAACGAGAGACAGACCAAACTAAACGGAGAGAAATATTTCCGACCAACTAACACTTGTCAACAAATATATACTTTGACATACTACATCCGAAATACAGTATTGTATTGTATCAGCCCATATACGTCCTACTGCAGGGGCCTACTCTACAATCGAGTGTACGATTGAGAGTGGTTAGGCCATATAGTCCACCACGCGTGCCTAGTGTTGGCGGACTTTACAAATACAGTATGGAGACTGTCCCGCCCTCACACCCGCCACTGCAACTCCTGTAAGCCAGGATCAACAGTGGCACGCATTTTAATGACACTGAGCATTGAAGCTCAGCGAGTCTCCGGGAATGTCTTGTCTTTAACCCGCAACGAAATCAATCAAAAAGATAAATTAATAGGAGGAGTTGGAAATAAATTATATTAATTTACAAATACAGTAATAGAAAAGAATTACAAAGAAGTAAGTATTGGTCAGTACTTCGTGCCCAGGTGGTGGTGGCAGATGCTTAGCTTCCGGGCCCGCTGACCCGGAACGACGCCGAGTGGTCAATTCTAACCGTTGTAAGCAACAGAGTTTAGCTGTTATTCTTATTGCAAAAGAGTATTTTTCTATAAGAAAATAATTCTTAACCATTAAGCAAGGGAGTTGTATTTTAATATTTTGTTTTTTTGAAGTTTACATACTAAGTTTCCCATGTGATTCATGGGTTCTTGGACATTTTACATAACAGATATGAAAACGAATCGGTCTTTGTAAATAACCATAAAATTGTTGACAATTGTATTTTGGGAAACTAGAGTACGGTGTTTTATTGTTCCTAATGTACAGTTTGTATGAAAATACACATATTTAATTATAATATTTACAATTCAAGTATAAATACTAAAATGATATAACACGCACCGTTAGACCACCTTCGTGCCCTTGCGCTAAGCACTGGTTCGCGCATCATTTATCTAAGTAAATATAATGGATGTGGATATACTTTAACAATCATAACAAATACACTCAACTCTCATACAAAGACATTATAATAAGATACCAAGTATATCGTCATGAGTTTTTACGAGAAAATTTTCGGCCTCAGAACACCCAGAAGAGATGAACCAATAATTGTGCGACGAGAAAGTATAAATCAATCGTGAATTTCGTTATTTCTAACACAAGAAGAGTTTTTTACGTGTTAAATAAATAATCATATTTGAATCTATAACAATTCTCGGAAGGCCACCATACCACAAAAGTTGGAAATATGTCGCCATTCAATTAAAATGTTTTGAAGTCCAGTCACGTGCGATACAAGTTGTGACACCGCTCTTTAGCTAGAAATTATGAGTTTATCCATCAAACTTGTGCATGGGACTTCCCATTGGATCGTTTTAGAACCTTAAACAGCACTTTCCATATTCCTAAATACATTTTCAAACTAACTTTATTTAACCCACAATTTTTTGAATGAGTGGAATCCGAAAGCGTTTGTCATGAATATTGCAGTCGGGTAGAGACCCTACCGGCATCTGTAATTCCTTCTTAAGAAAAAAGTAAGGTTGGATCTTCATCACCACTGTTAAGACTAAGGGCCAATTGCACAAACTAACTTTGCCCATAACTTTGACCTTGAAAATGTCAATCCCATACATTAGCAATGTTAAGGTCACAAATGTACGGCGATGACATTGTCAAAATTAAAGTTATTGTCAAAGTTCGTTCATGCAACTGGGCCCAAGCTCAGTTTCTTACGATGCCACAGTCTGGTAGTTACCACCATCTCTGTCCGAACCCAGAAGCAATCAATTCATATTTCTGCCGCGCCGTTAAGCTTTGGAAAAAAATCATATTCACTTATTTCCTCCTTCGTATAATTTTAGCTAGGAAAATACTTATGAAAAATTATATCGAATGATAGATGCCTGCCACTAAAGATGCAATCCGGACTGCATTTACCATCAGATGCAGTGTAATCACAGCCAATATAAATAAGCCTTTCAAATCCAAATAATTAAGCTAACTATGTTTTTTCACCTTGTTGATAATCCACCTGACGAGTTGGCAAGCGCTTTTGGAACTCTAGCCAGAATAAATTTATGTCACTGGTTCAAGGGTAGCTCTAACTTTGAGTCTTGGCTTCTCGAATTAGGAGAAGGTCCTGCGATTTTAATCGCTCTGTAAATGTAAATATTTTGTATTTATTTACTAATTCTGCGGTTTCATTGATTTTATATCTGGACTATGCCAGAGTATATGACAGACTGGGTGAAGCTTATGATTACTGATCTGATCGTTACGGTTACAGCGTGATGTTAGAACAATCTATGACCTTTAAAAAACTGGATAAAGACTCTTTTGTCAAAACAACACAACGTTTCTAAGACAAATGCCTAGAATTCAAACTCAACTTATTGAAATTGCAATGTAATAGTATTCATTTGACTACAAATGAAACTATTCTTAAAAAAACCTGAGATCCCACAACAGACGTTATAAATTGCGTTAATACTTATAAAAAAGCGTCTAAAATTGCAACCGGTTAGTAGCTAACGATAAATCAACGTCTTTATATTCGCCATTTACAAAACTATAAGTGTCAATAAATTCAAATGTTATTGACCAACTGTTACCAAAAGATTTCAAGGCTGCCAACTTGAAAGTGTTACGAAAGCGTATTACCAAAATGATATTAATCATGGATTTTACGTAATGAGCAGACGTACGATTTAAGTACCTGTTGATTTAATATTATATCAATTATTATTTGGTTTAGGCCGATGTACTATTGCGAAAGTCTATCTACTCTACTAATAATACTAATAAACTGTAGTATTCAGCATATTATATTATTACCTTTACTATAAAGCGTAAGGACCTTTGTTTGGTGTAATGTTTAAACAATTATAATAACAATTCCCCCAACAGTCACATACATAGTCGTGGTCCAACACTAAGATCAAGTCTGGGTCATGGGTATCAGAAGCTACGAGAGACGTTTCGGTCTCACAAACATCCAGACCCGTTACAAATGCCTGTGGATCACACAAATATTTGTTTCGGTGCGGGAATCGAACCCGCGGCCTCTCGTTTCACAGCCGGTATCTAACCAACTGCGCCACGGAGGCTGTCAATTCATCGATCGGCAGCAATGTTCTTTATCTCTCACGGATACGTATAAATTTTTATCCAACGCATTTTTGGATATTTTATTTTTATTGTGCAAGCTCTAAATTCAGCACGATACTAACCGAATATTCGGCATTTTTAAACTTCCAGAAGCATAGGAAATAATGATCAAGCAAGCATTTTAAATTAATCTAAAATTCTTTAGAAGCCATTCCTACTACCAGGCCCATTTTCATTATTACACACTAGCTCTAAATAAGAATTTTAGTATGAGTATATTTGTTGAGCAAGATCTATACATGGTATCACAATTTGTGTTCATTAAAGAAGCGAGCAAGTAAACCAACCTACTAGAAACCTTCGTGTGTATAAACAGCTGGTGCACCGAGGTCGCCATGTCGCCTACTGTATGAGATTCTAATGACTCAAATGATCTGACGTCAGAACACGTATGTTTTAACGTTTCTTAGTACGATATATACCTTTGTTCCATGTGTCCTGTCGTTTGTTATTGTAAAATGATTAATAGCTTTGGTATGTAGTTAGATATGTATGCATATTTGTGCAACAAAATTCAGTGCTTTTTAAATTAGTGTGTTAATATGACTATGCTAAGATTTTATAATAATTGTATTGTTCAAATAGGGTAGATAATAGATATCGTCTGACAAGACGTATCCCTCTTGCCAACGACATAGTTATGCTACTCTTAAAATATTTAGATTCTTCAAATCTACACGAAGAATCAATTAAGATAATTTGCAAAAACCGTTTCAAAAATTCTAGCTTCAAAAATAGCTCTAAAACTTTATTTCTAATATAACCTGCCAATAAAAATCGAAATCATCAATCACATACTCGAAATGAGTGACATCATAACATACGATTACTTTCACATTCAGAACCAGTTTACGCTAGGGCGTGGTGATGATATTTACATAATCGATAAATTCACGTCCCAAAATCCCAATTTCGATGTGGTTTAAGACGCAAAAGGCGGTAACAAGCTGTTTATGGTCATACGAACTGTTGTGTAATACTTTCATCGTTACGTGGGTGACGCGGCTTCGGGTACTACGGATCGCTGTAGTAACATCGAGTTTTGAATGCATGATAGGGCTTTTATTTAAAGGTGCAAAATGAGTAGTACGGATTTAGTGATTAAGTTGTAAGAATCTCTTTTATTTTATTCCTAAAATTGCAGATAGCATTTTTGATATTGCTATTCGGCTGGACTGATCAAAGCTTGCATCTACGGAGACAGGGCAATCTTATTTCTTTCTAGCATTTTCACTCCAATTGAGGAAAATTCTCCAGAAAACTTTCAATTAGATTTTATAACATTAATTTTACCAAGAAGCAAAAACTTAAACACAAAAACATGCTCTTCACACCCGCTCATAAAAACTGTACAAATACAATACGTAAGAAATGTGATTCATTGAATAAATGCTAAGGAACGTGGTAGGGGACACTACCGGTTCTTAAAGACACCTGGTTTTGCGAAATTGAACGAGATGCGGTAAGCACACCTCACACTTGAGAAACTCCGAACAAACATGTCACGAAGGGACTGTCATCTGTCAAGTGGAAATTTTGTAATGATGGAATCAACCTTGTTGCTATAGATAGCCCTGCTGGGCAAATCAATATGAAAATGGAGCTTCAGATTAACTTAATGCCTAAAAAGTAGCCCGAAATGAAAATCAACATCGTTATATTTACTATCTTTCATGATTTGAATTCTCAATTAATTATGAGATCAAACCGCGGAAGAATCTATATCTAGTTCACTTAATCATATTTAAATCTATATTAGTCTTGGATGTGAAGAAGATGATGATTTAAGAAATTGGGCCTATCGATCGTATCGTACTTGCATGTGGTGCCAAACATTTCAGTTTTTTTTTTTAAATAAAAAACCACAGTGACTGTAAAGGACGCTTAAGAATTCTTATCGAACTCCCTTCTTCTGTCCTCACTCCTCAGAGTGTACCTACTGTACCACTGGAGTTGTTGATGGTTATGGTTGACACCTAATTATTATTTTTACAAGAACAGCTTCCTTATTTTGTGTAACGATAAATAAATTACTACTGGACACGAGCCTCCTCTCCAATTGGGAGGGGGTAAGACCATATTCCACCACGCTGACTATTGCAGTCTGGCGGACAACACAACATAATTGAGCTGTAAAACCCTACCAAATAATAGTGGTTTACTCGTAATGTAGGGCACATATTCATTATGCAAGCTGTTGCAACGATCCCGTCAGTGTCATCGCCGCTTGTTGCTTTGTTGCACCTGACTTGATTGACAAGCTGGACTGATTACAATAAGATATACGCAATGCGCCTGCTGAGATCTAGGAGATTAGGATGGGGCAAGGTGAGAATTACCATTAGAATCTGATCTTGCATTCAATTATAGTCCAGAATGTGTGAGCTATGATGCCTTTTGCTAGAGGATTAATCCGCTCAAATAGTGAACCCGATATAATGGTAAAAATGACGTTAAAAAGACACATGAGTGTACTGCATTTGACCTCCAACTCGTTATATTTGGGTTTACATAACAAATAACAAAAACAAAACTGGGTCACTAAAATTTTTGCAGATCCGTTCTATTCTTATGTTACTCCTCGTTCCATCTTCCTTCGATGAGCTTAACTACTAGCTCAAATATATTCAGTTATTGAATTTATATTTACTGCATCTATCCTAGTAGAAGCCATCGTGATGGAAAAACTGGCAACAAAAAACCGATATCTTTATCAAATTACTTTGTTTCTGTGAACTCATAAATAAATTGTATTGAAAAGGACCTGTTACAAGTCAAATAAATCAATTGAAATCTAATCTCAGTCTGTAAAATACATTATCCTTTAAAGTAGGCTGCGTTTGGTCAACGCAAATAATTTATAATCCGGTATCAGTTTTGAGATTATTAAAATTGTTATTAATTTATTGTATATTACTTCTAAAAGACCAGCTAGATGCCTATATTTTGTTGTTATTAAGTAGTCATAGTCTAAGTTGATCTTTTATCGGTTATCAACAAGTTAGTCAGACGCTCGTGAGCCCGTCCTAGGCAATTTTATGAAAATATTAAAATCTCTAAAATGTTACATGTCATTTCGAACCATCAGGTATTCGATATCCCAACCTACACTCGTTTTGGTATAACCTTATTTACTGATCAATTCTTCTAGCTACTGCCTTATGCATGTTGCAATTTGGTTTACGATCGTACACCCGGCCACCTTCCTGACGCTGACCATTCCAATAACAGGGTATCTCAGCCTATCAACCGAAACTAGTGCGGAATACACTTCAAACCGTGTGAAGAATTCTCACAAGTAATCTCAATTGCGGAACCGAACTCCACACTTTGCTAATGCCTGGCGCCGATGCCTACGCAGCAGGTCTCGTCGGCCTTGCCGCCCACAAGTAATTCCCACATAATTAGGATTTGAATATTGAGTTGTATTTCATTGATTGTGAATATTAATAGTGCTTAGTGATTCTATTGTATTTGAAATTAGAACCTACCGTCTAACTAACGTTCTTTAAAAATGCCAATTTTAGAAGCTCATTTAACTGAAGATGATGGAAATATAAATATACATTACATAAATATAAGTGCAGAATGTAACGCTTGCTTTCTCTTTGATATTGAAGTATCATTTATCTCTTTTTCCATTTTCCTCAGTCCTTTCATGTAACTCACCTGATAAAGGTGTTATTTAGGAGCATGAAGCTGAAAGCGAAAGCTAAGCATCAAAACGCAAACTGAACGGTAAATAATAATTAAAACATCATAAGAAAACAAAACGTTGTTTTGTTTAGACTCAATTATTATTTAGACTCGTGACATAACAATAGAACCATTATATGCGTATGAACATTGCGAGGCTGCTCGCGAGGCGGCTCGTGAGTTGACTCGATTGAGCAGTGTGTTGAGAGGCAGCCTCGCGGTGCGCTCGTTTAGTGTCTACACAGCCAGGCCGAGCCACGCCGACCCTGCGAGGCGTACTGACGCCTATACGTTTGACCAAACGTATACTGACGCCTCGCAAATTCTTTAAAATCTGAATTCAAATATGCAGGTTTCCTTACGATGTTTTCCTTCACCGTTATAGTGCGTGGTGATTGACTATCAATACACACATGACTCCGAAAAGTCAGAGGTGTGCCCTGGGATTTGAACCTGCGACCACCGTGAACATCTTGGCAACCGCGTCTTGTTCATTTTACCAACAGGTCACCACGCGCTCGATAACTAAAATAGGTTTTAAACCTGTCTATGAATAAGGCAGTTCATATTTCCTTACGTGTTTCCACACATAGAATGTGTAGATTACAGTTTACATTTTAACTTATTCGTCAATATAATATCATAAAAATAATAAAAAATATCGTAAGTCACGACGGACTCTACAGTTGTTATGTAAAAAGAATATTATTTTTGCAATCGTAAAGGATAGTAACATTTTTATGAAGGTGGTTAAACTTGCGATGTTGATTTTAAAAGGAAACTTCGTATGCAAATTATAGTTTTACTGTATTTTATTTCTTTATTATATGAGACATTGTATGCTGACCACGGATTCTATATATTTTATTTTTAAGTATACGAGTACCTAAATACTTATTCAAAATGGTTATTGTATATTGTGATTTGAAAATAACCAAAGTTTTTATTCCCCTCACTTTTTCCAGTGTTGTACATAAATAATACCAAAACGGATAGGTGTGTCAAAGATAAAAAAATAACTAAGAAATGCCTTTTGAATCATTGGTATCGGAAACTTTAAAATCTTTTCGGTGATCCAGCTACCAGTTTCTATTACCTTTGCCACAGCCAATGATTTTTAGAATTACCTATATACTGTATTGACCCTCTTTTAACTAAACTCTAAAGCACCGCTATGTCTATTTCTCCCGCCAAACAGCAGTATAAATGCACTGTTGTGTTCCGGTTTGAAGAACATTGTAGCCAGAGTAACTACTGGACATAATGTGACTTAACATGTTATGTCTCAGGATGGCGAGCGCAGTGGAATGCCAAGCGTTGCTTTGTAATTCATGATGTTTGGTTTTGAAACTGTCCATGAGCGGTCGCTTACCATCAGGCAAATGGCATGCTCGTCTCGCCATTCACAGAATATAAAAAATAACTTTTTCGAGTTGCACTTCTTGTACATTAAAGTACGCTGGAAAGGTCAAATATATGCTATTTGGAAATATCCAGAATGCTATACCAATGTCATATATCATTACTTGTTCTATAAATAAAAAGCAATAATTCGAATGCCTCATTTTATTTGTCATTTAACACGCGGTACTAAAGGCTACTTGTTCATGAATGCCAGTAAGCATCTGGGTTGACATTTGGGTGTCTACCTGTTGGCGTCATCAGAGAATAATGGCGAGAATTATATATTTACAATTAAATATCAATAAGGCTTTCAATCATGGTGCCTTGTAGCCTTTTATCTCTGCCGTTGGAATTATTCGTCCTACCTTATTGTATCAGAACAAGTGCTTACAACGTTGGCCTAATGAATAAACATAGTTTAATATATAATCAATCAATTAGTCAAATAGTTGTGATTCCTTAAAATGCCACCCACAGTTCACAAAGCATATTCAGAACCCAATCTCAATATTTTTACCTTAAAATAATAATTTGTATTATTTCAATCTATACTATACCTCGAAAGTCATTCGTTAATTACCTGTGTCGAAAATTATATTTTGTATTTTTGTATTAATAAAAAATCAGCCTCCAATGAACAAGCGAGCTTAATTAAAATTATAAATAGCACTATAAAACTTTAACTAATCTTATATTTTAAAACATACCGTAATAAACAACAATGGCCGCTAATAAATTACAATTATCTGAATTATCTTAAATAGATTAATTTTGCGATCCATCTGAAATATGAACTTGTTTGCCGCGTGCGCAAGTTCTAAATACCGGGACAGGACTTAGTAATAGTATATTAGAAATAGTAGTAATACATATAGTAGTGTTTATAACGGTGAAGGAAATGAGGAAACCTGCATACCGTTGCGATTTTAAAGAATTTCTACGGTAAGTCCGCCAACCCGCACGGTGTTGACTTAACTAATATACATAGGATATGTAAAAAAAAAAAGATTAAATATGTGATTATATAGCTATTTTTGCCTCGCTTCGTGCGATCTAGAATTTTTCAATTTAATACGGTGCAATACATCATGTTCATAACAAACAATTTTTATCCGTTATTAGCATTCTAAAAGCACATGAAATATTAGTATCGAGTGGGAATTAATGATAGCCGTGCGTGTTCACGGCTCATACTGTTATAGACGCACTGTTCAAGGTTCTACATATTAATCCTCGTCATTTTATGCTGAATGCAATCAGTTATACTTTGTCTTGGAACTAACAAAACTAATGTTTTTTCTTTTTTTTCTTTTAGAAATATAATACTACAAAATAATTAAGAAATATACTATTAACTTCGCATATATGGTTAAGAAAAATACTCTTCATTTCGAAACTAAAATACAATCAGTCACCTAAGGGGTCTTAGTGCCCGTGACCAGTGCCTAAATACGTCCCCCAACAACATTATATAGATAATACAATGAAATTGGATAACAATAAATTAGATCACGATCTAACAGTTAGCCGTCGATGGATACGCTCACCGGTTTTATCTACGAGTATAATTTAAGCTATTTAGTGCATTTCTCTTTGGTTTCGTGCCGTGAATTAGGTTTACGTGAGATTTACGCTGTACATTTCTTGTTTATTTTCTTATTAGTGCTATCTAGTTCTGTATTAATGAAACGGTTGGTAATATTAATCGCTTATTTTTACCTTTAGAATCTGGCATAGTAAAGATATTACTGTGCAATCTAAATAGCATATGCGCTGGGATTTTACTCAGGTTGGCCGACAAAATTATTCCGCCCTGGTTGAAAACGGGTATATATAGGTTGAACCCAAAATTACCATTTTGTATTATGGTCACAAACCGGTCTAATACGAAGTACCATCAAGATGTACATACTTCTAAAGGGTTTTTTGTGTCAGCCCATATACGTCCCACTGCGGGCACGGGCCTACTCTACAATCGAGGGTACGATTGAGAGTGGTTAGACCATATAGTCCACGCTGGCCTAGTGCGGGTTGGCGGACTTTACATGCCATATAAATTCTTATAAATCGCAATGCTATGCTGGTTTCCTCACGATGTTTTCCTTCACCGTAATAGTGCATGGTGATTTGAACCCGCGACCATCGTGAACATGTTGGCAGCCGCGTCTGGTCCGTTACCATCAGGCCACCACGCGATTTCAAGGGTTATATTCTTAAAATAAAAACAAAATCTCAACCCACAAATGAAGGTCAGAAGGTTCATAACTTAGTTAATAACTAGGTTTTAGTAATTAAGGGTAAGGTTAATGAGACAAATTAAAAAGTATGCTTCATACCGCACATTATGTAGGGTATACATATTTCCCACAGTCACTTAATGTGTTATTACCCCATTAGACGCGTTATAGAATATTTGTAAGATACTTGTCGTGTCATTAATATGAGAAAACATAATTGAATTACCTGGCCGGTAATACGATCACACAAAACGCCTCAGAATACAGTTCGTACCACTAATCACTTTAAAATCCATTTGACAAACATAAAAATGTCGGGTTATAATAGAACAAATAGACCAAATAATAAATACTTACATAAACTCAGATTATCCCAAAAGGGGTAAGCAGAGGCGCCACCAGGACACCCACATTTCGCCTTGTATGTTCCGTCCCATGATGTGATAGGGGGCGAGCCTATCGCCATATCGGGCACAAATTCCTGACTCCGGGCTGATAATGAATAGAAAACCCCAATATCACTTTGCCCGAGACCTCAGCTTTGTAGTCGTACCGTAGTACAACTACGCCACCGAGGCAGTCACCAACATAATAAGACAACGCTTGCCGGATGCCCAATATTTCCTATTCCCATTGTTCTTCCCTCCCGCCCACTTCCTAATTTAATTGTCCGGCAACACATCCATGATCAAAGCGTTGTGAATGTTCATCGGTGGCAGTGACCACTTACCATCAAGTTACCTGATTGCTCGTTTGCCAGACTTATTATATATAATTTATAACTACCGGCACGGATCTTGAGCGCTGGCCGTTACTTGCGCAGATGTCGATTTTTGGGTCTCTTTAGGGGTATGATGAAGTAATATATAAGTAACTAAGTAATAATAATATATAAGAAACTAAGAATAAATTAGTAATAATAAATCGGTAATACATTTATTTTGTCCTTAAGTTCACGATGCGCAAAGCAATCCCCACTCTGTCAAGCGCGCAAGTCTGCGCTCAAGATCCGTGCCGGCGGTCATACTTAGTTTAAATAATGTTATGACTGCCTCGGTGGCGTAGTTGTATCACGCTACGGTTACAAAGCTGAGGTCTCGGGTTCGAATCCCAGGTCGGGCAAAGTGATATTGGATTTTTCTATTCATTTTCAGCCCGGAGTCAGGAATTTGTGCCCGATATGGCGATAGGCTCGCCCCCTATCACATCGTGGGACGGAACATGCAAGGCGGAATGTGGGTGTCCTAGTGGCGCCTCTGCCTACCCCTTCGGGGATAAAGGCGTGAGTTTATGTATGTATGTATGTAAATAATGTTATTGTTCACTCTTTTCATATATGTGCTATTTATTAGTGGAAACTTTACTGGATTCTGTAACACATTCTTCTGATATTTTTATTTATATGTGAATTTCTCTGTTTCCCAAATAACAAATAAATAAATAAAAAAACACAACCAAACGAATTAGAAAACGACACTAAAATACGTAGGTACTTTTAGTCCTAGAAAATTTGATTGTGACAAATTGTAAATGATCAAAGAAACTGGCCCAAAACAAGTACTTTTTAGGCCATAAAGCCAATTCAGTCCAAATAAGTTCACAGGCAGGATTCTAAAGCGAGCGTCCTTTTACGGTTGCCCATACCTCGTCCTTTCTGAGCACATGTGATGTCATCTGGGAAATGGCTCGTTGAAAAAGATCACATTTTTGTGTAGGACAATAACCTTAGTGTGGGTCGGATTGGGTTTTCTGGAGAGCGATACAATTTTGTCGGTTAAGAAATTTTAGTAAAAGGATTTTTTATTTTTACTTCCGAGGAGTTAAATTATTTCATGGTTCTAAGTCCAGGGTAATTTAAGAGTTCAGGCTGTAAGCTCGTAGTTTCTGATGCCCTCATCATTGTCTTAACAAGGAGTATCTTGTCTTGTCAGAACTATCTTCTTTATTTGTTTCTTTTTGTTTGCCACTGTTTGTTTTATCATCCATCGTGAATAACTTCCCTTCAATTTCATCGACATTGATGACGTCTTACGCCTTAAACATAAGCTCTTTCATTTTTTTAACAAAAACATTTTCCAGACATAAAATAATAATGAACCCTCGCGAAAAACAATGAGTAATAAACACCCGTCTATAGTTAACTATGATACGAACATCAAACAAAACAATGAGCGAGTGTTTAAATTAAAAACTATAATACTAATAAAAGTTTATGGTGGTATAAACGTCCCACGTCAGGTACAAAGGCACTTTTGAGTAACCTATATTGTTGGGAGGGAAGTTCATCATTTATTTTGAACTCGTAGCTAAATTAGTGACGTGGGTTCGGATCTAGAAATAGTTGGATCCAGTATTATTGCGTCAAAAACTCGAAGGTATATGATGACAGTGTACTGTATTTTACTGTAGAATTGCACACTGAACAAAAAAAGAAGAAGAACAAAACAGTTTATTCGTCACAAACAATGAAAACGACGTGCAAATACAGGAGTAAAAAAAAATATAAAAATTAAAAAAAAGTAGCTCGTCTTGGCTGTAAGAAGTAAGTGATCACTTAGCCAAATGTAGCGCTGCGGTACAGATCGTAGCACAGCGTTGATTTTTGTGGTCACCTTGAATAACATGCAGACGTAAGCTAACACAAAGAAGAGAAAAATAAAAACTGCTATGCAAGGTACTCCTCTAAAATCGAGAGTTTAATTAAGAGGGATTAGGCTCTATTGAAAAAAAGAAAGAAAACATATTTGTTTGTCACACAAGACAACGCACACACTCACATAGCATAAATTTACATTACCTAAATAAAAAAATATAAATAATAAAATAGGAGGACTTCACAAACCATAGTAATTCTTGTATAGACCTCTTTGCTATGCATTTCCTTATTTTTTTTTCCTTTACCGTTAAACTACTTGGTAGTTCACGAAAAATATACACACACATCAAAAAGCCACTGGTGTGCCGTAGAATTAACCTACAATAAGTTAAGGTCAACGCTATTTGATTTATTTGTTATGATGCAGAACAATTTTAATTGAACCCAGCACCTCACAGTCTGTAAAGCTGTCAACAGATCTATTAAGTTAACTTTTCGAGGTCACAATAGTGTAGGTGTAAAGCTAGGCTAATCAGTAAGCAAGATATGAAACGGGTGTCAAACCCACAATCCCGGACTTGCTTGTCGTTTTACATACAATGTTCAGTTCATTGAACCACGATAAATTGGATAAGAGGTCACGTCATAACTGAAGTTTTTCATTAATGTTGATTTTAATAATTAAAGACAGTAAAGTTAATTTACAACGTATTTTATATAAGAGGATTAAATACAGACTCATTGATATAGACTACAGGTGAAATAGTGCTGTGCACTTCAACATTATTAAATAGGGATGTGACAACAAATAAAGAAAGGTGTCAAATTTATAGACTGCCTCGGTGGCGTAGTTGTATTACGGTACGGTTACAAAGCTGAAGTCTCGGGTTCGAGTCCCGGGTCGGGCAAAATGATATTGTATTTTTCTCCTTTTCTCGGCACAAATTCCTGTTTCCGGGTTGATGTAGAAAAGTCCAATATCACTTTGCCCGACCCGGGATTCGAACCCGAGACCTCAGCTTTGCAGTCATACCGTAGTACAACTACGCCACCGAGGCAGTCTATCCTATGCTAAAAAGGCTAAAATCCTAGCAATAGTTAAAAACAGGTTTATATTACATTTATTGAAAGGTATTAAAGTGTTTTCAAAGTGCAAGGTTAATAGCCCGTACTAAATCGTTAAAAGCGTAATAACAATAAATCAATACCATTATTTATGTTTCCACAAACAAAAATGGCTGCAAGTTATTTATTGCCGTCAACGCCTGGTTTTTATTAACTACGTCATAACATGTGATTCGGATACATACATAAACTCACGCCTTTATCCCCGAAGGTGTAGGCAGAGGCGCCACTAGGACACCCACATTTCGCCTTGCATGTTCCGTCTCATGATGTGATAGGGGGTGAGCCTATCGCCATATCGGGCACAAATTCCTGACTCCGGGCTGATAATGAACAGAAAAATCCAATATCACTTTGCCCGACCCGGGATTCGAACCCGAGACCTCAGCTTTGTAGTCGTACCGCAGTACAACCACGCCACCGAGGCAGGCAGTGATTCGGATAATAGAACATTAAAGGCCCATTCACACGGGGAGAGCTTCTCGCGGCGAGAATCGTATGCGATTATCGCATGACATAACCGCCATACATTATCGTGTTCTGACAAATGTTTACACGATGCAACTTTTTTATATTCTTACCTTCGAGGCGAGAAACTCTCCCCGATCGGGCATAATTAATTTATTTAATATTTCTATGCTATTAAGCTTGCCGGGCACTAGCTTACGCATAAGGTTAGTGAAATACGATTTTTTTAATAGTTTTTGTTTAGTGGGTCATAAATTATTTAGATAATTATTTAACACCGGCTGATTTTAACCCTTACTGAAACAAAAAGACCTCATCTTATGAAATATTTCTTACTAGCGGTCCGACCCGGCTTTGCAAGTTTGCAAATAGTTTTTGAGTCCAGTCCACATTATAAGTAATAATAATTATTATTTCGCGCACTAACTGTTTTATATTTCAACTCGATGTGACCGCCGTCTCGTTATATCCCATTCTGTCCCATGATAAAAAGCATTGCAATCCTGTCCTCCCCTACAATTTGGCGATAGCCCTATCACATCGTGAAACGGAAAATACAAGGCAAAACGTGGGTGTCCAATTTGCACCTCTTCGTACACCTTCTGAGAAAAAGGCGTGAGTTTATGTATGTATGTAAGTTTCCTCCTGAAATCTCTAAAGTCAAAACAAAACTGTTCTGAATGGTCTGCATAGTGCATAGTGCATACACCGAATTCCAAACACCATTATATCAACTTGTCTCGACACTAAAACACTCATTAACAAACCACAAATATTGACACAATCGTCCCACATCGAACAATGGACTATCTGGCGTCGTTCCAGCATTGTTCACTCTGCCACCGACACGGAATGCTACGCGTGAAGAATTTCCATAAAAACAAAGTAACTCCCGATCGGGTTTACGATGAGTTTCTTATACCGTTGAACGTAAAAACGAAAGTAAAGTCATTAATTTGCATGAAATATGCGCTGCATGTAAAAATAGGGGTAATGTACACTGGGAAGTTTAGATTATCTCTATAGGTTGTTTATCTCTTAGTAACTAGCACAATACTCTTATAATGTATTTAACAAATCATAAAATATGAGCTCTAAAATGTTAGCAAAAGGGGTCATGTATATATGCTTTGAGCATTAATTCCAAAAGCTTTAGAACAGTATTATAATAAAACATTATTTCAATGAAATATTTACGAAAAATTAAACGTATTTTAATTTAAATTTAATTCGTATGGATACGGAATAGAATTTAGGATTCATACGTAACAATTCTTGGTTCGAAAATTATGTTTGTTAAACTACAAATGGCCAGCCTAAATAGATTAGAAAATGTGCAACAAGCAATATGCCTAAAAATATTTCATTAATTGTATTACAACATTTTCTAATATTTTATTTTTATTTTCAGGTAATACATTACACCCAGTTTACAAAACCCAGAGAGATTACTGAATTAATGAACGGTCATTTACCACATCCTGTTTACAAGACAGTAACGTTAAGGTAAGGTAGGTTCATTATAAAACTAAGAAATAGGTCAAAATTATAATATCAATGAATTAATAACAATATCCTAAAAAATTAATAACAATCAACTTGTTAGGATAGACACATGACCTCCATTTGTGAATTTACTGGTGGGTAGGTCTCTCATATGTGAGAGGCCGCCTGGGTAAGTACCACCGCAATGCCTTATTTCTCCCACTAAATAGCAGTGTAAATGCACTGTTGTGTTCCGGTTTGACGGATATTGTAGCCAGAGTAACTACTGGACATATTGAGACTTAACATCTTATGTCTCCGGATGGCGAGTGGAATGCCAAGCATTGCTTTATAATTCATTATGTCGTTTGGTATTACTACTGTCCATGAGCGGTCGTATCATGAAATTCTCTGCTATCAAAATACCGTCCCGCAATTTTCACATACATTTCCGCGTTGCTAAACAAAGAGATGACTAACATTCGCGTGTGACATTCATCAATGAACAATAGGAAGTATGCCAAGGTCTGATTCGCGACACCCACAAGCAGTTATTGTTAATACATAACAGGCGCTTATAGCAGGTGGTAATGAATATACATTGGTGCGTTGTTAGAGGAACTTTATCACCTAAAAAAATTGTCATATACACATCATGGGGGCAAGCCAATGCTCAGCAGGTGACTTATTAAAAATATGGAATTTACAAATGTCTCTTTGACTCACAAAGTTATAATGTTGACAGGAAACCGTTAGACACACTGCACTTCAAGCAGATTGCTCAGGAAATCTTCGGGATAGACATTACGACATTAGCTTAATCATTTCAGCAGTAAATATCCCAGATACTACAGATGATGATAATTCATTTTCTTTTAAAATAATGATGATATTCCCTGTTTCTTTACTACTTAAGAACTAACCATTGTTATTAACGGATGAAAAATTTCGTCAACAGTTAAGTGGAATTGTTGACACTTATATCCTTATTTTGCACCGCTTATGCATGTTCATGGGTTTTTATCCGGTAGAAATCCAGGTTAGCTTGCCCACTTTCACTTAGGCAGACGTCCAACAGGACTTTCCTTGTATAACAACTTTATCACTTGGGTGCAAATTATTGAATACTGTTTTAGTATTTTTCACACATACTATAATGCAAATTGTTTTTTTTTTCTCGAGAATAAATAACAGACGACAAATGAGACTAAACAAACCGTCTTCGAATAATATTTAGCGTGCATAATCAAAATTCTTAGCAAGGTCGAACGCGCGTGGGCATACTAAATAAAGAATATACACTTGAGTAAATAATTGAAGGTTTCCAACATGAACTCGATACATTACAATTGAAATATTATCGAACCTTGTAAATAAAATAATAAATAACATTTAATAGTACCATTAGCAGATTCTACTGCATTTATGACCTGGGAGTTCTTAGAAACAAATAAGCTTTTTTTTAATTAACTAAATTAATTTTAAAAATCTTACCTTAGAAGTGCGTGGTGGCCTGTTGATGAGCCAAGTAGGCAATCAATTGAACCAACCTATCTTTTCACTCTGATATTCTACCACCGAACTAAAGTCTTATTTAGTGTGTAAATATGTATTTGCTTCAAACATTACTATACTACATTACATTACTTATGAAGATGTATATATCTATAGGTCCTAGACTATAAGTATGCATGACTGTATATTTATTAATCGAATCATTTATTAATATGTCAACGGCGACGTGGTCCAGTCTACACCATCTAGTTTTTATATAGTACATGACTACAAGTAAGAATCATGTTACATTTTATGTTTTATAATTTCCTGCCGCAAAGCCGTTAGCGGTAATGTAGCATTGATCTTATTTTTATTAATTATTGTAGATGTGCGTTTCTTCTTTTGAATTTGACGTGATGTTGTAATTGGAATATTGCAGTAATGTCTAGCAATTTTATATCTAAGTAATTAATTGATATTTAGGGTTTAGTACTGAAGGGCAAAAAAAAATATTTAATGACTTCTTAACGTAAATAGTCCGGGACAAATTATGTTTTTTTTTTCGTTGATAGAGGGTCTGGATCTTAAATTATATTCTACAATTATACATGTCTAAAACTATAAGTTAACAAAAATCTTTTATTTTAATCCCCAGAAGTAAGTCGTTCAAGCTTCTACCACTGCATATCATTTCATCAACTCATAAAAATCAAGGAATATAAAATGTAAACCTCCAGAAATAATAAAATTCAGGTTTCTATTCCATAATGTGATATGATCTTGGTTCCTTAAATTGTAAAGTAGTACATAATCTCTATTCTTAGAACATAAACTATACCGAGTTGTTTTATTTCCATTTCCTAAAATTCTTTACGATTAGATACTTTTTGAGAATGTTTTTGATAATAATCTTCCTACCGCGTAAACTATTTCGTTTGTATGAAAATAAAAATTTAATTGTGGAAGCTTCACAGGATAGTGTGTTTTTAATTTGTAATGTGTTTATATTATACTTTATTGTTCTGTATGTCTCCCAAAAAATAATGAAAAAAATAGTATTTTGTTCCTTTTTTCCAATATGGCAAAGCAATACAGTCAGCACGTGGTGATCAGTTAATTACAATCAAAACAGAGTACCTATACATCGGCGATAGTTGTCAATGTCTCGAAATTGTGTGGATCACTATAACAAGTTCTTGCCTATCATGTATTGTAGTCACTATTCAGGTGATTACATATATTCAACCAGCATTTGGGGCTTCCTCAATGGCCAAAACAAAATAATGTCCCAGTGGACAAAACGCAAAAGCCAAGCTGTTATTCAAATCGATTTTCCATGAATATTCACCCTAGTTGAGCCGATCTATTTTAATAGCAAGGTTTGCAGTTTTAATAGCAAGGCTTTGTATTAATAAATAATAAATACACCCAACAGTCACATACATAGTCCTGACCCCACAATAAGATTGAGTCTTGTGTCGTGGGTATCAGAAACTACGAGAGACTTTACGGTCTCACAAACACCCAGACCCGAAACAAATACCTGTGGTTCACACAAATATTTGTTTCGATGCGGGGATCGAACACGCAGCCTCTTGTTTCAAAGCCGGCGTCTAACCAAATGCGCCACGGAGGCTGTCACTGTATTAAGCTTTATCATCATTATCCATAGAATATATTCTACTTCACCTACGGTTAGTGTCTAAAATGGAGACCTATATGCGTCTCCCAAAACACCCCCAGTGCTCTGGCCGGCATCCATAGATTTCCTACAATCGTAGTCATATTATCTTTTCACCCCATTGTCTACTTTTAGTAATGCTCTTCTGCCTGTACATAATTAATATTAACAACTCAAAATAAACTGCCTCGATGGCGTAGTTGTATTACGGTACGGTTACAAAGCTGAGGTCTCGGGTTCGAGTCCCGGGTCGGGCAAAGTGATATTGGAGTTTTCTATTCATTATCAGCCCGGAGTCAGGAATTTGTGCCCGATATGGCGATAGGCTCGCCCCCTATCACATCGTGGGACGGAACATACAAGGCGAAATGTGGGTGTCCTGGTGGTGCTTCTGCCTACCCCTTCGGGGATAAAGGCGTGAGTTTATGAATGTATGTAACTCAAAATAAATTAAGCACATGTGTCACATAACTGACAATCGAACAAAAAACTCTTAAAAACAAGTCAAAGCATCCGTCAGTTCTAACAAGTATGAGCAAAAAATATTCTCTGAATTTCGTATTAAATGTCAAACATGACTTTTTGCTTGTAAACCTCGCTTTATCTTTTATGGATATAAAAATCCAATAAAACCGTATTAGGTATTATTCTTTATCCTTATTTATGTATGTTGAAGGACGATGTAAATATGCTGTGATGGTATCATTAAATTGGTAATTTATGTGCATAAAACTTGGAATAGAAAAAAGCGATGCTAAATTGCGATAGCCAATATATTTATATTTACATACATACATAGACTCACGCCCCCTCCCAGAAGGGGTAGGCAGAGGTGCTACCCGAACACCCACGTTACGTTTTGTGTGTTCTGTCACACAATGTGATAGAGGGCGAGCCTATTTCTATATCGGGCACAAATTCCTGACTCCTGGCTGGTAATGGATAGAAAAATCCAATATACTTAACTTAACCCGACCCGTGACTCGAACATTGTAACCTTGAATTGAACATTAATACTTGATATTTCCAACTATGAATTAAATTAATACATCGATTTGATGTAATGGAGAACATTCTTTAAATAAGCCATTCGACCCTAAACTAGTAAACTAATAACTAGACAGCTTATTGCTCAAATCTACAATGTTTTTGTGAACCACAGATATTTTATTCAGTCTGGGTGTTTGTGAGACCGAAAAGTCTCTCGCAGTTCTTGATACCCAAGACACAATACTCGATCTTAGTGTCGGATCAGGCCTATGTATGTGACTGTAGGTTGCATTAATATAATTCTAGTTTGCATAGCTCTCGAAGGAAATATAGGACTTATATTATCTTACTATCAAGCCGATATCGTATAGTGGTTCCTTAGATTTACGCGAATGTTACACATTGAAATAAAACTAATTTTCGGCGGACAGTCCGCGCCATGACTACGAAAGCTGTAAAGCAATCGAAATATCGGGAAGTAAAAAAATGTAAATATTAGTTTTATTTCAATCGATATCGTATATTTATCACCTAACAGTACATCTAACAAAAACCAAGCAATGCGAGGTATTTGTAGAAAAACACCGCGTTAAAACTGCAAGAATGGCAGGAAGTGGCCCGTACGACATCCACACGCTGGCTGCATAAAACATGAACGCTAAAGCGAATTTGTTATTTCACGTCTTTGAATGTGTATTACCTTCACGCATTCCGATGTTGGTGATAAATTACGTACGTGCTTTGTGGGTGTTTTTGTTGGCTTAGATTGGTTGTGTCGGATGTACTTTAGCTTCTCTTTCTATGTGCATACACAGTAGGTTCAGTCTTGGAGACAGCTTCCAGAAATTTTTCAGAGCGTTCTACAACCTTAACTATCTGTCACCTTTTAGGCGGAAGTCCGAAGTGGTGTAACAATAGAAAAATCACGCAATAATCACATATACAATCGTAAACATAGAAGCTTTTGTCTCGCGTTTATCGGGAAACATAAAAATATTTTGTCCCAAACACCATATAATACATATTTGGGTTACAAACATTTGTCTGCAGGTGATCCAATCCGCCTCTCGTTTCAGATTAGATTCCTACAAACATTGGTCTCAAGGGTATCGAGTCCGTAGCATCTCGTATTAGTGACAGATCCTTAACCAACAACTGAGACAGTAAAAATGCTTTTTTTTAATAAATAGAAAATATATTCTACGATATTCGTGGGGTGGCTGGTATCGGTTGGCCACGATGGGCTGAAGATCGAGTCCAGTGGCGTGCTATGGGAGAGGCCTATGTCCAGCAGTGGACGCAGAAGGGATGATGATGATGATGATGATGATAATATTGTTTTCATAAACAGCTCGAACAAGCTTTTATTAGTGACGCTCATGTAATATGCCACTGAATGAGTCGATAGCTCTGTCCGAGACTATAAAGAAGACGTATAAACCGTTTAATTCAATTAACATGACTGCGCACAAACCAGGAAGTTAAAACGCTATAAAAACAAAGATAAACTTAAGAATGTTTGTGCAATCAATATCCGCTAGCAACTTACCTATTAATTTAAATTATCGCCTCTTTGTTTTAGTGATAGATTTTTTAGACTTTGAACCCTGGGCGTCGGGGTTCGAGTACCAAGTTTAGTAATAAACTGTGGGTATTTTCGAGGCGTAAAACATTTCATGGTTATTCTAGGTAAATTATATTATTCATACTAACATACTACTTGAGCCATTAATAGGAATTAAACAGCCTCTGTGGCGCAATTGGTTAGACGCCGGCTGTGAAACGAGAGGCCGCGGGTTCGATCCACAGCCCACATGGTTTCTGAAACCCACGACACAAAACACGATCTTAGTATGGGGTCAGGACTATGTATGCGACTGTTGCGTGTGTTAATTTAAACTTATGACTAAAAGCTAAATCAAAAGTAAACATTAATTATTAAAATAACAAAAACATACACACATAAACAAAAAAAATATTCTCTACATTAACACACGTGATTCTCTACATAAATCCACACCTCGTAAAACTACTAAAAGGACTCTACCTAATAACAGAGCATTGTAAATAAAGCAGTAAGAGTCGATCGATGTAATCTCGTATCACTCGTGGCGCGACCATTTGTTTGTCTTACAATGACGCTTACCGTAAGTCAACTGATCTTAACTAGGCTCTATGTGTGGCGTGAGTGATAAGCGGTAGCGTGTTTTGTAATTTACTGTATAATTTATAATGTCAGTTCTGCGATTAAACTGTTTAAGAGAGCGGGATTAAAAGGGCGTAAATCTCGACTTTCTATGAAATGAAATCATTTTCGTTTATTGGCCACGTAGGCACTTAAATAGATCTTATGACAAGTCAATACACATAGTACTTATTCTCTATCTACAAGATATTTGTTATAATGTTATTTATATTTACTATTTTTCGGTAGTTATTATAGTCATTTACTTCTAGTGGAGTACTCATTTCTATGAGAAAGAGTTGCAAATATTCGTACAAAGCTATAATTAATAATAGCATGTGTTATTTATACCTTTAAAATGAACTTATGATACAAAAAAAATGTGTGTGTGTATTAGTGTACACACGTAAGAAGTGAAACTTCTTTATGACATCATTTTTCGAAAAATGATCTACTATTTACAAATTTACAGAATTGGTAAAATAAAGCAAAATTAAATAAAGTTTAAGTTTAGGAGGGGGGAAATTTTTGAGGGAATTTGGGATTTCTATCGGGGCCAATTTGTAGCCCTCACCGAGACGGTTCCGAGGATACCAAGCTCGGTGGGTCCACGACCTTTATTGGCCGAGATAGGTTTAGGGGGGGTGAGGTAAAAATTTTAGGTGGGGGTAGGGGCGGGGGGGGGGGGGTTAGGTTTCGTGCGGGGGCTATTGGGCACCTTAAAATATTTTTGGGTGGGGAAAGTTGTGGAGGGGAATTCGGGAATTCTGTTGTGGCAGGATTGTAGGCCTCACCGAGCCGGTTCTAATGAACCCAGGGTCGATGGATCTACGATGGATATTGGCGGAGATGGGAATAGGGGGGGTGAGGTAAAAATTTTAGGTGGGCGTAGGGGCGGGGGGGGGGTTAGGTTTCGTGGGGAGGCTATTGGGCACTGTTTTGGATTTAGGGTGGGGGAAGGCCAGAGGGGGGGTAAGGATCAAATTACAAAAGAGTGGGTGGGACTTAAAATTTTGGGTGGGGCTTGGAAACGGTTGGGGGTGTGGCTTACTGAAGTGGGTACAGAATGTGTTCTAATGGTATACACTGTATTATGTCCAAATGTGGGATGATACACTAGTGTGGGATTCGTACTAAATACAGTTACAATACACAGGATTACTACTAAATATTACTAATTTACTAAATAAATGAAGATGGCGCGTAACGCAAAAATGTGACTTAGAAATAAAGATGGCGCGTAACGCAAAAATTTTTCCAACCCCGATAAAGAAGTTTCACTTCAAAAAAAAACCTAGTAGGGGCAATATATTGGCTTTGGTCTCACCTTACGTAAACTGAAGATATAGGTTACGCTAATACACGCCAATCTCACATATTTCTATTATCTTCGGCGTTAAAAAGCCCTTAGAAACAATGTCTAGTACGACTTCCATTCCTGTAGTTTTCCCAAATAAATTAACAATACAATTAATCGCTCAATCCCGTACAATACACCACACAGTGTGACAAAATAACGGTGTTATTCCATTACATATATTACACGGCGCGGCGGACGGTACGTTCTGACACGCCGCGCGCCCACCATTACAGCGATGTGCGGTTAACTATGCCTTTACTTCACTTGCCGTAGGATCATTGACGTCACTGGGCTAGTTTTTACAGCCACGTGCCTGTGATGACGTAGTAAGTACGGTAGTATGAGCTATCAACAATTAGGCCTTTTAACTGGATATGGATATTGGACTGCCTCAGTGGCGTGGTTGTACTGCAGTACGACTACAAAGCTGACGTCTCGGGTTCGAATTCCTGGTCGGGTAAAGTGATATTGGATTTTTCTATTCATTATCAGTCCGGAGTCAGGAATTTGTGCCCGATATGGCGATAGGTTCGCCCCCTATCACATCATGGGACGGAACATACAAGGCGAAATGTGGGTGTCCTGGTGGCGCCTCTGCCTACGAAAAAAGACGTGAGTTATATATGTATGTATTCTATTAGGATTTCCAAGCTATTCGAAATCAACCAACTCGTATTAGACCAGTATGGATAAGAAAGCAATATCTCAAACTATCTCAGAAGGTTGAATCTTAAGCTTCACAAATTCACATAACCCTTTTGAGTCTAGGCCAGCAAGTACTCACTTTTAATTCTCATCACGGTATCTCGATAACAATTAATAACGATGAACACGAGGAAACTAGATGTGGAATGTGTGAAACTTTAGCAGAACGGAAAGCCGCTAGCAATTTGCATGTTCGTTGATGTTTATCTGATGTGTTAGATTTTTTAAGGAAGGGCTAGTAGTGGTACTCGCTCCTACTTACTTTAGTTCTAATCTTAAAGGAGTTGCTTATGTGTCGTGTGTTTCATTATCTCTAAGTGAAATTTGTCTAGAATCTTTTGCTTGCTTGTATCCTACTATATTAACTTGAAGTTGATTTGCAACATTTATTTCGCTGAGTTCACAAAAGTGGACGCATGATTCATAGCTTCTGCGAGCTGCCCTCGCATAAACCTTATCATTTTGTTGCCCTTGAATAATTCTTTGCAATTTCTCAAATATTTATGAAAGCATTGGCCATCACCAATTCAGTCGTTTTGCCAATATTTACAATTCATTTATTCCATTCTTGACTTGTAAAACTATAATTTCCTAAGTGACAATACGTTGTTTATGTAAATAACAGAACACGTTATGTCCAAGTGGAAACCTTTGCATGACCAAGTCTCCATAACACGCTGATGCTAATGGGGCTATAATTTTAAATATGCGTGTGTTTCCGCCTCGGCGATAGCTTGCCATTGTGTTCTGAGCAGGGCTGCTACTTGTGAACCCAAGATATTTAAAAGCCCAGGAGTGGGAAATCAGCTACAGGCTTTATGAACAACTATATACCTAGAAAGGTATAGACCGGTTGGTGGTAGTAAAGGATCGATGATGAAATGTCTGTGAAAAAAGAAGTGTAGATTTTGATGAGCGTCTTGCAATTCCCAGTGACAAATGGAAGGTAGAAACAAATCTGCCACTTCACTCATTTCAATAAGGCCGTGGGTGGTGAAGCTATTTTACCAATTATTTTTCCAACGTTGTTACAATAGGAGTTAGGAAGTTGCTTTTACATTTTCTATGCATTTTGACACACGCAACAGCGCACTTAGAATTATGTATAATAATATATTCTCAACCAAAGCGTGTCAAAATAACTAAGTGATTGCCAAAAATTTATAAAAACAATACTAATGAAAGAATAATATCCTAGTCCAGATTTGGTCCAGAAACAAAAGGCGAGCTTTATAAGTTTCCTAGATGACTAAACAAGCTTATCAAAGAGTCCTACTTTTCATCTGTTTTCATCCAGTTATTACCTTTCGCCAGGCGTTCCGTACAGCTGCAGGCGAGTTAGCAAGTACACACTATTTTACCAGCATAATTTGCTCGCAAACTAGTTTCACAACGGTTATTGGTAACATACTAGGAAATCCATAAGACATGTTAGTAATGCAATCTATTATATTGAGCTGGAATTTAAACTTGTTAATGTCCCACGCATTTTTTTTTATTGCATTGAATGACGAGACGAGCCTGCCATTCGCCTGATGGTAAGCGATACGACCGCTCATGGACAGTAGCAAAACCAAACAACACCATGAGTTACAAGGCAATGCTTGGCATTCCACTGCGCTCGCCATCCTGAGACATAAGATGTTAAGTCTCGATATGTCCAGTAGTTACTCTGGCTACAATGTCCTACAAACCGGAGCACAACAGTGCGTTTACACTGCTGTTTGGCGGGAGAAATAGACATTGCGGTGGTACCTACCCAGGCGGCCTCTCACATATGAGAGACCTACCACCAGTAAACCCCCACCACGCATAATGTGTATAGTCGATTTCGTCCAAGCTGATGCTCTATTTGCACTGAATTCACCATTAGGTGTATTGTAGTTCATTAAAGTGTAACAGCCTTAGTCATAGAAAGATTTAAAACCTATTTTAGCTATGGAATGTTTGTCCCTTTCGAACGACTATAGAATTCAGTTTGAGAGAGGAAGACAAAATGTTCGATAATTAAAATGGTTTTTAATTTGTCTATGAATAAGGCCATTAGTATAAAAAACTTGTTCCACCATCAATATCACATTCAAAGCTCTAAAGGCGCATTAAAACTGTTCCTATTTACATTCCTAGACAAATATGTGTGCTGTTTTACGGAGCCACAGGATCGTGTTCACTTTTGGGCTCGTAATAAGAGTTTCGCTAATTCGGATCTCTGTCATACCATCAAAGTATGTAACGATATGGATTACTTGGCCTCTTATTTCAAAAACCTGAGATCATTTAAGCCAAGAGGGAAGCCAACTGAGTAATGATCGGCATGATTGTGTCTTATAGGGAAGATAATTTGCTGTAGCTGTGCCATGTGGTATAATTGCTTTTTCGTCCTTGCACATAAAAATCTGATCAATCTATTTAGAAGGCATTAGGCCCGTACTATCGTAAGTATTGTAGTCATTTCTCTTTCTCTCTCTCTCTTCAGCCATAGGCCTCCCCCAATGCTATTTATCCCCTATTTTTATACCAGTATAAAAATAGAAGCAACTTGGCTAGTGGCAACCTTAGTTTATACTTAAACCATAGCCAGTTTAAATTACAGTAAATCATTTTGCGGCGTAGATGTTAATACCCACATTTGCTTGAATTTAGATTTTTGTGTCGATTTCGCACGCGCCTTATGAACTTCAGGTCATTCGTTATATGGCTTTGTGTTGATTCTATTATAGGTGTGACTATGAGTCATTCGCATATAAGAAATTATATAAAAATACATACATAATATCACGCCTTTTTCCCAGAAAGGGTAGGCGAAGTGCAACCAGGACACCCACGTTTCGCCTTGTATTTTCCGTCCCACGTTATGGTGGGCGAGCCTTTCGCCATATCGGGCATATAATGAAAAGAAAAATCCAATATCAATTTGCCTGACCCGGGATACGAATCCGAGACGTCAGCTTTGCAATCATGCCGTAGTACAACTACGCCACCGAGGCAACTATATAAAAATGCTCAGTTAAATACCGGTAAGATTCTTTACGCGAGCTACATCCACTGGTATTATTTTTGGAGCATTTTATTGCATTATGTCGAAAAGAAACAAGCTCTCCTTATAGAAAATCATAATCAAGCCTACAAACTTCTACAATAGCATATCTCTATTGAGTAGTAGTGAATATCGACAAGATAAAGATTTTTTGTTCTTATGGAATGGATTGCCTTGTGCAATAAGGCCGCCGATTGTACTTATTTTAATTTTTTTTTATAATCTCTGTTTTTTTCCTGGTGTACAATAAAGAATATATAAATAAAATAAATATAACTAAACATTGTACCGCAAAAATAATTTTAATTTTTTTGCGGTACTAAAAATCACAATAGTTTATTTTACTATTATTTATTTAATACTCATAATTCACTCTTAAATCTATTTAAAATATAAAATCTTGTGTGTGTCTATCCTAGACCACCGGCTTCAAACTGTAGTGCGAACTCAACTATTTAGTTCACCCATAAACCCACATCCGAACAATACCTTAACAGCTGGCTTGGCATATGGGTTACCAAAGCGATTTGTCTAAAACGAGGTAAACGCACCAGTAATGGACTAGCCGACTAACCTTTAGCTTTGCCCCGGGGAAATTGAAGGAAAATGTTTCAATATTTTCGCTCATTTGCGAATTTCGTTTTATTGTAAATGAGACTAGAAAATGCTGTGAGGTACAGCTTATTATAGCGGTTTCAGTGGTAAATGGAATCGTTGCAAGACATACCAAATTTGTAAAGGTATTTTTGAAGTTTTAAATTCTAATGCGATGATTATAATTTTGGAACATCGTACAGTATCGTAAATATCGTAGTCGTACTAATTTCACTCAACAAATTGCTACAAAATCCATCTAGTATTCTACCTATGTTCGATTAAATATATAGAACTTTTAAAGTCATTGAACTTTGTTGACGTATTTTATTTAATAGTTTCGAAACTCCTATTAAAATGTCTGCTCCTGTCATAACGAAATTAGTTCCTGTCATCATAATCAGAAATATGACCCGTCTATTATAGGTGCCTTCACCCTGATTTTTATGAAGGAATTTTAATTAAAGCCGTATTCTTTAGAATGTAATAATAACATAATTATCATGTTTTTGTGTCGTAAATATTTCACCCTTACTTGGTGATAATTGTTGTTTTAAAATTGTGATATTTAGAATCAATATTTAACTATAATTTATGGTTAATCGAAACAATTTTTTGGGAATTTTATGTATCGTGGAATGCCAATTAATATTACTTTTAATGTGAATTATATTACTAAAGGACTTGTATAAGACTTGTTAATTAATATGTTTTTATATTTCGCTTGCCCTTCAAACTTTAGTATTGTAATTAATTTCATTCTTGCGCTAAAATTATTTCGTCTTTAAGCATGGGCCATTGAAATAAGACTAGTTTTACGGATAATATCTCGGTTTTAGTATATTTTAAACTTCCCAATATTTTAAAAGACTTTACAGTTTTCATGCTAACGCGGATTAAAATGTTAGTCGTTGTTAAGAAGAAATGTTGAGCTTTCTTGTCAATTTAACCTGCACCATACCTTAATAATGTATGAAAATATATACCGGGTATATCAAGACTGCGACCGAAAACGAAGCCGGGTGGTAGTTTCAGTGGTTACAGACACAATGCAAATAAAATTTTCGCAAAATAAGCGACAGATTTTTTTTTGCAGCTTTTTTAAAATCATTGTGTTCGGGTAGTAAATACCTAGTTATTGCGAAAATAGTAATTTAAACCCTATAGTACCATTGCGTCTTAAAAATTAAAAAGGTGTACATCATTATTTTAGGAAACTATGTATTTGTCACCCAAATACGACGATAAGTAAAAAATTACCAAAAAAAGTTGACAATTTTTTGTGCGAAATTTTTGGTTGCATTGTGTCTGAAGTCACTAATACTACCACCTGGCTTCGTTTTCGGTCGCAGTCTTGATACACCCTTTATAACTAGATGCATGAACCCACAATTATTATTATCAAATCAAGAATTATTAGACGGACTCGCCATGACCTTACTATACAATGTAATTTTCACACGTAAATTTGAACTATTATGATATTTGCTCAGCCATGGGAACTTGCTCTGTGTCACTGCCATGTAATTTTGGTTCAAGTTTAACCATTTCAGTTATCCGCGCCTCGGTTACCAGCTGGACCGTGACGTTGAGTTAAATACACGTAAACGGATCACTACGGTTTAAAGTGGATTTAACTTCCTGTAGCTATAAATAGTAAATTAGCAGTCTAATAATTAAATGATTCAGTTTCGCTAAACGTAATCTTGCTTAGTGCAGTGTAAACTTATCTTAGTGTAGTGCCTCTCAAACTAGTGAAAAAAAAATACACCCAACAGTCACATACATAGTACTGACCCCACATTAAGATTAATCAAGTCTTGTGTCGCAGGTATCAGAACTACGAGAGACTATTTTGGTCACACAAACACCCAGACCGTAAAAGAAATATTTGTGGGCCGCACAAACATTTCTCTTGGTGAGGAGATCGAACTCGCGGCCTCTCGTTTCACAGCCGGCGTCTAACCAACTACGCCACGGAGGCTGTCAAGTGAAGGTTGGCAGTTAGCTCAACATACTGTTCCTTGTCTCGTGCGAGGTGAAATAGTTCTGGGCTCGCAATCCTTGTCCATTCCCGGATGTTTTGCAGCCATGAGTTTTTTGTCCGACCGAACTTTCCTTTTACTAAACACTTGTCTCATCATTATAAGTTGAAGGAGCTCATGCTTGTCATGTCTTAGTCTGTATGGGATTCTTTGAATAAATAGTGCTCTTGCTTAAAGAAACTTGACAACATATAAGACACATTGACAGTGTCAGCCTCAAAATATAAATCTTGTGTCGTAAGAAACAGAAATTACGGGATAATCTCTCTCTCATAAATACCAGCTCTACAACATATATTTTGAATACGCTATCTCTTTTCCTGAGCCACTGTCAAAAATCCCTACTATAGCCCTCTTTCCTTCCATCCCCTATTTCTGGCAACGCATAATGCACCTACAATTTCTCAGGTATGTTTCAAATGAGCAATGGAGATCGCTTAGCTTCAGAATAGTAATTTTCTATGGAGCGCCATTTCAATTTGTATACAATTATAGTAGTAATTTTTTTATACTATTTGGGACCTGAAAATTAATTTATGACGGTGTTTGATTTATTACAAGTCTAAAGTAATTTTAATTTAAAATTCAATAAAAAGTTAATAAAACTTAAGCCATATCGTCCCATTAAACTAAAAAACTAAGTAATAGAAAAGGAACAACTGTAATAATTAAAAAACGAAAATAAATTACTCGATGAATTAATTGATTCTGGAAAGTAAGCAATATAAAAATCAACATTAATTATTATTCACCTTTGTATTTTTTGCCACACGCAACCATAAAGTGATACCCATGAAATTGAATACCTAATGACAATAATTACCACACCGAGTCATGCAGCCAACAAAAAAATAAACTGTTTGGAAGTCCGAGATAGAAATTAAAGAACTATTCCTTTGAAGTTTGATGCCACCCAAGTTGTATTGTGTGGCTGTCAGTTTGACAGGTGGCGTTTCTACACGTCAAAATTTTTGACAGCTCTCTTGCCTATTTGACGTTTGTTTGTAAAGTTTGAGTGTTTCATTGCCCATTAATGTTTAATTGTTTCACGGATGGTATAAAGAAAGATCTTCTGGTTATTTATAGTCAAAAACGTCGCCATGTAAAGAAGGGCTATTCATAAAGGGAATTTTTAGCCTGCCATAATATTTATTATTACAAAAAAAGTTCACGAATTTACCTTTTCAGAAATTTGGTTTTGTTGACTCTATTATGTTCGTGGACTCTTAGAACATTAAGATAAAATGCGTTGTAATACAAAAATGCTGAGTAATATTGTTAAAACTTTATTTAAGCCCATCCCCAAATATAAACATAAGAAAATATGAAAATTAAAGCTAAAAATATACAAAAGGTGTAAAACAAACTCTTAATAATATAGGATATGATATTAATCAGAACACATTAAAAATTTATAACGAAGCCTCTGCTCTCTTTAAATGATCACAAGAAAAGATAATAATGATGAGAAGGTTAGCATTTTTTGGTAGAGCAACATGCTTCTTCTTCGGGAGTGCAGCAACAATCGTCACAGGTCTTAATATTTCCATCATCGTCAGTGCAAACGCAGACACAACTGGCTCCCTTGGTAGCAATGCAGACACATTTGGTATCACACTTGGATGCACATTTACCACTCTCATCACAGGCGCAATCGTCGCAGCGAACTATTTTTCCGTCCTCTTTGCATACACAGATGCATGGTTTTCCATCGGTTGGGATGCAAACGCATCCATCTTTGTTGCATTTTTTGTTAGAGGAACAAGTTTCTTTCACTGGAACGCAGCAACAATCGTCACAGGTCTTAATATTTCCTTCATCATCAGTGCACACGCAAACACAACTTGCTCCTTTTGTAGCAATGCAGACACATTTGGTATCACATTTGGAAGCACATTTACCACTCTCGTCACAGACGCAATCGTCGCAGCTTACTATTTTGCCATCTTTTTTGCACACGCAGATACAAGGTTTACCATCAGTTGGTATACAAACGCATCCATCCTTATCACATTTCCTTCTCGAATCTTCTTCCGAACAAGAGCAATCGTTGCAAGTTTTGATATTGCCCTTGTCATCACTGCAGACACAAAGCCAACTCTTGTCCTGGGTTTTTATACAGATGCATTTGCTATCGGAGCAGACACATTCACATTTAGCATTCTGCTCGCATTTGCAGTTGTCGCACCTCACGATGTCGCCGTTGTCGTCTCGGCACAAGCAGATACAGGACTTCCCGTCGGTGGGAATACACACGCAATTGTTTTTCTCACACATCACCGCGCATTTGCGATTCTTGGTCATTGTAACTTTGCAGCAAGGCATTTTGAATTTTAGATATCTGAAATTGAATATAAAAATATTAAATCATCGAAATTATACCATTAAAAATAAACGTATGTTGATTGTTAACGCAAATTACAAAACAAAAAATTGTCGTCAAAAGGACCAAAAATCACATGTTGTTTTGTTTCGCAAAATGCTTGAAGGTTGTTTTGCAGACCAAGCGTAAATATAAAAATAGGACCGACAAGGAATTATTTAGTCGGTATCGTATTAAAATAGAAGTAAATTATAATAAAATACCGCAACATATTTAATAAGAACATATGAACACAACATTGTAACAGCTGTGTCACCTATAACAATTGAAAAAAAAATTTCGTCAAAAGTATAATGTTTACTGTTGGATAAATTCAATACTACAGCTCGACCTCTACGCAGTACAAATGGTCTATACATTTTCGATAATACCTCGGAATACCATCAGAATTTTATCACATTATACCATGTAAATATCATCAGAATTTTCAGGAACATTCCACTTATTTCTATACTTTCCCATTTAATCCCTTATAAGTTTAATTAAAACGTGAATACACACATTTTAATAATCGAAACACCCAACTTACGAAACTAGCAACAAAACGTAAACAAATCAAATAATTATCAATACAATACACTTACCGGCTCTTTGATAACGCTTATCACCGCTCCGTACGTGTCTGATAACTGCGCATTAATGAAGTTTGCAGTCGGCCGACGGTTTTATAATAAGTATCGGGCTCTCGTGTGCAAAACTGTATGTACCGTGCGCAGACTCCGTGTGCACCCTCCGAAGAAAAGTGTTGCCAGCGGTATGATTTTAATTTCCCCATTTTTGTTGGTGTATGTAAAAGCTTTCTGATTTAACCCTTAATTAGTCGCATGGGGTCAACGTATCTTTGCGAGCCAAAAATTCTATCTTAGCTCGACCGCAACGCGCTCTTACCAACAGTAGCTTCCGTATTCGCACCAAATTTGTCATTTTAGTGTCAAACAGGACGCCAAGGGTCAAAAGTGCGTCGCTGCACTCTTGGTGCGTGACCCCATGCGAGTAATTACGCAACTTTTTTTGTTCGAGGTAAGTTTATGTATTTTTGCTATGTATTGAGTTTTCTTATTGGGATTTATATGTTAAGTATAATACGTTTATTACAATAATATTTGCATGGGTTTTTTCATATGAAATGTATTATGTACTGCATAAATACATGCTTTTTATTATTTTCATATTTTTACTGTTGTAGCTTTGGGCTATGGATAGAAGAGAAAAAAATATTTACGTTGGCTGGATGAAGAGTCTTAGGAAGTGCAGTTTGTTAGAGGCTGGGATTCAAAGAATAATGAGGTTGAAATCATTGACTGCGACCGTCATAGTCGTCATGGTCGTCATGGTCATTATGATGATGCCGTATTGATCAAAAAGTACCAAACAAATGCATGAAATGCAGTAAATTCATATGCTATAACCATTTTAAGGTTTATTAACAAAACTATGATCACGAAGATGCTGATTAGTTATAAGAACTATTACATAACTACTGTTGACCTCAAAGTGCCTATTTGTTGTTTTTTTTTCAGAAGAATCTTATTCTGCGTTTTTGAACGAGTTTGTTTAAATTTGTACATCAATTAAAATTTAAAATTTCTGAATAATTACTGTATTTTAACAATATGTTATTTTATTATTTGTTCCCTACATAATTACATTAAAATCATCATAGAAAGTTGGGGTCACTGATGACCCCATGCGAGCAGTTGTGTGATTTTCTTCATGCGACTAACTAAGGGTTAATATGGGATTATTAAGGACTGAAATTATTGTAAGTTAAAGACTTTTTTCAAGATAAAGGTTATTCTTCTATCCGTTAAAACGTCGCTACAGACACTACGTCGCCATATGTTTTAAAATGCCTGGTTGGTTTGACTATAAAATATCCGTAATTATTTTATTAGAATGAAAAAATATATTTAATAAATCAAATTAAACTTTGCCAAAATTGGCAAGGCAATATTATTGCGTAAAAAGTATTTGTACTAATAACATATCTTCTGCTCAATTTTAGCACATGAGAAACTTATTTAATAAGATATGCTTCAAATAACATATAAAAAAGAAGCTATTTTCTCCAAATTATTTTTTTATTTCACAATATTATGTTATTTTACAGCTCGCAACACTAACATGTCACTGCGTATAAACTGTGACGCATACCTACTCCGTGCAGTAGCGTGTCGTGTGAACTCTTTATCATAATTACACTTTTGTTGACTAATATTCTTATCAACATTCGAATTATTCTCGAAATTTCTATTGTAATGGCGACGTCAGCGGATCGTCCTTTCTAGAATGTTCTTTTTTATTCTTAACATTTGAAGCATAAGCTTACGTAGTAATTGAATTGTATTCTTTTTTTTCATTCCTTTTTTAAAATCATTTTTATACGTTGTTGTATTTGTATGCTGGTGTAGTTTGAGGACGTAATCATTAATTTACGCGGGAATTTTTACGATGTATCTAAAAATAATTGAAATAACCTTATAAAAGCTTTGTGGTAAAAAATAATTAAATAATGTCAATGAACTGTATGTACATACGTAGTATAATTAAAATTAACTAGGAATATCGGAGTTTCTATTAAAAATACAGTGTTTTTTATACGTTCTACAATCGCAAATTGTCTGAAAAAATTCTTTAGGAGAATTGATGCGTTATTCTCATTAGATTTGTACAAATAGAAGATCCTTGCTTTAAAATGTATTCATCCATTGACTAAAATCCATTGGCGCGTGGCGAAATTTGAAACTACAAATAAAAATTATAAAATATCTATTTAACGCATTTTTTGAGGTATGTTTTACTAATATAAACAAGAAGCATTTATACTCGAAATCTAATAGTATTGACATGTCTAATGTAATAAAATGTGAAAGAGAAAATTATTCTTAATATTTTAACAACAGCGGTGTCGGCGACACAAGATCGTAGAAGACCTATATGGAAGAAATGTCGATGTCAAAATTGTCAAATGTTTGTCCCAATTAAAATTTATTTCAAATCCCGATATTACAAAGCTTTGGGAGGTAATAGCAATAAATACAGTAACACCTAATAATTAATACTCGTATTATTTGGTAATTTTAATTTGTCACACATCAACTTACAAAGATAGGCACGAAACCGAAAGAAGTTCTTACTTTGGAAATTTAATGAAAGATATCGGCTACCGTAATTTTATTTTGGCCTCTCCTAAAACAAATTGACTTGTATAAAATGGTGAAAATATGTTTTGTTCATAGACTTAAAGTTTTGTCTTTCTTTTGTTAAATTGTAAGTTTATATTACTGGCGACACGATCACTCAGTGACCAAGCTCATTTAATAAAGAAAAAAAGTTAAAAAGGTACGTATTTCGAAATGGAAACTTAGAATACCATCCTCAGTTTCGAAACCATAATATTTATCAGGTTTGTCGCTTCTGCTCCTCTCAATAATATTTATACTAATCCCAATAATAAGGTATTTTCAAAGCATTGATCGGAAACGTGCCAGCGATTCATCTGATGTTATTATTGATCGACAGTGATGATAAACATCCGGGATATACATAGAATACTGGGAAGGAGGGACGTGGGGTGACATAAGGGACTATTAAACCTCTGAAAATCTCAATTAAAACCATAAACCACAAGATGTCTTCTTAACGTGTCAGAGCACAGAAACTTGTCAAATTCGTAAATGAGAGCGAATATGAAAAAGAACCTGTTCTATAGCGCATGGCATGGCAGTTTAAAGTATTAACTACAAATTAAATTCTACACCTAAATAACCATAGTGAACAATAGAATTCAAGTCTCCTAGCACATATCTTTGAAATAGAAGAGCTTTTGTAAGGCAATGTGTATGGCGCTTTATTAAAACAGGGTTTTTAATTGAATACTAATTTTCGACATGAATAATATCTTTTTGTATCATACAACCATTCACACTAATCAGAATTGATTGATTTAAAATAATTACCAAAATCGCCAACAAACTAATTTCAAATAATTGCAAATAAAAAACCACTCGACCAGTTCATTCAGAATCCAGTCTCCTTGGACCATATCTGAATATGGTCAAAATATTCGTGTGGGCGCTAGGCCACTCGCCTTGGCGTTATGGGCGCTGACCAAACGTAAGGAATGTTAAACAGCGCCGCGAAAAATGTTGCGTTTTTATACTCGTTTTTAGTGTGTTTATGGTTAAGTGAGTATAGTTTTAAAAATTGTTGCTATGTAGGTCGTCTCATTGGCTGTAAACCGTAAGTTCCATGTTCGAATCCCAAGTCAGGCACTCCACATGGTTAGAGTATTTTGGTTAGAAGAATCTGTTACATAATTGGGCAGAAATAAGCTTATTGAATAGTACTCCTCGAAGTGTCATATGCACAATATGTGATATGAGCATAAATAAAATCGCCGATAAATATATGGGGTTGTGGCTATAATATATAATTACATATTTAAGTATTTAGGACCGAGACATTTATCTTGATGCCGTTATCGAACCCGTTGCCTCTTATTTCACAGTTTTTAACCAACGATACCACAAACGCGAGAAACCATTAAAGGATTCCTCCCTCTCCTTCCTTCGATTCCCCAATGCTGGGGTCGTGAGTCATCAGCGAGGCAATCCTTGGCGCACGATGTTATGCCAGGTCCGGTTTTAAGTTGAAAGGATACAATATACCCCAAATACTCCCAACGCATATAGTAACATACTAGAATACTAAAACACACGCGAAAGTAAGCACTAAGTGAATCGAGAAAGAGAAATTAGGCTTTAGGGAGAAAGTACTGGTACGGCGCACGTTATTAGCATGGCAACTGTGTACAGTGATGCAATGGATCCTTTCTCGATTCAATTAACTTGTATGATGAAGATAATAATTGAAGAAAATATTAGTGGCGCGCGAGTATTCGAACTCGAGACCTCAGCTTTGTAATCGAACCGTATTCTGCCCCGGTGGTTTAGTTTTATGTGGTAATTGGAATAAAAATCGGTTACATAACTCATTAAAGATCTCCATAAACGAGAACCGGTTGAAATTTATTGCATTCTTAACTGTTATGGAACAAGTGACACGCCTTCATTACGAAAGAATCTTCGGAATAAGTGTTATTACTGCAGGATCTTAATTGTGTTTTTTTACATTTAAATGGCAGTGCCCTACACCCCTATATGTTATGGTTAACCTTTTGCATCGCTTATACCAATATGAAAAATTAAACGATAATCACAAATTCGCTTTTAATTTCCAACCAGAGCAAAAACAAAAAAACGACTTAATTTTACTAGACACAACGTCGCTTTTAATCTCCTACCTCAGCAAAAACAGAAAAGAAGATAGAAGACATAATTTTAACCAAGATCTTATTATGTTTAAATATGCGTACATACATAAACGCCTCTATCCCAGAAAGGGTAGGCAGAGGCGCCACCTGGACACCCACATTTCGCCTTGTATGCTCCGTATCACGATGTGATGGGGGGCGAGCCTATCGCCATATCGGGCATAGCTGACTCCAGACTGATGTTTAAATATAATATAAATAATATATGTTATATCTCAATACCAATACATTAAGAGAAACAAAATATTTCCAACTCCTATTAATTTAATTTTATGATTGATTTCGTTGCGGGTCAAAAACAAGTTAGATATTCCCGGAGACTCGCTGAGCTTCAATGCTCAGTGTCATAAAAATGCGTGCCACTGTTGATCCTGGCTTACAGGAGTTACAGTGGCGGGTCTAAGGGCGGGACGGTCTCCACATAAAGATTCATGGAATTTGATGAATTGAAAGTGTTATGCCAGTGAGTAAAGTCCAGAGCCAATGGAGAAGCCCCACATCTAATAAAGTTTCTATAACTTACATACATACATACATAAACTCACGCCTTTATCCCCGAAGGGGTAGGCAGAGGCGCCACCAGGACACCCACATTTCGCCTTGTATGTTCCGTCCCACGATGTGATAGGGGGCGAGCCTACCGCCATATCGGGCACAAATTCCTGACTCCGGGCTGATAATGAATAGAAAAATCCAATATCACTTTGCCCGACCCGGGACTCGAACCCGAGACCTCAGTTTTGTAACCGTACCGTAATACAACTACGCCACTGAGGCTTAAGATAATGAAAAGCCTGCTTCATAGAAATATTTCATAACACGACACATATTGCACACCGGGAGGTCCGTAATGGTTGCCTCACCTAGATGAACGATACCATGCTTACAAATATTTGTTTCACGACTTTGTGCCAGACCAAACGTGTGACGTTCGCGACAGAATATCAACGCTATTTGGTGCTATTGGTGTTTATGTTTGTAGAACAATATTAACTGTATTTTGTAGTGACTTTCAGTAAATAAATAATAAAATATGCCCAACAGTCGCATAGATAGTCCGACCCCAGTCCCTACACAAAGATGGAGTCTTGTGTCCTGGGTATAAGGATGTTTCGGTCTCACAAACACCCAGACCCGAAACAAATACTTGCTTTCACCTCTTAGCGATATCTCATACCTACTTGCTTTGACTATTTGTCGTACTTTATTCGAATAATTAATCTTAATTTCAATTATTTTAAGTATAAAATACGAATATACCGTAAAAATGAATACATCCCGAAGCTTCATATGAGCATGACAGCATAATACGTTATAATATTTCGTTTGGACGTCGAACGTAAACATGTGGTTTAGCAGACAATAAAACAACCGCAACGAAAATGTTGATTTTTGCACGAGCATAAACTATCCGAGAAATTATTGCCGTGTAAAAATACATTAATACTGCTTTCTTAATAACGCAATAAAAAGTAAAATTAGATTTCAGAATTGTTATTTTACAATTTTTGCAACTATGAAAACTCTCGCCACAAACAGTTCTCATCAATATTTATTATTTATTTATTTAAATCTTTATTGTACGCAGTAAAATATAATACAGGAACAGAAAAAAAACAGTACAAATGGCGGTCTTATCGCATAAAGCAATGTCTTACAGACAACCATGGGATGGATTTAAAAGACGGAGAAAGAGAAACAGAGGGCAGTGTAAAAAAAAGAAATTAAATAAATAAAGAATGGAAGCCAAATAAAACATTTAGTTCCTGTTTTACAGAATTTTTCATGTTAGAAGTAGTTTTTTCGCATGCTGCCAGATGTCACTATTTTTATTAAATTCCCTGGATCTTCTGATGCCTCCAGCACATCTACAATTGTATATTGAGTATTTTATAACCACAAGTACTCTTTATTTAAATTATTTTCGTTTATCTTTACAGTAGTAACATTTGTTAACACTTGTTTTTGCCAAAACATGATATTCCAAAATTGAATAAATTACGTAATACATTAAAGCAGCAACTCGGAAAATCAGTAATCATATTCGACGAAACTTACAAGAAAACTTCAACTGTGACAATGAAGTAAGGCCAACTACAATTCTCTTCACAATCATACCACATACTACGAAGGGAATTCTTTAACAAAAAAACAGTTTTTGCTTTCCACGTGTGATAATAGTTGCGGCGAACGACATAAACGTCATAATTGTGCGTCATCTCGGGAACTAATTGATCTGGTTGCTTCCTGCTCCAGAGTCCAGGTATCATTTCTCAGGATCATTAGGGAATATATAACGGTGTTTAAATAAGACCTTGCTTATAAGGAGTAAGAATATGTATATTTATCTCTTGTGGCAACCTTGATTACTCCTTCGAGGCTTGAGCAACCCTGATTACCTTTCGGAATTTGATCCTTGTTGGCAAAGTTATGGTGTATTAACTATCGTCAGACTGTTTTTTTAGAAATTAACGGGTTTGATTCCTCCCTAGATATACTGATTTTTCAAAAGTCAAATATTACAGTTTTAGTTTACATTAAAATCGGGCCTAAGTCTTATTTGTGTATTTTTGACTATGCGTGGAAGTTTCGGATTTGACCAGTCATGCCTACTAAAGTTCTTTCCATGTATAAAGTATTCGGAGAGCGTGGTGGCTTGTTGGTAATGGACCAGACGCGACTGCCAACACGGTGGTCGCGGGTTCAAATACCAGGGCACACCTCTGACTTTCCGGAATCATGTGTGTATTGACAGTCAATCACCACGCCTATTACGGTGAAAGAAATCATCTTGAGAAAACCTGAATACCGTAGCTAAATATGTAAATAAATAAACAAACAAACCTTCGCGAAAACAGTATCCGTTGATTACAAACATTGCTAATAATGCTACAATGAACCGTAAATATTTTACCAGGCCTCGAAACTTCTGAGGCCATCTTCGATGACGTCAACTTCATTCATGGAAGATAAAATAGGCAGAGAAGTGAGTCATACTTACTAGTTATTTTGACAGGTATAAACACTATTTTTTCATAAGTTGAATAGGTAACTAGTGACTCAGATGGTGTTAAATGATTCCCGATGCATACCAACGAGTTTAAATGAATCATGTCTATTAGTAAACCTTCTAAATGAGGACCTACATCATAATATTGAAGGTCCATAAGTCCTTAGACCCTCCGCCTGCTTTGCTCCAGCCGATGCCAAGGTCCCTTTTCCCGATCTTCTGTTTTCACCATTTGCCTAATGTTTGGTGCCATTGGTTTTGGTAGCTTACTTATTTATAATAATAATTTTAAGCTTCCTACAACCAGGTTCTCAGGGATATTTACATGAATAGTTTTATTTAGGTATTTATTTTATTTATTTATTAATCCTTTATTGCACAAAAAGAAGCATTTACAGTAAATATATGACATAATAATAGTACATGAGGCGGCCTTATCACACTAGGCAACTTCTTACAGGCAACCTTTGGATGGATATGTAAATTGGAAAATGAGAGTAGAGTAGAGTAGTATAGAGAGAATAGTTTTAACAATAACAGTAATAATTCTAATTATTATTTATTTTGTTGCAGGTACACACACAAATTCAAATTATGAACAAAAGGTATACTTATCCGGGATATTACTGAGCAGCTGCAGATATCACTAACGGCCTTATTCATAGACAGTTTTAAAACCGATTGTTAGTATCGAATGTTTTGTCCCTTTCGAACGACTTTCGATTTCAGTTTGAGCGAAGAAGACAAAGCATTCGATAACTAACAGAGCTTTAAAACTGTCTAAAAATAAGGCAGTAATTGTTTTGTAAGTTATTATAATGAAATCTGTTTTAGATCTTTTAATTCCTATAAAAATGCGCCAAACATCATCAAATTGCGTCTAAATGAGACTTACATTCAAAGATGAATTTCTTGTATTATAAGTATCACTCTCTCGATTGTAGAGTAGGCCCGTGCCCAGCAGTGGGACGTATATGGGCTGATACTATACGATACGATAAATATCACAAACTAAAGTACCCTAACATACTCGAAACAAACCTTTGTCCAAGTCACAAATATTTGCCTCCAACCTCTTCCACAGCCCGATTCTCCCAATAATTGCATTCTCAATAAGTTTAACCCCGTGTCGTAATGAAGTCGATGCCCGGGTCGCGTCGTGAGGTCGCGCGATGAAAGTAAGATTGTCTGAAAGTGGCCTCGTGATGCCCAGCTTAACCCACTTGCCGGTGACAAATTACACTTCTGCCAGCCCGTTCGCGCCTGTGGACTTGGGTACATGTTTTCGTCGTCAGCGCTGTGTTAATGCTTAGGCCTTACAGCAGTAAGAAGCTGAATGAGGGTACCTGTTGTTGGCACAATTAACTTTATTTCATAATAATGTGCCTTAAATAGTTATTACTTTAGTTGTTATTTGTCATTGTATTTTACTTTTATTATTTTTAAATGCAATAATTTCGTTTTTGTGTAAAGTGTTTATTTTGTTTTGTTTCTTTTCATGTGTGCTATTTGTACCGGCATTAAATAAATATTTCTTTTTTTTTTTTCAATCGGGGTAGCCTTGATGCATTCGGTAAGTACATAAAAATATTTCAATGTCTAGGTAATGCTAGTATTAAAGTTACGATAAATTATGTGAATAATCATATTATAGTAGTATATATTCAGCTTTCTTATAATTGACTGCAAAAGTAACTTTACGCTAGCAGTAATTTTTAAAAAGTTTAAGTGAAAAATGTATCCAAATGAGGCAGCAATTAATATTAAAAGCGCAAAATACCAAATTAAAAATCGTTTAAGTGAACTCATGCGTATGTATTTGCAAGCTCAAGCTATGCGTAACAATGGAGTAATTGTGAAAGTATTGCCCCGCCATATTTAGATAATAATAATTCCAGTCACGAAACTGATAACAATTCAATTATCTAATTATGAACCGTTGTTGCCATTGTACATTTGTTAATTGTAAGCATTCATTTTCATTCGAATACATTTTGAATTCATAAAGCTATCCTGCAGTTTCGTACGGAGAATGCCGAATGGGACTAATTGGTATTTTAAGGACTCTAAATGATTTCATCTTCAATTCTATTCTTATGACCAGATAAGCAATTTTTTTGAATAAATAAAAAAAAGTATATTATGTTTTCACAATCTGCAACCTTTCTACAAGACTTAATATTACGACAATAACAGCATAAAATACATAAGAACGAAAAAAGTGAAGGTTTCATCAAAAACAACACAATAACAGTCATAAACAGTAATATTAGAAAACATTCGAACATCAAAATATTTTTGACCACAATAGCCTCGTAAATGCATCGGCATGCAGCCCGATAGAGCTACAAACCAGCAATTTACATCCCATCAAAATCTTAATGGTGGAATTGCGAAAACTTTGGCGGCATTATGCCAAGTGCGCCCACGCTGGCCGAAACCGTAGTTATGGCTATACATGGCACGGTTTGGAAATCGAAAGTAGACTACATGTTCAACGAGATCTGTGTTGTGGACTGTCGGGAAGACAAAGCTTCCGCTGTTATTGTTATATTTAAAGTAGTAGTTGTAGTTTGTAATTAATGTGTTTGAATTTAATAAATAAATAAAATAATAAATAAATACACCCAACAGTCACATGCATAGTCCTGCCCCACACTAAGATCGAGTCTTGTGTCGTGGGTATCAGAAGCTACGAGAGACTTTTCGATCTCACAAACATCCAGACCCAAAACAAATACCTGTGTATACACACAAATATTTGTTTCCGTATCGAACCCGCGGCCTCACGTATTACAGCCGGCGTCTAACCAACTGCGCCACGGCGCGGAGGCTCAATTAATGTTTAAGATAAATGTGTTGTATTGACATTGCAAATATGAGTTCTAGTTAGTTTGACATAATATTATTTACTATTGAAAAACCCAATCTCTCAAGTAGTGAAAATTTGAATGAAGCGTAGTCGCGATAAAGATACCCAGAAGTTGTTATATGCAGACCACATACAATAGATAGGAAAACATCGTGAGGAAATCTGCATACCGTAGCGATTTTAAAGAATTTCTACGGTATGTAAGTCCGCCAACCCGCACTAGGCCAGCGTGGTGGACTATATGGCCTAACCACTCTCAATCGATTCTCTCGATTGTAGAGTAGGCCCGTGCCCTGCAGTGGGACGTATATGGGCTGATATAGATAGATAGATAGATAGATAGATAGATACAATAGATTGTTGTAAAATCTTTGTAAAACATCTGCATACATAAACATTTAGGTATTGCTATAGAATTTCGAAGATAATTCTCTAACCTGCACTAAACGTGCGGGATATCAGCGTGGAAGACTTAAATCTAATTCATCTCAATCGTAAAAAGGTACATTATGCAATGAGACTTTTTATTGACAACCTCCGTGACGTAGTTGGTTAGACGCTGGTTATGAAACGAGAGGCCGCGGGTTCAATCCCCTCTCGGAGACAAATGTTTTTGAGGCCCACAAATATTTTTCCCGGGTCTGTGTTTGTGAGACCGAAAAGTCTTTCGTAGTTCCTGATACCCACGACACAAGACTCGATCTTAGTGTGGGGTCAGGAACTATGTATGTGACTGTTGGGTGTATTTATTTATTATCAACGGGTACAATTTAAACACTTCTGTCACCACACATACCTGATCCATTTAAGGAATTCTCTCATAAAGGCTCAGGCTTACATTAGCATGCTCAAGTTAATATGAGCTGTGGCAAATACGCAAATAATCACTTAACTATGTCGTAATGCACGCCAGATTCATTATAGCAATGCGTCGTGAGCGCTCCAATTTAGAAACTATACATCTAATCAAATCGATTATAGTTAACGTGCGTTTTGAATCGCTTGTTGGATTTAATTATTATTGAGAGTTAATTTATTTTAAGAATTTCTATGGTAAAGTCCGCTAACATGCTCTAGGGCAACTAGTGGACTATATGGCCTAACCCCTCACAATCGTACTTTCGGTAACTGATAGAAACAATAACGATTTAATAATTATGTAAGTTAGGTAACTTATTTCTTTTGTGGCTGCTGCGAAAATTAATTTAAATCATTGGATTTTAATTGTTCAGCCTGGAACTCATTGAATGTCAATCATGTCAAAGTGACATTATTGCAGACATTGATTCCTCGACATCAAATTCATAAAATAGGCGATAACTATAATAATGCTCTGTGTGTATGTATGTTGTGTGAAGATTTTGTTTTTTTTCAAATATACTAATCTCAAGAACAACTGTTTTTAATTGAAACAATATTTTATATTTCGATAGAGCTTTTAACGAAGACAGCTCTATAGTACTTTTCATCCCGAGAATATATAAAGCGGGTATATATATATATTTTGCCGCAAGTATTAATATCGCCACAGAGCCTGGTCTGCGGCTTTACGCATCCAGTCGCTGCCGGCCCTCTTGTGCAAGCCATTCCACCATTGGCCAAAGGACGGGCTCTGTGGCGTACCTTGGGAGAGGCCTATGTCCAGCAGTGGACTGCAACGGGCTGATGATGATGATTTCTAATCATCGATAATCCTTTGGAGTTATATTAAAAAACTGCAGTATCACGTGAACTTGTCAGGCCGACTGTACGTAAAACAAACAGAGCAATGCGTAGTGAAAGTGATCTCGGAACATTGTCTAACAGCACTCAGTACTGACCGCTTGCTATGCAAATATGCATACACATTAGTCGCCTTACATCACAAATACTTATGTTTAATCACCTAATTTTTATTGCAATGAATGGCAAAACGCGCATGCCATTCGCCTGATGATAAGACGACCGCTCATGGATAATAGCAAAAACAACATCATGAATTACAAAGCAATGGCAGTATGCCTTTTAGAGTGGTATATATTATGTCATATAAGGTGGATGATTAAGCAACAAGTGGCATATAGCCGAAATCAGTGAACAATCTTGATGTTAACCTACATTTATCAAAACACCCGTATTTTTAAGATCGGCCTTTATGTAGCGATTCCTAATCCATTTGAGTAATTAACTAATAATTTAGTTGGTTGTAGAATTTTCGGTCTCACAAACAGCCACACCCGAAACAAATACTTCTGTATACACACAAATGTTTGTTTCCGTGCGGGGATCGAACCCGCGCCCTCTCGTTTCACAGCCGGCGTCTAACCAACTGCGCCACGGAGGCTGTCTGTTTATCGTATAAGTATAAAAAATGTCCATAAAAGCTAGTGGATTTTTCTTTTTAAATACACCTCGTTACAAAAGTTAATGAGCACTAGTTGACACAGACTCATTACGCAGCCATTAGCCAACCAATCAAAGACGAAGACAAATTACCATAGATTTAGTCTCACGCGCGTAACATGCGTTTAGACGACAATGGAGCTTACGAGCTATTTGTTATGTTACGCCATGGCTTGAGCTTAGGTGGCTGTGCTTCCACACGATCCAACCATACGTCTCAACTCGCAATTCATTGTTGAGTTCTCCTGTTCTTTATTTGAATATTTGAATTCAAATTTTGAAAATTCGATTAGGGATTGAAATTGTACCGTTGCTGTTTTCTTTTTAATTTCATCACCAATCCATTGACAGAATAAATAAATGGTATGGAATTGTATCCAATACTGTAATAAAGATGTTTTGACGATTATATGGATAAAGACAAAGGTAGTTGACAAAGATCTACTAATTATCCGAGATTACAATTATTATGGGTTTTGTCAATGAGTAAAGAAAAGTAATTTAGGTTTTAAATATCTTCCTTTAAATAAGCGATTTTACACATGCTAAAAGTACTTATAAATCGAAGTATCTGCAACTTTACGAACCTGATTCCTCAGAAACAAATGAAAACAAGACCGGTTCACAGAAATCCTTACTCAATTGTCCAAAACATTGGAAATGCATTAACAGAGGTAATGTCAGTAGGAAATAACAATGGGTTATGTTAAATGTCAACATAAGAATGCGACACGGCTGAAAGGGAAAGCGTAAGTAATACTTATTAAGAACGATGTTAATACATGTGCCGTTGCGCATGTGCTAAATAAATGTGCGAGCTTTTATCTACTGCCATATTGCTCAGTAAATATGTAGGATATTCGTACATCGAGTGACTTACATGAAATAAAACCCGATACAATAACCCATATAAATGCGTTACAATTCCAAAATTGTAAATAGCTCAACTTTTTTCAAGTAGACTTTATCGTGTTACATTTTCGTTTCATAAAATTTGAAATTACAATGATTTTTTAGATGTATTCACTCCAATCGATCATACTTAAATACCCTATTCCGTAGAACTATATGTTTTGATAGACTTCTGCTTCAACTAGACTATCCCTTATTAGTCCATTGAAAAGTTACATTTGGGGTTGCGTTTTTTAGAGGACGCAATTTTATTTTTTTGATGTGAAGAGGGGGTCAGTGTAAAGCTAAAACCAAGTTTGTGGGGTCGCCACCCTTGTCCCACGGCCCGGCCGCCACCTTAAAAATAGGGGATGAAATGGTTTTTACGATATATCTCTTAAACAATTTGTTTGATAAAAAAAATTTTAACATTTTTTGTTGCAAATTAAATTCTCTACAACTATGGTCCAGTAACTTTTTGTCGTAGAACTATAAATAAAAAAGTTATAAGCGAAAATAAGACAACTAAAAGATATAGGTTAAGCGACAACTTCAACACAATGTTATGAGCTATTCTTACAATAACAGAGGTTAGGAATAATAATAACAATAGCAGGCAGCTGTTCTTTTATTCCCGCATGCTCACTTGGGTATTTTCTACCTGAACAGTATTCTCAGTAACGGCCATCAGATTTAAAATTATTTTAAAAATCAATAATTTTTAAATCCTGTTATGGAGTGAAAAAGAGTCAATAATTAATTTTTAATAATATTGCAAAATTTATAATTAAAAAATTATAATAACAAAGTAAAAAAATAAATAAATAAAAAACAATAACTGATGACATATTATTAGTATTAATATAGGCATAGTTAAGAGTACTGAAAAATAGTACTCACTTCGGAGCGCTGTAAAACCTTAGCTATTGACTTAATGAAAAAATGATGCGAATAAAAGTTGTTCCTCAAAAAATGATCTTCAAAAATGGTCAGATATAATTTTTTCGTAAAATGATAAAAAAAAGTTACATCGAAAAATATTTATTTTTTTCTCGAATTTTGAAGATTTTCGCTTATAACTTTTTTATTTATAGTTCTACGACAAAAAGTTACTGGACCAAAGTTGTAGAGAATTTAATATGCAACAAAAATGTTAACAATTTTTTTTTATCAAATAAATAGTTTAGGAGATATATCGTAAAAACCATTTCAACCCCTATTTTCAAGATGGCGGCCGTGGGACAAGGGTTGCGACACCACAAACTTGTTTTTAGCTTAACACTGACCCCCCCTACACATCAAAAAAATAAAATTGCGTCCTCTAAAAAACGCAAGGTAAGGCCTAAAAAATGTAACATTTCAATGGACTATATCTAAATAAAACCTATTTATATCATGACATTTCTGCCAATATAACGAGAAGTCTTTAAAAATCGCACCGTAAACAGTCGAATACGTCACACGCACCGCGTAACCGCAAGTGTTCACACACGGATCTCGGCTACTTACCTTCTTACATCACCTTTCCTCATTTGTTTTATAACTAAACAGATGACACGTGAAAAACATAAACTGGTTTTAGTAAGAGTATTCTGCTCTGGAATGAAATCTCTGCTTCGGTGTTTCCCGAGCGTTATGACCTGTCATTCAAACGAGGCTTAGAGAAAGTACTCTCCTTACGGTCCGCAGCGCCCTGGCTGTCCTAGACTCTTGGCATTGCGAAGGTCCATGAGCGGCGGTGACCGCTTACCATCATTCACGCCGCATGCTCGTTTACCTGCTAAAGGCCTAAGAAAAGACAAAAATCACGACACAGATTCGAGCCTAGGACACCTATAAATATGTATCGTTTAGCTTCAATCCTGACACCACAAAGTGACTGTATCACTGTACACACCTACTAATTGCGATACCGTCCAGAAAGGGTGTCGATTGCCAACCATGGACTACCATTAATTATATAAGTCTTCTTAACCGCTTCTTCACACTGCGGAAAGACCTGGGCTTATAGGAAGGAGGGAACACGTCAGCCGTCTAACTGATCTGCAACTTATTAATAACCTATTTTTTAGATATTAAACAATTAATTAATGAATAAATAAGTTGATAAATAATGGTGTAGGTTCGATGAGGTCGACCCCTACCGACTCTTCCATCCACACTCGCCTTGTATATTTGCTTAGTTTTTCTCCTTTCATCCATCCTCTCTACATGATCAAACCATCGTAACATGCCTTTGTCAATTCTTGTCACTACATCCTCTTTCACTCCACAAGTTTTCATCACCACGCTGTTCCGCACTCTGTCACGCAAACTCACGCAATGCATGAAGAGAATGATGAAAGTGGATGAAGCGAAAGTTGTATGTCAGGATCGAGCAAAGTGGCGATCCATAGTCTCTGCCTACCCCTATGGGATACAGGCGTGATGATTATGTATGTATGTATGCATGATAAATAATGCGGCGAACTTTTCTTGCTAATATATTTCTTTTACATATATGGGTGTAATAGATATTTTTTACTCTTTCAATCACGTCGCACTTGTATGTAAATATAAAACTAGTTTTTCTAGTTACATAAGTTTTGTATGTCAAATACATAAGACAAACAATTTACTACACAAATATACATACATGTTATCCTACTTGTTTTATTACTTTTCAAACTTGTTATGAGACGCATTTATCTTAAATTAGCTTTTTAGAATATAACGAGAGATTTTATATTTTATTTGTATCCCAAGTTAAAGGCGTTGTCTAGTTTGGGTACCTTTGGTAATGCTATTTGTTTTTGTGTCATGTTATTTACAAAAGATTTATTTTTTATTATGATTTGATGTTTTTAAACGCAGATCTACGATCTACTACAAAGCTAAAATAATATTGTTATGTTAGGACCTATTTACTAATGAAGGTCTTGCTGAAAAGCTATTATATTTTTTATCAAATACAAACTACTACGGTACGATTACAAAGCTGAGGTCTCGGGTTGGAATCCCGGGTCGGGCAAAGTGATTTTGGATTTTTCTATTCATTAACCGTGCGAAGTCAGGAATTTGTGCCCGATATGGCGATAGGATCGCCCCCTATCACATCGTGGGGCGGAAAATACAAGGCGAAATGTGGGTGTCCTCGTGGCGCCTCTGCCTACAACTTCAATTATACAGATTATGTATCAAACCACAGATCGAACCCGGAACCTTTACGAAAACCCAACTGCTTAGCCACGTCTATAACTCCTCTAATAATTACATAACATAAACCATTTTATATCTCAAAACTCTTTAGTTGAAATGTTTATCTTTTAATCGGTATAACGTTCTGTATGTCAATTGTTTAGCGGTGCGGCGGTACCGTCAGCAATCACCGTTAACTGACGAGTGAAATTAACGTTAGGCCGTTTGGTTCCGTATAAAAGTTAATGTTATACTTTCAGAGTATTTTTTATGGTTCATTATTTTTTATGTAATCTTCTTTTTACAGTAAGATAGAACGTACTCTGGACATATCACTTTGAGACAAAACAAATTACTGCTAGTGATAAAAGCGTGCACATTAGAGCGTCTGCATCAGAAATTAATTTTGCATGCACTCACGCGTCTCGACCTCCGAATTTGACATAATATTATGTCATTTAGTCTTCCGATTCCTCGCGTTTTTTCCAGGTTATTTTGTCATTATTTCTATATATCTGTATCAGCCCATATACGTCCCACTGCAGGGCACGGGCCTACTCTACAATCGAGGGAATCGATTGAGAGTGGTTAGGCCATATAGTCCACCACGCTGGCCTAGTGCGGGTTGGCGGACTTACATACCGTAGAAATTCTTTAAAATCGCTACGGTATGCAGGTTTCCTCACGATGTTTTCCTTCACCGTTAAAGTGCTTGGTGATTGACTATCAATACACACATAACTCCGAAAAGTCAGAGGTGTGCCCTGGGATTTGAACCCGCGACCACCGTGAACATGTAGGCAGCCGCGTCTGGTCCGTTACCAACAGACCACCACGCACATTTTGTTGTCGTTATTTCGAAGCATTTTTTTTTCATAAAGTTTTTTCAATTATTTTTAGTGTAGGACTTAATAAAGAATTGAAATAATGACAAAATAAACAGGAAAAAACGCGGGAAATCGGAAGATATAAGTGACAGTGACGTGGGCGCGTGAGTGGATATGGACAAAGTCAAGTAAAACTAGATATCTTAATAGTTTGGATGATTGACAGGGGACGCGTTATAAATCCTGTCCAGAACTTCGGTAGAAAATTTGCCCACGATGCCGGTAAAATAGATGTTAGAAGTACATATCCTAACTGCAGAAACGCTTGTCGCTAGCCGCTCAGGATCAGAAGACATAGAATGGAAAGAGAATACGCTTTTGCACTACTACAATGGATCCTGATGGTTAATAATAATTATAAGGAAGTCAATATTTTTCATTATTAGACAACCTCCGCGCCGTGGCGCACTTGGTTAGACGCCGGTTGTGAAACGAGAGGCCGCGGGTATGATTCCCGTACCGAAACTAATGTTTGCGTGATCCACAGGTATTTGTTTCGGGTTAGGTGTTTGTGAGACCAAAAAGTCTCTCGTAGTTCTTGCTGCCCACGACACAAGACTCGATCTTAATGTGGAGTCAGGACGATGTATCTGACTGTTGGGAGTATTTATATTTTACTATAGCCCCAATACGCATGTTGCAATACGTTGTCATATACAGAACTCCTTTATTAAAAGGCATTTTTAAAGCCTTTCTCTACCACACTGCGTTAATTAGTAAGAAAACAATTATATGTTAAAACGTCAGTGCTTGCGGATCTCTAAAAGCGATTGCGGGAGCGTTGGGCGCGGCATCCTAATGAATAAGGAAGTCACGGTAAACGCTGTTTCTTGTGTTTTTTCATAGTTTTATACATGTCTATTATGCCGTCAGATATTTTAATATGCGCAATCTTAGCGAGACCATTTTAATTCATATTTACCGTTCTTTATGCTTGAGAATTGAAAAGGTACAACATTTACATTTATTTATTGTATTTTTTATATTACCAAACAATATTTATTTCTTGGAGTCCTGGTGCTTAAGCTGTAGTGAAAATAATAATATCATAATATTCTTGTAGTGTTTTTTTATGTTATATAAAAATTACATTTTACATTACATAAATAACAAATATAAAAAAGTATTTTATCCCAATATATTACAGTCGTAACTACATAAATTGATGCATGTTAACCAGGTACCTATTATAATCTTAGTACAAGATGCTTTCATCAAATAGCTCATTATCTTTCTGTGAAGCCTGGGTTCACGGATATCTTCTAGCTGATAGTGAAGAACCCAACCACGTTTAAATCTTAATGCCTGTATACAAGGGTTAGCGACAGAGATCAGACACATCCATGTAAACTGCCACAACGCTAAGTGGAAATCTCATTCCTATTCACATGATATCAAATCCAATTAACCTCACTAACGATGTCTGTCTGTCTGTCCTCTAAGTGCGACTTGCAATTTCACACATTCACTTCGTTAGAATTTAATACCGAAGGTGCAGTGGAAATCTGTAAGCCTAAGTGCGTTTGTGAAATTTTGAACCAAATCTGTATATTTTAACATTTACTATAGTAAACTTTTAATATCAATAAACGATAAAATCTACACAGTCTAATCATTTAAAAACAACCAAATCTACACAATTTTAGATCTGTTTATTTTGAATTGTTTTTTAGACATTTATAATTTTGTGTGGACGGGGCGTTACAATACAAGTTTCCTTTGCCCTTTCATAAAAACAAGCAGGAAAAAAACAACCGTTAAATGTCAAATGCCAATCCGTCAACTTTCGCCCGTGCGTTCCGAAACACGTCCCGCACGGTCGTTCCGAATCATAAAAATATCCGAACACTCTCGATTATTTCTTGTAAAAAAATAAATCGATTTGAAAGACATGATCACGCCTGTCACACAAATGGGATAGAAAGTGATATTCAATAGAAAATGAAAGTACATGTTTCAATATAGAAAATAATATCAAACGGCCTTTTCCCGCCTATATCAATTGCACAGATTATAAAACTGTTATTATCGTTACGGTCATTTTCATACACAAGTAAATGATAACCTTATTTTAAGTGCAACTTTTTGCGTCCGATTTTGCATGCTATTTATTTTTATTATAATTATTTAATTTCTATAACATTTTTATGTCTATACCAATTCAGCTTTCCGTAACACATTGTGACGAATACAGGCATCAAAGTTGTAGCGACGTCATTGTCTAACATACCTCAACATTAGGCCATAAAAATAAGAACTGAACTGAACTACCTCAACATTAAAGCCACGAAATACATACACATCTTCATCACGTCTATTTCCCAGAAGGAGTAGGTAGAGATGCTACGAGGACATCCACGGTTCGCTTAGTGTGTTCCGTCCAACGATTTGATAGTGGACGAGCCTATCGCCATATCGGAAACAAATCTCTGACTCCGAGCTGAATGGAAAAATTCAATATCACTTTGCCCGACATGGGGTTCGAATACGAGGCCTCAGCGTTGTAATTGTATTGTATTACAACTGCGCCACCGAGGCAGTCTATGTTAAAGTTCAGTCCAATATTAAAATTAATTTATTAAAACTATAAAATCCAAGAGAATATTTATATTACAGTTCATTATGACTTATTTAAAGTAAGGTGACTTTTTAAATTTGTGTGTAAATTGAAGGCATTTATATTATGATATCACAAATACAATCTTTTGTTGCCACACATACTTTCGCATAAACATAATCTATCCGACGGCCTTAATGCTCTGAATTTTAAATAGATATTGCTAAATAGCTACCCATTATTTCTCCAAGGCATCTTCGAATTCAAAGTACAAAGTCACTCCAAAGTCGACAGCCTATCACGTACCATGTCAATGCCACTACCGAAATTAACAAAATTAACGATGCATTTACGAAATAAACACGACAGACGATTATCAACCCTATTACCTACAATTTAAGGCATATGGTTGCAGAATTTGTAGTTCTAAAGTGTAGGGTATAGTGGTTTTTGGTAGCGAAATAATGTCAGCAATTATAGTTGGCGCGATGACCCTAAGCTTCGGTGGCTTAGTCACATGGCCATGTACTCGCTTCGTGATTTGTTCGGTAGGATGGGTCGTGTGAAAGTCGGATATTACGAACAACTAGGTCTTTATGATAGTCGAGGATCTGTAGAATTATATTTCGTGACCGATTTGTTTGGGAAAATCATGGCTAAAGGAGAATGAGGGTGAGTATATAATACCTAAGTAATACCTTGCGTATCTTCAATAGCATTATCCCCTTATGCAGAGATGGAAGCTTTGCTAATTTGAGAACATTTAAATACCTACTCAATTTATCATTTATGCATATAGAAATACTTCGTCCAAATATTAGTATGCCGTGGACAATTCGATCAACAATATCAGATTTCATCAACGTTCCAACACGTTTTTTCCGCAGAGTACCTACTGATTGCTATTTAGTAATCAATTTATTTTCAATTGTAACTCACTTAACAGAACCATACAAAAATAAAAATACTTAATAAATTTATATTAAGTGCTGTTTTGCACTCCGCGCCGTCCATAAATTGCGACAAGCTTTTATCATTATAAATCTATATGAAATCACTAAAACATAAACACATAAATAATTATACATTATTTATCACAAAACTAAACAAATCTAAATCGATAAAAACATAAAAATCAACCATCGCAATGGTTTGTTTTCTTTATATGAAGATATTTATTAAAGGAAAATATCCGTCCCACGACTGAGATAATATTTTAGTTATTGCGGTATAAAACGCTGTGTCAATAAGGACGGTTTGTGAAATCCGGTGATGTCAGCGCTACATGTTCTTACGGACGTGGTTATTCATCATTCTGATATAATATTATGAATAAATATCTATAAAATATTAAATCGTATACAAAAAATCATTGTTTGTTCCTTGAATTTTTAGAACCCGTCTTCATTTCCCTTAAATAGACCTCAGTGACTTTAGTAGGAGCCTATAAAGTTTCACACCATGTATCTTTTTAAGACAAGCACAGCAAAACCTGCACAAATAACTAATTCACCCTCAAACATCAGTATACCAACGCAAAATCAAAACCTAAGTCTTAAAACTGGTCTAGACCAGATCCAGAACTCCTACTCATTACCCAAATCTAGGTAAACGGAAGCCGACGCCCACAACTATTCGTAACCGAGAATTCCTCTCATGATTAATAGCGAGGCCCAGCACAAAAGGCACTACATTGACAAATGATACAAGAAGTTTAAGATAAATGCAATCCGGTAAGCATAATGAAGTTCCTAAGTTTTAATAGGCTGGTAGGTATTCTAGTGCTTGGAGTTTAAGACCTAATGGTTTGTATTGATGTGTGTGAATTTAGTTTTATAGGACAGATGGGAAATGGCATTATTAAATCTGACTGTAAATAGTTCTTGATGCAGATGTTATGTTGGTCTTATCGAAGAGTTGCGGTAGCAACTCACTAACTTAGATTTTGGTTTCATATTTATTTGCGAATTATTTGGAAATTTAACTTTATTTAGACATGTATTTTTATTTTAAGAAATGACTGCTGTTGTTTAACTGTAATACATCTGCGAATCGTAAAATTTATTTAGCTCCGTTATCAAAATGTTTGTATTATTTTTAGTTACCCTACACGCATGTTATTATGTTTGTGCCTAATGACGAGGCCAGATCCAACTAGAACCGGAAATTGATTGTCGATGACATCAATATTTGTCTCTATCTGCAGTGTCGTGTTTTAAAACTGGCTTTTCACAAATTACGATAAATTAAAATCAAACTGTCGATTCCAAAAACTATATTATTGCAATATACTGCCACAAACAACAATTAATCAAGATTAATTGCGTTTGGCACTCCTTCCATATTTAAATTATCAGATCATAATTATTTTCGATAAATAACTTATAAAATGTTCCTATTTTGAGTTAGGGACACATCTTAAGAGACCTGTGGAGTGGCATTCGATGTAATATCTTTGCGCGTCATTATCAATCCTGACAAGATTAAAAACAGTTAGTGTGTATGGTAATAAGTTTTATTCCCTTTTAAGCCAAACCGAAATCGTGGCCCTATAATGCGATCTGAATTTAATTTTAATACTTCTAGCATTTACGTATTTCGCGAGTGCCACGGCCCACAAAGCACTAAATAATCCTTCATGCTAACTAAAACAGCCTTATCATTCACAAACAGCCTTTCAACGAGTCGATACAACCTCTAAAATGTAATGTCAATACATTGCCGGTTACATAAGTTTTGTATTTCCGAAAAAAAACGTGATAATTGTGTTACAGCGAGAATTTGTTGGCTCATCGGCTGAGTGATGCAACTTCCTTTGCTGTCTCCTTGAAAATAATGAGATTTTACTGTGAATGTTAATGAAATCGTACCTTTTCATTCACGTATTCATTGACTAGATTGTGTATCGTTAATTACAACTATTTTAGCATGCTTTTCAGCTCTTAAGATGCCATTATTTCATATAAATATTAAATGCTGGTGGTAGGTCTCTCATATGTGAGAGGCCGCCTGGGTAGGTACCACCGCAATGTCTATTTCTCCCGCCAAACAGCAGTGTAAATGCGCTGTTGTGTTCCGGTTTGAAGGACATTGTAGCCAGAGTAACTACTGGACATATTGAGACTTAACATCTTATGTCTCAGGATGGCGAGCGCAGTGGAATTCCAAGCATTGCCTTGTAATTCATGGTGTTGGTTTTGCTACTGTCCATGAGCGGTCGTATCGCTTACCATCAGGCGAATGGCATGCTCGTCTCGCCATTCATTGCAATAAAAAAAAAAAAAATGTAGTTCTACTATTTAATGCCATCTCATGATTCGTCGATCCGCATCTCATTATATCAATAATGATGCCTTAATTCTATTCTTAGATTTATCAATGTCTTATGTCTGTAATATTATACAAAAACTAAAATATCAACATTTAAATAAAGATTAACGCCAACCAATAGTTCTTGCATCAGTGGGATAAACCAACTCACAAAGCTATTCAACCGAATGTATTTTCCTTACATAAGATTTTCCAAACGGAAGCCGTGCCGCGATGTGGTCAGAAACACGACACCAGTCGACGAACGGAGGCCGAGTGTGTATTACACGATAACTCATAATTTATATTGTATCTGATACATATATACTTATTTAATATTTAATATATTAGCGTAGCACGCGAGCTCTCACTCCTCGAAAATCAGAGTTCCATTGAGAAGGCTCGGACTGTAGTCAACCATGCTAGCCTAGTGCCGGTTGGCGGACTTCAAACACAGTATAAAATCTAGTGAAATCCCTGTGGTATACAGGTTCCTATACCGATAAAGTGCGTGTGAAATGAGTACCAATATACATGCTTCGAATAGGCAGGCGTGTGCCCTGTGATTCAAATCCCCGTCTACCACCTTCGAAGCCACATCCAATGTTGTTAAATCATAATTATTCGATCACAATTTATTTTCCAAAATACAAGCAATAATTTATACAATAGCTTTAATACACATAACAAAGAAAACACAAAGCAAAACAGATATGAACCACTTTATTCAATTTTATCCGTTACAAATGAAACCGAACAAAGGCTTGCAAATAATAAATCTTCGTACAGAAGGCAGTAATGTAAATAACGTAGCGTCTGGTGTGCCGAGCCACAAACATCTACAGACGGTACAAATGACAATGACATTGAAACCGCACTGTACCGGTAGATGTCGCGATAGTCAGCTAGCTACCAGGACAATGTAATTATGACAATGAAATATTTATGATTTTATCATCAGTTAGGTAGTAAGTAGTTAAAGTTATTGTCAGCGTAGGTACGTTAGATCCTGGATTTTGATTTGTTTAGGATATTTGACAGCCTCCGTGGCGCAGTTGGTTAGACGCCGCCTGTGAAACGTGTGGCCGCGGGTTCGATCCCCGCACCGAAACAAATATTTGTGTGATCCACAGGTATTTGTTTCGGGTCTGGGTGTTTGTGAGACCAAAAAGTCTCTCGTAGTTCCTGATACCCACGACACAAGACTCGATCTTAGTGTGGGGTCAGGACTATGTATGTGACTGTTGGGTTTTTTAATTTTTTTTAATTAATTTAATTTCAGATTTTTGATTGTAAGAACTTTCTCGGAATTTGATAATTTCTTCATCATGAAGACGGCCGATCATAAACTAATGTATTATTATGATTCCGCAGTTTAAATGAAGTGATAAAAACGTAACTTTTCATTTCTAATTACGAACTTTCTGTACCTTTTGTTTGTGTCTCAGGTATGTTGATGTAATAAAATCGTGAGCAACGTACGTGACGGGCAAAATAGACTTTGGCAACGATTTTTAATGAAAACATTATAACTTCTCATTATCACTGACTTACTGACAAATGCTGTTAATCTTTTGATTCATATATCCGGAGGCTATTGAGTAAGAACCCGTGAGAATACTGTATTGACGCCCCAAAGTTAATAAGTTGATAGACAAACTTTAAACTTCAAATAACGACACTTATTTTCTGATCTTGTTAGACTGAACATATTTTTGCATATAACAAAATATATTTAATCATTTGTGTTTTAATACACACCCAGCAGTAACATCTACAAAGTCCCGACGTTACTTTGAGATCCATCAAGTGGTTCCGGGGGCAGCGCTACGCATATATTTACATCAATTAAAGCACGTGTCTTGTACTCTGGATATTAGAAACGACGAGGATATCTGTACCTACTCGTAACACAAACAATAATTACAACTCGCCCACTGTACGTGAGTTCTCAAAGCCTATACATTTATTTCTAAGAAGACGCTAGACTCGTTAATCACAGAATGTATGCGACAGACAGAGCACAATTCGCGTGTGGAATGGTTCATTCATATACAAAACCCATGGCTATCTGGCATCGTGTCAACACCATGGTTCGTGAGTAGTGTGACCACACCATACAAATACTTTGCAGGATAGTCTTAAAACGTCATAGGTAAATAGATCTTTATGTATTCCTAATAGTATAAAAGCTTAGAAATGAAGCAGCTAAATATTTTACTGCAATAAAATATTTATTTCATAATTTTGAAAAGCTATTTTGTTTCTAATTTATACGTCGCTTAGTATATCACTCGAAACTATTGGGCTTACTTTTATGCCAGTCTGCCCGTAACGTATATATTAGCTTATTATATATATATCCTTGAACGTGACACAAGCACAGGACACTGTGATGCATCTATCACTTTAGGTACACCAGTAACATTCCTAGTATATTCCATTATCCCACCATCAATAAAAACAACAAATACAAGGCTTACACATTACTACAAAATGAATTGTTGGGCCAACAACCAACAGAAAAGAAAACAGTATCTCAATTAATTAATTAAGAATGGAATGGAAAATTCGCACATATTTCCTTAGTACCTCATGAACTAATACAACGAGACCTGTGAATGAGACAATCGATTTTTTCTCGATCATTAGTTCGCACGTTACCGTTTCATTGATTGTTCAATTGACATAGAAGAATTTAGACAAACTACCACGTTCTTCTTAATGTAGATACTCAGAAATGCTGAGTTGATGGTTTAAAAAAATAAAGGTTCCGCTTAATTTATTCAAGTAAGGATTGAAAGAAGGATCTACAAATTCTTGAGTATTATTTTTTCACTGCATAGAGATGCACTGACTTTAGCGAAAGCAAAATCAATAAATCTGAATATCAAAGAAGGAGGTTAAGAAGACGATTCAACAGCTAACATATTTATTTAATGGCAGTTGTTTTCTAATCAACCCAAAGGGTAGTTAATATGATCCTATCTCATAAAATCATAGAAAATAAAAAAAAACAATACAGTCCTAAATCTATGGAAAAAGCGTCCACCACACCATGATCTAAGTTAGATCGGATCGCGTCACGTTTAAACGACATTACGACTTGATGTTGATCTCACTCGTTGCGTTTTTGCACGATTCACCTGCGCGTACCCTTCCAGCAACACAACATCGTATATCAACCGACACACCTATTCAAATTAAACCTTATCTGCTTTCTAATAAAGTATTTTATCGATTATACAGAATTTAGCATTGCAAAACTATGCAAGTATGTATGTGGGAATTTTACGCCATGCGTAGTCGAACAGTTTTTATTGGTTTTAAATCCGCGCGAACGTAATTAATGTTGCCAGTTATTGGCACATCTGCAGTGGCATTATTTATTTGTTATTTAAATTGCTTATTTATCTTTTAGTTCTTTATTTCATTCAAGTTACAGATACAAGCTACAAATCTATTATTGGAAAATAAAAGAATATTGAGATAAGTCTGAGAATAAATTGTTGTTTCTGCTTCATGGTGTTTTGTAGTAAGTTTTATTTGACTAATATTTGTATGCCTGTACTCTGTATTGATAAACAGTATTCAAGGTTTTAAATAGGATATAACAAAACCTAAATTACTTATAAAATTAAAATTTCTCAAACCTACTTTTAAACGACTGTTTGAAAATTCTAATGATGAAGCTTCTGTATTGGTAACATCTTAAGTATTTTCCTCTTTTTTTTTCCTTAAAATTTTGATTCATCCAATAAACTAGAGTAAATTTATCCAGCATATTTTTTTTTTTTGTATTTCTCTTATCCCTTTTCAGATAACTACTAAGTTTTAGCTTTCGCCATTTTCTACAGTCTTGTGCAATCTCCGCTCAGCTTATCCTAATCCATCCATCAAACTCCAATTGCTTCTTAGTTAGTTAAAAATCGATAACGAAATAATAGAAATGATATTATTCATCATCATAAATGGCGCAAGAATATAGTTTGTTATTTGAGTTTAGTTAATTACAAATTCTAAAGGATTACGCCATCTGCCGCGGGCGCAATGTCGGCATATGATTTGCTAGACCACATTCAAGATATAGGTTTTTATAACCCGACTAAATACTGTTGGACATGGTCTCTGATAACTTTGTAGAGAACTAGAACCGACACATACCATACACATATCAGTCGGGTTATTATTAGTCTTTGAAGTTGTGGTGTGATTTTAAAGTCAATAGCGAATTTATGATCTGTTGGTTATTGAACAAACTTTAAAAAAAAAAGACTTAATGTGTTTTTGAATCACATATATTGGGCTTTTCATAATTACGAAGTTGGGATCCCTACAAGGTTGTGAACATAATATCCATCTTAGAATATATGTATATAAACGTCTGGGCAAATATATTACATACTGGCCGAATACGGGAACTTCTTACTTTATTCGCACTGCTGCATATCAACCCTATCGATCAATGAACATACGATAAACTCTCGCAAACTTCATTCTCTCTTCCTGTATACATTTACTCATTCTATTTAACCCTTTAAGTTCGCCATAGTCTTACAATCCACACCAGACACCAGAGCCGTCCCCCATTAGAAGGCGGCATGCAATATCGGGGAGTTAATCACACGTTCGGGCTAATTCGGAATTCCTCGGGGCTTCCGTGTGACTGACGGACGGTCGCGACGGACTGCCGAGAACTTGTAGCTATACTTCACTATAAATAATTCGGGATTCATATTCGGGCTTCATTAGTTTTATAATATTCTACGTAGGTTTTTTAATCGGCCTACTAATATATTTGAAATCCTCATTTGAAAATACTTGAAAGCATTAATAAATCAAATATTTTTTGTTAAACCCTTTAACAGTTCTCATCTGACTAATGACATTATCGCCTTAAGCGATTTCCAAATTTCAATTTCTAATAGCCGCTATTTATAGTAAGCGGTAGTAAATATCGATAGATTACTACTTTTAAGCCCTCGAGGTCTTTTGTTCCCGAGCATCTGATTAGTATAATATATTAGAAGAGTGACGTCATGCAAGAGAATCCATTAATATAGAACATATAGAATGGAAAGAAAGATAAGTAGGTACTAGGTACTAGACATTCTACAGCCACTGGTGGTAGGTCTCTCATATGTAAGAGGCCGCCTGGGTAGGTGCCACCGCAATGTCTATTTCTCTTGCCAAACAGCAGTGTAAATGCGCTGTTGTGTTCCGGTTTGAAGTACATTGTAGCCAGAGTAACTACTGGACATATCGAGACTTAACATCTTATGTCTCAGGATGGCGAGCGCAGGGCAATGCCAAGCATCGCTTTGTAAATCATGGTGTTGTTTGGTTTTGCCACTGTCCATGAGCGGTCGTATCGCTTACCACCAGGTGGACGGTATGCTCATCTCGCCATTCACAGCAATAAAAAAATAATATTGTTATACAGTAAAGTGACAATTTTCTGGTATGAATGCCTTCGATGAATGAAATTGACGTTAGTCCATACTCCTTTCCTCCTGCCATCGCTTTTCTTTTCTCTTCCCATTTTAAACGACAGGCAAAGCATCTGCGATCGAAATGTTTAAGATGTTCGTGGGTGGCGGTAACCATTTATCATTACGTGAACTTTTTCCGTAAGTCGTCCCATCCTAGTCCAGCTGACCCATTTGTTACTTTAAGGGGCTACGTTAAGTTTCTACCACCATTTATTAAATAAACATATGAATGACGCTGATCCTGGTATGATCTCCACTCGTTGTCAACATATCGACTGCCTCGGTGGTGTAATTGTACTACGGTACGACTACTAAGCTGAGGTCTCTGGTTCGAATCCCGGGTCGGACAAAGTGATATTGGGTTTTTCTATTCATTATCAGCCCGGAGTCAGGAATTTGTGCCCGATATGGCGATAGGCTCGCCCCCTATCACATCATGGGACGGAACATACAACGCGAAATGTTGGTGACCTGGTGACGCCTCTGCCTACCCCTTCTGGGATAAAGGCGTGAGTTTATATACGTATGTATGTTGTCAACATATATCGGTCCATTATTATAAAAATATAATTACAAAATTACCCGCTGACAATGTATCAGTTGGCAGCAGTTGCATTAATACAGTACGTATAACAGGATGGTCGTTCGGCACATTGTAGAGCGTTTTATTTAACTGTGGCGCACCTGGTGTATATCAACTAGATTATAATGTCTCGAGAACGTCTAGATGAATCGATATCAATGTTACACTAGATAAGACATTCAGTACAAAAAATGTGTCCCACCTACTTGCGGTGCATGCACCGCACATGAATCAGTTTGCTTCGTGACAGTGACAGTGCAGTACGCCGCAGTTTAAAAGTAATAAATGAATGTTTCGCCGTCAAACCGAAAGCAAATCATCTGAAGTTACAATATTTTAATAAAATACCAGGTAAGTGATGTAATATTGCAGTGTGCTTTTAAAATACGGGCGCACTTTATTTCTTTGTCGTGTCTCGTCTATCGGTAGAATATAAGTCAATGTCTAGATGAGTTTATGATAAAATGCATTTTTACTCATCTGGTTTCTAGTAAAGAAGAGAATATAGGGAGAAATTGAGAAATTGAGTGAATTGAGAATATTGAGGAAATAGAAAGGGCCTAGGTTCGTTTCCAGTTATGCCCTTTGTTTTGTGTATGTCTGTTTATTATTGGGGAAATCTGAATCGCTCAACACTAGTGCCTGAACGAAACTAAGCTCCAACTTGTGGCACTAGTTTTACTACTGCTTACGCCTTTGTGGATAACGGCGTGAACTTATGAATGATCTATAAAACAAATGTTATACAATTAATCAACCTATTTTACTGTGTTATTGGTCGTACAATTATGTCCGACTTAATTATACCTAAAGTTAACTCAATGAATTAAACATAATATATTAAAAGTAATATAAACATGTATCGATTGTAAGGTTCCTAAGGACAATAGTTGTTGTAGGATGTAAGATGATGTGTTATAAAATTATAATATTTAAATAAATAAATAAATAAATACACCCAACAGTCACATACATAGTCCTGACCCCACACTAAGATCGAGTCTTGTGTCTTGTGTCGTGGGTATCAGGAACTACGAGAGACTTTTCGGTCTCACAAACACCCAGACCCGAAGCAAATACCTGTGGATTACACTAAAATTTGTTTCGGTACAGGGACCGAACCCGCGGCCTCTCGTTTCACAGCCGGCGCCTAACCAACTGGGCTACGGAGGGTGTCAATTTTTTTTCTGTACAATTGTTAATCATCGCAATCATGGTTTTAAAAATAATAAAGCCACTTAAAATCCCGGTACTTTGTATTAAACCTAGGATGTCACGATGCACATATACGTCACTAGACCAATGATGCATTATTTTAACAAAGTAAACAATCTTAAGTAACCGATTAATTTACTACCATTAACTCATAAATCGTTTAAAAACACTTAAGCAACATTGTATCAAACCACTGTGTTTAAAGTATCAGTTAGAAATATAAGGTTCACTGTTAGTCTTGTTTTGAATCTAGGTCTTAGCTTATCTCGAGCATCTAGATTCTAGGCTCATTGCTTCAGGCATTCCGCGAGATTGCTATACCTGTTCCTGTTATGTCCTATCCTATAGATAATTTGTAGATGTTTAATATAATGAGAGGGTTTATATGTGATGCTAATAACTAGTTTAATCTTATTTCATTGGAACGGTAAAGTTAAAAAGATGTTACTGCATGGATTTGATAGAAAATAAAAAGTATACCCAACAGTCACATACATAGTCCTGACCCCACACTAAGATCGAGTCTTGTTATGTGTGCGTATGGTGAAGTGTACTGCAGGCTATGTAAGATCCATTGGGGTGAAATAAGCACTGCTCGCAGCCTGACATTTTTTTTATTCAATATGTCTTCTTATGGTAAGTGGTCAATCACTGCCGCCCATGAACTTTCACAAGGCTTTGTAATTGCTCTTGTTTGGTTTTGCTACTGTCCATGAGCGGTCGTATCGCTTACCATCAGACGAATGGCATGCTCGTCTCGCCATTCATTACAATAAATAAAGACTGCCTCGGTGGCGTAGTTGTATTACGGTACGGTTACAAAGCTGAGGTCTCGGGTTCGAGTCCCGGGTCGGGCAAAGTGATATTGGATTTTTCTATTCATTATCAGCCCAGAGTCAGGAATTTGTGCCCGATATGGCGATAGGCTCGCCCTCTATCGCATCGTGGGACTGAACATACAAGGCGAAATGTGGGTGTCCTAGTGGCGCCTCTGCCTACCCCTTCGGGGATAAAGGCGTGAGTTTATGTATGTATGTATGTAAAAAAAGATAAAATGGGCATAGGGTTTCCGCCAATCACACTCACCAAACGAAACGCGACAGCAAATATGTCACTTTACATCGATCTCTTGCGAGACAGTGGTTCCGCGACGATCCTGCCCATTCATACTGAGTCATGACTGACAACAGCGTGGCTCTACCACTTCACAAATTATACTGACCTGCTCCACCATCCTAACGCTAATACCTAAAAAGTTGATCACCACTCCAGAATTATGTTCTTATTTTTTTTTTTATTGCAATGAATGACGAGACGAGCCTGCCATTCGCCTGATGGTAAGCGATACGACCGCTCATGGACAGTAGCAATACCAAACAACACCATGAGTTACAAGGCAATGCTTGGCATTCCACTGCGCTCGCCATCCTGAGACATAAGATGTTAAGTCTCGATATGTCCAGTAGTTACTCTGGCTACAATATCCTTCAAACCGGAACACAACAGTGCATTTACACTGCTGTTTGGCGGGAGAAATAGACATTGCGGTGGTACCTACCCAGGCGGCCTCTCACATATGAGAGACCTACCACCAGTAAGTTCGATAGACTTACATGAATTGCTGGTTTAATATGTTTTAAGTAAATAACTGATTTATTTATTGTTTCAGATCTCAGTGAGGCCGTAAAGAAACATTAGTTAAAGGTAAAATTGAAATGATTACATAGTTATATGTTAGACTTTAAGCGCATGTACGCAAAATCTTTTTAAATCCATGTTATAAGACATATTTTTGTATTAAATTTACGTTCAATCTGCCTGCAATATACCAAAATCCAAACCTTCATATTCTATTTAAAAGAATTTAAAAAACTTAAAAAATACTAAATAAATATCTTGGTTATCGAGCTTGAACTCACGCCTTAGAGACCACATGTGGTCCCAATAAACTCAAGAAGAATATAGAGGAATCCAATTATTACCAGTCTTATTTGACGGAAGTCATACCATTTCTCATGGAAGGCTACCATAAAGAAATACGTTATCGGCCTTATTCATAGATAGATTTAAAACCTATGTATGTTTTATCTTCTTCGCAGAAACTGAATTTTGAAGTCGTTAGAAAGGGAAAAACAATTGTTATCTAAAATAGGTCTATATCTAAATCGGTCTATGAATAAGGCCTAAATAATTTAACCGTTTTGATTTTTACTTCTAAATAATCCTTGAATTGTAAATGGGCTATACAAATTAGTAGCCTCTACCATCAAGTGAATCATATTCCTATAAAGAAACTAGATTTTATTTTTTAATTTCAACTTAAAACTGACATAAACTAAATCCAATGTCACTCGCCCTACAACGTATCAATAATACAATGACGTAGCTCTCCACTGACTGACGTTTTAATTAAAAGCAATTTATTTGTAAATAAAAACTATCGAGCCGATCTTTTGTGTGGCGCATCACTGGCGCCGCTTTGTATAGTGTTGTTACACTTGCATTGTGATCATCGATGAAACGTGAGTCGATACAATGAGTGTTTTGTTAAGGCAATTACATTTTAATTATGAGACTACTGTTTATTTGCTTTTATTTGTAGAATGTGAGATTGAAATTTGTGGGTGAGATGTTATGAAATTAAGTTCCGTATGTTCGATCCCTGGCCTTGATTCTGTAGATTATATTACTATAAACTTTTTTCAATGCTGAGACGACATTGTTCATCTGCTTCTGCCTCCCTTTAACCCAGAATTTACACATTATCGAATACATTTAATTTAAAGCTAATTCCAAAACCCATACAAAACGAATTCCTTTACCTATAAATCGAATTAACACGCTATGATACCAACAACCCAATAATTTGGTAATATTTTTTTTCTACACACAATTATTTCCTAACACAAAAACAAAACATTATAGCGTATACACCATACGTTCCATTTGTCTCAGAATGTCGGTCATTTAATCAAGATCGGTGTAATAAAACGTTGTAGCACAAATCACGGGCGGAATCAGATGGAGCGGAAGGCCTGTTTTCCCACGCGCGCCGCCGCAACCTTGCGCCGAATTAGGTACGTGATATGGGAGGAATAGACGCGGGAGCGATAGGCGGGGCGATAAGCCGAAGCGATTTTATCCTGGACTAAGGACATGTCATGATTTTTTTTATGCACAACAAAATGCAATTCACTTGATTAGTGAGTTTAATTTTAATTTAATTTAATTTTTGATTCAATTTAGTTTCACCGGTCCAGATATCAATAATTAGTGATAGCTATGTCTCACTAGTCGGCACAATTTTTCGGGCTTGGTTGAAACTGGGTGAAAAGGCTAAGTCCGAAACGAGAAACTGCTTATCTTACTATGGAAGGTTTTACACCATTGTGTATCTGGGTGCATACGAATCTCCTACTACCAGTAGCTTAGGCATAGAAATGTACCCGGTAGAATCTAGATTCTAGAGGCATGCATGGTCTTTTTTTTTTTTTATTGCCGTTATAGGCAGACGAGCTAGCGGCCCGCATGATGGTAAGCGGCTACCGCTGCCCAGAGAACTTCGCAGTGCCAGGGGTCCAGCACAACAAAATCGCTGCCTACCTTAAGGAGAGCACTCTCTTTAAGCCTCTTTTGAAGAAGGACAGGTCATAGCGCTCAGGGAACACCGATGCAGGGAGTTCATTCCAGAGCTTGCACGTACGTGGTAAGAAAGAACGCTGAAAACGTACCGTTCGGGAGCGGTACGCTTCCAGGTGGTAGGAATGAACTCTGCTGCGGTGACGGGTGGTGCGATGGTAGAAGGGCGACGTTGGTACCATCTCAAACAATTCCTCGGAGCACTCCCCATGGAACAGACGATAGAACACACAGAGAGACCCGAAGTCTCTCCGCAGTCCTAACGGTTCCAATTTGTCCGTAAGATTGGGATCATCGACTATTCGACAAGCTCGTCGCTGTAAGGAGTCAAGTGGGTTGAGCTGGTATTTTGGGGCACCTGCCCAGAGGTGAGAGCAGTACTCCACGTGGGGCCGGATTTGTGCTTTGTAGAGCGTCAATCTGTGACCCGACGTAAAGTACCGCTTGGCTCTGTTCAGGATACCCAACTTTCTGCTCGCCAGTTTGGCTTTGTCCTCCAAATGACTCCTAAAGTCGACATTGCTTGATATTTCGACGCCGAGGATCCCAATACTTTCGGATCTTTGGAGAGTAACTCCTTGGAATTGCGGCGCCATGACAAAAGGGTCCTTCTTCGCAGTGAATGCGCAAACTTGTGTCTTCGAGGGGTTAAATTGAACTAAGTTCAATTCACCCCATTCGGAGACCCGCCCCAGAGATCTCTCGACTTCAGACACAAGTTGAGACCGTCTTTCCTCAATGGAACCTCGAGAGAGACTCTGATGGCCGGTGTATCGCGCGTCACACGTACTATCATCCGCATAACAATGCATGCTGTCGGTAGACAACATGTCATTGATATGCAGGATGAAGAGTGTCGGCGATAGCACCGATCCTTGTGGAACACCAGCGTTAATGGTCTTGGTCTCGGAGCAACAGCCGTCCACTACGACTTTTATGCTCCGACCATCCAAAAAGCTGGCGATCCACTTGCAGAGTCCCTCAGGGATACCATACGCAGGTAGCTTCGCTAGAAGGGCGCCATGCCACACTCGATCGAACGCCTTGGCTATGTCAAGGCCGACCGCAATCGCCTCACCCCCACTCTCCAAAGCCTCCGCCCAACGGTGCGTGAGGTACACGAGGAGATCACCAGCTGAACGACCGTGACGGAAACCGTACTGGCGGTCACTAATCAGCTGGCGGTCCTCAAGATACCTCAGGAGCTGAGTGTTTATAACTCGCTCCAAGACCTTGGAGAGTAAGGATATGACAGCAATCGGCCTGTAGCACAAAGGGTCCGAACGGTCACCCTTTTTGGGTACTGGGTGGACATGGGCGACCTTCCACGAAGCCGGAACCCGGTTGGTTTTGTAGGAAAGACGGTAAAGGCGCGTTAGCACGGGGGTCAACTCAGGGGCGCACGTCTTAAGAACCACTGCGGGGATACAGTCTGGCCCACTCGACTTATGGATGTCGAGAGCCATGAGCTCCCGTCTGTGAGGTCTGTGAGAGTTCTCTTCCCAGATTATGGTAATTTTGATGATTCCTTATTTGGTCAAAACTGTTCATCAGGGTTACCTCTAGTTCGATCACGGTGCTTCGCACTTATACTTTAAATATTATGAAAATACGCCATAAGCGATCTTTCTCACTTAAAGATACAAACATTCATATTTTGAGTCCCTGTATTAATATATTGTTACGCATGGTTTTTCGGTTATTTAATGTTGCCTATTTACTAGGTATAAAATAATTAGATGTCTAAAATACAAATTTTAACGTTTCTTTGTTTATGCTTCTTATCTCCATACCATATTTACTAAGATCTTAATTACCTTCCAAATCTTGATATGAAAACTATGTCCATTGCGTATTAATTATTTTTACCGGTCATAACTTTTACAGCAATTATAAAACACTTTCCGTTAATTAAAATTAATATTTGTTTAATTGTATTGTGAAAAGCATACGTTCGTATCATAAATATCCCAGTTTATGAACTTGTTAAGTATAAATCATAATTTACCGGTTAGATAAGTTAACCGCATCTTTTAATATATTCAGATTATAGAAATTAATTCTTTATTTTATGTTCAATACTAATGCCTTCAAAAATTACACCAATAAAAATCCCGATTAATCCTTAACGCTGTTCAATTGACATGCATTTACATAATACCATGCTAGGCGCTTGAATTTATAAAGCCGATCACCGTATAATGGTCCATAGTATTATAAAGCACATACATAGATCATTTATGTAACGTAGGATCGAATCCAGGGTGTGATGTCACAATACTTTACATTTTGTGACAAAGGTACTATAGATGTTAAACCCTCTTTATTCAAGAGGCTTTCTGGCCAGCGCCACCACTTTGTCTATTTCTACCATCAAGCTGAATTGTATAAGCACTGCATAGTTCCGATTTGAGGGACATTCTATCCAGAGATTATTGAGCATAAAGAGACTTATCACCTCATGGCAATGAGCGTAATGCAGGGTATGATAATAAGTTTTGAGTGATTTTGCTCCTGTTTAGGCAGTCATGATTTTTAAACTTATTAATTTGAAAATAACTATTTCCGCTACATCTCACCACCATGCTATAACCCTTATACGTATATTATGGTTGTGAGCGGTCGGTTGACTTAATTAGACCACGATTTCAGTTAACAGTGTCGTATATATGATAAGGAAGAAGGTTGTGGCTTCGTAAAAGTCGCTATTATTTGCTATTTTAACGATATCTTGTAGTCGTTTACATAACTTCAGGCGCTAATGCAGATTACAAATAACAGAATACCTTTTATATTTCTATAAGGGATCATGATCGTAAGTTTTAGTGGTAATGGATGTTTAGAACAAATGATAAAATATTTATTTCTATTTTAAATTAATAATATTATTTCCATTCAAAACAAACAACGAAGTGGTTAAGGGTTTTGTAAACCCTTTTTGTTATGGAACCCTAATAAAGCAAGGCCTTACAGGTAGTAAAAATGGTAAATTAAATTATTTATTCTAGAAATGTAATTAGATAAGAAATTATTGTAATTCATGAGAAATGCATTAATTGTAAATTCTTCACATCTGCCGCTGCCTAGTGTTTGAATTATCGTAATCTAGAAAGCTTATAAAGTAGCAATATATCTTTTAATTAAATTTAATTTCAAATAAATGTTTTTCATTGATATCGACCGCGATTTCATTATTATCTCTGTGTTTAATTAAACAATAAAACAAAAGAATTCACAACTTCCAGTTTTAATGTGTAATGTTATGATTATGATCAAATTATGAGTGGTAGCCGTGAAATAAATTGAATTAGTTCAAGTAATCGCATCATTGTGATAAAACGGTATTATGACGTTTCTGACCCGGTATTATATGAGTAGTAGAATAAGCTATGCTTCGATCAAATGTATATATTTTATCGAAGAAGCTATTATAATATGTTGATATTTTAATTCATACGCCATAATTTCGACTATACTTGGCATCTTAAATTATGTGTACGACTCACATTATAGGATTTAATGTATAATGTTATTTCTATTAAATAGAGCACCAAAAAAATTAACACATAGCTTACGCTTGATGCCTAAATACCCAACTACGTCTCTATCACGTGATGTGGAATCTTCACCAATCTTAGTTTAATATACATAGGTTAGTTACATTACTGTGCTAAACAGTTTTATTACGTTATATAAAACAACTTATTATAAGGTCCTGGAAATCGGATGTCAAACAATTTTTATTTTTTTCATTTCATGTGTTTTCAATGAATATTTTGCTCTGTGATACTAGTATTTACCACGACAGATTATAACCGAATATAAAATCCATTAACAATTACTTCCATTATGCAAAAAAACACTTATTTTAGTGTAAAGGCTATGTAAAGATAACATTTTCTTTTGAACCATTCCCACACAACTCCATATGAAATTATAAACACTAAATAATTTGAGACAAATCCCTTATCCGATAATTACGACGTTATAAAAATATGAAAAGTTTAATTGGGCCAATATACCATCTGCAGTTCGTTAGATGTTAATGTATATCGGTAAACTGTAGAAAAGTCTGCCAACAAAAACACGAGATTAAGTCATGGGAGGTAGCGATTTATTGCTATGATATTATCACGCTATATTTCTCAAGTCATCATCTAAATGTGATTAATTATTTATTGAATTGCACATATTTTATGAATAATTTACTTACAAAGTTATTTTTTATCCCCCACTTATTCCTCATATATTTTTTTAATCTTTATTTTATATAAGGTCTTTAAGTCGCTTTGCGACTATGTCAAAACCATTGTACACAAAGTTAGAATTAACTACAGTAACACACTAGTAATATCAAATATTGTAGTATACAAATATTTTGCCACGTTACAAGATTCTTCATAATATTAGTAAGATTAATAAATTCTAGATAGATCAGGTAATTTTTACACGCCTTTGAAAATCCCGTAGACAATTCTCAGGTACGCGGATTAACAAGCTATTAATATTTAATTTATTATTAGTCGGATATCGAATAACAACGCCCCTGCAATACCATTCACTTAACAAATGCCAATCGCTGTATTTATGTAGATTAATCATTGAGTATTTTGATACAATGTAATGTTATTTCTGAATTCTGGTTACTTTGATAAATTAGTTTGTCGTTATTTATAATGTCTACCGCGATAGTTTCGCGTCATTGTCAATCCTGAAAAGATTAAAACAGTGTGTATGGTAATAAGTTTTATTCCCTTACCTGAATTTAATTTTTATTAATAACGACAGCCTCCGTGGCGCAGTTGGTTAGACGCCGCCTGTGAAACGAGAGGCATTGGGTTCGATCCCCGCACCGAAACAAATATTTGGGTGATCCACAGGTATTTGTTTCGGGTCTGGGTGTTTGTGAGATCGAAAAGTCTCTCGTAGTTTCTAATACCCACGACACAAGACTCGATCTTAGTGCGGGGTCAGGACTATGTATGTGACTGTTGGGTGTATTTATTTATTTATTTACTCAAATGACATTTTTTTTCAAAATTATGTACCTATTTATAACAACTGATCTCATTTCTAAACTTTACCTTAAAATGTCCTCCACGACGACGAAATACTAACGAACAAATATACATCATTATTCACATATATAAATAAAATATTGAATTTAACGTTTTAAAAACGCTAAAAGAATACACAAATATTACATCAGCAACATCCTTTTACCTCGACATCCAAATAAAGCCATCCGCCATCCGCTTCCGCTCATTACTACGACTCCTTACCTAACCGCTTCCGTTCATGATACAGACTACTAAAACCGCCTCCGCTTGTCACGTGGCTACTGTAGGGTTCCCACGGCTGGAATGTAGCGTATTCACACAGGTCTAATGAATTCGTATGCGGGTTTCACGATCGGATACGTATTTCTAATTAACGGGTTCCGTCCATTCACGAATTGTGGGGGCGTTTCTATTTACTGTCGTGTTCTACTATGTATATTGTGCGGCGTGGTGGCCTGTAGGTGAACGATGCGGCTTTTAATACGGTGTTCGTGGGTTCGGATCCCAAGGCACACTTTTGACTTTACGGAGTCGTGTGCCAAATAATAGTTAACAAGACCCCCATTTTTGTGCTGCCTGGAAAGGAGTTAATTTTAAATAAAAAAAGTAAAAAAATATTCAGAACACCTAGTCGCCGTTTCAACAATATTTAAGAACTTAAATAACTACACGTAATTATTAAATAAGTTTTTCAAATATAGTTCGTAATTTACTTCATAACTAGGCTACACCAATGTAAACGCGTTCTGTTATCATTGATCAAGGGAAACTCTAATTATGGTACACCTCTGACCGAAATACTAGCACCGTTTGCAAACTAATTCATAATGTGTCGGATTGACCGGCGATTGCGGATTAGTCGGTAATTACGGATAAGCCGACTGTTACGGATTACCCGGCAGGTCATTATTCACTCCTATCGATTGTCTAAACGAGAATTCTCAAATTATCCTGAGTTCGTTGAGTTAATTAGATTTGATATATTAATCAACATTAGTAACCATAAAGGGCGAGTCATAAGCATTTTTAAATCATGCCGTATTCGAATTGCTATGTATCTTATATTAAACCTATCATATTTTTAAAATAAGTTATAAAAAAATACACACCTAAAAGAATTTTCCTATCTCTTTTAATCGAATAAACCTAAGCGGTAAGCCTTGCAGTTTACAGCCCATACTCAGTATCAAAAAGTACCGGATAGCCAATAATATGACCCAATGATCATCTTTACCCAAGAAAATCCACATTTTTTTAAGCAGCTTGCACCCAGCAACTTCCCTCCCTTAGCCCTCCCAATACCAGAAAGATCTAACCAAATAAATCATAACAATTCTTTCGATACAGCCCGTTGATTAAAGGCACGGACTCGGGCGTCGGGGCCGGGGGCACGGGCCCCGCAGTTTATCACTCGGCCCGTTATCTCGCTCACTGCGATCCGCTCTAGTAGCCGTCTAGCTGCGCAGGTGCGGCCCTTAGGGTCGATGATCGCTTTGTCTCTCGCGGTTGTACACAATTAATTTGAAATTGGAATGTGGAATTCTAAATTTGAAATTTAAATCCTGAAAAAAAAAGATTAAATCGAGAATTGTGACTGACCATGAGTAAATAATAATAAAAATTAAAATCTAATCACAATTTTCTTTTATTGCGCCAATTAAATAAAACCATTTTGTAACTTTGGTGGAAATTCGGTCATTGTATAAAAGGATCCAAATCTCTAAAGAAAATTCTTGTTACCTGAGTAAAATTAGTAAAAATTTTAAAGATTCAAGCAAAGAAAAGTCAAGCAATAAAGTACCGAAAGTAAAAAATAAACATAGCTATACCTATACGTGTTGCAAAAATTACAAAACTTTATACAAAGATTTACAACCACCACTGAAAGAATAATCTCCTTGTATCACTCTTACAAACCCAACGAAAGATTTATTAAAGGAAAATAATACAAAAAATCAGAACAGGCCTTTAACATATTGCGGTCCATTTTTAACTCTTGATACCCGTCGCACTCGCCGGTGACGCAATTCTATTTATAGCCGTGAATAAACACTTTAAAATGTTCAACGAAGGATTTACGGTATTAGCTTTTGTACCTAAAAGTTAACAATGCGAAAAAATTGCAGTTAAGACTAAGTTGTCATTGGAAAAATACGTGATTAATGGGATAAAAATAAGTCAATAATTCGAATATACAGGGTATCATCTCAAGACCGCGACCGAAAACGATGCCAGGTGGTATTATTAGTGACTTCCAAACACAATGCAACTAAAAAAGAATTTCTACGGTATGTAAGTCCGCCAACCCGCACCAGGCCAGCGTGGTGGACTATATGGCCTAACCACTCTCAATCGACTCTCGATTGTAGAGTAGGCCCGTCTCCTCAACAATCAAACAATCCTCTACATATGTCGTTTTTTCGAACTTCGCGTTAAAATGCTGCCTTGCTACCTAGAATGTCTATAAATATCAATAAAAATGGAAATACAAAAAACAGAACCTCGTAATAAGATCACGTACTCTTAGCTTATTCGCACAAAAACATAATAAAAACGGCTATCGGGGCAAAACCAACACGATGTGATGTCGTCATTGGACACTTATTACGTCATTTGTTTGTAATCGATAACAATCAACTGTACTATTTACTACCGGAAACGGTTATGACGTAATAAGTTTTTTAATTGCCACGCTGTTTTAATGACTGGGAGTTTAATCTTTCTGCCTTTTAATTGGGCAACATGGTACAGTTATGGGTGTAATGTGAAGGCAGAGGTTTTTTGGCTCATGGAAGGCCACGTATAAGTAATAACATAAAACGAGTTAATTTGTTTGTGGATTAAGTCGCAAGTTAGCATTAAGCAGGGCATCTTACAGGTAATTTAAAATTAGGAGAACAAACCTACACTTATATTATTTCTTGAAGTCTAAGGTTAAGTGTAATGATTCTTATAAAATGAAAACGATGGCAACAATAAAATATATTTGTTTTACTTTACATATATCCTTTACAAATTTTTAGCTTCTTACAACATTTCATTACCTATTAACATTTCTTAAGAAAAAATAACGATACCTCCTTTCTTGTAAAAGGTTAGAAAATCTATACTAAATACCTAATTGAGTTTACAAAATGCTTAATATACAAATTACCCACATTACAACCGGCAAGGATACGCCAAATGTCGAAACTCGCAAGTGAATAGACAAATTTCATTCGTCCTTCGTGCTTCGTTGCGCCCACGAGTAGATAAATGACGAAAAGACAATGCATACTAAGCAAAACGCGTATATACTACACAAGAATACGAGAATTTAAAATAATATATCCTCTTATAGAGATGACGACGTTCTTGATGATTAATGCAGTGAAACCTAAATGAAATGTCACCAGACGGGCATCTCTGGTCGACAAAATTACACCATTCAAAATTTCAGATATCCATAATATGAACGCGAAACATTACAAGCTTGGTTCACTACAAAAGATGATGATCCCGTACGTAATGACGTACGGTGGTAGCTATCCGGATTCCGGGCAGATACGAATAGCATACCACCAAGTTCTTATATTCCGAGATATTTCTTGTTTTACAATAGGAAACTACACGACAATTTCAAAGGTTAGAAAAATACACATACATGAATCAATCATAAAGATACATAAGTGATCATGGACCCAGGCCAACATAGACGATCTTAAAAATTACAGTGCAAAACATTACGTCAAACATTGATGTATCAATTCATAAATAAATATATAAAAACCGTAACATTCCCAACCCTGAACAGTTAAACGGCAAAAAGCATGCGCCTGGGTGGCTCGGCGAGACACGCGTGTCGGAAGTTTTAATTGGGATCCATGTTCATACGTACCGATAGCGGATCTGCACTGCGATCGACTGTGCTAAGCCCTGTTTAGAAAGTCGCAAGTGATACTTGAGACCATTTACCGCGCACACAGATACGACAATGTTCGATTTAATTGGACGCGATATTTTGGATTTTAATAGCGAAATTGTTGTATCGTTACGGTAATTAGTCACAGTGATAATAAATGTTTGTCGTGTTTTGGTATAACGAGACGTATTAGCTGAGAATCGAAAATCAGCTTAGAAAACAAACGAAGGAATCACATAAATTAGTATGGAACAGAAAGATAATTCAGAATTAATGGTCTTCAATGAAGGATTATACACAGCTGGAACGTATGAATTCAACCGAGGTGATCAATTTTAAATCATAACGAAACTTGTCAATACCAAAAAGACGTCACAATAAGGGAGTGCTGTAAAATAAGATACTTATTCATTAGTCTCGCAATAAACTAACCAAAATTAAAATACCAAACCAACAAGGACAGCTAAACACACCAGAATCACCATTCTCACCTACCCAACCTCCGATCGATAATGCCGTATGGTATGTACTACCCATAAACAACGTAGTAAATTATACGACGAGATAAATATCTGATTATTGCAGGGTAGCGCGGCACCTAGTTATCGTAAACCCACATTAAGGGCTATTACTTCAGACAACGGTCAGGGCTTGTGGGATTCTCGTACGCTAAAAACTGTTAGAGCAGATTTCGGTGTGGAAAATTGTGGAGGTTTTTTATTAGGCTGTTTTATTTATTCGGAATATTTGAATTGGGAGAAATAAGTGGTGGGTTCGACCATAGAGCCCTCAATATTACCCACTCCAAGTTGTACAGAGTTCGGTCCTCATTAATTTGCTTTAAGCTAATCAATCAATGGCAAATAGCTGTGTATTACGTAGTCAGTGTAAGGGTGCAGTGTGTTTGAGGCGCGTTTCACTCGCTAAAGTGATTTAATTCATTCACCAGTTAATTTGATAAGTAACTCAACCACAGACGCAGTAATTACAGTAATGTCAAAGTACTGAGGAATAGACTATATGTAATTGCAATTTAAACCATTTATTGTGCTACTTTAAATTGACTCTCACGGTGGCGCAAGGGGTTATCAGCGAAAGTAATACTGCATTGTCTTATTCTACCAGAAAAGCATGAAGCCATAGATATTCCTATACAGTTGTACACCTATATGTTTACCTACTACTTATTTACATCTTATTTTAGCTTTTGATTTATCGGAGACTCTTCCACGAAACGAAACGCATCAGCAAAATTATTACTCCACGTCTTTTTTCTATGAACCAGGGGTAACATCTTAGGCGAGCCGACCCATTCATACCAGCTTTAATCTCCTACAAGGCTCTACCTTCATATTAAAATGAACACATTTAAAAACACAACACACTGTCCTACCAACAAGGAATGCCACTTAGCAACAGTCACACCTACTACACCCCGGCAAATGTCACTGGAACAATACATTAAAACACATTAAATATGCACGCATAATTATGCGGGCGCATTTGTATCTGTTTGCTCTGGTAATATATTCAGTTTTATATTTATAGTGCAAGACTTTGTAAATGCCAATTATGAGATTAAATTAGGTAGATTTGGGCTGCGTGGGTAGTATTATAAAATGTTATATTTCGTATATAACTAACAAAGACACAAACCTAAGAGTAGTGATGTTAGTTGTTACAAACCTGTTATTAGCAAATCCATCTATGCACATCGATATCAATGTTACACTAGATAAGACATTCAGTACACAAAATGTGCGTCACCTACTTGCGAAGCATATGAAGAAAAACCTGCAGGCGTCTCGCCATTCATTTGAGATTTAACCTAGAAACTTAGACAAATTTAATAACCCAAATCTAGCTTCACCATCTATAAATACAAGACCTTTGGCGATTTGCACAAAAAAGCCAAGAGTTTGAAGTGAAATAATAGTTTAGTACCAATGTCTCCTTGAAAATCAATGTAAAATCATAATGTTGCTGTCGAATTTCATAGTCACTTACATTAGGTACATAAAGCACATTTTGATTCAATTTGATTAATGTCCAACTACCAAATACCTCGAAATCCTAACACACAATGAGTCAAATAGCAAATTTCTCAATAATGCTGGTAAAATAATGAGTGAGCCGGCCCAACGCCCTTCTTGTTGCGCAATACAACCGCAGATCATTATGCCGGACGATAAGGGCGCGCCCAGATACTGTGTATCGGCAGTGACGTGGAATGGGTGGACAGGGGATTTATGAACCACGTAGTATTATGACCTACCTTAATATACCTAAGTCACAAACCTTGCATTTGGTAAAAAGCGCTAATTAGTGTGTGCCTACTTAGGGTTATAAAGTTCAAATTCCGTTATACAGACATAATATATTTGATTTTCTTTATCATTTCATATACGAAAAGTTCGGAGAAAGTTGACGTAATGATGTCGAGCAAAAAATAAAAAATTCTTACAAGTTTTTTTTTTACTATGATCTTGTCTGTTTAGATACTAATTACTTTAGTTTACCCACCCTTATCCAACCAGGGTGAACAATTTTTATCCAACAAAAGAAAACAATTAATACAATCCAAAAGTTATAATATTGCCATCACTGGTATCACGGCGGGACACGCCGGGCGTGACCAGAGTCATCACTACACATAAAAACACCGGATTAATGTATTCAACACATATTTGTTGGTGATTAAGGCTTGGCTCGCACTGTGAGATAGGCGATTATTCGTATAGCATAGTGGTAAATGAGTGAATGGTAAACTTATGGTTTGTGATTATCATTGCTTATGAACACGCACACAGTAGGGTTATAAATAGAAGAGGAGAGAGGCGGAAGCAAAGATCTTACATAGTTGTTTTTCTGTCATATATTCGCACCATGCACCATAGCAGGTGAATGTGTATAACAAAGTATAAATCGTTACTGAATGTTTAGGCAAACTTCAGAACAATTTAAATGACACGTATTAGCCTACAGGCATATTGAATTCAATACTCCAAGTTATGTTATTTCCGATAAGTCTTATAAAGTAAGTATTTAATACACAAACAACGAAAGTTAAAGAGTAACTTTTACAACAAATATCATAGCTTCAACTATAACACACACTCACACACCTATAATAACGTGGTGAGAACCTGCCGGATCTAATTTTAGTTGTGATGTATTTTTGATTAGTTGTCTACGCGTGACCAGCCCAAACATGCTGTTTCAATGTAGTTTTAGTAATTAATCACCAGAACATCTCTATTTTGGGTTTGATCTTTATCTGTAATTGGAAGGTGTAAGAGGCAGGTGTTCATTTGTTTTGTTGAGGGTAGAAATGATTATTAAACCGGGGAGGTAGTAGATTGTTTATATGATTTATGTTTATAGTAAGATCTCTTTAAAAGTGAAGATATATTCTGAAGGTTCTAAATTAGTCAGAATAAAACAATAGATACATTAGGTACAATAATATAACTGCCAAGTCTTTCTAACGGACACGAACATCGCGTCACATTGTGCAAATTCTATATTTATGAAACATCATTACATTTGCTAACAATAATAACATCTATGCAATTATAAATCCAAACCCCACACCAACAATATTTTAATTGAAAATACCAGCCAAAGATTTCCGCCCAGTCATCTTTGCTTATCTGCACTGTCGCATCCCGACATTACTCTGCAACGACAGCCAACTATTCCCGTAATATCTCGACATTACATATCCGATAGCCTTCTGAACGTGACTATGCCATCTCACCCGCCTCTCCCCGTCTTATCTACAATGTCACGTTCCTTCTATTAGACTAAATTGTAAGTATGTCCCACAAAATCGTGGGAACGTATAACAGAATTAATTAAACATTGCGACCATATCAGGACTTTGGTTTTACGGTAATTTTCACTGTATTCAAATATGAATGACTATATTGGGTTTATTACCAAGTCGGCGTATAAATTGTTCTTTGTTGGTATGCAAATTGCACGCGGTAAGGATTTATTACGATGGTTACAGAAATGGATTAAAATCGCCCGCCATCTTGTAGAGTCAGGCAAAATGGCGGCCGTGTTCCGGCAGAATAAAGGGATGGTTTTCTTGAAGTCAAGTGTTTCCTAGTTTTACTGATTATCGTGTTTATTTAGTTATGTGTTGAGTAAGATCACAGGTTCAGTGCAAAAACATAGTTCCTAAACTTAAAAAATCTAAATAATTATAAATCCAATAAAATGAATGCAATATGTATCCTTCATACATTGCTATCCCGATGCAAAAGAAAATAAATGTTCTTAAAATGTTTTATGTTAATTTAACTAAGTATATTTTTGTTTCTTTTTATTGTGGTTAGCCTATGCCCTTTACTTTCTAGGCATCTTGGGCGAGGCGACAGCAAAAATACCTTCAGATAATATAATTTGTCTGCTTTCATTCGCTATAAAAATAGTGCTTAGAAATAAACTTTGATCTTTGTTTTCAATAGAAGAATTAATAAAACTTATTTTAGTATAGGTATTATTTCTTTAAACAACAAAAGCAACCCAATACATTTTTAATCACGGATCAAAAACCTTGTAAAGCGTATGAAAAAGAAAAACATGTTAAGAATTTCAACGAAATATGTTTTATTAATACTCAAAATGTGTATATGAGCCATTAAAATGATTTTAAAATATATTTAAGAATCACGTCACGTAGTGTTTACAATGCGAAATGCATCCGAAAACAGTGGACGACCCAAACAATACGCTCAAAAACAAAGGCACTCTTGAAATATTTGTGCACTGGTTGGTACAAGGTATTCCGTGAAATTATTCCGTGAAATCATTATGTATGTTGTTTTTCAAACACATTCAACAATCTAAATCCAAGTTTAACATACAAATTTTGACTCGTAGAATTCAAAAACTGAGAGACATTTTGGTGTCACAACCAAACCCAATTTAATGGATCACATAAATTTTTGTATCGGCGAGGAAGCGAAATATAATTTTTGGTATCACGGGCTTTACAACCAACTGCGCATCAGAGGCTGTTCATCATTCATCATTTCTTTTACCTGACGATATCAAGTCGGACCTCGGAACTTAGGATTAGCAATGTTCGCACCCAAAAATATAAAGGAAGTTTTGTTGTTTGCTAAAGTTTTCACCACACCACCTCAAGCTCAGTCTTTCGAACTAATCTATCACATCAGTGATACCAAATCCTCCAGCAAATTTCTTCTACAACCAAAAAAAGACTTAATTAGCCAACCCGCTCACTCCCATCACTTAAACCGCACCAAAACGTACCTTTGCAGGAATTCGCAAAATGCCAACAATAGCCCGTTGGTCCTGAGCTATTTCTTGACCCGGGCCCTCGATTGTTTAGCTAAGCCGTACCGTTAGGTAAATAATTTACAGAGGAAATCTATACAAAGTTGCAGCCAATTTAATGCCCTGTTGAGGGTTAGTTAGACGTTTATATTAAATGTAACTGTATTGAGCATGCGGGTTAGAAATGCTGGTGTAATTGGGCTTCGTATTTGTTGAGTCTTGGGGTTAATATGCCTTGGGTATTTAATTGTTCTTTTTTTTTTTTAGTGTAATGTACTGTAGGTAGACTGCTAGGTGGAGAAAATAAGAAGCGGGTTATGAAACAAGAGCCTGCGAGTTCGATCTCCGCACCAAGATAATTCATGAATGTGCGATTTTTCAAATCCAAATTTTATAAATTTGAAAAATCGTTTACCGTTTTTATCATAAACGATCACGATTCACAACACAAAATATTTTACTGTGGGTTTTTATATTTATGACTTTCAAATAGCTTTACTATATCGTCGCTTAAGTGCTTATTTCCGATAAATCAGCATTCAAACTATCGACGAAAACGAAAACAAATATTTGTGTGATCCACAGGTATTTGTTTGTGAGACCGAAGAAGTCTCTTGTAGTTACTGATACCCACGACACTAGACTCGATCTTAGTGTGTAGGACTATGTATGTGACTGTTGGGTGTATTTATTTCTTTACCTATAACTTTTCCAAAAACTTCGTGACTATTTGAACTTCCGATAGAAAGCATTCAAGCTACAAGTCCCCTACAGAGCCAGCAACACCTGACACAGTTTCGCCTCGAAGTTACAACAGTATTAATGATCCGATTATCTACCATTGTAAACCCAATGTCACTGATATGGAAATGTTAGATGATAGATAAAAGTTACTAAATAGACACCTGCAGTTTGTAGTTCGAGAGCTGGCACCAATTTTTGGGTAGGTATTTGAGGCAAGCTGAAAACTTGTCCTACCTAAAATATCTCTCCTATTATACCCCAACTGGGAGCTGCACACCTGGCTGGGGAGTAGCGGGGCTAAATCTTTAGGGGTAGTTTTAAATATTTTTTTTACAAAAATTTGTTATTGGCAATAAGCAATTTTTCATTGAGAATAAAATATTTTTGAAAAAATAAAATAAAATTTTTAAAACTACCCCTGAAGATTTAGCCTTGCATTTGCATCCCAGATCTCTACTGAGACAATTTTAAACTTGTTGCTCCTTTAATAGAATAAAATAAATAATCCCAAATAATCCCGCCAACTGTACTCTTTATTTATATCTGTAAAATATTGTATGCCTTTTGTTTTTTTATGTATGTGCAGTAAAGAATAAAAATAAAATAAAAATTAAAAAAATTAGTCTGTAACAAGAAATAAGGAGAATGTCCCATTTATCGTATCCACTAGCAAAATACTACGCGTAATTTATTTTAGCACTGGCAAGATGTTTGTCCATCAATCATTACTGATCAGGCCGCAGATACAATGGGTATTGTGTTCGATTCCTGGCGCATGCGCATTAATCGTTGAGTAATGAGAATTGAGACATAAGGTAAATGTACCTGTCAAGGACTGTCATTTTTTATTGTCAGCTTAATGTTATGATGCCTTATCAGTCTAATGGTAGCGCACATGTTGGTCTGTGGCATTTGAAGTTCGATTTTCAAATTTGGATTAGTCTTCTATGAATTTTTAATTATTATAAAATAATTTTCTACACTTTTTCCAAGATCCCATAATTGAACTGGCTTTCCAAAAGTAAGAGCCTAAAAATAATTTTATACTAGCTACGCACCACAACGATGAATATTTACTAAAGCCACCTACATTTCCTAACAATTCTGAATTTTCTATTGTAAAAAAGTGAGTTAAATACACAAAATTTCAAATCTAGTTTTATTTAAGGTACAATCAATAACACTTACATTCACCCTACACATCGAATCGATTCATTACAGAATCGATTGCGGCAATCGGTCTAATTGATTTGCGCTCAGTTCTCCCTTATTATTTATTACCAACAATGCTTATTCCTTTCCAAATTCCCTTTTATTAACGATATTCCCACGATTTTATAATTTAATTGTTACAATTTAAATCACAATGGTACACTCGATGATAATCATTATGGTTATTTTGTTGAGATGATGTAGTTTTTATAAATGGAACTGGTCTTACATTCTGTGCTTCGCCTAAGTTACTCTTGGAGGAGAAACTGCTTTTTTCGTTGTATATGACTGCGATAAGTATAAGCAGGGACAATGGTTTTGAAGATTATTAGGTATACTAACAATTTTATACACTAAACTTGAGATTGATAGGGTGCCCACCGATGAGAGATGTTTAAGCAGACTCATTTACTGCATACTGTAAGGTGTAGAATAATACAGTGTCCACCACCGAAAAAAGAACATCTCTTGTCCATCGACACAATTATGTCGGCATGCCCAAAACCAAATATTCACAGACTAAAGCTAAAACGTTACGCGCTGTAACATTTTCAACCATTGGGTTGGGTAGTCACTAACTGGATGAATAAAAATACCTTGCCACAAGCAAAATTAATTGACTTTACTCAATACCGTAGCTATGAAGAAATCCACAGCCAAATAAAGGCATAACTTATATGGAACAAAGATAACATGGCGTGCAGTATATCACACTCGATACATTCATAGACAAAGCACAATAATATATGGTCTACAAGGAACTACATACAGATAAGGTAAATAACATTAACAAAATTATTCACAAATTACTAGAGTGCAATTTACAGATTGAGCGATAAAAAATATCACGGAACTATTACACAGGCAGACCATAATTATGGCGCTGTTAACACGTACTCATATCGATAGTAACCGCTAATCGATTCAAAACGCTCGATATGTTGCGTCAGTAATCGATTCATAACATCGGCATTCTTGTCCCTATTGTTTTATGCGTGAAAACGTTTTTATTGCGTTTTCAACTCTTATTTTTCGTAACAAGGTTGTAAGTTGAGTTTGTTTAGAAATCGTTCAAGGTTTCCATTTGATTTCGATTTCGTTTGTTATAGTTTGATTGGAAGGTTGAATGATCGTTATATTTTAATAAAATACCCGAATTATTCACATTTCATAATGTGGTCATTGTAATACGGTGAACTTTTATATTATAAGGGTGGGTTGCAGAAAATAACTTTAACATTAACTAAGGGCTAATCAGCCGTCAAATCGACGGTTATGCAATTTTCGGGTTGCATAATATTAACAATTGTTAAAATGACGTCACGTATAACATTAACATTAACTGTTCAATTTCGGGCGGTTATTGTTAAAGTCACGGTTATCTTTCGTTATTTGTGTGTGTTCTCTGTATTGATAATTGTCATTTGTGTATCGATTTCAATTATAACCTGTACTTTAAAACAATTTACAAAAATACGCTGATGAATTCCGACGTAAAATCGCATCGCATCATTTCACTGGTCACTCTTTTAACTTTAACTATAACAATTATGACAATGGTGCAACAAAAGAATTTTCTATCCCGTGGTCATTGTTATTGTCACTGCTAAAGTTAACTTTACCGTTAACAATAACGTCAGATTTTCTGCAACCCACCCTTAACATATTTGAATATTTTATCTGTTTTATCTAGTAAATAGTCAGACGACTTTTTTAAATTAACTTATAATGCATACATTTTTAGCCTAGAATACATAGCAATAAGCAACCTTATTGCTAATAAAGGTTTTTACATTCCAACCCCCAATCTTGATTTACAATTAAGTTAACTTTCTATTATCAGGTATTTAGGTACGTAACTCACAGCCTAGGTATTAGAAATCTGTTAGAGAAAGTTAAAACTGGTGGCGGTTTATTAACTGTGGTTGTCTACACAACTTTTCCTGTCTATGAGTTATATAATTACTAGTTACCAAGATTCCCGTGCTTTTATAATCCCACATTTTCAACCTTGCATACTAAAACTATGTGTTTTTCTGGGATATATAATATATTATGTTATTCTATGTTACTATGCATGTAATTGTGTCAAACCGTGACTACATAAAACGAAGAACAAAGCAACAAACATGCCAACACACATTTATTTAGTATGAATATGAGGTTGCCTTTAAAAGCTTGATGACTATGTGCAAAATTCACCAATTTCTATGCATTTATTTATTATTTCTAAGTAATAATAAATAAATGCACCCAACAGTACATGTGTGTGTACATAACACTGACCACGCATTAAGATCGAGTCTTGTATCGTGGGTATCAGAAGTTACAAGACTTTTCAGTCTCACTCACACCCAGACCCGAAACAAATACCTGAAGGTCACACAAATATTTGTGGATCGAACCGTCGGCTTCTCGTTTCATAACCGGCGTGTAATCAACTGCGCCACGGAGGCTGTCAAGTGTACCTATGATTCATATCATGCAACCAAATATTCCATAGAACCAAATATTATTATTACCTATCGGAATTCTATTGAACATACACAGTCTTTTTTAAAACATACATACAATATACATACATAAACTCACGCCTTTATCCTCGAAGGGTTAGGCAGAGGCGCCACCAGGGCACCCACATTTCGGCTTGTATGTTCCATCCCACGATGAGATAGGGGGCGAGCCTATCGCCATATCGGGCACAATTTCCTGACTCCGGACTGATACTGAATAGAAAAATCCAATATCACTTCGCCCGACCCGGGACTCGAACCCGAGACCTCAGCTTAGTAACCATACCGTAATACAACTACGCCACCGAGGCAGTCTTTTTTAAAACTGGCACAATATAGTTAACTCCAGTGAACTCCACAATATAGAACATTAAGTGACACAATCATGTTGTTTTCCTCACTCCACACACGTATTCCTGACCCTACATTGAGATACAAAGTCATGTGTCGGGAGTATAAAAAACTACTAGACAATTTGGTCACACAAAAAAAATCGGACAACAAAAACATTTCTCTCAGTGCGGAGATCGAACCCGCAGCCTCTCGCATCACAGTCTCTAAACCAAGTTTAACGCAGTGGCTGTCAAATGTAAAACGTAAAAGTAACAAACGATCCCACATCGAGGCCAATGCCGCGTTTGTGGGATGAGTTATGCCTCACATTGTTAACACTGACCTACTGGGGAACATAAAATATAATAGAGTTGTTAACATCCATTCCGCTTATTCGACTCGCATTCAAACACCGCGAACTTGTTTGCGCAATGTTCTGTACTTTGATGATAAAATATTATTGGGAACTAGATTTTGTTCCAATAAAACCTCTTTATATACAGCAGTGTATACCTTAAGCAAAAACTTAAAATAAAATAAGAAACAACAAATTTATTCCTCGACAGCCTCTGTGGCGCAGTTGGTTAGACGCCGGCTGTAAAACGAAGGCCGCGGGTACGATCCCCGCACCAAGAGAAATGTTTGTGCGTCCCACAAATATTTCTTTCGTGTCTGGGTGTTTGTGAGACCGAAAAGTCTCTCGTAGTTCTGATACCTGCGACACAAAACTTAATTGATCTTAATGTGGGGTCAGGACTATGTAAGTGACTGTTGGGTGTATTTATTTATTTTAATTTTCTGCTTTTAAACGCCATGTTATCATAATATCATTGTCAATCACAGTAAGTCCTCTGTTGATCATACTCTTCACAAATGATTTGCTTAACAGACAATATTGTGACATAAATCCTGTTATATAAATCAACCATTGTATTTTAAACTGGCTTAAAAAAAAAAGAAAGAAAAAAAAGAAGACAGTTCGTGTTGCAGAGGGAGTTTGTTGCGCCGTTTCTTCTTCACAGCTACAACACGTTCCGAAGTGGTGGTAGCAGAAATTAACGATTCAAAAGATCTTGTAAAAGACTACATGAATAAAGAATATTTTGACTTTGACTTTGACTTAAACGATATGTTGAAAATAAATAACTGAATCGACAGCGACTTCCAGCTACATTTTTAAATCGCCTATCCACGTTTCATATTCCTTTACTGTTATCTAATTTAGTGCTAATTTGTAGTGTGTTAATTGGTGATTATTAAAAAGAAAAAAAGCTACAAAAATATAAACATTCCCATATTTTGTTTTCAATATTTAAATCTTATTTTGTGCTATTTTTTATTGACTTTTCCACTACAAAAGCAAATAAAATCTTCAGCTTTATATATTATTAGTATATATTTTCTTTTTAATTCAATTTGATGGCAAACATTTATTTTAGACTGATTTTTAAATCATTATTTATTTATTTATTTATTAATCCTTTATTGCACAAAAAGAATCATTTACAGTAAATAAATGGCATAATAATAGTACAAGAGGCGGCCTTATCACACTAGGCAATTTCTCACTGGCATCCTTTGGATGGATATGTAAATAGGAAAATGAGCGGGCAGTCTAAGGTGTTTCAACAGGTTTATCAGAAACTACGATCTTACTGAGCGAAATATTTAAAACTTGTCCCGTATAATCAAGCATATGGATCAGTTAAACAGACTGACAAGCTCCACCTATTGTTTCAAGTTTAGACCCTGAGATGTCAGTCAAGTTTTAATAAAATACTGCTATATATAATAACAAGGGAAAGTGGGCTGTATTTGTTTTGATTCATTTTGTTTATTTATTTTATTCGGCCAGTTCCAATTATCCGTACTTTTAAGTTCTATCCGTTGAGATAGAGCATTTGTATAAGAAAACATAATTATTGATGTTGGAAGGAGGTAATCAATATTGGTCTTCCATTTCTTGTTTCTCTCGTATTTTGTAGGCAGTTTTAACATTACAGCGAATACACAGTCCATGTTCTTTATCTACGGATTATGGAGTGTCACATTTTAAGTATAGGTTTTCTTTATGGTTCCTAGCTCGAATATTGATTTCAAAACAAATCATAATATGGAGAAAATATGCGACAACTAAAATCAATTTAGCTAATATCTCAGTATTACAAACAAGAACATTTGCTGTAAATGTAAACAACATGTGTAATGTCGTATTATTTCCATGGAAATGGATCGGCGCATACGTGCGGGTATACGTGCGCAGTATTTCATATAAATAATTGGCATGGCGAAGATGCTGTAAAATCGAGCTCGAATTCCCACCCAAAGTAGACAAATAGAAAATGCCTTGTAATTCTAGTCCATGTATTTATAGAGTGCCATTTGTGTGCAGTGCAATTCATCACTATCTATATCTTTATCACTAATAATAGTTGGTCTTTTTTGTTTTGTTCTAAAGGAAACCGCGAGCCGTATTGTTATCGGCAGCCAGACACTTCTCATTCATAATTAAAACAAAAAAGGATAATAATGGACTTCCCCTTAGAAGGTTAGATTCCTAAGCGTTAAAGGTTAATAATGAAAGCAAAAAATCCATTATCGCCCCACTTACAAAGCCTATCGAAATACGATCAAATGATTCATTCCGCAAATCAATCATAGACAATATTACCGTGGAGTATGTCCGACAAGGTCTGCAAAAGGTCAACACATTTAATAATCCCGTAAAGTAATACCATATTTTTTGTTACAGATCCGCCTGCTGACCTACTACATATACAGAAAACAAACACGAAAGCAGAAAAAAATAATCAGTGAAACTGGATCACACGGTGACAGATATGGCTAAATTGTGATATGCCTTAGTGTAAATTTAAAAAATATGACGTGATAGACAAACGCGCGTGTTTGCGTTCCATTTTTAAATTTTCGAACAATGAACACAAGTGCGACGTAGTGAAAAGGTATAAATATGGCACACAAGCTGAAGAACAATCATTACGTAGCCACCCACCGGTCGGGGCTGGACTCCCCGTCATCCGGAGGGTATTTGCAAAGAGCATCTTCTAGGGATGAAAATGACAGCCATCGAGCACCTTCGGAGAGGACATTGTCTGAGTACACGGTAAGATATCGTTATATTCTTAGGTATTACATTTTTGCCGCGCCCTGCATCATTATCTTCAGTCACAGAATGTCCAATATATTACACAGGTCTCCCCCAAAAATTTAATTTCAGAAGGGTTTTTCAAGTTGCCGCCGCGCTTGGGTTGATGGCCGTAAGGTATAGTTTCTCCCGCTGATGAGATTCCTTTTTATCATCGCCATCTCATTTGATGACAATATCTCTGTGCTTCCGCCATCTGTCCGTCACAAGAGCTTCGTCCAATACCCATAAAGCGACCTCAAAACTGACTTATGATCTGTCGATACAAAATTTATTACCATCATCGCAAACATGTGCATCTTCTCAAAAATAATAAAACGAATAACAAACGTTCCCCAATTCCCTATTTTCATAACAGGAATTTATCAAAGTCGGCGTAAACTGTCGACGGGCCACTTGTTACCGCGTAATGGCTTGACGTCAAAGGGTTGCAGGAAATATCTGGAATAGTACACATATATTTTAAACAAACAGTCTAATATTAGAACATTACATATCATTACGACTGTTTATCTCACGCTGAAATATCGACGGCCTCCGTGGCGCAGTTGGTTAGACGCCGCCTGTGAAACGGGAGGCCGCGGGTTCGATCCCCGCACCGAAACGAATATTTGTGTGATCCATAGGTATTTGTTTCGGGTCTGGGTGTTTGTGAGACCGAAATTCTCTCGTAGTTTCTGATACCCACGACACAAGACTCGATCTTAGTGTGGGGTCAGGACTATGTATGTGACTGTTGGGTGTATTTAGTATTATTATTATTAATATCTTGTAACATATTTGTAGCTGGGATGACGACTAGCGTACACGAAGATTATACTTGCCATAGAAATACAAGAGGCGGTTAGGGTTCAAACTTCAAACTGTAAATATGCTTTAAAGACAGGCTGGCATAAGTGTATCGATCACCGAGAAGTATATATATTAATACACTACCTACTGAAAGGTCTCTCATACGTGAGAGGCCGCCTGGGTAGGTACCACCGCTGTGTCTATTTCTCCCGCCAAACATCAGTGGAAATGCACTGTTGTGTTCCGGTTTGAAGAACATTGTAGCCAGAGTAACTACTGGACATAATGAGACAACATCTTATGTCTCAGAATGGCGAGCGCTGTGGAAAGCCATGTATTGCTTTGTAATTCATGGTGTTGTTTAGTTTTGCTACTGTCCATGAGCGGTCGTATCGCTTACCATCAGGCGAATAGCATGCTCGTTGTCCCATTCATCGCTAAAAAAAAGCGTAGATTGGCACTTGACATTAGGTTCAATTTAATAACATTTCGAGCTATTTACACAGCCTGTATACAACTTATAGCCAAACCTGAATATTAATAAAACCCAAGTGGTACCTACCTACTACTGGCGCATAAAAAATAACAGTATATCAAATAAATAATTCTCTCATCCATTTATCTTATTTTCCATTCTTCGGTATAACAGATTATTGCCGCACGTTTTACATATGTTTGATAGTTTCTTATGTTACATGTTTGAAGAAAATTCATACATTTGAATGGTAGTATTGACTCGCGGAAATCGACGATGCCATCTTCCAATCTTTAGTATCAGAATGCGGAATCGTCATTTGTATTCTAATATAATGTCTTCCGGATAGGTATCAAGTATTTGTTAGACCGATGTATTTCTTAGAATCCAATGTATAGATAAAATTCGCAGAATAAACTACCATTGTCTGAAAATCTACAGGAAGTTATTCGTAGTTTGTTAGTACTTGTCGTATGTACTCTGTTAAGTTTTCATTTTCGGTCCGAGTTAACCGATGCTTCTCAATACGCCTGATGATCAATTAGATATTCTAGCCCTATGTGGTGTAGGTGATCACATACCGTCAAACGCGTCCCCTGGAATATTCCGAGCTTTCCGCCTAAAAATACTCGTTACGTAAATATTTCCTAGTAACACGTAGTAAATTACGGAGTAGTGACATTCCACAATAAAGTAAACTTTCTAGTGATCATTTAAAGGCGAGTCCACACTACACGCTATGCATACTAAAACACCTTTCCATTAAACAAGTGGAAACCGTAGATATATTATAAAGCAAGGACGTCTATCTATCTATCTATATAAGCCCATATAGGTCCCACTACTGGGCACGGGCCTACTCTACCATCGAGAGAATTTATTGAGAGTGAGAGTCGACGTACTAAGGCTTAATTAACTTTGAAAAAAGATGCAATGTGCCATATTGGACTAGGTGGCCGCCTTTGTGCGCAAGTGGTTAACGGAATTGAACCCGCGGCCTCTCGTTCCACAGCCAGCGTCTAACCAACTGCGCCATAAGGGCTGTCAATTATATTGGAGTTTGTAATAGTATAGGAGTCAACTCCACCGCTATGGCAGGACCAACTTATCACAGAAAACCGTCATTTATCATCAACTTTGGGATTCCTGTGTATTGACGTCACTATACCGGGTATATCAAGACTGCGACCGAAAACGAAGCCGGGTGGTAGTTTTAGTGACTACAGACACAACACACTTAAAAATTCGGCTAAAAAAGAGACAGATTTTGTTTTTGTATATTTTTAAATATCATCGTGTGTGAGTGGTAAATACCTAGGTTTTGCGAAAATAGTAATTTAAGCCTTTGCCTACCATTGTGTCTTTAAAAATAAAAAGTGTACATTATAATTTTAGGAAAACTATGTATTTATCACCCAAATACGACGATAAGCAATAAAATTTAAAAAATATATTGACAATTTCTTTTTGCGAAATCTTTAGTTGCATTGTTTCTGAAGTCACTAATACTACCACCTGGCTTCGTTTTCGGTCGCGGTCTTGATATACCCTGTATATGTTTTAAAAAAACATCTTCAAGTCTACGAAGTAAACATCAAACCACGTTAAAATGCATTTAACGCCTGTGTACTTGAAAATTACGTGAGTGATATTCAAATATGAAATTATTTCGTAATCCGAGGGTATGTGAGGCGCCTAGTAATTACTTACAACATAAAGGAGTGTTATGTGTTCATGTAAGTAAGATAAGTACGCTGTTTGAATTTATAAATAAGTATTGTTGACATCTACGTGAAATGGTGGGTAATATATTGCTGTGAAATGAGAGACTTGGGATTTGAATCCCGTATCGAAATTTATGTTTGTTTAATTTAAAATATACTCCGAAGATTGAATACAATAAAATACAGTGGAATGCCAAGCATTGCTTTGTAATTCATGGTGTTGTTTGGTTTTGCTACTGTTCATGATCGGTCGTATCGCTTACCATCAGGCGAATGGCAGGCTCGTCTCGACATTTACTGCAATAAAAAAATACTTTTAGAAGGTAACCAATCAATTAAGTAGGAAAGTTTCTTTTACTGGCCTATACCAAAGAAATAGGAGTAAGAAGCTCAAAATAACAAATTCCTGTTTCTATATGTACTTAACTTGACTGCCTCGGTGGCGTAGTTGTTCTACGGTTCGACTACAAAGCTGAGGTCTCGGGTTCGAATCCCGGGTCGGGCAAAGTGATATTGGGTTTTTCTATTCATTATCAGTCCGGAGTCAGGAATTTGTGCCCGATATGGCAATAGGCTCGCCCCCTATCACATCGTGGGACGGAACATACAAGGCGAAATGTGGGTGTCCTGGTGGCGCCTCTGCCTACCCCTTCTAGGATAAAGGCGTGAGTTTATGTAATAATCTTTTACCTATAATAATCTTTTAGTCCATAAGTACATTGTAGAACATGTACAGGTATTAAAAATGTTTACTTCATTCTAGCCTCACATTTCTAAACAATTCACTTTTATTTGCATATATTATCTAATAAAATATATCTAGACCAAACTTCATAGTTTATAATCTCATTGGATACATATCCGTGCCAAATTCCTTTGTAACTGGAGCAACCTTTCATTGCGTTCGTGTAACAAACGTGCAAATGTAATTTTAAATATATATTTACACTCAGTAGCAATTCTCTTTACAATCGCGCTTTTGTGTTAAATGGATTATTAACCAACAAATTATCACAAAAGAGATTCGCCAACCTTCGAAGTTCGAACTCATTGGTGCTTATTAGAGTTTTGCCCACTAATTTTTTGGAGTATAATTCCTCTAAATTCTATAGACGTGTGGCGAAATTTGGAACTACAAATAAAATTTAAAAAATATATATTTAACTCAGCTTGAGATATGTTTTTGAATATAAAAAAAGCATTTATACTCGTAATGTAATAGCATTCACATGTATTATACAATAAAATGTGAACAGCTTGATCTAAATATTTGCTTTGCTGGAATTTAAATAGCATATTTCAAATCTATTCAAATCTAAATTCCAGCTAACCGCTTGAATTAAGTACTGCAAAAAGCCTCATACTAGACAAAGCCTGTCACGTGAGGTGTCTATAAACATTTTTTTTGTTGTAGTTGCTAATAATACAGTTAAAAATATACAAAATACTTGGAATTAACAAATTAAAACTTTTAGACTGCAATTACAAAGTTTCAAAAAAGGAAATAACAAAGAAAAATAAAATTCTAAAGTACAAAATTATAATTATTAATACTCTTTCATACATTTTTTCTGTAACAACATAGATGGAATGCTACATTACAGTGGGCAGAGACCATTAAACTCAAAACGAAAATACCTCTCATACATCATACACAATTAGCAAACTGTTTACATTTTCGTCGAGTATATTTGGAATGTACAATTTGGGCGATCAGCTGACTTGCCACTCATTATTTCTATATATTCGTGACGTCACTACCGCCTCCAGCCAACAATAAAACGGAGATAATACATAACTACCTATTTTCAAACAACGCATAAGTTTTACGATCACATCAAAGAGTTGGGGTAATCAAATCGGCCACTTATGCACAAGTTCGTTACATAAACATTTGTTTAATATGTTTTTTTACAAAACTCGTTTGGCGGAAAGTGGATTTGGCAAGGTCGACCGGCTATTGATTTTGTGTACTAAAATACTAACAGATTAGATTTTTTCCCAGAGTTTTATTCGCGTGGCAAAGCTAGTTTGTTATATGTTGTAAACAGCGCTTTCTTCGCAGCAGCCGCTCAATGTCTTCCTGTAGATTTTACGCAGTATTTCAATCTAAATGGCGACTCAAAACTGGAGACTCGTGCTATAACAAAACAAAATGCTGGCACCCACTCATTAGTGAGAATTTCCAAACTTTAACGGCCTTATTCATAGACAATTTGAAACCTGTTTTAGTTATCGAATGTTTTGTCTTCTTTGCTCATACTAAATTCAAAAGTCGTTCGAAAGGGACAAAAAATTTGATAACTAACATAGGTTCCTGGTTCAGAGCCCATATATGAACCGCAAGGCTTCTTTTTTTCACTATGTATTATTAAGGGTTAAAGACTTATAGGTATTGAAATAAAACTACGTGGTCACGGGGTGGATCACGAAAGCTGTAAAGTAATCGAAACGTCGCGTCGCGTCGGACAGTTGAACAATGTAAAAATTAAACCAAATCGCGATAAAATCCGTAAAAAATATTTTTATTTCAATGTGTAACATTCGCGTAAATCTAAGAAACCTGATAGGTATTGTTTAAGTTAATTCTTTACGCACCAGTAAAAATGACGGCTTACAGAAATTATAGTAGTGATAGAGATCGGCATAGTGCCTGCCTGCTATATTATATATTTGTTCCTTTCTAATTATTATAAGATTAGCAATAGGAAACGTGTTGTTGACATGGCGTTTAACACAGCTTGGAAAGTATGTAATCATTTGCAAGTAGTTGATCACGTACCGAGACACGTTTTGCGGTAAACCGTGGGATTAGCATAGTTTAGACTATTTTCTCTTTATAATTAGAATGTACCTAGAATAACATATTTCTTTCATTTTTTTTTTGTACATATTTTTATATACTGCTTCGGTGGCGTAGTCATACTACGGTACGATCACGACGCTGAGGTCTCGGGTACGATTCCAGGGTCGGGCAAAGTGATATTGGATTTTTCTATTCATTGTCAGTCCGGAGTCAGGAATTTGTGCCCGTTATGGCGATAGGCCCGCCCCCTATCCCGTTGTGGGACGGAACACAAAAGGCGAAAAGTGAGTGTGTTGGTAGCACCTCTGTCTGCCTCTGCCTACCTTCTTCTGGGAAAAAAGCGTGAGTTTATGTATGTATTGTATTTTAATTTTAAAAATATACGATAATTGTAATATCTATTTTTAACTAGGTTTTCCAACACAACCTAAAATTCTTAAATAATTCTTATTTTCTCTGCACCGGACAAAGTAGTAGGTATTCAAATATAATTTTTCTCCACCACCGCTTCCTCAAGAGTGTACGAACATTGTTCCACGCTAAAATCTAATATCACTAATGATTATGATTAAAAATAACCGTGGAATGTGTACGTCAGGCGCTCCAGCGCGGAGGGAAAACAGATGCCGTTTATTAGCCATACATCAAACACCGTATCAATTAAATGGCAACGAGCTACCGACGTGGATGTAAGCTAATATTGGATTGACGGGTTGGGGAATTTGAATTTAGGCGGTTGCGATAGTTATCCCTTCCGGTGTCCAAAGAGCTCATATGAGGCTCGCTATCACAAATTTTATGACGTTCTCCATTGTTCTCGAATTGTTCTCCATTGTGTCGCATCTGTCAAAAGTCTATGGACATGGACACCTGAAGGGTTACTTATTGAAATTATCTGACAATTTGCTTAAGGTGCTCAGATTGAATCCAGCGTATATGACCCATAGTTACTTTTTAAAATCTTGACAGCCTGCTCGAATGCAGACGTACGCAAGCTTTAACAAACGTGACGTATTTGCATAATCATACTTTTTTATCAAATAATGTGCTAAGATTTAGTACGTCGTTTTAATAACAATCTTACCATAATTATGACTAATATGTTTTTAACTTTACCTAAAATTTTAAAGAGACGAACGGCCTTATTCATAGACAGATTTAAAACCTATTTTAGTTAACGAATGTTTTGTCTCCTTCACTCAAACTGAATTCTGAAGTCGTTCGTTCGTTCGTTTAAATTACTATTTTCGCAAAATCTACGTATTTACCACCCAAGGGCGACGATTATTAAAAAATAACAAAAAAAAATCTGGCGCCTTTCTTGCAAAATTTTTGGTTGCATTGTGTCTGTAACCACTAAAACTACCACCTGGCTTCGTTTTCGGTCGCAGTCTTGATATACCCGGTATGTTCCTCGGTGCCTATGATCATAAAATAAATATTTTACTAACGCATCAATGTTATCCTTATACAAATCATTCAAAACAAACGATAAAAAGTAAATAAAACATGTATAAATATGTAAAGATCGACATTTACTGGTAATACAAGAAAAATCATTGAAGTATAGAAGTACTAAGTATAGAAGCACGTAATCTTTGTTTACATATGGTTCCTTGAATACCGAATAGATAGCTTCACCCGGGTACAAATCAATTGTTTATTATAAACTTCTACCCCTTAGGTTATGTAATAATATGATTTTATCATGGTAAATAAATAAAAAAGTTAAACACCTTTTATATTATCCGAAAAAGACAAAAGGTGAGGCTTTTTTATTAGGTAAAATGTATTTTAACAACATTGGAAAAATAATCTAGCAAATTGGACTCATGAAGATATTTAGAGGGCTTAAAACCTCCTTAACTTACTATTTTTCCAAAACAAGACCAAGTACTTGTGTGTCGATTTTCTTGTTTAAAATTAAGTATACCTCTACATGCAAACATATTTTGATATGGCATGTAAAACCATTTTTTTTTATTTCACAGTATTATTTTATGTTTAAACCAATTCTATTCAATTGGCTGCCTCGGTGGCGTAGTTGTACTACGGTACGATTACAAAACTGAGGTCTTGGGTTCAAGTTCCGGTTCGAGCAAGGTGATATTGGATTTTTCTATACATTATCAGTCCGGAGTCAGAAACTTGTGCCCGATATGGCAATAGGTTCGACCCTATTATACCGTGGGACGAAACATACAAGGCGAAAAGTGGGTGTCTTAGCACCTCTGCCTACCCCGCCTGGGACAATGTGTGAAAATGCATGCGTATGTAACTCAATTCTATTTATCTTCTATACATAGATAATCATATACTCAGTAGATTATAAGGAAAACACGGCAATAATGATGCGCAATACTGCCTCACAACAATGTTAATGATTACAAATACCTTTTATGTTGCTTATAATCCGATGCGGTACATTTAACGACTTATGTTGTATCTGGCAATGTGTTATAGTCACTACAAAATAGACAGATACCATCGAACGATGCTACTGTTTATTAAAATATTATGCTTACAGCTTTGTTGTTGCGTTTCGATCGGCCAGTGAGATTTATTTATTTATCTATTTCTCCCGGCAAACAGCAGTGTCGTCAGAGTAATTGGAAATAATGAGACTTAACATCTTATGTCTAAGAATGGCGAGCGCAGTGGAATGCCAAGCATTGCTTTGACATTTATGTTGTTATTTTGCTACTGTCCATGTTGTATCGCTTACTATCTGGCGAATGGCATGCTCGTCTCACCATTCATTGAACGCAAACACTCAGACAAACAAAGACTTTTGAAGAACACTTGTCTCAGTAGACAGTGCAGTAGTTTGCACTAGTATTTCAATTTCCTTGGAAGCTGGACATATAGCTGATTCCTTGTTGCAGATAATGGACGAGAGGACGAGGTCACCGTCGGGCACGGGGGAGCACCGCAACGGTCGCCGCCACCAGCAGACAAACGGATCACCACGCGGCGACTCCGGGTCCGATGTGTACGTCACCAGCGCCGCCTACCGACCACCTTCTGAGATCAGGTAATTGAGTACTAAATACATACATGCTCAGACATACCCAGACCCCACAGTAAATTACCAAGGCGTCGGATCAGAAACGAAGGACTTTTCAGTCTGACAACAGTTCGATAACAAATAAATGTTGTAGGTCAAGCAAGCATTTTATTGGTCCAATACCGAGGCAAAACAAAAAATATACAGGATATATCAAGATTGCGACCGAAAACAAAGCCAAGTATTAGTGACTTCAGACACATAAAGTCAACGTAAACTCGCTTTATGTGACGTGAACTTAGGATCAGTGTGTCTATAACAGATCTCCTTCGTAGGCAATAGAGCACGGCATAAACATCTTGAAAATCTCATGTGGCCTTATTCATTGACAGTTTAAAACCTATTTTAGTTATCGAATGTTTTGTCTCCTTCGCTCAAACTGAATTCAAAAGTCGTTTAAAAGGGACAAAACATCCGATAATTAAAATAAGTTTAAAAACTGTTAGTGAATAATGCCATTATAAAGCAAAAAAGGGAGAGCGTAAACTATGATATATTTTAAAATATTAGGTATACTTCCATATTTTTGTAGTATGGATTAGGAGCCACTTAGCTCCTATAATTTTTTAGGAATTGCCTATTATAAGCAACCATGATAAACTGACTTTTCAGTTTGTCCATTTAAAGTATAAGCCGCGTAGTTTTCCATATAATATAAGCAAATTACTAAATTTAAAAAAGTGGAGATAAGCATAAAAACTAATCAAATTTAAAACCGCATGCCCTTTCAACCGAAAAGCTTTCTTTCAAAGAAGATAAATGACTCCGTAAATATATCTTATCCCATTCTTGTTTTCAAAACACTTCTCATATTTTCTCCAACCCCGTTTGCAAGTAGCATAAGAACAGATAAAAACCCACACTATATTGCCGATTAAAAAAATATATGAACATAAAAATTATACAAACATTCTAAGACTTCCGGTGGATAAATTCGTTCTGAATTAACACCAGACCGCCCATAACGCTCGTGTAAATAAACCCGGGTTTATACCCCTGTTTACATTACAATTATTAGTCTTAATATTTCGCAGAAAGCATACTCGTAGCTCAATGTATTCGAAGTGGTGCGTGTTTTTTGAGAAATTGCGTGCTTGTGTTTCTGTAAACATTTTGTATGCATTTTTATTTGTGTCGTTAAACTGTAGAAATAATTTAAATCATATTTTTCATTCATTAAAATGTGGAAAGACATACAGCTTACATTTATTTACAGCTTGCAAATCGACATTCTTTTAGTATTAAATGTAATTAGCACGGAAGTCGTAAAAAGAAAGTTTATCTTCCTAATGGGCAACATCCGTGACGCAGTTATTTGAGAGACGACTATGAATCGAAAATATTTAGGGCCTGGGTATTCTAAGACCAAACCTCTCTTGAATTGTATTGTACTCTCTCTTATTAAAATATTATTTTACCCATGCACCAACCTGATATTTTTTTAATATTGAAAAATAATAATATCAGGTTCAATAAGAGAGAATACAAGACAATACAAGAGAGTTTTTGGTCTCGGAATACCCAGGCCCGAAACTATTACTCGATTCATAGTCGGCTCTCAAATAACTGCGTCACGGATGTTGCCCATTAGGAAAATAAACTTGATTTTTACGGCAGACTAGCTCTTCTAAACGTATAATTACAATGTGACGTAATACTCTCACATTAACCCTACTTTTAATTTCAAATTCTGATCTCGAATTAAAAAAGGGGCCCACTGACCCCACCATCTGCTTCTAAATACGTCCACCCAGACTCCACACCCTACATTGGGAAGCGCAGATTTATCAATCTATCCGTACCACTGTATACCGTTAGCGTGCTCATGATCTAACTAAATCCTTGAAATTGAACACTTCGCTAATTCCATCCAACGGGGCTCGAAACGTGCCGGATTATAGTCCCCAAATTAATGCAGACGAGCGGTAAAACGCTGCGTTTTTGTTCTAGGAAATAAAATTACAATATTTCGCATGCCAAACAAGACCCAAATGTACAACTACCTACAGGCCAATGAATTATTTTTGTTTGCTAATTAAAATCTCAAATCATCGATGCAAAAAAACAACTTCTAATGCTCAAAGATCAATCGTTTACAAATTAATTAGTGCCCAATTTAACAAGCCGAATCAATATGTATGTTGAGCAAATTATCTCGTTAGCCATGCATAGATGCGAGTTAATTACCGTATAAAATCAATAATATATTTCGTGACCAACATTTAAATATAAATTAGTGTAATAAAATGTTTTTTTTTATTTGTGCATACATACATACATACATACATACATACATAAAATCACGCCTTTATCCCAGAAGGGGTAGCCAGAGGTTCCACCAGGACACCCACTTATCGCCTTGTATGTTCCGCCCCATGATGTGATAGGGGGCGAGCCTTTCGCCATATCGGGCACAAACTCCTGACGCCGGGCTGATAATGAATAGAAAAACCGAATATCACTTTGCCCGACCCGGGATTCAAACCCGAGACCTTAGCTTTGTAATCGTACCGTAGTACAACTACGCCACGGAGGCAGTCTACATATATTTGTGCCTATATTCATTATTCATAATAATTTTCCTCCTCAAATGTAATGGGTTTATCCATTCTACTATAACTTCATGGTAGGTATAGAAGATCTATTATGCATTTTCGTGACTCACAAGGTTTATGCTACGTCTGGCTTATTATGAGAACCTTACAAAGCAATGCGTATAATATTATAAAACGCATCATCTATATTTATAATCCAAACAATGATAATATATCAAACGCGCGTATCTTTCACAAACGACGTACCGAAGTGCATTAATATGTCATTACGGAAATACAAATCTATCAACACCAATAATTATGGTGGCACCGGGCCAGTTAGTTTAAATGACCACATTCTCCCACAATGTATTTTTAGTTATAAACTGAATATTTGGCAATTAAATATAATTTACTATCAAGCAAACAGGAAAGACGACAATGTTTATTGGGTTGACTGAAATCGTTATCTCATATTGTTGCTTTTAATATGTTCGATGTTGTCTTCAAAAGCTAATTAATATTTTGTCGTAACCTTTTTGTATTTTTCCCTATCCATGGTTAACAATGCATCCAAATTAATACTACAAGCCACTTTTGTATTCAATATCTTAGTTAGAAAAATCCCTAGAGACATGAGTTTGTCTTCAAAAACAAAAAAAAATATGTCAAACCAATTAATATCAAACTAGTAAAAATAGCTGCCGGCTATAGATTGAAAAAAAGCCGTTGCAATTTATATCGCAGCGTTTTAACGCCCGTCCACCACCCCGGGTGAAGCGAAACAAAACATTTAGCATCAAACGCGCAGATTGATGGAAAATTACACATGGCGAGTGTATGCAGTTTGTATGACTCATCCCATATTGAACGCGTTTACATGCAATAGTCGTCTGCGGGGCGAACTCAGGACTTGACGTGAGGGGGCTTGACCTACACTCAGATTTGTATCAAGCTAAACCTTCCTTATTTTTGATATTTTGTTGTGAATGTTAGTATATGAGCTGCCCTATACCAATATTTGCAGTATGTCATTTATCTAGCAGTTATATTGTAATCTAGTACATTATTCATAGCGCTAAATTGCATTGAATCAGTAATATTTTTATCTGTAAACTCATTTTACGACTAAGGATCCATGGCTATGTCCGTGACTTTTAAATTCTGACTAAAAGTGCCTTTAAGAAATTATGTTTTTTCAGCACAAACAAACCCAGCTGGTTATTACAGATGATTTGACAATGTTTGGGCAAAATTTGTCCATAGTTATATTATTACAATCCATTCCAGGACGAGCGTGGGACCAACTCCCATGTTTTATAAGCTGAATCCCAGCTTTGGACGTATCTAAACACTTCTATATTAGTCCACTATTATTTATGCAACTTTGGAAAAAATAAATAAAATACACCCAACAGTCACATACATAGCCTGACCCCACACTAAGATCGAGTCTTGTGTCGTGAGTATCAGCAACTAAGAGACACTTTTTGGTCTCACAAACACCCAGACCCGAAACAAATACCTGGGGTTCACACAAACATTTGTCTCGGTGCGGGAATCGACTCCGCGGCCTCTCGTTTCACAGGTGGCGTCTAACCAACTGCGCCACGGAGGCTGTCAGAATGAAAGAATGGGTCCTGCGTAGCCGTACTAAATCCCTCCTTTATATGTGCTTGGTAAATGCGCTTGTAGTCAGATGGTGTATTTATGATTGTTATTGTCAGCTTTGAAGTAGGAGCCAGAGCTACGATGTGCGAAAACAACCGACATACATATATTATGTATGGAAACTCTTTCGTGTATATTTAATCCACTATCCTATATTGCTTAATATTACATATGAGAATAAATAGTAATTTTAAAAGTCGTTTATTATAAAATGTTTATTAAGGTATAGAAAGAACTACTGAGTTTGAGGTCATAGTTACGATTCCCGGTTACGTGTTTATGAATTCTGAGTTAAATACTTATTTAATTTTATATTTACTGTTATTGCTAGCTTAAAATCATTTCCTCCATGACAAATATTGATTATCTTTAAAATACACAAATAGCATTGTTCCAGCCTGAAATCAGACAATGTAAGTACAAAGTTCAAATTAAATCGTATATAACCAAAAAATAACAGTTATAAATGTTCCTCATAATTCAGACTTGAATACTAAACCAAAAACAGCTTACAAGTTAAACCCTAATGCTACATCTTGCGTACTAATCCACACGGGCTCACATTATCATAAATCTCACACGGACAGTTCAATGACGTCGCGGGGAATCGAACCCAGACATCTCGGCCGCGATTTATTGACCCCGTGTGTGGAACCAGACTATCGCGATCTAAACGGTACTCTGTTTGTATTTTGTATTAATGTTAAATGGCTTTATTTGTTATTAATAGATGGTGACTTCTAGGTAGGTCTACTCCTCACGTTTCATACGAATTATTTAAGTGTTATTCTTTACTTGAAATTGTAATACCTATGTACGTTCATTATGAGAATAAACTAGTATTTGAGGTAAAAAAAATATTTTGTCTCAACCCTAATCCAAAAATAAGTGAGGTGGGGTAGATATACATATACGTTTATAATTCACATAAAACGAATTGCCCTAACTGGGATTCGAATCCACAACCCCAAGGTGTGAAGCCTATACGCGCCAGTATTAATCCAATGAAGCGACATTAAAATAATCACTTTAAAAATGTATTAAATCGTAGGTTAGTAAAATGCCCATAACGGACAGTTCCCGTGACCATGACGAATTTCGTTTACTTTCTACTCGTGTCCTTGGAGTTAGGCGTGACGGTACAGTCTCCAAATAGGGCTACCAACTACACTATATATTTTTGGACTTTGTTAGCGAAGAACCAACTGTCACACTAAAGACCACGAGTTCGATGTTACACCATACATAAAAAGGATAGGTACATAAATTTTGTGTGTAGTTCACTGCAACGTATAAAATTAAAAACTATTACACAAATCAGTTTCCTACTCTCTCTCTCTCTCTCTCTGAGTACCTAGATACCTGATAAGTATAGAAAAATAATAAAGAGTCACACAAAAAAAACATGAATATAAATACTATTTAAAATAAAATTCTACCATTATAGAAAAACTCTTTCGTATGGCAACCCTGCGTCCATTAAAGGTAATTTTGGTTCCCATTCCAAATTTTTTGGTAACTCAATTTCCTAGCATGACGGCCCGCTCCTTTGACAGGCTGCCGCCGATTGTGGCGCAATTATGCCGGACTAATTCTTCGACGTTTAGTCGATTGAGATTTCTGGTAAAGGCAAGTCATGTTAACAGCCCACGTATTCAATCACTTCTTATCTCGAATGGAAATCTTGTGACACCATTGTTGTTGAAGGAAATGAGAAATTTTAGAAAATAGGACGCATAAAAAAATGGTAGCCGTAGAGATAATAGTCCTACCATTCAGCATCAATATTCGTTTTGCTGTCCAACGTTATAATTAAAGACAAAAAAAATTAAGGAACCAATTTATTTATTTTAACATTAAATAATCCTGGAGCATTAACATTAAAAACATTTCTGCAGTATTTTTCCAAATCCAAATCCTTTTACAAGATGACGAACGTACGGTATCCATAGAATTTACCGGTGCATTCATTATTGCGAAACTTCTTACAATTTTTCCAATTTAGATTGTCCAAAAAGCATTTATAATTACTCTTAAACTACACATAATCACGTCATAATTTGTAGCAAACATTAATGAATTAACTGAGGTACCATCGAAACGAACCAACTGAACAATACCCTCAAAAAAGCCTTAGACGACATAAAAAAGTTACCATACTCCACAAAAAATCTACCATGATAAGTGACAGACGGTACAAAAACCCAACCTGTTCTAAGGATATGGTAAAAAACATAGAGACATGGACATAATGTAAGTGGACACTTGAATGTCATGTGTTCAATTGAAACTAAATGCGTTATTGTGTCGGGGAATTAACTTGCGTCTATTTGGACGGGGGTTACTATTCAAACTCAGTTAAATACATGAAACTAATTGATTCGAGTACGTGGTGAGTCTGAATGCCATAATACCAAAATTATTCTTTATTTAAATTTTATTAGCCTTGGCTTGAAAATCTGTAATTTGAGGAAGTTCAGTCTATTGGGATGACCTAATTGATTGATGGATGGATATATTTTATTAGCCTCAGAGATTAACAATCTAATTTTATTAATCTAGAGCCTTGAAAAACATCTCAGATGCTCCTTAATTACTTAAACTTATTAACGATAGCAAACATTTTAGGTCTCCTCAGGCCCAAATGAAAATAGTGAATTGTGACTTTGGAGTCAAAACTAACCCATATTTCAACGAGCGTTCTTGATATAATCAGTTGCAAAATCATAACTTCGTGACACAAATACAAGTTATTTGTTCTAAAAAGGTGTTATGACTTGCTTTACCACATGAATTTAGTAGCTTTTATACCTACAAAATATTATTTATATTAACGCTGATTTTAAAGATATTAAGTTTTTTTTTTATTTATATCAACCCATAGGCGTACTTTCTCTACATACATATATGTATGTAAATGTATAAAGACATAAACTATACCTCTCTTATTGGCTTTACAGAGTGGATATTTTTTTACTTTATTATTATCAATAGATGCTTATAACAGTACAATACTTTACGAGAAGAAGACTCACACAATTTTCACTCGTTTCAAAACGTTCTCTTAAACCAATGGTAGCAACTAAGAGAGGCTTATTCAAAAAGGTTTTTTATCCTTTACTTTTTATAGTCTATAGCTTTGACATCGTATTTATAAGTAAATATTTGTCTATGCCCCGACGAAGGCTGCGCTCGTTACGCCTTTCTCGGATTATTTTTAAAGCTGTCAACATGTTCGAAAACCGAATACGGCATTATGATTTCATTGCTTTGGTCAGAAGTAGAAAGTTTTAAGGAGGGAGATAAAATGATTTATTAACTTAATTTAGTATTTTATTTGTCTTATTATTAGAATATGTTACTGTCGTTTATTTTACACAATTATATTAGCAATCGTCATAAACACATCCGACAGTCATAGACACTCACAGGCTTGCCTCCAGTAAGGTATTTTGTTACTTGTATCAGTATGTAAAAACCCAAGATAAACCTGTGACAAAACCTAAAATTGCAGCAAAAATGTAAAAAATCGGTAATCGTACTCGCGGTCTTATTTCAAAACCGACATTTAACCCACTACACAGCTTACCAAACAGGTTGTCATTCATTTAATGTTTGACAAAACCAATGACAAAACCCGCTGATCACCGTTGACATACGACTGACCTTGAGTTAGAATTGGTCATGTCAGTCGTGACTCGAACGCAAATACATCATTCGTCAGTTTCGATTGATGCTTTGAATGTTAATTAGTTTGATTAATGTGATGTAATTATGTACGATTAAATGATTGATTTTGATCATAATATTGATGTTTATATTGTTGAGACGATAAGTTATGTATTTCGATAAAATATTTATTTGATTTAACATAGCCGATAATGTGCATTATTGACTAGTCTCTTTTTTTTTTTAATAAAAAGCATTGGTCAAGATTTTGATATTTTTAAAAACAACTGTGGTTTATTCGTAATAATACTTTTCAGAGAGCGTGGTAAGTTGGATAACAGAATAATTGAGAGTTTACGATCATAATTCTTCAGATTATAATAATTGAGATTTCTTCAGCTTACGAAGTTTTTTTCCGGTTACGGCGGTAACGCTTAATATTTACAACATCCTATACCCACGTCTAACGTCTTGCAGAATACGGATCTCCTTTATCAAAAGAGAAAAAAGTTTAGGACCCTAATCCACCGCGCCGCGCCAATATTTTTAGTAGACTTTACATATTTTGATTCCTGTTTTTATTAAATGTGTTTTTTTTTTTTGTTAAAAATTCATACAGTATATGTTTAAAATTACGAGTTTGTTCACTCTGACCTTACCCCAACCTTGACTCGGTCGTGCCTTCAAATCGTGTAGGTAGACTTACTAGGTACATTGTCGTGACACACGGGTGGATTCGCGACGCGTGTGCTATACAACACATGAGACCGTGCCTAACCCGCTGATATACTGTCACGAACATTGTACAATAAGATGAGCCGTGTAATAAGATCAGGTGGATGGAGAGTATTTCCATTATATGCATATTCGTTATTCATGCTACGTTATGTTGTATAGAATGCGTACCTAGTCCGGGAGAAAATTGCCATAGGAATGGTGTGAAAATGTTTTAGTGTGTTGCCTAATTATTCAAGCAATTTCACAAAGCTGAGACTCCATATATCCAATATATCCAATGACATTTTATTCTTAAAAGATTCCAACGAATTAATAACCTTTTTTTTTAAGTCGGTTAATAAATAAATAATTTGTCAATAGATGCAATTGATTTTAGTCTAGGTAGTTTAGGTACTTGTTGCTTTGTGTAAAAATGCTGACGTAACTTTTTGAAAAGGTACACCTGGAAACGGTTGTATAGTTTACAAATTATGAAGTTATCAACGCCATCTTGTTAAAAATATACTAACTTAGTCATTTTAAATTAAATCTGATTCAACAGTTGCATACTCGCAATTGAATAATTTGTATTTCATTGGGTATTTTAACGCCAACAAATAATAAAATGTTTTTTTTTCTCAGTCGGCAGTCACGCGCGCCTCGCAGCGTCTACTCGTACCGAAGCGCAGTGGCGCCATCTGTCGCCTCGACGCACAGATCCAAGGTGTCCAGAAAGGTGAGATTCTTATAATTACTTTTTTTCTTTTTATTTATTGGGCTATAATTATGAGTCATGAACTCATGAATAACAATAGTAATATTCAACTCTAAGTTTCTTTACGCTTTTAAGAATGATTGACATGTATTTTCTGGTTCAGTTACACACCTATATCTTCATTTGACTTAAATATTGTATTATGATCGGCATAGTAAAATATAATATGTATACATCTGTAATCAAACATTATTTTGTATATTTTGCCCCTGTATCAACTGAGGGCAAATTAGAAAAATTGTCAGCCATTCGTGGGTAGACAAAAGACATAGGCCATCTTTCATTATTAATTCCTATGGTAAAAAGTCGTGGTAACATTCATATTTTATTGCTTAGAGTGTCTTAAAAATAAGTGAAATATTGATTACTAAAGAATTGTGTGCGGCCCACTAATATTTCTTTCGGGTCTGTGAGTTTGTGAGACCGAAAAGTCTCTCGTAGCTTCTGATACCCATGACACAAGACTTAATTGATCTTAATGTGGGATCAGGACTATGTATGTGACTATTGGGTGTATTTATAATAATATTCGCATATACAGGCAGGAGTGAAAGTGGATGCGATGGCGGCGCCGAACCCGTTCTGTCCGAACGTGAAGGGCATGTGCTGCCTGATGCTGCTCCTCAACCTGGGGCTCATCCTCGTGACCCTGGGCTTCGTCATCGTGCTGCAGTTCTTCGAGCCGCTGTTTGTTTGGTCAGTACTTTAGTCTTATTATAGCCTTATCCTTATTAATATAGACAGCCTTCGTGGCACAGTTGCTTAGACGCTTTGAAACGAAGCGAGTTCGATCCCCGCACCAAAACAAATATTTGTGCGGCCCACAAGTATATGTTTCGTGTCAGGGTGTTTTTGAGTCCGAAAAGTCTCTCGTAGTTTCTGATACCCACGACACAAGACTCGATCTTAGTGAGGGCTAGGACCATGTATGTGACTGTTTGGTTCATTTATTTATTATTATTTATAAAATAAAGTGCAAGCGTTTGTTTGTTTGAACGTGCCAACCTCAGCAACTAGTAACTACTGTTTCGAATTGAAATATTCTTTTACTGTTTGAATGTCCATTATTGGAGGAAGGCTCCGCCCGACTTAGCCATAAAGGTAACTGCACTAATCCCAAACTCACCAGTTTTCGGTTTAATGATTATTATGCGTTTTGTGGATTCACATACGCTGAAACTTGCAACTTAACGAGCTGTAGGAATAATAAGTACCTACAGCTGAGTCTATTGTAGGTTTTCTCGCAAGTTTGAGATTTGTAAATTAAGTTGTATCGGCCCATATACGTCCCACTGCTGGGCACGGGCCTACTCTACAATCGAGAGAATCGTTTGAGAGTGTTTAGGCCATTTAGTCCACCACGCTGGCCACCACGCACCACGTGAATTAATTTAAATATCAAAATGTATAAAATACCCTCAATTCGAATCTCAATTCAGATAATGTTTCCAATAAAAATCTATTTCACATGACACATATTTCACACAAAAAAGTGTCAATTTGATTTTAATTCACGTTACAATCATGCTTACTAAAGGAGACATTAAAAATCACTTTGCATTATATTAAAATAACGGGACGCGTCATTCGGGGTAATATTTGTGTGAACTCGGTTTCCGAACAAAATGTCATAGAATTTCACTGGTGAATTGTAGCCTACAGCGGTCAATAGGTCACCAGTTAAGGCATATTTTGTTTTTTTCCCAATTTTTTATATGATGTCGAAGTGCGTGCTAACCTGTTGGTTACATAACGAACGCGATGTGCTGAGACGGCGGTCGCGGGTTCGAATCCTAGGGTACACGTCTGACTACGAAAGCGATGTATGCCACATAAAATAGGCTAATATTTGCCTTACACCAACTCATATGAGAAATAATATTTTATTCGGTGAAAACGATATCAAAATATATTTTAATGTCTGTTTTCTTCTTGTCTAGGATCCTGGGTATCGTCTTCCTGATATTCGGCTTCATCACTCTGGTCGGCAGCCTCATATACTGCGTGGTGCTCTGCAGAGAGAACCCCTACCCTCGCTACCCCGACGACTTCTACTGGACCCACCACTGGTCCAAAACCATTGGACCCTCCGAAATCCACTACAACTCTAGTGATAAACAGTATAGGCAGAATGGACATACCAATAGATACAGTAATGGCAAGTATTCGGACAGAGAGAGCGCGAAAGGTTACTCCGACAGGGAAAGCAAATTGAGCAGATATTGAGGTCATATGAATTTTAAATTTGGAATTTCTTTACCATAGTTGTCTATGGACAATTTCGTTGGGTTGGTATCGTGGAGCATTTTCGCAATGCAAGCGAACACACGTAGACTTAATTATGACAACTAAAAATGTGAATATTAATTTTGACCATGGAAATATGATTAATAAGAGCAAATATGCTTGTTTAAAGCATAGCTTTCAGATTCGTATTTTAATTATTTTTTTTCTGTTACAATCGACTAGAGGTCGAATATACGAACACATCGGACCCACACCTTTTAAATACGGACCAAACACTTTAACTGTTTTTTTTAGGGTCGCATTAGATAGTTTGTTTTTGAACAGTGTTCATAATTTTAATGTAAACAAAATATATGTTTTTTGTAATATATAACGTTTATTGCTCTTTCAGAGGGTCACTCTAATATGAGTGAAATGCTTTACTAATAAAAAATAGGAAATTATAATATAAATATAAGAATAAATGAAAAATATTTCGATATTTTATCTTATGTACCTAATAAAAAATCTAGTAACAATTACTTACTTGTTTACGTACTTTATAAGAAATTACGTTTAATTTAATGTAAATAATAATTGTTAGTTAAATGAACACTCTGAAGTAAATGCCATATTAATTTTTATATTTTAATTAAAAGAGTGTTTCTATTTAATAATGAAAAATATATTATTGTTTAATTGATGTATACAAAAACAGAGATATGTGTATAATAAATAACCCAATGTTGAAGGCCTGTTTTGACACTATATTTGAACCCGGTATTCCAAGGCAAAAAGGGTGAAAATAACAAAATTTAAACGTTAAAAAGCGTGACAAAGCGGGCCTGTAAAATACATTCAAATGAATTTTATGTTTAATAAACAACAATTTTGTGGTAACAAAACTATGTTTTATTTACCTCATGACAAAAAGATGTCCCAAACATATTTGTCACAAGTGGTATTCGAACCCACGACCTCCGAGATAAGCAGAACGCGCCAAACGCGTGCGCAGACAACTTGCCTGCAGACTTCATACACATATTAACGGAGACACATAATTTAATTCACATCCCAACATAATTGACATCTTATTTACCTAATAATTAAAAACAATCTATCTTTTCAGCCAGAGAAAGTCTATTACTGAACATAGGCCTAAAAATTAATTGATAAAAATCATGAATCCCACTGAAGGGTAGATTGTGAAGGTAGAAGGAGAAAAAAACATTGATATTTCAATTTGTTGTTCGAGTAAACGATGTTTAGCAAAATAAAGTACTAGGACATCATAGAATAAAGGAGGTTTCGTTGACGGTAGAACATACTTCGAAAATATATTTTGACGGTCGGTCGGAAATATTTTATCCGAACACTATTAGTATGCGTAAAAAGTACTAGGGCAGCAAAGAATGAAAGAGGTTTCGGTGACGGTAGAACGATAAAGATCGGGAAATTATTATTCAATTCTCAACACATCTGCGCAAAAAGTACTAGGAAGACAGAAAACGGAAGAGACCTCATTGACGGTAGAATATGAATGAACCTACTTTAAAAAAATTACGACGGTTTAGCATTAATTTTCCAACACATCTGCGCAAAAAGTACTAGGAAGACAGAAAACGGAAGAGACCTCATTGACGGTAGAATATGAACCTACTTAAAAAAAAAATTACGACGGTTTAGCATTAATTTTCCAACACAACTGCGCAAAAAGTACTAGGGCGACAGAAAATAGAAGAGATGTCATTGAGGGTAGGAAAATAAATATCTAAAAATAATTCAAATATGACTGTAGGTAGAAATATTCCCTACCCTCATATACAGAATAGTGGCTGTCAGTCGTCAAACCTTCCGTAGACGGTAGATTTTGCATAATTATTTTACTATCAGTCTTAGTATGTTATTAGACTGCAGAAATAATAGAAAAGTTATTCAGATGGAGTCATAATTTCTGTTATTCGATGGTAAATAATTATTTGTCGTCATTATCTTCAGATGCAGGAAGGCAAACATATTTTGTAATCTTGTTAACGCTCAGGATTTCTACCGGAGAACTCGCCTCGCTCGAAGCTTAGTGCTTACCATCCCAGGTATTAATGAATACAAAAGGTTTTAATTGTGTTTGTACAGTGTATGAGAATCACAGTGATATAAAATGGTAAATTGTATGAGATTTTTTCTGTCGAGCATCATGATGGCTACCATTCAGCCACGCGTTGGATTAGGCCGCTCCAATCACCGTCCTAAGGAAACCACTGGAAACAATTTATAGGATAGACGCAGTTATCGAGTGGAGAGAAAAGTGTAAGTTACGGTGAAATTTCATAGAAATAGGGGTTAACATGATCACCATTGAATGCTAAGAATCTCGTCCAAACTGTGCTCAGTATAAGAAAACCTGTTAATTATGGATATTTATAATAGTTTCTGTGTTATATGTAGTCCACCAGACAGTGGGTAATATGCCTGTGTGGTTAGTTACATGGCATCCACTCGAAAACTTGTCAGCCCCATTGACCATCAGTACTCTGAGCTACGTGTCTTGCCCACTGCCACTACAATTTGCTGTTGATAACTATTGTTCTACTATAGGACATAGATTATTTCTAATATTGACAATTTCGCATTTAATAAAACACTTGTTTAAAATTGTTCATTTATTTACAAATGACTTATAAATTAACGATGAATTCAGAAATATCAATACAATGCACAAATAATGATGTAACCAAATTGTATTCAAATCATAAGCCATGTACTTAAATCATAATTTCATTGTATTTAATTGACGACGAACTACAAACTGCACTTGGAAGTTTATCACTTAAATCACAAAATATCTATAGATACATGGAATGAAAGAAATTTTCAAAAAATGGGATGGGAAAAACATCAATATACATATACTTTCGAAAATAGATACCAAAAATATTGTAAAATTTTCTACATAGATACAAACATAAAAAATACCTACAATTGGAATTATTTTGTGAAACAAATACAGATAATTAATCTAAAACAAAAGAAATGCGAAAATACATAAATACATTATTACTGGGATACAACCTACACATTTAAACGACATGGAAAACTGACACACAGACAGAAGAGGGACAAAAATAAAGATTATAACACAAAGAAATGACATCCATTAAATCTTCATAAATATTTACACGAATTGGAAATTATAAAAATCTAACATTTTAGAATTTTCATGTCAACAATTTTGTAAAAGGTTCGTCAGTTTCATTTGAGCAGGCACGTACCAGACGTTAAAACTATACGAGTTTACTCATTTAAACTAATTAGGTTCTATATTACGTCACATATAAATATTACTTTATAGTAATTGTGCCTAACTTTGTCTAAAAATAAAGAGATTACGCCCGAACGTTTCTCAAAAGGAGCAAATCCACCAGTACGTATGTCAAATGTAATATTGTAGAACAATATTAGCCGTCATGTATAAATACTGATAAAAGTGTAGCCGTAACGGCGAGTTACCAAGAATGTCGTTATGTACATCAAATGTATAAAAAATAACTTATATTAGTAAAAACGACATAAAAAATGTTTGTTACGTAGGCAGTAACTCTCATGTCGACTGTCGCCTCATGTTGCTCGCGCCGGCATGGAGGCGCACTTACAATACTGCATCTGAAACAAATAATACCTATAAATATACTATATAATACTCAATTTCTTCCATTAGAGTAACATAGAATATATTAAGTTAAGTTTCCACCTTTATAATAAATAATCGATACATGGATCCCACAGTTATTTCGGTGCAAGAATGTTTAAAAGGTGCCGTCTTGTTAAATTGATGGGCATGATATTTTAATTATATTTATTGTTACGGATCATTTTTATAAGCGATGAGTTAACCAACCTAATTCTAGTATGACGATGGTGCTGACCGGTGTATTAAGAAGAATGGACTAAGGATTTGAATATAGAACGGAGTTGTCAACGGCTGATGTGAAGGATGGCCGAGTCGGGGATTACGCTGTAAATGTTCTATAAGAAACGTTGTAGGCATTTCTATATGCGAGTTGTATTTTGTAGAAAGCCCTTGTACTGATGAACATAATATTATATGACTACAGATATTCTGATTTTACAATAACAACCACATGTTTTGCTATGATTTAATTCTTAATTCGCACTTACCATTAGAAAATTCAATTAGTATCTAATCGCTTAGGGATCCGTCACTGATATTGAATTCCGATTCTGAATCGCTCGACACCTTTTTCACTTTCTTCTTAGGGTTGGCCGGCTTCTTCTTAGGTTTACTCTGAAACAAAAATCATCATAACTTTCCTGCAATATTGTCAGATGTATGTAATAGTACAAACTACTATTGGTGAAATACTGTTCAGCCATTTTGAACATTGGTACTACTTCCTACAAATAAGAGAATACGTTTTTCAATGCCTTTGAACCATTTCATTTATTAACACTTAAGCTACTACTTATGCCAAGAATTGATTATATTTTTCTTTACTAAACAGATTTTGCTGAAACTTATGGATGTCAATTATAATGATAAATGCCCTGAAGTTAGTTAAGAGCATAATTCGGAGCGAAACAAATTACAATGACTAATGTTCTTAAGTTGCTACGAATTCCATAAACCCGGGGGAAGCCAGGTCGTTGATTCAAAATTAAAAACATCATACCTTTTTGCTATCAAATATGCTGTCCTCATCATCGCTATTATCGAGCATGACTTTAGCGGTGCGTTTCTTGGGTTTCTTGTCTTCCTTGTCCACATTGAGGAGGTTTCTCTTGGCGGGCGCCTTTTTCTTGGGCGGCGCGGGAGAGTCCTCGTCACTGGACAGTACCGTGGTCGGGTGAGAGTTGTGGTTCGATTTTTTCTCCATCTCTTCCTTTTTCGTGTCTTCTATTAACGAATCGAATAGGCAGTCTGTAAGAAAAAGCATGGTTTAATAAGGTTATTACATAGGTACTGGGTGTTGGGTTTTTAGGGATATTGAGGCCGCTACTGAATGTATACACCTTCACCGAAGATTTTTATGGCATACTCTTCACTTGAAACATATTAACATTTTAAAAATTGAGACTGTTAATAACACCAAAATAAACATATTATTAAAGTGTATAAGTTGCATTTAAATACATACATAATTATTAAAGATCACTCATACCAAGCTTTGGTGTAGGATGACTAATAAATAATTTTCTGCCAACTTGTGTTCCCCAGTCCCTGACTTAACATCATGTGAAAATCGATGATATTCTCCTTCACATTATGACAAAATTATACCAACAAAAAAAGAATTATATGTATCTTACCATGCCTTTCATTAAAAAAGAATTATGTGTATCTTACCAGAGTCCATCTCAGCGGGTTTCTTGCCAGCGTTCTTTTTGACGTTGAAGTCATCGTCATCACTAACGGACATGGCCCTTGGCGCTTCATCTTCAGGCTCCAGCTTGTTGTCCAACAACTCCAGCTCGGAGCCTGAGTCCGAGTCATCAGAACCATCCTTGTATTTTTGTACCTGCAATGGAGGTTGTGTTATAAATTCATACATAGAGGGGCTGTAAGATTCGTATGTAATAGTAATTAATGAAATTTAGAAATATTATTAATGGTTGTCTGTAAGAAATTGCCTTGTGCGATAAGACCGCCAATTGTACTTTATTTTCGTGTATATTGTCTACCTTTTTTTTGTATATCCGGTGTACAATAAAGCCTTAAATAAATAAATAAATAAATATTAATAAAACTATTTGTGTTAATGCTGAAAACAAGTTTTTTTAACATTTTCGGGCAGGTTAGTTCACCAAAATCGTCTAGTATGTGTTGGTGATCACGACATACCTTATCAAATATATTGTATCTGAACTGTCTACGAGCGCGTAGGGAAATTCACTGTTTAAAGTATCTGCATTTATTATAAAAACCGCCAGGTCCATATCTATGCATTCTTTAAAACGAAAATTGTGACTGAGATTATTGTCCCTTGGCCAGTAATCTTTTCTTCCATCCTTTTCTTCTCCGAAAGAACGTCAACGATTTAGGTGTTCGAAGATGATAATGGACAGCATTCATCTTATGAACCATAGGCTCTTTTAACCAGTTCTATGCAACAAAGAACCTTAGAAATGGTTTATATAAAAGCATGTGGTGTACCTTGGTGGCGGCTCTCCTGGCGTTGGTTCGTTCCCGCGGCGCGGGCGCCTCCACTTCCACCTCCGACGCGGACATCTCGCCTGAACTGCTCTCGCTGAAGTTCGTCTTTGTTTTCTGCAATACAAATTCATTATTAAATCACATTACAGATACCGCCTGTACAGAAACAAAATAAAATCATCACATGATAATAAAAAAAATTAAATCCAATTCAATAAACATTAACAAAATTTTTTGGTTTTCTGTATTCACTAGAAAAATATTGCATGAACTTAATGTTATAACTTAAAAATATTATTGGATGGTGCGAAATGAATAATTTATTATTCATTCATATATCTGTCAATCTTGGTCATTCATTTAAAAGCGCAAAATCTAACCAATAACATAATTAATAAGCAATGTATATTTAGCAATAAATATTAAAAATATTTATTGCGATTACCTTTATTGCTATTACTATTACCTTTTTAGGTTCCTTTTTAAACGTGAGCTTGGTCTGTTTGAGGCCGTCTTTGTCCGGTTTCTCTGCCTTTTCCGCTTTCTCCGGTTTCTCCGCCTTTTCTTTCTTGACGCACGCTTTGGGTTTCTTCTCCCCACTGGCGGGACTTACGCCCGTTGGATCATCCTTAAAATTCAAAAGGAAATTAATGGATTACAATACTATTACTAGATATTAACCGTTACAATAAAATCAAAATTAAAGTAATCGTAAAGAAATGACCTGTTGGTACTGGATGAGACCTACCAACAATGTGGACGCATTTGCGTATTACAGGGCACACGTTTGGGGTTTCGACGTCATATGTATACTGATAGCTAATCACCACTTTCACAAGGAAAGAAAACACCGCAAGAAACCGGAATTCATAAGAATTTCATTGGTAAGTCCACCGTCACACACTAACCAACATAGAGGACTAAAATAAATATAAATTTGTAAATATACCAAAACAGTCATAAAAATAATGAATGAAATTACGTAATATAGTTATATAAAAAAGGTAATGCCCTCGACCATAGACACTCTTGGGCAGCAGTAAAATGTATAAAAACTAACTTATGGCACACAGACATTTCCCTTATTTTTTTAAGTGGCGGAATATAAAAAAGATAACTAACCGGATCATACTCCTTCTTAATTTCTTTCCTAGTCTTTGCCTTCTCAGCGGCCTGGATCCTCTTAATCAAGTCTTCAGAGATCTTGGGCTCCACTCGCCTGCCGTTGTCTGAGGGGATGATGTCCATCAGGGACTTGCGGTTCTTCTTATTGGCGGCCTATTGGTGTGAAATAAATTAATATATTATGTCTTATTTATTAACATTTATACCAACACGTCACTGTGGAAATCATTGGGAGAGGCCTATGTTCAGCAGTGGACTTCCTTTGGCTGATGGATGGATTATGTCTTATTTATAATAGGAATATTACAGAATGTAAATGAAAGTTTTGATCAAACGAAATAGAAATGTGTCGAAATTCTTAACTGAATGTGATAAAAGTTTCGAATAAATGCGCTGCAGAAATTATTATAATTTTCTTTTTACAATTCACACAAATATGGCATAACCACTCTTTAATCGTATCCTCGTTTGTAGAGTAGGCCCGTGCCCTGCAGTGGGATGTGTATGGCCTGATACAAATTCCTACAAAACATAATATCTCCAACTGAAACTATTTACTATTACAAAATCGGCTTTCTTGGAGCCTAGGATTTGTTGAATTAACAAAATATAATTCGGCTGAACACCAAATACGTACCTTCATTCTATCCATCTGTTTAAGCAGCGTAACATAAAATAGGATTTCACATAATTTATTGTTTAAGACACATATAACACCAAAAACATACATACAATATTTCATCTGCCACATTATTTTGTTCCCCACTTCTGACCACGAAATTAGAAATTATTATACAAAGTAGGCTGCATTTCACTAGAGTGGAGATGTGAAGGAAATTCTTAAACATGAATACAATGGCTAATCACATGAGCCCATCACATCTTTGTTGACATAGACATCCAATACGCAATATCAATTCCCAAACATTTCCAATCCTCTTTGCTCATCTCTGTTTCAGTGGAAACATAGCATTATGCTTAGAATGATATCTCACCATGGCTTTAGAAGTCTTCTTGTTGACACTCAGTTCGTCTTGCCTTTCCTTCTCTTCAACATCCTCCAGTTTAATGAGGAATGCGTCCAGATCCTCACGCCATAAGAGTGAAGGAGTCTTCTGTCTGTTGTAGAAAATATAAGGTTTAATTTTTTTTTTGTGAATTTCAACATTTTGTATAGTTATATAGTAATACAATTAGTGGTTGCAAGTCACTTTCGAAATCACTGCAGAAATCTCTCACTTAAAAATCATTCGGGTTCGGGTTTCGATCCCCGCACCGAAACAAATATTTGTGTGATCCACAGGTATTTGTTTCGGGTCTGGGTGTTTGTGAGACCGAAAAGTCTCTCGTAGTTTCTGATACCCACGACACAAGACTCGATCTTAGTGTGGGGTAAGGACTATGTATGTGACTGTTGGGTGTATTTATTATTTATTTATTCTTGGGCATATGGTTAGGTAATAGACCTCAGTGAATGAAACAATAACAAAGTTGTTGATCCAAATTTGTTTTCCGTGAGACATCGATACTAATCTCGCAAGCCCATTCCTACAGTGCAAAGAATCTTCTATAATCTATATGGTTCTTTAAAAATATTTGACTTACTTGAGAGCAGTGAGTTCGGCTAGTTTCTGGTCCCGTTGTTTGAGCAGATCGTCTTTCTTCTCCTTGGTGAGCATCCACATGGACATGCCCAGGAGGTAGTTGAACTTTTTCACCTCCTTCAACTGCTGGAACGCTTTCTCTGCAACATTATTATAACAATTATATCTCTAGGCTACAAAGTGGACAAATAAATAGATAAATTAATTTTGATGAATTTTTGTTATTGTTAATAGGACGAACAAGACCAGCAGGTGAGTGTGAATTTTCCTATTACTAGACACTGAATTTTTTTCTGACATATTACAATGGATGGTATTGCCTAGTAATAATAGGCTACATGTCCTTAAAACCCAAACATACTGCTGCTTGGCAATAAAAAATTACAAAACGGTGATACCTATGTAAATGGCCCCTTGTCTATGCGATCTATTAATGACCTAGTAACTAAAACTTGTAGTCACCATGGTATGATCAGGCAAGGGTAAGAAAAATTGTCTTTATTTAAAAAAAACTCCTTTTAAATGTGATAAGTAAATCTCACCAGGATCAACAGGTTTTCCCTTTGAATCCATCTCCGCTTCAACTTCCTCGTCTGACTCTGGTTGTTCCTCTTCTTCCAAGGCAGTGAGACCTTGCATCTTGCTCGCTCGCTTCTTCCAGTCCGCTATGGGGTCCGGTGCATAGCCTGAAAAAGACAATAAGAATTAGATTGTGTGATTATCATTGGATTCGATAGTTGTTTTTATGGTGTTTCAAATGTAAAAAGTTTTTTAAGGAAATATGCAACTATTGTTTTGTTAACTATTGTTTAAGTCATTTTCATGATTTCCTATCGAAATACAACCATATAATCTATTATCAGTTGAGACTAAACAAAACTACAATTGATGTTTACATGAAGTACAACATAAACACACCTCAATGGTTTAACACGTTCACTGCTGTGCCGAAAAATTTCACAACACCGTGACAATAACACGCCAGGCGGATGACAACCGCACATTTGTTGCATACAACAGACACAATGTGTGTGTTCTGCAGTTAACATTCTATGTATACCGGGTACATCAAGACCGCGACCGAAAACGATGCCGGGTGGTAGTTTTAGTGGTTACAGACACGATGCAAATAAAAATTTCACCAAAACAGCGACAGATATATTTTTTTTTAAATCATCTTGTTTGGGTGGTAAATGCCTAGTTTTTGCGAAAATAATAATTTTAACCCTTACATACCATTGAGTGTTTAAAAATAAAGAGGTGTACATCATTATTTTAGGAAAACTATGTATTTATCACCCGAAATTTTTACTTGCATTGTGTCTTAAGTCACTAATACTACCACCTGGCTTCGTTTTCGGTCGCAGTCTTGATATACCCTGTATAATAAATGTGTAATCGACGCACCTCTCTTAATAAGTTCCTCGACCATAACCTTGCGTTTCTTGTTCTCCACAACCAATCCTTTGTCACACTTCTCTAGAATGAACCGGGCTTGGTTAGAAAGTTTATCCGCTTCGGCTTGTAACTGTCCTTCTAAATACTCCTTACGACGCGCGTAGTACCGCAGGCGTAGCTCGTAGAAATCGCGCAGTATCTCTTCTACTTTTTCGTACCTGAATAAAATATTACAAACATACATAAACACACCTATGTCTAATTGGGGTAGGGAGAGATATACTATGGCGCGACAAATGCTGCGGTCCACATATACCTCTTCGGTTTCATCACGTGTCATCAATCTCTTCAATAAGGAATGATTAATCACAAAAAATCTACTACTGAAATAAAAAATGCTTTCCGAACAAAGGCCTTTTCCAAATTAATCCACTAGTCAATTGCAAAATTTCCAAATTAATCCACTAGTCTATTGCAAAATTTCCAAATCTAGCGATAGTTAAGTCAATCTAATTGTCTTTTTCCTTAAAATTGTGATTCAAAACCGTGTACGGGATTCGTGTATATTCACATAAAATAAACTACAATCACATTTCAGCTTACACCGCACCAGTAAGTCCTATATTCAGATAGGATTATTATCTCTAGTAGACACAGAGAGAGATTATCTTTAGTTAAAATTACGCCGGCTTTTACTTACTTTTTGAGGCAGCAATTGTGGTCAAAAGCGTTCATGCAAGTCATGGAGATGGTAGTCTGCAGTTTGAACACCTTGTGAATACCCTCGGCTTCTACCTCAGCCAGTTTGCCGGGCAGTAGCGTCACCACGAAACGCACTGTCGTATCCGTGTTGTATTCCTATAATATTAACAATATTTGATTACCTTTGTTTACATTATAAGACCAAATACTAGTTATTTACTGATATTTGAAAGCCATTTGACTATAAGGAATGTACACCTAATTATTACGAAATATTCTGTAGACGTCTTACTGCCTTGATAAATAAACGGCTAAGTTGTTGCAACATATACTCGAGTCATTAAATAAGAAACTACAATAGGTCAACAATATTAGCTCATGAACCATCAATAGCAAAAGCAATCCCATTCTCAGCAGTGTCCGAATATATTTCAATATGGTTCATAATATCCATTAAACCCCAATTATTCCAACATAATATAAAATATTAGTATTAGTTAATCCACTCACCCTATACTCAGATATGAGCGGCTTGACTTTATCAGTGCCAAGCATAGGTTCTAGAACATTCTCCTTGTAATTCTGCGTCCAAGTGCCAACAGGAAGCTCGGTGATCTCTATCTTCTCCCCGGGCAAGATGGCCGCTTCGCCTGATATCACGTATTTGTCGCCGAAGCCTTCGATGGTTCCGCGGAAGTTTTTGTACCACGGATGCATCGGTTTAGGCTCGTCGCCGTCTAGCATGCGGCTGGAAATTAAGAATTAAAGATATTATTTACTTCCAGCTTAGCTATCTAGCTAGTGGCAGAATATACGAATATCCTACGATAAGGAAAGGACTGAAGTGTTAAGTTTATGTTACAATATGTAACCATTTTTAAACAGTAATTTAAAATTCATCATTAATAAAAGACGTTATGACTGACATCTATGTTGGCCACATTACCCTGAATACTGGAAAGTGTTCGAAACATCGAGTAGTAAAAAATATTCAAAGACGCAACATCCGTAAATTAATTTTTATTTCAATTTGTAACAGTTGTTTAAATATACATACATACATACATAAACTCACGCCTTTATCCCCGAAGGGGTAGGCAGAGGCGCCACTAGGACACCCACATTTCGCCTTGTATGTTCAGTCCCACGCTGTGATAGGGGGCGAGCCTATCGCCATATCGGGCACAAATTCCTGACTCCGGGCTGATAATGAATAGAAAAATCCAATACCACTTTGCTCGACCCGGGACTCGAACCCGAGACCTCAGCTTTGTAACCGTACCGTAATACAACTACACCGAGGCAGTGTTTAAATATAACAACTATTATTTTCTGTAAACTGGATATTAGTAAAAATGTTTAAGATTAGAATAAGCCATAAATAAATAAATAAATACGCCCAACAGTCACATACATAGTCCTGACCCCACACTAAGATCGAGTCTTGTGTCGTGGGTATCAGTAACTACGAGAGATTTTTTCGGTCTCACAAACACCCAGACCCGAAACAAATACCTGTGGATCACACAAATATTTGTTTCGGTGCGGGGATCGAACCCGCGGCCTCTCGTTTCACAGGCGGCGTCTAATCAACTGCTTAATGAGCTCACCGTATGTTCTCAGCGATGTCCCTGGGGTTGTAGTTGGGCAGCTTGGTGGACCAGCCCGTGCCGATGCCCTCGGCTCCGTTCACCAACACCATGGGGATGATGGGCAGGTAGTACACCGGCTCGATCTTCTGATTATCTTCAAATTCATGCTGTGAAAAACATGTCAATTATTAAGGAATTATATTAACTGGACTTATGCTTACATTACATTTGAGTTATACACAAATTACACAGTTTAAGGGTCCACTGCCAAATACAACGCTAAATAAATTTCACACAAACGGACACCCGAAGTTCTAATTGTAACAATACTAACATTAAAATATCTCAAAGGTCAACCACTAGTTGCGGAAGTCATAAGTATGCTTTAGACAAACTGATTGCTCTGCTCCTATTCGTAATTTCTACACCTTTGAGACAAAAAACCAATTGACTACAGATCACTACTCAACTTATTATGCCGTATTATAAAAGTGTACTAACCACGAGCAGCGGGTCGTCATGCGGGTGGAATACAAGCCTGGTGAGCGGCGACATGAGCGTGAAGATGTATCTGGGACTGGCAGAGTCCTTGCCGCCGCACAATCTCGTACCGAACTGACCACGCGGCTCTAGGAGATTGATGTTGTTTGAGCCTACGTAGTTCTGCGCCAGGTTCACTATTGTCATCGCTAGGGACTGCTCACCTGAAGAAATACATCATCAATTTTTTCAATCATCATTGTTATCAAGCCTGTATTCAAACATGAATGTCTTCATTATAATACATATATTTAGCAAATAATGCTATATAAAGTCTTTTGAATAACATGTTAATAATCATAATCTATAACATAAAATAAAGCACTTTGTTTTTTTTATTATCTTATTGTGTCGAAGAGAACTAAATTCGTAACCACTTACTGGACTTATTATGGTTTTATTTTGGTAAATTAGGAAGCAAAATAAGTACACATAAAGGGACATGTTTATATACTATGTCTGATGACAAAACATATTCATCTTTGAACAAATTAATTTTATACACTACAAAATTACTACTACTTCAACCAAAGAAATTCCTCGAACATAGGCTTTCCAAGAATTTTCACACAAAATAACTATTAGTGAGAAATGTCTGTTACTAACCGTGATGGTAAGCAGAGTGTTCAGCGACTGACCCCGCCAGTTGCGCGACCTTGACCTCTCGCTTGTCGTTGCGCTTGATACACGTGAAGATCACCTTGCGCTGCCCCGGCTTCAAACCGTCTATCATGGACGGAATCGACCTGCAATCAATACATTTATATTATATATCAGCCCATATACGTCCCACTGCAGGGCACGGGCCTACTCTACAATCGAGAGAATCGATTGAGAGCGGTTAGGCCATATAGTCCACCACGCTGGCCTAATGCGGGTTGGCGGACTTACATACCGTAGAAATTCTTTAAAATCGTTACGGTATGCAGGTTTCCTCACGATGTTTTCACCGTTAAAGTGCGTGGTGATTGACTATCAATACACACATAACTCCGAAAAGGCAGCCGCGTCTGGTCCGTTACCAACAGGCCACCACGCACTTTGCGTTTGCACACATTTATATTGCGTTTTTTTATTGCCGGTCACCACCGCCCATGGACCTATACCAAGGCTTTAGCGAGGCCTGGTCGCTGCCTACCGTAAAACTTATTGCGTCAACTTTTTAAACATATATGTATCAAATTAGTATCATATTGACCCAGGTGTTAAGGGTTTATCCCGTGTATATCCAGATATATTGAATGCAATCAGTAAATTATATTGTATCTGCAATGCAACTATCGGATACTTCATAGTCACAGTGTAAATAAATCGGTGATATTGGCTAAATATTATCTTACCTAACATTGTCACCATTCGAGAAGAGAACCAGCTCCAAGTTGACAAAATCTGAGTATGAGACAGTTTTAGTCTCTTTAGTATACAAATATCTCTCCGGCAGACCGATCTCCTTCCTCCTTTTCACTTCGTCCATGTGATTCGTCAGCCATTCCTTCCTCTGATCCGCACCTTTCTTCGAAAAGGCCAACTCTATGTGATGGTCGTCAGTAGGACCGCTGTACTTGAATTTAATCCTGTGCCTTTCCATATTCTGGAAGTATTCTTTAGCCTCCTTAGATGTGGAGGTACCCAAACCTTTGTAGTATTTGATATTGTACGTATGATTGTTTTCAGTTTCCCTCTTCCATTCTTCAAATTCAGGTAATGAGTAGAAAGATATCTCTTTGTCCTTTTTAGTCGCTTTCACGATTGGAGTAATGAATTCCTCTAAAAATGGCAACTTTAACAACTCAGGCCAATTGTGATGTATGAAGTTGATAATCAAACCCTTTATGTGAGATCCATCTTGATCCTGATCAGCCATGATCATCAGTTTGCCGTATCTTAATGACTTCAAATCATCAACGGAGTTGTATTTCTTTTTGTACTGCAAGCCGAGGATTTTGATCAAGTTGTTAATTTCGACATTCTCCAATACTTGTTTGTGTGATGCGTCTCGGACGTTTAAAGGCTTACCCTTTAGCGGGAAAACGCCGTAATGATCCCTGCCCACTACACTAAGCCCCGACACAGCCAAGGTTTTAGCTGAGTCTCCCTCAGTGAGAATCAATGTGCAAAGATGTGCGTTCTTAGTTCCCGCGTCGTTTGCATCTTCTAATTTAGGTATACCTTTTAACTTACTCTGTTTTTTGCCTGAAGCCTTCACAAGCTCAGTCTGCGCTTTGAACTTGGCCCAAGTCAGCACAGACTCTACTAATCCCGATTTTGTAACAGCTGTTATGAATTTCTCAGAGAAAGTGCATTTTGAACCGAAGCTTTTCGCTTGGAGCGTCATGTTTTCTTTCGTTTGCGAGTCAAAGGTCGGATTTACGATCAAGCAGTTGACGAACAACCACATGTGATTTTTAACTTGGAAAGGCTTTATATTCACACCTCCTTTGTTTTTCTTTTTTAATACTTCCAGAACGTTCTTTACTATGCCGTCGCAGACGGTGTCGACGTGTTTACCACCTTTAGTGGTAGCGATTGAATTAACGAATGATACTTGCTGGAATCCTCTGTCAGAGAGAGTGAGCGCGACCTCCCAGCGGTCGTTCACTTTCTCGTAAACTACTTTCAACGGCTGTCCGTTTTCATCCTCCTTACCCTTTATGTATAGATCTACATAGTCCTTAAACTTATTTATTTTGAGTCTTTCACCGTTCAAATATACTTTGACGCCCTGCGATGAAGCGGCTACGTCGTACGCTCGGCGGGACATCAGCGCCACAATGTCATCCTCGAGTTTCTCCATCTTAAACTTAGCTAAATCGGGGCAGAATGTCACTTTAGTAAAATCATCGTCTTTGCCGGATTCCTTGACCTTTGGGTCTGAAGCTTTAGTCATGTTGGAGCCCCATGTTTGTTTGAAGTGTTTTTTGTACTGTTTGGATGCGGTTTCCACAGTGAATTTTGTGGAGAAAATGTTGCACAATTTTGCGCCATATCCGTTTCTGCCTCCCGTCACTTTTTCTTCTTCGTCATTATAATTGGATGATGTCAGTAAATGTCCAAAAATCATAGTTGGGACAAACATTTTCTCTTCCTTGTGCATGACCACTGGTATACCGCATCCATTGTTGTACACGGAGATCGTATTTGTTTCCTGATTAATGTCAATTCTGATGACGTCCATTTTGGCGTCCCTCTGTTTATTATCAGCCGCATTCACTAAGATTTCGTCATATATTTTGTATAAACCTGGAAAACGAAAACATCACATGTTAACCATCTTTTGTTATGTTCCAAACTGAAACTTATTGCATTATACTAATTATATTATTAGTTATAAAATCATATTTTACTAAGAAAATATCTACATTCATTTTTACTAACCTGGCACATAAGTCAACTCCCGCTGCACCATGCACTCCTTGGCCTTATCAAACACCCACATAGTCTCGGTGGCTCTCTCCACCGAGCCAATGTATGTGTCCGGACGCAGGAGGATGTGCTCCAGCTGGGACTTCTTCTGGTATATCTTCTCTATGGAGCCTTTCTGGCCCTTGGCTGGCGGAGCACTGTCCGCCGTGCCATTCTGAGTCGCGCTGTTCATTTTGTTGAACATAGACTGTAACAAACATTAATTTATTGTTTTATTAAACAATTTAGATTGATAAGTCATTGATTGCTGTTGAGTTACACATCATAAATTTTTAATAATATATGCATCTAAAATATATGGTTATATGGTCCATATGTGGTATGGTATACCATATATATGGTCGTTAAAATTAATTTAAGAATAAGAAACATTAAGAAAGGCCTATAAAAAAAGAAAGCAGATGAAGAGTCAATACAACCTAAGTGTGAAAATGAAATATATCTGAGATGTTTGCAGCAGCTTATTATAATTATGGTTTATCAGAATTAAATATTATGTTCAAAACAGTGAAACAGTAAAGTAATATAGTGACTCAAATGACCCACTTCTAATATTTTACATGTTTTGGTATGAATATGATAAGTGACTAATATCATTACCAAATATCAATTGATTGCTATAGAATATAGGTATAGCAATCAATTGATATTAATTGTTAATATTTATAGTATAGAATCATATAGATGATGAATGAATATAGACTGACTTAAATTAAGATACTAAAAAAAGGATAAATAGTAAAACCAATATGTGTGTGTGAGCAAGACAAAATATTGCTTTCTTGAGTTTTATTTTAACAATATTCAGAAGAGTCAAGAGATTTTTTTTTACAATAGGACAGGAGTTGGAATTTTACATAACAACTAAAAAACCTTATAAGTTCATTGTGACTTTTAATATATTCAGTAAATTGATATTTAAAACAGAATGATATCAAGATCCTCTTGGCATAAGATTGTGGCTATAACACATATTATGATTGATGTCAGCCTGTGCACCTATCATAATTAATAGGTGTAGAAACTATTAAATGTATCTTTGTGTTTGCTTAGGTGTAATATCACAAGTTTGAGAGGTGTGGTCATGGGCGGTACAAGTGTGAGCTTGTATAAAGAGATAAGTGAAGGTTAGTTTGCAACTCTTATAGCCATATGAAAGTACAATTATCAAACTATAATCCATTAAAATATTTGAAAATTTTAAATTAATCTGCTTTGTATAACAATGCACATATATAGAGGGCAATAAAATAAGTTGCAAAATAAGTACTATGGACTTAAAATAGGGTGGGATGGAATAAAACACATATAATTATCATCATGTCATTCAATTAATTTCTTTTATTTTAATCATTTGAAATTCCTTCATTTATTAAAGACTCATAAGAAGATATTAATCAATTTATTTGATAAGTTGAGGTCTTTTCTATCAGACCTAACCACATTACATGGAATTAAAGACATTTCAACCAATCTCACATGTTGTTTAAACTCCTTCACTAACAGCTAAGGAACATTGATGTTACATTTCAAAAATGTAGGTAGACCTAGATAAATTCAAAAAAGGAATGCATGTAACGGACTGAGTGCATCAAGATATGACGCCTCATAGTACTTACTAAGCTAAAGCTACGATCAATGACCGATGTTAATTTACCTAATAACAACATGCGCCCCATATTTATCGAATGTTCCCATAAAACAACAATTCCAAGGTTTCACCTACCTAGATAGAAAAATAGAACAAAAGTAATCTCAAATATTATAATACAATGCAAGTTCATGGATTATGTAGTTACTTATAAAACTAAACAAACGTAAATTCGACCGTTAGTAATAAAATGCCGCCAAAATATACCATAATGAACACATACCTTTATATCAGCCATCTTGATAGTTGTGCTAATAGAACGATTGCGATCAACGCAACGCACAATACTACTTAGAAACAATGCTAAACGCGCGTTAGTTGTGCTGGCTTTTACAAAACAACATTTTTACAATTTGTAAATTGCAATTACACGACTCCAACGAAACAACGAAGACGCCAGATTTGACATAGACAATTTTACTTTATTTTTATTTCTCCATGCAACAGTTGACGTCAACCAATATGCCATTGTAATATAACAGATACTCACAGAAACAATAGTTTTTAATGTTGAATTACTAACTTTAGGTAATTAATAATTAGGGAGGAAAAAACGGAAATCGATTTAGTTAATGCTTAAAACTCATTACTTTAAAAGTACCGTTTTTTTGGTGTATATGATATGGACCAATTAAAAATTCTACATTTTGATGAGTAAGTAAATTACTAAATATTATACTTATCAAAAATATTACAAATACATAATATAAAAGATGCTATTACAGTTTTTAAATTCACTCATATAGTTTTCTTTTTGTGATTTAGATTACATTACGCAGTGTGATTTGGTTTCTTTAACAATGTAATAACGATTAACTAAAAATGTAATTATTTTTGTCTATAGGATTTCCAATGTCACAGATGTCAATTGAAACTGAAATTATTGTTGGTTATGAAATGCAATACCGAAAATAGCTAATATTTTAAAGAAAATAAACTAAAATGTCGTTTTTAGCTTACGCATCGGCAGTACTAAAGAAGGCTGCGGCCCTCCGTTATCCCTTAAAATGTAAAGAATGTGTAAATAAAGTGAAAACAGTTAACTTTAGTTCCGCAACAACAAGAACTATTCACGATGTGAACACAAATGTAGTGAAAGATGTTATTTTATTTAAATACGAGAACCCTTCATTTTATAGGTATATGAACATTTTTGCTATAGTTCAATATGTATTTTGGACGTATTTAGGTTTGTTTGCCTTCTCAACATTGAGGGACGCACCAGTCGACAAAACTAAAATAACAGACGATACACCGTGGTTTCGGCGGATAAATTTAGGGGAGAATAAGTATAGAAACACTTTGGGAGCGGTTGCTGTGACTGTAGGTAAGACCGACATATTGTGGAATAGTAAAAGTATTTAAATGATTCAAAACTGAATGTATGCTTGCCAATATTCTAAGCTTGTATTAATCCATCATAAGGCATTGGGCTACTACTATTAGTTGGAATGTAAAATAATATTGTCACTATTACTTTAATTATAAAACTCAAACTTCAATGTTTATTTCTCAACTACAACTATTAACCAATTGATACAAATGCCTATTTTTATTTTCAGGTACAGGCTCACTACTAGTAATATGGATGTACACACTCCGATCTGTGCGGTACCTAGTCCTCAACAAAGGTGGAAGGCACATTACACTAGTAACATACACACCATTTGGCACAAACAGAATGATGAAGGTGCCTCTTGAAAATGTGTGCTGTAAAGAAACAAGAGCCGGAGCACGGGTGCAACTGCCAATTAAAGTGAAGAACAGGATGATGCATTACATGTTGGACATGAGAGGAGAGTTCCGGAACCCCTTACTGTTTGATAGTACAGCGGGATTGTTTAGGAAGTGGTAGAGAAAAACTAAAAATGATGGGAAACAGAAACTAAATAGTGACTTATACATCTATAATGAACAAATAGTTGTTTGATGATGAAAGTATTTTTCAATGGTAACATGTTACATATTTGTAAAGTTGTTTGTCTGCAATATACCATAGTCCATACTACAGATAAGAATTTGAGGATCTTGCGCTGAATAAGAGGTCACACTGGGAATCAAAACTATGTAAATGAAAGATCTAAAATTGAATTATATGTGGAAATAAAATGTTTGAAATTGTACTGTGTTTTGTTCTTTATTGATTCATTCATTATAAGTATAGTATGATTATGAAAATATATTTACCCAATTTAAGTGTCCAATGCTTTTTTCACTTAGTAGTTATAAAACCATATATATGAAGGAACTATTGATTGCACAATAAACTACCCAACTTTATTTCTGTATTTGAAAATATGTATAAATTTTCAAATGTGAATTTTGAGAAATACCTCTGTTGCCACATCATATACCCACTAACTAACCCTGATTTAATTTTTCTCTAATAAACTGATGCAAAAAATATTCCAATAGGCTGGATTTATCTGTAATCTTTTTAGGAACCGGTTGGTAATGAATGACAAAAACTGAGCAGGAAATTTTGGTTGTAATATTATTTTATTAAGTGACATTTCTTTGGAGCTTTAACATGTTTAGTAAATGTGTGAGCAGATAATATAATAACACTGGTGTAACCAAAGAATGCTGCTTTAATTACACTTTATATTTTTTGTAAATTTATAGTCACCTTGCCATAATAGCCTCGATTAATGTCGAAATAAAAATACATTCTGAGATTTATCAGAAAAAAATCTTTATTAAATCGTTTATTATTAGAGTAACAGAAAAATATGTCCGTCGAGTTTCAACACAAAAATAAAGAAGTACATTTCATAACAAAAGATAAATTTCCTTTCTCTATTTACATTTACCTTGATTAAATTAAGTTAGACGCAGATATGAAATGGCCACATTACATCATTAAAATTGACCAGCCAATATCACATCACGACATTTCATATTTGTGTCTAACATCGATAGAAGAATACACGATGGAGAAATGAGTCTTCTTTCAATACAGAATAAAATTACGATCAACTTACACAACTTTAATATAAGAACGATCGTCTATATCAGCGAGATAAGATGTTCTACAACTACAAAATGCAATTTGAACAAAATACGCAAGTGAGAGCTTACATTTCCTTTAAATAAAATGCCTTGACTATGAGAATAAACGGAAATACATTTCTTTGGACATAATAAATTACTCATTGCGTCCAAAGTACTTTTAACTGTTTTCCGCCTTCTACCCATTGTCAATATAGATTAACCTGGGTCGATAGAATTATATTACATTTTAACTGACGTTCGCTACTATATTTCTTAACTTTAAGCATGCATTTTGGCTAAGAAAAATTCAGCACTTCTTTAAATTCTGCTTCGAACCGAGGGAAAATTTTAAAAATATAAGCCGTGCATCTCATTATCCCTGTACGTTCCTAACATCATATTGCTTACAGTCATTATTCGCTGCGATAGACGATCGCCGTAAACTTACATCTATACCTACATAATTATCGATTACACCTACAAATGCTTTAACTAGCTTGCTACAACAAGCTACGAAGGATCGACAGTGAATACAACATTCATATCGTATAATCGTAGAGATCAAAGTATACGTTTCTGATAGTTGGCATATTTATTTATTATCTTGGCTTATCCTTTGACAGTCTGGCAAAGACCGAGATTAATGCCACACCAATACACAAACATTGATAATTTCTTGTTTGGTAATTAAAAGCCATCTATCTGAAAAGAGTTACATAAAATTCTGGTTTGACTGAGGGCAGAACACACAAAATTGTATCCAGTTTATCTGTAAAATATACTTTTTTATATTTTAGTGTAGGTTATAAGAAACGTGAAGTGAAATGTGACCTGGTTAGGGTCGCAGGAAGTCGCTGGATGCAGACCGCTTCCAACAGGTCTATGTGAACATCCTGGGGCTGAAGAGAGAGAGAGAGAAGTGAAATTGGGCTACAGTTCAAGTTTTTGACCATCTCAATCCTTGCCAGACTGCCATCTGCATAGAATTGAACACCAAACGAGTATCTATAATAATTTCCATACACATATTTTTATGAATTTTTGAATAGACAAACATCATAGACACATACATATGTGATCAAACGGAAATATCACAAGATTAACACTATCGATCCTAAACTATTAAGTACAATATTAAATTCTTATTTACATTAAAATCATAAATATTTTTAACGTACTACAAATAAGTTATGTGTTAAGGCTCTGTGTACACACGAGAAGCGGTGCTTGCTTTTATTTTTGTATGTATTTTTCCATTTTAAATCCTTATTCATTAAAACAAACATAAATTAGATGCATTGTCTCACACTGCATTGCAGTTACTATTCATTAGTTTTATTTAATTTGCCCATGAATTTCAACGCTGGTTTTATATAAAAACTATCTAATTCCGCCGTATACTTCACGGTCTAAGACGTAAATATAATCATATACTTTTATTTGGCTGTTCAAAGTATGTTACAAGCAGTTATATACGATAGCAATATTACTATAAATGCTTTTCATATAAACCCAGCGTTCAAACCACAGACCCGACCGATGTAGTCAAAACTTATAAATTATAATAAAGAAACAAACTAAACTATTATTTCAAACGGGAATCAAATGTACGCTTTGCATACTCTCACTTTACAAAAATATAGACGTCTCCACTCGCCAAGTATATTTCACTTATCTACGTGAAGCAAATGTCGTGTCCTATTGCCGAATTTACTCAAGAATATCAACATTTAGAGTCAAAATACAACATTTCATTAACATTTAAAGTCCAAATTCTTCATTTCTATCAACATTAAGTCAATTCGGCTAATAAATAGTATTTTTTCTTTTTTATTAAGCAACACCGGCCGCGCTGCTTCGAATTGTCTTTTAATTGTCATTTCGTGAAATAATTTGCATCACACGGCCTTCACATCACATTAAGTTATATCCGTAATCGTAGAACAATCGTTTAAGTACTTCGAAAGTCCTGAACTTACTCTTATTATGTTAACCGATGAATAAATATTCGTCTATGCGTCTATTTCTAACTCAGTTTCCTACTAGAACACAAAGAACTAAGTACAAAGTAATAAAAGCATAATTTTGCCACATTTTCCGTAACAAATAGACGCACAGCATCACGCACTATTCGTCATCCTCTCTTTCAGTCATTTTTTAACGTAAATATAAACTCAAAAAAAATATCGAATTTTAATTAACATACAAAAATATATCACATCATGTTCTTTTGCACTTCTACATTTTCACACACATGTCAATGAACTACGAAACTGTGACATCGAGTACACACTATTTCAAAGTATTATTTCAAACATGATAATGAATCTTTACCAGACATCATTAATAATTATCATACAACACTGAAAGGTCTATCAATTAAGTCAATCGCCATAGGAGAATTCAAAAACCGTCATGAAATCCTGTCTTAGTCTGTCATTTTTAGTCATAACAAAACAACATTTTTGAACTTCAATCATAGACAACATAAATATCGTAATGTAATCCACAACATGAAGATTCATCTCGTAGGCCGTCATTTCAGTGTCATAACCTCAACGTATCAAGTGGCACGTAGCCTTTGAGTCAAAGGCTGCGCGCGACATGTGTTGGGCGCTTGGTGGGCGCTGTGTGGGCGCCGTGGGCGTGTGGGTGAGCGTGGGCGCGGGGCCTAGTACCGCGGGGGTCAGTCGGATAGATACCGGTCCCGGGCGCGACTGATGCCGTCGTCTTCCTCCCTGCCCGGGCTTATGCTGTCTATCTCATCCACTTCCTCGAGATTCTTCGTGTTTGGATTGCACAGTCTGGAATAGGGAAAGCATTTGATGAAGTAAAATAGACTTGTGAGGGCAATTTTTTTTACAATACTAATGCCCAGCAAAAACGCTAGGTATTTTCATCGTTTTTAATTTAAACGTATGCGTGACTGACCAAATATTAAGCAGATTGCGGAAACTAAAGCAAGTTATTTTAAATAGTAGACAGTGTGAGTAACTTCATAAACTCTCGACTAAACTCTACAATACAAATCTAGATACTTATTTCCAGACATTATTTAAAAACTGTATTATAGCATTTAAATCCGGCCTAGAATGCCAACTAAGACAGAAGTAAAAGTATTGTGATTGGATCTATGAGGCCATGCACACAATCCAGGCATCCTACATTACTAATATGTTTAAATAGAAATAATGAGCGGTCTACTCATCGAAATGAAGAAGGAAGCGTTACCTGCACTTGCAGCAGACGATGCAGGGCGCAGCCAGCAACAGCAGCGGGCTCGCCACCAGCAGCAACAACCCGAACCCCGCGAATATACCCACCACCTGCAATACATCACGCCATACATATAACCAACAATCACATACATAACACTTCGAAATTTGAGGTTAGAAACCAAGGATCTTACTCGTGGATTTGACAGTAAAATCCGTTTATTTAAACACGATTCTTATAGTCACCGAAGCTATAGTGAATATTATCTCTCATAGTTGCAGTCTCTTAATAGCTGTCATCGAAGCCCACTGTTGAAAGTAGACCCCAAGAATCCCCACAGCCCTTTGGAAGTGGGCTGCATCCGTTATCAGGTCGTCTATCTAAGTTTCGGGGTGGATGTCGTAGCTCTGCCCTTGCGAGTTAGCAAGTTGAAGTGTTTGGAAGTGGTCAACGCTGTTGTCAGTCATAAATCAGCATGAATGGGCAGGCTCGTCTGCTCGTGCTGTCTTACAGTAAATCGACGTGAGGCAGCTTCGCTCTCGCGTTTCGTTTAGTGAGAGAGATTGTCGGATGCCCAATACCCTTCTCCTCTTCCTATCCTTATTCCTTCCCGCTCTCCTTCCAACTTGATGGCCGGTAACACATCCATGGTTGTGGATCCATATGGATGTTCATGGGCGGCAGTGATCATTTACCATCAGGTGTTTTGCCGAAGCTATGCATACAAAATTAAAAAAAGTAGGAGCGGGCGGGACTCATAACAAAGAGAATTGATGTCCGATGGGTTAGTAAATGCGTCAGATATACAACAAAATATATTAATTGATAAAAATGATTTATGAAACATACTTGAGCACGATGCCACAGCACAGAAGCGCGCGAGTGTCCCAGCTTATTCTTACACGGGCCTTTATCGTAGTGCCGGAGAAGGAAGTCATCCTGAAAGCAAAAATACCACACAATATTAAAACTTTAAACAAACAAATAATATTGAGAAATCCGACATAATCAGTGCCGGATATCCCGATATACGTATTCTTCTTGTTTTTGATACAGTATAAGGACAATACCTCTAAAAAAAACCAAAATTATTATGTGAAATAGCTATTCGACCAAGTTAGAATTAATTGCAGCTACAAATAATTTTCTGTTTTGTATGTGGATACAATATAATAATAATATTTAATACAATCAGTAATTTGGTTTATGGATCTCAGAAATCTTTGCGAAAGAATGCTTTTAGAAAGCGGTGTAGTTAATTTCCGAAACTGTAATTGGGTTTGATGAAATCTGTAATGAATAACTACCATTGTCGTATCCGTAACCTCGCCTCGTTTGTTACCTAGGTAATGTTAAAATTTGTGCAAAAATTAGCGTGTCTGTATTTGCAGAATGAATAAGTGCTAATAATTTTTAAACTAGTAAATTGATTCACCAAACTTGATTGTTAAGTGTTGTTTAGGTGTAAAGTCTGCGATGGTGATAAACGCAAACTAGAGTCGTTTTGGAAATCTTGGCAGGCCGACATATTTGTGGCAACGTGATGCATTCTACTATCAAAGACATTATCTGGGCAGCACTATATAATGGTTTCTTAGATTTACGCGAATGTTACACATTGAAATAAAACTATTTTTACGGATTTTATCGCGATTTGGTTTAATTTTTACATTTTTCAACTTCCCGACGTTATATATAAGCACTATATAAACTGCCTCGGTGGCGTAGTTGTATTACGGTACGACTACAAAGCTGAGGTCTCGGGTTCGAATCCCGGGTCGGGCAAAGTGGTATTGGGTTCTTCTATTCATTATCAGCCCGGAGTCAGGTATTTGTGCCCGATATGGCGATAGGCTCGCCCTCTATCACATCATGGGACGGAACATACAAGGCGAAATGTGGGTGTCCTAGTGGCGCCTCTGCCTACCCCTTCTGGGATAAAGGCGTGAGTTTATGTATGTATGTATGTACTATATAATCCTAGGAGAAATAAAAATTTCCAATATTTTTGCGACTAATACCGTTTGACATACATAGGGTCTCTACATGGATAGATTTCAAAGTGATCTCGAGTCTAGACGGTAAAAATTACAAAGTGACGCAGTGTAGCTGGATTTTTGCATCGCTTTGTAGTCCGGCGTTAATGGGCCCTTACCTTTACACTGATGTAATGGCTTTCCCAGAGTTAAGTGCTCTTTGTAGTTTGTACCGAGTATTGTTACAGTGGTTACGATGACATAAGACACAGAAAAAAAGGGGAAATTTTAAGTAAAACTAAATGAATTGTTTAAAATTAATCGTGGCTTGGAATACCCAGAAATTTTTTTGGTTGCAGAGAATAAGGTAGAATAAATTGTTTCCGTTTAATGCTTAGGAATTCTTCACGAATTTTCTTTAAATAAGTTGTATGTTATTGTCTGCAACCGCGACACTCAGAGATATTTCATATCAATAAATTAGTTTACTTCATGGATTAATTTACATTAAATGTCTCTATTCTCTAACGCCTGAATGCTCAAACGCCACTTAAATAATATTATACATTGCACTTAACTACGAAAGTTCTGCTTAAATGTATTGATTAAGTGGGGCGTGGGTAGTTAAAATATTAAGTGCATCTTAATATTTAAATGGCGATTGAGTATTCGGGCGTAAGTGTACAGTAAGTAATATTCCTATCGAAAGGTGTAGCGTGGGAATGACAAGACCAATTCCCATCAGTAGGTTGACTCGGGCTGATATAAATAGAAGTATCATTAAAGACATGATCAGAGGAAAACCTAACAGCTAAAATTGAAAATAAACCTCGGCTTCCCAAGAAACACAATATAGGTTGACTTAGGCTGATATAAATAGAAGTATCATGAGACATGTTTGCATTGATCAAAGGAAAACCCAACACCTAAAACTGGAAATAAACCTCAGCTTCCTGATACTCACATCAAGCGACGCGAGGCAGTACCAGCAGAACACGTGCTTGCATCGCTTGCACATCATCTGCGCGCAGCCCTCGTCCTTCTCGATAGGCACGCGGCACATCGGACACAGCTTGATCAGCTCCGAGTCCGGCAGCAGTGGGGCCCCGGCGCCCCCCATCGACGACGACGCCGCCGCCGCCTCGCACGACAGCCCGCCGTGCCACTGGAAACAAATAAACATTTGGTTAATATAAGCTTTAAATTGCGACATTCGGTTAATAGTACGGGAATAAAATAAATACACCCAACAGTCGTGACAAAAATATGGATCAATTAAAGTTTGTGTCGTGGCTTACAACTACCTTAGTCACGGAGGCTGTCAAACACTATCTCGACCAAAAATACGATTCAAATAAGCAGCTAATGTGCAGTGTTCAAAACAAATATAAACAGATGGTAACGACAAAATTCGTCATATCCGAACAATGCCAGCTGTTATCCAAGATGTTATTTCCACCGCAATTGGAAGTAAATCATGACAGCGCCAAGAAAGCACCATCTTAAATAAAAAAGTAGCACACGTAGTTCCAACTTCTAGCTAACCGTCAAGTTTTTTAAGTATCAGAATATATAATATCAATTTTGTCTACACTCAAAAACATTTCTTGCCGAGATATCCGGTGTCTCATGATTCATTGCGCCACAGAGGCTGTCTAAATCCAAGACGAATTCTACAAGCTATTGCATTGCTAAATTAGATGTATATCGTTTGAAACTCAAGCCGGTTTTAGCGATATTTGCATACAATGGCTTTATTAAATTTTGCATACCGAACCGATCTGATATGTAGCTTTTGATGACGTAACTTCGCCTACAGAATGTGTGGGGAAACCTCAACATCGGGACCTATATGGAGTGATATAGATTCACTTGGTATCTGGAACGGTTTGTACATAAGTCAAACAAGCAAACAGATCACCTGATAGTAACTGAATATGCCGCTCACGAAAAGCTGACACGAGAAGACAGAGACAAGAAATTATGACTGAAGGAAAAAAGTAGTATTGGACAGCACGATCGACCACTTTTAATTTTTTTATATAAAATTAGTATTAAAAGATACGGTGATCAAAATACGCATCCAACATCCGATGATTAAGAACCTGTGGTTAGACCAACGACCGATCACCGAAGCGTAAATAATACATTTCTATAAATTATAAACAAGCGAAATATATGTTTAGGAAACATCAGAGCAGCGCAAAAAAATTACCGAAGCCAAACCCGCCCGGACATTAAACCACTTTCAAGTATCAAAACCGGACACTGTTTGCATACATTAACGTTCCATCCGAACAAAATAAGGATTTTATTACACAGGGCCGAATTTGTTTTTAAATAATGCGGGTCAACTACCCCGCATCACTAATGCTGTAGTTATAAGCTAGGACAAAACACCCAAGCTTCGTTAATTCAAAGATTATTGGGAACGGTGTTCACTGAAGTATCAATGGTGTCATTATTTATATCATGACTTCAGTAACGTTTGTTGCCTTGATCGAAAAAAACCGAATTAAAACAAGTATTTTAGACACAGCGAACCTTCAGCCTAAAACACGAAACACTGACAGGAAATGCAAAATTTAAATCAGTAAGATTAGAAGCACGAAATTCCGCATAGAATTTTTGTGTATAGCTTGAATTAAGATTTTTTTTTTAATCTCCTTAAAGTTACTTTTTAAGTTAGATATATTATGTAAAGGTATAATTTTCTGAGAACCCTTCGTAAATTCCAGACAGATAGTAAATACAATAAATTGAATCAACAGGGTCCCGGAAACGGCTTTGTACAAATATAGCCCTTGTATTAATTTAGCGAGTAGGCAGAGCAATGTTATTGGATAACAGAAACTTTCATTAAATATTATTGTTTCTCTCAATACCCTACAGATGTTTGTTGCCGGTAAACCTCCCTCGGTCGGTTAATTGGCTTCTATTTTCAGATCTCTAGGTTGTATTTATTTTATATCAATCTGAACGATAATGGATAAACCAAATTAAGCGAGGGAATCTATTGTTAGGAATAATAAATGTTGACATTTCTCGAAGGCTTTGAATCTATTTCAAGCGTCTAATTGTTTATCTTTAATTAACAAAAACCTTTAAAATTGAGCTATACAATTAAGTTTGTGGGTTCGAGTAAGTATTACTCCTAAATCCGGACCGTTTTATAAGTACTCACGTGACGTTAAATTCTGTTTAGTGATTTTATTGGAAAGGTTATTTTGAGGACGCATATAAATTAGTGGTAGTTAGCAACCGAGAGTAAAATATTATATTGATAATTACACATATATAAAATATAGGAACTTCAGAGCAAAATACGTGTCTTATATTATTTATATCAAAAACTATAAGAGACTTTTTAGATTTTGTTCAAACCTAAAATGTCAGTGCCAGTATTGAAGCCGCGACTTTTCGTATCACTTAGGGCAACTACGCCACGAAAGCAGTCAATAAATCTGACACAAAACCGTCCTTTATGAGTCTGTTATTCGACGAACGACCCGTATTAAAATGTTAGTGTTCAAACTGCCATTCAATAGTAATACAATAGGCGCGGCGTCGATGCTCGTAACACGCTTTTAATGTGATTAAATGGTCCTTTAAGAAATGTGTGTGCGATACTTAGTAGTTATTCGGCTATACATTGTTTCCTTGCAAAAAATATGGTGAATAAGATTATTCGTCAAGAAGTCTCGTACATACGAACCCAGTGTACTGGAATTTTTATAAGCAGGTTAAAGCGACCATATGCATCTGATAGTAAGTCAAATCGAAACATAGTATCCATACATACATACATACATACATACATACATACATACATACATACATACATAAACTCACGTCTTTTTCCAAGAAAGGGTAGGCAGAGGTGCTACCAGGACACTCAAGTTTCGCTTTGTGTTACGTCCCACAATGTGATAGGGGGCGAGCCTATCGCCATATCGCGCTCAAATTCCTGACTCCGGGCTGATTATTAATTAATAGAAAAATCCAATATCACGTTGCCCAACTCAGATTCGAACCCGAGACCTCAGCGTTGTAATCGTACCGTAGAACAACTGTACCACCGAGACAGCGCCCATTGGTAATAAATATGATTCTTCGTTCCGTACAATTATAAACCTGAAAGATGACACTATTGCGTGTCTCTGACAGGATTTCCATCATCATGTACGATATACGTATCATGTGTGTACGTATACCTTATAAAATCCTATAGCTCTAATATATTCTTCGTATATAGACCTCCCGCAACGCACCGACATTCAAGCACGTCGCCACTAATTGAGAAGCGTTTGAAAAACGTGAATTTGAGCACAAACCCGATATACGGCGCGCACGAGTCATCACATTAGTTTGGATTGAATTAGCTGTTAGCGCATGTGCTCTAGATACTGCATAAAAGCATAACTGAGGATCAAACGTCGACATCGAGGTTGTAAAATCTCTTTGTGACCGTCTTTAAAAAGGAGCGAAAAGAATACTGTGCTGAAAAACGTAATAGTTTTATTTAGACCTAGCTGCTGTAGTCCATTGCGGATGAAATAGTACCGTAAATTGTGAACTTATACTTACGGCCTTATTCACAGGCAGATTTAAAACCTAGTTTAGTTATCGAATGTTTTGTCTTCTTCGCTGAAACTGAATTCTAAAGTCGTTCGAAAGGGACAAAACATTCGATAGCTAATATGTTTTAAATCTGTCTATGAATAAGGCCGTTACTATATAACCTTGTCTACAGTATCGCTCTAATAACACAGCACATATCCCTTGCACGAATAGACCACCCACAACGAACCATCATTGAAGTTGCATTCAAGCACGTCGCCACTAATTGAGAATCATTTGAAAAACGTCGTTCATCTGACCACAAGCCCGATATGCGGCACACACTGGCCATCACATTAGCTCATTGAGTTAGTCAGCTTTTCGCGTGAGTGTTCTAGATATAGGATAAAAGCATCTTCGAGAGTGAAGTCCATATTGACTTTATGAAGTCTCTTTTTGTCTTTAAATTGGGTCAAAGTTAAAGACAGCGTCCGTGACTAGGTTTGGAGTTAAGACGGCGGATGTGAAAAAGATGCGAAGAGATCGATCTGCACGCCAAAGCATATGTTTGTATGACCAACAAAAAGTAATTTCGGGTCTGGGTATTGTGAGACCGAAAAGTTTCTCGTAGTTTTTGATATCCACGACAAAATACTTCCATTTTAATACGATCCATCCACTAGCTGGACAGACGATCTAATAAAGGGCGCACTACGTTGCTTGAAACAGATCACTGTCAAAAACCTTGGTTGAAGTATTTGTTAAGCAATGCTCTTCCTATAACTGAATATCTCCCTCTTATTTCTTTAGCTTAAAAATTTTAAAAAAATTCAATGTAATAAAGAGATACCTATACAATCGAGTTGGTATCCCTTTATCTTATATTGAGTTAGCTTGGCACGTTGTTTAACAAGTGTGAGTGTTCTACATTCAAGATAAAAGCATCTCGAAGTGAGGATAAAATGTCCACATTGACTTTATGTAGTCTCTTTGTATCTATATTTCAAAAGAGAGAGAAAAGAAAAATGTGTTATTAAAGTATTTTTTTGTAATTCCGACATTTTAGACTGATGAAACGGATGTGTTTATTAAAATTAAAACTCAAGTTATAAGTCTCAAACGATCCTAGCCTTACGTAAACGCTTAAGGAAAAACGATGATAAAAGAAATAAAAACTTAATTAAACAGCCTTCGCTGCCCAATTTAAAATACGCCATAATAATAAACGTCAGAATTTCGCAGAAAATCTTGACGTGTAAGTAGAAATTAATTTTAATCTTCGCAAATAAGAACGTAGACTACATTTAGGGCCTTCTTATGAGGAAATATAAATGTAATTATGTATAATTATCAGGGTCATATTTAATTAATAAAATAAAGGACTTCACAGAATCATTATCTATCGTCCGAATTACAGTAGTTGAATTTTTAAGTTCTCCGGAGCTGGAATTCGTGCACTAAATTACATTATGGTCGATCCCAACGCACCTTGGAATGGAAATAAGACCTCAGCTAACTACAGTTGTCACTATTCGTCCCTCCTCACCTCATTAAGGCACATTCACAAGCTTCTATTTTTCTAGCTTACTGACACATTACATTTCCTGTACCCCAGTTCTTATGCCACACACGAAGCCAGTCAATGGTTACCCCATTTACATTAATAGGGCAACGCGCGGCTTCTCCGGCCTACATCCATTGACTGGTGGCAGGACCCCCCGACCCCAACGATCCCCCAGTACCCCAGCATCAAAAGGACTTGCGCGTGCTACTTAGATGTGATGTTGATGCCTCACTGACCCACTTGTATTGAGCTGTTTATGTGGGATAAATATTTATTGTGGTGGATTTCGTTTAAGGTTTCACTGAGGAAGAAAATGAGGCTAAAAGTGACGTTAAGAAAGTGATGCTTTCCTGAAAAAGATTACCTAAAAATCCCATTAGAGCTTCATTGTTGATAGCACTACTGAACTTAAGAACCTAACTTTAAACTTTAACTTTAACCGTGATTAAAATATTTCAGGTTTAGTAACACAAAAGTGTATAAAAGAGATTACGCTTTTCCAAAAGATTTCTATACCCTATTGAAAATGGTCTGCATTGAAAAATATTTAATTTTCTACTAAATTAAATACAAAATAACAAAGAAAGAAGCTAAGTAAATTAACTCGAGCTGAGAAAGTCACACATTACAGTTTCTCTGACCAAGTGTGTTATGAAACAATATTTTGAAGACAATGAGGCAATTTATAAAGTCTGGTGACAGATGTAGGAAAACATACTGCGCGTTGAAAAATTGCTCTCGCAACCTCGAGACGACCCGAGGGTGGCATGGCGTTATAGATAATATTATATTACGTGCATTAACAATTGTGAAAAACGTAAGAATATATCGGATTGCTTGATGTATTGAATGTTGTATTGCTAATGATTTATGACGCTGTGAAGAATATGTTAGTCGTTTATCTTACATTATAATGATAGTTGGCTAAGAAACTATTGCGGATTATACTGATTTTAATAGCGTTTAGTTCTACCTAACTATCCTTTTCAGTGCTAGGGTTAATTCTTCTATTAAATTTTCTTCATTTCATCGCATCTTCAGCGACCGTAGCTTTTTTCTACTAACAATGTGACAAATATGCATTACTATGCCTTGTACCTGATGGTAATCACTAAGAATTACCAGCATCGAGTAGAGTGGACGCTATAGTGCGGACACAGATATTCAAGCACTTGGTGAGCATCTTATGGCCGCCTCACACGTTACTATATAATTGTGCAAGTCTGAATTTGCTCCAGTATATTGGCACATGTGTGGGCTAATAACTGGGCAAGCTTCGTTACAATTTTCGATCCGAGACTGGTGCAAACTGAGAATTGCACAGTTATATCGTTAAATATGTGGCTGCCATAACTATGAGGTCATTACTATATGTGTGATTGGTGCATTTGTTTATTTACAGTCAAAGTGGCGTGAAACCACTAGTAAATGACGCATTAAAAGACAATAAGCACACATCTTGACCCTTGACAATGGAAACCCATTATGGTCTATAAATAGCCAGGCTATTCGGTCACACGGTGTTATTAGCATAATATTAGCCTTCTCGGATGAGCAATATTATGTCTAAGCGTTTATTATGAAAAATATATGCTTGTTATGACTGATAAATGGTGGAGTCTTAGCTCTGGCAATGAGGACTGAGATTTGCCTTAATTATTTGATTATAACTTGGCAGATGGTAATGACGCCTGCTGTGAAGAGGCCATGGATGCCAGCACCGAGACAATTGTTTGCGGAATCAACAAATATTTGTTACGGGGCTTGGTTTTAGGAGATCGAAAACTCCCCGTAGTTTTTGAAAGCCATAACATTTGCCATTATTTATTTCCTTTTCACACATAGTTCTGACTAGCCTTGTAGTTAAATTTTAGGTCTTCACGTGTGTAATTGGCTGTATTATAATACAGGGTACATCCAGACTGCGACCAAAATCGAAATCAGGTTGAAAAATCTATTATTTTAATAAAAGCTAGTATTTACCAACCACACACGATGATATTACAAAAAAAATTTGCTTGCATTGTGTCTGTAATCAGTAAAACTACCACCTGGCTTCGTTCTCGGTCGCAGTCTTGATATACCCGGTATACATTTTATGCATTCAAAATATTCCCATAAACCTCTACGGCTTCTGACAGCTCACAACCACCCCCAAAAGCAATTTTCCCTCACCCCATCAATCCATCTACGAGGGTAGTCAGTTATTTATTAATGTCCAACGCCCCCTATTCCCAGCCCAATCTCCGATAGCGTTGCACCGGGCCTGACCGCCTGCATATTACATCACCTGTGCTGCCTACTTCAGTATTCATTATGTTTACATCGCAGTATTGTATAATGGTTTAGGTATGAATATATAAAATGAAATATAAGGTCTAGGGAAGGATTGGTGTCTGTAAGATGCTGGATGTAATTTCCGGGTAATAATCAAACTCGAGTATTTCTAGTAATCTCAATGACTGCGAGACTAAATATTTTTATATTTTAAAATATGATATTTAATGCGAAATTATAATTATGTATGTACACATTCTTGGGAACCTTTGGATGACAATGATGGAAGTGTTGGACAAAATGAAATCTTCTTGACAGAGAAGATTTAATACCTAATATTAACTACGGCTTGAGAGTACTGGAGCACACTTCTCAGTGTGTTATTAATAAAAAAAGACCCTAGTCAAGTAGTCACGCTAATGCGATCTAAAAATAGTTTCAAACAACGTAAAACCAATATCAATTTATTATTTCCGCGAATAATTAAACAGTGTAAAATATAAAAAAAAACGTTTCCAATTAATTCGCGATTATACTTAGAATAGGTACTAGGTAGAGATGTAACGAAAGCGAGCGGATCGCTGTTAATTAAGATAAAAACGCGTAGAAAAAGTAATTAAACGGACTATGTGACGCAAAATTAACAGATCGTGGATCTCGCGCCTCGCTGGTTCAATTAAAATGTGTCATTATGTTTTAAATCGAATCGTTTGCACATCGCTTGGATTTTGGGTTATTTTAAAACGCTTATTGTGTTCATCATTCCCATCACTTTTGGTTATGCATCCAACATTCACCTACATAATCCTGATCCCCAACCAAGATAGAAGTTTCTGTATCTGACATCTGTATATTCTGTATAACATATACATCCCACTGCAGGGCATGGGCCTCCTCTACAATCGAGAGTACGATTGAGAGGGGAAGTTTTATGTTGTAGAAATCAGAAACTGCGAGAGACTTTTCCGTCCCACGACACACGCCCGAAACAAATATTTTGAGCCGTACAAACATTAGTCTCGGTGCGAAAGTCGAACCTGCGACCCTTAGTAACAAAGCCGGCGCTTAACCAACTGCGCCACGGACATTGTCAACTGTATGTGAATAGTGGAGCATTGCTAGGGTAGTTATCTATCGCGTCGTATCGCTTACCATGAGGCGAAGTATGCTAGCCTCGCCTTTCATCGCAATAAGATAAAAAACAAAACGACTAATACCACTGCCTCGTAGAAAATCGACGTGACACAATTTTCCTGTTGCGTTTCATTCGGTGAGTGACATTGTCGAAGAAGGTGACAAATGACAAGGCTAGTGGTGGCTATATTCATAGTTAGTCCTGGATACCACCGTACCATCTGGCACCACCGTACACGTTGATAGAAAACCAGAGCGTTGAAGCTCAACACGACTGAATATCTTACTCATTTTAAAAGAGAGCGATAAAAATAAATATCAATAAACATCTCCAGAGTCTAAGGTATATAAATACAAATTAAATTTAGTTTTATTGTTTAAAAGTGTTTGCTCAAACTGAAATATATTTGATACGGAGCTCGACCCACCGAGACGTAAAACCGAGTCGGCGCGGCGGCAGGTATGAAATATTGAAACGGCTCTGCACAGTGTACACAGAATATATTAAGCACTTGAAGCAGTTTTTTGGATTTTAGAAATGGTATTTGAAATTAAGTCTTTGATTTATATGACCGTTAAAATTCATGGAAAAATATGGTTTGCTTTAGAAAAAAGATCGCGAGGAAACCTAGCAGTACCTATAATACCATGGATATCTTAATATTTTCTATAGTAATTGGTGTGTGAAGTACACGAACCCGCACTAGACTAACGTGGTGGCCTAAACCCTCTCAATCGAACCCTGGCTTCGGTTGAAGAGGACTCCCGTGCTGAGCAGTTGCCCATTACAGGCTGATATTCTGAACATATAGTATTAAAATATTAACTACATAATTTGAGTCCTAAAATTTATTTAATACATTTTAGACTTCATTACTTTAGTTCAATTAAGGACTATTTAGGCTTTCCACAAATAAAGTAATGTCGTTTTGATTGAAAAAACGTTTCACGCAAAGGAATATTTACATAGATATCGAAAAAGTCTCTTGTAGTTCCTGATACCAACGACACAAGACTCGATATTAGTGTGGGATCAAGACTATGTATGTGACTGTTGGGTGTATTTATTTATATTAGAATGAAGAGTCTAATATACAGTGTGATATTGACATATGTATTTAATTAAAACCTCATATTACTTATCACCCCATGTGACATTGTACAAAATTAGAAAAATATCCGAAATGTTTTTTGTCACAAATCGTGATTTTAGTTATCAATATTTTTGGACACCCCATATAGATACGAGTATTTTAACCGCGTAGCTAAACGTCAGTTCGGTTCCAAAGCCGTAAAAAGACTCGTACTTATACGGGTTATTCAAAAGCCTTGGAAACTAAAATCGCGATTTTGACAAAACTACCAGGCAGATTTCTTACAAATTTAGTACAATGTTACCTGGGGTGGTTAGCAACATGTGGTTTGAATAAAATCACCTGTAACTGTCTAGTAATTAGACAACGTGACAATCGTGATTATTTAGTTACTTAACCTATATATCTAGTTCACGCTAGCCCGAACAACAATGTGTGCATCACAGCCTTCGGTACAAAAACACAGCCATCAGTAATGGAACCAGTAGTTATGCAGTCCACACGTCACAATACCGCCGTAACATCTGAACAAAGCGTTACTCATCGAGGACAAAGGTATAACCTCCTTTGTCGTGCAGTTGTTTTATAGTATCGTGTCACAGATCTTCTCGTCGTGTAGTAAAAGTCTACATGAATTGAGAAATGTGAGTTACTGGGGTAGTCTTTAAGCTGATTTTTTTTTTACTTTCGCTAGTGAATTTCAATTCCCGCTATCAGTTAAGGTTTGTTTCTATAAGAAAGGAGCAGCTTACGAACAAGGAATTCTCATGATTTGAGTTAGTAGGTATTACCAATGATACCACTTGCAGAAACATATGTGCAATGTTGACTTTTTGATATTAAAAAATAAAAGTACGCATTATTGAGAAACATCTTCGTCTATTTACTGAACTTAAAACAACAATAAAGACAAAAGAGTATCGCTCAACATTTACACAAAGAATGCAAATTACTTGTTGCGCGTCATTTGTAACAGCCATATTTCAGTGAAGTGTGCGGGTGTTATCGTAAATTTACCTAAAATGCTTACACATTGTGTTAATCGCGTCAATGTCTGTTTGTCATAAATAAGGACTCGCCGCCTGTCGCCTGTCACGTTAGCAGATAAGGGATTTACACAGCCTTATAGGTTTAGAAATTATTACGTAGATTATTCTATTTACATGAAATTTTAGAAAAAAATCTACCGTATTTTGAGGCTATTAAATGATATAAGAGAAATGTTAAAAACCTTAATCGGATAATTATTATAAGCCTTTATCTCGGCTAAAGAATGTGTGCCTCGATTGATTCGAATTTCAAATCAATAATAATTGTTATAAAACCAGCCATGTCAGACTCATAAAAAAAAGGATTATTTTTTAAATAAATTAAGATACTTTTGTCTGCGATTTGAATGATTCGAAATGATTTTACACGCAACGCGTTTAAAATTGGAACAACAATTTTATTGTAATATCACGGAACCTGAATTCATGACGTGATTCCATAGTAACTAACTATCTTCACTGATGTTTGCTCGTCGATTGGCTCCGAGTACACTCGTTACGAACTCGAATTTGGCCTTCAAATTTTTAACGAACCGATGAAGTGTCTCGAAGCGGAAAACGAACTTATGGTAGAGCTTCCGTGATTAATTGATTCGATTGCAATTAACGTCGAAAAATAGACGCGACATTTTGTTCTATTTTTGAATTTACATAATATTATCCATAGACAGAGAGCATCGGCTTCGCATTGAGGAAACGTAATATTATGGAACAAACAGTTTATTTCGCCTTTTTCCATAACTATTTGCTGCCTATGATTTCCTTAAATTATACTATCATGTTCGATTCTAGATGTACACTGGTTTTATAAGAAAACAATCTCAATTATCACAAAATAACCATAGATGCCAACTGCATAATATGGAGGCGCTCTAAGTGAAGATTCAAGGAACTGAATAATTTCATTCTAGAGATTCACATATTGATTTACCGAATGCCTCGGTGGGGTAGTTGTACTACGGTACGATTACAAAGCTGATGTCTCTGGTTCGAATCCCGGGTCGGATAAAGTGATATTGGATTTTTTTATTCTTTTCAGCCCGGAGCCAGGATTTTGTACCCGATATGGCGATAGGCTCGCCCCCAATCACATCGTGGGACGGAATATCCAAGGCGAAACTTGGGTGTCCTGGTGGCGCTACTGCCTACCCCTTCTGGAAAAAAGGCGTGAGTTTATGTATGTACGTATGAATATACCGAATTCATTCCAGCAATATCATCACAAAGCAGGCATAGTTAACTAGTCTCAATTTACAAATAACTTGACGGATGTTTACCTAGAGGTCTCTCGTCAGGAAACGAACTTATATTTACGCAATCGGGCGCCTCGTGGCGGCAACTAATTAACGCGAGGGCTTCTCCTGTTAATCAATTTAATTGCAATTAACGACAACAATCGAATGTTCATTGTGCTGTTAATTACTGTTTTAAATAATTTCTGTACCGCGTATTATTGGACAGATTTCCATATAAAGCTATACAGGTAGCTCGTAGGTCAAACGAAAATCCATTTATACGAAGATCGACCCGAAATATTTGATGGTTAATGCCAAATTAATAGCTGGTGGGCCAGTCGGTTGTAAAATTACTCGATTATTTATCAACGTATCATCTCTTTGGTCTAGTTACAAATGGTAACCGTAGATAAGGCGTGAACCGTAAGTAAGGTGTCGTCAGTTTCTTGATTATGATTGTGTGCATGGGTTTTTTGTAATTACTATACCTATTATCCCAGCCTACTAGTCTAGTTTTATGAGATTAATAAGTAGTTTAGTGTTAGAATTTACAAGCCACAAGTCTCCGACATTGCATAACGACTGCTGTCATTAATTAATTATTTTAATGACCGCGTTAATTGCATGTTATTATAGCAAGTGCAAAATAAAGGTTTATGACTAAATAACTAAACAATAGCAACATATAGGGTTAGAGTGTTCCTTTGGATCATTCCGCGATAACCATATTGGCTGTAGTACACACAGTCATACAATCAATCCTGAACTGAGCCTTGTGTCATGGATATTAGAATCTACAACATATTTTACGGGACAACACTCAAACCCGAACTATGTATGAAAAAATACAGTCAAACAGCACAAGAGCAGTGTAAATGCACTGCTGTGTTGCGGTTTGAAGGTCAATCTAGCCAGAGTATCTAGTGGACATAATGAGACTTAACATCTTATGTCTCAGGATGGCGAGAGCAGTGGAATGCCAAGCATTGCTTTGTAATCCATGGTGTTGTTTGGTTTTGCTACTGTCCATGAACAAGAAATATCGCTTACCATCAGGCGAATAGCATGCTCGTCTCGCCATTCATCGCAATAAAAAATAAAGTCAAAGATACAAATAACGACATAAGGCGAAAATGCCAAATCAACAACACATGCCAGGCAGTCAAATTCCGAAAGAACTTTAGAGTCAGAACGTCGAGACACAAAGAACAAGAGAGACAAATTCCTAGCACAGGTATAAGGCAAATACAACAATGCATTCCGCACTCTTTAGCAGATATTAAAAATTCCTCCGGTCGGAATATTTACGTGGAATGCTCGGAGCTCTCGAATCTCGGTAAAAGTATTGTTTGAGTCTCGGAAATTTGTGTACAAAGGATGAAATTTCAGGGGCAATTAAGTTATTTATAAACAATAAATACAAAAATGGAGATATTTATTTTGTTGTCTTTTCCTTTTTAATATGTAAAACATGTTTTCCGTGGTGTATAGACCAACTTTATTATTATAGCCACTTTTATTTGGGACACAATTTAAGCATTTTTATTTGGACCTACTCTTTATTCTATCTACACATTACGGCACTAAGAAAAATACTTAGTACACAAACTAACTACCGCACCAGTCCCAAAACTTCAACTTAAACTCAGTGACGTAATAAGTAAAAATGACAAAACATTTCCATTGAATGAGAGTCGGCAGCGGAATGGCCGCACGCTAGGGTTGTCGCATTGTTGACAGGCCGGCCCGCGCGACGAGATGGGAGCGGGAAAGCGTAGCGTGTTCATTTCGCCCCGACCTGTCGTCTATCCCATATTCAGGTGAATGGATATGGTTGTCACGCAGCAGGGAATGCGGGAGGTATTTCTGATGTTGTAGGTAAATATTAGCAGTTGATATGACCGAACATACGTTTACGAAAGTTTGGAACTACCTATGGTGCTGTGGAGAAAAGCCTATTCGCTTAATTTCTGAAATTTATGAAATCAGGGTCCTTCCCTATATGTTCATGATAATTGATATTATGTTACCATGTAATGTAACATAAGAATATTACTGTACATGTTACATTTGTCGATTATTATTAATTTATTGTTATTTTGTGTATTTTCCATTCATGTTTACAATTGTTATTTAGAAATCTGCAAGAAGGCATACTACAATACGACCATGTGATCACATCCTAAATGCGATAAAAATGCCACTATGTAATATGAAAGCAATTTGCCTAAAGAACAAGGAAAATAGGCTCTTCATAAGAAGATAATAAATAAAAACTATAACAGCAGCGTCAACCCTACGCCACGCGGCCCACAGCGCGTTGTTTTAGTTCACAGTGCGTTACGGAGAGATGTACCCGGCTCGGTTTTTGCATGCATTTGTATGCTAATGTTGGAAAATATCCAGTGCGCAGTGTAATAACACCAACTTTCGATCGTTTGTCTATTGTGTGCGGAGAAAGAAAACGCGTTGGACGGACATTAAGTTTTTCTGCATAGTTAAAAAAATTGAAACCAATTGATGATTATATGGTTTTGTTAGTTATAGCTCCACCGGCCGGTAACACTACCTCATAGAAAATCGTCGTGAAGTAAGCTTTGCTATTGCGTTTCATTTGGTGAGGAAGATTGCCGGAATATGGTGTTAGGTCTTATTTCTAGTACTACTATGATTTTCTTATATAGCAACTAATGATTTATAAAAATACGTGCTCGACATATCCTACATCAATTAAAGACGATTACATCAGACACAGACGATCAAAATAAAGACGATTTGAAAATAAAAATCATGTCGATAACAAACAAAAACCAAGAAATAACAGTGTTGCTTTGTTTGGCATATTATTATGCTAATGCAAATCGTTTTAACTGTTTCGTTTAACGGTGCAAATGGTGTGTTCCGTTGGGTCTACCCATATCGAGACCGGTATCTCGCCATTAGAGGTAATTCTACGATCCTGGGAAATGTAGCATAGCTTGCTCTTTGTTGCGTATAAGTAAGTATGTATTGTAAGATTAAAAGCGCAATGGATATGAAACACGACCAATATTAAAAGTATTATTTAGTGATGTGTGATGAAGCATAGCTTCAAGCGTGCCTTTGTTTTACTTGATTGGATTTATGTTAATTGCTTGATTAGATAACGGATCTGTAGCATAAATCTAGACCGCATAACTTACAACTTTTACTTCAAAGAAATTTGGAAGTGTTTGTCGGCTAAGGCAATAAACCCTAAAAAAAGAATAAACTTTTGAGTTTCGTTTGAGTACTCCTAGCTGATAATAGTGCAATATGACTGATCTTTAGTAAGTATACACTATACAATGAAACCTTTGTCCTTCTAGAACCTTCTCCTCCTAATGTCTTTACTCTATATACTATAGATATAACAACTTACCTCCTGATTGCACTGGGAGCAGAAGTCATGCCGGCAGGTAGGGCAGTGCGCCGGGTTGGCGGCCCGCACTGACACCACCGTGTCGCAGCCGACGCGCGGGCAGAACGCGCGGCCCGAGTCCATCGCCACTTCTGTAAGGGAAAATATAAATAAATAAATACACCCAACAGTAACATACCAAGGTCCTGACCCCACACTAAGATCGTGTCTTGTGTCGTGGGTATTAGCAACTACGAGAGACGTTTCGGTCTCACAAACACCCAGACCCGACAAATACCTGAGACCCAACAAATACCTGTGGATCACACAAACATTTGTCCCGGTGCAGGAATCAAACCCGCGGCCTCGCGTTTCACACCAGGCATCTAACCAACTGCGCCACGGAGGCTGTCATTATAATATGGCTAGTGTTAGATACCATTATCTAATTGCTAGTTTAATGTTAGATACCATTATGTAATCGCTAGTTTTGTAGTACCTATCAGGACCCTCAATTAAAACAAACATGCATTTTGGGTAACATACGTTAACGATAACAAACCAATTGTCAGATTTATGGATCTTGTTAATTAGAGTCCCTACGACACTTTTACTTATTTATTGCCTGTTTAAGTAATGTGAAGGACCATTTCAGTTTTTGTTGAACGCAATATTGTTTAGAGGTCCCACGACACTGTTATTCATTAATTGAGGAATGTGAAGTACCAACCTTTAATTTTTGTGTTGAAAGTAATATTTAAGTATACCCCGAGATCATAATGGGTTCCCTTTTTTTTTCTAATATTACACCATTTGTCGCAACTTTTTGTACGCAATAACTTATGTTTCTTTATGGCCTATAAGGCGACGCTAACGTTCTCACAAAGCCGTAGATAGTATAAAACGATGGTATTTTGCGAGGTACTACACATTCGTCGTCAAACCTTCAATTAGTAAAGTTACAGTCAACTATTTTGTATTAAGACCAAGGCCTTGATATTGTATTTGTTTGTAAAAGTTTAACTATTCTCTAAAGTGATTGTATAGGAATCTAGAATGTAAATAAAGTGTTAAATTGGCTGACTCATTTTTCTGATTTCTAATACTAGTATCTGAAGATAGCGTTCGATGGAGTGAGAAAATATTAAATCTACGGAAGATGTACAGATATATTGGGAAAAAGGGAATCTTGAAATTAGCTAAGCTTGAATTTTAAGATAGTAGTGGAATTTTTTTCTACAGGACAACAGAAATGAGCAAGCGGCTGATCTAAAAGTAAGGAGGAGTAGATGTAATGTCAATTGTCATCGCTGGAGGATGCATTGAAGATTGTTGGGTATTCGGTAAAATTACTGATCTTAAATGCGGTATCAAATGATTATTCATGACAGTGCATGTTCTTTATCAGTCCAATCATGACATAATTAGGACTAAAATACTACCACTTAATGAAGGTCAATTTTTTCTCACACCATTCAAACACCATAACAAATTAGTAGCCATATCACTATACTTCAATGTAAAACTAAGTGTTCCAGCGATACAATCGCCTTGGTTTCAGACGTGAGGTCTGTCAGTGTCACCGCGGTACACGTGTACTACTATGGAACAATGCCCGGCCGTGACTGAACAATAACCCCTTCCTTGACAAAAAAAAATCTTGATTTATACATATTATGTTGCATTAATTGTACAGACGGAATCGATAAGTATCCCAAAGTCAATTGAATATTCATATCTGCGAGTGCGAATTTATATTTAGAATTGGCTTTATAGCTATGGTTGATTTTATAACTATGATGATTCATTGTTCATGTAAGTGCTTTAAAGTGTGTAATGTGGACTGTCGGCGACGAATCGGATGCGACCTGACAAACAGTGGTTTGAAATCCCAGAACCTTGTGTGTGTGTATTTTTAGCGATTGACATACATCCATACATAAACTCACGCCTTTTTCCCAGAACGGGTAGGCAGAAGTACAATAAGGACACCCATGTTTCGCCTTGTATTTTCCCACGATGTGATAGGGGGCGAGCCTATCGTCGTATCGGGCACAAATTCACGACTCCGGGTTGATACTAAATAGTAAAATCCAGTATCATTTTGCCCGACCCGGGATTAGAATTTGTGCCCGATACGGCGATAGGCTCGCCCCCTATCACATCGTCGGACGGAACATACAAGGCAAAATGTGGGTGTCCTGTTGGCGCCTCTGCCTACCCCTTCGGGGATAAAGGCGTGAGTTTATGTACCATAGTACAACTGCGGCACCGAGGCAGTTTAGCAATTGACCGTGCTCTATAATCATATGACAGACGTATTTACATTGAATTTCTATGGTATGTGAATTCACACACCAGCAATAGGTCAGTGTCAACTATGGGATTAGTTCTCTTTGTAATGGAATAGATCTGTGACCTGCAATGGAACGTGTATTGAATAATAAATATAACAACCGACTATTCCTCCAAACAGAAAAGTTTCAGAAGGCCGTTTACTAAAACTTATATTTTCTTAAATAAAAAACTTCGCTGTTTGATTGTATTAAAGCGTTGTTAACAAGTCCTTGTAATGTTATAAATACCTCTACCGTGAAAATTACGTTAACGATTACTCAGAAAACTATAAGTGCTAAGTGTATGTTAAAGAGACCAACGACCGTCCATGACTGCTGCGGTGATGCTCTGATGCCTAAAATACAAGAAAATACAGTGATTCATACCGCTTGGAACTTAGACTTTTGGTAATATGCAAAGTTCAGAATTTAAAGGAAAGCTAATTTCTCATTGGCGTGGTTAATAAAAAACTGGTTTTCGAATAGCGAGATTCAGCTTGTGCATGGATCTTTTTTTGTTTCGATTTAAATTTAGTTTTTTTTATAGCAGTGAGACATTTGAGGCAACGTGCTAAATAACATTTTTTTTTTTAATGATGTAATCTGGCTTGAATTCATCATTTGAATAACAATCTAGCCTTATGACTAATAAGTTATTTAAATCTAACCTAAACTTCTAAAGAGACTATGACTAAGAATGTGTCCAATAACACTTTTCTTATTGTCTCTATTAAGGGGATGACACAATGTTCGCGTGTTCTGTTTCACTAGCACTCACTGCACTATATTGCACTAACTTTTAAATAAAAATAATATTGTAATTTGTGACAACCCTCCATAAGTGTAGTGGATAGAAAATGTCGAAAAATTTCTTTCACATTTCTAATTAAAAACCATTAGGGTTGGCACATTTAACAGCACGAGGAATATTTAGTAGATCAACAACCGGCCATGACTCGTGGTTTGATGCCAACAATTTACAACTCGTTACACTGAACCATTTATAACATCATATTAGAATCTAGACAATGGAACTTGTTGTTCATCTTCAGCTTTAGCAATCTATTTACATATTTCATTTCATATTTTAACATGCTTAATAAAAATATATAATATTAGTTAGTAGATAACATCGAGAAACCACTAAGGTATGTTTTATGTTTTTTCCAGTAAAATAAATGATGAAAAACTGATCATGGTGACCAACGCAAATTACGTTTTATCTCGGGTTCAGCTTGTGTTCATCCAGTTTTGAGCAGGCCGGCATTATTGTGACGACTGGTGACAGATGACCTTCTGTCATAGGACACTCGATTTGCCTTGCACGACACAATCCCATTACATGCTATATGGAGTATAAATCAAGGTGATAGGGATCTTATAGGGGACAGGCCGTCTGGGTGCGTAAGGTATCACCGCAATGTCTAGTTCTCCCGCTAAACTGTGTAAATGCACTGTTGTATCCGGTTTGAAGGACATTGTCGCCAGAGTAACTACTGGACATATTTAGACTTACATCTTATGTCTCAGGATGGCGAGCGCAGTTTGCGCCAAGCATTGTTTTGTAATTCATGGTATTATTTCCAGCTACTATCCAGGACCGATCGTATCGCTTACATCAGTCGAATGGTATGAATAATAAAAAAATATGGTCACTTTGTCCCGCCAATATAAAGAACTACAGCTTATTTATTCATTTACTTATGCAAGCCTGTGGTTTGATACGGCCGTAACGAATGTCTGCAACAAACATATTAATGTTGACCGCAACGTAAGTTATTCAGATAGCTTTAGAATTGAACTTTGTATGAATGGGCGTGAATCAGCGCGTTTTGCTTATAAAGAGTTGTGGTTTGTTGTGAATGAAATGTATCGTATATTATCATGTTGCGATATCATTAGTAAGTAATTGTGTTTGTTTATTCAGTATCCTTTGGGTACGGTCGTCTTTACAATGGAAGGTGGCTTTAAATCCACCACAATAACCAGATAAGGATAGATTTTGCATGCCAAATCCATCATTATTCGGATATAATTATCCGAATAATCAAGTCACTTATAAGATTTGGATAGTTTACCGACTACTTATCAATATCAAAAGTAAATATCCTAGTAGCAAAATTAATCAATGTCAACCATAACTTTTTTGCTTTCCGGCATACTGAAGAACTTATGACACTAAACGATTCTGCACTCGGTTGTTGAATCAAACCCACAAATTAATTCCATCAACTTACCTACCACCCGTTCTTATAGATATTTTCTCCGAAATAATCATCCGATTCGAACTGCAAACTTTCGTCCCCATACTTTCACTCGCGTACGTATCATTGTGTAGATCTCTTATCATCCATCACTGCCCATTTCGGGTGACAGATACATAGCTTCGCTTTATATAATATCGTGTACAATATATCATATTTTTTTTTATTGTGAGAATAACTTTACCATATGCAAATGAAATGTATAAAGGCTAAAGTTAAATAGTCTACTATATCGCTATGTTTAAGAGAGCTAAATTAGACGCTGCATGCGTAAGGAAATATTAGTTTCGGGTCCAGTATTTAGAGGAAAAAGGTTTTTGTAATTTTTAATACCCACAAGACTGCACCTATTTGTGGTTTAGGACCACGTTCTGTGACTTGTAAAATGATTTATAAACAGCAATAATTATTAAACAACTAATTTGCCCGCTAAGACCATATTGCACAAAATTAATTCAGTCGGGATCGAAGCGGAATATGTCGTCACAGCGTCTCACAAAGCAGAGATTTCCGACAAGATAACATGCTTTGGAACACACCGTGCTTTCTAACAACTGAATATCACCGAATTCTTTGATGGTTTTAGAGAAGATCGATTCAGTGTTACATTTCCAGATTTCATATTTTGCTTTTAGTAAATTAAGATATTTCCAGCTATGTATTTCCTCCGTCTTCGCCTTTTTTAATTTGTGTTAATCATACATTGTTGTCTGCAAAAATATTTTTAAGCAAATTACAGAGTGTTTGATATACGAGGAATAAATAGTGTACCTACGATATACTGTGGGTGAGGTGTTAGAATGTGTGTCTATTTATTGTCTTTGTGTGTGTAGGTGTTTCTTGTTTTTTTTTTAAATATGTTTTACTTCCGTTATCATAACTCAACACGTAGCACGTTTTATTTAATTCTCCGATAAATAATTTAAATAATAACAGGCATTTCAAGTAAGGAAACGAATGTGTGATTTCGAGTTAATGGTTTTCAACCTGGGCATGGTAACAGTAGGCTTAACCTCTTTAACCAACGGTACAAAATGATATCTTATTATAATTTAAAAGTCTGTTTATCACTGCTGGGTGAATTTATTTATTTGGATAACATCGTGTGGAGGGACTCTTCAATTACGTGATTTCTTGGGTTTAAATCCGCCCGATGTTATAAGAATTGTAGAACGGATGGAAATAATTATTCTAACTAATGAATTATAATTAAAATGACGAGACTAGTCATGAATATGAAAAATGCAAATCTGATCTTGATTGTAAAGTCAAAACGTAATAAAAAGCTAAATATTTGAATCTACAATTTCAGATAAATAAAAGTCTGTTTACATTGGATATGCAAATGGGAAAAAAACATCGAAGCCAGACTCTTAAACCAGTCACGAACAATAACTCAATAAGTTTAATTTAAATATCTTATATACATTCTAATGGAATATCAGGTGTTTTTCTATTGGAAACCGACGCAAACTCCTTTAACTAAGTAAACAAATTAAAATTTATGAACATGTTATTTGATTCTTAAAAAATGGCTTTTGTTATTTCAGATATTTTTAATGATAATATTATTAAGATATCTGAGTTTTAGAACAATAGCATTCAGTCCATATTAACAAAAGAAATTTAAGAAAATTATTACAGCTCGTAGAATAATGGAAATCACATTTATAATTAAATGCTATTTTTTACGGGATTCAATGTATAAACTCACGTAAAATTATTCAAGTTCAGAACTGAACCTAGGGCTTCCGATCTATACTCATGTACACTAGTATATAAACCGGCCGTCACATACATACATACACATATATTCAAGAATATGGTGTATTAAAGGGTTTTTTATAAAGCAACAATCTATAGGAAACGGAAGCGACGGGAGGCCAACATGTACTTCATAACAAACCGGGAAACGTACATTAAATGACATTAAAATATATTTTTTGCTATAAATAACGCATATACATCGATTTGCGTAAATCTTGTAGTCCATTTATTGTAAATATTTGTGTATATGTGATGCCACCAGATTTGAAAATAACTAGCATTACTTCTAAATTTTGGCTTATCAGAATACAAATGATATCTGTAAATATGCGTTACACCTGGAAGGTCTTCAATCATCATCATCAGCCCGTTGCAGTCCACTTCTGGACATAGGCCTCTCCCTAGGTACGCCACAGAGCCCGACCTGCTGCTTTACGCATCCAGTCGCTACCGGCCCTCTTGTGCAAGTCGTTCCGCAATCTGGCCAGAGGACTTCAATACTGACCATTAACCAACGAAAGGATAGAAGAGTAGAGAAGCTACTGGGAAATTACAAACCAATCTCGACGGCAAAACATTGAATAAAATAAATTTCCAAGAACCAGTAAAAGAAGTAACAATATAAAATAGCTGAATCCATTTAAAGGCTCCCCATCGTTAGCGAGGCACATTGTATGCAACCGTCCATTCTATATAAATTCTCGGAAACGGGTGACACGGCCTCACGGGGAAAGCAGGACGCTGTGTTGACAGACTACAGGGTTTCCAGTGATCTGCGGAATTTTAAATAGCCACATTGCCCAGCTTTATAAAGCAGGCGAAGAATTTAGAAAGCAATTACGAGAGTAAATCGTATTCCCATGGATTTATTAAAGAAATCATAACTAGCAGGTCAGCTTTGCGTATACTTTCTCTACGTCTATTAATTCATTAACGCCATGTTTTAAATAATTCTGAATAGACAGACTTGAACTAACAATTTCGATAGCATCATCTTTTGTTAGTGAAATTGTTGAAGACTGGATAACGACTACTTTCTGACATAGTCCTGAGTCCTCATGATGAAACAATACAGTCCATGATTACGTCCACAAATTATTTTCAATTCCCTATCATATTAGTTTGCACAGATCACCCAGCACACGCGTACATAATTACCTCTGACATTTACTCAATAAATAGTACCAGCTACAAAGCTCTTTAATCACGCTCAACTAATACCCTCCATTATTGAACTAAACCAACTTATAATTAATATTTCTTCGCGAAAATATTATGGATCTTAATTTAAATTTAATTATGGTAACATTATACTGTGCTTCGTCTCGCTGATCATTAATTGGATTTTAAATTTTCTTTCAAATATTAAATTAATTAATATTGTTCGGAACTTGTTGATTTATGTTTGTTTTTCGCACCATTGCATTGAGTAGGAGTGACGTGAGGTCGAATATAAGTACATATAGTATCATAGTCGTGTCTCATTTCTACATGAAATTTTAAAATAATATTCTGGAGTAAGTAAATTTTCCGTGCGACGAGACAAATTGAATATGGAAATGGAATATTTTATGCGGCAACACACTAAAATACTTTACTTACAAAAGAAAAGAATGAAAGGAAATTGGAAAGATTCTTATACTAACAATAACGGCTTTTACGGTTCAGCTGAAACAATTTATTTCTACGATCAAATCCTTCGGAATCTGGCTTGATCACAGACCACGCGGTAATAAACGAATCCAAAATATACCTACATGTAATTTGGCGTTTACTAAAAATGATAAATTCGATTTCAATAGAATACTGTTTTATTGCCGCTTTATTTCTATTTCGATTGAATTTTAGTCATTCAGAAGCGCTGTTTCATTTATTTATACGTCTTTTATTGCAAACATTAAAAGTAACAAAAATTGAAAACAAAAATATGTATTGGCGGTTTCTTCCAGACAATACATATTTTGTTGATTTCTACAAAGTAAAATAATATGCATAAAGACGTCGTAAACTTTTCTTCCAAACTAATTTTAAATTTTATGGGTCTATGACGACCAATGCAGTACTCTGGTAATGGTGAAATGGTTGGCAGAAGTACAACAGTTGTTCTGACCTTTTAGTGACAGCAACATACTTTTATTAATATTAAACGAACTGTGCCAGGTATTTTTAGAAAACGAGGAACAAATACAAAGATATAAAAATGTAGCTTATACAAAGCGAGTTCTCGCCAATGATAATTTTCATCAAATTTTAACACATCTATTTTAGTATAACATTAAGAAATAATACCTTTGTTTAAGCGATTAACTTTTAAAGAAAATTAATACATACATGAACATCACGCCTTTTCCCTAGAAGGGGTAGGCAGATATGCAGATATGGACACCCACGTTTCGCCTTATGTGTTCCGTCCCATGATGTGATACGGGGCGAGCCTATCGCCATATTGGACACAAACTCCTGACTCCGGGCTGATAATGAATAGAAAAATCCAATATAACTTTTCCCAACCCGGGATTCGAACCCGAGACCTCAGTTTTGTAATCATACCGTAGTACAACTACACCACTGAGGCAGTGAAGAAAATACCATCAACAATTTGCCAAATCAATTGTACAAACTCAAATGTAAACGTATGGAAACCTCATCAATATGGCTTGGCAGTCAAATTGTCATGAATAGTGGGCAATTAGCGTGAAGCAGAGCGTGTCAACATCATGGTAGTGGGCATCAGCAGTGACGATGCATGCATACCTAGTAAATCGTACGAATAGGGTTGCCACTTTGGAAAATTAGTTTTATGGCAAGTATATAAGATGTGAACTTTATCAATGTTGTTTAGTTAGGGTAGGGAACCAATTGCGTAGGCCCGATATGTAGCTGTGCTGGTAGAGCTGGCGCTTTGTTCCATCAGTTTTATTGGCAAAGTTAGCATTTAAGATGGAAACTATAGCACTGCTGTTGAGATAGGGTTGGGAACCAACTGTGTAGGCCCAATATATGGACAAGCAGTCAAATTGCCATGAATAGTAAGCAATTACCGTGAAGCAGAGCGCAACAACAGCATGGTAGTGGGCATCAAGAGTGACGGTGCATGCATACCTAGCAAATTGTGCATGTAGGGTTGCCGCTTTGGACTATTCGTCATATTGATTATTTTTATCGACAGTATTGACTACACTGCATAGATTTGCTTGCCCCTGTGTGTCAAAAGCATGCAAGCGCAAAAATGTTACGTATAATGTAGGTCCAAAAATAACAAGGCTTCATAATGTGTCGAATCATCATTGCCAAAACTTGAAGTCGTAATTGTTTTTTTAGCAGATTTGTTACAAAAGCACCTTTTTTTATGAATAAGCCTACTTTTAGCATACTTATAGCGCTTCTACTATTCTCTTTTTACAGGTTATTTTTATTTAAGTTTCTAATCTAACATAGCCAACCGTTTATGCTGCACTAATTCCATGTCAACTCACGTTATAAAATACTCTATTTTTGTTGTATGCATGTTTAACCGTAATATTCCGCAATTTAAACCACAAAAAAAGGAAATACAATCTCTGAACTGAGACAATAATAAGGAAGACATTCATAAAGTTATTTCATTATCCTTTATCTGGGCGAGATTTGAGATAACCTTCACGACTACACTATTACAGATGTCCTTGGAGATAAATAAAGAAAATTGTATTACGGAATACATATACAAAGTTGATACGACCGATGGGCATTTTTTTAAACTGCATATACTAGGTACCATTTCCAAGTTCTGTACTAAAAATCAATTAAATAGGAGCAGTAGTTTAGTCATAAATGATTTTGCAAGATTTTGCACCATTTGAACACGATGTAGCTTTTCTAACAGCTGATTACGTCTAACGCACAGGTCAAACACCTTAAAACGATAGATCCTACTAAAATCTACGCGCTGTTGCCGCTCTTACACAAATCACATAAATAAGTACAACTAAATTACTTAAAAAGTTGGCGATGCAAATACGGAAGCAATAAATACACACCTGCACTTTCATTACGAGAGAGACAAATCATAGCAAAACATCCCGCGCGTAAAAGAAATAGAAATAGGTCAGTGTGTTGCTATTGCATCGTAACTAATAAGAATTGTTAGCTAAATAAATTGTTATTTTAGTGCGCCGTCGCTATCCTTTCGGATCGGATGTAACACGGGAGCTCCTGCGCCGCCGCGCCGCGCCGCTTTGATCTTGTCGATCTCGCGCCGACAATTGTGATTTTGTATTGTTATTGTGATAGGACACGTAATTAAATTGTGTATGTGTTTGTAATGAAACTGTTTAACAATGCCTCGTGTAACTTACACCGCGTCAGAATACACTGGTTGGTTTTAATTTACGGCGAATGCTATAGAAACACAGCTTTAGCTCTGCGTACATACCGCGAAAGGTATGGTAACAGCCACAATTGCCCCAGGAACGCCCGCACAATAACATTGGCAGTACAAAGAATCGAGAAAACAAAAGTATAGTGCCGCAACAGGAGGAAGTGCCAGCGCGGCAAATACCCGCTGCTTGGAAAGAACGAATTTTAGACCTAAAACTACCTTCAAATCTACGTAACTACGCGCGGTGCGCCGGCGCGGCGTCCCGCCACGACACGACGATAACACACGCCCCGCGCGACGTTGCCAGTTCAGTTCATCAATGGTCAGTGAAATTTATTTACAAAGGATGGTTGCGTTTTACTCTTATTTGTAGGCTATTTAGTTTGCTTGAAACAAACAAAATCTCATTTTTGGTATTATTAATTTTTGTGCCGTGTCGAATTAATGCTAAGGACGTATAGTATACGTAGTGTTATTTAATGCCCATCTGTCGTATCAACGCGGTATACGTATGTAGGCAACAGTTACAGATTGTTGGTGTTAGTTTATTTTTATCCGCCCGGATGGCGACTATACATAATGAAATCCCGTCAGTGAGTCATTTACGTGTTTTGAGTTTTAAGTTCAGCATATGTATATCCTGATGTAAGTGGTCTGACATACCACATATTAAGGATTTAGGGTTCTAGACTCTAGGTGAAATGGGCTCTCTCACCTCTGTCCCATTGGATTTACTAATGGCAGCCACATTTCGCTCAGCTGTCTTTCAATCATAAGATGTCATTTTAACCGAAAACATAACTGATTCACAGCTGCCTTCCTTTGCTATTAGACTGCTAGATAACAGATCAAATTAAAGCGACCTTCATGATGGCTTTCCTTATGGTATATATGTAAAAAAAAATAAGACCACGGTTTAGGCTCAGTTGCACAAACTAACTTTGCCCATAACTTTGACTTTAACAATGTCATCGCCATACATTTGTGACTTTTTTGACATTGCTAATGTATGGGATTGACGTTTTCAAAGTCAAAGGTATGGGTAAAGTTAGTTTGTGCAATTGGCCCTTAGACAACCCTACGCGCTATTGTGCCGTTGCTATCAGAGCGTATGACATATTCCATACACACGGCCGTATCGTCGAGGTTTCATCTGCAACTCGGCCGGGTTTCTCATTCGATCGGTTTCCGCGGACCAACTTGTCCATCTCGCAGATATCAGAGTAATTGAAGCGGACGTTGACGAGATTTAGAAGCAACAACGGAATGTTGCGCAAACCCTAATTGATACGGGATTTCTCTTTGGATATTGGAATGATCGGTGATTGACATTTCATCAAACTATCGTTGTGTGATGGAATTTACTTGTTTTTGTACGATGAAAATATTTAAAGCTCATATTCATGTGTTTATTTAAGATATTCAACAGAGAAATAAATTATTGACTGAACAGTCTTTCGTAAACTTCTCAGCTTCATGGAAACGCAGCTCAAAGGGATTTACAAAAGCAGAAGCTGATTAAATTAATAAGGAATTTCCCGCATAAAATTATTATTTTAAAATTACTCAAAGAAATACCGCGAATTAAATGCAATATAAAAATTCCCATTACTTTTACTTCACAAATGAGGAAAACTTCTGATACGAATAATTACGATTTAAATATCAAATCGTCAATAACTGTTAAGGTAACGGCACTAGGAAATGGTCACCATTCTTCAATAAAAGTGGTAAAATGTCATTAATAATAGCTACAATTTACCGAAAATACAGCCGCATTACTATAATTGATTCATCACGTGGAAAGTAATTGAAATTTCACGAAATATCATATTTGAAGGCCGTTGCGGCATTTACTTATAATGCGCTGTTCGTGATATCGCAGAAAGATATTAATCGGATTCTTTTTTATGCAATTGTAGTTATCGAGAAACCTTAAAAGTTTTGCTGTTTCTATCCGTCTTAGGGTATAAACTATTATTACTGGAATGCTGAAAGTTTGCATGGCACTATAAACATTAAAAAAGTGGTATGGTGGTAAAAATGGTGTAGAAGTATGATGAACCTACGCTTATTTTTTCTCATCTATCCCAGGGTCCGAGCCTTGAGGGCATCGTTCGATGGATCGTCCAAAAATATTATAAGTGAAAACAAATTTTCGATACTAGTTTTTCAACACCATAGCGTCTACAAAAACCTGATACTTCTAGAAAAAAAACCACTTGCTGTTTCCTTGTCAACAAACAAATCGTTTAAGTGTTTTAATATCCTGAACTGCACAACTTCAACATCACGTAGATTAATTGCAACACGCGATGTGAACTGACCTAGGATAGCTTCGAAACTATTGGAAACATCATTACACATGTAACTAATAGTGGCACTTGAAAACTGTAAATAAATACATAAGTCTATACGGTGGACTATACGGCCTAACCCCTCTCCATCGTAATCTCGATTGTGGAGGACGCCCGTGCCCTGCAGTGGACTGATACAGATACAAATAAGTCTTACTGTTTGTAACACTGTTTCCGTTATGGGCTACACAGATTTAAAAGCACCCTACGGTATCCTGATCATTAGAGTTTAGGTACACAAATTGGACGAAATCTTTCTTAAATCAATAACGTAGGTGACTAAGAACGTATTTTTTAAATACATTTCTTGAGGTAACTCTTTTTAAATAATTAATTGGGAATAAATAAATAAATACACCCAACAGTCACATAAGTCCTGACTCCAGAATAAGTTAAATTAAGTCTTGTGTCGCAGGTATCAGAACTGCGAGAGACTTTTCGGTCTCACAAACACCCAGACCCGAAAGAAATATTTGTGGGTCGCGCAAACATTTCTCTTGGTGCGAGGATCGAACCCGCGGCGTCTCGTTTCACAGCCGGCGTCTAACCAACTATGCCACGGAGGCTGTCAAAACGAATTGTAAGTTAATATTTTTTGAAGTTGGAAAAATGAAGTTGGTACTAAGGTATCAGAGATGCGAATTAGTAGACACAGGGGCAATTCTAAATGATTCTATTACCCACATAAACCTCCTATTACTTGTCATAATGTTTTATGACATGAAAGGGTTGCTTGTGTACATAAACCCTGTCTTAATTATCGCATTACATACGTATGTCACAGTTAATTAACATTTACTGTATCCTTGATCTAATCTTGTAGTTATTAATCATAGGAATTTGTTTGGGCTTAAGGTGGAATTAGTAGGGCTAAGGTCACGAATTTTATGTGCTTAAGTGACCCATAAGTGTCTAGTTCTTTATTTTTTAATACCGTTTCACACAACGCGATCTGCCTACACGGTGGTTAAGGGTTCCAATCCCAGGGTGCACCTCTGAACTTTTAGAATATGTAATATTATGTCTAATTGGTATTAGTAGACAATGTCATTGAACTTTAACGACGAAGGAAAACGTTGTGAAAATATCTACATACAGATCTTAACAAATTTTGACGCAGACTGCTGTACTATGAGCTAAGTCCTCTCAATCGAACTTTTAATTGTCGAGTCCCGTACCCTGCAGTGGGACGTCCATGGGCTGATACAGATGTAGATACTGATATTTTCTACTCACCATGATTGAGCCGGAACTTGCGGTGCTTCTCCATCACAGCGGGTTCCACCAGGGCTGAGATCTCGTCCAACGCCAGCGCAGCTCCGACCCGGCACCGCGCGTCAGGGCATGACACCTCGTACGCGCCATTACACACTTCAAACTCCACGTATGCCCGCATACACTAGAACAATTGAGAAGGGACTTTAGTGTGGTGGTAAAAGGTGGAGATTAGATTGAGACAAGATAGATCAGGTTTGTGGTTAGGAAGTTTTAAAGACATCATTTCATAGTGTACTGTTGCGAGGTCTAAAATCTAAATTAGTTTTACATTGGATCAGAGGGAATAATAGATCGTGTCTGTTTGGTGAAGAACTTTTAAAGGGTTATTATAGAGTTTAGTCTGATGTGATCTTGAAAAAGTATGTATAGTTCATTAGTAAAAGTAGAAATGTTGTCAAAATGATTATAGTTGAAGCTGGGAGAACGATAAAGGGTAGAAAAATAAACTTTAATGATTAGTATACCAGACAAAATAGAACTCACCACCTGTAGTTCAAAGTACTTCCGACAGAGCTAAATTACATTAAAATTATATAATTCCAATAATTCAAAGTCCAAAGAATTAATTTATAGCATCCATATCGTGATGTGCAAAGAAAATAGCGGACAATAACATTCAGATAGTTCAAGGTAGTAATACAAACGTAACGATCGCAATAAAATGCACAAAGGAAGAATTTTGAGTCACGCGCGTTTTATTGTCCCGTCCGCACTTTACTACATAAAATATTGTAAAGATACGACGTTTGAAGACTTCCCTTAAAATACAAAGCCTAAAAGCCAGGTCAAGTACTGGAGTGTTTGTTTCTGTAGATTCGTCAAGTTATTAGGCAATTTCTTCTAAAAAACAAAACAAAAATGTGTTTAATAAAAATGAGGAAATTATATCTTGGTGGAACAAATTACAATGCAATGTTATGATAAATAACGAAAAATTTATGTGTTGCAGTTATGAGCTTTTTTATAATGTATAAACCATTACTCTCCATTAATGTCTTTATTTATTTTTTTGTTATACATAGATTTAAAATTCCTAATCGTACTATTTACAACACAACTTATCTTTCCATTCTTCACAATTATAGCTCAGCAGGCTATCCAATCGTTTAGTCGACTTCCATAAAAAAAGGAAACACCACAATAGATTACTAAAACCACACAATTCAATTACAAACTTTGAAGCTATAAGCTGCGACACGGGTCAAAGTGTCAAATAAATCGTGGTTGATACTCCCGGGGAGCTGATAAAAAATCGATGGCTCGGGGTCAACAAACGACCTCCGAAGGTCAAGATTGAGGACAAATACCCTGCCAAATCGGTATAATATTTCCTAAGGTTTAAGGTTCTATTTAAAGGACACCTTTAGGCCGCTTGCCCGAAAATATCTGAGGACAACGACATTTGGCCACGTTTAGAAGAAACGTTAAGTAAAAGTGAAAAATCTATTTCTGTACCTCTGAAGAATCAGGGATTTGTACACAAAAGTTGCTATTTTTTTATTTATAAGATAATAGTGTCCGAAGATACGATCTGTAGAGAATACAAGCAACGATAAATCGTGTAAAATGAAATAGGAAACTAATAACTAATATCGTGTAATCAAATTTAGAAATTTATCATAATATTGAATTTGATCTATACCAGAACCATGGATTTAGACCACGGTCCATGGTCAATTCATTTTATATGATATTTTGGACAATACCAATGTGATTTGTCCGGGAAAGGACTTTCCTAAGAGGCATGTGCAATGATCGTACCAACGTAAGGAAAGAAAACAAGTTTTATTTATAACAAACTTTAAACACATATAACATACATACACAGATCTAAAAAGTAAAATAAACAAAAATTAAAAAACAAAGAGATAGTTTGCATGTCGTGGCTGGGACAAGTACTGAACTTAACATAAACCAACGCACTTAATAACTAACAACTTAAAGTCACTTAGGCATTTTAAACCTGTCTTAACATCCCTAGGTTTATAAAGCTACAATATTATGGTTTCTTAGATTTACGCGAATGTTACACATTGAAATAAAACTATTTTATACGGATTTTATCGCGATTTGGTTTAATTTTTACATTTTTTAACTTCCCGACGTTTCGATTACTTTACAGCTTTACTTAGCTTACAGTCCGCCCCGTGACCACGAAAGCTGTAAAGTAATCGAAACGTCGGGAAGTTAAAAAATGTAAAAATTAAACCAAATCGCGATAAAATCCGTATAAAATAGTTTTATTTCAAAGCTACAATATTCTTGTACAGTTTACAAGTCATTCACCAGTGTATAAAAGGCTAAGGACTTTCTGTGACATTCTGCGTCAGGCCGCCCTTGCCTATCCAGTGAACCTTGCAACTTAATATTATCTGAATAAGATCTTTAATTGCTTAATGACTGGCATGTTACTTATGCCGCTTTGACTTTCAAACTTAAATGCAACCAACGAAGAATCTGTTTGTGTGTTGAATATATTAGATTTAATGGAGACTAACGGCGTTGTTTTATACAGGTTATATCAAGACTGCGACCGAAAACAAAGCCAGGTGGTAGTTTTAGTCGTTACAAACACAATGCAAGTAAAAATGTAGCAAATTTTTTTTGTTCTGCAATTTTTTAAATATCATCCTGCTTGGGTGCTAAATACCTAGTTTTTGCGAAAAAGGAATTTAGACTCTTACGTACCATTGCGTCTTCAAAACTTAAAAAGTGTAAATCATTATTTTAGGAAAACTATGTATTTATCACCCAAATACGAAGCATATAAAAAATTACAAAAAAAAACTATTTTTTTTTTGCCAAGTTTTTATTGCATTGTGTCTGGAAGGCACTAATATTACCACCTGGCTTTGTTTTCGGTCGTAGTCTTGATGATATAGCCCGTATAATTAAATTGTATGATACCTAATACGAGTAATACTTTCATATTATGTTCATATTACTTGTTGAAAATTCTTACCTAAATAAGGAAATACTTATACCATACTAAGGTACCGAAATATTCTTAATATATTAAGCAAAACAACGATACTACTGTACTGTGCAGTACTGTATCAGCCCATATACGTCCCACTGCAGGACACGAACCTCCTCTACAATCGAGAGTACGATTGACAGGGGGATACTAAACCAACACAAAAAAATCACAGACATTTAAAATAAAATAAATTTTCTTGACAAGCAATTAGACTGCAATCTAGATGTTAAGGAGCCATTACAAGTAATTACACATGGAATTGATACTTGGAGTTTTTTCACGTCGCCGACATTAAGATGTATGTTTAAAATATAATTGCGTTCTCGTGAATTAGTTTATAAAAATATTTAGTGCATTTCATGGTATCTGTCTGAGCCATATTCTTGATTTAATGACTAGCATTTAGACCTTAAATGACGTACTTAACTAAAATATCAGGGCCAGTTATTATAAAGATTATTTTTCGTCAAACGTTTTTCATGTTTTTCTAGATTGTGCTTATAAACACAAAATGCATATGTATAAATATCTATAAGCCATGCATTTTTTAAAGTCTAGGGATCTAACCCTTCAAGCTATTTTCAAACTCCCAACATTTATTTTCATGAAAAATTCAATAGACATTATGTCGACCGTTTCAATCCCACGCGTGGTGACACGAGTGATAAGCCGGCCAGTACATTAGAGGACATTTATCCCAGTGCAGCCCCCAAGTCCTGTTCCGGGACAGTAGCGTTTCATTGCGAACGAAGCTAAGGTAAACAAGTTATTTTTAAACAAAGATTTATCGGTTTCAGTCGTGATCGTAAAATGGAATTGATGGGGACTATATTCTTCGTGCGTTTACTGGAGGGTTGATTCGCCCATTTACTTGCAAATAGATAGGTTCTTTTTCATCGTATTGAATTCTATTTCGGTCGCACAAATCCAATCATACTTGTATTTCAGTCGTATTTCTTTTTTTATAGTACAATTTTATGACATTTGCAGTGTATAGAGATAAAATATTACTTTAAAAATACATATAAGCGTATTTAAAATTTATAAATTGCATACATTACACATACATAAACATGGTTTGAAGGACATTGTAGCCAGAGTAACTACTGGACATATCGAGACTTAATATCTTATGTCTCAGGATGGCGAGCACAGTGGAATGCCAAGCATTGCCTTGTAACTTGTAACATGGTGTTGTTTGGTTTTGCTACTGTCCATGAGCTGAGGCTCGTCTCGTCATTGACTGCAATAAAAAAAAAAAAACATGCCTAAACATGACCACGACCCCTATGTCTAGAGTGCACGACTACGAATCAGAAGATAAGCATAATTATATAGCTTACCCGTATATCCTCGAAACGGTAAGCATCATCGTCCACTAAGGTTATTCCCATGCCCTGGCGGTATCACGGCCGAAAATCTTATCGTCATTCCGGGGAATTTCAGTCCAAGATAACTTATTTCATAAGGCAGACCATCCATTTTATCATTATTATTTTGTATATTTTGTTTTATATTAACTATGTTTTATGTTAAGAGCGTGGTGGCCTGTTGGTAACGGACCAGACGCGGCTGCCTACATGTTCACGGTGGTCGCGGGTTCAAATCCCAGGGCACACCTGTGACTTTTCTGAGTTATGTGTGTATTGATAGTCAATCACCACGCACTTTAACGGCGAAGGAAAACATCGTAAGGAAACCTGCATACCGTAGCGATTTTAAAAGAATTTCTACGGTATGTAAGTCCGCCAACCCGCACTAGGCCAGCGTGGTGGACTATATGGCCTAAACACTCTCAATCGATTCTCTCGATTGTAGAGTAGGCCCGTGCCCAGCAGTGGGACGTACATGGGCTGATACAACTATGTTCGTGTACGGAGCGGTTGTGGCTGATAAATATATTTTTTCTTTCTTTCTTACAGACGTGGAAGAACACCGTCATAATTGCGACGACCTTCAAGTCTGTTTCTCGCAAGTTTATTTTCGGACTGCAGTATATTTACCGTAAGACAATAACCAAAAAGTTAGGGGTGATAAAAAAGAATAGGTCACGAAGGAAAAGTAGCCTTGCGTAGTGAATACAACTAAATGTACTCAAAGGATATGTCTTTTGTTTGATGTGTTGGTTGTGAGATATGTTTTTTATAGTGTATATTAAGTAAATAACTTATAAAATTAACTTCAAATATGATACGTTTTCATTTAGTATTTTTTAAATGGACTATTATTTCGTTTCTGTTATCTTAAGTTACAATATCATGGTCATACCGACATTAGATTTAGATATTTTAGAAAAAATAGAAATCAGTTCATAATAAAAGCTATAGTCATTTAAGCTCCCCTATAATATATCAAATGATTCTACATTTAGTCTAAGAAAAACAATTTTTCTTCTTTCCACAAACAAATCACTTTAAAGAGGACAAAACCATCAGGAATTTGAAACAAACTCTCCATTGAGTATAATGATCAAACAACCATTTATCTAGACACAGTAATAGCTGTAATCCTTCTTTTGTCCCTACGTACTACCTACGCAGTTTGCTCTCAATTCAAGTTACCTTGCGTGGGCGGTCCACGTCCAGGTATGTTTGCCCTATATAACTCCGCAGTGTAAAGTTAATTAAGTTATTGCGCTAAACAAACGGATTCATTGAAACTTTGGGAATACGCTAATTACAAGTGTTAATTTAGCTGGCAGTGTAAATAAAAGTCTTTGATTCATTACTTTGAACTTTTTGAGTATATCTGGGTCCTTGTACAGTAAATGTTAATGAATTTAACCAACATTATTCAGAGTTTTTAGTACCAACAAGAAACGGCCATGTTTATATGCATTTAGTCAAAATTTGTAATTTAGGCCTATGATCATCAGTGGACTTTCTATGGCTAAATAGATAGATAGTCAAAATCTGGCCTCTCAATTTAAGATCATTTCTGAGACGCCAATCCTTTTGTTAAATAAAAGAAATAGGTTTTCCTCACTGAAAAAAACCGCATACCCCGACAGACCGTAAAGAAACCACTACCTTACGTTTTACAACCAGTCAATCACCGATGGAAATGCTTCCGGCACGAGACATACATTTATTACTAACATTAAAATAATACTGACGAATAGAATTAAGAGTACTTACTTTTTTTTCCCATACGTCTCAATTTCCATATCTTTAAAAATTAAAATATTTTTTAAGTAATTGAAATTAGACAAAAGCATTAAGTAAACCTATTATTTCCACGTTTTTCCCAAGCTACTTGACCGGCTTATATAGGCCAAGGTTGCCAGTGGCGCTACGAATGGTAAGTTAGGCTCTTTGTCCACTACAACGTTGCATATAACCTTTTTTGTGTTGCATAGGTCCAAACGAACATAGGGCTCTGATAGGTGATTACCGCCGATTATGAACATTACAACTTAGAACGTAGGTATGTTGACAGCCTGTCAATATGGTGGAGAACTGGGAATTCAAAAGGTTGTGAGAAGAAAATTGGTGTTAGACTTCCAGGATACCTAAAGAAGAACCCTAAAGTGTCCCTACGCCCTAAAAAAGTGTTAAGCTTAATGCTATGTCATAGTGCGGGGTGATGGAGGAGGTATTTTGGTTTCCTCGGGTTACCAAAATATGAGCTAACCTCCAAAAAATTGCTAAGCTATATTACAGTGAAACAGGACCTTAACGGCTTTTATCATACGATATCGACCTATACGACACAAGACTCGGTCTTAGTGTGGGGTCAGGACTATGTATGTGACTGTTGGGTGTATTTATTTATTATCTTCCAAAAAATAGCTTGTAGTAGTCAAATACCCTGAAACTAAAGCCGTGAAAGCCACGACACGACACGACAGTACGAAATGTCCGGTGAATTTAATTAATATCCACGCGTGAGACGCACGTGACAGGCGGTCACGTGCTCATTACTAAGAATTTTGCAGTTTAGTAGCAGCTTAGGTTATTATGGATACAGTAAAGCTGATTTAGGTTTGGCGGAATAGAATAGTCGGGTTAGGCTAACCGACGTGGGTATGGGCGTGTTAATTATATATCTGTATATCTATATCAGCCCATATACGTCCCACTGCAGGGCACGGGCCTACTCTACAATCGAGAGAATCGATTGAGAGTGGTTAGGCCATATAGTCCACCACGCTGGCCTAGTGCGGGTTGGCGGACTTACATACCGTAGAAATTCTTTAAAATCACTAAGGTATGTAGGTTTCCTCACTATGTTTTCCTTCACCGTTAAAGTGCGTGGTGATTGACTATCAATACACACATAACTCCGAAAAGTCAGAGGTGTGCCCTGGGATTTGAACCCGCGACCACCGTGAACATGTAGGCAGCCGCGTCTGATCCGTTACCAACAGGCCACCACGCACTTGTTAATGCGCGTGTCAATTCGCTTTAATTAAATTAAGTGATGAGGTATGTACTTAATGGGTATTTGAAATGATGTTTAATTTGGAATGATTTTGGTGCAAGGTTTGTCTCTCATCGTTTTATCAGCAAAATCATAATAACAGTTGCAGAAGGACGCTGGATTAATGCTGTTTCGAACTAGTCACTGTGGAAATCTTCGAAGGAGGCAAACATATGTACAGATATCAACAGCTTATGTCTAATGCTTTACTACTCGCTTTGTACATAAAGGATATGTACAAAATAACTTTTAATCAATTACCAAATTATTCAATATGGTAATATAGCTGAGAACTAATTTGAATTTACTATGTACTTAAGAACTTATTTAATATTCGTGTAATAATATTTTAGTTTGATAGACATACGTCCAAATACCGCATATGGAAAATGTTACGTAGTATGCAGGTTTTGGTATCCTTATTTAATAAATAGTGAAATATTATAAATCCGCAAGTGAATTTATTTGTTCGTTACGCTACCAAATTTCAACGGCCTTATTCATAGACAAATTTAAAACTTATTTTAGTTATCGAATGTTTTGTCTTCCTCGCTCAAACTGAATTCTAAAGTCGTTCGAAAGGGGCATTCGATAACTAAAATGGGTTTTAAATCTGACTATGAATAAGGTCGTAACTAACTAACCGATCATCATAAAATGTTTGCTTAAACCTTGTCAGTAGTAGGTACAGAAAAGATCGTAGAAAGGTGCTTTGCGTCCGGAAAACAAGTACTGTTACGGACCGATATGACAATAAATATTTTTTAACCACGAAAAAAAAAAAGAATAAACCAACATAAATACGGGACTTACCAACATGAATAAATTGCAACTCAATGTATTCATGTCAGAAGTAGGGATTCGTCGTATCTTGGACCAAAATCTGATACTGGAAACACCATTCCTGAGTTATCTTAAGTATGCGAGCGAATTCGCGAGTAAAACCTAGTCTTACATACACATAATCTCCGTTGTAGGGTCACGTGTAAATATTTTCGGCAAATCGCAAGCCGGGTTCGAGTACCTTCGCGGACGCCGGATGACGTCATATCCGAAAACAGAAAAGTGCTCTTTGCTGAGACCGTTGTTAAAGCGGCGGCGGAAGGCAAATACGAACATAATAAGGATTTGGGGATATTCAGGACTGATTTTATTTGGGATATGGTTTATTTTAATCAAAATAATAAAGAAGGAAATAGCTGATTCCCTGGAAACTTATCAGAAACGCTTGCAATTCCATCCAAACCAACTGGCAAGGAACTTAATGGAAAAGAAACGAAGTACAACTTTCAGAAGACTCAAGAGACGAGCACACAAAATCTAATGTAAAATTAGATGCTGCAATATATTTGGGCAAATCGCTGGATTCTGCAGCAAACACGTCCTAAGACAAATATTTGATCATCTAAATGTCGTACGAGACACATTACAGGGATAAACGAGATCTAAAAAAAATCGTAGATAACTAGAGTATAACACTAATAAATACGTTAATACAAGTTTGTAAAATCCGTTTTGTGATTTGACATGAATAGCCAGCTGGCATTATTCGATTGTAAAATCTAATTCAAAGAAAACTCCGGTCGAAATGGCTATGTTTGATGAAATGAAAACAAATTGTAACAAATTAAAAGAAAATAAATGACATCGAATTCAATATTCGTTATTGATGATGGATTATTAATTAACAAATAATTAATCAAGGTAATTTATTCACTAAATACATCGATCATGGCTGTCGATGGCTTATCTGTGTATGACGTTAGTGATTATGAATGGACTAAACATATTATAATATGTACATATATGACTACACTTATAGAAACACCTACAAGGATTGATGACTTGATGTTTTGGGAGGTCTAAGTACAAAAGTAGAAAAACATCTTGCGAATCATGATTATAAAAGTTTAAAAATATTTAAGACTCTTGAAAAAGAAAAACTCTTGACAGCATCGTATGACGTATACTATGTGTTGTAAATAAATTCACGCCGTTTTCCTGGAAGGGGTAGGCAGAGGTCCCTCTGGTAGCAACCAGAATACCCGTTTCGCTTTGTATTTTCCGTCCCACAAAGTAAAATGGGGCGAGCTTATCACCATTTGAATTTCATATATTAATAAAACTTAGGTAAATTAAAGGTAAATTCAAATCCAAATGGACATTTACTCGCGAAGGAAATAAGTTTTACTCGTATATTAAATTGAAAAATAAAACCCAAAATGTTAATTGCTAAAGACCTGATAAAATTAAACTGCCCGTAATAATAATAACTACAGAGGTACTAAAACAAATGAAGGCTCCTTATGTAATTAAATTGATTTACTTTTAGATTATTATAAATTTTCTCACACATGGCTGACCGAGGTGTGAATCGTTGATTTTATTACGCAGACACGGTCATTTGCTCCATTAAGGACAGTGTGTCAGGGTATTTATTCATTTAATTTATATTTATCTTCACGCTTTATAAAAGAAGATTTCATACAACTTTGTCCGCGTAGAATCGAACTCTAAATGATTTTTTTGAATAATTGTCACCCAAATTATATTTTATTTATTGACACTTAATACAAGTTATGTATAGATGGGCTAAATGTTGATGTGTTTTTAAAGTTGGAAACATGTAACATTCTTCTTCCGTGGATTCGTGAAAATCAGATAATACACTAGACATCTCTATCACAGTACACGAACACCCGAAACCTGTGGATCAAACATATACAAACATATGGAATCGAACGATAGGTTTCTCGATTCATAGCTAGCCTGCCACCAACTAGACTTTATGAGACTACGTAAAACGGACAAAGACTACAGTATTATTAATTTTTTAAATACAAAAATTAAGCTTCCATACACGCGGTAAATATCAATTAGGTGCAAAATTAAATTTAAACGACTCTTACCGAGGACAGAGCCTTTTTAAAATGTCGTGCTTTATAATAATATGATCAGTACAAACTGAGAGGTCAACCGCATGAGATCGCATGGCCTAGGTTTAACTTATGCGAGGAATTCATTGATATAAGTGCTTTGTTTGAGAGCTGAATAACTAATAAAATTGTTAAATAATGCTAAATGGCCATCGACACATGTAGATTGATTCACGGCACTTTTGGGCATAATCCTATTTTATTTCTAGTCATTTTCCTTGTTTCTTCCTGGCCAATCAGGTTTGATCATCGGCGTTGAATATTGTACCTACAATCATCGAGATACTACTAGTGCCATTTACAGCTCACCAACTTTACTTTCTTTATGTCCCAGTATAAGATAGGAGAGTAATTTATGGCCATTCCGGGCACAAATCCTAATTTCTGGTAATTTAAACGAAATTTTTCAAACCGAAAAACTCCGCCAATTGAATTGTCCGATCTAGGAATCGAACCCCGGACCTTACGGCTCATAATCCATACGTGCTACTTCTAGACCAAACTAACGATTATAAAAAATAAATAAAATAAAACTAACCCTGCGTGAAACAAAGCAAAGACAGTTATTTGCGAGCGCTCGCGTGACCGCCGCTACATCGCCGCGTTATTACGTGAAATTGGCCGGAATCGCCCGCTAACGCCGGATAATGAGACCGCAGACGACAAATTGACAGGGTTAACATTAAAATATGTACACCAATGATGTAGTATAGGTATAATCTACAGTTTCGTTTAAACACGGTTATTATTAAATAGAGTAAAATTGTGTTAATAATTAGATTTGTAACAATCTCGGTTTGGATTTTTTGACTGACATAGCTATCGGTTAGTATGTTATCACGTCATCTCTTAGTGCGGAAATAAATTCGACGATATAAAGACGGTACTAGTGACATTTCTCATTCTTTTAGAGATATCTACGATGGCGTTTGTTATTTTTTATATATAATTATCTTTCGTCTTTATAGATTAAAGCAATAAGCAAACAAAGCCTTTTGCTTGATAGATTAATTAATCATCGTTCCCTCACTACTGAGGATCGCGACCACATGTGATGTTCCTCCAAGGTGTTCGGTCCTGGGTGGCATGGACCGCGTGGTATAGGCTACCACCAACCGCCTTCTTCACAATTTCCGACCATTTGGCTGGTGTTCTGCCTCTGGCGCGCTTGCCTTCTATTCGTCCCAATATTATGAGCTTCTCTAATTCATGTCTGGGAGACCGCATGATGTGTCCAAAGAAGCTCAAAACACGTTCCTGACAAATCGCAGAGAGTCTCCTTTGAATATTTAGCTCCATCAAAAGCTTGATAGATACGTAGAGTTATATCTATGTATATGCTTCAAATAAAAAAGTACCACAAAGATCAATACGGTACTTCCTGGTTAATCAGTTTACACAAGTACGTTAGGTTTAAGTAATTGCTTTATGAAATATTGAATGAGCAACCCTTCCCGCGACTAATTAATTACTAGCTCGACTCGTAAAGCCCCACACGTATTAACCCTTCAACGCTCGCAACTACGGTAAAACGTACATGTGAACTTTTGAGCCGTGGGGGCCTATGCGACCGCAACCGCTGTTGAGGCCTTGGTCGAAAATAAAATCAACCCGAGGGTTACACGTTATGCGTTGCGACTTGCGGGTCACGCGACATATTACTGAGTAGACTGTAGTGACTACTGACTAGTGCCTTTTGTGGACGGCGAAGGGTTGAATCGGTCTTTACATACAACATGAGGCGGGTTGCGGGTAAAAATAGCGAGTTTAAATCAATCCGCTTTCATTGAGCTGCCTTTATGGTTTAGAATTCAGATTATATCAAAAAATTACCGCAATTTTAAGCGAAGTAAGGTGATTGGGCTAACTAAATGTTTATCTCATAAGTTGCTAAGCTACCGATTGGATTGGGTAAGCTGACATCAACGTTTATACGGTAAATATCATTAGATTCGATAAGCCGAAAGCAATGTAATTTATCAGCTAAAGAGATGAGTTTGAAAGATTGTCAACATTTTCATGAACAATTAAATGTCAGCATTTATGCCATAGGGCAAGGCACAAAATTTTCAATAAATTAATTTGAAACGTTTTTGGTAATAAACTTTACATTGCACTAGGATTTATTTATTATCACATACATTCATTACACAAACTAGACCTGGAGATATTGTGTACAATCGGTACTAGTAGACATGAAAGTCTTACTTTATCCCGAAAACGGAAAACCCAGTCAAATAGAGGCAACATTTAAAAGGGTGAAATTAATTATCCTTTATCAAGTGAAGTGAATTACAAGAAGACCTTGAGACAAGGTTTTCGAAAAATACAGTTCATTTACTGTGGAAAATGTTCATTTACGTAACCTTGAATATCTCTTTAATAAGGAAATGAACGGCGAAAGGATTTTTGAGCAACATTTTAAAAGTATACAGATTATTATCATATTGAGCTAGTTTTTACATTTAAATGACAAGATCGTATATCAAGTAACTCTACAAGGTGAATAGGAATAAAATAATAATTCTACAAAGTTCATAAATTTTTGCCACCCGTATCCCGCAAATCAAATCATTCATCTTCAAAAACAAAAAGAAACATACATACATAAACTCACGCCTTTATCCCCGAAGGGGTAGGCAGAGGCGCCACTAGGACACCCACATTTCGCCTTGTATGTTCCGTCCCACGATGTGATAGGGGGCGAGCCTATCGCCAAATCGGACACAAATTCCTGACTCCGGGCTGATATTGAATAGAAAAATCCAATATCACTTTGCCCGACCTGGGATTCGAACCCGAGACTTCAGCTTTGTAATCGTACCGTAATACAACTACGCCACCGAGGCAGTCAAACAAAAAGAAAAAGGAATAGATTTTTGTGACAAACTAAAGTTTGAGAAACTACAAAAATATTATCAAGGGGGCTAATCTTAGCCTCATTTCCGTTGACAACTGTACATGTATGTTCAATATCTGAGAAATACGCAACGCTTGAAAGTTTGCACAAACTTATTACAAATCCTTACTAAAGGATCACAGCCCACTGCAAAAATATAAAACGAAATAATACTTAACACACTTCACGTAGTACTGCAGCTTAATAACAATTTCAATGAAATCCCTGAAAAATTCAAGGAACTCCGTATCCTTTAGAATCCTTAAAGGCTCTCAAAGTACTAGGGAGCCATGAAAGCATTGGAGTTACGTTTCACTTAGTGCGTGCGCACTCTGTACTCCACATAACGCTCAATAGAGTGACGTAATCGGCAATGCTGCACGCGGCCGGCGGACGTGACCGGTTGTGCAAGTCGACTTGCCAATACAACTCCTTGATGCTATGGCCTCCTGGTACGTCGGAGAACGGAACGCGCCGGTATTAAACAAAATAAGTAACTCAACACAAACTTTACATACAGTTTTGTTATTGTTATTTATCAAGCTTTCGGTGTTATATTGTTACGTAAATAACGGTTTGTGTACTTAACCTTGTGTGTTCGTTTGTTCGCATTAGCAACTAATAACTTATGGAGATTGTTTCGCTGAAGTCAAAAAGATTAAATTTACTTGTAATAAGAACGTTTAAGTTATGAGCTATTTATTTACCTACAAAATACGGTAATATTGAATCACAATAATAAGTTACCCGTTACTATATTTACACAATATTTGTTGCACTACATCCTAGACAAACATTCAAAAATCATTACAAAGCCATTACTAAAATACATTGCTGCGTAAAGCCTATAAAATCCTCATTGTCTACACGCCGGCTTTCTCATGCATCCCATTTATGAATAATGAATTTTTTTTTGATACTGCAACAAATTTTGTTCCCTAAATAACTTGGCTTAACAATGGAATAAAAGTGTAGACAATATTGTTGACTTGATAGTCTCATCACGCAAACCTAATAGGCATAAAACCAATAAGTAAGTAAATTACTGGTTAGTAATAGCAAAAACAATACTTAGAAAGTAGCAATGGAAAGAAATCATAATAATGGGCAATTTCCTAGTAAGTATAATGAAACTAAGATTGCAGGTCTTCGCACAATGTCTGAGAGCTATTGAGGCGGTTGACGTCAGAGCGTTATTGTGACTATCGCAATGGGAAGCCGAGAGGCGAATCACATTGATTTGTAAAATACTTAAGAACACATTATACCGTGACCTTTGTTACGTTACCTACTATTTGACGTCGTTTGAGGTTTTCTTGAGCATATTACGTTAGTATTTGGTTGAGGAAATGTGTGACGGCATGGGTTGCTATGGTCTTGAAGTAGAGGATGATATACTGACCACCAAAATCGCAAATATTTTAAGTTCTGTTGTTTTATTTGATTGTATATGCTTTCCGAATTACTGTTTTAGGTAAAATGTAAAACGTGGCGTTGATTTATCGTTTAATGCTTAAATAAAATAAACCATTTCGTGTTTGTGAGCAAGGAACTATATACCCTTATCAAAGAACAGACATTTCAAGATATTAAATTTTTTCGACACATTCATCTCACATATTTTCTTCAAGAATATCAAAAACTGCATCATATCAAAGCCCCAACATTGTTTTGAAACAGCAAAATCGCCAATCAAATCACGAATTAAAACTAGTACACGTCAATTTAAGACTTCCAGCACGCGCCGCTTGGTGCGATCCAAATTCGATCGCATTTTTAACCAGCACGCAGAGGATTTAGTAATCTAGAACAACAATGGAATACTAAAGCATCTGGGAAAGTGGACCAATACCTCAAAAGTATTTGCGACAGATGAATTCAAACTGCCCATTTATGTATACGACATAAACAAAGGGTGATTTGGGTGGGTATGGTACTGAATATTTACAATATTATGTAACATCTAGCCATTGCATGTATTTTAAGTGTTGTGAAGGAATTCTTAATTCTTTGTGTGGTGATGTCGAGAATTTTAACTGCTATTTAGCGTAGAAGTTAGGTTATGACAGAAGTTTTAAATATACACTGGGTTGTTGCAGTGTATGGATGTTTTTAATAGAGCTAGTTTCTTTTTAATAATTGAATAATAAATTGGACGTAGTTGCATAGTATATCTTGTTTTGTGTCCGTAATATAATCCCTACTAAACAATAACACACAAATTACATCAACATGATAATTTGTTTAAATTAATCAACAGCATTCCTTTTATTAATTTATAATCAATAGCGCGTTAAGTTATGTCTGCTATTGTTTAATTTAAAAAGGTACAAGATATATTTGATTATGTATTTCTAATATTCGAATTTGTACCAGGCGCCTATTCCAAAACAACGTGAATAACTCTCCGTTATTTTAAAACTCTAGTACTAGATAAACAATTAATATTACGAGCACAATATATTCAACTATCGAACCTTTGTGATAAAGCCTAAATAGTTAGATGTAGAAATATACAATAATACAAAATTTAAAGACAACCATGCTAGCCTAGTACATTTTGACGGACTTTAAACACCTTTAAAATTCTCATATTTCTTGAAAAATTATCTTGATATATTGCAAGTACCTATTACAGGGTACATCCAGACTGCGACCGAAAACGAAGCCAAGTGGTAGTATTAGTGACTTCAGACACAATGCAACTAAAATTTTTCGCAAATAATCGTCCTTTTTTTGTGTTTTTTTATTTATCGTCGCATTTGGGGGATAATTGATAAATACATAGTTTTCCTAAAATAATTATGTACATCTGTTGAGTTTTAAATACGCAATGGTACGTAAGGGTTTAAATTACTATTTTCGCAAAAACTAGGTATTTACCACCCAAACACGATGATTTTTAAAAAATGCAAAAACGATACTGTCGCTATTTTTGCGAAATTTTTAGTTGCATTGTGCCTGCAACCACTAAAACTACCACCTGGCTTCGTTTTCGGTCGCAGTCTTGATATACCCGGTATAGAGGAGGTATGATTCACCAAATTGACACTAGTAACAAGGTGTGTGTATTTTTTAATTGTGGCTGACTCATTGTGGCTAACACGGTTCATCGTGTGCGTTACAAACGACTTCCTACATGCTTTTGTTGGAAAATGCGAATTAAAATAAAGGGTTAAATACTTTTTAATTATTATATGTTCACATTATTTAAATGGGACTTGGGAGTAAATATTCGTGTGCGCCTGGATGACAAAGCTAGATTAAGTTACAAAAACGTGATAAGTTTTAAAATCAGCTTATTGGTTTCAAGCAAGTCGCCATATTTATTAACCTGAAGTTTTTAAAATAAAAAAAGGCAACCTTTAAAAAATTTGCAAAATTTTTTGACAGCACCAACAAAATTGTGTCAAATCAACACCAGATAAATATGCGATTATTTAACCTGCTCTAATTAGAAGATCATATTAATTTCTTTACTTATTACAGTAATGACGATTACTCAAATATTAATTTGCTTAAAGATGCATTTAAAATGCAAACCGGTATTTTCCATAAAACCTAATAGATAACTACCATCAAATTGTCCATAATACAGTTCTCGTGAGACATATGTTAGTGGCTTGGTGATAATTGATACCTCGCGACGTAGTAATGAGGTTTAATTCCAACCTGTCACCATTGCCTGTCACAGATTAACGTGTACGCCTCGAAAACAATATGGCGGCGATGTGAAAAGTACGTGTTAATTTTACCTAAGGTTAAAGTCATATATACCTGTCATGATTTATTATTGTACTCTTGTTAGCCAACAAAATATTTATAGAATTAACTCTATTTGTGTGTTGATGCAAAGCTGAAATTAATTGTAAAAATATACTTAATATTAAATCCTTAGTATTATAAAAAAATCTATAATTCTATACTAAAGTGACTCGACCTCGCATTAAGATATAAAATGCCTCGTGTCATTGATATAAAATACTAATACATCTTCTTATAATAAATCATACGGAATAATATTCGTTATTCACCCAAAAGTGCAGACACAGAGTTGGCCTCTAATTTCTTCTGCCAATATCGATGTAGGCCATCCACAATAACTTAGCCTGTGAAAGTTATTCGAAAATATCGGCCCAATTCAGAGGCACAATTGATACAGTGCCAAGTCGCATGTGGGCTGCGGATTCAAACTGGCCCACATCTCGGGACGGGGTGACCTTACTTCTACCCTCGCAACGCCTCACAAAGGGGTCTGTTTATCTGCGAACTTTCAAAGAGACCAACTCTTGAGGTAGATTTCTAAAGTTTCAATGAAAGGAGTTCAGTGGGCGAGAAGCGATGTTTTTGCGCACATTTTAGGACGTGTATTTAATGCGGATGGGGTAAATGAGGCCGACTCATCCGATGGGTCATAATCAACGCTTATGAAAACGTGAAACATTTGGGGGTAAACTTCCTGGCTTTGATGATGTCAAGAGATTGATGAAAAGACGGGAGCATGAATTAGACCTTCAGTTTTCATTATGTGTAAATTAGTAAAATAAAGAGTATTTAGGGAGCGTTTCGAAAGTTTCTTCAAATCAATTCAATCTTGTGGTTTAATGACTCTAAAACAAATTCCTATACAATTTTTCTTGCTTAAAACAATTTAGAATTATCGGAAAGAGAAACTAAAGAAGAAAGGCAGGTAACTTTGTATGTGATTTTGATTATAACACCTGAATAACCTGAACGTATAAACTGCATAGTGACCGAGCCAAGTGCCTGTTTTATTACCTTCATTATCAAATTCAAAGTCATTAAAAACTGCGTGCGTCAGTGTATATTTGTATAAAATATTAGAATGTGAAGGTTCCCCGGTGGCCGACAAAATTTATTATTTAATTATGTAAATTAGATTTCGGTTTGCTTTTATCTGTGGCTTTGTCTTCGTGGTGGCTCATAAATTATAATGGAAACTGGGATGTTTTAATTATCGCACGAAGTGATGCAATAATAATTATAAATACATCCAACGGTCACATACATAGTCCTGACCTTAAATTAAGATCAATTAAGTATTGTGTCGTGGGTATAAGGAACTACGAGAGACTTCTCGGTTTCACTAACACCCAGACACGAAATAAATATCTGTGGATCACACAAACATTTGTTTCGGTGCAGGGATCGATCCGGCAGCCTCTCGTTTCGTAGCCGATGTCGATTCGAACCCGAAGTACGTCAGACACACTATCGTTTGATACGATTATTATTACAATATAAACATACCAAGAATATCAATTTATTTGGACATATGAAGGCTTTAAGTGTTAAATAATTTATTTGGATGGTATGCCTGGTCGATTTCCGCACAAACGAATATCCCCGAGATTAAGGCAAAAAATCACATACTCATATGAACTCTATACGCGGATAAAACGTTTTTATGTAATGGTAGGTCACGTTTTTAACACAAACATACATTATGTTGAAGGCCCTTGAGCGTGGTTAACATATCTCTGTTATATGTAACACCAAATATAATAAGTAATTTGAATGAATTTATCGTCAGTGTTTCCTTGAGGTCACTTTGAAGTTCAATTTCAAAGTTAAACTAATTAAGATTAAGAGATTAAGAGGAGATTAGTAATCATGATCTGTAGGTATTTAATCTTTACAGATAGTTAAGATATTTCGTACGGGTCTTCGACATAACGGACAGACTTATATCAAGAATAATATTGCATATGCGATAAGAGATCGTAATCGCGATAAGACCGCCAATTGTTCACTTATAAGGTCTCTCCGTTATATACCGCGTTGATACGACAGATGGGCATTAAATTACACTACGTATACTATACGTCCTTAGTATTAATTCGACACGGCACAAAAATTAATAATACCAAAAATGAGATTTTGTTTGTTACAAGCAAACTAAATAGCCTACAAATAAGAGTAAAACGCAACCATCCTTTGTAAATAAATTTCACTGACCATTGATGAACTGAACTGGCAACGTCGCGCGGGGCGTGTGTTATTGTCGTGTCGTGGCGGGACTCCGGCGCACCGCGCGTAGAGTTGTATATTTGAAGGTAGTTTTAGGTCTAAAATTCGTTCTTCCCAAGCAGCGGGTATTTGCCGCGCTGGCACTCCCTCCTGTTGCCGCACTATACTTTTGTTGTCTCGATTCTTTGTACTGCCAATGTTATTGTGCGGGCGTTCCTGGGGCAATTGTGGCTGTCACCATACCTTTCGCGGTATGTACGCAGAGCTAAAGCTGTGTTTCTATGGCATTCGCCGTAAATTAAAACCAACCAGTGTATTCTGACACGGTGTAAGTTACACGAGGCATTGTTAAACAGTTTCATTACAAACACATACACAATTTAATTACGTGTCCTATCACAATAACAATACAAAATCACAATTGTCGGCGCGAGATCGACAAGATCAAAGCGGCGCGGCGCGGCGCGGCGGCGCAGGAGCTCCCGTGTTACATCCGTTCCGAAAGGATAGCGACGGCGCACTAAATAACAATTTCTTTAGCAAACAATTTTTATTTGTCAAGATGCAATAGCAACACACTGACCTATTTCTATTTCTTTTACGCGCGGGATGTTTTGCTATGATTTGTCTCGCTCGTAATGAAAGTGCAGGTGTGTATTTATTGCTTCCGTATTTGCATCGCCAACTTTTTAAGTAATTTAGTTGTACTTCTTTATGTGATTTGTGTAAGAGCGGCAACAGCGCGTAGATTTTAGTAGGATCTATCGTTTTAAGGTGTTTGACCTGTGCGTTAGACGTAATCAGCTGTTAGAAAAGCTACATCGTGTTCAAATGGCGCAAAAACTTACAAAATCATTTATGACTAAACTACTGCTCCTATTTAATTGATTTTTAGTACAGAACTTGGAAATGGTACCTAGTATATGCAGTTTAAAAAAATGCCCATCGGTCGTATCAACTTTGTATATTTTTAACTTTAATATGTGGTGTTCAATAAAGTGTTGTGTGTGTATTAGGGATATATTTTCCAAATAAATCCTGTGACTCTAATTCAAACATTTTCAACTTTAACCACGAAATCGCAACCAAATCGCTACCAAAATGAGAGTAAATTTCGTAATGTGTATCCATTACGTAGTACCCAGACGGAATAATGTTAACGTTCAGTTTCCGCACTGCAATGTATTTTAAACCGGCATTAGACATTCAACGTGCCCTCCGTCTGTATCGGTTCATGTAATATGCATACATATTCCGACGAGGCAGTAAAATGTTGGAATAAGTTCCAGTCGGCGAGAAGGCACGAGCAGTTTGCTCTCCCAATAACGTTTTGGTATTGACTTAGGGACTAACCACATTTGTTTAGCTCAATTCGGATTTTTGGTTAATTATAATTTAATATGGGGATACGTAATCAAAGGTTCAGCCTTATGCGTGTATACGGTCTTTCAGAAGAAACAGGCAACAATAAGGATGTGTTTATTTTTCCAATGCTGCCTTTATCATTAATGTTACTGCTCATGCTAACAACAATATTCAGGACTTTTCCAACGCATTCAGCGGCGTACGCGCTGTACAAGTGTTACTAAATCTTCCACTGAATTCCGAATATGGATGAATACATGCAGTTCTTATATTAGTGTTTTCTATTTCAAACAAACGTCTATAAAACGTATATAAATCCCAACGTCAGTATAAAAAGTGAAGCCTCACGAAAAACGGAGTGAACTTTAGACGTACGGAATGATAAATTGCTGTAGGTACTATCGATTTGTTCTGCTCAGTTGGTAGACGTATTTTAGTTAGTCTCTTGCCTTCGAGCGATTTTCTATGGTATCTAAATTGTTATACGACCATGTTTAGTGTAAAAAAATATCGATACATCAGCATCTCATCATATCTTCAACTACAATAATTCTTCTGCTGAACATGGACACATAGAAAATTACGTTTCACTTCCTCAAACTTCCGCCTACAAAATGTTGATCACAATGTACTTACACACCTTTAATAGATGCGGCATATTCTAATTAATTATACAGGTTGTGCAATATTAAAGCCAAAAAAGAACTTAAACTATTCTCTATCAAACATCTAAAAAAGATAAAAATAATAAACACATAAAAGATTATGCATTATGCTAACGGCAAACATCTTTGAATCCATAAATCTTATTTGGAAGTCGCCTCAAGTAATCCCATACACTACAATAGTACAAACTACAAGACAACAGAAGCATTATTCCGTAACGGACTAATCCGTTCTATTCCGCAGTGGACTATTCCGTACTTGGGATTTAGTGTATGAACTCTCGAGTTGTTCTCGACTGCTTCTAATGCAATATTCATGGGAGCCGCGCGGAATAAATTACTCGGCCGACGGAAAACGACGCGCGGCATGGCACCCCGCGCTTGTGACGTATAAAAACGGTTGTAATTGTAAACATACGTTCAGGAAGGGAATTTAATAAATTATACTAGGTTTGTTTTTATCAATTTTATCATAGTGCGAACATGCATTTCAAAGAGATTCTTACAGTAATTTCTTCGATATGTTTCTAAAACCATGAGCCAATTTTTTTTCGTATGTGCGTTTCCTTTACATATTCATTTACAGTGTTATGTTGAATTATATTTTTAGACTATCGTCGTAAATTAAGGACATTATTACACCATCTAACACTTGAATGGTTTATGGCCTATAATATTACGAATTTGCTCTCTTCCAAGATGAACTAGTGGAATCAGATTTAATTTACATTATTTTCGAGCCTATACGTCTTTCGGCATATTTTGATACAGGTTTGGCAAAATATTCATAGGCGGCTGTTGAGCCCCTTTTAACCTGTTTCCTTGCGTCATTTGCTATGAAGAAAAAACTTTTTAAATAATGGTATTTTCATTTTGTGACGCACTTACAAATAAACAAGTTATACCATACTAACTTCATTTATTCTGTTGATTGTATTGATAAACATTTTTTATGTTCTCAATTCGCAATCTATTGATATTGACCCTATGTCTATAGGTATATCACCAGGAGTACAAGGTAGCGTATGCATATAAGTACATATACAACGTAAATTATCAATACAAAGCTAAGCCATCATTTAAAAAATATTTTGTCGACCTAGAAATTAATTTAGAGCCTTTCATTTCTTAGCCTATGCAAACTTCCAAAAAACCTAGTACACCAATATACAGTAATACCCCGCTTTACGCGAGGGATACGTTCCGAAAAAAATCGCGTTAACTGAAATTCGCGTATATCGAGGTTTATGATTAATGAGTGATTTGCTGGCAGCAAAAGTCGGAGTGGCACTCTCTTCTCCTTCTTTTGTTTTCAGCATTTCATACAAAGATTTTGCTTTTGTGCATATGAGACCTTGACTTAGTGGTGTGTTCTTCTTATTCAAATCTTCGATCCAGACTGACAGTAATTTCTCTATTCTTTGTAAGATAGATGATCTCGAACGAGAAAGTTTTGTTGCACTTATAGGTGTTGAACTTTCGCTGGAGATTTTAATTTTTTCCCGATTTTTATAAATCGTTCTCACAGTCGATTCTTAGAGTAAAAATCTCTCCCAACAATTGTTGCTTTGCCTCCATTTTCCATTCTTCTTAAAACTTTCATCTTCAATTCCAAAGTGACGCTTTTACGCTCTTTTTTCTTTATAGGCGGAATTTTTAACGTAGGGTTAAATTATGTATGTATCTCCAATAAATGTTAAAACAAAACTGCCAGCCGACCGAACTAACATTACGGAACAAATGAACACACGAAACGAACGAGGTAATCCCCATAGAACAAAGTCGAAGGACAGGGAATTCCCAATTCTTCAAAGAGAATATTCAGAGAAAGCGGGGATCCCGCGACCATAGAGAAGTTAATGACTACATTATGTTTATACGCACCCTTTCGCGTAATGCGAGGCATTTAAGCGCGAAATTTGAAATTCGCGTTATAGTGAAACCGCGCGTAACGGGGTCGCGCTAAGCGGGGTATTACTGTATTCCAATTACCACCCTATGTATCTATAACACTAAACTTCATGCCCAATATAAGAAAACATGTATATAATACTATAAGAACAGCGTGGAAGCAACATTCAATCTCCACAAAATGAATAATTCGTCCTCTCAGTGAGAGCAGCAAAAAATCCACGCGTTATTTACGGCCTCGCGCTCGAGCATCAATATTTGATGGGGGTTGTGATTAATGTACCTTATGGGCATTTCATTACCTACATTTTAATATTTCCTGTTTCCCTAGTATTGCGTATCACTTCTATTCAATACTGCATTTTGTGTTTATTACACAAAGCTTCAAACCTATGTAAAGTAATAATTTCGATTTAAGTTTTTCTGTTAGTGAGTACCAGATATTCCATATTTCTAACTCTTCCCGTGTCCCATTTTTTTCGCAATTAAACTCGTCAAATCCTAATGAATACAAAACGTAATTCCTCGTGTTCTGGTTTGTCTATGTTAGTAATATTGTAGCTTAAGTGCCAGTATTACTTGTATATGATAAACAAACATTGTTGTCTATGATTGTTGTCGTTGTGTGTTACTTCCGTCCGGTCGTCACTTGACGTACATCCATACTGTCTAGTGTGCTATATATATTTTTGCTTAATATACAATCCATGTTAATCTTGCTTGCCAGCCTATTTATTTATACAAACTCATCAGGTTATGGGCCCAGGACGTGATAGAAACATAAATATTGATATATTCCGAAAACAGGAAAATACGCTGGTGCGTTTTTCGGCATTGAAGTTTTCGAATATATAATAAAAATATGGCGAGCTCAACAGCATCTATTTCCATCGAAAAGTTAAAAGGAATTGATAACTATAGTTCATGGAAATTCATGATGAAGATGTTGCTGATACAAGAAGAACTATGGGAATGTGTAGAAACGGAGGATAGCAATAGTAAAAAGCAACAAAAAGCATTAGCAAGAATTGCTTTAGCTGTCCAACCGCCAGTAATACCGCATATAAGGAATGCAAAGACAGCGCACGAAGCTTGGACAAACTTGTCCAAGGCCTATGAAGACAGTGGACTTTGCCGCAGATTAGGGCTTCTGCGAACATTGTTTGGAACGAAACTGAACGAGAGTGAAAGTATGGAAACTTATATCAACAAAATTACCGAGTTGTCACAACAGCTTAGTGAAATAGGATCGCCGTTGGAGGATGATTTTGTAGCAGTAATCATGCTGAGCGGATTGACGCCAGATTACGATCCTTTGATAATGGCAATCGAGAGCTCGAATGTTAAACTTACTAGTGAGAAGGTAAAAGGTAAGTTGATGCAAGAAAACATTCGTAGAAGTGACAAGAGTGATGTTGGTACGTCGGCTTTGTTAATTCGGAAACCACCACGATGCTACAGATGCAAGCAAGTAGGGCATTTAATTAAAGATTGTCCCAAGTCTACACATAAGAAAGTTATGAAGACTAATACAGACATATCGAAGGTCTTATTAACTGCTCTGTCAGCGAACACACACAGGGGTGTGTGGTATGTAGATAGTGGTGCTGCAGCACATATGTGTGGAGACAAAAGCATGATAAGTAATTTTGTGAGTGATGGAAAGTCCATGGAGGTGAACATAGCAAATGGTGATAAGTTGTACACAGCTGGTCAAGGTTCTGTGAATGTTAATTTGAAAAATGGTATTGTAAAGACAATAAGTAATGTTTACTATGTACCTAAATTAAATGCAAACTTATTATCTGTAAGTGCTATGGTCCAAAGAGGTTATAAAGTAGTGTTTAGTTCTGGTATGTGTCACATTTATGACAACAAGAGTGTGATAGCTACAGCCACGCTGTGTGACAGTGTCTTTTTATTAGATACAAGAAAAACACCTATTTCTAATTGTAATATTACTAAGAAATGTAATAAAAACCTAGTGGTAGATAATGTAGGATTGATGTCTAGCGCAATGGCTGCTGTCACCGAGAAGAAAGAAAGTACTTCTCAGCAGGTATGGCATCGTCGTCTTGCACATCTCAACCATCGAAGCATGGAATTGCTGAGAAAAGGTATGGTACACGGAATTTCTTACAGTAATAATAGTTTTGATAAGTGTGTATCTTGTATTGAAGGAAAGCAAACTCGAATACCCTTTCCAAAGAAATTTTTCAAGAGAGCCACGGGTATATTAGAGTTAGTGCACACTGACTTGTGTGGTCCGATGCCCGCTACATCATTTGGTGGTGCAAAATATTTTCTAACGTTTATCGATGACTTTTCTAGAAAAACTTTTGTTTATTTCTTAAAAGCAAAAGATGAAGTTTTTGATGTTTTTAAAAGTTGGAAAGCTCTTGTGGAAAACCAGACTAATAAGAAAATAAAAATAATACGCAGTGATAATGGCACTGAATATATAAATAATAGATTTCAGGATTACCTGAAAGAGTATGGCATTGTACATCAAACGACTGTGCCGTATTCGCCGCAACAAAATGGAGTAGCAGAGAGAGCAAACAGAACTATAATGGAGAAAGCGCGCTGTATGCTGTATGAAGCAGGCCTGAACCAGAAGTATTGGGCTGAAGCTGTCAATACAGCTGTTTATTTGAAGAATCGTTCTCCTTCATTAGCTGTTAAAGGTTGTACTCCAGAGGAGAAGTGGATCAATGATAAGGTATCCATTTCACATTTGCGTATTTTTGGTTGTATTGCGTATTGTCATATACACAAACGGACAAAACTAGAACCAAAAGCAAAGAAATATATTTTTGTTGGGTATTGTGAAAACTCTAAGGGCTATAAATTATTAGACCCTGAAAATCCGAGAACTTGCGTCAAGGCTCGCGATGTAACATTTTTAGAGGATAGATTTATTAAAAAGTATACAGAAAACATTAAATGTGGAATATATCTCCAATGAGGTTAATTCTGACAATACAACTAGAAGTCAACCTGTGCAGAGATGTAGTGTGAGAAAAGTTAAAGATTCTGATGAAGAAGAGAGTTTTGATTCATGTGATTCTGCGTATAACTCCAATAGAAACGGGTTTAAAACTAGAAAAATCTACTGATAGTGGATGTGAATAATTGAAGTATAGCACTTTAAAAGGGTCACTTATGTATATCGCCATAGCAACACGACCTGAGTGAATTTAATGATTGCTATTGTGAAACCCATTAGAAAGCAGCGAAGAGAATACTTCTTATTTAAAACATCGAAGAAACAGGAAGAAACGAGATAGATAGAAAATCCTACACTGGATATGTGTTGTAAGGTAGTAGTATTAGTATCCTGGGAGAGTAGAAAACAACGTACTGTTGCATTGTCAAGCACCGAGGCTGAATATATGTGTCTATCTGATGCATGCAAGGAGGCTATCTTTATTAAAAATTTATTGCATGAACTTTGGGGTGTATTGCTTAAAGTTACAATTTTTAATGATAACCAATCAGCACAGAATTTGTGTAAAACTACTGTGTTTCATGCCAGAACTAAACACATCGATATTCGTCACCATTTTATTAGGGAACATATTGATAATGGTTCAATTGATATTAAGTATTTATGTTCAAATGAAATGTTAGCTGATCTGTTGACAAAACCTTTAACAAGCTATATACATAATAAATTACTAATGAAATTATTGTTAACTTAAGAGAGCAAATGTACTTTTATAGAAAATGTTTTTTTCTTTTAAGTTTAGTGTTAAAGCTCTTATGTATGTTAATGAAGAATATAGGTAGGTGTATATTTTTGTTTGTGGACAATATTTGTTTAAGGGCCAGTGTTAGTAATATTGTAGCTTAAGTGCCAGTATTACTTGTATATGATAAACAAACATTGTTGTCTATGATTGTTGTCGTTGTGTGTTACTTCCGTCCGGTCGTCACTTGACGTACATCCATACTGTCTAGTGTGCTATATATATTTTTGCTTAATATACAATCCATGTTAATCTTGCTTGCCAGCCTATTTATTTATACAAACTCATCAGTCTATTCTCGACGGTCGACATTATTATATCGACATGCTGCCAGACATGACTTACGTGGATCATACAAAGGTTGTCTGGACTCTGGAAGAGATCGCTGCAAGCGATAAGACCGCCACTTGTAATACCATTTTTTTGCTTTCTTTTTGTACTTTACTTTTTATATTGGTTAACAATAAAGAATATAGTATTGTATTGTATTGTGGATCACTATATGAGGCTTTTCACTATAGTTGCCCATATGCGGGCGGATACCAAACTATAATATCCTTGGTGATATTTACGACCGGTAATTTAAGGCAGGTTAGCTGTCACACATATGATATAGTATCATTTAATCCACTTAAAATGCAACGCGTCTTAGATTGGATAAGCGTTCCGAGGGGGCAGCGTGACGCGGTATGATCGGCCGCGTCTGCCGTACGTCAAACAAACGAACCAGTGTTGGTTGAAGGCTAAATGATATGTTGATGTTATGAGAGTGCTCTGCGTACCGTTATGACTCCTTCAAGCATGTTCCATCAATTTTAAAGGATGAGTTTGCTCCAATGTTTGCGTGGGTGGCAAACGTTGGAGCAAATTTTATGTCGTAAATACAAGTAAGTGTTATTGTTAAATATGTGCATACTTATGCTTTCTTTACGTCTTATCAGTGATGTATTAATTTTGATAGCAATATCTTTCATTTTATTTTAATTTGGTACGGCGATAACGGATAAGCTTAGATTTGATATGATATCATACATTTCCATTTAATTTACTGCCACTTGTCGTAGTTTGGTGTACTAAAACCCCCAATGGCTCGTAATTAAGAACAAATGAAGGAGATTAAGGAGCGTTGTAATAAGCCTTACATTAATAAAAGATATTACGATTGGGCTCTATAACATTTAAAAATACTTCAGTAGTTTTATATAAAGTTATATAACAAGGAAAATAATGCAACAATGAATCATATGTCAATGGAAATGAAATGAATAATAGCTAAAACAAGTGCAATGTTTATTCACGGTCTACAATAATGAATTCGCGAATCAATATGTGTAATAAAAGAAATATATTCTTACACTGCATATAACATAATGAATCTGTTCGTTTACGCGCTTGTAAATCGATAAGCACTAGTCCGATTTACATATTACACATCCCCTTTATCCCACGGGGATAGGCAGAAACGACAAAGTACTCCAAGCAAGTGTCCTGACTAATCTCTTTTTGTTTCCTTCACCTAATACATTGTTGTTCACTTCATGCATTTCGGTTGATATAATTCGTTTTATAATAATTTAAAATAATTCATCTAGTCAATTTAAAATATACATATTTATATTGAAATGAAAAATATACATATTTTTATTGAAATAATTGTTTAAATAATTTTCGCTTCGTCAATTACGAACACAAAATGTATTACAAAAAAAAGGAAACTATTAAGACAACATTTATAATTTCCACATATAAATGTAAAGTTAAAAACAATTAAAGATTACTGATAATAGGAGTTCTGCAATACAAAAAGTATAATATTGCGAAAAATTAACATATATTTTCGCTCAGATTGCACAAAATTGCATCAAACAGTTAAAAGTTACCTTTACTGCAAGTAACTTCGCCAGTACCTGTATTTCTTAATTCGAAATTTTATCCGCTAAGAATATGTAAAATAATAAATATTATTTTTATTCACAGTAATATCCAGTAAGGAGCTCAAGGTTTACAGATTTAAATCTAACATTGAAATTGTAATAAGTTTTTGAAATCGAGGACACGATGGCGACCCGAAGGTGACTGACCGGGCGTGCCACAGAATCGGGTTTTCAAATATGCAAGTGTTTAAATTCTCAACATTGCAGAAAATAATAGTTTTGTGGAATCCAGCGGCACTTTTTAAAAGACCATGTTTCGAAACTTAAATACAATGAAAATGATATTTAAGACAGTTCTCTAAATAGCAAAAACCCAGCAGTTAGACTTACTTATGTAGGCTAACAAGCAAAGATGCGAACCATAAATAAACATTGCACATCCACACAATTTCATCAAAACCTTGAATACAACAAATTACACAAAATAACTGCATTCGAATTTCGAATTGTAAAACACATCAATGTAAGCGAGGTGCACAATGTTGAAATACGTTCGGATATTCACGAAACATGAACGTTCTGAATTTGAATTTCATATTGTCTGCTGTGGACGCCAACCGAGCTGTTTTCCCGCACAATATCCGAATGTTTGCTTTTAGATTGATTTCAAACTAAGTTATCCAAGTTTTGGATTGTTGTTTACTCGTTTGTTTACGTTATATTGATTTGTTCATGTGAAGTCGCACTGTTTACAATTCGAATAATCGTGTTGCTTTTTGTTTTACAATAATTTGTTTTTAACTTCTCAATTATCTCGTAATATTGTATTGTTTAAAATGAATTATAAACTATAATATAATCAAAATATTATACAATAGGAGAGCGCACGCTCTCTTTTGTTAAATCAAGCAAGTCGAAGATTGCATCTAAATAAATCCTTTTTAAATGTTTCTATATACAAAATAATTCTTTTTGCGAATTTAAAAGAAACAACAAGCAAAAAAAATCATAATTATCTCTAACCACGAACTTGATAATCGCACATCCGGAAACGTTGCAAAAATAAAATAGTTACAAAAAAGTGCGTTAACCTTGGTGTAAAATACATACGTAAACTCGCGCCTTTTTCCCATAAGGGGTAGGCAGAGATGCAACCGGGACACCCACGTTTTGCGTTGTATTTTCCGTCCCACGATGGGATAGCGGGATATTTTATGATACAATAATATTATGAGGTACAATGTGAACCCTGTTGGGCACGGCAAAAACTGAAGAGAGCAATCGTCAAACACAGCGGTTAAGAACCCCTTCATAGTTTCTCAAGTAATTTCGTAACGTACCGGGTTCATTCTATGAATACCATACACAATCTTGCACAATTGTGTCAACAGCGATGCATTGTTTTCGTGCCAGAAAAAAAATCTTATTCTCTACCTATCGTTATTTGTTAGACAAAAACCTATATTCAGTAAAGATAAATAAACATACGTACATTAGAAGACACTCAAGCCGAGTGTAAAGGCGTATATTTATTCAGTGCAGTGACGTCACAGCCTCTGCGGCTTACCGAGTGGCCGGCCACTTGAGCCGCTGCGACACAAAAATGAATTAAAAACGTTCAATACGTCCACTGCGGGGAAAAAGGAGTTTTTTTTATTCATTGAGAGTTGACTGATGTATAAGGTCTGATAAACGAGATGGGTTGGTTAAAGGGTTAGTTCAATTGCTTTATGAAACAAAAGATTTTGTGATTTTTTTTTAATTTATCGTCGTTAACTAAAATGTGTCAACTGCTGAATGAAGAAATGACCTGAATCCAGCAACATATTGCGATGTGTGGTGCGTTGTCGGTTCACCAATTACCGCATAGATGAAAATAAAACGCATCCAACAATATTTTTTTAAGAATATTGCATGTACTTAACATGTTAGTAATTTATAATAACCACGACAAGACATGTAGTTTTATTATATGCGGGACTGCTATACCATAATTCAAAGTTTGCGAAAAAAAATCATAATTACGTGTTATACGGATAAAAAAAATGTTTGCAGAACTGAAAACTTTACGCGACGTATTTTAGTTCCATTAGCAACTGATATACATGTTGGAGGCAAACTGAAAAATATGCCAGTTTGCGGTATGACTATACGAAAACCTTTGACTTACGTGACTACTAATGGTGTAATAATGAAATTTCTCATTCGAAAAAGTCAATCATACAATGGATTTGTACATCGTACTGGTCTAATTATATAAATAAGTAAGGTGTAGCTGCCGTATAACATTTTGGCGAACAAGCATTTTCCTCGAATTGGTTAATTTTCCAAATGCTTAAAGCCAAGATATATCTGAAATCCATCGTGGGACTCATTTTACGCAAATTAATCAAAATAGTGATGTCACTATCTATGTCAGATATCTATGTAGATATCTGAGGACAAAAGCACCACTATAATTAATCTAGCTGTTATAAAAATAAAGAAGTACGTAAAACCTCTAGATATTTCCCTTATTGCCGCTAATTCACACTTCACCGGTGACATAGTAAAAAAAATCGTGAGCACACAGCACAGAGCACACACGGGCCGGCTATCAAGTTCTAGGTTAAATCGCGTGTTGTTGACCTCGCCGGTCACAAACGCGATAATTATGTTGGTAAACACTGGACGTGAGTCGACATCTATGTGTGAACTTCGAGAGATGTGGAAACAAATTGGAAAAAGTACAAAAAAATGCGGATGTAGGTTGGTGTGACTGCAGCCTAATATGAGTAGATATATGGAAATTGAAATAGGTTTTTGATGTAACAAAACTTCTGCTGGCTTATTTGTGTTTTAGTAATTACGAGTAAATGGCGGATTATGCACATCCCGACTCGCCAGATTTATTTTATGAGAAAGTACTAAGAAAGTTCGATATAAAACTATTGAAAATAGAAATATGTAACTGCTCAGATTGAATTGTGCTCAGAGGTCTGCCAAAATATTGGCATATACAAACAAAAGAAAATTAAAGCAAATGATGTAACGATTAATATCGCTTATAATTCAGTGAGTTGAATCGCTTCGTTCCTTCAGTCAAATAGAGCGGTGATTCTGTTCCGGCCATAGTCAAGTGACCAGTCATTGAACTGGGAAGCGGGGCGGATGTCTCAATGGAACAATTGCCCAGTGTCTAATAAATCTATTGGGACGTATTATCTAGCTTCTTGTATCAAACCTACTCATTTACTTCAAGTACATAAATATATTTTATTTAATACTTTACTTCACTACAAAATTAATAAATCTCCATAAATAAGTTCAGGTAAATTGAAGATTGTTTTCGCAGCTAAACGTGAACAACGAAATTTTAATTTAGAACAAGTATTCTTCTTTTAAATAATTGTATATTATAATTTCTAACTTTTCACACATCGAAATCTCACAGCACCAAATAAGTACGTAGAAAAACAATAAACCTCCTTTTAAACTGTTCATACAAGATTCTCCTTTGAAATATACTAACAAGGTTAATGCTAACACACGGCTTTAATCGTTTCATCCGAGAAGCTTCCGTTAATGTCAGTAGGACTTTGACCTCAATACAAACAATTATTTGCAGAACTTAGTACATATTTTGCGTAATCCTCTAGAGTTTGCCAGATAGATATACTTATATTTATTTGTATGTTGTTTTATAATATCCAGTGTCATTAGACCGTAGGGGTGATATTTATCGTCCTCTAAGTTAAGCTCGTTATGATATATTATTTCAAAAGTGGCTTGTAGTTAATATTCAAAAAAAGTATTTAAATACAACTGGAGTGATGCCGTTAGGGTCCTGGACCATGTTTGATAAAAAACGTACGCAAAAATGCATAAATTATTAGAATAAAATCCACCCGACTATTTACCGTTGTACGAATACATCTTCCGTACATTCTCAACAACAAAACCAGTTATAGTTTTCAATATGATTGATCACTGTTTGCATTACTTGTCAAGTATTAATATCCAAATCAAACAACGTAAAAACGTTACTAGCATAAATACCATCGCATCCTCGATTTTTGCATCGAGAACAATAAAAGTAGGTATTTCACAAACATAACTTTAAGGCGCGGGACGAAAATTGTCCAATACGAGTAGTATCCTAAAATGGTAGGATTACAAACCTGTTTATTCTATTTTTGTCTATTTTTATCCTTGCCATATTGCTTCATCTACTACGAGTATATGTATTGCAAACATTGGCTATATTAGTACACAATATTACTTAATTAGTCTCCTTTAAATATAAACCCGGCCCATAAAGCAGCTATAATAAAAAAAAAACAAGTTCGACGAGTAAAGCGCCGCGAATATGAACGCAACTCAAAGGGACCAGAAATGCATGAAATATTTTAACGATTGCTTTGTATTTGCTGAGCCAAGTAGCGGCTTAAAAATCATGAATAGACGTCATATTCAACCAGTATTGTTTATCTTAAACGCCGACCAAAACAATTGTTAGTTAAATCGAAGTATTTTAAATATTGTCATGGATGTGATTCTCCTATTTAACAAATTAACTTATGGTCCGAATTTTTTTTACTAAAAGTTTCCAAATACGAATGTTCCAATAGAACGAACTTTTAAAATCATATTTTTTAAGCGAAGGAAGTTGGCACACAGCCTTATAACTAAGTGCTATTAATTAATTAATGCTTAGGATCATAGAACGTTTCGAAATTTAAAACTGACAAAACAGAACCTTTTCAAAAAGTTTTCAATGTTTCCAAGCGAAGGAAGCGGGCGCATACAGCCGGCTGGCGCAATGCTAAGGTTAATTAGTGGTAGTTATTATGAATCACCTCGCATCCACAGTGGTCTATTAATAGACTGCACTGCAGACCACACGTGCTGCGAAGGATTGTTCGCAATTAACCTCTATATGTGGTTTTATTTGGCATGACACGCGGTTTGTGTGTGACTAGGAGACAGTCTAGTTTTTATGTAAGTACTAAAATTTATACGTTAATGTGGTTTATTAATATTTCACTCTATAAATAGTTTCTATACTAGCTACACTAAAGGTCATGTGCGATTAACCTTAATTACTATAGTGACGTTCTGTTTGTAAATTGTAAGCAATATAGTTGTGTAGTTACACAAAATGTCCACCATCATTTGGTTCTACGATACTGGTAAATATTGGTGTGTCTATCAAGTTTCTGGCAATTATTAGCCTGTTTATTTTGTAAATTGCGAAGTGATAAAATTAGTTTATACGTGATACAGTTGTATGTCGATGTATTTAATTAAAATTCTTGATTATGGGTTGAATTCGTCACATTCAACTATTTCATTGTCCCGCGCAAGTGCATCATCAAGCTAAGTAAAAAATAAACCTCGAGACCTCGGGAGCTCAACAGTCGTATAATACAAACTTGGTTACGTGCAATTTTTAATTTATTATAAAAATATACTTAAAGAAAACTCCAAATATGATGATCGTCCTCTGAGTGCCCAAGCATTTACATGACGTCAAAACCCCGTACTATTAAAAACCCATCTCACCATTTCCTGCTGTTAAGTTGTTGATCTTGCACCACCAACATAAACGGAAATAACTCACGTTTGAACCAACAAATCCCGTTTCTATCGCATTAATATTAATTCCATAACGCCACAAATCGCGCGCATTCCGAACGCTATTGAACGGGTGTCGTAAATAACTCGGTGAATTTTAAACTATATCCCGCTGAATAGAATACTTCTAACCTTGACTTAGGCCACGGTATGATAATGCAAAAACGAGAATTTTAAGACTAAGTTTTGCTAAACTCATTATGCGTAGTGACTAGTGAGTTTGGCTCTAACAATATCTCAATGTCAATTAAAATTATCTCAATGTCAATACAATTAAAAAACAATCAAAAGTTGACCAAATTATTTCGCCAAATGGCGTCAACATTTAAACCAACGCAAATTTTTCACCGCCAAATGTAATCTTCATCCGTACCAGATTTGAAACCTTTGCTAAAGTGTATTTAAATATGTAATTGGTAGCTGAAACCAAGTCAGTAACTAACCTTTGTGCAGAAGGTGCATCCGCAGCCGCTGATGAGAGTGACCTTGTCCGCCGTGGCGTCTTCCAGACACAGCTTGCAGTTGATGGGCGCAGCCGGCACGAACCCGCCGCCGGCGCCGTCCAGGGAATACCTGTTAATACAAAAATACACTCAACTGTCACAGACATAGTCCAGCGCCACAAGATATAAGTTTAAAGTCCAGGGTGTCTACTAGACTTTCCAGTCTCATGGTAAGCGACCCGAAACGAATTATTGCGTAATGAATATACCTGTGACACATTGTCCTGACTTCACCTGAAATCTTATGCTGCGGTTGTCTATACGCAATTTCGAATAATGCTTTTCTTCCGCTGATACTTATACCGCCTGGCACTTACCATCACACATTTATATGTATAGCCGTTCTAGTAGTATTTTTTTAAGACAGCATCTTGAATGTACCACTAGCGTTGCAAAAGCCTTACGATCAGCTTTATCCGTTTACCCCCAAGTGGGCAGTAAAAAGGCAATAAAACATGGTACACACCTGGATCCACCAGCGCCGGCGAGCGACAGCAACGAGGAGCATCGGGAGCAGACTGACGGCGCTCGCAGTCGGTTGTGCGCCCTGATCGGCTCTGGAGCCTTCTCGCGCTCCGTCAGCGCTAGTACGGTCGAGCACTTCCGCAGACCTGGGAGCAAACGTTTCGCTTAGTATCAATCAATACTCATCAATACTCATGTGTAGTTTCTTTAATCTTGAAGCGGCATTTTTTATCTGTAATGGGTTATTTATATTATAATTATAATGTGGAAACTTATGTTTCACAGTTTATAGAATACAAAATCACATACAATTATGTCCTTAAACATAGGTAGGTCTCTCATATTATGTGAAACGCCGCCTGGGCAGGTACCACCGCGATGTCTATTTCTCCCGCCAAACAGCAGTGTAAATGCACTGTTGTGTCGGAACACAACCTTCAAACCGGAGTTTGAAGGACATTGTAGCCAAAGTAAATACTGGACGTAATGAGACTTAACATCGTATGTCTGAGGGTGGCGGGCGCAGTGGAATGCCAAGTATTGCTTTGTAATTAGTGGTGTTGTTTGGTTTTGCTACAGTGTCCATGAGCGGTCGTATCGTTTACCATCAGGCGAATGGCATGCTCGTCTCGCCATTCAACGCATTAAAACAAACACACAGCAGTAAAATACGGTTCCTGAGTCATGGTTAATAGAAACTATTAAAAAATTCGGTCGACAGCACGCACTACCAAAACCAATCTTTACTAATCGTCCAAACATTATTATGCTCAATTAAATCAAAAGTCTATTCATAGCAAACTCCTCTGCGTCAGAGCCTGTCATAACAACAGCACACGATCAAATCTCGACAAGGCCCTCGATCTTTCAAAATGCAATATCCCGAGCGGCGTATTTACAAACTGCCATACAGGAGGAATGTATTGTGGTGGGTGCGCGTTCAGTGCAGCGCAGACGGTAAACAGTGTTCAAGGTTCGCGGCCGGCCAGCGAAGCGTGACTTGTTGCCAACTCATCGGATCTGATGTTTAAAGATCTGTTGCTTGGTGGTTAGCGATGCAAGTGTACCGATTACATGCGTCAGACCGTCTGAATAATATCCATCTATGTATATCTGAGAATGCCGAAGCTGTTCAATAAATATCTAACTTATCAATACAGATTTAGACTATTATTAAAGTACATTGACTTTTTAAATTTTAATTGATAACAAATAAAGATGTAAGTTGTTATATGCATCGCCAGTTCTCGGAACTGCAAAATCTGTAACTGAAGTCAGGTACTCTTCTAAATTAGCTATCATTCTCTTTTAGACAATAAATACATAAAGAGCACTTTTTATACAATTTATATTTTTTGCTATTTAATTTAGTTTTTAAAGTGTGTCATGAGAAATCCTAAACAAAGACCTTAACTTCTCATCCTTGCAACAAAGTAGGACAGTAATGTAATTTCGTATTAATTGCTAAAACTAATGACGATATTATCTTATATACATTGTAGCAATCTTGATGATCCTCATCCTTTGTTCATAGATTTCATCAGGGTCACCGTGTAATGGACAAAATAAAAAAGAAAATATAAATCCTATTCTACTTACAAATTAAAATGAATTGTTGATAAGGTCGCACCGAAAAACCGTAATTTTGTAATAAAAAAACCGGTCCGAAGTACAATAGAAAACGGATGAAGATATTTGTGAAATTGAAAAAGATGAAACGAAAATGATTGTGTAATTTAAGCAATATTTAAACCCAACTAAAATAAAAGAATCCTATGACCCGTTACCTAAAGGTAAGATAAGACTTAGAACTTACTTTACTAGTAGAGACATACTGGTCCTACAACACCCAGAACAAAATATTTTTTCATCACACTAACATTTGTCTCGGTGCGGGAATCGTACCAGTTTTACAAACGGTTCCTAACCCCCGGGTAACGGACACAATCACAATATCAACCCAGCATCAAATCAAAAGTCAAGTAAAGAAATATCGCAGTAAATTGTCAATCAGCGGGTCAGCTCCGTCTGTCGTCGCCACGCACCGCCGCGCCGCGCCAATTTCAACAGCTCTATTTATACAAAATTAGTACCTTGGAGACTTTAATGAATCGAGGACTGAGTAATAAAAATATAATTTTGCGAAAAATAGTCATCAGCCCATATACGTGCCATAATTTTCATTTTCAGTCAGGACTTAATTACTACAAAAGAAAATATTATTTTATACAATTAACGTTACTGAATAAATAAACATTATTTATATTTAGTCATGTTGCATTTGACTAATATCTCAGTAACAGCGTTGCTTTTAAACTATAGGATATTCGATTCGATTTCCAAGTTGGACCATACACTTTGTTTTCCAAAAACTCATATAATTGCTCGAGGGGGTTCTTGGTGCCCAGCATGTCGATGCCTTAACGCCTATTAGATAATGATATTAATAACTAAACTTTTGACTACCATATCACAATAACATTTTCTATTATTTACCGTAGGTATGAGATAGGTGTCACGTCTAAGTCACATAAATATCATTTATTACACAACCTGTGACAAATAAATCCTTTTTCTTCCTTTATTTTATTACAACTTACAGTATCCAATAAACAACAAACAGCATAGCCCTACAGTTAAAATCATCGGTATTTCCATCCCAAGTGGACATACTGCGCGTGTGAATATATTATTCGCAAATAACATATATGTATGCGTGTTGTGACAGCTGTAGAGCGGACGCACCTGACCAGAATGTTGTAATGGCTGTTTGTTGACAACAGTACCGCCGGCCATAATAATATGAGCCACCGCACTGTCCACTGTAACAGGAGCGAATCAAATCGAATAGGGTAAGGAGACCACAATTTTGCGAAGTGTCTATTTATTTGAAAAAAATAATGAGTCTTTTATAAATATGATATTGCCGACGAGTTTTTTGAACCTAGTGTCACAGTGAGTTAGATAACCAAACCGGAAAATCGAAGCTGAAGTCTGAAAGAGTTTCCATCTAGAAGCTGTCATTAGAGCAAAAAGACTACCATCTTCTTAGTCCATTTACATGCAGTAATAAACTAGTAAACAAAACCAAATGCGCTCCTGAAGTGAACGGATGCTACAAGAAATTCGAAAATAAACACTAACTTGAAACAACTCGTGCATCCGAGGTTTTTGTGCGGTTAACACTACACTGTCTTTTTGTCCAAGAAGGTTTGTTTGGGTGTTAAAATATTTCTCTAGAATTTGCAATGTCAGTAGAGCTGTCTGCCGGTCAGAAAGTCAAAATTATGCAAATTAAAAATAAACACTTCAGCGCCGCGGTTTTTGCGAATTGAGAACTCGAACAAAAAACTCGAGCAAATATTTGTAACACAAAGTACGAAAACTATGGTTGACCATTTCATAGTTGGTGTATTACAAAAAATAAGACAGTAAAATTAAAATCAGTGTATGTTTTCTAAATAATAATGTTTGGGTTTGGTAGAGTATCTACTCTACCCACGGCATCTGCCAAATTTATCTACTACGGAATCACCATTTTACCTAAAAAGCCTTTGGAATTATCCGGGAGCGGGTTAGAAGACAGTATTTAAAATGATGATGCGACTATCAGTCTTAAAGGTGGCATATCCTTCATTCAGTCATCATAGTCCAATGTTATTCAATTTTTATACATAGTTAATTTGAATATCCTACTAGTCATAAACTACCAAAAACACACTGTAATTAATATAAAGCGGCTAAAATCCTCGATTACTAAATTAATTAGTATTCATTTAAATGACTCGACAACGTTGGCTATTGGCACTCATTCACACCGGAATAATGCAATAAATAGAACTCAAAACTGGTTTTGGAACCAATTAAAATAAGTGGCAGACCGCAATGTCACATTTCCTGCCAGCATTTAACTACTTTTTAATCCCTACTAATATTATAAATGTGAATGTAAGTTTGTTTGTTACGCTTTCACGCGAAAACTACTCAACCGATCATCATGAAACTTTGTACACATATTCTTGGAGGTATTAGAAGTAACATAGGCTACTTTTTATCCCGAAAAGTTTAGTGTTCCCGTGGGATGAAGAAGGAATACCGATATATTTGCTACTTTTTCATACTCCATATAAATATTTATATTATATTTTATGGATTACATTCCATTAGTGAGAATGAGACGGGGCGGGCGGGATACAACGGGACGGGATGGGAGATTTCAAATAAAGTTTACCACGCAGACGAAGTTTGCGGGCAGAAGCTAGTTTTATAATAAAAGAAAGACAAAGGTGTTAATTACTTAGATAAATTACGCTGCTTTATACAAGAAAAAGAAATAATTTCGTTTCGAAATTCGTATACCGTGTAGACAACTAGACACAGAACATTTATTGGCAACAAACATATCTCTTGCCACAATTATGCCGATCTACGTTACAACCTAACAATGCAGAATTATAGGGAAGAGTCAACACATTCTCAACTTCAGAGCTAGGTAAACTTAATAAATAAATAAATACCCCCAACAGTCACATAAATAGTCCTGACCCCAAACTAAGATCGAGTCTTGTGTCGTGGGTATCAGTACTACGAGAGACTTTTTCGGTATCACAAACACCCAGACCCAAAACAAATACCTTTGGATGGCACAAATGGGGCATTTCACGTCAAGCGGACAACCAAAAAAAAATGAGGTCGTGAATTTTGTTTATACTCTGGTCAGTTCTACTTCTAGGGGACGTGAATGAGTACACACAATTTTTTTTATCGTATGATGCTTAATTGCTGAGTTATGAGCTTTTAAAAAATGACTAACAATGAAATCACGAATTTTTGGATATATATTATCTTTATTAATTAATTTGTAAAAAAAACTAAATAGTATTGTTTCTTATAGTTAAAAAGTTGAAGTTTTTATTTTTTTTATAGAATTCTAAATTTGAATTTTTTTGAGTATAGTAAACCGGAAGTGAACATTTCAAATCGATTTTTGAGTAACTTCAACACTTTTTTTTTTAAATATTTTAACCTTGAATTGAAGCATTAAATGTACTTATTCTTCACAAAAAAAAAAAAAAAAACGTGATCTCCAATAGTTTAGGAATTCGAGCATATAGAGTACATACACATAGCTATGACAACTTTCTAAGCAATCGGGTTTATGCGCTAACATGCTAAAATACTACGCTATTAGTGTTTTATTCCTTCATTCTAACATGGAAAAATATAAAAATAAACGATTTCTTTAATTCTTCACAAAAATATTAAAACATGATCGCCAATAGTTTAAGACTTAGAGCGGTTTTACTAATTGAGATTGAAATAGTATAAAATAAAATGGAGAGATTTATTTTGTAATTTTCACAGTTTTACTATTCGCACTAGCACTAATTCTCTTTACACATAAGCCTTCGTTGGTTGGAATAAAAGCATACATTTGTTTAGTTCCTGGAACGGTGATAGCGGAAGCAAAACGGACTCGTAGGAAATCTCGCTTTTGTTGAATACTTTCCTTCGAGCAGCAATAAATAGAAGTATCAGTTAATTATGAATTGGGCCATTCATATAATCTTATAACTGTAGTAATAGCGCTATTCGTAGACTGTAAACTTTCACGGGTTGCCAAAAGTTTAAGGTTTCCCCCAAGACCATCACATGGCCCTTTTCTATGAGCAGTGGCATGGAGGTGTAAATGCGCTTCTTTCTTAAAATCTTCATGCTTTAAATCGTCTGATATCATTATGATGCTTCCATGTTTAATGTCATTTCCATCTTTACAATAATAAACAGATGTCAAAAGCGTGGCTTCATCATTATTCCAATGAAATAATTGGGCAGAATCTTGTACGACAAAACTATAATTTTCGGCAAAACCACATTGAACGAGAATTTCTCCTTTAGGGATGGATAATTTGTGATCCTAATTTACTTCAAACAAGATTTTAAGAAAGAAACGCAATTACACTTCCATGCCACCGCTCATGGAAAAGGGCCATGTGATGGTCTTGGTGGAAACCTTAAACATTTGGCATTTTTTTTGTGAAGAATTAAAGAAATCGTTTATTTTTATATTTATCCATGTTAGAATGAAGGAATAAAATACTAATAGCGTAGTAATTTAGCATGTTAGCGCATAAACCCGATTGCTTAGAAAGTTGTCATAGCTATGTGTATGTACTCTATATGCTCTAATTCTAAAACTATTGGAGATCACGTTTTAATTTTTTTTGTGAAGAATAAGTACATTTAAAGCTTTAATTCAAGGATAAAATATTAAAAAAAAAAAGTGTCGGAGTTACTCAAAAATCGATTTGAAATGTTCACTTCCGGTTTACTATACTCAAAAAAATTCAAATTTAGAATTCTATAAAAAAAATAAAAACTTCAACTTTTTAACTATAAGAAACAATACTTTTAGTGTTTTTTACGAATTAATTGATAAACATAATATATGTCCAAAAATTCGTGATTTCATTGTTAGTCATTTTTTAACAGCTCATAACTCAGCAATTAAGCATCATACAATAAAAAAATTGTGTGTACTCATTCACGTCCCCTAGAAGTAGAACTGACCAGAGTATAAACAAAATTCACGACCTCATATTTTTTTGGTTGTCCGCTTGACGTGAAATGCCCCAAATATTTGTTTCGGTACGGGGATCGCACCCGCGGCCTCTCGTCACACGTTCACAGGCGGCATCTAATAAACTGCGCCACGGTGGCTGTCAATATGCATTCCATTTTCTCCGTCTACGATTCAGAAAACATTGTTCTCTATCTTAAGCCTACCACTACAATTTCTCTAAAACTAACAATGCTTTGCATAAAAATATATCTTTAAAATGTCGACAACATTTAATAATTAGCATCATTTTCATAATGTCGTTCCCATTGACGTCAGACGTCTGTATCAAAGTACTGGCATGGCGGTGCGTGCAAACACCTTTATTTTTTTAAATAAAGCCTCATGTCCACTCGACAGCCGACATTTTTTAATCCACGTTGTACCAATATGGCGTGGAGCGAGGGCTGTAAAAATATTTTATAGACAGCTTTATAAAATTTATGACTGTGGAAATGGATGCATTAGGCCTTACAATGTTTTGTTTTTAAATTCTGGTTATACGAACTCATACTATGCAATGTTGAATACCTTGTAATATGCAATGAAAGGCTTCTATGTAAATGAATGTCGGAACATTGCCTTTTTAATCTTAAAAAGGATTGCATTTTATAGTCTGATGCACTTTTGCAAAACTGTATAATGAACATTTAATTATCTTTGGTCTACATTTATCTTAATGCCAAGATACATTTTTAATTGGATAAAAATATTTTTCTTCTTTATTTTGTCTAAATTGCATCAGATTTAAACGTTATGACATCACAGCATTTAATTAAATTTGGCAAAAAGAATTTAGCAAACAAAAAATATTGAAACTAAGTGCGTCATTACAAACTTGACCGTCAAGTGATACACAATAATGCGAAGTAATTATTATTGGAAGAGTCCGAAAACGTGCCCATAAAAATACATTTTTATTTAACACAGCGAATAAGCAGACGAAGAGGACATATCTACTAGTTATTGATTTTAATTTTCTTGTTATTTTCACCAATGTCATCCAAAGGACAGGCTAGGCTCTAAGCTCGCCAGCCACCCATGCCTGGCAACATTAGCAACCACCTCCATAAATGCCAGGCCAATGTCACTTGTGACCCCCGTGAGGCTGAAGGTAATGATTAGAAATTAATAATTATACTTTAATGAATGTATGTCTATAAGCCACAGCGCTTTTAGTCTAGTCCCAGAGCCAACTGAACTACTCTTCGTGAATCACTATATAGCGAATATTGTTACTCGGAAGTCCAAAGATTATCCGTATTTTAACGCTTGAATGATATTATATTGTGTTGTCATGATTACTTTTCGAGTGTATTTCACACTGCTATTCTACAAATTATTTTCCAGGTTCTTATATTTCTGTATATTACCCATCCTAATAAACACGTTAAGATTTTCTGTATCAGTCTCAGCCCATATACATCCCACTGCAGGGCACCGCGTCCTCTACAATCGAGAGTACAATTGAGAGAGGTTAGACCATGTAGTACACCGCTGAACTAGTGTGGGTTGGCGGACTTTACATACCATAGAATGTCCTACGAGATTTTCCTTCACCCTTATAGTCCGCGGTGATTGACTATCAATACACAAAACTCCGATAAGTCAGAGGTTGCCCTGGGATTTGAAGTTTGAATCCGCGCCTACAATGATCACGTTGGCAGCCGCGTCTGGGCCGTTACCAACAGGCCACGTACAATAACGCACACGTCAAAATGATGTGGTGGTACAATTAATCTAGATTCTAGCCTATAAATATGTGTGACCTTCAAGCAGCGGCTGCGGCTGGGAGAGCACGGAGTCCCTGGAGGCAGCGCGGCGGACCGGTTTGGCCGGCCGCGCCAGCGACTTGAGTCCGCCGCTCAGGATCAGCTCCAAGGCGCGCCGCCCGCCGGGACCGTTCGCGCCCGCTCCCATCTGTGCACAATAACAAATTAATGGATAACAAATAGATAAAGATAAATGTAACTTAGTGGGCGAATACTTAACAATTTAAATTTGGAAAATCCTTTAAATAACCTTGATATGATTAATTAGAAGCTAGATTAATTTTACATCTTTATTTAAAAGGATTTTCATATCGCTCTTTTCAGAAGAAACACAATTTTTGTATTTTGATCTCCAAAAAGCTAATATTGAATTTACCAATTTGGGCTGTATATTGCTTATTAGTTATGTAAATAACCACACCGTCAACCGTATCAGCCTGATGTATCGTTGTCGAAAACCCAAAAGACCTAATAAGTCGGTATTTACATAAAAAACATACACAATATCAAAAAAACAATAACCTACAAAATGTTTTTGTAACCTCTGTTTTATAGTTTTTTTTGCTTAAGTCATATTTTTCCTTATATGTCAAATGAGTTAAATATCCAGATCTAGACATTAAAAAATTAACATTATTGCAAATCAACAAGCGCAAATACTGTTTCATAATAACAAGTCCCAAATTACAATATCAAAATACGCAGAATTAACACAACACGGGAAATGGGACAATCAAATTGATACTGATAGCGGGTCAATGACATTATCAAAAATCGACCAAGTGCGACTTAGACTGGCAGCATGTCCTGATAATAATTCCAATTTTTAGTCACGTTGTTCAAATTAGTGTTACCACTTATGGTTAGTCTACGCTTATATATTTATTGCCGCTTGTTTCACTGGTTAAACCATAATATAAAGGAGTAAAGAAGCTCGCAAATAGACAAATACGGGGATTTCAAAAACAAGAATCTAATCCCACAAAAAACATTCAAAAACACTCAATATTCATGGCATTCACGGCATGTAAACCATCACAGAGGTAAATAGGAATAGGCACGCACGAAGGATTATCGAGAAATGTATTTACATTCGAATATGGGAACCGAAGAGCCCGATCCCGTGGGATTATCGAAACCATTCACAGTCTAAGGCCGTGCTCCATGGACTGTGTTATTTATATTTGTTTTTTTGTATCCGTACGGCTTTGAACGCCTGTTGGTAATTGGTAGAAAATAATTCAGAGCCTTTATTTGATTAATGTCGTTGTTAAACCGCTTATTTCTTAAGGGCTCGCCTTAAATATTGAACCGAAAACTTAAATGAAACTGCGTGCAACGGTCTATCTTTGCTTTCCGGAATTGCAGTTGTTGGTGTGAGCTGGACAGGTCTTTCATGACAACTAATCTCATGTCTGTCTCAAGTTAAAATACATACATATAGGTATTTGGGGAAATATCTCCTTTTAAATCTGGATTATGTAATTAAACTCCTCATTACTACATTAAATTGTTTAATTACTACATTAATTTCGTTGTAAGTTAAACAACTTACGAAATTCACAAAGGCTCGCCTTAAATAATAAACTGAATTGTTGTTTCAAATTGTTTCGTATTGTTGCTTGTAAATTTGTATCACAATTAACATATTTATATTACACTGAAATTAAGTTGCGAAAATTGAAGATACGTCGGTGTAAAAGCATTATTTTTATGAGAATGGTATCGAAATCGTAACGAAATCTAGATATTTTTAGCGGAGCGTGAAAAGGCAATTACAAATCTTCGGTCTTTCACGATGTGCTTCCGTTGAGCAAAATGTTTATTTACATTGCAAAGCATTTACCATGCCGAAGTAGGTTTAATTTTGCAGTCTAAATAAAAAAAAATAACTATAGTGCACACAATTACATTTTAAGTATCGTGTTAACATTACTAGTAAAAAATCCCTGTTTTCAGACTTTATTAACGGTACCAAAAGTCCCATGCCAGTTATTCATACAATCGAATTCATCTTTATGTCTTCAGTTAAAAAACCTTCAACCATCAACCTCCTTGACAAGAGCAAGCCAGATTCTTGAACCAAATAACTTCTTTATCAAATATATTGGACAGAATTACTTGAGTTCCAGAATGTTGGCACGAGTCTGGCCCTGATTTGAGGTCAGTTTTCAACTTCCTACGGAGGTTTATGAACGGAGTCACAAAAGTTGTAAAATGGTGTAGTACTTGTTATCTAAAGTTATAATTAGGTTCCCTGCCCACTACTATATCATCGCCGACTATAACAAATAAATAAATACACCCAACAGCCACATACATAGTCCTGACCCCACACTAAGATCGAGTCTTGCGTCGTGGGTATCAGAAACTACGAGAGACTTTTCGTTCTCACAAACCCAGACCCGAAACAAATACCTGTGGATTGAGGATCACACAAATATTTGTTTCGGTGCGGGGATCGAACCCGCGGCCTCTCGTTTCACAGGTGGCGTCTAACCAACTGCGCCACGGAGGCTGTCTAGATAATAACAGGCAAATTTCTTTAGTGATTCATGCAAAGAACACAACACTCCGCGGTGTAGTGGGCAAAAATCCTTATTCTACGCATTTCTTTATTGTAGTAAAAAATCTGATGATAAATGAAGTGTCTGTCATCCAAACAGCTTATCGACTGATGAGGGACAGTTATTTTCACCAGTCTACAAATTCGGTACCTACCTGTTTAATGGCTACTACATGCCCCGCTTAAAGAATCTAGGATTATAGGTTAGAACATGTTAATTCGCTATCGGTTATCCTAATGAGCGAAAGAAACACCACGGCAAAATAATGTGTGTTCCGTCGATTGTCTGAGCCAATCAAAATATTTAACAATAACAAAAACAACTCCAGCAAATATAAATGTTTATAGTATGACTCGTATTATTTATTAACGACAAATTTATCGTTTACTATACCAAAGCTAACAGCAACATATCTATATTTTCTTATTACAATACAAAAAAGCAATAACCCTATCTCATCCTGGCAGAAAGCCTAAGCATTAAGGTTCAGGAAGTAATAGAACATCATAAATACTCTGCCTACCCAAGGCCGGCGACATATTTACGTAATGTATACGCTTTTCGAGTTAATTTACTTGTGTTTGGGTGCGCGCCAAAACGATTGCGATTCAGATGTCGTGCGGCATTCGACCGACGTTTTGTAACGCGGTATATTGATGCGACGCGAATGACAATCGACTAGATAATATAAAGATGCTTGCTTTACCTACCAGTCTGGTCACTGGTGGAATTATTATCGGTATACACATCTGACAGCGTCTTGTTTAAATTGATCTATTGGCAGCATACACAAGTTAAATGAGGTACTTATTTAAACAAGCTATAGCCCATAGTTCATTCTTGTTTGTGACAAATGTAAATATGCGTAAAAACAATGGTAGATAATAGGGAAAACCTTAAAAATATTTTCGCATTGTCTCACTACGTGTGGATATTCCTAGTCTAGACAATTGGTACCTATCTTAACAGTTAACATACTGCGCGTTAATGCCATTTTCTTCTTCAATAGGTCGATTCCTACCTGGCTTAGTGACCGTAAATAATTTATTTTCATATTTTTATAAACAAACTTCTCTCGTAGCTTCTGATACCCACGACACAAGACTCGATCTTAGTGTGGGGTCAGGACTATGTATGTGACTTTTGGGTGTATTTATTTATTTATTTAACTTAAATCTCCGTTTCTACAAGAGATTTATAATGCATTTGGGGTACACTGTTTTATGCATTTTAAATCAAACAACGCTAAGGATTCGATTACGAAACCTCACCAGGAGCACGGAGTTGCACTTGCGTAAACTACTTGAATCTTGGCTTTCATTACACGGCTGCCAAAAACAGCAATACTTGCGGTTACCGCGGTTTAATTACGAAATGTTGACAAAATATTACGCTCACGAAATGCTTGTAGTTTACAACTAATGGTTACCTTCGTTTTGGACCAAGACGCCATATTGAGTCGGTTTTTAAGCGGAAATTAAAGTGTAAATTGGGTTCCAAAATTCTAATATCAGCTATATCTTAACGATAATTCTAAGATATACTTGCTAACAGTGGTTTGGTGCTTCCGTGGTACCCCTTAACATCGTAGCTCCAAACCATTTATAGTCCGTCCCATTACTTTAAACTAAAATGAATACTAGGTCATAGAGTTGTAAGCACGGAGGTCGGAGGAGGTAGAATCGAAATTCCAAAAGCCAGCTACCCGTGACGTAATATTTTATTCCAATTACATTTCCAATTTCAATAGATCTCGAGTAAAGTGCGCACTCCAATTTCCGTAAGTAATCCGCTTGCCAAATGATCTTGTTTTGTCTTATTGTACACTAAAACGCATAATTTATTTAAAATCCAATTAAAATTCAATAGAACCACCGACGTAAACACATTGGACACTGTCCAAAGGAAGCTAAAGCTAAGCGTCTATTGAAGACGCTTTACTATACCTTAGAGCAATCGAGCATTACTAAGTACTACAACCATATTCTGATCATTAAAACATGTAATGCTGTAGCATCGTGATTCGTAACAGCCATCTCATATTTGACACAGAAATTGTTTATAAATGTTTACATGTAGGTTTATTTTCCTTTAAACTCATTTACTTTAACTTTTGAAAAGCCGTCACCATTTGCAATGCAATTCCAATAAGGCATTGCGATCTCCTAATAATCCCAACAATCTGATTCGAAAGCGTCACTTTCAGTTAACCACAGTGGTCGTATTAATTCTAGTTTATATATTATTTAACGTAGAAATTGTGTGGCTATGTGCTTTCAATATCCGGGTTAAGTTAACGTTTAAATCTTAACTTCAGATGAAATAAATAAATAAATACACCCAACAGTCACATACATAGTCCTGACCCCACACTAAGATCGAGTCTTGTGTCGTGGGTATCAGAAACTACACAAATACCCGAAAAACATCCAGACCCGAAACAAATACCTGTGGTTCACACAAATATTTGTTTCGATTCGGGGATCGAATCCGCAGCCTCTCGTTTCACAGCCGGCGTCTAACCCACTGCACCACGGAGGCTGCCAGGCTGTCTGGGCGAAGTTATTTTACGAATGCCTTAGTAAATAAGAAATACCTGTCACATCTTCGGAGGATATTAAGTTGTGTAAACTGTCAATCGTTTATATTTTGTTTGCCCGCTTTGCGAGCCGCTTCAGGTATAACATAGTCACATACGTGCCATGTTAACTTGATGAAGTGAGACAATAATACTGAAATCAGCTTTGCGCTAAGCCTGCAGATACAAAGCGGGTGGGCCACGCTTCCGACTAGGGCTTCGTCAATCGTATCCAATTCCAGCGAGGACAGACAGAAATAGAAGCTAATCGACGGTATACACTATCGATTCCCATAATCCATTAGCGTCTATGCAAATGCGATGGAACAAAAAGGCCACCGCACACTTTTAATTAAAGTTAAAACGGGTTGAGTCCTTTTTCTGGGGGTTGCGGTCAAATTACTTTACGAGTTCTGTCTGAAAGGATTCCGTTTGGATCTAATATCGTTTGTCTACCCTACTGTTAGTTTGGTTTGCTAAACCAACGATATCCTTTTTTATAATAAAATTATGCTTACTCATGCATTGTATTACATATTACGTGTAATGTTTCTTAAACTAGCGGTCACTAAACTTCACCGAATGACAAACGCTATATTGTCCCCAGGAAACATAGACGAGTTAGAGACAATTATCTCTTGATTGTGAACACAATCGTGCCTATTCAATTGCTCTTCACGCTTCTCAGGTTTATACAAACAAATATATTTACTAAAGGGCGAGACGGGGTGGTAGTGTTTATTTTGTGAGGTATATTTAGTTCTGCGTAGGCTTGTAGTACCTTTGAACGGAAATTTGATTATAGAACTCAAACATACTCTTTTTCAAATATTGCTTTTTCGATAGAGGCAAAAGGTGCTATTTTTAGCTATTTCTAGATCCAATTTATAAAATAACTTAATAATGCCATTACTTATTCGAAAATAAAACAGTAAAATGGAATATGTTTTTTTGTGTTTGCATGTTCAATAACAGTTTTTGGGTGTCTAGTCTATAGGTTTTTAAAATTTAGAATTAAGGGTGGGTGCTATTTTTAGATATTCCTAAATTCGATTTTGAAACTTTAATAATACCAACTACGTTTTATGTAAAAAAAAGAGGGTAAAAATAGAATGTATTTTTTGTGTTTGCATGTTCAATAGTATTGACTTTTTTCATTACGGAACTCGTCTCGTCTGTGGCGCTCTCAAAGTTATACTTTCTTTCATTTAACCTCGGGAAGACTCGACTTGTATTAGAAAGAAAGTGGTGATTGGTTAACACTATTTTTACCGCTTGACTGCAATCACAGCCCGTAAATTTACAAGTTTCAAACTATATTGAACTATAATAAATATTTTTGTGTTAGAGTAGTTAAATATATACTTAATTACAACCGCTAACTATTATGTGTATAACATATTTCATTTCTGCACAGTTTCCTCGTTTTATTTACCTTTCTAAAACAATTTTCTCCAACAATTACAATAAATATGAAACAATACAATTTTAGCAGCTGACACATAATTTGCGCTCAACCGCAGTTCAAGCGAAACTCGTATTTACATAAACTACAGTGAAATTAATGAAAACTATTACAGTTACCCATATTGTACAGGTATTTGTAACAAAGGCTATTTATAATATATTACACACTACAATAGAACTACATTCGAGTAGTTTGTATGGCTTGGTTCGGCGAGCGAGCAAACGGTTAGTCAAATACATATTCCTTATCCCACATTAAGACTGTTTTAAATATCAGAAACTACAAAATACTTTTTGGTCTCACAAACTTGGCACAAATACTTGTGAGCACCACAAACATTTGTCTCAGCGTAACGATCATCCCTTGGAACGAAATTTGCGCAATTATTTGCCCACAAACGTTCCAGTATACTGGTGCAAACTCAGACTTGCACAGTTATATCGTAACGTGTGTGGCGGTCACAAGCTTAATGTATGTCAGTTGTCGATATTATGCAAAATATTGGCTATTATATCTCTGTGAAGGCGTCGCGTTGTCGTTGAACTTATCAAATGCACCGCTGTCTGGCGGCGGGCGGAAGCAAAACATGACCCAATTTGCACGACACCACGTCATGATAACTATTTATTGTTATTTTGTTGTCTTGTTATTAATTGTGTTATTTTTATAAAATGGCTGTATTTAGATTTTAATTTAACATGTGGTGTATTGAAGGGTCGTAAGGTACTAATAAAGTGAAGTTTTAACACTTTACCTTTACCTAAAAATACCTTTTTTTATAAAACTTTCCTTTTGTATTTCCGTTAACACTCGTTTAAGTTAAAAGCATGTCAAAGCGAAACTCATTAGAGCAGTGAAACCAACTGGTGTTCCGAATTAAATTTGCATACAAACGCTGAGACAGATCTCGCTCTTTGATCTCGTAGACTCGCAGCACTGTTGCCAATTTAACATGTGTCAACTGCACTCCAAGTGTTCTATATTTACTAAGTTACGTAATTTATTCAATGTATACATAATAAATAGTTACGTCATTATCTTTAGGGCTAGGCTAAGGTGCTCCTAGTAACTAATTCCATCATTTTTCGGTTCTTTCCATCTCAAAATGCGACAGAGGTCCTGGCCTATCAGCATGCCAGACATAAATTCCCGGGCAACTTATATAAGATTTCTTTTCTTTTCATTTCTTACTGTGATGAATGGCGAGACGAGCATGCCATTCGCCTGATGGTAAGCGATATGAGTGCTCATGGACAGTAGCAAACCAAACAACACCATGAAATACAAAGCAATGCTTGGCATTCCACTGCGGTCGCCATCCTGAGACATTAGATGTTAAGTCTCATTATGTCCAGTAGTTACTCTGGCTACAATTTCCTTTAAACCGAAACCCAATAGTGTATTTACACTGCAGTTTGGCGGAAGAAATAGATATTGCGGTGGTACCTACCCAGGTGGCCTCTCACATATGAGAGAACTACCACCAGTAAAATTTCTTAATGCAAGAAGCTCACAAAATGGTGGCAATCGAAACCAGTAGCAAACTTCACGACCGACGGTCCCTATGCACTGTCTCTATACGTTAAAATAGTTAGCTTAAATTGTCATCCCTTTTTGGTGCATACATTAACGATCAAATAGAACTATTGACTTATATTATTTATCTATACAACATTAATATTTACAAAACATCTACATTCTATTTATAGGAATTGAACCCCGAAGCAACACTTTGTGACACCTTGTTGTGTACAAATAAATGTGTTACTTGAACGATCTCCATTATTCGTTCTTTTAAAAGCAATATTATCATCTACAATGGATACACTTGAGTTTCACTTTTGTCTAGACTCCGTCTCAACATTAAATTACCTACGTGAGAAAAGTGCTTTCGAGAATCGGGGCAAATAAACACTGTTACGTTTCAAAAGCGTGAAGTTTAATCCTCAGTACCCTAAGTTAATTTAATTGAGCACCACTTGATATCCCCTCCAAGCGTATATCTCCTTTCAAAGGTAAATCCACTGTAATTTAATTAATTAAAGATATTTTAGGTCTACTATGTTTTAGATAATTTTATCCTTTGAATTTAATGTAATTAATTCTGATATTAGACCGTCTCATTTGCCTGTGTGATGCGATACACCAGGTTTAACACTTGGTTTTGCAAACATTATTTTCTTCTGCTGCTCTTTTAGCTCCTTTACAGAATTATTTATCTTTAAATGTTAAGTTCGACTGCCTAACATCAACGATTCGCGAAAAGGCATTTTATTTACAATCAATACATATTTACGAAGAATAACCATGTCATTTATACTCATTAGCTATTTAATTATATACAAAAAATATCGAACGTATAATACAAGATTATTAACAATTACCAGTAGACAATCCAATCGATTTAATTGATTAGACATAATAAATTCTAACATTGTGATAACGATAATTTCGCTGAAAATATCAAATTATTATGGAAAAGTACTGCCAAACCTAACAAATCACTCATTTACGCCATTTTACGTACATTATATACATTGTTAATAGATATGATATGTAATCGACATTTTATCGAGCTTACGCAAGGACACGTGGCATTGACAGATAGCGCACACTAAATATCTACACGTAGTCACGTGAATAGGGAGCTATTATCAAAACGTCACCAAACAATGTCATCCTTAAACCAGTGTTAGTAGACCTGCTGCCGACGCTTTAACTTTTCGTTTGGCAGTTTACAATCCTTCATTATTGTTTGCCTGCTAATTAAAAAATAAATACACCCACCAGTCACAGACATAGTCCTGACCCCACACTAAGATCGAGTCTTGTGTCGTGGGTATCAGGAGCTACGAGAAACTTTTTCGGTCTCACAAACACCCAGACCCGAAACAAATACCCGTGGTTCACACACATATTCGTTTCGGTGCGGGGATCGGACCCGCGGCCTCTCGTTTCACAGCCGGCGTCTAACCATCTGCGCCACGGAGGCTGTCAATTTTAACTTATCTGATTGAAAAAATCAAACAGAATACAGCTAACGTTATAAAAGTGCAAACTCTGTTAGTATGACAACGCTAAAGCCACACTGTACCAATGTTAGAAAATCGACATATTATAGTAACTACTTTGCTATCGTGATTCGTTTGGTGAGTGAGATTGTTAGAGGCCCAATACCACGTTCCGTTTCCTGCCCTCTCTCCTCCCATTTGGGAAGCCGACAACGCATTTATGATTGCCTTGTTGTAGAATGTAGATGAATCATGGGCGACGGTAATCGCTACCCATAATATTGTTTGATATTTTTCTGAACATACAACACTGCTTTACCACTTAGCATCGTTTAATAAATTACATATTAATGCTTAAATACATGTTATAAAACAGTCACGTCACGCCGATTCAATCAATATTATCGGATGATGCTGCCCACTACCGTCCTTGCAGGCTGCAAGGCCACATAGACCTTGATCGCTTGCCAGAACTTCACACGAGAGGTCTCTTCCGTCAGTTGGACCGAGAGCTCAAAGTTTTGTTAGTAATGGCCAAGTTCATAATGAAGGTTAAAAAGTGAAGTCTAAATTGTATGTTAAAAATGTATATTTTTTTTAAAATACAAAATCCTTTAGAATATAGTACGATATATTTAATTAATATTAATTTATTTGCTTGAAATACTATCTTAGATATGTACACAACATAACCTCATCAAAAAATATTTTTTGAAAACAAATTCAAAGACCACGGTTTCGAACACAACTACAAACACGATTATCATCATCATAATATACAAAACCAACTACACAAAACAATAACTATAAACACGGTTATCTACACGTTCACGTAAAGATAAAAACAAAAATAAACCTCAACTGTTATCGAACCCAAAACGTCCATCACGTGCCATCGCTTTATAGCTGCACGTCTTAAAAGTAGCTCAAAAACGAGCTGGTATCGAAATAATTGAGTTGTGAGATTTTTGCCTTATTGGTTTAATGGCTGGCTGGCTTTCATGGCTGTGGGACGTCACGAGGTCACGAGTTCATTTCCCAGGTCGGGCATGACACTGCGTGAATATTTCGGCTTGCAAATTTCTCATGAGTTGCTCGTTACAAATAGGTTGAAAACTCATCGAACTTTGGAGGTATTACAGGAACATCTGTCTAATATTTTGGGAATATAAATAGTTATCTACACATACACCAAACAAATCACTATATATTTGCGAAAGCATTAAGAACTTCATCATCGCAGTTATCATTTATTTTTAATTTAAAATTACGCTTTATTTTATACTTTTTGTTTGTAGCGAGTTATGCACAATTCTCTCATAATTGTATGTACAATTTTTATTTTTAAGTATATTTTTACGACTTGCACTTGTCTTGGCAGCACATTATTTCTTTAAATTAGATACTTTAATGTTTTTATGTAAATAAATCTTATTTAAAATTATAATTTATAAAAAACGGAATATTAAATTCAATTATATCTTCAGCGCTTAATACACTACGGACTAAGTGGAATTAATTAAATAAAAAGTTTTTCATTTTATGATCAATTAAATTTCGTTAATTACTTTGGCACGTACTATAAAATGAAGGTACTGTAATGTCGTATTATTTAATTATACTTAGATTTAATTTGCCATAAAAATAATACATCAAAATAAAATAATTATTATCGTACCACCTTCATATCATATGAACATTATCCAACAATACCACATCGACCCAGTAAAAATAATACCTACGCTATAACTGATAATTATAATTAAAAGGAAAAAACAAATTATTTGTTTTAACTTAAATAACATTATGTACTATATCTGGATATAAATAGAACACGTCATTCTTGTCCCACTCAATAAAACTCCTGCTGTAAGAAAAAGATGGAAAATAAAAAGAACAATCGGTCATTACTACTGGCACAAGCATGTTATATTACCGTACATTCAAAGACATACATACATAAATTCACGCCTTTTTCCCAGAAGGGGAAGCAGAGGTGCCTCCAAGACACCCACATTTCGCCTTATATGTTTCGTACCATGGCGTGATTGGGGGCGTGCCTATCGCCATATCGGGCACAAATTCCTGACTCCGGGCTGATAATGAATAGAAAAATCCAATAACTCTTCGCCCGACACGGGATTTGAACCCGAGACCTCAGCTTTTAATCGTACCGTAGTAAAACTACGCCACCGAGGCAGTTATACCGAGGCATATTATTGACTGTAATTTAAAAATAAAACTTGTTCCAAATGACGGAGGGTTTTTGATACTAAGGGATCTAAAGTGTTAAGAATCTTATCGTTTTAGGCCGGAATCACTTCATGGACGCTCGATTCGCATTTTACCTATTGAGTAGTTATTTTGTCATGGATGTGATTCAATTCAAGCCTTGGCTCCCCGTTGATTTTTAAAAATATGTTCTCCGAAATATAGAGGTTTCATCTCAGTTGAAGCCTATGTAAGTTTGACCTAGTTGTAAGTGGAACGGGCTTTTCAGACAACAGTCGCCGGGTCAAACCCAGGGCCCACTTAAATTTCCAAAGTTACGTGTGTATAAATAAGTCATAGGTAATATCGCTTGTTTTCATAAAAAAGAAAAAAAAAGTTTGTGAAATGTCCAATTGTACGTACCTAAAAATCTTTACAAAAAGATTGAAGGTGAAGCCTTAGCCACATTAGTTGGTCTACTAAAAGGCCTATTCGCAATCTTGATTACTTTTTGTCTCAATATAAGTCACTGCATCCAAGCTATGTAAGTGGTACATATAAAGACGCAGTTAAATACAAGGCAGGGTATAAAATGCTTCAATAAACAATTTTACTATTCTCATCCAAACAAACAAAGTAATAAATCAGATTCGCATAACTATCGAGTTCTGTTCAAACAGCATTCCTTGAACGCATTAAATATCATAAAAACAATATTATTCAAGCACTAAGTAAACTCTTATCATAAATTAATAATAAATTAACTTATCAAATCATTACTCGTCTTATTTTTCTAGTAGTAATGTAAACAAGTTGTAATCCGCGAGGTTCTGAGTTCCATATTGTGTTGTTTTCACCAAGATAAGCCCTATTTTATTTATGTCCATGCCTTTTCTAGATGAACATGCCTAGACTAAGTACTCCTTGCACCGACATTTAAACGCATTTACTTGATGCCAAAATCGTAATGTTAAATCAATTATTAGCTGAATATCTAATGGCAGGAAGCTAGTCTTTTTTAAGCGTAAAAAGTTATACTCCGCTGTGCTTAAAAACCAAATAAACTGTTTTATTCGTCAGCTTTCAACCATTATACTAGACTCCGCGGACCTCTCACGAAAGCTAGAAATTACTATTTTAAGAGCAATGCAACGTGTATTAACTAATGTATTTAGGTATTGTATTTCAACCCATCATCTAAACTAAAATAAGCATCAATCACACAAAGTTGAGTAGCATTTATCGCGTCAACAGAGAAAGGATTTTAATAGCAGAATTATTAAGACAACTATCAGTTTCCGAGCACTAGGGTCCGCGTACGAGGGAAGCCTTTCGCCAATTAATACACGTGAAAGTATCTTAAATCGAGGCAACAAGCCAACCAGCGTTTACATTTCGATAACCAACATTTTTAAAACTCAAGCAAAAAAGTAGGCAAAATGAAATCGATATTTACATTACAATGAGCATTTTTAAAACTCAGAAGTAAAATAACAGACAAGATGAAACCAATATTCGGTTAGTGAAAATATTACTCATTTATTTTCGAAGTTTCCAACAGCTTGCGGTAGCTTGAAATGCTTGTAAGGCCTGTGATCACCAATGAACTTTTTGTAGGTAATGTTGACTATGAATATTAATCTCTTTCATACATCTGCTTTGCCAGGCGGCAGAGGCACCGTTCTGCTTTAAAATATGATGGTGTGGAGAAGGTAGATGAGGGTGTAGATGGTTGGTGTAGGTGAGCGTATTCTCGAGAGGTCGGATACGCGGGTAGCCTGATATCGACACGGCTGCGTGTCGACGTGCGACGTGTGCGGTAGGCAGTGCCTATGCAGGAAGCGGCGGAAATAAAATGCTCCACACAATGCGTACGCGGAGTTTATTGTACACACAAAAGTCACACAAATGAAAAGTACAAAGTCACTAAGGCTAAGATCTTATACACTACACTAATACTAAAACAAGTCTTTACACTACACACTAAATCAGTCCACTAAATACTAAGAAGGAGAGGAAAGCGACAGTCTTATAAACAGCAAATGAAATAAAATAATATGCAAAGGCGCACGGTACGTAAGGCAAAGCGAAAGCGATAGGTACGGTGTGAAGCGCGCATCGAGCAGAAGCCGACTGGTATGGCGCTGCGGTGCGCCGAATGGCTGCGCCGGCGCGGGCCCGGTGACGTCATGACTACCTGAGCTCCGGCCGGCGGTCAGCTGGTGAACTGTTATTTATCATATTGGTTTGTGGAGTGTGTATGTGGAGGATCGCCACATCACTCCCCCCCAGAGACCGTCATGGGCGATAAAAACCAGTAAATAAACACAAAAGAACTAAACTATTTGAACAGTGGCGAAGGCGCAGAATCGAACATTTTTCGGTGTGGTGGAGGCTTTAGAAGTTTGAACGACGGATTGATTTGTCCCGTCGTGCCCTTTCTTTAGAGCAGGTTTTAAATTAGTGCAATTTGCATTAGACCGGATTGTAAATTTTTCCAATCTATTGCCAGGTTCCTTTATATCACGTGATCTGTTCGAGTAGCTAATCGTCTTTAATTCCGTCTGAGTTTCGGGTAAATTTGAATTCTTCGAAAATATGAAGCCTTGACGCGTTGCGAAATTTCCATCTCCAGCCTTAAACCGGGTACTTTTTACGTCAGTCTTGCACTGCCGGGATCTGGATGCTTGCTGGATGTCAGACTCGGTTCGGAACGGAATGTGCGTTAGTTTGTAGTTAGATTTTCTTGGTTGGCGGAAAGATGTCACTGGTGTTCGCGAAATAAGTTTTCCGCTGCCTTTAAAATCACAGGGCTTGAGGCATTTCTGTGCGTTAGCTCCAAATTTGATGTGGTACCAGCAAATAGGGTATCGACAGTATCTAGAGTGGGACCGTGTCTTAGTCCGGAGTGAAGAAGAAGCCGTGAACCGCCGACACTGTGGTCTAGAATGACCCGTCGTACGGTGATACCTGGGCACGTGTGTTTGCTCAACCAGCTTGGCTTCGAGACGCTGCACTGTTTCTCGGAGCGTGGCGATCGCGTCCGAAGAGCTGCCGCAGGAACACACGTGGGGTGTAGAGGCGGCTGCGACGTGGATTGGTGCTGCTATTTCTAGCACGCGGTCGGCGAGGTCTGCTAGTTGATCCAGTGAGCGGGTTGGCTGTGAGGCCAACAAAGTCTGGATGTCGCGCGGCAGTCGGTCACTCCAGATGGTGCGCAGAAAATCCTCTGGAACGCTGGGTCCAGCTAAGTCCTGGAGGTGGCGCAGAAATTGTGACGGTTTTCTATTCCCGAGTTGTTCCTGGGAAAGAAACTGCCGTAGCTTCTTTTCATTGGAAGCGGTTAACCGTCTAATGAGTTCGCTTTTAACCTTCTCATATTTGCACGTGGTCGGGGGCGAAATGATGACGTCCTTGACTATCTTGGCGTGTGTCATATCCAAATTTGAAAGAACGGTCGTGTATTTGAGTCCGTCGTTGATGATGCCGAAGAGGTAAAACTGGCTTTCCAGTAGCGCGAACCACAGTTCCGGTTCGTCCGATGAAAAAGCAGGTACCTTTAAATCTGGCCGTTGGACCTCTGACGTCATGGTCGGTTGTTCCGAGCACACCCGAAATCTTCTTATTCGCCTTGTCATGCTGGTGCGTGTGTCACCATTACGTGACTCGGCGGTTTGTGCAGAATCGCTGCTGCTGTCGCTCATAATGGTGTTCTCCAGGGGTCACCAATGTGGAGATGTAGATGAGGGTGTAGATGGTTGGTGTAGGTGAGCGTATTCTCGAGAGGTCGGATACGCGGGTAGCCTGATATCGACACGGCTGCGTGTCGACGTGCGACGTGTGCGGTAGGCAGTGCCTATGCAGGAAGCGGCGGAAATAAAATGCTCCACACAATGCGTACGCGGAGTTTATTGTACACACAAAAGTCACACAAATGAAAAGTACAAAGTCACTAAGGCTAAGATCTTATACACTACACTAATACTAAAACAAGTCTTTACACTACACACTAAATCAGTCCACTAAATACTAAGAAGGAGAGGAAAGCGACAGTCTTATAAACAGCAAATGAAATAAAATAATATGCAAAGGCGCACGGTACGTAAGGCAAAGCGAAAGCGATAGGTACGGTGTGAAGCGCGCATCGAGCAGAAGCCGACTGGTATGGCGCTGCGGTGCGCCGAATGGCTGCGCCGGCGCGGGCCCGGTGACGTCATGACTACCTGAGCTCCGGCCGGCGGTCAGCTGGTGAACTGTTATTTATCATATTGGTTTGTGGAGTGTGTATGTGGAGGATCGCCACAATGGTAGGTATGTGAGCTCATAACCATTGTTTTTCAAAACGTATTATTTCAACGGCTCTAGGATGAGTAATGGCTCATTTACGTCGGTCTTTCGAAATACAGCATGCGGGCTAAGGGAACTATAACAAACCTTCACAGAAACAGAATATTTGTCGAACTGGCCACTAAGAAAAATAAAAGCGGATTTTTTTTATTGCGTTGAATGGCGAGGCGAGCATGCCATTTGCCTGATGGTTAGTGAAACGACCACTCATGGACGGTAGAAAAACAAACAACACCATCAATTACAAAATATTTCATGGCACTCCACTGCTCGCGCCATCTTGAGACATAAGATGTTAACGCCCGAATACTGGAACGACATTCAAATAATAAGTTGCTCTTAACAGCGCACGGCTCACTTAGCCAGTACATTTAATCGGGATTAACGTAGTTAAGCGCAAGTTATATTTAAGTTGCGTTCCAGTATTTGGGCGTTAGTCTCATTATGTCAAGTAGTTACTCTGGCTACAATGTCCTCTAAACCGTATTACAACAGTGCATTTAAACTCGTGTTTGGCGGGAGATACAGACATTGCGGTGGTACCAACCCAGGCGCTCTCTCAAATATGAGAGACCTACCACCAGTAATCTAGTGTAATATAATATCTGCACCAACCGGACATGCATATTTAAACCTGACCTATCAGAATGTTAAAAACATGATTTTCATATTCTACGATTAATATAATTAAAATAACCTGTAAACGTATATTGCAAAAACATGTTACTCGTAAAAACAGACGCGAGCAGATAATGTCTAAATTATTATTGCGTGAATATGCCAATTAAATGTACAACAAGTTCTAATAAAAACTAACATAACTATGTACATATACATGAGGAGTGCTATTAGATTTAATGCGAATAAAAATTAAATTTTAATGAATTACTCATTGTCGGATAAAGATCAAAGATAACCAAAGCATACAATAATGATGTACGAAATAAATACAATAAGAAGTCGTACTTTTAAACTTAATTTTAAAACAAAGTCTCAAAAACTATGGGGATAGCTTTTAGACATATCTTGATTCGATATAATTCCTAAATATTCTTCCGAGTACACGCAATAGCTATGATATGACCTATAATACCACCACACCAGGTTCCTCTACAATTGAAATAAATACATACATACATAAACTCACGCCTTTAACCCAGAGAGGGTAGGCAGAGGCGCCACCAGGACACCCACATTTCGCCTTGTATTTTCCGTCGCATGATGCGATTGGGGGCGAGCCTATCGCCATATCGGGCACAAATTCCTGACTTCGGGCTGATAATGAATAGAAAAACCCAATATCACTTTGCCCGACCCGTGATTCGAACCCGAGACCTCAGATTTGTAATCATACCGTAGTACAACTACGCCACCGAGGCAGTATTGAAATAAATATATGTAGGTATTAGTCCATGCATTGAACTAGTGCTTGTTAAATAGGGTTGGTAGGTTTCGCCTAATTTAGTTTTCCGCACTAAAGGCTATCGACGGTTTGTGAAGGCTCTCAAGATATCTTTTTTAATGTACCGGATTAAAAAGATATAGCTAATTCAATCAGGGTTGCATGACCTTTGATGTTGAAATAAATAATTATTGGCCAATTTTGACACCTCGCTCGATTGATAACTAATAGATTTTAAGCCGGTATATTTTTGTTGTAATAATTAGCACATATTTATACCAGCAATAATGTACGTTAATAATGACCACTAATTGACATATAAAAACGTAAATTAAAGATATTTCCTTAGTAATATATGGAGCGTGGTTTTTTAATTAAAACTACTCAAGAAAAACCACAAAAGATTGCAATTAAAGCCTAAACAAAAATAAAAACCTTGAAATAATTTCACACTTTATGCACATAATATTATTATTACTATAAGTCAGGTGGGGCTGTATGATTTCACTTCTTTTGCTTATTTAATGTAGGTAATAAAAAAATAATACGTCATTGTTAAAATCCGTATTTGCCGTTGAGATTGGTAACTCAAGTCCCAGGTAATTTCATAATTAAATCATTTTTTTCTGTCGCCTAAAATGCTGTAAATTATAAAAATATAGTTAACTATACTTTGTTAAGCTTATTCAACAGCTGAATTAAATCAATCAGGGTAATTTTGAACAGATTTTTGTTGATCCATCTAAATTAGTCCAAAATAAAACTGCGTAATTTTAATTACAGCCTTAAATATACATTAAAATACTTTACAGTTTTTGTTAATAAGTTAATGTTCTAATATATTCTCGAACACAACAACGCGTGAACTTGGTATCGCCGTAGTGTGACATTGAACTAATAAGTTTAATAAATTCGCTAATTAACATATTTGTGGACATTGAACAGTGTTTACTGTTTGCTGTGCGCATACTGTCAATACTCGTTTACCTATTAACCCCTTAGTGTTTCTAGTAGTCACGCTGCAGCCACTTTTGCGAACCGTTTGATGTGATAACAGTTTCTGTTGTGCACATCTCAGCAAAAAGAAAATTATTAAGCGACCTAACATTAAGTATCACCCATGTTACTTTACAAATAATTATTCAATAAAATTTTGAGACGTAAAACTCGAATATCATATCGCTTATTCAAAACACATGTCTGCCACTCAAGGCAGTACGTAACAGCTGTGTTGATTCATTCGGTTTTCTGTCGGTCACAACAATTACCACGCATATGTGTTTCCAAATATGTAACTACATACTTGATAAAATGAATAAATACAATACCTAAACTCCTCTTCGATGTCATTTCATTCATTCATTTTGCTTGGGCGTCATCCCGGTCGGTGCCAGGGTCCGCCTTCCGGCTGAGTATCCTCAATGAGCATACCATCTCAAGCGACATTCCTGGAGTTTATCGCGGCCACCAAGGCTGGATGTGCTCGTTACTGATACTTTCCAAACGTGTAACATTGCACATCCACCGCAGCATGTTCATCTCTGCGACATTGGACCTCCTGCACATGTCGCCTGAGCGCAAGCTACGTGTCAAAACCATCCAGGAGCACAGGGCGCACGATGCTTTTATAGATGAGGCCCTTGAGCTTCATCGGCAGCCGGCGATCGCAAAGTATGCCCGAGACCTCCCTCCTTAGACCAAGCACCTTTGACGTCAAGGTCGATGTCATCGGAGTCATTTAGTACGGACCTGAGGTACATGAACTTGTCCGTCCTCCCTCACGGCAAGTACGTTAGGATAGGACACTCTCAAATGTAAGGTGCTGAAAAACCTTTTCCGTGTCTCTTATTAAAAAGTAATCTATTTGTAAAGGCACTACGTAATACGTGCACAAAAACATAAAAACGGTACACATTATGAACAAAACATGAAATCACGCATATTAATATTTACGGCAGATATTAAAATTAGCGCAGCCTACGCTACATTCTTTGTTATATTGTGGCCAGGTGTTCGGAATGATCAGCGGGAAAAAATCTTGCAATATTCAGATATTAGTTTGTATATGCAAGTTTTTTTTTTATAATCTCATAATCAATATAAAATGTACATGGATAAGTACAGTCCTCGAATTAATGGCATTAGACTACGATTGATTTTTGAAGAAAATGTGATAATATTCACCGTTACATGTATTTTTTTATTGCTGTGAATGACGAAACGAGCATGCCATTCGCCTGATGGTAAGCGATACGATCGCTAATGGACAGTAGCAAAACCAAACAACACCATGAATGACAAAGCAATGCTTACATGCCTGAATGGGTAAGGTAATAAATAAAAACACACAAAGTGAGGAAGCAATATTTTGATTTTCTTTGGCTATTTTTATTTCTATGTCACGATTTATTCGTGACGAATGTCAACAAATGAATAGATACAAATGAAATGCGAAGTTAAGGGAAATAAATCACCAAATCAACGCAAAGAGGATTACCAGATTACCGAACCTAAGTTCTTAACACTCGCAATCTGCCTGTGACGCCATTAGATTTAATATTGATCTGTTCAAACATAATGAAAGACGATAACCTTCACAAAATATTAAAAGCCTCATATGTTTACACACAAATAATACAATGTGTCCTTTACTCAAGGAATCCGGAACATATCATGAATTACGAAATTTATCGATAAATATTTCAACAGTAGCTATTATGATCAGATTATATATTATGTAGTCTTTAAGGTCATTTATCTTAGTGAAATTAATTCAAGAATAATCTAGGAAGTGCGTTAGTTCCAGGATGCTAACTGTATAATATATGCGTAGTAATAAGGTCTAGTATTTCATCTCCACCACAAATGCGGAAATGTAATCGTAGTTGCGTTTTGTTTCTAGTTCAATATATTATGGATTCACAAGTCTAATATACCATTACACAGCATAGTCCCAGATATCTGACCCATATGAGAAGATGGGAAAGAAAGATTTATGGTCTTCGTCCTTCATCATCCTCATTTTCAGCCATAAGAAGTCTATTGATAAACATAGCTCTCCTTCAAATATTTCCACAGCGTCCTGTTGAACACAGCTTATATCCAGCGACTTCCCGCAACCTTAATACCCAATAGTCTTATACAAATTGATTTTACTAACATCTATCTACATCGGCTATTCATAGAGACATCAATACTTCAATATCGTGTATCGGTAGTATTTGTAGAAACACGCGACGGAAGACGAAGGGCAGCGTGGCACTCGGCTGGATATCAAATGTCCAGAGAATCTACATATGTACATATCTTATTTATTGCTTTTGATTTTTAAAAGTCATCAAAGCAACTGCCTCGGTGGCGTAGTTGTATTCGGTACGGTTACAAAGCTGAGGTCTCGGGTTCGAGTCCCGGGTCGGGCAAAGTGATATTGGATTTTTCAGCCCGGAGTCAGGAATTTGTGCCCGATATGGCGATAGGCTCGCCCCCTATCACATTTTGGGACGGAAAATACAAGGCGAAATGTGGGTGTCCAGGTGGCGCCTCTGCCTACCCCTTCGGGGATAAAGGTGTGAGTTTATGTATGTATGTATCAAAGCAACCAGAACCCTGTCGTAGGTGTTTACGGGCTGTCGAAGTCACTTACAACTAGACGAGCTAAAAAAATATAAGATTTACGTCACGCGTGTGCTAGATAACCTTGATATTCTCCGATAAACACCCAAGAACTGAATCGGAAAGACACATATTTATACCCAAATGGCACAATAAATCGTGGCGCGCGACATCAAATGTTTATAAATAGATCGGTTATTTTCGTTTGAAAAACATCGGGTATGAACACAATTAAAATATTTTCATGGCGCTGATGTAACGCGGCGCAATGCTGTAATTAGCTAAATGCTTACGGCCTTATTCATACAGTTTTAAAACCTATTTTAGTTATCGAATGTTTTGTCCCTTTCGAACAACTTTTGAGTTCAGTTTGAGCGAAGAAGACAAAACATTTGATAAATAAAATAGGTTTAAAAACTATGAATAAGGCCGTTAGTTATTATGGTTTAGGTCGGGATAATGTTCTGTTAAAGTTTTTGGTCTGCGGAATGTTAGTTTTGTAATAATATTGCCTTGAGGCTTTGATAGTTGGTAAATCACGTATGAAGAACCAATCACCTTTGACACTAAGAATGTAAAGATGTTCTTTTGTGACATAGAGAATACATTAGGTCAAGTCTCAAACATACGTAAACGAAGGAATATTTTATACATATGCATTTGGTTTATGACTTTAGCAAAAGTTGTCAGCAAGTATGTCTGACCGTTACAATATACTACGAAAAAACAATAAATATACTATTTATTTAGTAGCAGTATGTATGGGTTGTAACTCATGAGATCCTGGGTTTGTTTCCCGAATCAGGCAATACAACAATTTCTGTGAGTTTGAGTTTTAGTAATGTTACATGATTTGCTTGATCGATCGAGAACGGGCTGTGGTATATTTTTTATTGCGATGAATGGCGAGACGAGCATGCCATTCGCCTGATGGTAATCAATCTGACCGCTCATGGACAGTAACAAAACCAAACAACACCATGAAGTACAAAGCAATGATGAGATTCCACTGCGCTCGGTATCCTGAGACATAAGATGTTATGTCTCATTATGTCCAGTAGTTACTCTGGTTACAATGTCCTTCAAAGCTAAACACAACAGTGCATTTACACTGTTATTTAGCGGGAGCAGTGGAACCTCTGCTTATCCTCACGAGGATATGCAACAAGCAAGAGCTTGTATGTATGCAAATATATTAATAGATACTAGTTAGTAGTTACATAAAATCGAGTGAGGTAATAACCGTGGTTGACAAGTATTTCGATCTTGTATTCTAGTTCAAAACAGCCAAGGTTCTCGAGACACGTGGTCCTACGTCCAACGTCACTCAACATTGAACTCGAATTAAACGTTGCGTAACCAATGGAAAATATTACTAAACCGGCTGGTTCGATCTCATTATTATTGTAATTTCTATTTACATTGACGATTAAGATTCTTGTGTATGTAGTAATTTATATCACAGAGGTAATGCGAATTGGCACCTTCGTTATTAGTCTAGAGTCTAGACTAAACTTGTAATACAGAATAAATTAAACGATTGATTTATTTATACATTGATATTTTCTCTCATTAGCATTACCATTACTATTTCAAATACAATTTTTATACCCAAATGTGCTCGACCATCCTAAATCAAAATATCCATAATCAATCTACTCCAAATCATCAACACTACAAACTACGAGCTTCAAATTTAAAAATAAAACACATTAAGCAAGATTATAACTAACAAGTACTAAGCCGGGAGTCTTATAAGACGTGCTCAACACACCAAAACAAAAATGTAAACATCGTGACCTATCTCAAAATGTTGCGCGCACCTGCTACACATGCATACCCACGCATGTACCCCTGAAGAGGTAGGCAGACATTCTACTTATGACATCCATAATGCTGCAAGTTTATTTCCATCCCAAGATTTAATAGGGTCAGTCTAGTCTATGAGATATTTAAGCCGCATAATTCTCACAAAGAGGATAAGGAATCGATCCCATAATCTCGCAATTCATCACCCACAAACTCTACTAAACAATAAGGTTACTGATCCAGATCATACACCAATATTTACAATCGATACACTTATACAAACACTATTTGGACGAGAAAATAGCACGAGAAACTGACTCATTCGTACAAACTACCTCCTAATCGTGTTACCATGCCAACTGTTCTATACCAACCTCCGAGCCATAAACAAAAATAGTGTTTACTACTCCATGTGTCTCTCAAATCACGTATACACTCCGGTATCAATGTTTATCAAAACGTAAACCTGACATACACACGAAAACGAGCCCTAATTACAGAGCGATAACGCGTACAATTGTTCAAATTCTTGTCGGAGATAAGGTTTCTGTGCTAATGCGCATCGCCATAAGCGGCTAGTCGGAAAAACATGTGTTTTACCGTTCAATCACATTCAATACACCGTGGGCTTGCATTCCCTCTAAATATAACCTATTCTTTTCCTTGTCACTACCCTCAAATAAACAAGCGGATTTTCCAGACAGTTTCAGACTGTGTGGCGCAAAACGGGATCGCGTGACGCAAACACCAACCGAAGTATTACTATTTATATATTTAAAAAAAAAACTAATATACGTCAATGTTTGTAACCTTACCCTTGCGCGTCGCACTTCGCTCGGCATCACAAATCACAAACACTAGATTCCCACTTATCGTATACACTGATCGATGGTTCGAATACGTCGATTCAACTCGTAATAGCTTCGCTTCGGTACGTGTGCACCGGGCGAGCACGCGCCGCGTTGTGTCATCGGCGCCCGCGCACCCGACACGCTTCCTTATTAATGCAAAAACACAAGGGAATAAATTAGAATTACAGAAACTCAGCGTTCCGTGTTAAACACACTTCCTTTAAACAGATCAATCGGCGACTGAGATGAATGGACCGTGACTACCCACAGATTTGCGATAAAAACTTGAATGAACATTTTTGGATTTAATTTATAACTAACTCTAAAATATTCACTTTTTTATATGCACTACGATAGAATAATTAGACATTGTTAATTAACAGCGCTAAAAATTTATTCAGTCAATCTTAATAAAAAATTAACAATGGAAATTATAACCGTAACGAATTTATTCATATAATCTACCCACATAGCAACTAAATACGACGTCAAGTATACGACTTGACTATAAAACCATTCAAAATACAGACAAAAGAAGCAAAATAAAAAGCAATTGAAACAAAAGGCTTTGGCGTAACATCTCATTGGTCTTGTAGGCATGTATTCGATTTCCAATTAGACACCAGATTTTAAAAATTTCAAAATCATACTTGTTACCAGAAACTAAATAATGTAGCGCCTAGAAGCATAAGACCGCCGTCTGTACTTTTATATAAAATGTTAATATCTCTTATGTTTTTAATTCCTTCATTTATGCAGTAAAGAATAATTAATTAAATAAGTAATGGTAATGCAGGGGCTGGGTTCCTCGAAATTAAGTAGATGGACGTGGTGGTGGTGGTGGTGGTGGTTAAGTAGGTAAACAAAATCTTTTAACCTCATCGGTGTTACATACATACATAAACTCACGCCTTTATCCCCGAAGGGGTAGGCAGAGGCGCCACTAGGACACCCACATTTCGCCTTGCATGTTCTGTCCCACGATGTGATAGGGGGCGAGCCTATCGCTATATCGGGCACAAATTCCTGACTCCGGGCTGATAATGAATAGAAAAATCCAATATCACTTTGCCCGACCTGGGATTCGAACCCGGGACCTCAGCTTTGTAACCGTACCGTAATACAACTACGCCACCGAGGCAGTTCTTATCGGTGTTAAACTAAAAAATATACGTGTTAAAACCCCCGGTCTTTTTTACCATTAATAAGGTTCTCTAAATTAAGACCAATCGATAATTTTAAATGCTTATAAAATATATAACCTACATCGGTTATTCATGCGGTGCTATATTTAAACACGGTAATACTCACAAAAATTCGATACCTATTCTATTGCGGAAAATAATCAAGAAAACCATTACAGACAATTATTTAGGTGTAATAAAATCATAAAACGTGAACCATTTCAATTATTCCATAAAGTAATTTTCCTTCACCTTCCCTGATATAATTGTAATTTCTAAAATATTTTTGATTCCCCTACTCAATTCCGGCTACCGACTATATAAGAAGTTGCAAAATGCAAATTATATACGTACCTACTTAGTTTCAATCTAAACAATGATTGTCTAATTCGTAAATAAGTATTAATCATTTATTTTTTTAGACAGATCTACATGGTATGCATATATTTATTTATTTTTTTAACACTGCCCTCATTTTCTTCTTGTTTTAAATCTATCCCATGGTTGTCTGTAAGACATTGCTTTATGCGATAAGACCGCCATTTGTACTTTTTTTTGTTTATTTCTGTTTCTGTATGTTATTTTTCTGTGTACTATGAAGATTTAAATAAATAAATATGCATAAACTCAAGAGTCCCCAAAGGGCAGATACGCCAGTAGTGTCACCACCAAATCACCAAGATTATTTTCACAAAATAGGGACGAAGCTAAACCAATGTAAGAACCAACTGACCCGAAAGAGATTCATCATACCGAATAGCTGATTCCCTGAACTGCTGTCCACGACCACTATCTTAAGCCTCGTTGATATCTTCGAACACAAATATAAATCACGTTTTAATTTTCAATTCCGATTTTTTACCTTGATCACCTGATGTTTTACGAGTTTTTAGTATCGATATGTTTATTCTACAGAGCAGTGACGTCAGTGCCATCACATGACAGGGATTTACGATCAATGTTTCATATTTCAGTTTCTGTGTACAATATTAAATATATTTAGTCCACCTTGTAGCCAATAGAACTGGAACTAATTCGAGTGTTTATTTTTAGATTATAATAATCATTTTAATGGCCTATTTCTAGTTTTTTGGCGTCATTGTATATCACGTTATACAACAACTAAAAGCATTAATTATAACACATTAACGATACGTTTACCTTGAAATATTAACAATATTATGACTTTGTTCTTTTTAACTAATTTTTTGATAACGAATGTATGAAATGTAATAAATATTTTCAAGTCCTGATTAGCATATGGAACTTCCGGAAACGACCTCTGGATGGCCCGTGACGTCCTGAAATCGTTTCCCCATTCTGGATCGAAATCCGCCATGTGTGGGTGTTTTTGATTAAAAGTTCTCAAATGAGTTACCTATTTTTTGCGCAAGTTAATATGTTCTTGGTAGAGGTCCCTATTACATTTTGATACGGAATCAAGCTTGGAGATAATATTCTATTTCTGTTTACAACTTACGAAAGGAAGAATAAATAGATGCTGTTATTGGGTTTTTGTAAGTATTTATTTTAATTCAAGTTACAATACTAAAAAATTGAGGAATTAATCATTGTTACATCCTTATCTTACGTTTCTATGCAAAACTGGTAAAACCATACGGTAAGAAAACGTGGTTTAGTACTTAATATCGGGTTTTATAAGGATGCTGTCACTTATGATAAGAATACTTTATCATTATAGCAAGACACCTAGACATTATGTTGTGGGAAACACGTTTATAATAGGTTGAGGAAACCGAACATTGTCTGGCAACTCAAATACCTATAGAATAGTTGGCAGACTGTATATTATCGTATATTATAGACTCGAACCGATTAATTACTTTTTAATCGATAATTGATTTATTATCGTTTAAAATATTATCTCTATATTTCCTTATTATAGTTTATGAGATAAAGTATTTTTTAAACATAAGGTACGAAACAATGCAGAGGTGGGTCTACTTTAATACAGTATTTTTACAGTGAAATAATTTCAAAACAAAATTATTATGCAATGCTGCAATAATCCCATTCTCCCAAGTACAATTAGCCAACTGAAGGACATTAACTTGGCACATAACACTAAACATTAAACACAGCGAACTTAACCGAGTATTATCTAACTGCTTGCGATACGGTTTAAGGGGCGCGGACAACGAACAACACACAAGTTTCTCACAAACAAGCAAACCCCAACAAGTTTAATGTCATAACGGAATATATAAATAATATAATATTCTGACATTTATTACTTTTAACTATCCAAAATTAAATCCAAAGGCATCGTTCCAACAATGGATTTTAATAAATTGAATAACAACGAAAATCCCATTTTGCCAACAATTAGAAAGAAAGAAAAACGATTTATTAGTCTCAGCCGCAAAATGAATCATAAAAAAATCAAAAAGCATTAATACATTGAAACAACAAGCTAAATGTTGTGATATGGTGCAAACCACTTCACAACTTTTCAGTGGACACCATGTGTGACGTACAGGCGTCAAACCAGCTACCGGACAATAATAATAATTAAAAATAAAATAAATAAATGAAACAAATAAAATTGATTTAATGATGTAAAATTAAATGTGCAACAATTATGAATAAAATATTAATAAGCCAACCCGAGGAGCATAAACTTGAAAATAAATGCAGTAAGCGAACTTAGCCGAGTATTATCGAACTGTTTGCGATATGGTTTAACGGGTGTGGACGACAAACAACACTCCACAAGTTTGCTTGTTCGGGTTTAGTGTTGTGAGGGAACATAGTCTGATATACTGACGTTTTGACAGGGAAACTTGGGAAAGCGGGTGCGAGGCCCGAGTTGGGACACTGTTTATTGTCATCAATATTTTTTGTGTACGTAAAGTCACCTATATATTTTTTTACCTAAAAATAATTATTAATTGTTGTGTGTATTTAATTAAAAGAGTAGATCAACAACTCACAAGTTGAGTTGCACCGAACACACTTCATTATTTATTAAGGTAAAGAAATTAAAAGAGGAATGGGTTCTTATAGCTTAGACGGTAAGAAACCCGACTCCCCTGTATTCGACGCAAGATTCCCCATTCCAAATGCGAACCCATATCGAACTGTTGCGACAGAAGCACGTGTATTTACTGCCAGCAGCTTGTAATGAACATATCACCGGGTATAATATAAAAATATTAACAAGATAAATATAGGAATTTATGTCACAAATCACTCGGAAGTCGTAACACAAATCACACCACACAACTGAAGAGTCGGATACTTAATAATTAATCATTTGTACATTAATTAACAGTCATAAATAACATACTTGTATTGATAATATAATTCGTAAATCATTACAAGCACGACGAGTAAACAACGTCGGCCTGGTTTTTTGCCAGTAACGGTACATCACGATGTTCCGAGACCCACTCGCTGCGGAATTAACAAGGTGACACCAATGGACTCGCTGGCGACTTGTATGACATTAAAACTCGAAGTAACAATGACGATATTTACTCTTACTATAATGAGGACAGCACGATGTTTGCGATGTGGACAAAAAACACGGTTTATTTTGTTAGAACTAACAGACGATAGGATTTTATGAGCAAACCAATGGTGTATTAAAACACCAACACACAGGGGTACCGCGTCTTGGAAAACGTAGCGTGGGACGTCCTCTGGCCCGATGGCGGGACGACTTGCACAAGAGGGCCGGCAGCGACTGGATGCGTAAAGCAGCAGGCCGGGCTCTGTGGCGTACCTTGGGAGAGGCCTATGTCCAGCAGTAGCTGCAACGGGCTGGTGATGATGATGATGATGATGATGATGATGATGACAGGAGTACCCAAAATTTCACAGTTTTCAGTACGCATACACTTCCATGTACCAGTGATGATAATTACGTACCAGTCTCAATAAATTACAACCTACACGGCTAAAAATTTTACATTCCTCCCCTAATATAAAATCCCTACTTTTTAGTGAGGGATCAGTCTTTGAGAATGCTAAGCAAACCTGTAACCATCTACAATTGTTCGGATTATATAAGTTAGTTTACCATGTCCAACATGTTTGTCGATTCCATTAAATGAATGCCATAACATACCTCACATCTGCAGACTATATTTGGCTTTAAAATAATGAGACTACGGCACCTCCATAAATATACATGTCTTCCATATTTGAGCTCAATTTATTTTCTTAACAGTTAATTTGATAGATGCTAATCAAAGGTAAACAAACTAGGGAATTGTTGAGGAGACTGAAGAACAATGTCAATTAGCGAACACGATTCGGAAGTTCCAGAGTCCAATAGACGTAAACAAATAAGTACCTACTGATAGAATTATTCCGGAGACGGCGAAAATTCTAATGAATTATGAAATGATAAACAATAAGACTAATAAAAAAACTGGAAAAATACTAACCGTGAATGGATTTCGCGATACTTAAATTTGTTTATATTATACTCGTATTATTTTTTCTCTTAACTTAGGTAGTATACATTATTATATAATTTAGATTTGATAAATGCTTCACAATTCTAAGTACATACAAATAAATAATGCTAATCGTATTTTATTTTTTCACGGTGAATGACTCATAAAACACTACGTTGTAATTATTTCAATACATGTGATGTTCATTATTCAGCATTAAGGAACAGTTGTATAATTAAACCAAAGTGTGCAAAAAAAATACGTCACATTTATCAGATGATGATGAAAGTCGAACTTTCTCAAATCTAGAATCAAATAGAAATCCGAACTAATTCTTTACCGCCTAACGTGATCCATCTTTGGCTATTTTCATTTATTATGTATCTTAAAGCGAGTAACATTCCAAAGCTACAAAAAAAATACAACTTAACTACTGCAGTGTTTTGTTAAGAATTCGTATCAATAGTACATAATAGCTTGTTAATGCTCATGTTGTTTCTTGACGTTTTTCTGATCTGATCAATTACCATTGTTCCTACAATTAACGCAACTTTATTACTTCGATACTGTATTTATCTTACCTTTTCGCCATCAGTTGGTAAGGTGCCATAGCCGTACCAGCTCCTTGCAGCCCTCAACCTCGGTTCTTCTCGAGGTGATAGGAGTCCGCTGCCCCATCGAGCCAGGCCCTCTGCCACAGCGGCCACGCTCGGTGTGTTTGGACTGCCATTTGGAGAGTTGGGTGTGGGAACACCTTTCTCCGCCACTGGAGGTAAGGTCGGTCGAGCGCATCCCGTCCTCCTCTCGTAAATCCGTTTACAAGGCTCATCAGTATCAGTCTCGAGCAAACCCTTTTTGTCATTTCCTCGTTTTATCTCTGTTATCCTTTTTACATCATCTTTTGGCGTTCTCTTTAACTCCGCCTCTTTTCTTTTAGCGCTTTCATTGGAGTCCTGTCTGCATAATAAAGTCTTCTTTAAACTTTCACATGAGTCTTGTTTGGTAAGCTGGGCTTTTTTGTCTGCCTCTTTGGCAGCGGCCTTTTTCTCCTCTTTAGCTAAGAGAGCTCGTTTGAGGCTGTCTGAGGAGTCTTGTTTGTTTATTATTTTCCGAGGACACTCGGTGTTCAACGAGTCTGTAGTTTTCGATATGAGGAGTTTCGGATAATCATATCCGGCGTGCTCATTGGGTGGGTTTAGTTCGAGTGATCTCCGATTTTTCCGCTTGTCTGCCGGCGCGATCTGTGCTTTGGCGGGCAACAGCCGACGGGGCAGGAGGCTGCGGTGATCAGCGAGCGGCGACTCCGGACGCAACATCTTGGGCGGCGACGCTTAACAGCCGCGGCAACGAACTGGCCTGCAACAACACAAACACACTATAAATACCAAATCACACCTACAAATTCACACGTTAGAATCATCTTTAACGCTTTTACTAAAGTAATGTAACTTAAAATAACAAAGGTATTCAAAACGCAGATAGAACACAAACACAAAGACGTCGTAAATATTTCCCGTGAACTGAAATCTAAGCGCAAGACATCTTTACAAAGAATAGTTAGGATTTAAAAGGCGGCCGGCGGAGCTATATGTACGATATCATCGTCTAACAAATGTAATTAAAATAAAAACGTCAATAGCATAAACGCCGGGACACATACCGACAACATTCTCATACAATTAGTAGCGTTTACATCTTATTTGTCATCATTAGCGTCGGCGGCGTATTCTTGAAACGTTTTCGCGTAGATTTTATCAATTTCTACAATTTAGATATACATCTCTTGTATCTAGATTTCGTCGAGTGTGACTAAAATTATTTTTGTTATTCCCTACTCCGTCACTTATAAAGATTATTCTTTTGATTAGTAATGTTTTATCTAGAGTAACAGTACTTTATACATAAATGTAAAGCGTCTATAACATAAACGTTATACTAATCTAAAAATAGAACATTAAGTCTCTGGAATAAGTGAAAAATCTCGTTCAAAGAAGTATCTCAGCCGTGAAGGCACCAAAGGACATTGTTTTTAAAATGGTTCGCTGCCACTAAACAAAGAAGCCTTCTAACTGTGTCAAAAACGAACAATGTTCCTCGTTTAGTTTTTCCTTCATAAATGAGTCAATATAAAACCACTATAATTACCTTCAATAAGTTGCATATTTCAATGATGTAATAAATAACCAACATCCTTATAATAACAATGTGTTATGACTAGCAATGCTTAATTTCTATGTTCATATGATAAGCTGGGTTTAGCACTGCCGGTGCCCCAGGACGAAATTGCTGGGGCGCCCTAGGGAACATAACTACAGCATCCCCAATCTGCTACCACAACAGCAAACCAACCAAAAACCAGCACCAAACCCTAACACTATTGGATATAAATAACTTTAGTTATCGTGTTCTTGGGTGGAGACCGCGTCTTGGCAAGCGTAGTGTATAGGACGCCCTCCAGGCTCCAGCTAGGTGGAGTGACGATTTGCGAAAGGTCGTTGGCAGATGTTGGATGCGACAAGCCTAAGACAGGGTGAAATGGCGCAATTTGAAGGAGGTCTATGTTCAGCAGTGGACAAGTATAGGCTGATGATGATGATGATGATGATGATGATGATGATGATGATGATGATGATGATGATAATGATAATGATCTGTATCAGACACTGTGTGTCCCAATACATATCACGGGAGTAATCTACAATTCAAAGTTTAGCCTTTAGATCATACTCGGATTAAATATACAAGGTGTACAAGAGAATGGCGCACTAGCTAAGTTGGGTGCAAGGGCATAATATTAATATGATAATAAAAGAATAATATTTGGAAAATACTTATCCGTTTTGGAGTTATGGCCGTTTAAAGTTTTAAGTATTATCATCACAATTTCGCAAAAAAACAATTGAAATGGGTAAAGAACAAGATTTTAACATATACGTATTTTTTCGTTTCGTTGTTAATTAAATGGTTAACGAAATATACCACGAAAACATTTTTTATCAGCAACAAAAATTTTATAGACTTCGCCTTAAAATATTTCATAAATAGGCCAGGTCATTAACTCTCAGCTGTATACTTTATCCTTCTCTAATTTTACAAAAATGTATTTTTTGTTTCATTTCAAAGAAATAAAACAGTTAAACAGGGGCGTACTTAGATTTATAGCGTCAACAAATTCACAACATAATAACTAGGTAGGTATAGTTGCATCGTGCATGGATCGAGTTTTTTGTCATTATTTTCCTTAAGGTGCCACAAATCTAAACTCTAAGATACCAATAAATCACGCTGGTCCTCGGTTAAACCATGTTGTACCATGCAAATTTATTAATTACAAACGTTTTAGTAATACGTTATTTAAATTATCTAAGTAATTAATATTCATTAAAATTTATTTTTACGCAATTACACTGATAAATAAAAAATAAGATATTAAAATGATTGCAGAATTCGGCCCATTTCATAAAGGAAGCCGAAGGTCACTGTGTACTCGTCGGAACTTTGTCGGAACTAGCGCGGCTCGATTATTCTTCCTTTGAGCTCGCCGCTTCCGAGTTTGAGTGACACTAATACCATTGGCGGTGTTTTGTGTGCGTTACTCAAAGGATGACCGCCACGTTAGGGTGTGTTCACACTTCACACTTAGTACAACTTAATTTGGTTAGGTACTTGGATAATTAGAGTTACGTAAAAACGTAAGATCATAATGGATTGATAAAATGATCGTTACTCTCCCCAGAGATATTAATCTTATTTAAACGTGTTAAAATAGTTACATAATTTGATCCATTCAGTTACAAGACCGCCTTTGCTTATGATTTAATTAATATTAATAATGATGTCGCTTTAAAGTGATGAAATGTTCTAAAATCTCATACTACAAGCGAAATTTAATAAATCATTGTAGCCGAATAAATGGAGTTTACTTAAGAAATAGAATATTATGATATTCAATTAGTGATAACAATAAAAACTTGTATCAATTTTGGAAAAAAAATATTATGAAATGAAATAGGTGTAAAGGTGTCTAATGTGACCAAGCCTTTATTTTTCGTTATTCGAAAAAAATATTTATCTTTTATTAGTTGAATTCGGACTACGTTCGGGTGTACATGTATTTGTCGTGTATATTAGTATTATTAACTCGTGTTCAGTTACTTTGATTGAATTTTATCAATTTTGACGTAGGTACGGAATATCCCATGGTATTTATTGTGAAGTGTTAGTTTAATATCTAAGTGTATTTCGGGCATTGCAATGACGATAAGTTCGTGGCTAAAACGGTAGAATACTTTAGTGAGTTGTGCAAAATTACGCGAAGTTGAATCAAACACGTTGCATCGGAAGACCGAGCGACGGCTCTATGTACACATAGTACATTTTACGTGTCTAATGAAGTGAATTATAAACGTAAAAGTGTTGTATGTTATCAAATTGTGGCAGTGCTTTCGTGTGGGATTTTGGCAGGTCCAGCACGTACCTCCTTACCTAAGGTACCTATTTACGGCTTAAATTATAGGGTTAGTTATTATTTATTTTATGATCATTAGCGGCACTTAAGCAGTACGCTTGAATTATTGTAGGTCTTCTGCCCATGTTCTCTAGATACCATATTCTACGGTTCGTTCAATGCTAAATTCTTATTGCCTAACTATGTACACTAAGTGGCATGGCAATCATGTAGTTTTAATCACCTATTATGGAGAAGTATTCCTACTTATCTGTTGTGGAGCGACCCGTTCAGTTGTAAGGTTCAATCACTTTGGCGTAATATGTTAAGGGGAAGCACGTGTGATGGTAATTCTTGATTTCTCGGCATCTTTGTTATTATTAGAGTACGCTACGAAAATGCATCATAATCTAAACGTAATTACGATTTACTAAAATGTATATTAGCAGGTGCGCCATTCTCTTGTACACCCTGTATATCAAAAAATTGGATATGACAATGTGGTGGACATTGTCATATCCGATTCTTTACGAATAACTTTTAAGCACCCTTTTAGCGTCGCACTAAGTAGAAGAGATTATACCAGACAATTTAATACAATCTATGCTTCTATCATGCCTTATACGAATGTCGAGTCGCAGTACAAACACTAGATAACATATCTAGATGGTACTGCAAACGTCACAGCTGTTAGCTGAGGTCTAGGTTATCAACACTCCACAGTCTAGACTTGAAGTACGAGTACTTTGCGAGGAAATAAATTATTATCTATTTGGTGGTGGTAACTAAAATCGGTGTTATCGGGTTTTTATAGGTACTGGCATTTTATTTAATGCTTCGGATGGTAATTGCATTATACCTCCAGGTAATATACAGGCTGAATCTAAAACGCGACACACTTGCATGGGTCACTATGACGCATCATTACCGTGCACGTTGATAATGATGCTATTCTGGCGCATATGAATGTTTTATCACCAGTTAAAAATAATATATTGTTGTAGATGTTTGATTATTAACTTTTATTACATCTGGAAAGATGTTTTTGTGCGCCTGGATCACCACACACTAGGTGTAAAACACGTCAGAAATTATTATTTAATTTAATTATAATTCCGAAATTAACTTGTGTGCATTTGAATTGGAATAGGCTGGCATAATTATATTCTCAGTCTATATATTTCGATATACTGCACTTAGGTACACAATTGTTCATGCAACATCAGTACGGGTTCTTATTATAAAACTAGTTAATATCGTATATAAAACAATAAATAAAAATGATAATCATGCGAAACCACATAAGTAGGCAATAACAGCAAACCGAAGTATCCTAAATAAATTTAAGTAATAAAACCATAACATACGAATTAGTGAGTTTTTCTCACTGTTTAGCGAACAAAAATCAATCAACAATTCAACCTTCATTAGTGCACTTTGCTTATCAGCATTGATTGACCAGCTAGGTGTTAATTAAGACGTGCCTTATCAGCGCGTTATCAGTTACCCAACATACACCACCGATAACGTTATTCAATACAAACATCGACGTGCTGTGTACCAGGGCGACATATTGTATTGGAAACAAAAATTAGAGTTAGAACGAGTTTATAATAAAAATATTACATACAAAATTGTACATCTCCGCCATATGTACTTTTTGTTAAAGTGCTTTTCCTTTTTTTTCTGTTAAGAATAAATAAATAAATAAATAAATAAATAAATAAATAAATCATAAATAAATCATAAATAAATAACACCCAACAGTCACATACATAGTCCTGATCCCACACTAAGATCGAGTCTTGTGTCGTGGGTATCAGTAACTACGAGAGACTTTCGGTCTCACGAACACCCAGACCCGAAACAAATACCTGTGGATCACACAAATATTTGTTTCGGTGCGGGGATCGAACCCGCGGCCTCTCGTTTCACAGGCGGCGTCTAACCAACTGCGCCACGGAGGCTGTCAAAATTAAACAATTGTATAAACTACGATCTTATATTAAATGAAAATTCCTTAAATAAATTCGAAAGACTCGGATTGTTACTCGATATAATCAACTTTAAAATGTTCGTTAAAAATACAACATAATCTTGTGTCACTAGTATTCATCTACCAGGAAAAGCTACTTACATTCTACGTCTTAGTAAATATTTTTACATACTTGAATTCTTTCTCAGTACTACTTATCAGGTGATTGTTCAAGTATTAGTAAAATTCAAGATCAAATAATGCTAATGCGTAAGTTTTTACAATTAAATCAATCCAAACAGGTAACTAGAAGTACCATCAACGCCAAAAATCGCAGAAATTATTTCCATCCAAAGACGTAACAGAGGACGCCCATATTCCCAAACCGAATAGAAATATTAAATCCCAACTCACTTTGATTTCAGGCGAATCAAATGTGGATTGGATAACTTAAGAATCGAAACCAAGAACTTACGGTCCACATCTGCTGACACTCCACCAATAAAAGTAATAGAATGTACCTATATTAAAATAGCATACATTGATATAAATACATTAATTCCGTGGGTCAGTCAATAAGTACGAGTAAACATTGATTAAAGGCGAAAGGAGAGTCAACGAAACAAATATAAGGAACATTCGAGGAGACTTGTGATTGTGTGACGTCAGGTGCTTACTTTATTACCCTACGCACAAGCCGTGTTGGTTTAACGCGAACATTTATGATCAAACGAAATGTTAGCCAGATTATTAAATATTTTCATGTTGGGAATCTGGTGATTGCGTCACACGATTTGCGAGTATTAAGAATAAAGGACAGAGATAGACATGTCAAGCTATTTTTCTGTCTCCAGAAGCATCCGTATTGGTGTTCATCAGATTTTTATGGGTTTCTTGAACGGAGGCCATGCAAGGGCATGCAAAACGTCATTCATCCATAAACGGACTGACGACCTAATTTAATTCGCTGAAAGTAGCTGGATGCATACGACTTTTAAAAGGTCGCTGTATAAATCCTAAGGGGACTGCTACGTTAAGTAATGAACTTCCTGTAATGATGATGCATCGATTCTTCACTTTACCCCGCAATGCTTTTAATACATCAACTCGTAATTTATAACCCCATTACTACATTCTTTACATTTTATTTAATACACTTCAGTTTTAGCTTATCACTCTCATAAAACCAGCTTTTGGAGCCTGTCCCGTACTCACACCCGCAACTGCAACTCCTGTAAGCCAGGATCAAGAGTGGCACGCATTTTAATAAAACCGAGCATTGAAGCTCCGCGAGTCTCCGGGAATGTCTATCTCGTCTTTAACCCGCAACGAAATTAATCATAAAGTTAAATTAAAAGGAGGAAACTAGCTTGGTAGACAAGTGAGTTTTAATCTAACGGTAGGTATAACCAACTGAGTTATCACATTAAGGGCCTCGTTCACCATCTTCAAGTAAACCGTTGATTACTTACTTTTTGATTAACGTTATTTGACAAGCAAATGTGAAGAGTATCTTCCGTCGATTTCACAAGTGAAAATAAAGTAAAGTGCTGGTTAAGTGAATGACATAAGAAATTGAAGGAATCATTCGTTCAATATTGCGTCAAATGTTCCTCCCGCTAAAGCGTCAACGTGTTTTTTTCTTAAAAAATAAAAAAGGTGGTTGAGATTTTAACCTTATTATAACCATTAAGTAAATACGCTAATCAGCAGACGATGCAGCCAGTAAGTTACTTATTAATGTAATCATAGGATTAGTATTACTGGAGCATGGTGAAATCGACACATGATGTTACGGATGACTTTAACTGATGACTAGCCTAATCAACGATTTACTTGAAGATGGTGAACGAGGCCCTAAGTATTATTCAAACATCAATACCTCAATTTTATCATTGATATGACTTGCATGACTTTTATTATCCGATAAATTATTTGTTTTTACATTTTATGTCGCATTAAAATTTATTGTTTGTATATAATTATCATTAATTACATACAATTCTGTGAGAATGAAAATATCATCGCAATCATGAGGCTGCTTCTAGATGCTATTTATGGGAAATACCTCCTCGGATTACCATCAGGTTGATATCTGTAGATACTAGATAAATATAATAAGACATTGTAATAAAACTAATTTTTACGGATTTCATCGCGGATTTGATTTAATGTTTACATTTTTTAACAGCTTTCGCATAAGACGCTAAAATAGTTTTTATTATATAAATTATAAACTGTATTTCATATGTTTGGGTTGTATTATTTCGTCATCGTCATTTTGAGCCACAAGGATTTTAATCGCGAATTCCTGCATCCATAGTTTAATATTAAGAAATTTTTATTAACATTAAAAAAAATATTTAATATCGCCTCGTTAGTCTTTAAGCAGTGCAGACGGAATTTAAACTGTCAAGTTGTAGGTTTGATTACTGTATCTAGATTTTAGTTAAGCTGAAGTTTTCCATTTGGAAAACATGTTTTGTTTGATACTACATAATTTCCCAAATGGAAAGACGTCAGACAACCAGCCGGATGTTAAATTATGAGCATAATCATTCTGTTGTATGCAACCAAATTTAAATTTACCATGTAAGTGTAGGATAAGGATGAGGTATAAGAGGAAATAATTGAATATATACTCGTATTGTTCTGTCATAGCCTATGCATAGATCCGCATTTGAATAAATTAAATTCAATAGCAGATGAACTTCAAGAGCACTTTAAATATACATCAGTTTTTACTGATTTATCGTTTTCATTTATACATAAATAATGCCAATAAAGCAGTTTAATTTGTTAACAAGAATAAAATTTGCATGCTTTTGCATATAAGTATTTATCTATGGACAATAAATTACGTCGTAATTGATCTATAAATACCACTTTTAATAATAAATTAAGAACGTTAATTTCCAACCTTTTTAAAAAAATTACCGTTTCAAATGTTAATTATTTTTATATAAATATAAAAGTTATTTTCCTAGTTTTTAGGTGCCTTTTTTATGTAATTATAATCAACAATATAAATTACATCGAGTGCTCATAAGACAAGTATATTCTAATGTTACTATGTGTGTGTCTGTTGGATGTATTTGTACAACTGCAAAATGACACCTTTATGTTTAGCTTGAATGTTTGCCAATATAACAAATACACCATCAATTGGCCTTTGAACACGGGCATTTCAATATGAAAGCCTTTAGAAAAGTATTTTTAAAAACACGCTTTAAATACCAATCTCGCAATCTTTCTTGCCTAAAATCTGCTTGAAATATAAAGATGTATACAAACTGACTTAAATACTTAAATAAATCCTTAAATACGACCAACAGTCACATACATAGTCTTGACCCCACACTAAGAAAGACTTTACGGCCTCACAAACACCCTGACCCGAAACAAATACCTGTGGTTTACACCAGTGGCGTGCCTAGGGTTTTGGAGTAGGGCAAGCCGAATACTATTTTATGTTTAATTAATATTGTTTTGGAAACACAAAGTTACTAAGAACGAAGAAAATTAATTTATAATACGTCGGCAAACCTACCAGACAATCAATATTAAGATTAAAACAATTAATATAGATTACTTGTGAACATGCATCCGTAGTTCTATTCATTGCATTTCTATTGCCGTCACTATTCTGTGGTGCCGTGTTCGACTTCAAGGTTAACCGAAATTGCAGACAGAAATTATTATTAACGCATTCATGTTTAAATATTTTTCTGAATTTAAAATAATAGATTGCCTTTTGAAAGGACCACCTAATTTAATGAAAATTTAAAGCATTATAATCCAAACAATCTAACACACAAGACGTGTCGTTTAAAAACATATGAATCACGATTGTTTAATAGCTTTGAAGGGAGCATGTAGTAATAAAAGTACGTAGTTTATTAAACTGAACTGAAGATATGTCTATTGTAATTTACCACGACTTATTAAATGTACAAACCCGGCATAGGTTTCGCGCCGGTTTATTTTTCAATATAATTGAATTATTTTACCTTTTTACCGGCAATGAACTCTTTCACCATCGCACTCAAACCATCACAGAAAACAATACAACTCATAATAGTATCAAAAAGTTTAAATGACATAAAAAAACTAAACATTAACCTTAAACAAAACACATTCACAACTCATAAATCATAATACAAATGAAGTTAGTAGAAAAATGTGCTGTATTGCCAGTAAAGGTGAAATAAACAATACAAAAGATACAATTTATTAAAAGAAATATTAAAACTTCATTATTTGTTCTAAAAAAATATTAGAAATAATTTCTAAAAGGAACAAACTTAATTAAATAACAATAGATATAATTGATTTAACAAATAATCACGTGACGACCATGCAATGCACGATGTTTTTACATCACCAAGGCCGAAGCCGGGCATTTTGTGTAGAGTAAAGTGCTATATAAAATATCTATAGCTATACATTCGTAGCAATCGAGTAATATCATTTCCCCATACAGTTCACGCGTTGCTAGAAGCCCCGTAAAAGCACACGAGAGAGAAAAGGATAGATATATGTGCTGTGTGCTCCGTATTTTCAAGTTCAATGCAGTTTTAATGAATGAATATTACGCGGCGCTTCGGCTCAGGTGTCTCATTGAATCGCGGCGCGGTAAATTCAAAAATTTTAAATGCTAGATGTTTTCTAATAAATCGCTGTTGTATTGAATGTAATAGTTTGTATTCAGTATGGAGTATATACGTATCATGTAGGGCAAGCCGGGCTTTTGGGCTTGTATGGAAGTACCGCCACTAGTTTACACAAATATTTACCTCGGTGCGGGGATCGAACTCGCGACCTTTCGTTTTACAGCCGGCGTCCAGTCAACTGCGCCACGGAGGCTGTCAAGGCTGATTGCTTTCGTACTGTCCAACGTTTGATCTCAGGTCAGTACCAGAATTCACTTTCTTACTCATTCCTTGCCCTCACTTGGTTTTTACTTTTAAACATCCTCAGTTCTCACAGTTTTGCTTTCATATATGGTTTGACTACGACACGTCTTTGCCCTCAAATTATAAATTAATAGTCTCACAAAATTACAAACAACCTTGACCTAACTGATCCTAAATCATAACACTCACTTAATACTTGGTAAATAAATCCACTGAATACTTCATAAACTCCATATTCTGTTGCGTTTGTATTCGATTAAAAGTTAATAAACCATGAATAATTCAAAAGTGGAAAACTGGAAGTAATAAACTTAACGACAACAACATTACGAAATCAATTATGGAGGCTTTTCCGGCTAGTGGTTAACAGTTAACACTTTTTAATAGTATTACGACAAGTCATGTCGCTTGCTTGATGGTAAACGGTTGGAAATGGTCACCTTATTTATAGCGTCTACTGTTTAAATCCATTTAATTGCTTCGAAAGACGTGTTAGTGATAGACGTATATTATGGCTAATGCAGTATTAAAACTATGTAGCTAGCAGTGATTCTTTGTGTGTAGAAGGACATTTGTAATTATACATTAGCAAGATATTAATAAATTGCACATCATTATGTATAGTAGATATTGTTAAGAAACTTCTCAACTGATACAGAAAGTATCATAATTCCGAATGAACAGTTTAAGCATTCCTCGATTAAACAATACTCTAATTTCCCTAAACCTTGCTAATTAAACGAATCACGTCCACTTCAGCACAATTTGTAGTACCTTATGTACATAGCCTTACATACCCTCCGAAACTCATCAATATTCCAAAGCCAAAAGTGAGCATACAGCGTAGTACAATGTACATTGTCTGCTGTGTATTTACATGTGAAAAGAAAGCCAAACAAGGGGAGCGTTGGAAGCGGTTTCGCAACGAGGCCGTCGCGTCGGGTCGTGGCGCTATCTCGTCCGTATTGTTCTGGGTATGTGGCCGCCCACCGCTGCCAGCGTTTTGTACTTACTAATGTGGCGTGTAATCACGAGGTTAAAAGAGATACTTGGTTGCTTTTTAAGGTTTCTAGCGATGAAGTAGGTTGTGGGTTTGTGCATCAGTTGGTAGAAAGTAAAGGTGAAATTGTATGTGGGGACGTAAGTTTAAGCCTTAAAAGAGTTTATTCGTACTATGGTGTTACATTGTCAACGTTTTTATTTCTTCTACCCTTTACAACTAACCAAAACTATCAGTAATTTGTATACACAAACGTTTGCCCCAACACACAAACACCAAGCCCAGTAACAAGAACCGTTTGTACTTTAGCAAACGCTAATGAAAAACCAACAATCCGTATTCGGGTTCACGCACTACGGTTTCATTGTGTTGTATGATATCAAACATTATTCTCATGTTCCGTGGGAAAACTCATTGCTTTTTACTCCAATTTTAAGCATATACCTTGTTCAGATTGAGAAAAATGGTACATGTGATAAATGAGAGTGATCATAACTGATGTTAAAACTACAGGAGAGCTTGTTGATGAATTATCGTAATATGAAAATAAATATCAAAAAGAGGGATAAAGCTAGAAGGAAGATAACAAAAAGCTATAGCTCCAACAAAAAGGTGAGCGAGCATAGTTTATACAAGTCCGAGCAAATCATTTCAAATTATGCTTTTGTTGCTATTTCGACCTAAAATTCTGTAAAATACGTTCTATGAAGCATTTCAAATATAACCAACAGCGTAATGACGCAATTCCTAACTTCTAGTAAGAAAATTATGCTCTGGCCCCTGCATTTCTGATAATGATTGACTAGTATACCGTTACCTCTTAGAGGTAGAAGCAACAATGGTATCGTTCATCCTTGACACACAAGATACAAACAACGTTGCCACAGATGAAAACAATGCTTTTAGACATGTTAATGAATTCAAATTACCCAATATTGACTTACTCCTAACTATATCGTAAACGGAATACAAAAAACTGACCGTAAAAACTACTCCAATGGTTACTTGGGGTCGATCTGTTTGTTATGCAATCTAAGTAATTTGTCTTACTTTTTTGGACAGGATTTGACAATTTATCCAAAATAATCTGCAATAGGTGCAGTCACGTTAAACCATTCCACTTAACTAGTAGAAAACAATTGTTGCTCGCGTCTGAAATGGCACGGTACAGGAAACTTTCTAAGATACCTTGCAGGAGACCCCTTTGTAATAACGACCGTATTAATTGTGAAATTTTAAAGCCATGACGATGTTCCAATCGCTCTCATGGTTGAATAATCCCTATTCAAGGCAATGGCGGAGGTATTAATCACACACGGTAAGTAATCTATTGTCTGGAGGATAATTAAACACGACTAAATATATGCGCCAGGCTACTGCGCTCAGTGATACCATAACTCGTAAGTTTACTATTTGTAGATGTAAACATTAATTAATATTGATAAACTTGAATTTTTTGAGGAAACGAAAGGACAATAGAACCAGAAAAGGTGGTTTTGATCAACATTCTAAACATTAAGATTAGAAAATTGATTTTATTTTCATTATTGGATCCTCTCTTTGGTGTTAAGTTTATCATTAACATTGCTAATGGCAAAAAACTCCTACTGAAATTGGAAACCACGCAAAGAAATGAGAGAACAACTGTCAAAGACGGACTGCATTCACCGACCTCCTAAAACCATTACCTGATGTACCAGTAAATTAAGTGTTAAAAACTTTAAGAAAACCCCTCGAGGCCAAGCCAACGTCGCCAGATGTCGATGCATCATGCCAACTACCATGAAAGATACAAAACATAAAATTGTATTAAAACATTTCTAATAATATAAACCACACCAGCACTGGAGACAACGCACGACGTATCCAATAAAGCATGTGCGATATGATACACAAACATACGTGTAACCTACATACCGGGTATCGCATTCCGCGTGGAAAACAGAATCGTGTCAATACAAACGAGTTCTATATCTATAACTATAAATATACTAGCTGATCTGACAAACGCCTATTGTCTTGCCCTAGGTCAATAATCAAATGGTGAAAAGGTGGATCATCAACAGACAAGAGACTTAGATCAAGTGCGTTGCTTACATTTTTGGAATGACTTAAGTTTAAAGCTACTTATTGGATCTTAGATTACGTCTGAACGATACTGACGCTGCGACAAATACAATAACAAAAAATACAAAATAAATGTTGTCTCAACAAGTTCCAATTTTAAGTATGGATTGTATTGTATTATATCAGGCATCAGCCCATATACGTCCCACTGTAGGGAACGAAACTCCTCTACAACCTAGAATACGATTAAGAGGGGAAGTATAGATTGATATATTTAAAAATTCGATTAAAGAATAACCATATTACTAGACAAAATGATATTGTCCTTAAGAAATCGTATTGTATTTTCAAGGATGCCATTCAAAATATCATTATTTATATATGCTGTTGCTAAAAACAATGCATACATATTCCTTTAGGTAAATACACATTTAGGTATACAATAATAACTCGATATGCCTCTTGCGGTTCCTGATACGAGATTATCCACACAGAACCGTATGATTCATAAAAGTAATCTGGTGTTAGTCATCGTTGTTATGGTTTGCTTCATAGCGACGCGAATTAAATTTAATAGGATTGTATTGTAGGTGAATTTCAACGGTTTCACTCGCTTTAGTGTGCCAACCTTCAAATAAATATTTAGTTCTGAAGGTTGAAGACGAGGGCCGGACGTTTTGGATGTTTTTGTTGTTGACGAACATGAGTATTCGTTTAATTGAGGTATTATTCGACTAAAGTGACCAGCGCGAAAAAAATTTTTGTAACGGAATCGATGAACTGAAGACCAAAATGGATTCGGTCGGCCATGACAAAATGAGAAATTATTATAAAGAAATTATTGTTTATTAGGCTTGCCCCGCGTCACATCGTGGGACTGAACACACAAGGTGAAACAAGGATGTCCTGGTAGCACCTCTGCCTACCCCTTCTGGAAAAAAGGCGAGAGTTTCTGTATGTAGTATGTATTATAGCGTAAAGTTGAATATTTAAAACAATGATTATTTATTAAATAAAAAGTCCCTCAGAGATTCGCCGAACTCCGGAGCTCAGTTTCAATTCTTTTCGTGCCACTGTTGATCCTGGCTGACAGGATTTTCAGTGGTCGGTGTGTGGCAGGGAAGGAATCGGGGCTCTTCTGGCCCTGAGATATTCAATGCCGCCCGAAATGCGCGCGACAGTCACCGAGGGATTTTTAGCCAGTATGCTGGCGTAAGCTTTTTTTAGGGACCCAACTCGGCCGCTACATCCGGAGCGCGACGGGCTGGCAGGCCAGTGACACTGACATACCCCTTTAGGCCTCCTGGACAATGTCTCGATTCATATAGGTATAACCGCAATCAAAAATGTCTGAATTCCAATCTATCTGAATTAATTGACAATAAAAAATAATCACTCACATTTTTTAGACACTCATAGCTAATGCCTGATATAATAGTATGTTGCGGCAGACATTTCTCAAGCTATATTTCATTAATTAATTGCCTATGTCATAGTTTCACCTTACAACCTATTGTTCGGTGGTTGTGAAACTCTCACGTTTTAATGGTGCAACATTTCTAACGCGATTTGGTGGGAATTATAAATTGCATTTTTAATACGAGACATTACTTTTGTATACAACGTTATCTTTAGTATATTACAAACCCAAAAGTAGTTATTTAAGAATCCATAGCATATTTCTTTGCACTATTTTTAACAAACGTTTTATTTGATCCCTAAACACATAAAAATTTCGTAAAGCTGGTTACCTTGTTCATTAATAAAAATAGGGCGCATGTCCATCGCTCACTGATACAACTACACCCGGCCGATACAAATATACCCTCCCCCACCCCCCCTGGCGCGCACACTAGCATACCAATGCGTCATTAAAAAAACGGGATAATTCATCGGAGCCTGCCACCGCGTGAGATTTCATTATTATTGTTATCTAATATTTTTGTCTGTTTTTATACACCAAAATCTCATTGGGGTGTTTCAGCTTTATGGTATACAAAAACTAACTTAATGTTTATAATTTAATTAATTAATTTTATTGCATAGGTAATAGAGTTAATAAAGGGTGTTAATAGAGGACGGAGGAGGACGTATAGGTGGAGACGATATTTGTGGGATGGCTGGTAGTGGTTGAAGACGATGGGTTGAAGATAGAGTCCAGTGGCGTGCAATAGGAGAGGCCTATGTCCAGCAGTGGACGTAGAAGGGCTGATGATGGTAATGATGGTAGTAAAGAGGAAACATGTGTCGGTAAATAGTTACGGTTACTTCTACACATACATGTATATAATCCGTTGATCAGTGCGTGGATGACGTCACAAAATGAATAGAGAAAGGGAAAGAAAAAAAGGACGGAAATAAAATTGCTATTGGACTTCTGGCAACATAATTCACGTGAACGAAGCCATCATTTGTCAGAAAATAATTTAATAATTGCATTACAATACGGCCCTATCTTGTAGGAGCTTTGTTTTCGTATATTATTACAATTATGACATGTGGAGATGTTCGTAAATTTATAAATTTTCCTTATTCATCCATCATAAGCTGTGATTACACAGTTTATTTAACAAAGGTGCCGATATAAAAGGATACCTAACAATTTTCTTTTAAAATTCTACCTAAACAGTATTACCTAGAATAAACACGAGTTGATTACTCGCAACCTTAATACGTTCACTGTTCTGTGAACTGCGCTTTGAATATTTACGTCGAGCCGTTAATACCTTTAGTTACGTGCCCTCAGTAATGTACCCACAACATTGATCCGGGTTGGAATATTCTAGAAATTAATTATTTTTATAGTGTAACGGCAGACAGATTACACTGCACGTGTTAGTAAATCTTATCTTATCCAATTGGACCATTTATGACAATTTCTCGCTGTTCAAAATACTTATACTGGCCTGCTCTGAACTATATGAGGGTAGACGCGCCTCCTATCACATCGTGGGACGAAACATACAAGGCGAAATGTGGGTGTCCTGGTAGCACCTCTGCATACCTTTTGTGGGAAAAAGGCGTGAGTTTGTGTATATATGTATGTATTCTCGGAACTGGCCGCTTTACTAGCTGGTCCCAGACCTTATTTGCTATAGTCAGTAATCATCATGAGCGCCATGGTCCCTATACATTTGGATATATTCTATGACCAAAGATCTTAAACAATGAATTGTTTATCCTAACCTCGTGTTTTACAACGAATCTATTTACCCATGCTACTAAGAAGCATTTTCATAAATCACAACCAATACACATCACACACAGAAGATATAATATTGAAATTGATACGAACTTGTATGTATTTTGATCCATTCGATTACAAACATTAAGCAAGGTCAGTTATTACGAAACATGACCAAACATTTATAACATTAAAAATAATCAACAGTGCCTTATAAGACAGCGGTTCTAATAAGCGTCAAATGACTGTCATTTGATCTAATGAGTGTATGTGAGTGTGTTTGTTTGTGTAATTACCGTTCGGTTTAACAGTGAAAAAATATATCGGAAACTTATTATTTGAAATATATTTAAAAAATATATTTATGGTAATACCAAGAGTTAAGTTATGTTATGAGACGCAAACAAGACGTAAAATTTAAATTTAAATCAACCCAAGCAAATTATAAAAATCATTGCTAAAAACATATGCATAAACACACGTCATGAATATTGTGTGTACTTGACCCCACTCTAATATATATGTCTTATATCTGGGGCCTATACAAATCTCAAGAGACTTCTCCGCCTCAAAACACTCAGATCCGAAACCAATAAATCACATAAAAATTGTCTGGTTGTTTAAAACCTGTATCCGCTTGGTTAATAGCCGGCATTTTACCAACTGTGGCACGTAAGCTATGTAGGACATTTGATTAAACACCCAGGTTAAATATATAGATATTTTTTTTTAAGATAAATCCAGGTAGAAATAATCAACAGTTCCATATAAGACAGTGGTCTTAATAAGCGTCAAATGACTGCCATTCGATCCAATCAGTGTCTCGGCGTGGTGTCGCTTACTGTCTCGTGTGAGTCAACGAGATTTATGTTGTGACTGATACTGAGACGCAGCGGCTTAGCTATTGCTCATAAAACTAACTTGCTTATTTATCACAGTCGGTTTGATGCCCGTAAGAATTAATGTATGTATGGCTACGCATAGTTTATTTCTGCTTGGCATCGCAAGTTGCATCTATTATAATGGAATCAGGGTGTAAGCAATGGAATTACTAGGGCCGTCCATAGCTCGTCGAAATTATTTCCATCACTGGATGTAATGATAGCTCCGGTTAAAAAAAATATTACTTAGTATAAAATATTTAAAAAGAAACCCTTATTCAAGAACATCCACCACAGATATAAATAATTCCAACAGAATATGACTGAAGTCCCGTTCGCAGCCCTATACGCAAACAAACAATCGAACCAGCGATCGCGAACGCACAAATATTTGCCGGCGCGCTACAATGCGAATGGTCCGATGCCAGACGTGTTTGCGTTACTGCTTTACATTCTACTGTGCACGGGCGCAGGCTAAGTCACGTACACGGCGATGGCTTACCGGGTTGATACACTGCGGTTAGAGGATTCGATTCCATCGTGAATAAATATTTATAGGAATACGCGATGTAATGTATTTCTTCCAACAAGTAGCTCTGAAAATTCTTGAGGGAGGCCTATGTCCAGTAGTGATCTTTCTGTGGCTGAAAATACCAATGATGAAGTTTTGCAAGGTAAAGATTATTACAAATGTACAGTGACATAATGTAGAGGAGATATTCAAAACGAAGAAACATGTTAGAACGAAAATAATAGAAAAGATTCCTCTATTTCGGCGTTCGCATACACCCGGAAGTTGCTAATTATGATAAAGCAATATTATAAAAAATATTTATAATCACTTTCGTAATACTAGTATTAACCTGGCAATCGATCGTAAATAATAAATTATATATGATTACATTAAGCATTTGTTTAACCAAATGTCTATAATTATGATATCGATTCTAGCCTCAAGGTAATGTTAAAAAAAATATCATACATATGATTAAACTGTTTATCTTATAATTTAATCTGGAATCATGATATTGTATTTTAATAATGATTAAAACGAGCACCAACTCGCTGTTGATCGACTGACTTTTACAAAACGAGGTATTCGATTCCAGAGTGGGTAATAAATTATATATAATTAGGTGTTGGAGATTTTATTCAGTAGATTACGGAATAAAAAACAGATAACTAAAACGTTCACTGTGGAATTTGTTTTGCTAGATTTAGATGTCGACGTGGCTTGTATAAAACACGGAGAGACACGAGATTTTAACCACCAACTTAATACAATTTTCTTCGGTTAAAACATTGACTTATGAGCAATATTCGTCATTGCACACACAAATGACAGCGAGGATCGAACATCGATCAAATGTATGAAGGATTACTTTTACTACAAAAAGAAATAAACAAAAAGAAGACACATTGAAAGAGTAGGATACAAAATATTGCATCAAAAATTACGATACTCAAATATCCCAGGTCAGTACTGGGCCTAATAGGGAACATATTGAACTCTGTCCGTATGCCGCAGTACAATAATATCCGTCGTGCCACGTAAACATCTACCCACGCAGGCCGAGATACGTTCCTGGTTTATTTCAGTCCAGCTGATAAATACTTGCCATCGGAAATAAATGGCCACGAATGACACGTACTAAATATATTTGCGATAGTTTGCAGTTTATACTAATGATTTAGAGGAGAATGTCCTGAATGATCCCTGATGTAGAGAACATTATATCCAGAGAAATCCTTACGAGGCCAATGAAACAGACGAGGACTCAAGGCACTGTGAAGGAAAAGATCATGTCTATCCTGGGACATATACCTGCTAATATAGCTTTAGATTAAATTAGATTTTCTTATGACAAGTTTTTTCGCACTGATACAATCTTTAAAGCTTGTATTGTATTTTATCTGCAATACACAACATGTACCATAACCGAAAATCAACTAGACCGCCCTCAAATTTTCACGCGAGTGTAGGAACGGCGCGCTGATATTCAAATGTGTTCATAGTAGCAATGCGAATTTCACATCGGGCAAGTCGTTTTGTGTTAATTGGATGTTGTTGTTTATGTTTTTGCTGCACCTGGCAGAGCATAAATAATAAACAAAGGACGTATTGATGACAAAAACAATAATACATTACGGTTAAAGTAAGCACTTGCCAAGCATTAAAACTCATTGTTATTTTCAACACTTTAGACTTGACTTTGGCCACGTAAGATAATGCTAGCCAATAAAAAAACGTTTTTAAAGAAAAATACAAACAATGAAAGTCTTTTACCCTTAAACAACCTTTATTTTGATGTGTAGTCTGTACCCTATTGTATCATGAAAGAAGAACAAAATTCGCATTTATGTTAATTTAAACTCTGTATATAGATTACCTAAATAAAAATGTAAACAACGATTTACAGCGTCACTGATTTGCATAAACCTATTGGTCTCACAACCACTAAGAAACATAACCGCAGTTCTTTGTATTATTAATTTACATTTTACAATATTGTTAGCCACAAATATATTTAGGCCTGCCAAGCGGCGCCATATTTTCCTCATCGTGACACTATTAGTTTTTGCATTGGGTTTACCTGGTATTGTTAATAATAGTTAGTATTGCTACTGTTCAGTCGAACCTAAATATTTATATATGCAAATAGACTTTTGTATGAGGTCTACGTGACGCAAATGTTATCAGAAAATTGCAACAGTAATTAGTATTATATTTACATGTCTGAGGTCGTTTACCTCAGGAACAAATAAGACCTAAAAGTTAATTGTTCTAAACTCATATCCGAAGCGTATTCCACGCGACGTTATATCAATAATGTTTAACAAGGTACATGTGTAAGTTTCTAGATACACAATATTAGCAATATGCAGGGCGTGGTTTGCGGAAATCTGATAACTGATGGGGTCTAAAAAATCTCATATAAAGGCAACGTGTCCGCACGTGCAGCGTCGGACTCCACAGAAAGGACAGTCGATCTAATAAAGATAACAAGAAAAAGATGGATATTGGCTGCTTCAAAGACGTCGCTGTGGAAATACTTGAGAGAAATTGTCAACAGAGGACTGTAGCTGAAGACGTTGATTGTATTAAGTTTAACACAGCCTTACATAATGCAAAGTACTTAGTACTTATTTAACTCCGTGTTCTAATAGATACAACTACTATTTCCTAGGCCTTTTAATGCTTATGCGGAAATGTTGAGGCTAGAACTTGATATATCGTTTCGATTAGTCGCAACGTTTCCGTGAGAAATATCGCAGATAGCTGTAATAGTTAAAAGCCACTTACATTATAGAGTAATGATATCAGAGGATAGTGAGCGTGGGAACGTGTTGGCGGAAGTTGACTTTCTTCCGATTTATATTGAAATACACGCATAAGCCGTAACTATTCCTTACAACTCCAAAAAGGTTGTTGATACATCTTCATTGAATATATTATTGATTCTTCAGCGTTCCCAAACAACAAGCAAAATACAACGTCAATTCATAACATACCAACTACACTTATTAACAGAGGAAACATAACATTGACCAAAATGAACAAAACAACACTTTTTATCTGCAAAATAATCACTCTTTGAGATAATATTCGTAAACACTAATATACCGAACAAAAGACCATTAGGTACAGTCCATTAGGCAGAAAGCAAACTCCCAAACAAATCGTGGAGGGACGACAAACAAATTAAGAAAGCGTTGAGAGGTCGGGCCAACCGTCGCATTTATCGCATTTAAGTACCGCATTTGCGAAACGACAGGAGACTACGGAATATTTTGTATTCGACTGATGATGAATGGTCACCACAACCCACGACCACCCACATTAGCGACTCAGATATGTCGCATAAGTCCGACGCCCGAATACTCAAACGCCATTTAAATATTAAGTCGCACTTAACTACCGACGTCCCACTTTATTTAAGAAGCGTTTGAGTATTCGGGCGTCGGACTGTTAAATATGCAATATAAAACACTCGATATTATAGCTTTTAAAAAATAAGTGTAAATAAATAAATACACCCAACAGTCACATACATAGTCCTGACCCCACATTAAGATCATCTTGTGTCGTGGGTATCAGAAGCTACGAGAGACTTTTCGGTCTCACCATCCATACCCGAGACAAATACTTGTGGGCCTCAATGAGGAGCGTATAATTAATGATTCAGGTGCCATAGAGGGATACCCACTTTTGGGGCCACATGTTAAACGTATCATGTATAATCCGAAACTACAAAATTTTCTCAATAGGGAAACACAAAAATATGCGAACTAAAATACATATATACGTAATTCATTACATTTTAACAGGGAAACCACTCCAAAATGAAAGATTACAACACACACAACACTTAAAAAAGGCTAGTCAATAAATTCTACTCGAAGCTCAAATTACGAATAGTTAAAGCTTATATTACTTCCTAAAGAGGACAAATTTGGTATTCTCCTTTGCTATATTACTCACAATATTATTAAGAGTAATTTTGACAGCGCGTGCATATTACCCAGGTACGCATTACACGAACTCGTGACTTGGCAACTAAGCATGCAAATGGCAACTCTTTAACCAAAATTGGCAACTTAAATATGCATTATTCTGCATAACCATTTGATGACCATAATGGGTGCCATAGCAAATCCAAACAATAGAGAATACATAAAAACACTGAGTTATGTTACGTATAAATTCATTGTGTTTTACGTGATTCCACGGTCTAACCGAAATACGGTCGTGGGACTTTGGTATTTCTTTGTATTTTAATAAATAAATAATAATAAAATCTTCAACAATTTTTTATTGCAATTGTGTTTTTGTATGTATGTTTAAATTATTCTGTTTAAAACGCATGTACAATACTTGATGGTTTCGAAAGCCTACGGAGATTATTAGACGAGGGAGCTTTCACTAAAGAAGCTGCGAGTTCGTTTCTTTTAGCGGGTAAAATATTGATTCTTCTTCTTCTTAGTCGTGCACTCTTGACAGAGTGGTGGTGGTCATGTTTAGACCGATTGCTCTAGCTGCCGTTTAAGCTATGCGTCTCCACGTGTCTCGGTGTTTGGTGGAGCGGGAGCATACAATGATAAGAGGTGTTCGTCGTGCATTTAATTAAAGTATTGATACGATACACAAATATTTCCTTACGTGGTATGTGATACTTGCATTACATATATTGCTGTGGTGTCGTGTTTGCTATATGACTATGCTGTGACACATAAAATTATAAAAAAGCTGGCTGGAGTAATTTGTAAAGGATGCTCATTGGTAAGAAAACCAGTCTTATAATTACTTGCAATGGAATATTCTCAAGGCAAACAAAAACAGATCTTATCCCAAATCTTACTAAATATTCTTACTTAATGACCATACCAAATAAAACTAACTTTTTTATGATAATATTCATTTATTTGAATATTTGAAACGTTGGATATAATTGCACAAACAAACTCAAATATTAAAATAAGTGGATAATAGTCTATAAATATTCACATATTTTATTAATTCATCAATTATAAAAGAGTATATAAATATAGCATTTTATAGACAATTTCATAACGTCACAAATTACTATAAATACCATTCTTAGAAACGCGTAGAATTTACTGTATTTTTATATTTGATACGAAACTTTTTGGGAAATATAGGGCCTATTCCAAGTATAATATTTAAAAGTACTTTTTGCGGCTGGCAGACTACGACAATAGAGATTCTTTTTACATTTCCTCACAAACTATCCTTGACCAAATAACATTCAACTAAAACATATTTTCTAGTAATCAACAATAAATCACATAATACTTTAGACGTACTGTACGCACCATCAAGCGTAGTCATTACCAAGCCGAATCAAACACATGACATCTGCAGCGTCATTCACGAGTCTAGTGGCTACAAACGTAATGACGTTACGCCATGGATGCAGGAGTAATTTTGATGTTACGTCATCGTCATTGTATGGAAAGTGCCATCAGACTTTCACTGTCACGCGACGAGTGATGACTGCTAATGACGATGTGGCGCCAGTGGTACAATTGTATATTTGTTATTGTTTTTTATTCAAGGTTTATTCAAGACTGCCTCGGTGGCGTAGTTGTACTACGGTACGATTACAAAGCTGAGGTCTCGGGTTCGAATCCCTGGTCAGGCAAATTGATATTTTTCTATTCACTATCGCCCTGAGTCAGGAATTTGTGCCCTATATAGCGATTGGCTCGCCCCCTATCACATCGTTTGACGGAACGTACAAGGCGAAACGTGGGTGTCCTGGTGGCGCCTCTGCTTACCCCTTCGGGGATTAAGGCGTGAGTTAATGTATGTATGTATGTACTAGCAACAATAATTATCTTTAACAGTATCTATCTGGACCGTATTGATGCAACGATCAGGTGCACTTTAGTCAATATATCGAGGCAGTATAAAAACACTATCTACGAATGATATTTACAAAGTGTGAAATACTGGTGATGTCATATCTCACAATAAAACGCGGACTAAGTAACACATAATTATGACAGAACACGTTTATAACGTTCGTAATTAATTACATTGCAAAGCTTATGTACAGCGCAATTACACGTACGATACTTGAATACTAAATTACCAAATGGATTAAATAAATAAAAGCGGTAAAAAAATAAAAACGAAGTGCTTATTTTATTTTTAAGTATGAGCTGCATGCATCTTTCAATAAAATTCGAATAAAGAAAACGAAGACACGGTTTGAAAATTTTAAATAAATAATAAGGAAAAATATAGGTATTAAGTATATATAAAAATAAATAAACTTGAACATGAATAGAATACATCAACATCCACTTTATGCAGTCTATTCATGAGTTATTTAAACATAAAAAATAATGTATCTAAAATATTTTCATGATACTATCGAGGTAAGCAACGTTCGCAATTGTTATGTCGTATGAAGTGATACAACTAGCTACATACTTGATCTAAGATTTGCTTACCATTATGAGTCGAAAACATTTATTGACTTGGCTCCTTTGGCCACCTGGAAAGGACAAAATTGAGTGTTATAATTATGATTAATATTAAAAGAAATTAAAATGTATTTTAGTATCATACATTCGAAAGATGCGTTGTATAAAAAAAAACTCCGAATAGCGGAATTTACTTAAAGTGATATCGAAAGTCCGCAAACCCGCACTAGGCCAGCGTGGTGGACTATATGGCCTAACCCCTCTCATTGGTACTCTCGATTGTAGAGAAGGCTCGTGCCCTGCAGTGGGACGAATATGGGCTGATTAGGATACCGAAAGTCTGATAATAAGGTAACTCCTAACCTAGAAATCAAACACAGAACCTGTTTTTCGGCCCATTTTTTCACAGATTTCATTACACAATAAAACCACTATTCAATTAACATTAATGACATATTTTTATAGTTAACAATACAGATATATAATGTAATTTCATACTCTGAACATTACTGTCAACTATTCTCAAGGCATTAGTACGCTATTCGTACGCTGGCACGTGGACAAATAATTTTCATTCACTTACAACCTAAGTACACATTTACAAAACAAAATGTTTACAGAATACTCACTACAATTTTCTAGTAAAACTTGTACTACTATTTACAGGGCAACAATCACTCATCAATCTTGCTGTTGTTTTGTTTTTGTTATTTTATGGCGGTTTAAAGACATGTTAGTGGTATCAAGAGTCACTAAATTCCAATGTTTGGTATGCTTTATATTTGCGCTGGTAATTTCGTCAACGAAAATTATGTGCAACAGTATTTGATACCACCAAAAACATACTTCAAAAAGCTTTAATTTGTCGAAAACAAGGGTATCGGCTTCATTCAGTCAATTAGTTTTTATACTGTCCCAACAAAGCTAATGATAACGCACCTGGTGGTAAGTATGTAATATTACTTCGCAGATAGAGGTTGATGGATGAATCTCTCATTGGACACAATTATACCGCCATGTTCCAATATTGTGAATAAGACATGCCATAAATTTCACAGAAAAAAGATCATGTTTTATAAAAACAAAATACCTACCATCAAGCAATATTATATTCAACGTCGAAACAATGCATGTTTGGTAAATATGCGTTAAATGAATCATCGTTCACAGGAAGATTCAGTTTGTTAAAAGATCAATGTCATGATCTTGACACCAAACAGCCGGTCAAACCAAATAATTTCTTCAATGTTTAATACAGTTACGTGCTAACAGAATCTATGTACTGATAAGGCATCATATTAGTTCTAAGCTAATACCAATTACTTTATTTACGTAAAATTATGATGCTTCCATTTCCATCTCATGTAAAATGTGCATTTCCTTGGGATAAAACTAGGCCATGTCAATTTCCAGTGCATAAATCTTATACGAAAATTGATTTGTCAGGGTGCCAAGCGCCACAATCTCTGCCTATGTTTTCAAAATATTGGCAAGTGTATTAAGTTTATGACCTGTAGCTATCTCGTTACTTAATAGTACCAACTATCACATTTATATTTTCCCGATATGGCCACAGTCTCGCCCCTTATCGCATCGTGAGACGGAACACACAAGGCGAAAAGTAGATGTCCTGGTAGCACCTCTGCCTACCCCTTCTGGGACAAAGGCGTAAGGCGATGTGTATTTCAAATATTTATTTAAGAATTTACGTGACTAGTTGGTATCTAGTGGTGTCAATACGTTTCCTAATCGGGTCCAATGAGATATTTTTAATTCAGTCAATAGCTCGCCTCGCATACAGCATTGTTCGCGAGAACAATCGAACATTAAATTTGTTTTATCTGTTCGCACTAAACGACCTGAGTCGAACGCATTGCATTGAAATATTTATCTCAAAGTCAATGAGTTTTGATTTACGAATATGTACTCTACAATTTCGCTTTAACATTCTAAGCGCCTTATTCATAGACAGATTTAAAACTTATTTTAGTTATCCAATTTTTTGTCCCTTTCGAACGACTTATGAATTCAGTTTGAGCCAAGAAGAAAAAACATTCGATATCTTAAGTAGGTTTTAAATATGGCTATGAATAAGGCCGTAAGGGATAATAAAAACAAAACATAGCGAAGCCTCCCCTTTAATCTTCAAGTCTCCACCTCTAAGGCGATTTTGTATCTGTTCTTATGCCAGGTATCAGGCTCATTTTGCCCACATTTAATTTTGTCACGATTGCGCTTGATTTTGAGAGATTGATGTGTGTTTAGTTTTATATAGACTTAAAAAAAAGGAGATTAAAAAAATGGTTCGGCTTCCGACAGACGTAATACTAAAGCCAGTTTATTAATGCGACTCTCAAAGGAACATCGGCTTAATTTGAAGCGCAGATTGGAGTCGTCATTGCAACATAAAATAAACATTAAAAATCGTTTCATTTGTATAATGGACATGCAACAAAAAAATTAAAACAGCAACTAACTATATTATTGTGCTGTTCATCGTGACCATGGCAAGTGGATGACCGTGCGACCATTTTATTATTCAAACATCAACACTGATTTAGAAAAAGATACTTGGGTATTAATTAAGACAAAGACATCTAGGTACATATTATTCATAATACATTCACGTCACGTCTTTATCTACGAAGGGGTTGTCAGTATTACACCGAAATTTCGTTGAGTTTACATTCCTTCCCAAGATTTTGTAGTCCATAGCCTTACCGAGCACAAATTGCAACCCTAAACTGAAATCCTAACTGTAAAATTCACAATAAGTGAAGTGCCCGATTGACTTGAACTTAAAACATCACGGTGCACAACCTTCACACGCTAGCATTAGACCAATAACGCTACAAAGAAAAATTAAAATCAATACACAGAGGATAATTATTTATCTATATTATTAGAGTCCTTCGAACAACAGAGTATTATTAAAGCAATTCTCTTACATTTCGTTTTATTATTTCATTTTAAGTTGCCATAAATATTTATAGAATGGAAAAAGGCTTTGTTGTTATTACAGATGATCTTCATAGAATCGCTCAACTGGTCCAAGAAACCTGTCACACTCGATTTAAACGTAAACAGAAACTGGTTAAACGATATACCCGGCTTATTCCTTTTTTTTTACTTCATAGCAGATATCTTCCATAAATAGCTTGTTTTTCTTGTAATCATGTCTCTTTTTGATACTTTTGCGGATACATAAACTTACGCCTTTTTCCCAGAAGGGGTAGGCAGAGTTGCAACCAGGACACCCACGTTTCGCTTTGTACTTTCCGTCCCACCATGTTATAAAGGCGAGCCTATCGCCACATCGGGCCCAAACTCCCGACTCCGGGCTGGTAATTAATAGAAAAATCCAATATCACTTTGCCCGACCCGGGATTCGAACCCGAGATCATTCCGTAGTACAACTGCGCCACCGAGGCAGTCAGTTAAGAAAATAGTAACTAATAAATTCATATTAAGACGTGGTTAGTGTTGTAGGCTAGAAAATATGCCCCGAAGCAAAAGTTAAAAACCGTTACGGGTTCCATTCCATACCGTGCTAATCCTTATTTGATTACCAAAGAAACAATTTACACCGATGAATTCATTTTGCACACATTTTACAAATATTTTGTTGCCCAGCGAGTGTTTTCCCAAGTTCTGCAAACCGGTCGGCCGTGACGTCACGCGACACTGATAGCTCGAGAATTTTCTACACGGGTTCAATCCAGGTCGCGTCGATGCTGTGTGAATTGTTTAATCGATGAGTTACACGCGAGGGAAAAGGGTACGCGATAATCGATTAGCTTCTCGATTTATTCTATTTGGTGAAGGAAAGTGACACATTTCTTGCTATTATTGTTTGTTTAGCTCTCTAGATATATGATTTTTTTGTTTGATCAAAATGTGCCCTTTGTTCATTAAGGCGAATATTGATGTTGCATAGAAAACCGAGTATGTATTAAAGCCAAGTTATTTCATTTTCACCATGTCTATCTATATCAGCCCATATCCGTCCCACTGCAGGGCACGGGCCTACTCTACAATCGAGAGAATCGATTGAGAGTGGTTAGGCCATATAGTCCACCACGCTGGCCTAGTGCGGGTTGGCGGATTTACATACCGTAAAAATTCTTTAAAATCACTACGGTATGCAGGATGTTTTCCTTCACCTTTAGTGTGTGGTGATTGAGTATCAATACACACATAACTCCAAAAAGTCAGAGGTGTGCCCTGGGATTTCAACCCGCGACTACCGTGAACATGTAGGCAGCCGCGTCTGGTCCGTTACCTACAGGCCATTTATTCACCATGTACCTACAGTAAATATTCATTGTAGCAAAAACAATTTAATATTAGGCAAGGTATATCAACAAACAAGTCTAGGAACGAAAATGAAATAGACAAAATGTGAGTGCCACTGGTGGCACCTCTGCCTACACCCCCGAGAATACAGGCGTCAACGTATGAACATATTTTGTAAATCGAATGTGAAAGACTAAAACCTGACATTGCATTCCATACAAGGACATAACTGATAACATGCTTGAAGGTATCCGACCGCATTATTACATCATCCGCAAAAAATCTCAAACAATAAAACTGTTAGTACCCTCATAAAAACTATTCAATGTAAGCATTTTACTCGTAAACGTGACAAAAACTTATGTACTCAGTAATTATGAAGTTGTATTGACGTTTCTTCATGAAGCTCTATAATCAAAGACGTTTAAGTTTACAAAGTAAACGACACATGCAATAAAACACAACATAGTACTCAAATTGGCGTCTAGTGTAGGGCTGCCATAAAATATATAAGTATGTTTAATGGGACATTTGAACAAGATACTCCTATTGCAGCGAAACGAACCCATACATACATACATAAACGTCACGCTTGTATCTCAAAGGTGTAGGCAGAGACTATGGGTCTCCACTTTGCTCGATCTTGACATACTACTATCGCTTCGTCTACTTTCATCAATCTCTTCATGCATTCTCGTCGGTTTAGGGTACTTTTCACCTGGCCGAACCCATTCTGTTAGTTATTTCATTTCAATTAATAATGATACGTAAATTATATTTTGTAACCGGGAAAATTACCCTACTGGCCTCGACACGAGGACGTGTCATAGCGGGACAAGTCCCGCTATAACGGGAAGTGTGGCAGCCCTAGTCCAGTCTACATTGTTTGATGCGAGAATTCGCTTCGAGATTGTGATAATCTCGTTACTTCATACCACGTGAATTGCTCTGTTCCGCAGATATTGTTGCAATGATGTATGATTGCACATTGTCTTCATTTACTTATGATTTTGGAATTACGAGTATTAACTTCAAGAATGAGATCCTTAACTTATATATAAAGAGAGATACAGTTGCTGCCAGTTGTAATTTAATTACTAAATGCATTGTCATTATTGGTGAGAATGAGGTGAATACGTGCTTGAAATGAAAAAGCTACACAGTGGATTCAAAAACAGAAATTCAGTATAGAAATAAAATAAATCATTCTTAAAACCGTCGAATCTACATCTTTCCGCTAGCCATTAATTTATTTCGTTAATCACATTTGGATTTGACGAGCGCCATTATATCAGAAGATGAATTCCGCGTTAAAACAACATAAGATGCTCGCAGTGAACGAGGCCCTTGACATCGTTTTAAAGAGGCGACTTTGCTAAACGAGCCGACACGCTGAAACACTCAAGTACCTATATGAACGAGGATTTATCCCTTTTACTAAATTAGTTCATGATCTTAATAGAATGCCACCAGAAATATCTGAATATAAACCAAAAATATTAATGATGCTGATCTATCATCTTTATGCAAATGTTCATTTTACACCAGACTAAGATTATTCTCAAAAATATTAAAGAATATTTTTGATATAATCTGTTCCTACTTCACTTTAAAGGGAAAAGAATAGTAGATATAAAAAATATGAACTTGTAATAAGCAATTTATAACCCGATGGAACGACAGTTATCACTCTTGCATTTAATGTCCCCAGATCTAACCTAATTGTCACCTGATTAGTTGACGAAAACGGAAATTAGTCATAAAGCCATCTGTAGATTTAAAGTATTCTCGCCAATGACGTTATCGAATCTCACTTTGAAGTAAAATGGCAGCAGATAAAAGATCCGCATAACTGTTTATTCAATAACACAAATCGATAACCTAAGACAGTGGCATTCGCGATAATGCTTGCAAAACAACTGCTGGCAGATAGCAACGGGTTTCACGCCGCATCGAGGAGCATTCGTGATCATTATTTTTTTTCACCCATTGTTCTCTCATCGACGAAGGCTAATGCACATTCACCAGTCGTTGAACTTCAAATGTAGGTTACGAAGATAATATTAATAATTTCGTTCGACGGTCAGCAGTAAATCTCCACGAAAGCGATGGGTTTGTGTACGAAATGTTTTTTAAGGTCGAGCCGTGGGCAGTCGACCGAGTCGATGGAATCAATTTGAAACTTAAGCCTAATCCAATAACACCGCCTACTTCTTTCGTGAATCGAGTTTAACTATCTTTCGTTCTAATTTTTCAGTGACCCGAATAAACATTGGAGTAGTTAAGACAACCATAGATTAATACTTTCATTGCGATTAAATTACTGGATCGTGGTATAAAATACCACTCAAGTGGGTTCTCCGTGCGTGCTGATAATCAAGAAACTGCAAAAACGAGTTTGTTATTTCTGACGTGTTCGCAGTAAATTGTGTAGCCGATTCGAAAATAAAATAACTTAACCAACCTGGGGAAAATATGTCACATTAAACAGAAATTGCACTGTTCTCCCGAAGATAACCTTATCACACAGTATGGACTTTATCACCGGACTGGGCATATTCTTCATACATAACAGCATTATCTCACATACTTCTCAAGACAGGTAAAAACAATTGATATCATACTGCACTACTCTACTGGCTACTTGAAATCGCGTTAGTGAATTCTTTTGAACATTTTAGATACGACCAAAAATTCAAAATGCATAAAGCAGCAGACCGGGCTCTGTGGCGTTCCTGGGGAGAGGCCTATGTCCAGCAATAGACTGCAAAGGACTGATGATGAAGATAAATTCAAAATTTCTATAATTTTAAAATTTACAGGTCCGCTGACATTTATTCAACGAATGCATGAAATCGCTAACATATTTGGTGTGGGAAATTCGATAAAAAGAATCTTCTGACCGTCACGAAAATAAGCGGCAATTATTAATTTATACATTTAAGCGAATGATAACTTATTCGACAGCGATACACTACGCCGAAAAATATATCGCAGGTTCCAGCACAGGGAACTCTTTTGAGGTGCGAAATCATACCATTTTGAAGGAAAAGATCACAAATGTGCACATGAGACCTAATACAAGAATTCGTGTGTTTGACGTTCACTAGGCCTAAATTAATCCAGCTATAGTCTATATGTATAGTCTAAACTATAATATTATTTGTCTAACGCAGAATTCCGTGCTTATTTTCAGACCATGTATGTGCTAACATACAACAAAATAAACATGAATTTGTGCATCTTTAACATCATAAGCTTTTGTATTATAGAACAGTGAACACCGTACTCTGCAATAGCTTTTGTATTCAACACGAGATTTATTGATGTTACATGAAACATCACTCATTTTAGTGAAAATTGTTTACGTTACTTTTACACTGAGATTAAATATATCGCTATTCGCCGCAGTTGGAAACTGGTCCAAGGGCGCATCCAGCATACAGAAGGCCGGCGCCTCCCCCTCTCCTCTTCCGACGACTTCGGACAAGGTTTCATTAGCGCATTAAGCTATTAAAACTCCTAGCTTTGGTATTTTAATGCCACATTATTACGCTTAATGCCACTTTTTTGTTATTGGGTGATGGGATTTGAGGTTTTGTAAAGGTCTTTAATATTAGAAACGGATTAGATGCAGCAGAGATATTCTTTTCACTTTAAATCCTCTCCTTCCTTTAATGAACATAGTAAATTTTTTGTCGCTAACAAATCTTATTCAACAATTTGCAGGCAACCTACAAAAATTTATGTGTGTTTTTCTCCATTAAATAATCATCTTTGCTTGTCGTACTGCTAGTTAAGTTACGACATTCCAGTTCGTCGGAAATCTAGACATTATCTCTCTAAGCTCATATAGTGATAAGATCACTGATTACGCTGTATGTGCTATTTTTCTTCTCTTTTAACTGTGTTGGTGTACTATAAATTATTGTAGTGCATGAGAGGAAAATTTTCAGATCTTTAATCCTATCACACAATCTACTTCAATAACTCAAGGACCCGCTAAAGAGCTTCTAACAAACACGTTTGTTTTATGACGTCCATCTTTATTGACAACGTTTAATTCAATGAAGGGTTGATTGCTCAAACATGTCGGTCACGTAGAATGCATAAAGTTTCGTGACATACGTTAATTATTTTGGCACGATTCCACATGCATTGTTTATTAATCGCGGATAAAATGAATACACGACACGGCGACGCCGGGCCGGCGTTTGACCTTTATAAATAATCAGGTATAACTAAAAATAATGTGCGATATATTATTAAACGTCTAAATTTCGAACATAAAATAAAATATTAAAACGTTCTTATTAATTAGGAACTGATTTTTTTAAAATAACAATACTAAAAATAAATTTAAGAAACTTGTGGAATTTACAATGCTTTTTTTAATGCTAATTTTGATAAATTCTTAGACATCCTTTTATTTAAAAAAAATGAATCATCGATAAATCTAAGATTTGCCGCGTTTTCTGGTGAATGATATTACTGCGTCGAAAACATTTTTTGTGCGTCTGAAATATTTAATTTAGCTAATAATTACTTATTCTCATTTCATTTGTTTTCTACTGATAGATGTGTCAATCTGGCATAAACATTAAACATGTACTAATAAATTAAACCGCCAATATACGAGTATTAACTAGGTATATTTACTTCATAAATATTAAATCGTAGTTGAACTTATTTTAATTGAATAAATAATGTAGTCCAGTACGTTAATTACATTGACCAGTCGATACCAATCACCGTATTTATTATTCGATGTGGAAGTTCCTGTTATGTCGACTTTCAAGCGCGTGCAGAAACGTAAGTGCCAAATACTGCGCAAAAACAACAATTTGCATTAAATACTATTTAATCTCATCACGCAATCTCGTCTGTTCCGAGTACTATTAGTATTCAGTCCTAATTAAATAAATATACCCAATTATTAAACGTAGTACAACCTCATAGCAAGATGATCTACTGCCGACGTAAGAAACTACGAGAGAAATCGATCATACAAACATCAAAACCCAAACAAACCCGCGGTACTCACGTTCCATTCCCAACCATTACCGCTCCACGGAGAATTTTAAGTTCTCAAGTTCATCTTATTAAGTACCATAATAAAGAAGAAAAACTTTATATTACAAACAAAAATATTCTAATTGAAGTGTTTTAAGTAAACTCGCCTTGAAAACACCTCATAACACATGGTTTATTGCAACACATGCCTCGAAAGCCTTGATCTTCGTATCTCGGTTAAGTAATTATGTACACTAGATGTTCTACTACCTGTGCCCCCACATTTCGTTTTATTTATTTATACTCTTTATTGTACATATCAAGTTAGATAGGAATTGGATAACAATAAAAATTAAAATGGTACAATTGGTGGCCATATCGCATTGAGTGATTTCTTCCTGGCAACCAAAAGCAACCTTCTTTGTGCATATTACCAGCCAAAAGGGTCATGATGATACAATAATATTTTAAATATAGTGGAATCTTTCCACGTGATACAAGCGATTCATTTGTGCCATAACATGTGCATCGTGTTGTTTACAACTCATTTCAAATCTAGTGTGACGTTAACCGTCCGGGCGAAAGTTGTTGGGGGCGCAGCGACGAGTGAAAGTGCCGACGAAAGCCGAGTAGGTACGGAAGAACTGCTTTCTTGAACACCCCGCGCTCCTCAAATATCCTGTTTGATTGGAGACGCTTGCGTAACTTATAGAACATTATATCACTATAGCTGTACTGTTTCTGAGTTTCGCTTTCCAATAACAGCAACACGGTAGAAATGTTGCAGTAAGAAATAATCATGGTGCGAAACGGAATTATTTTATTAACGAAAGATAAGTTAAAATCCAGTCATTTTGGTTGGTAAGGGCCTTTCATGAGCTGGTTTGTGTTCATAACCATAACATGTTTCAAAGTGGAGAATACTGTTTAATATAACGATTAAAACAGAATCATTGTCATCATACTCGGCCATCAAAAGTACACTACTGTACAAAGGCCACCCAAAAAAGTTAACGAAGTGAAGTTGGCGAACTAATGTGACCTTTTAATATGGTTGTTCATCTACAATATTAAAATTAATACTGTCTAATAATACTCGCTACATTTTATACTTAGCTTGTACTTATAAAACTATGTAATAAAAACTAAATGTCCATAATCTATAGCATGTATTCCTATTTTATTCCATGTTTTGTTTTGTGCAAGTAACTTAATGTCAACATAAAAGTTAGAAAGATTTGGTCTATTAACATCAAACTAAATCCATTTAAGTGAAGTAAAAATTAAACGTAATATACTGTATTGTAAGTGCATGTTGGCCTGTTGTCCACAGACCGGACGCGGCTGCTAACATGTTCACGGTCCTTGCGAGTTCAAGTCCCAGGGTACATCTCTGATTTTCCAGAGTTATGTGTTTATTGATAGTCAACCACCACGCACTATAACGGTGAAGGTAAACATCGCCAAATTCTAACATAGTCAGAGCATTTTTCGTTTCACCTCAGTAGTTTCATACAGAGTCAGGTTCTAGGAATTAAATATAGCTATGTTTTTAATTTTTAAAATAAATAACTTGATTTCACATAAAAAACAATTCCAAAAAATTTAGAGGAAACATTATGTTAAATTAACAAAGTAGGTATTTTCCTTGTTTCATTTATGGAATAAAAATTTAATGAATAACATTATATTTTTATTATCTAGCAACAATATGCTGGTGTTATATGTATGTTGTTTAAGAGGGACTAACCATTTATTAGATTTTTGACTGTAATGCCAAATTAAAGAACTATCCACTAGTTTTGCTCAGTAGTAATTTAATGACACCACCCATATTATAACTAAAAAATATTTGTAGCATCTGAAAAAATACAATGTTTATGCACCCCAGTTAAACTTGTGTATGTCGTACATAGATACAGTGTCTTGGACAGTCAATAAGTGTTTGCTTAAAATTTACATATTGTGAATGACATCCCGATATCATCACCTTGACAAACATTATGCTAATGTGCTTTTAACATAGTTTTACTGTTATGTCATTTATAAAAAGATATATAATTAAGTAAAATTAGTTACATATTTACACTAGTAGTTGTTATTAGCAGTCTTTTTATTGAGATGAATTCATTCTTCCATAAAAATGTGTATATTTCTGATTTTGAACTATAGTAATTGTTTACATGTTAAATACAAGTTTTATTTAGAACCATTTTGTGTTATGATATTTTCAGTACTTGTTCTTGTTTGTCTACAAATTTCATATAGGTAGTTATTGACACTTAAACTTCTCAAAGCAAACCAGAGCTGCATAGGTTGTATAGCATCTCTTAGTGAAATAAGAAGTGCAATGTAACTGCAGTAATTATAACTATCTAAATATAACTTATTTTCTTTTTTGTTTAATCTTTAATATTGAAAAATTACTTTCTAGCTTTCTTTCATCGTTCTTTCAATGTCAAAATAATTTGAATTGACATACGCTGGCATTTGGATATTTTTATAGATCTATTGATTTTGAATTTTCAAAACAACACATAATAAATAAGTTAATTGACTATAATATATTGCTAGAACAAACAATAAATCAGTGACAACTTTTTCTAGATACATACTATGGTTTTAATACAAAATAATATATTTTTGATCATTAAACAAAATACAACAAAAATACAGCCAAGCTCAAAAGTAATAATTCTAATCTCAAAGCCATTATTATAATATCTTGGGCACTTTTCTGGTGTAAATAAAATGCCAGCTATAAATCGTAATAATCGACAAACAACTAACGAGTCATGAGCGATGAGATAAAATTAATCGTTTTACATGAACAGGCACGCATCGACATAAACAATGTAACAAGAAGCAAGTTCAGAAAGAGAAAGTAAATATAATGACATCAATATGCTTAATATAATTGCAGTGATTAAATACCAGGAGGAAGAATCTTACCAAATATGTGGAAGCCTCAGAACGGTACAAATGACAAACCAGCATGGCTCACAAAGCGCAGAAACCACAAACAAATCGTTTCACTAGATTCGAGCTAACTTTACTTCACCACTTTGTTCACAACACTTATCGATTACACAATTCCGAATCTTCAGAATACACCACTACGTAAATCACAAAATTCGAACGGATATTTCCCACAGCGTACACAAAACCACCACCGTGGAAACTACTTGCGAAATATGTCAACTACCTATGTCAAATTGAATTCACCATAGAAAAAATACACGAATATGCGACCACACCACAAATTATAACATTTTTGGTAACATAAAGTCTTAAAAATCGGCAAAGAAACTTAAAATAATGTTATTTACGTATTTTTCTCTTCAATTGACACAATTTTGTAATCAAACCGAGCAACCGCACAACCCGTTCGCGATTCTATCGAAAACTGGAACAATTTACATTGCCACAAACAAAAAAAATCCAGCTGACAGTGACATTGACAATTAAACCGTGTTGGGTTTCCACAACAAAAATAAAAAATCCTACTACTTTGCTAATATTTCTAAAATTGAAATGATATTTTAAAAGCAATATAATATAATATCTCACAAAAAAGAAATAAAGTGGTAGCATCACAATAATTCTGTGTATATGGTGTGTATAAAATAAATCGGAGGCACCATTGTTATATTTGTGTATGAAACATAGCGTTATAATACTGTGCCGATGCTTTTTCATAAAATTAAGAGGTAAAAGTGTATTTTTGTTCTCATTTTTCAATAATTTTATTTATTCATTTTAGCAATATGGAAACTTCACTTCTAATATAGGCTTCGTTGTGAGAATAATTAGGAGAGTTTACTCAAATGTAGTTTCGTAGTCGGAATTATTCTCTGTCTACGTGTAGTTTAGTTGATTTGAACTAAAATCCACGTTAATCTACCAATTTAGGGAAGATTTTAGTACAATTTACATTTTATTTGAGTGATAATTATACAACATAGATGGCGTTGTACATAAAAATGAGTAAATTAACATTCTACACACAATGATCATCTTTGTCGATAAAATTAAGTAATTTGCAACAGGTATTTTGCTTGGAATTAAAACGAAACCTTTTTGACGAGTAGTGTATCATGTGTATGTAGGTAATAACTGGCATTTTGTTTTCAGCTAGCACAGCTTTAATAAACAGCTTCACGGGGACGTATATTTGATACATGTTTAATTTCGATAGAAATTCCTATCATATTAAAAAAAGGAATATTTTAGCATACCTAGATATGGTCTTTTCATTTGAGTTGTAATCTATATTTTTAATATGCTGTAGTAGCACGTTATAATATTTCATCCTACGAGTTCTGGATAATCTGGATTTTCGTTTGAACGGCATTAGCACCTTACGCATCAGATTTGAACTTCTAATGAACATTCGATTTCTTTGATAAGTGTAATTTCTTTCATTTAAACTTGGGGAATGGGGGACTGATACCTGTATTATAAAAAAGGAAAAGGAGATACAATCTAATTTTGATGTAGTTTTGTTGAATCTTGACGGTTATCCATATCAGTTTTATTCCGTCATCGTAATTAAAACCTCGCCTGCAGGAAATCCACTTCCGAGTACAGACCTCTTAAAACAATTTCCATATCGACCTGTTGTAACATTTGTTACCTGTAGCGCATCTTTTGGTCCAGTATCCCTTACTACGACAGCTAGTACGTGGCCTCCTGACCACAACTTCGATATTTATAAACCCCAAACAAAAATATCCCACATTGAGATTCCTTCGGTGGTTCAGGTATTTACAGATGCTCTGTCTTCCCATTGAGCTAAAACCGGCACTGGCAACACGAGGAGCTCACTACAAAGAATATTATTTGGACAATTGTTTGAGCTACACTTATTCCTAATAGAGAATATGTGTATGAAAATTTGTGGAAGAACCCAAAATTTCTTGCAGGAGCTGTAAGATATATCTATCGCTACAATTATAGTGGGACTACGAGTCTTTAATTTTTATTAGAGGGTAGTAACTAGACTGACTACATTAATTCAGCTCCATTTTCGTTTCGCTGAACTTTGATAACATTTACACAATTCCCCTGGGGCGTATTGGCACTAAAAACCATCACAGGAGTTAACCCACTGAATAAAAAGTTTTAAACACTGTCATTAGCATGCGGAAAAATACCAATGATAAAAACACTTCACTGAACGCGACGTAAGAAAGCTGAATGCACGCAGAAAGCTGAACGGACGAGTACGCATCTGATGTTTTATATAGACAAAAGCTGAATAAGCTCTTTGTTCCCAAGTTTAACGATTCATACTCGAATATAACAGGTGTAATTCTATTTTAAAGATATTATCAAAGACAATAAAAATTACAAATTCTAGATTGTAATGTTGTAATATGTACATATTGTTTAATTATATAATAAGTGAACAAACCTGCAGAATTACAGTAGGCAAATATTTGACTAAACTACCTCTGTATATTGTACAATGATTTATAGTCATGAAATGTTTAAAATTACAAAGAATAGTTATCACTTATCAGCGATTCAGTGTTGCCATTATAGGAAATTGCGATTACATCGCGAATGAAGCATCGACACATATCGACCGTAAATAATGTTATTTAGTTACTTCAATCACTAAATCGCTAACTTTCTAATTGATTAAATTATCTATTATATTCTACAACAGTTAAATTGGAAAATCCTAATCAGTACACTTAATACAATCTATATTTTACAAATACTAATGAGAACATAAATAGAATTTTAAACATATTAAAGTACACGGGTATCAATGGCCACAATGTATGACATTGTGTCGAATTATACACGAATTACTTAAATCAGTCTTACATTTTGCTGAGAAGAAGTATACTTCCAGGAATGCTGAAAGGGCCTAGTCGAGATTTAACGTCTACTGCTCTAACGGCGAAGTAATACTTGAAGCCCGCCATGAATTGTGTCAGCGTGCAGGCCATGGGTAAAGGCAGGGCTTTCACATCTCCAATTTTCTTCCACAGCGAAGTGCTCGGCGGCGACTGCGTTTCCTGATACGCGTATAACTGATAACTAGCTATCTCTTCGTAACTGTCTTCTTGGTATCCGTCGATTTTCCAAGATATAACTATGCCATTCTCCACTTTAGACAGCTTGAGATCTGGCGCCGGCGGCAATGCCTTCCAGTTGGGCGGTTGGTACTGTTTCATTGCATCAGGCAAGGGCGCCGGATGTCTAGGTACTGCCGCTACTTTGTTCATTCTCATTTGGTTCGCCGTCATTCTTGTTATGTTTGGTGATATGGCTCTTTGTCTAGGAGGACCTGTAATTAAAACAAGTGTAACTTAGCAACTGTTATGTTAAATTTTAAGTAATTGAAGAAAGGGAGAACTTTCTTACCAGTTGGTGATGTTTTCAACATTATGGTTTGCCCAGGTCTAATGTGCTGCCCTTGGGGCCCACTGATGGGAATGTAAACCTTTCTAGGTCCATTCACAGCCTGTCCAAATTGTGCTCTCTGTGGCGCCAACAAATTTTGAGCGGGTACAAGCCGCACTGGTGGAGCTGGACTTCGGAAAGGTATCTTTGTTGGGGGTTCGTCATCCGTTAAATCTACTGTTACCGACTGAGATTTATTTAGAGGCCTTTTTTCAGTATTTTTTTGAGGTGTAACTGGAGTTCTTATCCCATTAACAGAACTGGTCGCTAGTTTACCAGCATTGTTCTGAATATTTTGTGGTGTAGGTCCTCTTATAGCCGCGTTATTAGCTGGAATTAGTCTTGGTACGGGTATATTTGGGCTGCCTGGTGGTTTATTGGGCTTTGGCACTTGATTTACTGAGCTTCTAGTGACTTTTGTATTTTGTACCGCAGGTTGCTGTTGTTGTTGTTGTTGCTGCTGCTGTTGTTGCTGTTGTTGAGGTCCAGAGCCTACTGATTTCTTTCGGATAAATTTGTCAGTCATGTAAACTTGCATACCAACAGATCTGGTGATCTTCATAGGAGTAACTACTGTGCCACTCGCCCTACTCTGTTCGTCCTGCACTGACCGTAGAACTACTTCAAGATCTTGATTCTGTTTCGCCAGCAAAGTCGCTTTATTCTTATATTCTTCGAGGCTCTGGGCCAGCACTTTTAGTTTGGTTTTAATTTCACTTAAATTACTTCTATCGACAATGCTTTCTACTATTTTCAGTATACAAAACTCTTCTAATTCATTTCTAGTCATGTCCGCTATGTTTTTCTTTGATAGTTTAAGGAAATTATCTGGTAGGAGTGGTTTTTCTGTATCTACTGTTTTGCTTGTTTCTTCTCGTACTGTTTGTTTTTCTTGAGATTCTTTCGAAAGTATGGCTGTTGATGTTGTGGGTTCTGAAAATAAAAGCAACAAATGTAATGTAATATGTTTTTGCTACATAGACCATCCTATCTTACAATAATAATTAAATTTTCTTGTTTATAAAACAATGTTTCACTAACATAAAGGCATTTGTCAAAAGACCTTAACAACATATTGTACAAACTAGCTTCTGCCCGCAAACTTTGTCGGCGTGATTAGCTTTATTTGAAATTCTTATCCCGTCCCATCCCGTCCCGTCCCGTTATATCCCACCCGTCCCGTCTTATTCTCACAAAGGCATGTAATGCAGCCCCATCACATCCCTTTGAATATAGAAAAATAACAAATATATCGGAATTCCTTCCTCATCCCACGGGAACACTAAATTTTTCGGGATAAAAAGTATCCTTAGTATTAATCTAGGGTGTTAGCTACCTCCATACCAAATTTCATCGAAATCCGTTAGGCCGTTTCTGAGTTCATCGCGCACAACCGCACAGACAAACCGAAAAAAATTCTAAAAATCATTATTTTGGGTTCTATTACGTTTATACAGGCCCCTATATTAGATTTGCTTATTTATCTTCCATGTACAGACATCGATCGGGTATAAATTTATTATATGTATAGATTATGTTAATATGGGCGTGTACCGTTCTATTTGACATTGGAATAATTCAAAGGCAAGCTCATCTAAATAATATCTTAGTTGACAATCAATTTTAATTACATAGAGAAGTTTTGTTAATTTATTTAATAATTGTAAATTAAGGGTAGTTAAATTGTAACAGTCACTGAGCGGATGACTAATAATACCTCAGTCCGCCCCGTGACCACGAAAGCTGTAAAGCAATCGAAACGCCGCGCCGGGAAGTTAAAACATGTAAAAATTAAACCAAATCGCGATAAAATCCGTAAAAAATAATTTATTTCAATACATACATAAGACTTACTATTTACTGTAGAGATAAAAATATACCGTTAATTGATTTATTATTATTGACTGATTGTATGATAAAAAGCAACAAAAATAACTCACCTTCAACAGTAGAGGACTTTGTTTCCGGAGCGCTGTTTAATTTATTCGTACTCTCTCCAGTCTCTAAATCAGTTTCTGTTGCAATTTGTGTTGGCAATGGTTCACATGTACTACTTTCTTTTTTGTTACTACTAGTATCTTCATCAATTAGCATGATATCATCGTCATCCTCTAAATTAATACACTGTTTTTCAGGAGAAGGTTCTTTTTCTTTAGTTTCTTTAGGAGGCTCGTCTTCGTCATCTGATAAAATATTTAAGTTATTGGACAGCCTACATACCACCGGAGGGATTGGCAATGTAGTCTTCTCGGGTTCTTTTTCAATTTGTTGCTGCGGTGGTGTTTTTTGATTCTGTTCTATTAGCTTTTGTGAATTTTCTTTTGGTTTATCAACTATCATAACTTTATCATTAGATGCTACGAAGGTAGCATCTTGTGGCGCTCCTTTATTATTTAATTCTGTAGTGTCACCATTATCCACTATTGTACTAGAAGATTTATTTTCTTCTTCAGGTTTTTGAATATCAACATTAACCGGTGAATCAAGTAAAGTAATTTCGTTATCTTCTTTATCAACGGTACTAGTGTTTTCTTCACACACTTCCTCAACCTCCATCGGTTCTACAACAGCAGTATCAACAATGTCATCACTTTCATCTTGAATAGTAACAGTTTCAATACATTCAGGTGTTGGTTTATCTTCCTCGGGAGTTGAACATGTATTAGCGAGGTCGTCAATAACATTTTCTTGTTCATCTTCGTTGGAAACTTCTGATGCAACTGTTTCGTTTAATTTCGTGTCATTAGCAGATTCATTTTCTTCGGTTTTAATTGGCTCAATTTTATCATCATCACAAACTGGGATAACGTCACTGTCGTGCTGTGAAGAGTTTTCCGTGTCTGGACTCATAACAGAAGGCGTCGGTACTTTCGACGAGTCATTATCTTCAAAGATTAATTGTGGGGATTCAACAGGTGTAGTATCGTCTTTAGTTTCTTCACTATTAGGAAAATCGTCTGATTCTTCCTTAGTAGTATTTAACAGGTTATCAATCTCTCTTTGTACATTATTAGTTAAATCGCTTACTTTTTCAGCTAAAATATCATCTACTTCTTGTTTGACTTGTTCTAATTCCATGAATTGTTCCATTTTTATTATATCATTCTCATCAATCTGACCACTTTCATCTTGTTCTGTTTTCAATTGCACTTTATTTACATCACTAGAGTTACTATGAGATTCATTTGAGTCTGGTAGTTCAGCATCCATCGAATCTTCACGACTACTGTTATCAACAACTTCATCCTTAATTGTCTCCGTGTTGCTTTCTTGTAAATCATCCTCTTCTTTTCCGTCTTGTTGAGAATCTTCATCTTGAAGTTTATTGTTGTTCTCTGTAGTCTCTTGTACTCTAGGAATATTATCTTCTTTTTGTATATTTTCCTTATTACCATTACTTATATGTTTCAGACTGTCCATTATGGCGTCAGATGTTAATTTGCCATCTAAAGATTCCTCCAAGCTTGACATGTTGTCTTTTATGTCCGCAACGTGTTCGGTTTCAAAAATTAATTGCATTGTTAATCATTTCTTGCTTAATGTTGGTGATACAGCGTTACCCTGAAAAAATAAAGTTTTGTATTGTTATTAATAAATATTGTTTATTGAAGTAGCAGATGTGTCCTTGCAAAAGGACTGCGTAAGATTTAATCGTTGCATTATCTTGCCATTATAGCAACATTAGAAAAATGCTCATTGTAACTACTCTCGAAATCTAGACCTTTATAAGCCAGAGGAACAAATTTGGACCCCCTTTTTGGAACTAATTTTAGTACGCTGTTTGAATACCATCAGTCATATAATTTTTGTAAGAATTGCTAAGCTATTAAAACTGGTTATGGATTAAAAATAAATATTAGATGCACCGATATAGTAAATAGTAGTCATAACAATTCTAAACATGACTATAGAAATGTAATAGATAATAGAGAATGTGAGCTTTCACCATCGACTCCGGTCATAGAAATTTCCCGCGGGAATTGAGCAGTATCATAGTATCTTGCGTACCATTCCCGCTTTGGGGTGCAATAATGCATTTGAAAAAATATAGCATTAAATAATTATAAGTAGACTTTGCCATATTGTGTTGTGCAGTACCGAAAAGTCAGCAAGCATCATACTTTACATTACTAATTCTTTATAATAAATCCTTAGAATAATAATTAAAAGCTTTTAAATAATAATAAAAATCAATTGCTGAATATCTTCTCGATAAAAAATATAAAGCTTAATTAAAATGAATCTAGATGGAATTACAATACATTTACAGTTTTATTTTTGGTAGTAACGAGGCTGTACTCTATAGAGATTTAATATGTTAATTGAGAGACTAACGCGTAAATCTAAATAAATAACGTCTGCTATGCACCAACACGGACAAATAATGTTGGTAACTTTAACTAAAAGCTTGGTCACACAAAATACTTCGGAGCAATAGCGTAACCAAGAAGCCTCACGATCCAATACGGTTTTTCAATTCGCGTTCCGCGAAACGTTGAAAGGAAATTATGACGTCATCACTGTAATCTGTTGCTACTGGAACCGGATTATCAGGGGGTTGAATATTTGCTTGGATAGCTTCACAAGTATTTCATAATTCATGAGCTAATCAATTAAGGTACGGCACTGCTAAATTTAAAAAAACACTGGCCCAAATCCCTTTGGTGATACAAATCCTGGAACATCAGAGACCTACGCGCTTCTTTGCACTTAAGGAAAGCAACTTCTGGCTCCCCTTTTAGTATCCCGATGTGAGGGCGGAAAGGGTATGTCGGGGTCACCGGCCTTCCAGCCCGACGCGCGGGGCCGACTGTCCGCCCCGCGTCGGGTTTGGCCCGCGCCGCTATCAATAACTGACGCCAGTATACTAACACCTTTTGGTTGCCTGCAGAATTGGATAGCTCTTTGTAACCTTGGGAATTGGGCAAAACTATGGTCCGCTTTGATCAGAGAGCTTGTTTGGATTTAAGTGTTCTAGAAGTTTCAACCTCGCTTTACTAGGTTTGTACAGTGCTGCTTGTAACCATTTCATTGTCTAAATCTACGGAGAAGAGATCATCATCCAAACAGTAAAGGAAAAAACCGACCCAGGATCTTCAAAATTGCTACGAACAATTTCGTTATTCTCAAACAATTTAAAAAATTCCTGTTTAATATTGTTCTTTTTATTATGAAAAGCCGTCTTTTCATCTCCGGCAACCAATATCTTTGTTTTATCAATTAATTTCCGTCGTATCTCGGTAATATCCAATTATTCGTCTTATCTTTAGTATATACACTCGTGTAGTTCGTTGCAATATCATAATAATTTAACAGTATTTACAATTCTCTAGAGGTAAATGCGAGCTTAGTTCATCGGCAAGTTGATGTAGAGATGGGCGTGGCACATGGCTCCCAAGCGCCGACGAGACGAGAAGGTTCTCGATTAACGACCACACACTCATAGACGGATAATCTGAAGACTCCAAAATAGCAGCTGTTTGATAATTGTGACCAAAAACCGGTGGTAGTTCTTTAGTACGAGTGGATATATTTTGCCGCGGGGTTTACATTATTACTTGTCCTAATGACTCCATGAAGCTCATAAAAATTGCTCATTTAGTAATTTCATGGGTTTTAAACAAAAACATAACATGGAAAGGGAAGACCAAACAACTACTGAGATCCTGTCTAAACTATCATCAGCTTCCGCCCAATATGAATCGCTAGACTTTATACTTTAACCCATATAATATAAAATATACATGAATATATAAAGTAGGTACAGTGTAAAGTTCGAATGTGAAGTTCGCCGTATAAATATTTTAAGTCTTACTGTATAATTAGAAAAATAATAGGTCTTATAATAAAATGGCAATAAAACAGCAGAATCATTATAGCAAAATTATTCCTACAGATTTTTGTCTGAAGGAGAAGCAAAAAAACAACAACAGTACAACAGACTCCCTTTAAAGCTATGCTCATTTTAAGGGAAACAGTGACCACATAACTAACCGAGTGCGCTAGCATTTTCCCCGATTGTACGGACATTCATATCTTTGGGTCTGAGCCAATCCAAATTGCGGTTTTCTGACCCACCCAACGAAGCTATAGCAACGCATCCATTCCCATTAAAATAGTGATCTCTAGCGGGTACCCTTGATCCAATATGGCTCATCAAAATGAAAATTGCTTCAGCAAGTGTCCGTAAACTGAAGCGAAATAATGACGATAACGATGAAAATACAACTAATATAAGTTTTTGTATAGGCAACGGCCAACGAAGAAGAAGATAGACAAGTTGAGGAGTGTTCTAATGAAAACTGGTAAGCGGTATACCGTCCGTCCAAAGACTTCGCTTATTTTAGGAACACAGATAAGCTGCTGCCTACCAAGAAGCCTGCCTACCAAGAAGCCTGACAAAACGTTTAGTAAGACATAATTAAAAATGTAGCAAAATGCAAAACTAATAAAGTTTGCCTCGTATATGATAAATAAAACGCGCCATAGAGGCCTACGCAAACGCGACGCGTTCCAAAATCAGACGGCGTATATATCCGGTTTCGTGCCGGCCGGCATAACTGTGTCGACCGGTGAAAGATAAACATCGCGCGTGAATCGATACTTTACATGAAGAGTACACTTACATTACTACTGTAAACTCACTATGACGTAATAGATGGCGAAAAAATAGACTGTGTGACATATACTCGTAAATAATATGGATGGACTTTGAAAAAATTAGATGAAGGAAATAAAATAGGTCCCACATTTCCAAATACTCAATCTTTAAGAATTAATACATTAAGTAATTAATAAGATACATTAATTAACAGATTAGTCAATAAAAGGTATATAAATAATTTTAAAAAAATTATAATATCTGACCAATGAGCACACAGCTTATTTAATAATTAATTATAATTGCCACGGTAAACACTTAAAACCACAATACCAGTACATCGTAAACCACAACCAATCTTACGGTCTGGATGAGCCTGGAAGAAGAAAAGGGGAGAGGACGAGGTAGCTATTATCGAGCCTCCAGAAATATCAATTATAATCGTAATCAACACTGATATCGGGTGTTTGTAAGGCAGTGGTGTGGTTTGAGCCGGTCATTCGTGATCTAGTCTAAGCTGTCTGATCTGCTACCATTGTAACAGGTATCGACAACAATTTAGGTGCATTCATGAGTTCAAAATTTAGATCTGTAACTAAGAATCAATACGTTTACTTTGAGGTAAGTGGATTCAAATTGGGAACTCCTATTTATTACCATTGTAATAAATAGTACGTATTATCCAGAAATAAAAATTGTATTATTTTGATACATTCCCTTAAAGAATGTGCCTACAAAACGTCACTTCTACCTAAGATTAATGCTTAATCAAGACATAAAAAAAGAAAACATGGTAACAAAAGAAGTTTACATTACAGAATTAATAATTTTATTTTAAGAGAACATAGAACGTTACAAAATCATAACAGATTAAAAACTATACACTAATTACATATTTCCACAGATATAATCATGCAATGATTATGGCCAAAGAATTAACAACAATTTATGAAATTAATTTTAAAATTAACCCATTCATGAATATGGTACAATCGAAACACAGGTAACAGAAATTGTAGTATTAGCGAAACATAAGCCGGTATAGAATTACTAAGGTCATGTGACAGCCGGGCGTGCCACCACAAATATAACGTAATACAACAACCTAAAACTTAATTACTTTTACTAAATTGTAAACTGGATAATATAAAATGAAAAAAATACATATGAGCAAAAAAGCCACAGCTGTTCCGTTATATATTTTTTTTTGCACATCGGAAGTTGGGTTATGAATTTAATGCTCCAAATTTCGAAAGACGGCTATTGTCATACATTGGCTCAATTCTTTAATATTTTAGCATAACAATGAATCAATATTCTTATGACGGGTAGACTAACTACCGAAAGCAGAAGTAAAAAAAATGTAATCTAAGTTTAAATTTGAATATTTTTAATTAAGGCATGTAAGATCACCATGAAAATTAAACGCGGAATGCTCTTTATAATATGGTAAGTCTGTGTCAGCCCATATACGTCCCACTGCAGGGCACGGGAGTACAATTCAGAGGGGTTAGGCCATATAGTCCATATTTTAGGAATGTTTTGACGACGACGATTCGACGATTTCGATGACGGACTCATATCTTAGCATTGTTGACAAATCTTTGTGGTTTTTTCAATGCTTACAATGTGTTATGTTATATGTGATTATTTTGTATAAATGATAAATAAAAAAAAAAAAGATAATAGCTTAAAAATTGAAAGATAGACATACTACTAGTACTGATATACAAAACCAGAAAATATTTTACTACATTGTGTGTAAGATTGGAAATACAACGGTTAAAAACTGAGAGTGCGTCGAAGACGCAAGTCCTAAACATCTTCCACGCACTATAAATTTTTCATTGTATTACACTAATAGAATATATGGTAGACTGATTGTTGGTTTGACCTTATTTCACGCAATAAGGAGGCAAGAGGCCTATATGATTTTTTGCAGCGATAGTCTTGGTCAGACAATGACATTTGCTAATTTTAATTCTCTAAGCAGTTGGTTAGATACCGAATTATTGGAATATGAATCCAAGGAATTATAACCTTTACGAAATTGCTAACAAAAGTATCACAATTGGAAGGACGAACTCGAAGTCAAAATAGATTGATTTGCAATGCCCCAATGAGCATAATAGATCGATATTTACATTTTCTTTAACATTTTGACACAGTGTTTGAATTGACCCATGCATTATTAAAAAACTAAAAAGGCAGCAACATGACCATGTCTAGCACTTGTTCCTGACCCGACCACGGCAATGTAACTGAACCAATCAATACAACCTGCAAGCCACTACTTTGTAGTTGTAGGTATTTTAATAGCTCATACATAGTCTACTGAAAAAAGTTCTTCTACAATCTGATACCAAACATTATTTTTATAGACGTTGGAACTCAAACCTCTCTAGACGATTGGCAAAATATGTGGCCTTTGAGATCAAGTACTATACTATCTAATTCCGAATGAAGAGGAACCCGTTTAGCGGCTAAATTCTTAAGCTTTGCCTCCCATTGGCGATGAGCATTTATTTTCTGATATTAAATAAGGGTGCTACCTTAATCTTAATGTTTTTCATACCTAGTCTTAATGTTTTTCATAAATCATAGAATGGTTTTACAAGCCTGTTGCTAAACTTTTTAACATGGGTATTTGAGGTCTACCATAACGTATTAGACCAACGTTGTGGACCAAAAAGGGCAATTATTGGAAGGGTATGCTAGAAAGACATTCTGCAACGTAGATAAGAAAAACATCCTCCGTCCCTACAAACATGTGGGGTAAGACGAAAGAAGAATAATCTAGAAAATACGTGAATAGTTTTCGGTCTGCCAACGCCCAACCCGCATTGCGATGTCGAGGTAAAATAACGCTTATCCAAACATTCTCTTTATTAAAATAAGTCATAACCAATAACATTTTCTATCAAACTATATTCTGAACATGGTACGCATATTTCCTATGACGAAGGTCATACAAAGATTTTAGCTAGTCTACTATAAATTCTTAGCCAATTTTACGTCAATGGTTGAGTGGGCGAATTTTTACGGTCTAGCTTGAATGAAAATAAACGTAAGTACATTTTTTTATAATTCAAAAATGAAAAAATTGATTTGACAACAACAACAATTATGTGTGCACGAAGTGTTTAACTACAGCTATGGTAAAAGCAAAAAAATAAACAATAAGGTCGCATTCCATGGCAACAAAAAAAAATACACATTCGCAGTAAAGCTAGAACAGCGGTTAATTATATCTGTGGCAAGAAGTGTCCAACAGGTGCAATTTCTAAAATTCAGGCAAACACAGAACAAATAAACCTATCAGAAATAATTCTTGCGGACGCGACAATTTATTATAACTACTAATAAAACAACCCGTGAAAAACGCTTTAGATAATATCAATGAAGAAGCTTTATTTCGTGAATGCGTGCCCTAATTTTTATACCATTGGTCTTGGTCAATGACAATAATTACATAGAAGTACGACTAGCTACACACATCATGGCAATATCTTTAGATATTTCTGTTGCTTTTAGAAGACACATAGTGAAGTCTCGGGGACGTTCACACATTCAAATAAATGACAGTCAACAATATGCATTCCACGCCAAACAAAATAAATGTAATGGTACATGCCCTTGTTTGATCATCTTCGAGCCCCTTTAAAGAAGTTTGTTTCCCCATGCGACAACCCTATTCAAGATTTGGGTCACCCCTGCACGAAGTACCAGCGTATCCGGTACCTACCTCCTGTGGCAACAAGTAACAATTTTAATAGTAACATTTAATTACAAGAAATATGATTATAATGTTTGTAAAGACTTGGAACACCTATATTTCTACTACGGCACCTATCTCAATCAAAATCATGATTCAATTGACATTGAATTCAATTTACTATCTACCGATAAAATTTCTGACAATGTTTAGTTAGGAGTACGGTCATCACCATACATATCATCATCACCTCTACAAATCGCGCGAACAGTAGAATGCCCCGCCAATTTTATGGCAGCCTAATTATCATAGCATAGCAAATAATTGAAAAAATACATGAACAAACATCGTGTCATGATACGAGCTCAACAAAATGGCGGCGGGTCTTACGCGAAATACCGGAATAAATTCTCCGCAGAACGCTGATCAGGCCGGCTGAGGAAGCCGACGGAACAGCTGCCGTCTCATTCTCGCGCCAAGATACGCGGCGCTAGGAAAGAGACGACCATAATTCATACGCGCGCTTCCGAAAATAAAACGGTCGAGGTGAAGGTGGAACTTAGAGCAAGAGGCTATCGAACGGAATAGAAAACCAGATTGTATAAAGAACAATCACAGTGGTCATGGATGCGTGATTCAAAGTATTTTTTATAAATATCCCTTTTTTGTATGGCATCCCTATGTGTTGAAGGAAAAAACAAGGACGGTTTAATAATAGCAATTATAACAAATAAATTTAAATATTTGTTTCTTGACATTATGGATACCGCGGGTTTGCCTGTCAGACAACCCGTCGAACGTATGGGGTAGGTACGTCAGCAAAACACCTTTTAGACATTAAAATACTTATAGAATAAATCCAACAGCAGTTAATAAAAATAACAAAATTATGCTATTTAAAATGACAAACTTCTTAAGTACGCAGCAAGACATCGAAAGATAATATTATGCATACAAGTAATAATAGCTTAATATTACTTTCAATTCCTCTTAACGAACTAGCAGAATAAAAGTAAGAATATTTTTATTTACTATTATTTAGAAATAATTAATAAATGAAAAATGACAAGTGCAACACTACTACGTCTTTAGTACTAAAATAACACGAAATGTTTTTACCGAGTCATTCTAAAAACGGCACTGTCGGTAAATGACGTACCTACTTAGCATGTTAATTTAATAATTAATAATAATAGCTTCAACAAAACCACTAATTAAAACATTATAATTTAGCGTATATTTTCTTTTTATTATTGAGAAATTAACACGCTTTTGCTTTGAAATATCATGCAATAAGTAGGTACTTAAATAAAAATAGCGCACTTGAACTTCTAACAATACATCTTATCATAGTGCAATAAGGCAGAAATTTGCGTGAAATGATCTGACAGCACATATAACCTAAAAATCTTTCATAAAATCAAGACCACAAAAGCGAGTAAAAAATAAAAATATTCAGCATTATTCAAGAAAAGTAACAATTAATGCGGAAACAATAATTGATAACATTATATAAGTCAACTTAAAATAACTCAAAACTAATATCGGCCAAATGTTGACAACACCTACCTAAATGACGTAAACAAGAGTCCAGAAGTAGAAGAGTGGTCGAGAAGACAAATATGACGTCACACTATACGACTACTCAGTCGCGCGGCTAACGCGGCACTGGCAGCAGAGAGAAGGACAGAGAAGAAAATGGCGGCCGCGGACTGTGGCGACAGAGACTGGAGGGAAACCGAACGAATCACACAGAGCAACGTTATACAGAGCACCGCTCGGGCGCTTCCTAATTTTATAAAACGCATGCGGGACAAAGACAACTACATGCGCATTGCGTGTAGCGAGAACGAGAAAGCGAATCACAAGCGGGCGGTAGTTGAGGCACGCTCTGTAGCGCAACGCTACTCTGCGAACAAGTACTTTAAAGTGAGGTCACGTTATGATAATGGCGCACCGTTCTCTTGCGTTCTACTTCTATTTTATTATAGCAGAGTTGCTTTCTAGCCAGATGCACGTCAAAATAATATCAACAGCTCGAAACCACTCTCGAATTTGCCTCATGAATCCTTACATGACAGAAGAGTCAGAAAAATATTACCTACTGTGACCATACCCCGGGTTCGATGTCACGAAGATGTAAAGACGACCATTCAAGGCATTTTACATATTATATGACCCGTAGACACATTATCCGTCCTACTTATTGTTTAAAAATGCCACGCTGTTGTCATAGGAAAAGTACAATATCGAACGTAATAATATGATTTATGGATAGATGACACTGCAAAAAGGTGCAAAAACATATTTAAATCACCATATGCAGCCTAAAAGTTCAGTAATTACGGCATAATAGGCCAAAATAGGTGCTAAATCTAGTAAAAAAAACCTTTTCAATATGGTAGGTAAAATGGGAGCATGCGACGTTGCCGCTCTGTTGCCATTCGCCGTAATTCGAGTGGGTCGTTCGCTTCGCGTCGACGACGGCCGAGCGCCTCCGAGCTGACACGAACGCGCCGCACGTCAGATATACGTCAATATAAAAATAAAATAACTATGTAAAGTTGAAGAAATAGTATTTGGTCAGCCCAATCCTTCATCAAACTATTCATTATGTTTCTATTAGGTATGACGTTTCCTGATAAACATTGCCGATTGATCTGAAACTGTGTCCATTAAAGAAACTACAAAGTTAAATAGCGTAAAACGAAGATTGTCATCAACAGGGATCCTTCAACAGGTCTTTTTCAGGGCCATAAATGTGGCGATGCTCGCAATGTCGGATGTGCCTTCATAACATGCATATAGAACAGACATGCAACGCTCTGCGCGAGTTCTGGCATCGATTGCAATGAGCTCCACTAGTACATATTTTACTTTAAACTACTAATATCCTATGATATATTGGCATTAAACACTAACTACTTCATAATCCGGCAGTACATTGAAAAATATATTTCAAAAATCAACAAATGTAAAGTCAGCTTTATGCCGCAATAGATAAAGCATTAATTCATTTTAACAGAAACCTAAATTCTGCCAAACTTATTTAATGCATGTGCGGATCTATATATACATAGCCTATTAATAAGCTTATCAGACGCAGAAATTTCGTCAGAAAGAATTACCAAATGATTTTAATCGATAAAACAATTTTCTAGTCAAATCCTCACTAGAGCCCCTGTCGAGTAGCGAGTGCACACAAAGTGACTTAATATCGATGGGCGATAGCAACGCCGCATCATCATACAACGCTTGTCTTGTTCTTCTAGGATACACATTTGTTACGTGCTCTGCTTATCCAACCGTCAATGGATATGATATTATAAGATACAGTCGCACAGAGAAGACCAAAGAGTAAATATGAACGCGTGTATTTGCTAACGGATTGTCTAGGAATAGGACAATAATTACTATAATTATAACAGTAGTGTAAAAATGAGGTTTAAATTTATCTAATAATCTATTTTAAACATATGTGGGCGGTGTCATCATGGTACAATACCTACCTAATTTAATCTTATCATATTATTATAAGATAAAACAAATCGTTGGTTTGAAATGTTTGTATGCATTACAGCCGAGTTCTATAGACTTACTAAAACCCCATTGGATGTTGCGCAGAGATGAATATTTAATTAATAGAGGGTAGGTACCTTATATGGGAAAAAGAAGTTATATCAACTCTTCTCGTAATTTCGTAACTATACTGGGTTTTAAAAGAAAATAGCTTCATCGCAAACTTATTATAAAAGTTATTTTTTTTAAATAAAACTAATTATGACTGATTGAACATGAGCTGCACTAGGCCTAGGATTTCTTTTTAGTAGGTATCATTTAATTGGCATAAAATTAATTCCTGTCAAAATGTATGTGAGATCGATAACCGGTCTCTTAATACCGTAACAGAAACTGGCGGATATAATGCTGAAAGCCAGAGGTTTGGCAACAGCGCAAACGCGAGTTGGCTACGTCTGTCATTTATGAAAAAAATATGATCATATTACAGATAGCCATAGAAAGTAAGGAAAATTCTTAGAAAGCGATATTAAATACCTTAAAAAGGGAGACTTTTAGGCAGATGTTGATTAATGACAACCTATCATGAATAAGGTATGAAAACCTAACAAAGTCATAACCCGACGGGCCATAGATCGGACTGTGCGGTTTGGCAACAGCGCGCGGCGCGCTGCTCCGAGGCGCGACGTTGCCGCTCGTACGACCAATGTACTTAAACATTCAAACACTATCAACTCACAGACGTGAATTGATAGCAGGTTGATAGGTAGGCGAGTTACCTACAAACAAGTATGTGCAGCCGAATCCAGTTTTTCTATTGGCCGACCAATTTATACAGCCAAAAAGGATTCATAAAGTTCAAACATTTATTAAGTTCCATTAAATTGAAAGCAGAAAAACAAACAGACAATGTGTAGTTTATACCAACAAAAAATCGAAGAAGTCGAAGGTACCTATAAATAAAAATAATTTAAAAAAATCGATGACCTTGAACGCAAGAGAAGATAACTTACCTAACACCAGGTCTTCTTCTAGAAAGTGTTTTTGCTGCCTCTGGTCACAGCGTAAGATCTTTCTCGAATCAAAGAAGGTTTCCGAATGCACAGAGTGAAGATAGGTACGTCACAGCCCGCCGTCGCCCGTCGGGCCGATTGGACGTGTCCGCCATTTTGTTGAGCCAGCTCGTGAGTTAGAAAGGGATGCATATAACATCACTGCTTTATTGTTTGAAAATAGCCATTGTTTGCTTGTATACTTACTTCTTTGCGTCGGATCACTTCTATGTCACTTCTTAATTTGAAGCTACCTAATAGTACCTATATCAGTCTACCTATATTACATTTACAAAAACAAACATTTGGTAATTTCTTACTACCGATAATATACTGCTTATTTGTGCTAACATTTTTTATGCACGCTGTTTGTCATTCAAGTCTTTAGGCTTTTGTTTTTGTTTTGATAAAAGTAGCCAGTCTTACAGTTGACATCTGCTAACATAAAAACTTTTCAAATTGCGAGTCATTTGTAACACAAAATGTCAATTATCCAAATCTAATGTGCAGAAGTAAACATCTCAGGGTATCATTCTTGTATGTAAATTTTATTCTACATCCTATGTTACGGGTTAAATCAAAATAATATTCCAGTACTACTATAATACTTTATTCTAAAACCAGTCTACAAGACTAATCGTAGACATAGAGTAATGCTAACAAAAGTAATTTAATTTAATCCAATTGAAACATATGTTTAAACTGATATAAAACTAAGTAATTAATTTCGATATTGTAAACAAAAGTCATCGTAAACGTTATCGACCTATGCACTACCCAACAGACTGATATGAATGTGTAGCCTTAAGTTGCCAACACTCTAGCGTCATCTATTTAGAAAAAAGGTTTATTCGTACTTTTCTTCAGTAGAACATGATACGGCTTATTTCGTCATATTATAATTTAATTCCGACTAAAAGCAGTAGAGGGCGCTTAAAGACGTCTTAGATTTTAGATGCCTACAATGAATGTTATGATTTTTTAATTATAATTTGCTAATTGATTGATCTCTTAGACAACTGTTCATACATATTAAAAATAAGTTTAATAACATCGAAACCTATGAGCTTACCATTCGTTTGTTTAAATGTCATCTATCTTTTATAGGCGTGTGGCGAAATTTGGAACTAATAATATTTTTTTTAAATATCTATTTAGCGTATTGTTTAAGATACTTTTTCATAATATAAATAATAAGCAATTGTGCTAATAATTTAATATTATAAACATGTCCATTATAATATTATAATGTGAGAGAAAATCTGTTCCTAATATTTTGACAGCAGCATGATAACGCATTCGGACGCCAATAGACTGTAGCCGATATTTAAATTCAAAATATTTTTCAATATCTTACATGTCAATTGTATGCTCTCCTATGATGTACTCCAAGGTACTTATGAAGTAACTACTTAACTATGAAGTAACTACCCTGTCTTTCCCTTCAGCCATATTATAAATAAGTATGTATTGTCCATCTCAATTCAACTTCATGCTTCAAATATACGTAAATAATATTTACAAACCAGATCGAACACTCCCAAATTTGACATAAGGAATGTAAACATTGGAAATTGTTTGCGATATTTAGTTTTCCTTTCATTTATAAATTAATAGCATAAAATAAAATATTTTTCCGAATAATATGTTTTCTATTGATTGCATTTAAAATATTTCATAAAATGTTACTTAATTCAGCAACATGTTTTCAGCGATTTTTGGTTCGTTTTCTCATTTGTTATTTTCCTTTTTATTAATTAGCTGTAACAGAAAAATCGATTAATTTTTACATTGAAACAATATTTCAGCATCAAATTTGTCATAGATGCGGAGTTATTACCTCATCCAAGTACTATTACAGTAAAAACTTAGAAATCAAATATTCAGAAGAACAGAAGGAGAAGATATTGCAGATAATTAATGCCGAAAATGACGTTTTATCAAGGTATTTCAATGAATTTCATACAAAATTAACTTCCTTTATTTAATTACCTGTATAAAATTATATGAGCTGATTCCCGTCCTAAGACCGCCAACGCCAATTGTACTATTTTGTATGTGATTTCTCATTGAATTAATTTATTTTTTTGTGTGTGCAATAAAGTGTATATAAATAAAGTGTAAATAGGTAAATAATTTGACTAGTATTTTATATAATATCAAGAATTAATGTAATAAGCATTCTGCTTGCATAATTTAATAGTGGATTCTAGAACCATTACACTTAATAATTATCCTAAGCAATTACTAATTTTAAAAGTAGATTATATGTATATTATGATGATGTCCTATATCTTCTGTATTTCAATACTAATTTGTGCTCAATTCCTATGTTTAATTTACAGGTATGACATAGCCAAAACAAGACTAAGGAAAATCTCACAATGGAAAAGTGCCAATGGTTTATTAAAAACATTGGCCGATGTGGAATTAATGGAAGGGTTCACTGAAAAAACTGCTATAAAAGTATTTGACAGTATCCTCGCTGGTCCGTTAAAGGAAGAACAGAAGCTGTCACAGAAAATTAAGGGACAGATATTGTATCCCACCTTAAAAGATGGCACACTCAAGGTATGGAAATCAAATTGTTTAAGTTGTAATAAGAAGAAGCATGACTAATGGGTGTCACATAATACATCGCAACCACATTCTGGCTGAAAAAACAATATGTGTATAATTCACAATGAATTTGTTAGTAAAAAAAAAAAAAAATGTGTGTGTGTATTAGTGTACACACGTAAGAAGTGAAACTTCTTTATGACATCATTTTTCGAAAAATGATCTACTATTTACAAATTTACAGAATTGGTAAAATAAAGGTAAATTAAATAAAGTTTAAGTTTAGGAGGGGGGAAATTTTTGAGGGAATTTGGGATTTCTATCGGGGCCAATTTGTAGCCCTCACCGAGACGGTTCCGAGGATACCAAGCTCGGTGGGTCCACGACCTTTATTGGCCGAGATAGGTTTAGGGGGGGTGAGGTAAAAATTTTAGGTGGGGGTAGGGCCGGGGGGGGGTTGGTAGGTTTCGTGGGGGGGCTATTGGGCATCTTAAAATATTTTTGGGTGGGGAAAGTTGTGGAGGGGGAATTCGGGAATTCTGTTGGGGCAGGATTGTAGGCCTCACCGAGCCGGTTCTAATGAACCCAGGGTCGATGGGTCTACGATGGATATTGGCGGAGATAGGATTAGGGGGGGTGAGGTAAAAATTTTAGGTGGGGGTAGGGGCGGGTGGGGGGGGGGGGGGTTAGCTTTCGTGGGGAGGCTATTGGGCACCTTAAAATATTTTTGGGTGAGGAAAGTTGTGGAGGGGGAATTTGGGAATTCTGTTGGGGCTGGATTGTAGCCCTCACCGAGCCGGTTCTAATGAACCCAAGGTCGGTGGGTCTACGATGGATAATGCCGGAGATATGAGTAGGGGGGGTGAGGTAAAATTTTTAGGGTGGGGGTAAGCGGGGGGGGGGAGGTTTCGTGGGGAGGCTATTGGGCACTGTTTTGGATTTAGGGTGGGGGAAGGCCAGAGGGGGGGTAAGGATCAAATTACAAAAAAGTGGGTGGGACTTAAAATTTTGGGTGGGGCTTGGAAACGGTTGGGGGTGTGGCTTACTGAAGTGGGTACAGAATGTGTTCTAATGGTATACACTGTATTATGTCCAAATGTGGGATGATACACTAGTGTGGGATTCGTACTAAATACAGTTACAATACACAGGATTACTACTAAGTATTACTAATTTACTAAATAAATAAAGATGGCGCGTAACGCAAAAATGTGACTTAGAAATAAAGATGGCGCGTAACGCAAAAATTTTTCCAACCCCGATAAAGAAGTTTCACTTCAATTAATAAATTTGCTCAACTATACTGTATGATCCAAGTCTTTTGTCTTCGGTATCAGATATTGTGAGAGTCTTTCAGCCTTAAAAACACGCAGACCCAATACAAATGCTTGTAGATTATACAAACACTCATTTCACAGTCAAGTGTCTTTGTAAGACGTGCCACGATCCATGGTTGCTATTAAATCAAGTGCAAATTGACCACAACTACAATATTTCGCTTTGTACTATTTCTTTGTAACTATGGCATGTTTGGATGGATTATTGTATAAGTACTCAATTTTTGTTTCAGGATTGTAAATCAGTATTGACTGTGTATATTACTGTGAGTTCAGTGTGCTGGACACTTATAGATAAGAATAATTACGAAGTTCTCGAGTGGGAGTACTATGGCATTGATTATCCTGAAGGAAAGAAGTTCCAAATCACAGATATTATGGAGATTGTTAGTAAATATTTTTATCTTTTATAAAATTGGTGTTTAGGCTCACATGCTGAATTAAAATAGTTTTAAAGGACTTTTATTGTACAGATGGCATGTTTATATCATAACATTTATAATGTATTGGGTATACATATACTATTACGAAAATTAATATGGATATATCAGAAAGTGTTCAATCTATGATTTTATATGCAGTTACAAAAACAGATATCAATTGATTTTCTAATTATTTTTTAGGCCTGGCGAATAACGCACCAGCTGCCACAAGCTGACATCTACGTGATGAAAGCTGAAGCCACCACCCTCAGGGCATCTGGCAGTGACCCCAACAACCCTAAAGTAATTGCTGTGAATCTGCAAAAAGCACAGATGATCTCAATGATCCTGGCTTTGATAAACGCAAGGAGTAATGTTGAAAGGTTAGTAGAGTTTTCTACTGAAGCCGCTAGGTGGCATTATTAATGTATAAGTTTACTAATAAAAAATGTATTTGCAGGGAATCTGACGATTATGAAAACAAAGAAAAGGCTTTTAATCATAAAGTATTCTTTTTAAGACCCAATTTGCCCTATAGGTAAGTGCGGCGCTGATTAAATAATTATTAATTAGTATTTAATTTGGATTTCCATCAATTTATTTTAATGCTATCTTCTGTGTAATGGAAGAACTTTATTATTTAATACAGTGTTTGAAAATTAAAGTGGGTACAATTTTTCACGACAAAATGTTTGTTAACGACTCAATTTGATTGATAACGCAGCTGTTACGAGTTTGCGGGTTCCCTTTGACTTTTTGACGAATAGAAACACGGTTTTAGGACTTAACATTCTGTAGATATTGTTCTGGATTTTTCATTTATTTTATTTCTGCGATTTTTTAAATATGATATACGTACTCATATATATCTCCATTTTTATTGGGCATTTGTTGTGATAGTCTCTGCTTCGAATGGGTCGGCAAATTATATTACAAAAAGCTTTTATGAAAATGTGAAAAAGTGATAATAGCAAAAACATTAATTCATTTCAAAAAATTGGATTTGTTTGGATTTAAAATTGGATTGATTGTTAAGGATAAAAATATGACGGTTTTTAGTTATTGTTGTAATCCAGTAGCGCTTTTGATTTGTTAAGAAATAATATTTTTATGTTTGTAAAACCGTAGTGGACACCCAATAGTATATTTTTTTAAATAAGAGAGCCAATACCTACAATGAAACAGAATAACTTTTACTAATAAAAAAGTACATAAAACCTCGATAGAGCGAATAACACACATAATACAAATCTATTAATGTATTTTTTGCAGACTATACGGAACTCTAGTAGGCAACGAAAGAGTAGCGACAGATCAAACGGTAGAGATGTTACTACGAGAGAAAAATGGCAGATCAAACGCGAATAAACTAGTTTATGTCCCTGAAAATCTCAAGGAAATGTTCAGATCGCAAAAAGATTTACAAAAAGACATGTTAGGGCACTGCTTCCTACTTGGCATCACTTTCATGGACTTGTGCATTTACAAAAATCAAGATAGGATTAACAAGTTGTTGAAACATGGTCCTTGATTTGTCTGTTAAAATGGAGACAGTAGGATGTGTAAATAAATTGTTATAAATATTTTTGGTGTTTTCTATATATATATCTATATCAGCCCATATACGTCCCACTGCAGGGCACGGGCCTACTCTACAATCGAGAGAATCGATTGAGAGTAGTTAGGCCATATAGTCCACCACGCTGGCCTAGTGCGGGTTGGCGGACTTACATACCGTAGAAATTCTTTAAAATCGCTATGGTATGCAGGTTTCCTCACGATGTTTTCCTTCGCCGTTAAAGTGCGTGGTGATTGACTATCAATGCACACATAACTCCGAAAAGTCAGAGATGTGCCCTGGGATTCCGGTGAACCCGCGACCACCGTAAGCATGTAGGCAGCCGCGTCTTATCCATCCATTTTGTGTTTTATTAATGTCAAATATTTGTATCCCCGAAAGGGTTGTCAAAGACCTAACGACTCAACTATGATTCTATATGTCCAGTGTTAGCACGTTTTCAAGAAAATATAAAAACCGTTTCATTTTTGTTTACTAAATGAACAACCTTGAGTTCACCGACATAATAGCAATCTTGAAATAAATTTTGGAAACTTCACTTTTTGTATATGGTGGCTACCCCCAATCATTTCCCTCCTTAAATATAATACATAACTTTAATTTTATCATTAAACTACATTCTTAAATGTAATTATTTTATTTTAACTCTGGACTTCTGGAGATTGATTAAATGAAACTATGGCCATACCTATAGGCATATCTTACCTATATAGAAAACCTAGAAAGTGGAATTTGACTAACTACTCCAGTTATTATAATTACATCAATATAAATTAAAAAATCTCTTTAAAGCTGCGTTTAAATCGTTATGTAATATAATTCATATTTGCCCACTTTGTTGTCAATACCTGTAGTATTTTAAAATTCTCTAATAAACTTTTCTACAAATTTTTAATTCCATGTATTTGTTCAAACCAATGAACACGCGTATGAAATGAATATCACTTCGTAAAATTCCTCTATTCTAATGGTTGGATACAGTGACAGTCCACTGTGCCCCCGAGTTTAAGTGCAGTGCAATGTAAAGTGTCCTCGGTCTGATTGAAACCGATATAGGTATAGACTGAATCCGATAGAAAGAAAGGCATATTTATTACAAGACAACGGACATACTCGCTTAACAATAATTTACACATACAATGTACATACATACATAAACTCACGCCTTTATCCCCGAAGGGGTAGGCAGAGGCGCCACTAGGACACCCACATTTCGCCTTGTATGTTCAGTCCCACGATGTGATAGGGGGCGAGCCTATCGCCATATCGGACATAAATTCCTGACTCCGGGCTGATAATAAATAGAAAAATCCAATATCACTTTGCCCGACCCGGGACTCGAACCCGAGACCTCAGCTTTGTAACCGTACCGTAATACAACTACGCCACCGAGGCAGTAAATAATAAAATAGATACAGTAATAATAAAAAAAAATACAATAATATTTACAATATACGAGAATGCACGTCGCATCAATGTGACAAAGTAGGTGAGCAATCAGCTTAGATGTTGCACCATGGCACAAGCCACAGCGCAACGCTGATTTTCAGTGGTCATCTAGAGTGACATGCGAAAACCGGGCAATAAACTACCATAAGAACTTATAATTAAAAACTAAAATAAAACAAAGTTAATAGACAAAATTTTACACACTTTTGTGGCGGGTATAATGTTGGGTTTTCTACCGTCACGTATGGTGGTCGGTAATAGGGTGAATACGAATATGCTATTACCAGAATAACCAGTTTTAACGAAATACAGCAAGACTTTAGACTACCACTTAAGCACTTCACTTGTGTTTTTGTGGACAGGAGTAATAAGTAAGGGGTAAACAAAGTGAGATCTTTTCCTGAAACAGGAAGTGTTTTGTGTCTTATTTTGTAATGTTTTGTGTCTTATTTTGTAATAAGGTTTCTTATTGAAACTTATATACTATTTTCAAATTATATTTCTGAGTTTTTAAAATAATAAGTAAACTTTCTAATTCAAGAAGACCCCAGAATTCTATAACATCTTAGGTGATCAATTAGGCACCCAATTGCTTTCCATAATTTCGTAAGTATTCAGACATTGAACTTGTCTATATTTTAAGTATGTACATCTTTTGTGCTCGATTCGTCGTGAGGAGGACAACTTATAATCAAAACAATAAATAAAACTGCAATGTATTGCTTCAGTTGGACTAAAAAGTGTTTATTTGATAAAATACAACGAGCTTACTTTTTACAACATTTTACTTCTATTAATGACAAAAAAAAACAAACAAAACCCTTAATACAATAATAATATACATAAATACGTTGGTATCAACTTCAAACATATAGTATGTAACTAACATAAATGCAAGTCTAGGCAAGATCATTACAATTCAAGTAAAATATCATCTAAATAAAAGGAAATTAACATTACAAAAATTATTGTAAGAAACCTTTAAAGTTACACCAAGAAGGTCTAATGCAAAATTGTCTATAGATCACACGTACACTTTTGACCTAACCAAAGTTGAATTTTGTATTTAATACTGATATTATCATTTTGGAAGAACTAGAAAATATATTTACAATTTTATCATTATTTTTTTTTATAATAAATGCCAACGTTTGAATTTTTCGCCTGGATCTTTGTGACCATATCGCAACCAACTGCTTTTTAAAATTTTGTCTTAATAAGAAACAAAGAAATGCATGGAAAATAACAGAAATCTGTTTTATGTCAACTGTTGTGTGTAAAAAGTTCGATCTTGTATTCTGGCATTGTCTAAAATGAATTTGATATAGTTCATATCGGTGACTCTGTATGAAAATATACTCTATTGTAATGGGCTGGGGTTGTAGTGAATTCGCTTTTAGGCCATCTATCGTCGGAGACAACAACTCAAACCTTGCAAAATGACAATGTAAATAAGTGACGTCATAAACAAGCTATTTTACTATTGGACATGGAAGACTAAAGTAACTTGTGCAGAATGTTTAAAATGTGGCAGATGTTATTTCCATAGTTAACTATTTATGTACATACAATGAACACAACCATTTTAAGAAATGTAGTCTTCGGGAAAATATTTCTAAATTCGTCTAACGATCATAAGGGTATGTGTAAACTAGTAACAAAACATATTGATTTGAAATAAAAATTGAGGGATGGATGTGGGAATTCGCCACAAGCCCAGATAATAACTCTGTAGAAACCTAATAACAGTGTAAATGTACCAGTCTATTGTTTATATTATAATAAATATGTACAATTAAATATATAACAGCACCCATTCATGAAACAAATCGTGCCATCAAGATACGCCGCCCATCCACGCTCCTGTTTAAAAAAATCTCTATATATCACCATTTTGTATATATCTATTGTATATTGTATATAATTTGTATAATCTATTGTATTTTATTGTATAAGTAAAAACTGTTTATATTGTATTGAATGCAAATAAGTGTAGCAAAAATAAGCTAGACAGGCGACGTAGCTCTACCTTCTGACGAAACGCTTGTGAACAATAAAATCTGTTTAAAAACTCAATCCAGACTACAAGATCATTTAAATCTAATATGTCATCTTTTATAAAAAATTCAACAACACTTATTTTACTGTGGAACTGTTAACAAGTCTCTATTGTTATTAAAAAAAATAATAATTATTCATTTATCTCGTGTTATCAGTTATTTTTGACAGCGGTTGGCGAGTGTGGCAGTGTTTACAGTATTACGGGTACACCTATATTACAAAGGGAAGAAAATAATAGGCCATCATTATGTTGGCTACCAATTATTCTGTTACCTACATTTAAAGACTAACTATTTTAAAATAAGTCCTTTAAAATAAATTATACAATATTTTTATGCCAAAAATCAAGTGTATTGCACTGGGACTGCACTAGCTGCAGTATAAACACTTTAATGATCTTTTTATTATTATATAATCGCGTATACATTTAAAATTAAGAGAATAACACAACGCAGGTTGTCAACCATGACAAATAAAAATACATATACTATTGTAAACTCAAACGATTGGTAATATTCTTATGGTATGAATCGTTTGCCACAACAAAAGGGACTTATGGAGTGAACATTAAAAGCAAACTATAAAAAAAATATAACCGCCATGACAGTTCCACTGTCTCGCCATCTGTATTTGAGTTCCCGAACTAAACGATGCTCAATAATTAAATACTACGGTAAAAATGGAAGACGCTGAAATAATTCGTAGCCAACTTTCTATGAAACTAAATTATTTAAGTCTAAGCTCTTTATCATGCATGGATACCACTCCCATTACTACGATATTAAATAAGAAACACGTTTTTTTGATTTACAGTGCGGCAAAGACATGGAAAAGTTGCAACTGCCTGGCAATGTATGCGGAAAAGATCTAAAAAAGACCTATTTAGCAGCGAGCTTAATTTCCAATGTAACCGTAGTGAATTCGAATATACTATTTCTGGTTTAAGCCCCATATATCTTGAGCTTACTCACACAGACTAATATACTCAAAAATAATATTTTAATACATTATACAATAACACCGCTTAATGACTTCATTATTTAGAAGCCCTAATAAAAAATTTGCTCGCACTGTAATATGTTTGATGATTTTAAAATATTATTATTACAATTATGATGCTTTAATTGAAAGTGAATTCAACTATACATATAAGAGGCAATACAAGAAACGTTAAAGACAATTTTCGATTCCAAACAGTGTGAAATATACGGTTTCGGACATATTGTGACATTCCCGTTTATATTACTAAATCAAAACCTGTTTGTATAATCCATCTTAATCAAATAATCATATAAATGGAGAAAAAATGTTTTGCTAAATCAATTCGTATTGCCCTGTCAAAATAAATCTTTATAGTTATTTTGTATGTGTTTAAATAAATCCATTTATAGTCAACAAGTCCGAAGCCGATATTTAATAAAACAAATGAATACAGCCAATGAAGTATCTTACGCATACAACAAACATAGTTTTCGTCATGAGATCACAAATAAATGCATCATTCGAAAAGGAATATGAATAGAAAATGTGTTTTCACTTAACTAAATCAATTACGGTGACTGGATAGAGGGGCAGCGGTTAATAGACTGGTCTCTTCATTAGATGAGGATAGGAACATTGTAACTTGTCATTTGTTAAACAAGTCTATAGGTTTTAAAAACTTTTTTTTTGCTTTCACCCTCTATCCGTCCCGATCAGACAACTATGTAGCTGGCTCGTAATATTTTCAAGCTGAGCTTCAGATGTACATACATATATTGCCGAAAAATCATTGTATTACATACAATTGACATTCATCTGAGAATTACGATAATGTTAATTATTTTGCAATGCAATCTTATTCTCTCCTTTAAAACGTTAACAACTTAAAAATACACATTATCAAGTATATTACGCGACAGCGTTTCGGCTACATTGCGAAGAAAAAAAATACATTTGTCTGTGGTTAAAATGTCAAAACACAATCCTGCTGTCATTACAAGATCTCAAAATACACCGAATGTCGTCGATCGATGCACACATCTAACGAGATTATTTAGTATGGAATTTTATTCCATATACGAAAATCTATAATAGACAAGAATTGGCAAAAAGAATACAGAGAAAATCCTATCCTATGGGTACGAACAGACAATCATAAACAGGATAGCATACATAAATAAACATTACGTATTACAAAGGTTAGGAACATGTTTCAAAACCTAATCTTAGAGAAATAAATTGACTGAAACATAAATGTGATTGTGTGGCGAATGCGTGGGTTTCCGACGAATTGGACGGCACGTTAATACGGCAAGATTTAGCTAGTAGCGTCATCTACATATGTTGCCCAATTACTATTTTACTGAATTTGACTGTCACTGATAAACCGGCACTTAAAATTACACAAGAAAAGCAAAACCGTGCTCTCTAAAAGTTTTTTATAAAACTCACGTACAAAAAAGTAAAACTATGATTAACTTTAAAGTAGGTAATACATACATGTTTAATTGAGCAAAACTTAACAAAACAGTGAGCAATACGTCTAAAAGAACAGCCTGGGACACGAATTCTATCGAAAACTCCTTTCAACGCAAACCTTGTTCGGATTCTGTACGGAAACTGGTTGGGCACGAAACTCGTGCTACGATACAGAGCCTCCACAAGAATCGGAATAAGACTTATTTAAAATTGGCAACACTGCCTCAGAATTTTTCCCAATGATATGTATTTACATTAACCACGCAGAAAGAGTAACTATTAGAAAAAAAATAAACAAGAAATAAAATGAACGTGCCAAATTGTTTCTAAGTAGTGCAAAATTGATGAAAACTTGTATACATAATATATATTCAATTTGACACGCGTGGTGCGCCTGTCGTTACACTTAGGTACTTAGCACGTATCCATTACGACACTAAACTTTAAGTCTATTTCACATTTATCATTCTTTTAATAATATTGATTGTAATAAATGTATAAAATATCATCTGTAATCTCTGTATACTTAATCACCTTTGTTTATATTTAAAAATTAAATCCATTTGTATCGGTATAAAAATCTAATATAAATCTGAGGTTATTTCATGGCTATGGCACTGTATTGTATGTATTGTAATCAAACTTTGTACTGGCGTGCGACGCGCCGCCCCCCGCCCTCTACTATAACTGTATTCTGTATAAAAATACTTATCAACTATTATTGTAAGGCTGCTTGTGTGTATATAAATATATGAACTGAAACCGATCTCTGTAAACTGTGGCGGCGCGGGGGCGAGGACGGCGCGCGCACTAGGAGGATCACAAGTCACAATCATTGAGAACACTTCAGTACACAACTATAATTGTTTCAAAATTTCTTCCAGAATGGTGTTTTTTAGTTTGTAAACCTCCAAAAAGTTTGATAGGAAAATCAAACGGTAAATTAATATTCGACGGTCGGCTTGCTCAGTTCGCCCGCGATTGGATACAACCCCGTTCGAACCGGCAAGCTCTGAATTTTCATAATTGCCCAATGTGATAATTCTTCGTAAACAAAACATAAACACGTAACTCATTAAACGTAATATTGCATCGTTCGCATTAAAATCATATGGTATCCATAATGTGATGTGACTCCCACAATCCACTGCACTATTACAACTATCAGTTAATAAACATTTCATATTACGCGGTAGGAAAACAAAACCGTAAAATAGTAAAAATAAGCTATATAGGTCGTCTATAGATAAAAAAACAGAGATGTTAAAATGTTAAAAGATTTGCCGATGCATTCTGGCGTGGTGATGCGCGGCTTCCATCGAACTCCAGCACAAGGAAGTAGTCGCAACGTATAGGACGTATTTCATACATCCTGCTTACTCTGGCAGCATGCGACGGCTCTTGTACCGAACAATTTGTATTCAAACACTGGGCTCACACTTACACCTGCTTACTTATGTATAAAACTGGCAAGAGATAGGAACAAAGAGGGAAGTAATCTATCCTTAAACAACTGTCATCAAGCTACCTTAAGTCAGGATAGGTCCATTAACTAAATAAAATTACACTAAGCTGGTTCCATTGTACTATTGCCTATGAGAAACTTATTTGCAGAACGGAGAATTGAACATTTGTACTATCTTGTATTTCTTATCTGTATCCCTATATGTGAGTTTGTGAAATAATTGACTATATTGCGAAAAGCATGCATATGTGTGAGCCGAGCGTTGTTTGTTAAAAAGCGGACGCAAAACGCTACGTGCATCGAACAGTCCGCCGCAAGAATACACCGGCAACGTCACAAATTTATATATATATTTATTCTCCTTAATTCTAAGTTATTTCGCGATGAATGGTCGAATTGCTTGGTAATTCGTGATACGATAGCCTAAGCTTAAATTAGAAACAATATTCTGGCATATACCGTCCCTCCGTGGATCAAACTACGACAAAGCACTTTTCCGAATCACACACCTTACCTAATTGGTAAAAAATTTACTAATCTCACTCATCACAATTACGTTAACGAATCAGTCGATGGCGTGAAGGCGGCCGCTCGACGGCTCGCGACCTATTGCAAAATACACAACACTTCCGAGCGACACTACTGGAACACACCAAGTACACGACGACACCGTCGACTTTCCAGGAATAAACTTCTGACATGCACAACTTTTATTTTTTCATCGCGTTTAAAACTTACAAGCGTATGACACGAAATTCATTCCTTGGTGAGTGATCACACGAAAGTGTTTATTTTAAAACCAAAAAGTCTAATATTTGCAGCAATTTCACGTATAAATCAAAGAAAAATTTAGATAAAATAAAAGATTTATCATTTAAAAGTCATCGAGACGAATCAAAACGATTATAATCGAAGAGTTCCGTCACAACGACACGAAGTTTTTAACGCTAAGTGAGCGAAAACACCTAACCTACCTAGCTATCACAGTCCTTTCTCAGTCTGACCCTTTCCTTTAAATGCATCTCAAATTGTCACAATGGTGAATAAACTGGTAACAACCTAACTACAATAGAAGCTGGTAGAAGTAATTCAATAAATCACTACGCTATTTTGGCACCTACAGTGTTAAATCTGAGTTATCTCTTCAGTAAATGCTTTACGTAACAAAAACTCTCGTAAGTACTTACAAAGAAAATTGTTGATGGCAAAAGGTAACCTACGTTTTTGGTTTGCATTCAAGTTTCCGCTTTCACCGATTTTCGCAGTACTCTCAGAGGATACGATCCCGAACTCTGGCCTAAAGCTACGCGTTAATTCTCATTAACCATTACCTTACTAAGATATTTTGAGCATCATGAATCAATTTACCTCTTCTCACGCTTGCCAGATTTCATCCCTTATTACTCGTAAATAAAATTAACTTAACACACCTACTAAATATGTATATTTATTACGAAGTAGGCACAGCGAACGCGCCGCATACATTCATCGCGAAATATTGAGTTACCTGGTAAAAAGATCAATTCTTATGTTTTTAGATGTCGACGAAGTGTTTTTAAATTCTAATCTCTGGTTCGATCCGCTTAGATTTTAATCAAAATTTCGATCAAGATTCACCGAGAAAACTAACTCTTACTTGGTAACTTAACGATTACGGGGCAAAAAGCGCTAACTGTACTCGGTTCCGAAGGTAACGTGAACTCTCAAACTGTACAACGCGACAGATCTCTCAACGGACGACGGACTATCAACAGTCGGTATTTACAGATCGAAGCTCGTTTTACAGCGATCCGATTAATAATATTACATATGATATTGCAAGCTCGCAACGCGAGTCGTATACCGGGTGCGACGCGGGCGGACCACTATTTTCGGTGCGGCTCTCGTCCGAGTCTAAAACGGGCCCAGGGGGACGAGAGCGCGCGCCGCGCCGCTCAATTGTACAGGCGGTCGGCGGCGTAGAGGTCGTGGTGGTGCGCGTGCGAGGGCGCCGCGTGCCACCGCGGCGGGGGCGCGGGTCACTGAGCCGGCAGACACGCCACCGGCGCGCCCGGGCCCACGGCCGGCTTGAACTCCGCCGCGCCGCCAGGCGGGAACTGCTGGAACGGCGGCGCGTAGCACTGCGGGAAGTACAGCTCCGGCTTCACCACCGCCGCCGCCGGCGGCAGCGGTCGCGGCGTCTTCGATGCGTCCGCGCGCCTCTTAGCCGCGTGCGGGTTCATGTGGTTGTCGATGTGCTTCTTCACCTCGGGCTCGGTGGCGAATCGTCGCCGGCAGTTCGGCATCGGGCAGCAGAACGGCCTGTCTCCCTGGTGCGTCCGCGTGTGCTGGTCCAGTATTGCCTTCTGCCTGAAGTCCTTGCCGCATTGCGTGCACTTGTACGGCTTCTCGCCAGTGTGGATGCGTAAATGCTGATTCAAGATTGTCCGCTGACGGAAGAAACGTGGGCAGTAAACGCACCCATACGGTTTCTCATTGGTGTGAATGCGCAGATGTTGCGTCAAATGTGACTGTTGCCGGAACCGTTTGCCGCATTCGGGGCACGGGTACGGCCGGGACTCAATGTGGATGCAGCCGTGCTGCAGCAACGTCGACTTCTGCTTAAATTCTTTTTGGCAAATAGGGCAGCGGACATACAAAGGCATCGCTCGTCCGCCGAGCACGTCAGGCAGTTTACCTCCCTTCAAATATTGTAGCGAGAGTCCAGAACCAAACACGGTATGATTGAGGCCCTTGGTGTCCTTGAAGTAAGCAGGATACTGTGCAGTGTCCCCGGGCGAGAAGCACGAGCCGCGTTGCTCTCCGTTCTGGCCATCATTGTCACCGAACGTGGACTGCACCTCTTCTTTGTTCTCATCGGGAGGGAACGGTACGTCCTGCGGCCACAGGGTCGGCGTCGTCCCGTTCTTGAATATGAGATGCGGCGACACGTCTGCAAAAATTGAAGCAAATGGTCAGTCACGCGTCCGAGACACCCGGTTAGGGGTGACCGACGAGTGGGTTAATCGAGCTGAGGACGGTTACGGGATCGTCCGGCGGTCGGTTCCGCGTCTCGCGGGCGCCTCCACCAGCCGGCTGGCGGTAGACGAAGGGACCGAGAATTTGTTCGACAGGAAGGCCAATGGATGCGAGACCGAATCGAACGTGCGGGGGGCGGCGGGGAGCGCGGGCGGCGCCGGCAGTGGCCGCGACCAGTGCGGGCGGCGCGCGCGGAGGGCGGGGAGGGGCATATATGTGTGAATAGCGCTCGCCTTGGTGTGTGCGGACGTGCTGGTTCAGGATGGCCTTCTGGCGGAAATGTTTGCCGCACTCGCCGCACGTATATGGCTTCTCACCGGAATGGATGCGCAGATGCTGGTTGAGGATGGCTCGCTGGCGGAAGGAGCGCGGGCAGTACACGCACGCGTACGGCTTCTCGTTGGCGTGGATGCGCAGGTGCTGCGTGAGGTGCGACTGCTGCCGGAACCGCTTGCCGCACTCCGGGCACCCGTACGGCCGCGAGTCCGTGTGTATCCGCTCGTGCTGCAGCAGAGTCGACTTCTGCTTGAAGTCCTTGCCGCACGTTAGGCACTTGAACAGCCGCAGCTCTGAGTTCGGGTTGTGCTTGCGCGGTTTGGGCGGTTCGGGCTGGACAATATCCGGCAGGTGGCGCAGGTCCGGCGCACCATATTGGTCGAGCGGCCCCTCCAGCGAGAGCACTCCACCGTTTTGTTTCAGGTAGTGGAGCGGGAAGCCGCCGGTGCCAAGCATGTGGCTCGTGGGCCTGGTCTCCTTGAAGTAGGGCGTGTACTGTTGCTGCAGGTCGGGCTGTGGCACGAAGCACGGGGTGCGGTCCAGGTGGTCCTGGGTAGGGGGCTGCGGCTGGGGCTGGAGCTGCTGCTCCACCTGCATGTGTTCTGGCGAGGTCTGCTGCTGCTGCTGTTGCTGCTGCTGCTGTGCTTGTTGCTGCGCTTGCTGCTGCGCGAGTTGCTGCGCGGCGTCGTCGGGCGTTTGGTCGGGCGGCGGCGGCGCGGGCGGGTAGGGCGAGGGCGCGGGCGACGCCAGCTGCGGCTCGGGCTGCGGCGAGGGCCCGCCGGGGCTCTGGTGCTGCATTGAAGGCTGGTAGCCGCCGTCCAGCACGCCGCCGCCCCACTGGGTGCCTGGCGGCGCGCGCTCAACGCCATCTTTGTATAGAACGTATGGAGCTGTCGTATCTGGAAATAAAGAAGATGAAGCATTAAACTCTATTAAGTTTCAATTAAGTAATTTAGACTATTTTTGAGTAGTGCCTATATAATATGCGATACTAGTATTATGTCGCTGAGAAAAAGATTTTAATACCGTTTAACATTTACTACATAAACGACAAATGAAAATGAAGACCAGTCCGCAATAGGAATTTATTCAGTTTATAATTGCTTTATATTGTAGTCTGAATAACCTTTAAAAAAACCGTACTTTGTCGCTTATGAGATGACATTTATCACGAACCTAGAAGAAGTGAGATATGCAATAGTGTATGATATATTTTTGCCGTATACCGTGCCGCCGTGATTCACAGTAGTTGCTATGAAAATAAGAATTTAATAAAACGTCACATATTGTGTACATATTTTCCGTACCTACGCCTTCTTTCGAGAGAGCAATTTAAGACGAAGGGCGTCACGGAAATCTCACACAAATACAAGTTCAAGGTTATCTTTATTTGCAAGCCAATCTAGTCTTTATATTATCAAGCCATATACAACTTGAATTAATTGCTGCAATCTTGAACCAATCAAGCCAATATTTTAGGTCTTGTCAATCCAGTAATAATGATGTAACCTTAATTGTAAAGAGTAAATGTTATTTTTTTTATTATAAATGCCATTTTCGTAATATAAGTTTACTATTATATGAAGGTAACTTGATAATGAGTAACACTTACACGGGCTCCCTACGCACACTTCTTAATAAATATGTTTTTGCATCAAGCTTAATTTCAATACGCAAGTAAAAACGTCTATTAAACGACGAAGGAACTCATAAAACTACCAAGTTTCTAATGATTCACTTTCTCGTGCATTCATTCTGATGTGACAAAAAACGCGGGAAAGTGCGGCCATTTTCTTATCCCGCTCGGAGGGAAATGCAAATGGCGGTGGTCATCCGATAGGCGATAATTATTACATTTTATAGTTAAACGTTTGGACTATAACATTACTACGACAAATACAATTTTGAAAAACAAAAATAGTTTTACACTATTTCAAATCAATCATGGCGGGTCGTTAGAAGCTCATTATCGATTAAGAAGTTAAACAAAGAACATTTTTTACAACCGTCATTCGTCATCAGAGCAGACGCATTTAAGGTACGAGAGGGAAAAAAAACATGTTCCATCTATCTTGGTCGGGCGAGCATCGTTAATAACTGCGGAGATGGACTAAATGCCGATAAAATCATGCTACTATGTATACACTTATCTGAGTCACAATCGATTTGTGGATATCTTGATTTTTGACGTGACTGATCTCTTTGAATACGATCTCCAATTATAAATGTCGACCTCACACTGTGTACTAAGGCATTTCTATTTGTAACATTGCGAGATGTAATTTAAAAATGTTATCAGACGATGCAACGTCTAGTTATGTCAATTTAGATTATGTTTCATGATATATTTTGGGGACGTAAGTTTATAAAGTTTCGTAAGAGTTAAAAATCAATATAATCCAACAATTTGATTAATGAAACTTCTAGTTCTATTTTGACAATGGAACGCATGTCGGCCGATATAAAAATCTATCAAGATTAACAAAAATAAAAACATTTTATTATCTTAATTAACTTCGTGATGGACAACCACAACAAGATATCGAAGGTGATATAAATATCGCGCCATTCGAGTCGCCATTTTTAACCTAAACGATGCGTCGTTAAATTTGAATTTCCCAAATCATACAGACGACAAAGAGAATGCAAAACGGACGAGCTAGCTGCACTACATCATACACCTAAATCCTTTCATGTAGACAGAGATTCATTGCCGAATAACATCTGTTTATAATCGAGTCTGTATAAAATAATACGAAGGAAGCGCCGTCAGCCACCGAGCCCACAAAGATTCCACCGTTTGACAGCTACGTTTTAATGACGTGCGCCGGTCAGGGTTGCCAGCTTTATGCTTTGTACTAATTAATGGTATTTCTGGCATTTGTGGTTTATTTTTACCCACGCCTTTAGTGGCTAGTTTGAAGCGGTTTTTAGAGATTCCGATATAAATACAGATGACTCAATGTGTTTTTTTATTACAAATCAAATGCAATTTATTCATCATTAATGTATTCGCCGCTTAAAGCTTCAAACGGAACACCGGTGCCGTATCCACTTAATTCGCAGTCATGCTTTGAAATTATTTATTTGTGTTGAAAAGAATACCGGTTATTACTTCACACGTTTACACGATTAATACTTTCGATGAAACGTAAATTTGTTTTGAATTATTAAATCCATTTAAAATCCACTATTCATTAGAAGCAAATCGGGCACAACATTTTACAATTTGAATAAGTAATAATTATCTATAAAAAGAGAAGTATGACGACCCTGTTAAAAAAATGAACGAGTAGGTCGAATCCCGCGCTCTCGCCTTGGCCGGATGGCTCCGCATATGGGGTGTCACTTCGAATTAACTTTTTTTGTCTTAACCCTTTTTAAATTATAGCATTTGGATGACGTATGTAAGACGCGGCGCTATGGGAATGCATCAGCCCTGTGCTCGCGTGTCAGTAACCTTCGGGACTAAAGGAAATAACTGTTGATTATATTCTAATTGGTTATTCATTCGTAAAATTGAATTAAGTTTTGAATATTGGTGTGCTTTAAAAATACTGGACAATGTGACTGCATCCTATCGTATGTTAAATGCAACGCAGGCCAGAATATTCACTTGAACGAACAATTATCTTTCTCCAGTCAACACAATAAAGCCACTGTTTGTCTCTGTACAAAATCGCAATACATAAATACAACTCAACTTTTCAACTTTCGTTCCATTTAAGCTAAATTTCATTAGAGTTAATTACATCCCAAATGTCTTATTATAAACATGTTTATAATAAACGCGAGTTCTCTATCAAGAGCAAGTCTTGTCACAATCAAAACTATTTGTATAGGTTCTTCGATTCGGTGCAGGAATAAATAACTTAATTTTAATCCTTGTTGATACGTGTCAAAAACTGTCTGTCAAGAAATCAACGTAAGCTGTGTGTTATTTCTTGATGAATCTATTTAATTTATTTTAGTTATTCGTGGGCTTATTTTTAAAGCTAAGGGTTGAAGGGAATGAGAATATTGTTAGAGGTTATGTAGAGTGGGTAGAGTTTATCAAAGTCTACATTGATGACAGGAATAACTTTAAATATTTACACACGATTTGAGGAGACCCGAAAAGGTAATAAATATCAAAGGGCCTAAGTTGTCTACTGATAATAAAGACTCTGAATTGAACTTTATTACTGATTGAACTTGAAAGAGCTTAATCATTATTGCATACGTCTTCATCGCACAGCTTCAAAAGAAGTTTAACCAGGACTTATTTATTGTGGATTACACATATAAGAAAACATAACAGTGAACAAATATAAGAAAAAGCAGACAATGCAAAATGCTTGTTATACGCACTACAATAAGGTTTAATCATATTAAGTATACAACCGATTTCTATAAGCAGACAGTTGTTGATATCAAACATGTGAAATACTACGGTACGACTACAAAGCTGAAGTCTCGGGTTCGAATCCGGGGTCGGGCAAAGTGATATTGGATTTTTCGATTTATTATCAGCCCGGAGTCTGGAATTTGTGCCCGATATAGCGATAGGCCCGCCCCCTATCACATCATGGGACGTACAAACAAGGTGAAATGTGGGTGCCGTGGTAGCACCTCTGCCTACCTCTTCTGGAAAAAAGGCGTGAGTTTATGTATGTATGTATGTATGTATATATACAGTTAATTAATATACATATGCAATTACCGGTTAAGTTCATCTCGCAAGAATTTTTACGATCTCGTTTAATTAGTGTCTGCTTATAAAGCGTCTTTATTATTGCATACATTATGCTCGGATGCCTTTTATGATTTGTACGAAATTTGATCAACGGTTTTAATCAGGAGTTACAAAGTCCTTACTGTTGGACGGATGTAGAGTAAAATGAGCCTTATGGCATATATTAAGATTTCGAAAGAAGAAAGTGACAGTCTCCGTGGCGCAGTTGATTAGCCGCCGCCTGTGAAACGAGAGGCCGCGGGTTCGATCCTCGCGTCGAAACAAATATGTATTTGTGTGATCCACAGGTATTTGTTTCGAGTCTGGATGTATGTGAGACCGTCAAGTCTCTCGTAGTTGCTGATACCCACGACACAAGACTCGATCTTAGTGTGGGGTCACGGCTATGTATGTGACTGTTGGGTGTATTTATTAGAAATAAAAGGTTATTCGGTGCCACAGCATACTATCCTAAAGTAAGTTACGCAAATCGTTGTGTTAGTGAGAACATTGAACTCACTTCCTCTCGTTTCATAGGTATCTGCTACGCCTTGGAGGCTGTTATTAATGTTATTGAAATTATAACTATTCTTTGTAGTTTAAAAGTAATTATCAACAATATTTACTTTTAAACTACAAATAATAGTTATACTGGTGGTAGGTCTCTCATATGTGAGGGGCCGCCTGGGTAGGTACCACCGCAATGTCTATTTCTCCCGCCAAACAGCAGTGTTAATGCACTGTTGTGTTCCAGTTTGAAGGACATTGTAGCCAGAGTAACTACTGGACATATCGAGACTTAACATCTTATGTCTCAGGATGGCGAGCGCAGTGGAATGCTAAGCATTGCCTTGTAACTCATGGTGTTGTTTGGTTTTGCTACTGTCCATGAGCGGTCATATCGCTTACCATCAGGCGAATGGCAGGCTCGTCTCATCATTCATTGCAATAAAAAAAAAACATGACAATTTATTTGGTTTTGCCGAAGCTTAAGGCATAATTCAGAGCTTATAGTAAAAATTGTTGAAACTATTTATTTCCGCGTTGGTTAATAAAGCAAACAAGTATTTAATAAGATTCACATAATACATTTGAGACGATAAACATGGTGTTGGAAAGTAGTTACCGACTCGTCTGTACTGGACAGACACTTCCTGTGCGTTTTCGATTCGGTACAGACAGCATAGTAAAGACGAAACCATAATATTTGCCCTTCATATTATATTTTATAGGCATTCATCATGAAATTTAAATAAGTATTTCGTTTTGTGGAATACTGCTGTATTTGCTTATTGTTAGTTGTATAACTAACTTAAAAGTTGTCTAAACATATTATAAATCATGATATATTTAAAGTTAGATTATTGAAATTGTAAGTAAAATTAAATTCACAAAAATCACTCTCATCAAACTTCCTATCACAATTCACAGATGGCGCCACTTGTTCGCCACAAAAAAATTAAAATATTTTATCACCTGATATCTCGATTGCATATATTAGTCATAAAATGTATTCGATGCGTACACACGGTACCTGTTCACGGATGGTCGAACTCGTCACCCGACCATCGTCCATCGACCCACAAAATCACAACACGGAAAAAACTTATACACCTTCCGTACAAATGTTATGGTTCAAAATCGCATGAAAATCAATACCCAACGGTACTATAAGTTTGTAAAGGAGATAATCTCCACGAACTGTGGTTAGTCCCCCAAATTTCGTACAATTACGTTTGATTGCTGTGTTACGTGTGTTGAGATGCATTCTGTCTTAATCTGTTCTAATGATTTGCTGTTTTATTTATTTTTTATAACGTAGCTTTTGACCCAGTGGGACATAAATTAGGCTACAAAAATATAATACGAGAATGAGTCAATAGTTCTTAATAAAAAGAGAATTGATTAATCAGTGGAATCATTGGTGCTTGGCCTGCATCTTACTATCATAAATGGAAGGGTAAGATTAAAGTTCTGGTAATCTTGCACGAACGAAAGGCAAATTCATATTTATATTCTCTGATGGTTTTCCTTGTTACAGTGGTACAGTCATGGCGAGAAATAAACTGGCAAGAGCTTAGCTCTACCACGTAAAAGAATATTTTATTAGATTAGGGACAATTTTAATTTACATAAATTATCATGCGATCCAAGACACCTCAGAGGTCTTGTGCTGACTCTTTCTCTCTTTCTTCAGCCTCAAAAAGTCCACTGCTGAAAATACGCCTCCCCCATGATCGCTACATAGACCTGTTAGAAGCTGCCTGCATCCAGCATGCTGACTACAATTGAATAATGACAAATGTCGTTTTTTTTAAAATTCCATGGTAAAGACCCGACAAATGATTAATCTTCTAATATTATAGTAATTATTGCTGTTCATAAAGGCCTAGGTAAATACGTAGGAGCGTCGGCTGCTTTTTAAATATGGATGTACAAATGGAGGGAGAAAGGAGGGACATATAAATTAATGTTAAATTAGGTACTTTCTCCTTATATTCCTTTAACATTTTTAGGTAAAGAAATCGTAACTATGTTTCGACAACATAATATCTAAATATTTTAATAACTAGGAATTTGCGAGTTAGTTAAATAAAATTGTTTTATTCCCTGATTCATTATTTTAAAAAGTGTAATCAATTATATCCTTTTTCTAATAATTATGTATTTTTTAAACTAAATACCAGCTTTGTTTAGCAATTTTGTATAGTAATTCGCGTGTTAGCTAAACTGAGGTTATTTTAGCCAATGATTCATTCGCCGACAGTGTTGTGCGTCGGAGCACAATGAAAACAGGATGTGTCGCGCTTACTCACGGCCGTCCTGGACGCTCGGGAATCGCGGGATCACCGGGTTTACTCTCATTAATTAATTATTGACTTGTCTGTATGCTGATGATAGTTAAAATTATGGACAATCTGCCCCAGATTGATTCCGAATTCCTCTAATTTGAATTGATTTATTTGTACATACATATATAAACTCACGCCTTTATCCCAGAAGGGGTAGGCAGAGGCGCCACTAGGACACCCACATTTCGTCTTGTATGTTCCGTCCCATGATATGATAGGGGGCGAGCATATCGCCATATCGGGCACAAATTCCTGACTCCGGGCTGATAATGAAAAGAAAAACCAAATACCACTTTGACCGAACCGAGATTCGAACCCGAGACCTCAGCTTTGTAGTCGTACCGTAATACAACTACGCCACCGAGGCAGTGGATTTATTTATATATTTATTTATATACACTTTATTGCACACACACAAAAGAAATACAAATAAAATGAAAATCACATACATAAAAAGTACAAATGGCGGTCTAATCGCTCAAAGGCAATATCTTACAGATAACCATGGGATGGATTTTTGAAAAGGATTAACAGAGGGCAGTTTGAAGTGTAAGAGATTGATGTTTCTTAGAAAGATGTTTTTGGGCTAAAAACAAGCCTTTGCTATTCCGAGTATATAAATTATTATATGTATAAAAAAATCGTAAATGAGAAGGACTAATGAGTGCTAAGAAAAGGTTTTCAATTTTTTTCTTTTCTAATGGTCCAATAAGTCATAATAGTTTGTATTTAAGTTTGTTATTTTTGCAGTTACAAAATGAAAACAATATTCACAAACCAAAGGATATACGGTTACTAAATATCCAAGTTACTTACATACAAAGTGAAGACGGAAACTCCCAAGAAAATTAAATGAAAGGCATCATAAAACACAAAAAGGTAAGTTCACCAGCCCACGTGTTACTAACCCTGCCGCCACAATGAAAATTCCTTACACACGCTTTGTTTACAAAAACGTGGACATCGTACTGACTCACCAATGCGGAAAAACTCAATGAAGATCTTTTTTATTACCGAGAGATACACGACGCTAATCGTAAGTAGATGTCCATTGCGGTGTCAACGCTACGTTTAATTAAGTATGTTTTGCAAATGCGTCATTGGTTGGTGCTAATGTGGAAAACTCAACGAACACGTTAAGTTGCATCAAGAGTTCGACGATCGTTAAAAGTAATTAGATGTTCAATGTGGTGTCAACATTAATTCGCAATATGTTACTTTAACAAATGCGTCATTGGTTAGTGAGTAAGCGAAAATCTCAATGAATGTCTTTAGTACTAGCTCGAGTTCGACGATGGTTAAAAGTAGGTAGGTCTCCATTGCGTTGTCACCGCTGGTTTACATTGTGTTATTTTTGCAAATGCATCATTGGTTAGTGCGTTGTGAGTAATGATGTGTTGTGTCGTACCGGCTCGCACGTCGGCGGACCGCCGGAGGATTCTTCACGAGGTGCAGACACGTAATTGGATTGTAAGATAGGTATAATAAAATATATTTTATTGTTTGATTGAATTATTGTTTGTTTTGTTTTTGAAAATGTGAGTAAAATATATTATTAAAATAAAATAACTTTATGCAGTTCCAATGTACTTAAAACGTTTTATTTAACAACACAAGGAACATGACCTAATATGATGAGAGTCTCGTATATTTACGTGCAAACTGTAATAATTTTGACATTGACTGTTTTTTTTTTACAAAACATAAATTCATATAAATTACGTAAAACAGCTGTTAGGTGGTAAAAATATTGATTAGAAATATTTCGAGTTTCCCATTACCGATATTTCAACACTTTAAATTTATCTCAATTTTCGACCCAATTACAAGAAAATTGTAAATGGGTCCCCAGCCCCCCTTATTACCGCCGAGTCCACATCCAAAGTCTTAAGATGGAGGCGGTGGGCCGGCAGCGGCTCCGCGACACTCGCGTCAATTTATTTCGGTGTGGGGCAATGCACTTAGCGCACGCAGCCCTGAGTTCTGCGACCAATGAACGCTTGTAAACACCACGCAACTCTAGGGTTGTCAGTTGGGAGTGTTTTAGATTTTTTAGAGGACTGTGTCTTTTTGGGGTCCCTTTTCATATGTGGAGTCGGTGTAATATGACTTGCCATGTATCAGAATGACTTAAATTATAATTTCACGAAGAAAGTAGAGAACTGTCTATAATATACCTATTCTTAGTGAATTTTGCCTGCTGATGAAGAAAAAGACCATGAGAATACCTGCACAAAATAACATTCTCCACAGCAGTTTTGAATGTGACATCTACCAACCATATTAGGACAGAATCTGAAACTAAGAGGTCTACTTCAAAATGTATGATGTCAGACAGATAGCAATTGCTTTATTAACTAACATTCGTATTAGTTAGTTATAAATACATATGTAAGTGATGCCACTGGAAATAGTATGAATTAAATAAACTTTATAATTGTGTCACTATAACATATGGAAGCAATCAATATCGATTCGTAAATACACACCTGGAGATTTGAAAGTGCGTCACTTCAGCGTGACTGAATGATATGACAGCAAGTCTTTTTCATTAGATAGTGGAACTCTGATCCAGTCCGCTCATTCATGCTTTAAGCAATACAAATAAGATCACATTAAATTAAATTTAAATCGTCCAAATACAAAACTGCCAACCCTACGCGCTGAAGAAAAAACGTCGTCGTAGATGGTGACAAATCAAGGCTGTTAAAATTAGTTGTTGCGCTGCGTAAAGGTGCATTTGCACTTTACACGCTACACACACACAAACTCACACACACACACATCTCACTGAGAAGAGCGTAATTTGTATGTGCACATTTCTTTGTCGCACATAACACTTCTTGTTCCCTTTTGTCCTACAAACGAAGAGTGCAGTAATCGTGATTCAAGGTAATACTTCTCAAGGACAGTACTAGGAAATATACTATTTTTAAATATAAATATGATTGTATCAGATGAAATCATCTTGTAAACGGATCTAATAGTGTGCATTAATATTATTGCTTTTTGAGTAGTGTCAATTGATCGGAGATAAGTTATAAGTTATAAGGGGAGGCCTATGCTCAGCAGTGGACTTCCTTTGGCTGAAGAGAGAGAGAGAGAGAGAGAGAGAGAGAGAGAGAGAGAAGTTATAAGTCCTGGGTCTATTACAAGACTGGTATGGGCTGAATGATTTTGAAGATGAAGTTATAAATGAATCTCTGCCACACTTGAACATTTAAGTTCTACCGAAGCACAATGGTTAGTAAGAAAGGGAAAGAGAAATGTATAGGCGAAAATACAAGGCGAAACGTGGTTGTCCTGGTAGCCCTCTGCCCACCCCTTCTGGGAAAAAGGCGTGAGTTTGTATGTAAGGGAAATATTGTAGGTCATCTCAATGAACATAAAGTTAAGTTAGTTATAGAAGGCATGTCACGAGATGAATTATCTGTATACCTACAAGCGCATGTCCTATTGTTGAGTACGGAAATCCTGTACGGTTGAGAGCGAGTGGGCCGTTGTTCACTACCCGTCTCAATGCCTTTTTTATGTCTATTTTTTATGAAATTCTTCTAGGCATTTAGACATTTAGGTTACCTCACGATGATTTCACTTTTCACTTCCAAATTGAGATAGGGTTAATACGACAAATATTTTGCAGAGCTTTTATTCAATACCAATTGATTTGCTGTCTCTATTTTCACTCATAAATAGAAAAGAGACTACCCACACGTAAGAACATTGAAGTGGCGTTATGACACAAGGCAGATCAGCTTATTGTCGCGGGTACTTGGGAGATTTGGACAGTTGTATGAAACAGGTGTCCCGGTGTCGAATAATAGGGAAGCTAGCCTCGAGTGGTTCGCTTAAGTAATGTAATTACATTCGTGACGTAAACATTCTTTGTACATCGTGTTTAAGAGTGATCGTGTGACTTCTGACTTTTATTTGGGTCATTTGTGAATGTTTTGGATTGTATAAACAAATCTTTGTAGTATGGAGTATTTTTTAAATGCTAAAAACGATTTTTTGTAGCCATAAAAGTAAAGTATATTCGTATAAATAGAAGCTTCGCATTTTTTGAAGTCGGTTAGAATATATTGCCCAATGCATATTTTTCTTTTATTTATTGCCGAAAAAAGTAGTCCAAAGTTGCTATCATGAACTGTAATTATTTTAATAGCAAATTCGTCTTATGGGTTTAGCGGCTGCGCACTTATGTTCTGTAAAGTCAAAGGTTCGATATCCAGGCTGGGCGATACGTTTTGGGTATACTTCGGATTCGAAAAGGAAAAGCCCGAGGTTGCAATCCAAATTCTTATTTAACACGCACTAATATTTTTGCGTAGTCACTGTTAGGTACTTTTTGTTCGTATAAAGGTCAAAGTAATAACAAATTAATAACTTTAATTGTGTACTTTTACTTGCATTAAGAACGATAAATCTGTTTTGAATGTGATTAATACGCTGCGTTTTATTGATGTGGCATTGAACTACACAAGGTTTTCAGTGGAATTGTGTCTTTAGTTCACTGAGTCACCGGCTTAATGTCTAGCAAAGACTTATCTGGCGACCTCGGAAGAAATATTATAGGATTTTTTAAGTGCTGCAACGGTGAAGGAAATCGTCGTGAGGAAACCTGCATACCATAGCGATTTGTATAAATTTCTATACGCGCACTAGGCCAGCGTGCTAGACTTGATGGCCTAACCTTTTTCAATTGTACTCTCGATTTTGAATCGTGCCCTGCAGTGGGACGTATATGGGCTGATACAATGCCACAAAGTGCCTACAATAAACCTGTTGATAAGTCCTTTTTAGTCCAAGTAGATTGTTCACCGATGAGGGATGCTTATTTCTTACCAGTCGATATAATTATGTTGGGCAGTTCTATCTAAGATTGCGAGAGGATTCCAACTTTATCTATTGAACGAGCCTTATGTGAATTTATGGAGTACATACCCCGAATAGACAAATACTTGCCTTAGATTTGAATCTATGGCCTCCATTTCATCAGACCGGATTACTCCTAACTAGGCTATCGCTCACATAACACAATTTTATAATATTCTAATGACCTTCAAAATACAAACAAATATTAAAAGTTTCGTTATTAAATTAAAACCACCAATAATTTTAAAACGGTGATCTCATAGCAATTTTTCTACGTTTATTTAAATTACTTGAATATGTTAATTAAACGATTATATCATTACTGTCTGCCTAGCCACGAACTTGCAATGTGAGTAAAAACTCTAGTTATTAGTGCCTAATAATTACTTAAGGATATTCTGAAAATTTGTACACTTTAACTATAAAAAATGATTTTTACACAACTCATTAAAAATGTATCATTTATCATATGTATTTCAAATTTTTTAATGCTGAAAAAAATGTTTTATTCTTTTAATAAAAGTTAAAAAACACGTTAATTCGTTCAGAAATCGGACAATCCGAAAAATATATTTACTTTGTTAAATTAGAATAGTTTAAAGCGGAATTATTGTGCAAAATATATTATTACATTTTATACTCATACAGTATGTAAATGTACATTTACAAGATTTATATATTTGTGCATAAAATTTAAATCACTTTTTCAAAGTCACTCTCAGCTATTCCAATGATATTGTGTTGTTTATTTTTATTTATATCGTATATTTGATATCAAGCTTGTGATACAAGTATTGACATCTGTTTTATCACCTCGTTAATTAAATGGATTGATTAGCGTACTAACTTAGATGTTGTCTTTTAAGGTTCAAAGATGCGGATTCTATCCATGTATGGGTAAATATGTATATCTTTTCGATATGGTCGGCTCTAGTCTTCAGTCTAAATGTCAGAATTTTGTGCACGTTAAAAAATGTATTTGTGAACGCACGCACGACCCAGAAGTACCTAAGCGAATGTGGAGCAAGTAAAAAAAGAATAATTAACACGGAATTCCAACTGCCAGCGGCTATACCCTAAGTTTTTGTGTAAATACCTTTGTTTCGACAAGCATCTTCAATTTCGAACTAGCCATAGACATTTTTACCATCATTAGGTTGTCACCCCGGACCATCTGTCAAATCGGTCCATTTCGCGCCAAAAGTGACGTTTCACAAATCTCCGTAACGGCGCGCCAGTGTAATTATGGCGCGCAATAACTGGCCATAAAGCAAGCCGGCGGTGACGCGCCGCGCTATTTTAGAACCCGACGCTGTGCGACAAATGCTAATGGCCGACAACGCTCCAGCGAGATGCGCACGCGATTCCGATATGTCGCATCGATGTGTGGATTAATGTTGCCCTGTGTTTTTATGTATGTATGTTAGCCTGGAGAATGGCTTAAAAAGATCAGGATTGGCTTTATTACTATACGCTGGCTTAGTGCACGTTGTCTGTACATAACTTTAGCAACTTCCTTCCTATCCTTTTTCTTTCTCAGTTTTTAAAGGGTCACAATGCATGTACAACCCGCAGGTAATGTAAGAATTTTCTTTAATGCGCAATGTACTACTTCTCTCAGTATTCAGTATCCCACATGATAAAACTTATATTTAATTGTAAGAAGTCTCCTGCTGAAGATAGTTATTTCTTAATCACTGCTAAGCATAGTTCATTGCATCCAGATGCCTCTGCTGTTTATCAGGTCATTTGAGCACCCTGTAAGAACATTCTACAATGGAAAAACACAAAATGGAAAAGTCCTACACCTGGGTACAAAAAGCTTGATTACGCACGAAAAGTAATACTCGTATTCGGTTTTTCCCACATACCAAGGGAAATAATGTGACATTTAGAAACGTGTAGGCAAAACAGAAACCTCTTTGGTGTGACATTGGTCAGTGACATTCACTATTAAAATATCAGATGTTTGAATGCATTATGTTGATAAACACGTTACGTAGGTGCCGCGGGTTCGCGACCGAGCAATGTCATAGTGTCGGCGTGGTCAGGATTTCTTTATGGGCCAGTTTCACTTACTATTGATATACAAATGTTGTAGGATTTTTTTGATAGCATCGATCTGATTGTGATTGCAAGGAACCTCTGGATGTGGACCGTCTCCAACAGGTCACTCAGGAACTTCGTGGTGAAGAGAGAGTGTAATTCCTGTAGAAGTGATGATATTCTTCACCACTAAGGCTAAATTACATATTAAATCAAATTCGTCTCTGGATAAGATTTCCAGATAGAACAATTCTGTTACCTGAAAGTAGAATTTGGTCCTGACATGGTGATCGGATTATCCCCTATCGCTTCTTATACTGGGAGTAAGCCTAACAAACTTGGATCGGTATACGTGGCAGTTCTATACCCCCAAAGGCACTTTCCTTTTTACGTATACATATAAAATCTACAGTATACTCGTATACTGTTAGTTTACTTTAGTTAGTATACTTGTTAGTTTAATTATCGTAAAAAGAATTAATGTTACTTTTTTTTGTTTTGCTTTTTCATTTTATTCATTTTTTTTCTTAGTATAACACTGAATGTTTATTTATATGGCTTTATTTGTTTTTGTTTTTGGGAATTTTCGGCTACTTATGTACAATTCTCTTAATTAGGTACCCCAAGATACAGGCTTGATCTAGTTTGGGGACCCCTGATAATTTTGAAATGTTTAACATATATATGCCAAAGGTTGTTAATTCAAATATTTGTATTTTTGTTATTTATATCTTTTCCTTTGTGCAATAAATAAAAGTTTTTTATGTTATACATGAAAACAAATTCACCACACAAATTGACATCCACGAACTGTAATTTCAACCTAGTTTATACAAATAGACTATTATGTTAAGTAAAATTTCGTACCAGAAAGAATGTACGAAGGAGGAAAAATTCCGTCGCTTACAATTACCGACGCTAACTGGCGCAGCAGTAAAAAGTTTTTCGCCACACTATTAAAAGATTGATTAAATAGATAAGATGAGCGCTATGATCGGCAAAAAGATACAAAGCAAATTATATAATGGTTGTTGCTATTTGTTAACATATTACAACGACAAGTATTTAAAAAGGTAGGTAGAGAAATTTATAATTTTAGTGTTAATTATAGAGCTGTTTATTTACTCCAATAGGGTATTCAAAAGTACGCTTATAGTTCTATGGCGTCCTTGCTAATAAACGTACTAACTTATACGGTAAACACTGTCTCTTTCAAGGTACGGTAATGACGTCAGAGGAGGGCAAAACAGTGCTTTTTTAAATTGTCACGACAACGTTGCAATGCAGCTGATGATGTAAGTGTAGGTCAAACCATATTGTTGGCCCGATTGTATCACACAGGATACAATCACCCAGAAAGAACCCGAAATACGAATGACTTACGCGGCTCACTATAACCGGTTCTTAACCACTTTGTACGGCAATGGTTATCCAGATGGATATCCACCAACTTTTGGCCCACGACCCATGCCAACCCAACATTCAAATCAGTACGTAACAACCTTTTTAAGGAAGTTTAATATATAATTGCAGCAAAACTGTAGGCGAGGATGAAGCGAAGAAACAATAACAGTTGCGTAAACGGGTTTGCGCATGTTTGAAGTGTGGGACGAACTTCGAGATAACACAAACTGCATGTTAGAGGATTTGGATCAGCATGCCCTTGCTAAGGACACAGTATAACCTTATATGTGTGATTATAAGTCAAAACTACTCGAATTTTGCACCTCTTTGGTCGTATTTTGATTGAAAATGTCTTCTGGAATGTATAGACAACTATTCCCTTTTGCCGTAGTGAGCGAGAATCAAATGAAACGACAGGTTGTTTTGATGAACTTAGAGGGAAATATAGATAGTTTTACGCAAGGTAAATGTCTTGCCGAAGAAGTGGAATGTAATTATTGTGACATTCCAAAAGGAAATTTGCATCGACACTGCGTTATGAAATAAAAAATAATAAAATCAAATAAAATATGTGCCTTTGTAATAAATTCTGTCGTGTTCGGTCATCGTAAGTTTGCGTGCAAAAATTGATAATTGATGAATAGTTAAACCGCAAATTATAATTATTTTCAGTCAGCTACCTTCATACAAAATTTTATCGAAATTGGTTCAGCCGTTTCTAAGATTAGCGTGCACAAAAGCGCAGACAAACAGAGAAAAATTCAAAAATCATTTTTGGGTTTTATTACGTCAATATAGTCCCTCCATATTAGTTTTTCTCATTTATCTTCCATGTACAAACATCTATCGGTTACAAAATTACATTTAACCACAGGAAGCGCACTGGTAAATAATACCGATCGAATATGTTCATAATTATTACATTCTGCAAAACTATAAAACTGTATGATACAAACTTCAATGCAAAATCGACACACAACAATAAAATTATCTTAATTAATGGCTTAAGACGACTTAATAATCATATTCATGTCTAGTTTCGTTCTGAATCACTCATGGTCACGTTCGGACGAATGATAATTCGATGATTAACAACAGCCATCATATTTGGTCTGTGCACAAGGAAGTTACTCATATGACTATAATGAACGTTTTTTTGCTCGAAAAATGCAATTTGGATATCTATGCATAATCGTCGCTCTTTGTTATTCAAATGTTTTGGATGTGTGCAGTGGGCGCTGATTGGAACGACGCAGCCATAATTGTTCGTTTTTTTATATTCTATTTGAATACAATCACGTCTTTATGCTTTTAGGAGGAGAGATGTGGGGAGGTCGGAAGCTCCCTGATGTCCTTAACAAATATGTGATGACTACAAATTGATAGCATAAATGGCTACATATATAGCTGTACTAATGTGAAACCGATCATGCGTGTTCGATCTAAGCAGCTCTATCGGCTAAAGGTTCTTGGGTAAAATGTAGGTTACGATTGGAATCGAACCCAGAACGCTATGGTTTAAAGAGAGTCTCATGCTGTGACCACACCGAACAAGCGCTCTTCAGCCAGCTTCATGTTGGAGATCGCCGCTTCAGCTATTCGGAGAAGAGTTCAACCTTGACACAAATTCTAAATCTCCGTACTTAGAACAAAAAACATAACGTGGTGAAGTTGATAAACTTTTTGCTGGAACATTAGTTTCCTGGTAATCTTAATTTTATTTAAATAATCTCTGTTATACATGTAGAAACAATGGCTATTTAGATGGTTCTCAAACTGGAAAGTCTACATCATCTGACAAACCAATGATGTAGACATTTTTATTCGAAGATTCTTTTTTTATAAATCTTATAATCTTGGCATAATTTGGCCTCTTCACATGTACTAGAATTGTACATGTGATGACCCAATTGACCATATTATAATGAAAAGTAAATTAAAAATGATATTTATTTAAACAAGTTATGAAATTGATAAATAACACACTATATCAACAATAATATAATATCCAAAATGATGCATCAAGCATTATTGTGGATATTTTTACTTTGGATAAAAAATTTGTAGATCATTTACTAAACGATTTTATTTAGGTTCTCTACTTATTAGTGCATCTTTCTGTTTAATCTTCGAAAATTTCTTGCAACAACGTTCAATTCAATGTTTTCTTTATTTATTTATTTATTCTTTTTTGTACACTTAATGAATCTTAATAACTAAACGAATATTTAATATTAAAGTACGAATGGCGGTCGTATCCCTCGAGGCAATCTCTTGCCGACTACCATGGGATGGAGATAAGAGAAGAAAAAAAACATAGGGCAGTCTTAAGTGTACTTTTACAATAAAGCCTTCTTTATTCTACTGATTAGTGTATCTTTCTATGTTCTCTAGTCTTCGAACTTTTAGCATAACGTTCTAGAATCCTATGTATCATTTAACCCCCACAATATAGGGCATCTATGTGCACGCATGTGGTAAAGGGACCTGCGATGGCACAAACACTAGATTATGCACCCTGGCACGTAAGATTTAATTAAGTGAAGTCATTGTGAGCATGCCTCGTCAGCCGAGTGTCGCTAGCGGCGCATAATCCGGTAAAAATAGAACTCTCTTAGGGCCGGTCAAGTGCCGTCTACGGAGATTCTTTTGTTTTTATATACCAACCGTCTCAATGATGCATTAACGATGAACAACGCTTTATGTATTCTTTTAAATTAATAGCGATTTGTGATTAAAGTTTGATATACTGAAACTTTAACGGTGAAGGAAAACATCGTGAGGAAACCTGCATACCGTAGCGATTTAAAAAAAAATCTACTGTATGTAAGTCCGCCAACCCGCACTAGGCCAGCGTGGTAGGCTATATGGCCTAACCACTCTCAATCGTTTCAATCGATTGTAGAGTAGGCCCGTGCCCTGCAGTGGGACGTACATATATGGGCTGATATAGATACTGAAACTGGTTTCGGGTTGTGCATATTGTGGATGTCTGACGCTGAGCTTGGCATGTTAGCTATATTACATTTTCTTTGGTGATATTGGCCATAACTGTCTTTCTCTACCGCTTCAATTTGATAATCTGCTAAAAGCCGTTGTAGCATGCAGAAAATTTTCAGGCCCTCGAAATGGAAATCCTTTTAGTGGCTTACTTTCAGCAATGGACTTCCTGTTGCTGATGACGATGATGACAATACTCATTGAAAATATTCTGTCTGAACAAATAACGCTGGACTAAAAAAAGAGAAGAAAAGGAAGAGCTGAAGATTGATGTCCCCCTGCAACTCTCATGCACACACAAACACTTTACGTATAAATCCCCGAGACCCTCGTGTAGATGCAAATCTACCCCAATTAAACAATACTGAAAAACTGCCGATCGAGAGCCGTAAGCTCGCGTGTTGACTAAACTCGTTAAATTAAATGTAAAGGTAATAAATAAAGCGGGATCAATGAACCGTGTGTTTTTTGTGCATTTGCACAATGGAACACGCGAGAGCTCCCGTTTTTGCAACGTTTTTGCACTTAATTCTGTTGACATAGGAGGGTTATTTGATTGACGTAATGAGAAATAATCTGAATTGTACCGTAATATGTCGTATTTTTAGTAAATGTATTCATTTGGTAAATTATGAGTGACAATATTTTTTTCAATGTCTTTCGACTGCAATTTTAAATAGTTGTATGTTTTGTTTAAATTTTAATGCTTAATAAAGATTTTGTACTTTTTATAGTCTTGGGTCGGAAAAGTCGTATACTGAATCAAATGGTAGAGCAATTCTTTTCAACAGTTAATTAAATAAAAACTTTTCTAAATAAGGGATATGTCGGCTTGACTCCAAAGCGGATTTGCATTAAATAGATAGTAATACAACCCGTAAAATACTCAATTGGTTTCAATGCTAAGAAATTTAATTGCAAAAGTTTATCTGGAAACCAATGCCTTGTGATTCATTAATTCATTATCATAATCCGTAAAATTATTACTTGAAATTAATTTTAATCCGTCACGGACATTACTGTTCTTGCGAAATATCTTAAAGGAAACAATAGACTAAAATAGCAGTTAGCAAAGCGGAATATTTCCTAACCTCCCAACACCTCTCATTAAATCTTAGCATTTTTAAACAGCCAGCATTTAAAAAGCACCTCCCTTTCATATTCGAAGCTGCAAAGGACCTTACAGCAAACAAAATAAACCTAAACCCAGGAAGAATAGAGGTCGCCTTGAGAGCGGCTCTGCGTCGCCTTTGTCGAGCCAAAATAAACCTTAACATTCTAAAAATACGGTGCAGTTAATGAGATGTCGTTAGCCGAAATTCTAAGCGGTGTGAATGACCCCTGAAAGCTGAAATGTTTCAGAAGTTTGACATGCTATGGCTTCCTGTAAGTCGGTGTGGACATTTTGGTGAGAGAGCGGCCAAGTTGTTTGCATTAGGAGATTGACAAGTACATTTTAAGTTTAATTTATGCGCTATAAACATTTTAATTTTAAAATTATATTGCTCACGGAAATGTTTTTATGTTTTGACATAATTGTGTTGTGCTTTTAATTTTTGAAGTGAACACTCGTAGTTTGCACTTGATGTTTCTTTATTTATACTTTAGAATGGAAATACCTACGATTTCCTTACGTTAATTAACGCAAGCTTGTCCTTGAAGATGTTGTCAGAGGTGCTACTAGTATAATCCACATTTTACGGGGCTTGTTTCCTTGCCATGATATGACGTAGTTGAACCCATGACTTTTAAGTAAACGGAAGCTCATGCGTTGTGAATTACTCGACCTGGGAACTGATCCCAGAACTTTACGGCTCTCAGACCATACAAGCAGCTAACGAGGCGAATTTCTGTACATTTTGAACATCAAAACTGGACACTGGACTTGTCATAAATTTGATAAAATTTCGATGATGTTGTTTATCAATTGCCATGAGTTAAGCGTTTAGAATATCCTTGAATTAATCAAGATCTCACAATTGTTTCTTAGATTTACGCGAATGTTACACATTGAAATAAAACTATTTTTACGGATTTTATCGCGATTTGGTTTAATTTTTACATTTTATAACTTTACGACGTTTCGATTGCTTTTCAACTTTCGTGAGTCCGCCCCGTGACCACGAAAGCTGAAAAGCAATCGAAACGTCGGGAAGTTAAAAAATGTAAAAATTAAACCAAACCTCTGATTTTTAATACAATGTATATTTGTCGTAAATCATGGTTTATTTTAAACGCAGGGAAAAACATCGCGAGGAAATCTGTGTGCACAATAATTTCTAAGTTTCCGATAGGAGTTAATATAAGAAAAAATATATTTATATGGTCATATATATAATGTATTTTTTTAGGTACTATCGATATAAGTTAATAAACACAACAGTTCCACATTAATATAAAAATTCTTGTGTCGTGGGCATCAGAAATTACTCGTACAAGAATTTTGGGTCTTACAAATAATCTAACCAGACTAATAATAATTTGTGGATCTCATAAAACCCCGACATAAGTTCGGGAACCGAACCCACAGCCTGACGTTTCGTTCGCAATCGGCGTTTCAAACTCGCCACGGAAGCTGCCAAAAACCCATACATAAAATAATATCGAAGTTTTTTATAGCCCCGGAAACGGTTAATTTCAAATGTTGTAATTGCGGAGTGCGCGCCGAATATAAGTACATTCTTGAATGTTGCCAATTATGTGCCACGTAACAAGGGGTTGCCTTGTTCTAAACTTATTTTAATGTGTTGCCAGGTAAATAATTTTCTAACAGTTTATTTACCTAATGCTGAGTATTTTAAATTGATTTGGCCACTGTCCATTTATCTTGTCATTAAAAATAATAAGGCACTGCAGCAATTATGGTTATTGATATAAACTAGAAACTTATCATATCGAAACAGAATTTAGTATAAAAGTAATTTACTTATAAACATTTTACCACATAATTGGCATAACTAATATTCATTCTTTATTAATGGTAAAGCTTTATGTTACTGAATCGCTAAACTTAACCACAGACACACAAAATAACAAAACCATAAATATTCCCCGTTTGACTCCTTAACCCAAAAATGCAATAATATGAGGCAAACACGATGTCAACCCTGCAATGCAAGTGTACATTGCAACTTTCACTGCTATTCAACAAGCTTGTAATTACGGGCCTGCTCGACCCCACTTATTAATTTCATACTATTCATGTCTCAAATCTTTTGACGACACCAAATGTATGCAATTAGAGGAAGTCTTAAATATATATTCTATCAAATTATGTTATATTTAACTGGCAATGCTATATAGTAATTTTGTCTACAGGATGTATACAGCTAATACCGATTGGTATATTAACACTGTCACATAGAAAACTTAAACTTAACGTATTTATTGTCTTTTTGCACTCTTTTTCAAACCAGGATCGTAACAACAATTTTTAAGGTATCGTATGTAATTAGGGCTGACATGGAGTAGAAAAATCACATTTTGCCTATTCCATGATGGGCGAAATTAATTTTATTAAGGCTAATAAATAAGGTTAGGTTTTGGGAATACCCTAAAATATAGTAAACTACCACGGCATGTAACTGTAGCATGCTTCTAAAATTGCGTTATTGGTACAGTCTTCTTTGAATTAAGCTGTTTTCTTTTTTTTGTTTCGTTTGAGCAGAATATATTCCTTTGCGATATCATATTCACTGTTAAAATGAACAGCAATTAACTACAACTACACACGTAAATTCAAAGCGATTTCCTATAACCAAACTTTCAATTTCAACACATACACCCAACTAAAAATATCAGCCTAAAAACAATATCAACCCTACAATCGCAAGTGAACTTTCACTGCGGGATGCAGCAAGTTTGCGCGGCGGGCCTCCGCGACCCCGCTCATTAACTATTTACTATACGACTTGCGTACAAGGTCAACCGGCGAGTGCATCGAGTCTTAGCAGACTGGGTTATGGGGCCTCAATGACCCTTAGTGTGCTTGTGTGATTGCGTGCTAGTGCGTCTGTTTTAGTGTTAAAAAGGTGTTAATTTTGGTTTAAATTCTATTGTGATTTTAAAGAATAATATAAGTTGTGTTTTAGGATAATTTTAAGAATTTCTGATAACAAATCTAATTGATTATTTTTCCGACCCAAATATCGACCAATAGAATTGCACCATTCGACGTCACGTGGTACAACCTACATGGTATTATACTGATAATTTTTTGAAAATTTTCTCTGGTAGTTGCTATATATAAAAAACAAAACATGATCCAGTCAAATTAACCACACGTCAAACTGACAGGTTGAATTCAATTGTGAAAGTTGGAGATTTTGCATGAAAATGAGTCGATTTGGAGTTTGTTCTCTGTCCACCATCGATAAAATAATCCCCCGAATACCACACGAGCTTCAAAATTATCTGGCATTTCCCTCAAGGTTCCCTGCAAACAAATAAAGTCGTCAAGTTTTTCAGGAAAACTTGACTCCTTCATTTGTTTGCAACGAACCTATCGGGAAATACCCGATAATTTTGAAGCTCTTGTGGTATTATAAGTGAAAATTTGCAAATATTTTTCAGGTTGCCTCCAAAGGTTTTTATTCAGGCTTTAAGTACCCATACTTTTTCGTTCACAGTCACCAACAACGCCACGGAGGCTGTCAAACGATAGACAAATTAAGATAAACGTAACGGCCGTTAAGTAACGTGATAGCGTCGCTATCTCTACCGTCTCTACCACTGGTAATACTCTACCACGGATGCGCTCACTGACAGGCGTGACAGCTTGACAGCCGTGACGTCACACAGATGCTTTCTACACGCTTAAGCTGTTTCCATGACTGATATTATCGTTTAATAGTGACGTCATAATTAAAATGTCATAAACACTTATTAAGTTGTCATTTCAGTATTTGTCTTGTAATTTTAAACTGTGTTTTATTTTTGTATAATTCGTATTAAGTATTAAATATTTTTTAACCATTGAAACGATGAACAATCAATCTAGCTAACGGGAAAAGGTCCTTTTGATATCTTATACTTAGTCGGTCGTTGAAAACCTGTGGTATAATGAAAATAAAAGTATATCTATGGATGATTAGATATACAACAATCCCATTAATAGTATGACAGAAACGCTGTTACTTCAAGATTTATTTGATACGTGGCTAATGTTGAAGTTGATTACAGTACACTACCACTTATTATTATTTTTATTATAGTATGTTGTTACAAGTTTTCCATTAACTTGATCAGATCAAATTCGATTTCATTCCAATATTCATATCTTCTCATAACAAGAAGCGTTCTAGAAAAAATCTCTTTTTCTCGTCTTACTCCTTAAGATGTGCCAGGGCACCACTCTACACTTCTAACTGGGGGCACAACCCACAGGAAAATCAATCAAAACCCAATGAATTACCGCATCACGCGTAATACATTAAAATGTCCATATTTGCGGCTCGCAGCTTATTACTCCGACTGTCCAACGTAACGCCATTAAAGCGAGCGCCATTTTTCAATTATGCCAAATGTGTACGCCGTATAAATCATTATGTACGTATATGGCCGGGGACGGATTGCGGGTGTGGTGTGGGGGCTGGTGTTTGCGTACTGACCGGTTGGGGGTCGTGGGTGATATTTCGCATAAGTACAGTAGAGTTTTAAAATGATTACTGCTGTAATTCTTTGTGGGATCGACGAAACATGATGATTTGTCTTCTCATTTTAAGTTTGGAGTTGCCTGACATTAATCCATTCGAATGCAAATATTGATTTATTAATGAAATTCTAGGAATGACTGATTTGTAATAGCATATATGTAAATCAGTCGTGGATGAACTTGTCTGAGAATAGGTTATTATTGTTCATTATTTACAAGAATATTTTATACACTTTTTTTTCGTTAAGCGTAAAACATATTTTACAGTAACAGAAGTTATCACCAACTCCTTAAAATTCTATCAAAAAGTCCAACTGATGAGAATATAAAAACCTCCCATATCGATCCTTTGCTTTACAACATCAAAATACCTTTACAAGTACAACTTAAACCCATCCATCCGCCGACCTAAAAAAATGCGCGCGACTACAGCCCCCACGGCCCCCCCTGCAGTCCATCCCAGGTCATCCGCTATATACAGGGGGAAGGGGCGCGTACATAAACACAGCGTGTTTAATTTGTAAACGGAATCGAAATATATAGCATGTAGCTTATCCAATATCATTCGGCGATGCACGGACCGACGGAAAAAGACAAAAACTGCAACGTGGAAAAGATTTTATGCGTTCGGATATTTTTATGAGGCCCGCTGAGGGATTTTTTTATTGTATTTGTTTGGCTTCAATAAATGTAAAGGGTGGTTTGCTGTATAAATGCTTCCTTGCTTGTTTTTATAGGCTTCAGGCTGGAGCCTAATTTGGGTTTTAAAGATTATAGATGCGTTGTCTTATGTGGGCCGTAGGGTAATAAAAGTTTACTTAACTAGCTGTATTAAATGGTTTTGGTATTATTTTTACGGGTTTCCAGTCGAACTTCATCTTTCGTGTTTGTAACTACACTGATATCCCAAAGAATAACGATGGTATTTGATAAAGTATATGTAAGTGGTAGACCCTTCCTTATTGGGGTCGTTGAAGCTACAGTACAAATGAGTTGGCTCGACCTGGACTATACTAGTGTCTCACAAAAAACCTAGGTATATCAACAGCTCTTTTGTAGTGTTTGCGGAGTGAGAACGTCGGAGAGACAAATTTTGGCGGTATTCTATGACGAAAAACTCTTCACAGTGACACACGAAAGTGCGGTGCGTTTCATGTTCAACGTTTTGACTATTATCTTTATAAAATAACTGACCTAAGACAAAAAACGATTATAATCGGAATATTCTTGGATTTATTTTAATACAAATACTACTATACAAGGAAGCATGTTTTCATATGCCTCGGATGCTTTCGGTGTTACTTGCCGATCTTAAAGAATTCGTGCAAGACAAAGCTTTATAATGGTTGACATAATTATGTTAGTCTGCTCCCCATTTTCAATAGTTGTTTTCGTTCTATATCAGATAGTCTGATTAACTTATTTGAATCTGGAAAATCTTGTTTTATAAACGGGAATTCTACTGAAGGTGGATTTCTAGGATCAAGAACCTGGAATCTTTTTGGGAACTTACAGTTCATAGAAAATCAACTTGGACTACAACTAAAAGACGATCTTCTATTGTTACGTCACAATCGCCATGCAGTTGTCATAATACCTGATTTTATTGAAAAATCATCTATAAAATTGAAAATAAAACAATGATATTGTAAACGTTATTACATAAAGGTCGATACAATTTTAGGGCTGAATTTAGTCGAAGGAGAAAGATGACGTCATCCAATGACTATACAAGATGAATAGATGCTCTCGTGCACATCTTATTTTCTATAGTTGGGTTATATTAGGTCTAAGTTTATTTCGACAAGCGACAGAAAAATTAGTAGTCGATGCCTAAAATGAGTTGTAATTTGCTTCGATATTCGATCGAAGGTTGTAAGTCAATTATAAGCAAAATATCTCAATTTTATAGCAAGCAAACGCATCGAAATACAAAACTCAACCACAAAATAAAAAATACGGCATCAGATTTTTTTAACTCTACCCAAAAACTTAGCAAAAGAAACTCCTTGTACTTCCAAAACGTATCCGCGATATTTATGAATGCCGTTCGATTTTTATGTTTTTTAAAATTGTTTTTTTTCTTCAGCCCCGCCGTTCGAAATTCAAATCATAGTCCGCTAGGTGGCCAGTGCCGCGCACGTTAATACCATCGATCATTACTCTCGCTGCAATCCGCCAATCGTGAAAAATAAAAACACTGCCAACCCCACCTGCACCGCTCCCCCCCGCGCCGCGTCCCCACACACCCCCTCCCACGTCGGCGTCATGGGGGATGTGGATTTTTCGAGCGTCACTCTCGATTAGTATGACTTTTCGGTTATGTATGTGCAATTAGGAATATGGTTCGGTATTTTTATTGATTTGTTTAGGGTGTGTGCTGTGCGGTATGGAGGCACAGACGCTATGGGGTAACGTATCTTTATTCGGGTGTTGATTTTGTTTAGTCTGCGGACTATTTAGGCATGCAAGGCCTTGATATAATGTCTTAAATAAATGAATCTTAATTAGAATTGAGTGAGGGTATGAAGAGCAAATAGGACATTTCTGACGCAATGGCTGACAATAGTTTTATAACTTTACCACACTGATAAGCGAACACTTGAGATGACTTTTGGTTTGAGTAACGAAACAAAAAGGCAACAGTTATGAAGAATTAAAATTAACATAATTATTTGCATAATTAAATTACTATCAAATATGTTGTAATTTGAAGACAAATACTACCGTTGGAAATGTTTGTGATAAAATATTTCAATTCAGAATAATTCAATACATAATTGAACACAAAACGCAAGTACCGATCGGGTCTCCATTTACAATTTACTTTGTAACTCACTCACACTCGTTCAGTCGCTCACGTGTAAACACAGGCACGCTGCGGGTCGGCCTGTGGGTGCTTGCAGGCTCGAGCTCGAGCTGGCTCCGATCGCGTGCAAAGCTCCATGCAAAAATATGCAATAATCCGACATAACTTGACCTCCCCCATCCCCCGCGCTACACACTTCAAAAGAACGAACAAAAGAGTCGCGGATCTTCCTCGTAGCTCTTTTTATACTGGTGCACAGGGGTAGTTAGATAACACGGCCCCTCTCATGTATCACGTACCTATTGGTTTTTAAATTTCGAAAGAACGTTTTGAATTTGATTTGCGTAGGTAATTCCGCTTTTTTATTTACTCCTTTATGGCCAGTAATAAAGTAGGAAAAAGGTTGAGGTCGAAACGAATAGAAGAAAATTTAAAAATCATTAACGACGTCCACACATAATTTTATTCCGCGGCTCAGATGAAAAGTGTTAGTAAGATTCGCTTTTAGTTTTTAAACACGGTTCTTTCAAAGCGCCTTTTTACTTGAGATATTCAACGGAGTAGAGTTTAACGAAGCCGTAATTATATTTTCTGAAAGAATTTCTTTTTTCGTTAATGAAATACCTTTCATTAAAGTTTGATGAAAAGATTTAGGTTGTACCTGTTCAGATCTTACGTAACACAAGTAATTGCGTGCATTCCTGTGTGGTTCAACAGGCCATTAATTAAAGACCGTTTCTCTAAAAATATTCATCAAAAATGCAGCATCTAAACTTGAATCAAAGAGAGACACAGCAAACCATAGCACGAAATTAGCAAGTTCTCCGGTTGACAGCGAAAGTTCGCGAGCCTACAGGAGTGTGGACGCAAACTTTCCACACGCGCTTGGAGGACAGGAAAGAAAAAGGAAAGAAAAGGTAAAGAGCAGAAAGTGTGTTATGAGGTAAGAAGGAGGAGGCCAGGGCCGCGGCGCAATAAAACGATGCGTAGGTCGAGCGAGGACCACTTTTTGCGGGACACTTCTTTTTGTTTCAGTGTGAGCGGGACGGAAGGAAATTTTCTTCGTTATTTTATTTGTGAATTGACGCGGAAAGCACGTTCATGGCATGGCTTTGGTAGTTTGTCGTAGATCTTACAGCCAATTTATACAAACGAATTTTTCATTTCTTCCATTCAGTAACACGAAATAAGCTATTAAAACGCAAGCCTATCCACATTACTAAGATTTCATTTATCTGTGATTAAAATACATGCCTAATATTATATATTATACAAATTGATAATATCAATTCTATATAATTTTTTATGATGACTATGCTGTAATTGTTTCTGTATCAGCCCATATACGTCCCACTGCAGGGCACGGGCCTTCTCTACAATCGAGAGTACGATTGAGAGAGGTTTAAAATAAGTATTTTTTATGCCAACTTAATTAAATTAGCTCTACCCAATTAATGAGCTTCTGTCGTGAAGCCTGATTAATATAATATCTATGACATTTTACACATATTGCGTTAGGAATTAGTAGTTTAATGGCATATTTAGGCCATAAACCTTCTACGCAAAATACCACGTATTAAATATTAATATAAAACTAGATCACACATTGGACAAGGCTGCATGGACTTGCATATCTTTGCTCATTGACGGAGAATAAAAAAACTAAGTATTTTATTTTGTAGATAGAGCATTGTTTATGCTTTGTGTTTATAAAATTAACAAATGTTTAGACAGAAATAATATGATTGTTCTGTTAGTCGCACACATGTTTTGTCTCTTTCACAATTATGTGATAGTTTTTAACCGACTTCAAAAAGGAGGAGGTTCTCAAATCGATTGGTATTTTTTGTTTGCTTGACATTTTTATAGTAATGTGTATTCTATACTCTATTTCTCACAGCTACAATACGCTACAAAACAGCAACAATGTTAATCGATGCTTTGAAATATGTAAATGACTACTTGAATGAAGACTATTTAATTAGGATATTATACATATTTATTAAAGAAGCAAACAATTTTATCAATTGGCAATTGTTTGTCAAACTAGTACTCGTATTTGAAATCATTAACTTATGGACCTGTCAGTTGAGAATTCAATTTTTCAAGGATGTCTGCAAAAAGTCGGTGACTTTGTAATAAATTGTCATATTCATGCTCCATAACTAGGTTGACTTTGATGATTTGAAAGTAAATCGATTATCATCTGTCTATATTCTATTGGCGTGTGGTGAAAATTGGAACTAAAAATCTTAGAGTACTTATAATACAGAGTGAGTGCTGGTACTTCCAAAAGGTAGATAAAAATGGTGGTGCTGGATCGCCGTTTTCTGCCCTCCTATTGGCTGACATTTGACAGGTTGTCCAACATGCAACTACCAGCATTACGAACAAAAAATATCTAAGTTTTTAGAGACGCAAATGTATGATAACGCCCCCTCTATATTTTATATACTCTAAGCAACAAATAAAACTTAAAAATATCTATTTAAAAATTGTTTGAGACATATTTTTTTTAAATATTGTATCAATATACTCGTAATCTTTTAATATGATCACTATGTCCAATGTAACGTAATGTAAAGTGTGAAGAAACATAAATTATTCTTTTTTTTATAACAACACATTCACACGCCTAAAGATCGTAGACGAGGTCTAATTTATTTTTGCCGCCTACCCTCGTACTTGTATAATTTTTCACCTTAAGGGTGGATGTCCGACGTTGCACAATATTATAACTACTTTATACTATTATCTATATAATGACAGCCTCCGTGGCGCAGTTGGTTAGACGCCGGCTGTGTAACGAGAGACCGTGGGTTCGATCCCCGCATAGAAAAAAATGGTTGTGTGATCCATATACGTGAAATTGTTCGACGGATTTCTTGTAGGATTCAGAAGGGTTTGGGCTTAAAGTTTTGTTTTACCAGTATTAGCAGGAGTGTTAGTTATTATAAGATATGCGTAATACTATGGATATCTAAAACTATGTGGAACTTATCACACAAAAAATCCAAGAGGAAATTGACAGTGCGAAGGTCCTTAAATAATCGTTCTACAAAAGGTAATGCCTAATTAAATTTTAATACATTAGTTATGACAAAACGTGTTAAGTATTGGACAGTCAAGTCATATAATTCATATAAGAACATTCATAATATCAAATTCTATACTTTTTTTGCCCAAAAAACGGTGTGTATAGTCTAGACTCTAGACAGTGGGTCGAGATTCGAGATGCGCGGCCACCGTTGCAGGTGAGATCGCGTAAGTGTTCGTCTGCGGTCGCTCTGATGCCTAAATCGCTTGCAACTGTACTTGTGAAGGGGCACTTGTGAAGATTTGCATCGGATATTTCTATTATTTTATTGTTAAGTTAATAAGTAGAGCTTATGGATTATATAAAAGAAATATGGTTATATTATATTCAATTTGGTGCCTGGATTCGCAATTTCCGTATTTTTTTGGGTCGATTGGGGGAGGCCTATGTTTAGCGATGGACTTCCAGTGACTGATTAGATAGATAGATATTGAAAACAAGATTTTTTAGTATTTAATCATTTCTCGGAAAGGTTGAATTAAAGTATGAGTAATTACAAAATCATATTATGAGCCTAATAGTTCTTTCTGATATCTCCGACTAATAAAACAATAATGATGGAATCACATCGTCACTAACAAGTAGAATAGATTGCCGCTTACAATTTCTATTAAATCCTTGTGTGCCTATTTGATATGACAAAGGTAAATCGGATAGAGTTATTACATGCCTGAAAATCAAATTCACAACACGTTTAGCAAGTGTTTCATTTAACCGTTTTTTGGTATCGTCAACCGTATCTAGTACTACTTTGACTCTTATAGAAGGAAAAACAACATTTGTTCTTTTAGCTTCTCGGTAAAGTTGTCTTTTGTTTGAATTTACCACCTGAAGTCACTTCTTTTCAATAAACAATTGACATATCTAAGGATGTAGGGTTGCTACAACCAGAGTTAACCACAGAATCGATCGATTTAAGTTAAAAAATGGCCAACATTCAAAATCGATCGATTTAACTTATAAAAATTGCATGTACCACTTGTTGAATTATGATTAACAGAGCGCTAATTGCGGTGGGTGAAAGGAGCGGAGAAAGGCACTATCTTATATACACTACAAATATTTCGGCAGTGGTTCGAAGACAAAGGTTCTGATTTCTTTGGCGTAATTAGATTGTGGGTAATTAAACTGTCTTTAGTTTAATTGTGGGCTTCCGATGATTGGAAATCATGTTGGAGAAAGATTGCGCATATTTTTTTAATATAATTTGCCCTGCTAATAATCTAGGGTCTCGCAATTAAATAAAACGATTTAAAAGGGTCCTTTGTGGATTTTAAATTAATTTCAATTTCTGGTATGTTTCATTAAAATGTATTAACGCTGCTTCTAATCTAAGCTTATAAGATTTGAAAGTTTCTTATGGAAAATATCTTATTGGAATTGAAACTGTTTAATAAGAACAAAATAATTTACAGATTTAAAAAGGATGAGCAATAATAATAGTATGTTTGTAGTGTGTTTCCAACTGTTTTATCTGAAAGAACATTTCTTCATAAAGCTGAAGGAGAAATTGCGCGATACATTATATGTAGGTTTATAAACCTTATAATCGTAATTTCTGCAATATTTTTTAAAAAGTGTTTGAATTAATTGAACTACGCAGTCGTTTGTATAACTCTTTTACTAATTAAAAGTCTAGATGTGGACTTTTTGTTACTCCCGATGACGCAATAAAGCCACAGAACTCTGGATGTTAACTTAAGAAGGCTTGCGGATGTCTATGGCTACAACTTCCGCTAAAGGTAGGTCAACCTAACCGCATAAGTTTGTTATTCCACCTGCTAGCCGCCACTCAGCTTAGCCACGCTTCCGGATGCTCTCGTACTTAGAGGACTTAGAGTTTGGGGAAGATGATTGTTTCTTGATGTTGCAGTTAGAGCCATATTGACTTATGATCGGGCCAAAGCCCTAAAGCATTATCGCATCCGCGCGCACACAAGCGCAGCGCGGTAAACACGCGACCCCACCGCCGCCCCGCGCCCCGCGCGCGCACCGCCACCCCCCGCGCCTCCACGACCAGCGCGATTCGGCGTTTTTATATTTTTGCACATTCAAAAAAAGAACGGCCGGCAGACAAAGATGGACTGATGACGAGAGCCGGCGAAACAATGCCGTGCAAGCGGGACGGAGCCACTTCTGTCAATTGCGATTGCGAAATAAAAATGTGCAAAGCGTTCCTTTTTTAAATGTGATGCTGTTTTTTTTGCGTTAGTCTGCGTTTGCAATTAGTGATGTGCGGTTGTCGCGTATCGAGCGTCTATGCAAATATGCCGCGGATTGTACTCCGACGGGACTCAGCGAACATTTTAATATCCTTAATGATATCCCACTATAGGTTTACGTGGCGGAAGCGCCATTCACGCTGGCAAAAAGACAACAGCCTTATAGAATTAAAGCCTTTGTAAAGGAACATCGTGTGGCGCACAACTCATTTCACCGCAATCCTTTTAAGAGCTCGAGTTATGGACGAGTCGAGGATTCGAACAAAAGGCCGATGTAAAATGTTTTCAGTTATTCTTTAGCGCGTTTGTAATTTTTCAAATACATTTCTCGCTGCAGGTCTGGCGGCGAAGGCTTGTCAACGTAAAAGAAAGTTTAATTTCCCGGGCACATTGCGTAAGCCCTTCAGGTGCATCGGACTAATCAGATGCAGAGACATCAGTGGGAGTCCCGCGGGAGCGGCCGGGAAAATTTTAATATGAGGAAAAAATGCTGGCAACCCAGTGCAGCCCGCGCGTGTGTGCGTCGAGCACACACACAGCGCCGTGTCGGTGCATGCTTTACGCGCGGAAAAAAGTGCTGCGTTATTGATTTTTCTGTACAGCCATGAGGGGGGCTCAGTGGGGAGCAGTGGGTGGACGCCCGCGGCCTGAAAACCCGTCTGCTGAAAAAAACCGAGACGAAAAGGCACCCCTCCCTTTTTAATTGGTAACGTAGTGTCAATAGGGCTAATCCCGGGCTCGTAATAGCGTGCTTTTGTCTCGCGAATGCATTTTTCAGTGTTGCCATGCTACGGTTTTGAATGGGCCACCCGGTGGTTTTTGGCCTTTTTTAAGTTTTCATATATGACATTTGAAATTAAGATTTCCTTTTGGGGTTGAAACAGCTTGTAAATTGTTTGTAACTGTGGGTTTGTAACCAGGTACCTATCTAGGCTAGGTAGCAGTGTGGATGGCGGTGCACAGTCGAATCCGCACCCTATCACATTAATCACTCGGTGGGAAGTGCAGCTCAAGTATTTCACAAAGTCGCGGGGATACATCGTACCGGGAGAGGAAATTTAAATTGAATAAAAACTCGTTCTCAAGTTTTCTTCACGGTTATGTTACCAATATTCATTAACACGACTGCGTGTTGGCCTCACTTGACGTGATCTGCTCAGACCGTTACCGAGGGTTCGAATCTCAAGGGACACAGCTCGGATTTTCCGGTGTTATGTTTGTATTGTTAGTCAATTACCCCGCACATTAACGGTGAAGGAAAACATCGTAAACTATACTATCTATACGGCAATTTCGCCAACCCGGACTATGCCAGTGTAGTGGACTTAAGCCCTTTCAACCCTAGATGATGCCAGCGTCCTGCAGTGGAATGTGCAAAGGTTGAGTATGATTACTATAGATAAAAAGTTTTATAAGTTGCGTATTACTATAAAACGTCAAAAACTGGCTTGAAAGTGTGAAAGAGATGAGGCGAATATGCGGCTGTTTATTTCTCGGTATTTACAGCACAATCGTCTGTCGTCCTTTCTTTTTGATAATGTTATTGATTTTGTGACTATAATATACCATTGTCTATGTTAATAGATATAGGTGATATTTAAAATATTCAGTCGATTTAATTAAAGGAAATGTCCACCTATTTGTACCGTTACTTGGTTTCCTGTTATTTATAATTTAATTGACGCTCAATTCATGTCTTATAATGATTGTCATTATTCAATATCTGATATCGCGTCGTTAAATTGTGTATTAAAAATGCATAATTAATCTCTGTGAATATGTGCTATGCTCCATGTGGACTTGAGTTCCATTCTTTGGTTGTGTAATACAATATTTTCTAATTATAAAAACGGATATGTTAACTATTTTATCATCTTGGACGCGGTTTATCTGATGTGAAATTTATTTTCAAAATATCAGTAAGTTATTAAACTACATTTATTGGTAGTGCCTATAAGTGTGGAATACCCAAGTAAAAAGAGGCTACGGGTTCAATTGCCGTGTCGAGACTATTGTCTGTGTGATTAAAAAAGATTTGTTTCAGGTCTGTTTTGACATTTAAACCAAAAATAATTAACCTATGAGATTGTTTTACTCACAAACTGGCTAGTATCCTATCTACAACAGGATCTATTGTCTTTATATCCAGATTGAGAAAGTTCATGTAATGCCAGTTGCATTGCATAGTAGTAATAGTATTAGTAAGTGAGTCTAACACTTTGAAGGCTTAATTGCTTCTTGTCAGCGGTAGAACCCGCATCTTTTGGAGGGACGGAACACGTGGGAATTATTAAGGTACCTGAGCGGAAAATGCAAACAATCTGCGCGCACGTATCAAGCACGCGAAATAAACGAAACGGAAGATGGCGTAAACCCTTACGAGTGACAGAAAAAGATGTACAGATAGCGGTACAGTACTGCTTTTTTATCTTAGAAAAATGTTGAAATAAAACTATTTTTTACGGATTTTATCGCAATTTGGTTAAATTTTTACACATTTTAACTTCCAGACGTTTCGATTGCTTTATTGCTTTCGTGGTCACGGGGCGGGTCAAATTTTATTTCAATGTTTAACATTCACGTAAATCTAAGAAACCATTTTACAAAAATGTTTTCATACATACACAAACTCACGCCTTTTGCAGAAGGGGCATGCAGAAAATGGAGTGTGGAGAAAAATTGCCAAACAATATCGTATTGGAGTGCAAGTTGGCGACAAATAAGCGGTAATTGAAACATTAGCAGCGCCCCGGCCGGCGGGCGGTTCGCAGACGCATGTAATTACGTGAGGAAGTGCGTGTGTGACGTCACGTCCGGCGGGCAATTGGACCACTCGGCGGCTGAGGTCAGGGTTTGAGCCATCCTGACCCTAAGCCAAGCATTATTGGTTTGACAAATAAATGTGTGCTTTAAAGCTTTACTATGAGTTTTAAGAAGCTGATATTAATTTGCTGTGCTTTTGCTGCTTATGCATATAATATAATAGGTAATGTTGCTAATTTTTTTATTTTTATTCATTTTCTATGCCTGTGTTGAAAGGGAGTTCCTATCGGCATTAGTAATAACTTAGCTACGCCCTTATTTGGAAAATACCCAACTTCAATACAAACTTTTATGCTCTGTTCATTCATCCCAGGATTGGGGTTAAAAAAAAATTCTGATGAATGTCTTTTCAGGTCTAAGAAAGTTTGTTGCTTTTTATTTTGATTCAGGAAGACAGTCTCTTTTATTTATGTATGGTAAGTTTTCATAAATACTTTCTTATTGTATTCACAGGTACCTTTAAAAAATAGAGTATCGAATCCAAGACGTCCAAAGCTACAGTCTACTCAGCTTGTAACTAAACTATCGGTACATTACATAATGATCCGTTTGTCATACACTTTCAAAATATTAGCTCAGATCTCCATGGTACTCGCAATGCTACCAATTCTGACAATTAGAATATTATGAAGCATACAATGTGCCCGATATGGCGATAGGCTCGCCCCCTATCACATCGTGGGACGGAACATGCAAGGCGAAATGTGGGTGTCCTAGTGGCGCCTCTGCCTACCCCTTCGGGGATAAAGGCGTGAGTTTATGTATGTATGTATGAAGCATACAATTTTGATACTTTTAACAGTATGAATAAACTCAAATATATTTTATATAAAAATCTTTTTGTGAGCCTTCCTGGAATAACGTTAACCGAAAATTATTTTATATTGTTCAATCAAAAACATAACGTACATTTACTTTTATAAACAATATAGGAATATTTAAATGTTACTAATATTTTGCTCTGTGGCACAGTTGGTTAGACGTCGGCTATCAAACGAGAGGCTGCGGGTTCGATCCCCGCACCGAGACCAATGCTGATGCGATCTACAAGTAATTGTTCTGAGTGTTTATGAGACCGAAAAGTCTCTCGTAGTTGCTGATACCCATGATACTAAACTTGTCTTAGTGTGGGGTCAGGACTATATACGTGACTAGTGGGTGTGTTGATATATATGTATATTGCATCCTTTTAACATTTTTTTTTCCTCTTTTATTTATTTACGACAGATGACTGCATCACATCTTATGGTAAGTGCAAAACAATCGAAGTAAAGTATTAACAGGTGAGAGATGATTATCTCTTTAAACGCTATCCTTTGGGTCAGTTGATTAGTTTTCCACTTTTGTGTATTAGACTATGTAGACTGATACGAATTACGAACGAAAGAGTTAACTTTTAATTTAATGAATGTAAAATAAAGGTAGTTAAATCGTAATAGTCACTGAGCGGATGACTAATACCGCAGTCCGCCCCGTGACCACGAAAGCTGTAAAGTAATCGAAACGTCGGGAAGTTAAGAATATAAAAATTAAACCTAATCCACGATAAAATCCTTAAAAAATACTTTTATTTGAATGTGTAAAATTCGCGTAAATCTAAGAAACCATTACGAACTTTTACGTACTTACAAGGGTACTTTATATTTTTTATCCTATTTTCTTTTGATATCAACTGATTATGTCTTTTCAGAGCTTGTTTTTCGGCGTTTGCGGTGTTGCTAACCTGTTTTACTACTGTCACGTGGCAAATCGTATGAAGTAAGTTTTTTAAACAAATCCTTGAACAAAATGTGCCAGATTACGATAGTTATATAATGCGGGTGCGTGCGCCGCGTGCGTCGGCATTGGCCGTGATTGTTGACATCAATTGAGCGCTGAGACCTAGTGTTGCAAGTTCAATGCGTTGTTGCTAACTGTCCCACAACAGCATGACGAAAGTATATATATATATATGGTGTTTCTTGTTATCAGAATGAGTTATCTATAATCTGAAGAATATTGTAGGAAGTTGATGCAGTTTGTTCCCAATAAGTTCCCATACAGTCCTTTGAGTTTAGTCTGATGTAATTAGTACAAATGTGTATACACTATGAGAGCGACATAGTCTTTATTGTCTCTGAAATAAATGAGAATAAAAAAAAGTTGTGGAAATCCATAGGAGATATTCAGTAGCATGTTGGTAATCATTTTCTATGAAATAACCTCGACCAATGAGCTAATTAGTAGTCGCAGGATCACGCCCATAGCAGACGTATTTAACTTTTCAAACTTTGCTGATCATACGCCTCCCCCATGGGTCTTCATAGCGGTTAGAAGTGGTCATCCAGGGACTTCCTGCAAGCTTAGCCAGGTCGTCTGTCCAGTGTCTACCTTGTAGGCGGTCGTCTGACACTTGCCTGTGGAGTGTACGTCATTTCTACATCTAACTAAAACCGCTAAAATATGTGGTAAGATCCCACGATGTGATAGGGAGTGCCTATCGCCATATCGTGCACAAATTCCTGACTCCGGGCTGATAATGAATAGAAAAATCCAATATCACTTTACCCGACCCTGGATACGAACCCGAGACCTCAGCTATGTAATCTATCTTAGTACAACTGCGTCACCGAGACAGAAACAAGGTGTTTAAAATCGTAATCAGGACAATGGGGGTCGGTTACAACTGATAAATCAATACGTTTAACGACGAACTAATAAATCTACCGCTGTTTAATCGCCTAAGTACTGAACTACACGACTCGTTTGACTAGCTGGGTGTGGCGCCAGTGTCAGCGGGCCAGAGGATATTATTTCTTAATAAAAAAGTATAGTAATTATTTTGGCACGTTATGTAGGGTAGGGTTTCGTAAATTGGCGTAGTACTTTATAAGAAATATTTATTTAAATAAAGGTGATAGCAGCTAAGTACATGTTACGGTATACAAAAAAAGGAATAAGATTCTGTGGGTGATGACAATGCTATTTATTTGTTTTTTTACACAAAATATTAAATACATTTCTTTGTCATAATGTAAAATTCAACCGAAAATGCAATCAAATAATTAAAAGTTTCCTAATTATATCAGGTTAAGACTTTAATAACATTGTAATCTAGATTTAAGAGTAGAAAACTTTATTACTTACGAGATAATTTTAAATATGTACAAACCATCAAGGAATTAATGAAAATAATTCGTGCTAATAACTATAATTAGATTAAACTAAATATTTTCTTTAAACTATTTTTATATCCCGCTCCAACTGCGGCCATACCCGTCGTAGACAAGCGTGTTGCCGCGGTTGCGCTTCACGCGACATCACGTGCCGCAGACAAATGTACCCAATACCCGAAACTACCTGTAAAAACTACCCCTATACCTCCATCCCTCTACTTATGACTTATTTATGTTACCCTATAACTTTATTCGTTTTATCACGTCAAACTTCTTTCTATTCGGCGGCAGTAAAATTGTTACGAGTCGAGTTTCGTGCTGTTTATGGCATGCCAGTGATAATTTTAATATCGGGTGGTATGGAATGGCAATTTGCATGGCGTAGACGGCGTAGCGCTTCGTAGCACGTAGCGCTGGCTACGATAGGCTGTTTTATTTTATACACCTTATAAGACTTGTTTGTTTATTTAAGTCTGAGATATTGCTTTATTGATGATAAGCTGTTAATGTGGCAAGTAATTTTCAAGTTATCTTAAGATCTATTTATCTTAGATGTAGTTTGTTCAATAGTGGTTAATAAGACTAAAATATGTTAAGCGATGTCTGATATCAATCTGGAATTAGTATTGTTTCACACTTTTATTTAAAATCACATTGCTTAAATAAACTTTACAAACAATATGTGTCAATTTCCCATAAAAAATACGTCTGGGTGTAACTGAACTTTAATTTATAGTGTTTTATGGTTTATGTTGATATGTAAATTGTTATGTACAGATGGTTCATTGTCTGCCCTTGGACCGAATGCGAGAAAGGGTGGTTGCTTGTTAGGAATGCGATGATCTCTTAAAATCACCTAAGTGGTGATTATGATGAGATGGAGATTTTGCACTGATTCGAAGATAATCCGACTTTCACCAATTGCTAATGCGTCCAATAGGAGCAGAAATCATGTTAAAGTCAGATAATTATATATCAGTTCTAATTACTCTTGATCACATCATCTACGTCTCCGAACATATTTTGTACTGAAGGGTTGGATCAAAAAGACCCCACCAACTAGTCCAACTAACCATAACTAATATACACGTCATTATCTCTGTCAGGGCGTCACGACGTGACGGGTTAGCAAGCCAATGCAAATAGAGGGTGAAACTAACTCTATGAGGGGTCGAATAGACCATTCACAATTATAGGGTTATCGATAAATTGATTTGGAGTTGAATTGATTGGTGTTGAGGTTATGCTTTTGCCAGTTCTTTGTGGGGCTAATAAATAATTTGGCCCCATAGTGAGATATGGGAGTAAATAGAAGTAGTACAATGATTAGAATTGGATCAAGTATATTTTTTAGCCCTTGATTACATACAATACCATATATATTGCGTGTCAACTATAGGGGTAAGAGATGATAAGTTAAGCAAGCCAGGAGACGGGCGGTGAAAATGTTGTTGGGCCCAACGAAGTGCTAGACCCAAGCCATTTGGAAGTAGTCAATTTTTCAGTAAGACAGTCATACCACCTTCTAGCTTTCTAGAATATGGCATACTTCTAATATACGATAAGCAACATTCAGCAGACTTGATAATCATTTAGCATAGCTTCACCAATAATGGACACTGGCAATATTAAACTACATATATACATTCAAAAACTAAAATGTAAAGTATAAAGTGGTTTGGCCCGTAACAAATTGCGACAAGAGGTATGCAAACAGAGGGTCGTGGCCGCGAGGGGATGAAGGGAGGGGGTGACGCGAGGGGTGAACATATGTGGATGAACCATTTTATCACTGACCGCGTTCACTGGGCACGAATGGTGTTTGTCTATGATTCGGAGCATAGTGTTCTGATTTTAAACGGCACCATAGACAAGATAGGCGTTTTGTTGTTGAAAATATTTGACGCTAGAAAATTGTGGCAATTTTTTTTGTGTTTTTATGGTAATTGTTATGGAGTTATTGAATTATTACTAATAGAATGTTTGTGAGCTATAAATAATATTCAATAATGTATGCATGCATTCAACAATAGTTCTAAAATAAAGATCTAATCAGTAATAATTCTAATCGATTATCTGACCTTAGGTGTTAATGCGTCTCGTAAATATTTTATGTATTTCTTTCCTTTGAATTCTAATTTATTACTCCTGACCACTGGTATGCGATTAAATGTTAATACAAGCATCTTAATCTATGGTAATGGCGTTACTTTTTTAAAACCCGTTCTTAATTATAATATGTCGTTAAGGAGATAAAATTGATTTTTATTCTGTTTATATGATGTCTGAACTATCGTATACTAAATTTTGAAGTTTAAAATTCTATGCTGGATCAGTGTAGTCGATTAAAGCTTAATTTATTTTAATCTTGTAGACCTAGAGCCTGTGGCCGCCTGACAGAATATATTCAACTGTTAAATAAAGCCGGCAAAATTATATATTATGATATTTCGAAATTTAATAAAATTTAGTTTTGCCAGCGTTACAGTATAAAAGCTGAATTTTATATATGTTGTTAAAGAAACTATCAAAAGGTATTTCCTTGGCAGCCGGTCACTTTTCATGGTTCTTTCATATTGCCAGCCTCGTTAAAGCTGATAAATTTTATTTATTATTTAATTATTATATTCGATCCCCGGATCGAATCCCCACTCTCGTATCACAGCCGGCGTCTAACCAACTGCGCCACAGAGTAAACATTTAAATATCTATATTATTTGTAAGAGTAATTATACTTTATGTTTTTTATTGAACAATATGAAATATTTTCCAAACATGATTCCAGGAAGGATCACAAAAGAATTTCGATAAAAATGTTTTTGATTTTATTAAAACTGTTTATAAATTTACGCTTTACAAAATTCTTATTCTCGGAATTGGTAGCTTTGGAAATAACGCATTTCATTGTGCTTACATTTTATCTTACAGTGAAATATATTTTATGGCCTCCGTGGCGCAGTTGGTTAGACGCCGCCGACCGCCGAAACGAGAGGTCGCGGGTTCGATCCCCGCACCGAAACAAATATTTGTGTGATCCACAGGTATTTATATCGGGTCTGGGTTTTTGTGAGACCGAAAAGTCTCTCGTTGTTTCTGATACTCACGGCACAAGATTTGATCTTAGAGTGGGGTCTATGTATGTGACTGTTGGGTGTATTTATTTTCTTATTTATTTATTTATTGAACCAATTCTACCACGGGGCATATTAATAACACAACTCATTTTTTTCATACACAAACTGAAGCCTATTTAATTAATAACACTGATATCAAATAGTGTGATTGAATTTATTTGAGCGCGCGTTGATTATAAAATCTATTTGTGTCGGCGACATCGTTTCCTATGTCATCGTGTCGCATTCATTAGCTAGATGTACTAAGCTATTAATGAGACTAATTGTGTGGGCCGGACTCGCTGGTTAGTTGGGGGGTTAAATAGGACATTACTTTTTGATATTATTACAAACAACGTATAGCGGTTATCTGTTTGCTGTAAATAAGCCACGTCCAATCTTCACAGCGAGCTGTTTAATATGTGTATCCAGCGACTTTCTTGAAAATATATTAGGTCCTCTATCCTTGTAAGTGGACGCCTGATGCTGTACATAGGCGACTTGAAGAACACGTCGTTGAGTGTGATATTACAATATTCTTATTCCAACCAAGCCACTTTAGGAATTTTATTTTTTTATTCCTAAAGAAAGAAGAGGATGGTAGTTGTCATTTATGGATGCGACGAATACAGGAACATATCCGTTGCATACCTATTAGTACGAATATATTCTTACCAGCTAAATTAAAAGAGTTTACCTATTCACGTATTGAATGCTTCAGCGCTATATGACGATGTGTTAACGAATTAATTACTTTAAAAGTCTAGTAAAACTATAATTGAATAAGTTCAATTCTATGTTGAATACACTTACACTTCGTAAATGTTAATATTCAAAATAAATGAAAACGAATCTATCAAACAAGAGTAATGGCCCCCGCTCTATCAGTCCGAGTCTGTCCCAGCACTTGAAGTCCTCTCAGAGGTGAACGACACGGCGGTAACTTACAGTCCATTTTCGATTCACTACAAACTTTTTTACACGCTGCACTCGCCTAAAAAGTCATTTTGCTACAATTTTTTGCCAAGTGTTATTCAATTTTTTTTCTATTTGTACACAGCAAAATAACTAACGGTAACCGAGCGCGGTTGGTATGCAAGGTTCCTAACCAAATAATATTTTATTTTGAATCATTTCGTGATTCGTTTAAAAGCTTTTTGAAAGTATTTTGTGTAGACATTTTTTGTCAATTAAAATATAATGTGCAGTGTGTTTTTATTTGAGTTAAATGGTGAGTTTTTTGGCATGTTTGTACGAGTTTAATGATAGGAAACACTGACGATTTCATATTAAGGCAGTGAACGGAACGAGACTCAACTAGACTGGATTTTTTGTTAGACGGCAAAACTGCATTAATATATAATAATGTGTTCCACTATTGAACACGGATGTTTGGGTATCCTAAAAATATTATTCGTGACTACAAACAGGTATTTGGGCAATCAATGCGGATATTATGTAAATTAGTATACGTAGGTACATGTGTACCTGTTTTTAATAACGGTATTTTTATCCAACCTACGCCAACATTCGGCTACTTAGGCAACATCCGAGGCTTTTATCTCTTTTTAATACTTCAATAAACTGCCAGTTATTTACGACTTTCCATTAAAAATTCGTTTTCTCACTGTTTCTATTTAAAGTTGAAAAAAAACGCAAAAAATTGCTGACGGTAAGTTAATTATGAAGACATAAATAATTTTATTTGCCACTACTTACGTGCCTAAAATAGAAGCGTATTTTTAACAAGAAGCTATTATTTTTTTGTAATTTCTGCAAAATATGTGGGGTAATGGTCTCACGTCCGCGGTGACTGAATACCTAACAGGAGATTGACGAATAACTCAATATCAATAATTTATTTTCAATATAAATGTATTTTAATCTTATTTCTTTTGTGTATTGTAAGTTTTGGTCCACTGGAGTTGCAGTGGTTGGTGTATGGGTGAAGCTGCATATAATTTAAGCTGTAAAGCAATCGAAACGTAGCGAAGTTAAAAAAATGTAAAAATTAAACCAAATCGCGATAAAATCCGTAAATATTAGTTTTATTTCAATGCATGTAATTTACCAAATATTCGTAAATTCCTTAAGTTATACTATACATATTAATAGAGGTCAAAGTTATTAAATAGATATTTATTATTTAAGGCGAGAAAGTGGCTCACCCAATAGAAAAGGCTTATATTTAAGAAATTTGGGTTATAATAATACAGCAAATAAATAATAATATCCTAGTAGATGATAAATTTCTTCTAATTTAATACTCCATATCAAATTATTTATTCTAAACCAATTTTTTTCTTATCCATAAATTAATTTATTCAATGAATTTTAACCATTGCTCTAACCCCTAAATATAAGTCAACCCTAAAAAAGGGTTGCATGCGGATGAAATAATAAGATTGTGTATTGACCCGTAGCGTTACGCGTCCAAGGTCACCGCCAAGTTCAAGGGCGGGGTAGGGGCGACCCTTACGCAACTTGCACGACCTACAGGTGGGGTTAAGATGCTTTGACTTCAACTTTCGGGAACTTTTCATTTGTGACTTTCGGAAGTGTTTTTATGGATTTAGGAAGACAAGTTTATTGAAATTTTTTGTTAGCTTTTTCTTCTTTGATGGTTAAGGAGTCAAGGGTTAGTGTGTGGCAGGAAATGAGAAGGAATAAATGGATAATAATCTGCTGTTTGAAGATTACATTTCATGGAATTGTTCAGTTTCAGGAAAATTATAATATTTTGTTTTTATTGATATTTTTTATAATTATCGCTTCATTTGACAGAAAATAAAAAATCTTGTGAAAACCTGCATCTCTCCTATTTCTTTATAACTATTTTAAATGCACATAAATTCTACTAATATTAAGCTTGCCGCCATGGTAAATCATAGGAAAAGCCCATGTTAAGTGATAATACAGTATAATCTAAGTTTACAAAGAGCACTCATAATTAATTAGCAACCGCATTTCCACAAGGGCGGTCTTATCTAAACGCTGGAAATCAACGGGCGTAAAGGCCTGTTCACACTGTTTGTAAACACGCGGCGATAGCTGATAACGGCGTCTCGAGTCACGTGCTGCGACTGCGCTGGACATGTTTGTGGAAATCAGAGAATGTGTGCGGAAAAGTGGGTGAGTTGTTGGTTTAGCCTGTTTTGACATGTTCTTTAACTGTAGTGTGATTTTGTTGCGTGGCTGGTAGGTATAAGTTTTTTTTATACATTTCAAATGTAATAATATTTTTTCTAAATTTAGTTAAACTCGACTAAAATTTAAATTATTTGTAGGTACTTATTACTGCTGATGGAACGTGAGATACTAAAAATTTATCATAACTTACTGCAAGTCAATTTAAAGTTACGAAAATAATTCTTCGAGATAATTTTTTTAAAAACATACTCGTAATATGCATGAGGACGCTTCTGTTACATAAATCAAGAAGTCCTGAAAGTAAATCCGCCCTCATAAGAATTGATAAACATAGTATAAATGCCTGAATTCTTGTATATATATGTACATTAGAAAGTTGTTTATGTTATGCCATGTTAATGTGGTGTTAGATAATACTAAAAAAAACTAATATCTAACCCAAAGCTACCAGTAACATCCACACGTGCGATTATTAATATTTATTAGTATTTTATCTTTATTGTCATTCAACTGTAAACTAAGTAATAAGCGTCGAGTATTAATAGCTTCGTAGATAAGACGACACATAAAACCGCTCAATTTCCAATACATTGCAAATTACTTGTAAACACACAGTTAAACCTCATAAAAGCCATAAGAATGTGTTATCGCGTGGCCGGACGTGCGTTAATCAGTATTTGTAAATACACAAGGCGTGAAACGGCACGTGATTTCGGAAGGCGCGTTTTGACGCCCGTGTCGCGTGGCAGGATGTCGAGTGTAAACGGGCTCTTAGGATATCTGCGGTGATGGAGTAATGTGATGGAATAAATTATGATATGTTTATTTTAGAGGTTTTTACTGTTAATATCCCTCAAATCGAAATTTGTTAATTGAGTGTGAAGAATCACTGCCGCCTATTATTACCCACGATCTTTTAATGCGTAAATGTCTTAGCATAAAAATGAGAAGGAAAGGAAGATATAAGGGAGAAGGATATTTTCATCGAAAGACAACGTGACAGCAAAATTCATATTTTATTTATTTATTTATACTCTTTATTGTACATATCAAGTTAGATAGGAATTAGATAACAAATAAAAATTAAAATGGTACAATGGGTGACCACATCGCAGTAAGCGATTAATAAATAAATTAATTTATTTATTTTACCACAGTTTTCAGGGAAATTTTTGACTATTTTGAATCTAATTGGGTAAAAACTCAAATTCATGGCTATAATACCTACAACTACATGTAAAACTCTCTCTCTTCAGCGACAGCAAATCTAGATTTGGAAATGAACACTACTATTCATATATACTCAACCGGTACAGTGATACTAAACGGAAACCACCAAATTGTGAGTGATTTGTGTAAGCATGGCAATTAGAGTGAGGCGGCGAGTGCGGCTTCACGCCTCGGCGGGTGCATCTCGCAGAATTGTTACACCGACTTCGTTGACAAATGAGGGGTATGGACCTCGTTCTGTTAAGTAGGGAGCCAGATACATTGCAGGAACTCTCAGGCGTTTTAAGGGTAAGAGATGGAAATAGGAGGAAGAAAGTAAATAAATAAATACACCCAACAGTCACATACATAGTCCTGACCCCACACTAAGATCGAGTCTTGTGTCGTGGGTATCAAAAAATACGAGATACTTTTCGGTCTCACAAACACCCAGACCCGAAACAAATACCTGTGGATCACACACATTTTTGTTTCGGTGCGGGGATCGAACCCGCGGCCTCTCGTTTCACAGGCGGCGTCTAACCAACTGCGCCACGGAGGCTGTCAGAGGAGGTTTTAGAAGTATCTTGTCTGGGATTTGGTTTGTTTTGGGATGATTCGTCACGAACCCGATTTAAAAATGGTGGCTTATGTTGAAAAGAAACATGCGAGATCTTAAAAATGTGGACGCCGAAGACCGGGTTACATCAGTGGAGACTATCAAGACGCATCGGTCGTGATAATTCTAAGCAGATGAGACTTCTCGGAGATGTTGCTACATCTATATTGCTATATTGCTATATTGCTATCATTGAACAATTAAACACTCACTGTTTCTACAAACCATATTAAATTGTTTTGTGCTCACCATAATATATACACAAGTAATTTCGACGTCTTAGGTATTTGCTCCGGGTACGAATCTACTAAATTTGATTCTAGCTCTATTCATCCCCGTCTGTACTAACTATATCTTACTTTGCATACATACATACATAAACTCGCGCCTTTATCCCAGAAGGGGTAAGCAGAGGTGCCATCAGGACACCCACATTTCGCCTTGTATGTTCCGTCCCACGATGTGATAGGGGGCAAGCCTAACGCCATATCGGGCATAAATTCCTGACTCCAAACTGATAATGAATAGAAAAATTTAATATCACTTTGCCCGACCCGGGATTCGAACCCGACACCTCAGCTTTGCAATCGTACCGTAGTACAACTACGCCACCGAAGCAGTCTTACTTTGCATTTTAAAGAATTTCCACTTATATTGTTATTTTCCACTACGAAGTTTAACAGGTTAAGTAAACTAGAAAGGGCCAGTTAGTTTAGGGAAATTGTCGGTGGTAAGTGAGCGGCGATTACGGGGCGTCACGCTGGTCACCACTGATCTAATGAAGTTGAGGTTTCACGGTTAGGTGGTATGCGGGTAACGTGGACTGTGGAGTTCCTACTTTCTTGAGTTATTAGCGTAATATAGTGTCCAGATTGGTGTTATTTTAACCTAGAATGTATGAAGGTTATTGAAACTTATTGTAATGAAAAGTTCTCACATCTGTTACCTCTGACTACACCTTCAGGGATACAGGCGTGAGCTCATGGAATCTTTCGTATATTACGACAATATAAGATTTTTGTATGTGTAAGATAAGGTGAACTAAAGCGTGAGTGAGCTTCACGCATGCCTCCATTAGATCAAATCTATAATAATGAATTACATCCATGTTCAAATTACAGAGTTCAACTTCCTTGCATATTTTTTATTAGTTATTTAGAAAATTAAGAAAAAATACAAAATTCCACTCACAATGCATGGAGATTGTGTGTTAAGGTAAATAGGGAATAAATAGTATTTTGCCTAAGATAACCATTTTCCTTTAGTTTGCCATATGTCATTACTTCCTGGAATTTGATCTTTATTAGCAAAATTATCGAATGGTGTAATAATAAGGGGTGTGTTTTTTTTTCAAAATCGTAGAGTTCGATTCCTCGCTAGGCATATTGATTTATCAAAAATCTAAGTATGCAGTTCTAGTTTTTATTAAAATTGGGCTCGTGACTTCTTTCAGCGTTTTCGATATTCCTCATAGTTTCGGATTTGGCTATCCACGCCCACTTGAACAATTCACCCTGTATTTTTATTTTAAACGAAGCCTTATAATAAAAACGCATTGGACTTACTTCATGTTTGTGTAGGATCGCAACTATTCTTCAAATTATAAAAAAAGTAATGCAATGTGTATGTCTAATAAATATGTGATACTGGCCAGTATGTTAAGACCAAGTGCATCGCTACTTGGGGTAAGTAGCCACTGTTTAATTAAGAGGGGTGAAAAGCGCCGAGTCACCGGCGTGCGCGCATTGCCGCTGACGAATTAAAACCAAGCGTTATTACTAATAATTTTATTATTAGTGCTAGGAATTGCTTGACTAAATATGGGACAGTATTTACTATTAAATACTATAATTATATTATACTTTAGTATATTTTTAGTTTATAATAAGTAATTTTATGAACTTCGGTAGAGATTGCCTGGGGCGCTAGAATTTTAGACTGTGGGTAATCAATTCTATGTTTTTTCCTTGCTAAAAATATTTTGGTCTTTTCGAGATAGCAGCCGTCGCCCGACCGTGTTTGGTTCGTTATTTCTATTCCTGGATATTTATAATTATGTTACAGGGGACACTATGACGGCTTTTCAACTATTGTGTGTACACGTTGCTATCCGACAACCACAATTATCCTACAGTATTTGTGTCGAATAAGTGTCCGTCCTTTTCGTACAGTTAGAAAATCTTTAGAGACTCATTTCCCTTCACAAATAACAAAATAAGATGGTTATTACCCAGCATTCAATAATGAATAGTGGAATATTTTGACGGCGGCGCGCGGCGCTGACTCAGCACTTTGTCCTCGGCCAACCGCAGAGAAATTAACTTTTTTCTGAGTTCATTGACTAATGTGTTACTATTTCGTATTATTTGATGATTTTGATTGGTGCATTTGAGGTCAGTAAGCTAAAGACTAGCCGCTTAGTATGGTGAGTAAATTATCACGAATTATTTTGTGAGTGGATTTCTTGGGAGTAGTTTGTGTGGTTTTTATAGTTTTTTCGACAGCCGTGCCGCAGTTGGTTAAACACTGGCTGTGAAACGTGAGGCTGCGTTCGATCTCCGCACCGAAACAAATATTTGTGTGATCCACAGGTATTTGTTTCGGGCCTGGGTATTTGTCTGTGTGTTGTGTGATTGTAAACATTCATAAACTATATTTAATACTTATTTGAATAAACTTAATATTATGCGTGCTGCAGAACGATTTGTATAATTTTACGATCAATCGACAGACGTATATAATTCGGGGAAATACCTTTATACTGGTAAACAGGTTTTACTTAAAAGCCGGATGCGGTTTTGTCCCGGGGACCATATCTGGAATCAAAGCCAGATGCTGTCTTGTCGCGGGGACCAAATCTGGAGTTAATGCCGGATGCGGCCTTGTCCCGGGGCCCAAATCTGGAATCAAAGCCGGATGCGGTCTTGTCCCGGGGACCAAATCTGGAATCAAAGCCGGCTGTGGTCTTGTCCCGGGGACCAAATCTGGAATCAAAGCCGGATGCGGTCTTGTCCCGGGGACCAAACCAGTCAGTATAAAATGCGTACTGCTATTCCATGCTAGCACGACGAAGTCTACAGCCCACTAGAGTACCCATTAGTGAGACATGGTTATCTCTCGTAAGTCCAATAACATTTTGCTAGGAAACCTGGATACCATAGAAATCTTTACAAGAATTTCTATCCCACATCGATGGCCTAAGCTCTCTGAATCAAACTTTCGATTGTACAGTCCCGTGATTGTAGAGTTTAACAGTGGGTGACTAGAGGCTAATACTCAGCTTACTAACTATACGTAGATACAGTGCAGTCAAGTGGTAAAGTAGATCACGCAACTCTGAGTTTTCCGTGCTCAGTTTGACTACGGGCTGATACAGTAGGTACAGTCGTTTCCACAATGGTACAGTAGAGTACACAAGTATCACGCGCATCCCATGTTAACATGGTCTGATCCAGTACAATAGTAGCCAACGCTAAGTACAATTGAGGACACAAGTGTCTAGCGCCTCCAGTGCTTAGCAGTAGGCAAATATGGACTTAGTAGAGTCGTAGTCACCACCATGGTACAGTAGAGCACACAAGTGTCTAGCGCGCGTCCTTGACCTTTGCGCGAGGAGATGCACTACATTTGCATACAAACGTGCGTCGGCCGCGCGCCCGATGCGATTATCGCAAACTGGTTCCGAACGCGCCGGACCAGCCGACTGGTTCCTACTACTGTTATGTACACAAGTGTTATTGGATTCTTTTTTTCAGACGCATCTGTGTATGATTGTGCCTTTTTTGTGGTAACCACGTGTGCTGAAAGATGACGTATTGATAATATGGCAAAAAAATTGTAGCAATTTTTACTTTTGTCCTCAAAACACAACAAAATTAAATATTTGATGTCTTTTTTATTACCATTTTGAAATATAAAACAATTATATTCAGATTAATATGATAAACTCATTGTATCATACATAGAATATTTAATATAGCATAGATATATAAGTGGATGAATGTAAAGCCTTTGAAGCATGTCAGTAAAACATCCGTTGAGAACATACATAGCCAAAACATATTTATAAAATAAAAGAGTTAGTATATCAAAGTAGTATGGTATATTCATTAGTTGCTATAGATCATAACTACCTGTCTGGCCTTCACTGGATTTTTATTGGGGAAAACAACGCGGTGATTATACGGTAAGTAGGGTGGGTGCACCAGTCCCACACCAGGAACCAGTAGTACACCATTTCTAATTTCTCATCAAAATATTAACAATCTGTCGAATTTCCCGCCACTTTTGTTACGTTTGATAGCACTGCCGTACTTCTACCAATCATATAGTCATAAATCAAAGCGAAAAACACGACATCTACATCCATTTAAAAAATAAGATTCGAAACGACAATCGTTCACTTCGTTTCGGGCGGCCATATTAGTAAGGGACACATTGACGGTAAGTTTTTTAAATCTGTTTAATACTTTGTTTATATCAATTGCTGTAACCACTTTTCTAATTAATTGCGTCATATGTTCTGTAAAGCAATAATATTACGTCTTATTTCATCAGCAAATGCTAATTTAAATAAATAGTTGCCATTGGTAAACTAATGGAACACGAATTTAATGATTTTCCAGTAATATGCCATTTGGTCTGCAACTGGTGATTTAGCATTTTGATTATTTTTTTATTTTTACTTTTACATGTAGGTTTACTTAATACTGCAATAAAATATTATAATAAAAACAATTACAATATCCACAATTTTCCAGTTGTAGACCAGTGGTTTATTACTGGTAATATCTATACTACGAGTGTGTTCCAGTAATTGACCACACCTACTTTTTTTTACAGACAATGCCGCCGAAAAGAACGTTCTTTAACTATAAAGAGGAAGATGTGTTAAAAGCGATTAACGAAATAAGTACTGGTGCAAAAATTAGAGAAACAAGTCGAGGTTTTTATAGAGTTCCTGAAATGGATAAATTTATGCCAAAAATTTAATTCTTTTTAATTTTTTAATAAGTACTTTCATTGTTTTCTTTTTATTTTGATTTTTTTCATATTTTTAATTCGTGTTCATTCATAGATATTTTATTATTGCAAGTTATGATTATGACACTTGTGTATGTAAGTGATATGAATCTCTTGTGAGTTATCTATAGTTCTTAAATTAGTCAATTTATTAATTTTAGTAACATTATTAGTCATGGAGCATTTAAATATTACTTGAAACTTGTAGACTGATGAAAAGTTGTGATGATTATTATGTACAAAACAATTTAGTAATTAAAATAAAAATATTCTTCATTATGAAAAATAATTTTATTTATTGGTTCACTATTGGCTCATCGTCTGGTCTATTGCTGGTACGATCTGGTCAACCTTAGGCACATTGCGACTTTCCACATTGGTTGTTGAATAAAAATAAAACTTACAGCTATTAAGAAAATTGGAATAAGCTACATGATTCTATGATAGACAAGGAGTCGTTAATTCCTTTTTTAGCAATGATTGTTGTAATAGTTGAGTCACAATATCAAAATTACTTTTAAAATGTCGCTTATTCGGTTTGTTACTGGTACACCCACCCTAATATTAATACGAATTACTTATGCATATTCAACAGTTTTTTATTCAATTTCGTAGGAATCTATGGTGTATTATTCAGTAACAAAAATCTAGATTTTCCAACACAAAGCAATCTCCTTGAAAATAATTACTTTTAATTTTAGAATAACTAATAGTTTCAGCTGCTTATAATCGGTAATTTAAGAATAATATGCATATTTGAATTCTAATGTTATTATTATATTATTTCATTGAAACTATAGTTCATTAAGATCTTATCTTTTACGTATTAAAATTTTGGGAACTAATAGCAAACAATACAAAATAATGATTTTAAGACAACTATTATGCATATTCTTAGTAAGCGCAAAAACTATTGCCGATATTTCTTATGAAAAATTACGTTGATTGCATTCATAATTAATTCATTGTTTCTATTTACTGTTCAGTCAGATTTGGATGATGGGTATTGCGCTTCCGAAAATTGGTAAGAATTTCAAGGTACTTCTACCATGAGTAAGAATTAGGATAAAAAGTTGATTAATTGAAGCCCTGAAACGCGATCGCCACTATGTCGCGTAAGTTTGGGTGGTGTTTTTTGTATCGGCTTAAGGCAGGCAAAGTCAGAATGTACTTCGTAATTTCTGATAATTATGAAAAAAGAAATGTACGCGGTCGTGGTATTATATTTTAAATATATTTTTATTTCTTAATAACATATTTATCAAAAAAAAGACTGCATGTTTTCTAATGAGAAAAAAAAACTTATTGTTTTCAGTAAAGGTTTAATTAAATATACAGATGAAGTATTTCGTGAGTGGCAGTACCCGTCTGCAGCAAAAGGGCAGGTATTGGCAATAAAAATCTCCACTCTAACATTATTGATGATTAAATATTTTAATAGCTTCGTTAGGAGTTTTTATCATCTAAATATTTTATTGCAGATTAAATGTTGTTTTGTGATACTAATATTATTATAGAATGACTTCTTTTATATAACATTCTTTCGAAGATGCAGAAACCCTTTAAGTTATAAAGTAGTTTAACTACTTAATGATATAAAATTAAGGGAAGAAAAAAAAATTGTGGCGATGGAAATTTTTGAATTTTTGGATCGTATGTGCGTCATCGGCCTCCCAAAACCGAAGGGCAAAGGGATTTTCCTTTCCTTTTTTTTGTTATGAAGGGCGGAAAGAGGAAAGGAGTATCGAGCAATAAAAAAAAAAACGTAAGACATGCAGTTTGGAATGCCGTGTATAAGGATTAATTTACATGTCTTGGTTAACATTCCATATACTATTTGACCAACCACATTCAAAAATCGATGCAATAGTCCGTGCTTCATATATGGTCCCTATTGTCAGCATCATTTGACCGATAACGGATAGTGATATTATTAATTTCATAAGGATTTTCTTGTTTTGAGATGGCAGCAAAAATATTAATTTATTTAATGCTTTATTCTACCCGGGATATACAACAAAAAAAGGAGACAATAAATAGTAAAAAGTACAATACAAAAAAAATCTTTTAAGGCAGATTGGCGGCCCTATCGTTCATGGCAATTTCTGACAGACGACCATGAATGTGTTTCATATACCTTTGTGTATATTAAATACACAAGTTTTATATACACAAAGGTGTAAGCATACAAACATACATAAACTCACGCCTTTATCCCAGAAGGAGTAGGCAGGGGTGGCCACAAGGACACCCACATTTCGCCTTGTATATTCCGTCCCATGATGTGATGTTGCGAGCCTATCGCCATATCGGGCACAAATTCCTGACAGCAGGCTGATAATGAATAAAAAAAATCCAATGTCACTTTGCCCGACCCGGGATGCGAACCCGAGACCTCAGCTTTGTAACCATACCGTAGTACAACTACGCAACCGAATATAAAATACACATGTTTTATATACACAAAGGTTTAATCTCATTCAAAATATTACTTTCACTGATGTTACGGTGCACCGACGTTCAACAGCCCTAATTTTTAAAAACTAAAGAACCAGAGTTATTTTAATTCAAGTTTGCAGTTCTAGTCTGGAGATTAAGAATTCTTATAAAATATCATCTACGTATTTAAATATATTTTAAACTCATTAATTCATTTTGCATGCATGGCGGCGCATTTGACCGGTTTCCGTGCAACTCTGTCTGCTATGAATGTATGATTTATACCTTGCTAACAAGTTTTTATGAATCTTTGGAATCGGTAGCTGTAAATAAATAGAATATCGCTTGTGTCGAGTGATGCAAAAGTAAAACAGGAATGTTAAATCCTTGCCTGCTTGGAGCAATGTAAAATTGCAACTGGCCGTTTGCGTAAAATAAAAAAAACAACAAAAGATATTGTTTTTTTGAACATCGAATGTATTCATTTATGTCAATTAAACATTGAAATATATTTGTCGTGATTTAGTCTACTTTAAAATCATTTATTGGCAAAGACTTCCCAATATTGCACCTTTAACAAGTCCTTCAGACAAACATCCAGTAAAGTTTACTTTTCAAAATCCTCTCAATAAATAAAAAAAGTTTACTTTGAGGATAAAATTCTATTTTATTTTGAATTATTTAATGTATCAAATTTAATCGAGTAATTTTATTGTTTTCTCTACCTGTAAGACACAATCATTTTTAACAGAAAATAAATTATGTTGTTTGGGATCTTTATGTAACTGTTTTATGTTTTTTGTCTTCCAACACCAAATAATTAAGAAATTGCAAAAACTAACATCGATTTATAATTAAAAAATGATAATTAAATATGGTATTTTATGACTTCAAATCTATGTAGTTTTAGTGCTTGGATTGGGCTAGAGCTAAAACATTTAAAAAGTTTTTAAATTGAATTATTTATTAGTTTCACGTACATTATTTAACAGCTAAAAAGAGGTTTTTTAATTATTGATTTTAAAGCCTGAGTACTTGTCTTTTGCGCTAGGCTTTTTATGTCCTCTGGTGACTGAGTAGCTGAAAAGTGCAGTGCAGATTAACTAGCGTGTTAACTAACCAGTGTTATCTTTCATCAGTCCAAAAAATATATCAACCTGTTTTAAACTGTTTTATTCTTATATTTTAACACAAATATGTACCGGTTTATTCTACAAGGTTTCGAATTAGGTCTTAAATTGCAGTTTTTTAGTGTATAAAGTGTCTTAACCACCAATAAAAGATCTCTACGGGTAAAAGAAATGGGCACAATATTGGTTTAATATCAGCCGGATTTTAATCCTACGTCACTGCAGAGTGCTGGGCGAGTAAGCTGTATACAACTGGTTTTTAAGATTAATTCTACCTGCACCGATTATGCACCGGTCACTAAATTTAGGTGTCTTTGTTGGGTGTATAACAATATTGATATTTCTCGGCTAATATATTAATATCTTGTTATTTAATTGCAGTTTGGTTAAATATGTTTCATTGACTTTTTTATTTAGATAGTCCTGAATTTTATTTCTTTAATTTTGGATTCAACGCTAAAACAGAAATGATTGCTAAACTGAATCGGCATTAAATTGAACATTCAATGCTTTATAGAGGATATGAACTATCACAACATAAACGAAGTGTTAAGGATATTTAGATAAAGAAAAATTAAATGAAAGGTAATTTTCGCGGTATTGATATTTCTAAGAAATAATAACTTTTGAAATGGTCTGCCAAAGACCGGCGAGTTTGTTTATAAGGTCAGATACATAAAATGCTAAAGGCCGTAAGTGAGTAATGCCTAAGTTGACCAGCATTTCGACTTAATTATGTTTGGGTAATTATTTTATTTTAATGTTAAGTACTAACATTTTAGAGTGAAAATATTATAATAATACTTTGTATGTATTAAAAAAAATAGGTAATCTGAAAACATTTAAATATGCTTCAATTTTGCTTTTATTCCGCGACCGGGAAGCTTTTTTCGAGATTTTAATATTTATAATGGTTTTTTTAGATATACGCGAATGTTGATGTAGTGTATGGATATATTTATACTCTGTGCATCTGTCGTCTCGAACTTGACACAACGCAAACCGGGGGTAAAAGAGAACACAATATAGCGAATGGCGGGAACGGTGCGAAGACGTTGTGTGGAGAAACGAGCCGATATTATAATTATTAATGTTTTGTATAAACATTGCACATATCATAAATAGTGACCATTACAGTTACACATTCAAATAAAACTAATATTTAGTCAGCTACGTGATCACGAAAGCTGTAAAGTAATCGAAACGTCGGTTAAGTCGTCAGAAAAAAATTGTAAAAAGTAAACTAAATCTGCGATACAATCCGTATAAATTAGTTTTATTTCAATCGTTAAGATTTAGCTTATGTATTTCCGATTTAGAGCAGGCCGGCAAAATTGTCTCTATCTCCTTTTGATAGCACTGTATTTACCACCAACTACGAGTATATTGGATTTAGTTTGTTGCGTCATTATAAAAATATACTAGTTACCTGTAATATTCAATAGGTTGAGACGGCTTCCGGTCTGCACCAAACGGTCGACAAGCTTTGTACTTTTTGCACGATCTTCGGTGCCAAGGACGAGATAGACTATTTTACCTGGGTTTGCGTGGATATCATATTTATGTAGTTATACGAAGTTACTAGGTGTGTGTATAGGAAGTCCCTATTAATAATTCTTATAAACATCTTTGTGAGATAGTTCTTGGAATATTGGTCAGCGATTTTCATAAGATGAGGTCATGATTTTTAAAAGTTGGTTGTTGAGGCTCAGTGGCGCAATTTGCTGCACGCCGCCTGTGAAACTAGAGGCCTCGGGTTCGATCCCGCACCGATACACATGTTTGTGAGAACCACAAGTATTTGTTTCGGATCTGGGTGTTTGTGAGACCGAAAAGTCTCTCGTAGTTCCTGATGCCCACGACACAAGACTCGATCTTAGTGTGGGGTCAGGACTATGTATGTGACTGTTGGGTGTATTTATTTATTTATTATTCATTAGTGCGTGGTGGCCTGTTGGTAACAGACCAGACGCGACTGCCAATATGATTATGGTGGTCGCGGAATCTAATCCCAGGGCACACCTCCGACTTTTCGGAGTCATGTGTGTATTGATAGTCAACCACCACGCACTCACTATAACGGTAAAGGAAAATATCGTAAGGATACCTGCATACCATAGCGATATGGAATAATTTATATGGTAATGCATGGTGTTGCATAGCTCTTATAAGGCTATTACATGTGTTTCAATGAAGAAAATAAAAAAGTGAAAGAAAAGAAAAAGGAAGTTCGCGTTGCAGGAGTTTCTTGCGTCGTTTCTACACAGCTGCAACACGACTCGGGACGTTGGTAGTTTTAGTAAGCGATTGAAAAGATTTTGTGATTAACTATTAGATTAATATGGCTTAACCCCTCTCAATCGTATTCTCGATTGTGAAGGAGACCCGTGCCCTGCAGTGGGACGTATATGGGCTGATAAAATACAATAATAGATTACTGGATATACATTTGAGCTTACATTTTTTATATTAATGTTTAATGCATGTGTAATTAGTTCAGTATTTCTGTAAATTCACAATATTTTAATGCTCTAGTAAAATTGTGCAGTCTTTAATGCTGTTTCCATTATTTAATAATTACGATGAGACCAATGGCTTCGCTTGGTTTGGGAGGTATGAAGTGACTTATATTGGGCGCAAAACTCGGTCACTCGATTATTACAGAAACGAATTTCCTACGGCACATTGTGTCAAAAATGTGTTCATAAAGTAAGTTGTAATTAAAAATATATTATTAGAACACATTGAAAGATTGATCGAAAATTTGTTCAACAAACAAACAAACGCGATAGCGCACGTGTTCTTATTAAATACGTACGGACGAGATACAATCGTTTTATATATACAAATGGAGTATGAAAAAAATTGGAATACAATGTTTTTTGCAACAATACTCGAAAAATAATGACTTTTCGATAGATGATGGGGATTTTTAATATTTTTTTGCCGGCCACACTGATGCAGCGTATGATTGAGATTTTTGTTTCGCGTTCAATTTTAATATCGGTTTGCTAGTTTTTTGCGCTATTTGTTTTAATGTAAAATATTTTACAATAGTGAGGATACATTTTTTCTTCGCCTATTTAGCTGAAATAGAGGTTTCTAGCTCTATTGATAGAGCGTCAAAAATAATCAAACTTAAATGTAATGGGAGAATTGTATTTTGTAATACTTTTTGTTTATTTAACGATTAAAAATTTGTCCTAATCTTTTTTTGCCTGAGAGAAGGGAAATAATAAAATAATAAGATGTGACATTAACGGCCTTATTCATAGACAGATTTAAAACCTATTTTAGTTATCGAATGTTTTGTCTTCTTCGCTCAAACTGAATTCTAAAGTCGTTCGAAAGGGACAAAACATTCAATGACTAAAATAGGTTTTAAATCTGGCTATGAATAAGAACGTAAGATTCTTATTAGTAACTTGTCCTTTTATGCTATTCGGCAATAAGCAGGCCGGCATAACTATGTCGACCGGTGAAGAATAATCATCTAGTGTTAGAGGACAGTGTTGTAGACTGCACAGCAATTTCTCTAGTAGTAGTAACATTATGGGGCCAGAACATCTATATAATCATAATTATAGCTTTATATCCACGACCTATTAAATTGACTGCCTCAGTGGCGCTAGTTGTATTACGATACGACTACAAAGCTGAGGTCTCGGATTCGACTCCCGGGTCGGGCAAACTGATTTTGGAATTTTCTATCCATTATGAGCCTGGAGTCAGGAATTTGGATTCAATATGGCGATAGGCTCGCCGCCTTTCACATCGTGGGACGGAACACACAAGGCGAAATGTGGGTGCTTTCGTACCACCTCTGCCTGTCCCTTCTGGGATAAATGCGTGAGTTTATGTATGACCTATTAATAAGCAGTAAATACAACTTAGATTTTAAACCACAGTGGATTAAAGTTGGTCCGTAGTAACAAAGTGCGATGCTAGGTACATGAAGGGTGTAATTTCTAGTCACGTATTAAATATTTAAATATTTACTAGTGGGCTTGAGCATATAACTTATTGGATAAAATAACAGTTGTGAAGTTAATTGTTTGTAACAGAAAAACGGGTCCGATGGCACAAGATCTAATTATAATGATCTTTTATAATTAATTTTAGTTTAGTTAATATGATAATTTTAATTATTTGTTTCATAATCCCTGTTATGTCCCGCTTTTAATTTTATATCAAATTAACTGGAATATATAAATTGATGAAATTTAACTGCCATTTTTATTTTTACTTTTAATTGCGTTAATGAATTTTATTCCGCATCTTCGTAAAATTAAGTAAAATGAGGGGGTTCATACGTTTAAACAACATGAGAAGTTTTTACGTTAGCCTTAAGCAACATTCTAGAAGTTTATAAAATTAGTATACATTATAAGATAGACTACGCTAAGAATATGTTTTTCTTTGTATCTAATTTTACTCTTTGAAAATAGTAATGTAATTAATAATACGTCTTATTATTAATTAGTTCAAGAATCGACCGATATTTCTTTCAGTTATAGATGAAGCCTAAACTTTTATCTAAGTGTATTAGAGATCATCTATAGAAGACGCCTTAAGCCGTCGGACCCAGATATTCGTAAGCGTTATCAATTAAGTCGGTTTTTAATGAGTTATTATCTCCCAAAAACTTTATTTGTTGAAGTTATAAGCTTACCTAAGTAGTAAATACTTAGATGATGCAATCCTGGTATATATACAGTTGATATTAAAAATTATACATAACTACGAACACTTTAAGTCTGAGTAATATAATAAAATAATTAAACGAAGTCGTAAAAATGTTATTTAATTGAAATGTTCAAGCCAACTAATTGATAGATACTACTTTAAATTAAAATAGTATTTTTGACGGACTAAACCGTACAAACTTGTTACCTTTGTTTAAATCTTTTATTATACGTAGTTAAATAAGATTGCTTATAATGTTTTGGTTTCTTGCTAATTTGTTTAATCATATAAGCATTTAGATGAAGTTGCATAGATTTTTTATGAAAGAACTTTTCATTACATATTCCTGTTAAAGTCCAATATGCCCAAAACCCTAAAGTAAAAGGTTTAACCCCAGCAGTGGGATATCCCATACTGGGAATGCGTATTAATATCCTTAAACTCGCCACTACTGGTTTTTAAATGCTGAACGACTTTTATTTAACAAAAACAGGCTATTATGTACTCAGATGAAAGGAATGTTAAGTTGTTATTGAACTTGACCGCGCTCACTCGCTCCGCAGGTAGCGGGTTCATGTCCCGACCTTTTTCTATATTCTATACATTGAAGATTTTATGATTTAATATTTATTATAATGTAATTAATTCTGATTAAAATTAATAATATCAGTATTTTAAAACCTTGTAAATCTATCGTAGTTATTATTGATCGCGTACGTTTTAGCTTTCTATAACGGAAGTATATTTCTTTAGCAAAACTAAAACTAGGTACTTGTAAATCTTTAATCTAAAAAGTAATATTTTAAGACGTAGTATATTTTTTCTAGATAAATTAAATCACATTTTCTTTTAAAATATTCGATAACCTTGCTATTATCAAATACCTATTTTTATTATTAGTAATATATGTATATTTAAGCTTTAAAAGTGCATTTTCGAAGAGCGCGCCGGCGCTCGCGTGCGAACGTCGCAAAAGGATTTATGCGTCGAGCTTTCAATTACGTTTTATTGATGCTTATTATTTTATGTGACGTTTTATTTTTTATTACATTAACTTAACAAGGTGCAAAAATGTTAATAATTGTTGAAGTAAGGAAAAAATGTGTTTCCCGCGAAATCTTTCCCTGTCAAATCTTTTGAGTATTTAAATGTTTCATATTTATTTAATTATATTTATACATTTAAATATATTTTATACTGGATATAATACTGTCTGATCGAGTTACTGTTGATAGAAAAAAGAAAAAAAATATGTTTCTTCGTTCCTTAATGCCGTGAATTATTTTCCAAAATACACGTTAGATTATGATGTTCATTTTAAAATGACTTACCTGTGTGACAGTAGTCTTCTAAGTAGTGCCTCGCCGCCCGTTGGACTATCGAGTAGTACAAGCTGACAGAAGATGCGAGCGCCATCTTCTCTTCTTTTCTCTTCTCTGCCTACGTCCTCCGTCGGTTATACAGTTTGTTGTGTTACAGTTTCAAAATAAACATAATGTTCAACTTAAAACATGTGTAAAAAAACGAAAATCTAGTTTGAACTGCGTTTAGTTGCGGTTGTAAGTCGAAAAATATTTTTTTTGCCGGTCTAATATTATTTCCAAATGTTCACGGTGTTCCATTTTTTTTCATAAACTTTTTTTAAATTGTCCGAAATCACAATTTGCACATGTCGCGCCTCAACTACCGCCGTCCAAAAGTCTACGCGAAATGAAACACGTAATGTTAAAATAATATAAACGTTTTGGGAGCGGGCGGCGCGCGCCGTAGCTGCTGCCAGACTGCCGGCGAACCACGGTTTTTTTTTGTTTCCCTTCTACGCGGAGGATGCGTCTGAAATTATTTCGGATTATCCGTTTCTTCTACTGGAAGTTTTACTTATGTTTTATAGTGAAATAATTGGGAAAATCCTGATAATAGCTCAAAAATTAACATGTATTTTTTTTTGGTGAAAAATATAAAAGAAAACTTCTAAAAATCACAGAATTAACTGGAATCCATGACGAATTGAAATATAATAATGCATTTTTATTATAAAATCTTATTTAAAACAAATGCTTAATATTTATATTCGAAATTTAAGTTCCCAAACGTATATCCCGAACTGTGTCACCATAAAACTCACAATTAAGTCTCAACTAATCAACACATCACACAAAAATAAACAATTTCGCAAAATTGTGACATGTTCTAATTAGATTCACATAAGCAACAACGAAAACAAATATGGCGGCTGTGAGAAAACGCGGGAAAATAAGTTTCCCGCCGAGACGCTACTCGAGACGAGACACGCGTACGTAACGCAATGTTTACGTGAACCTTTTTTGTCCAGCCTCGTGCCTTTTACATTAACCGTATTAACATTTTTACAAATGTAAACACTTGCTTTTATTGTTGCGTTTTGTAACATCAAGTGCATATTTTGAAGTCGAGTAAAAAGTTGTGAACTAATAAAGATAAAGCCAGCATGCGGCGCGTAATTGGGTTTGTTATTTTTGGTGACTTGTTATTGTGGGATAGTGGATTTAATATATTTTTTTAGGTTTTGTTTGTTAACTATGAACCGTAGACTGCAGAAATACTGTTTTAGAGAGAGACGAAACGCTGCAAATAGAGGCTGCATGTTCGCTCCGTCTCTCTCACTTTCGCGCCAATTGTCCCTTGAAAGCTGGAAAGGAATGCGCCGTCAATATGTCTCTATTGTCTAAACAAATAATTTAATTTGAGTGTGTTCCAATTCCAAAATAAAATATGTTTTCGAAATTTAAAATCGCCCGATTCACTTTTGTTTGAGAGTGGTCGACTATTAAATAGACAATAGACGTTTTTTATGTTTGTTATAAACAAATCAGGTTTTAAATTAACATTCAGAATATTTAACGTGTCTGTTGTTAACGAGACAGAACTAATTGTAAACTGGAAGCATTTTATATTCGCATGTTAGACGTATGCTAATGAGGGTCTCATTGTATATATGTCACATTTTATTGTAAAAAATTATAACGAGTAATTAAAGACGGCGAATCAAATGTATTTTGTGTGTTACATCATGGCTTATCGTTCGCGTTAACATAATCAGCAGCGGCGACGCAATTATGACGAAACCCTTTTTAAAACCGATTCGCATAAAAATAAAGAAAAAATGAGAAAAATGTTCATCAACGCGACACGACACCCGCCCGCGCTCCTCCCCCGCACCCCCCATGTCCCATGCGCCCCGGGCGGCGGGTGGTGCGCGACCGAGACGAGTGTAGCTCGTATATCTACGTCTCTTTCGTTGCATCTCGCGCCACCAAGTTTCATACGAAAACTACCCGCGGCGTGCACTTCTCCGATATAGTAATAACGTCATAACTCACCCATCTATCATTTATAATCCAACCTTAAGCCAAAGATTTAAATTTGTATTTAGAATGTGCTCATCAATGTAAATACGTCGTTCTGGAAACGTTTTTTAAGTTTCGGACTCTTGCAACTGTGAGTCAGGCACACATACAAGCTAAGCTAAGTTTAGCCGTCGTCCGCACGTACTGCACTCACACACACGCGCGCAACTTCCTTGTACGGCCATCGGTGTGGGCGCGACGCGTCTGTGTGCGTGCAAAAGTTCGTACACAAGTTTTCGGACGACTTTCTTTGTGTCAGTGATTTTTTTCGCGTCTGCATGCATGTGTGCGCGCGCTCGGTGTGATTTTTTTCCATGTTTTTAATCACTCACACGTATAATCGTGTGTGTGCGTCGTTCGTTGGTGTGGGTGGACACCCGTTCTTTGTGCCCGGGGATTGTAAAAAAATGTCGTATTGGATGCTAGCGCGCTAATGAATGATAGATACGAATGTGCCGCGTTCTTGTGCACACATCGCGTCCGCGGCGAGATATCTCGTGTGAGATTTGCAAATGTCGAATGCTTTTTTAATCCGTTTGCCATTTTCAATCATTGCTTTTTGAATATCGAACGGTGGATATTAGGTTTTTGCCTCTGTGCCTCTAAGCCGTTTGTTATCAGACATTGGGAATGAATTTATGCTCTAAGACCATGTAGGCTTTGTACAATCGATTGAAGAATTGGCATAGTATTTTTAAGGTTTTATGATAATATAGCCTCTAAGGGGATATCATGTATCACCGTTTTATATTGCCTGAAGAGTTATCGCGCTGGGATTACCAAGTCATATTATTGACGAGCGGAAGTTGCCCGCCTAAGACTATTGATGGAGCAAAACTGGCAACTTATTCAATGGCTGTTATTTCTTTTACCGACATAAATTATTATCTACATTTTATAATAATCATGACCATTTATTTTTAATAAATACAATTGAACACAGAGTCACACTCACACATCTAACTATTGTAATAAAAAATATATTTTACTGATTTCTCAAGACCCAGGCAACGCTTAATTGGAGTACCATACTTTTATGTAAAATTAATATTTCAAATAGGCAAAGACTTTTCCTTTTTTTTCCATCTTATCACGTAGGAACAGGATAAAAATAAATTGGAAAAAGGATCCTTATAACTTAAGTAATCTTAATTTTTTTAAGAAATATATAACATTGTCACTTTCATACTAAATTCCACAAATAAATATAAACAAGAACCCACGATCACTCGTTTCTCACCCACTCAATCCAATGCGCCATGTCGCACCGTAGAGCTTGCTTTACCTAAAACGAGATAATTACATTTTAATTATTATTTAACGAGATTCCAATTGGATTATAATATAAGTAATATTTGTATTTTAATGCTTTATTTTTTAAATATAGTGTAAGGCCTATGTTCAGATAGTGAAAATGATGATAAAATCCTGTGTTCCCCCTTCGTATAAGTTTTTAGTTTAAAGAAGGTCTATAATGTTTTACTGGTGGTGGATCTCTCATATGTGAGAGGCCGCCTGGGTAAGTACCACCGCAATGTCTATTTCTCCCGCGATGTAAATGCACTGTTGTGTTCCAGTTTGAAGGACATTGTAGCCAGAGTATCTACTGGACATAATGAAACTTAACATTTTATGTCTCAGGATGGCGAGCGCAGTGGAATGCCAAGCATTGCTTTGTAAGTGTTGTTTTGCTTTCCTACTGTCCATGAGCGGTCGTATCGCTTACCATCAGGCGAATGGCATGCTCGTCTCGCCATTCAATGCAATAAATATTATTGGTCTAGTTGTATCACGTGGGTTTTCTACAAGACAGTGGTAGTAACTCTGCCGACCCATTTAAACTGTATCCTTAACGATTAGTTCAGACTTCAGACTAGTCTCTTTCACTTACAATGTATTATAAGTAATTATTTACTTCATACACTTCATACACACTTCACCTGTGACGCGGCTGCCAACATGTTCACGGTGGTCACGGGTTCAAATCCCAGGGCACACATCTGACTCTTCGGAGTCATGTGTGTATTGAAAGTCAATCACCACGCAGTATAGCGGTCAAGGAAAACATCGCGAGGAAACCTGAATACCATAGCGATTTGCAAGAATTTGTATGGTATGTAAAGTCCGCCAACCCGCACTAGGCTGGCGTGGTGGACTATATGACCCAACCCCTCCCAATCGTACTCTCGATTGTAGAGGAGGCTCGTGCCCTGCAGTGGGTCGTATATGGGTTGATACAGTTTTTCAATGAGACAGTGGCTCCACCAGGTCTTTCTACCTCCTCTATAGCTTTAACAACCAACAGCAAGGCTCTCCCACTTATTCTCTGTAACTTGTTACTTTTTTAAGCATTTCTAGTAACAATATCCTTGTAAACAGGTTAGTTTTGCTTACATAATTATATATTTTAAATTTTATTTCTTTTACATTTGTAATTTTAATTAGTGTTCGCCGTCCGTATTTTTATTGCTGTTAGAAACACGGCGTACGTGTAATTTTGTAAAACATTTTTATACGTAATTAATGTGGCCAGTTTTATGTGTAAAATCGGGTTGTTTTTACTGGCACGACAAAATAATTCCAATGCTTTTAATGGTAAGTGTAGTGCAGTCCACATGGAGTTTCTACCGATAAACTTATTAGTCCAATTAGACTGGCTTTTTCAATAATAAAATACATGCATGTAGAATTAGATTGTTATGATGAAAGATGAGTACAATGAATCGTCAGACGAATGACTGATATGGAACGTGTTATGTGAAAGAGGTGACAAATGGAAGTGCTGAAGAGTAAAAGAGTTAGAGGATGATTCAGATTTAAATAATAAAAGGACCGAATAAGAGAGAACAGTTTGGAAGACGAGGGAAGACGTTGAGGACGACGAAAGAAGACGCAATATAAGACGAAATAAAGAAGACGAAATTGTATTGAAAATTACTAAAACAATCTTTGTTTAACTTGACCCGATACGGAACTATTATCACATACATTCTAACTCTGGACTCAGGAGGGATTCACAAACACCCAGACCCGAAAGAAATATTTGTGGGCCGCACAAACATTTCTCTTGGTGTGGGGATCGAACCCGCGGCCTCTCGTTTCACAGCCGGCGTTTAACCAACTGCGCCACGGAGGCTGTAATACCAGTAACTTCCTTTCTATTCTTTTCTGCATCATTCTGAGCCACATACTGCAATCCGTCAGAATTACTGGCATCAAGGTTTTTTATGGATTACTAAATTACTATATTTATTGATCGTAATTATGATGACTACGATAGCACTTTGACGATGTGCTTGGGGCAATACAGACTATCATCATTGAGACATTGACTGCCTCGGTGGCGCAGTGACTGCCTCGTTAAAACGCTGAGGTCTTAGGTTCGAATCATGATTCGCAAACATTACATTTTTCTATTCAGTATCAGACCGGAGTCAGGAATTTGTGCCCGATATGGCGATAGGTTTGCCCCCTATCACATCGTGGGACGGGAAACACAAGACGAAACGTGGGTGTCCTAGTAACATCTCTGCCTATCCCTTCTGAGACAAAGGCGTGAGTGTATATATGTATGAATAAAGGTATCATTGAGAAGTTATTAGTTGATTTTTACATCATATATGCATTCTATACATTCATATACATATATTCTACATCACCCACTGTTGAACTCGGGATTGAACTTGGGGTTGAACTCCCTTATAGAGAGTTTAATTGAGAAAACTTAGCCAATAGTACACCATAGCGATTTGTTGGAATTTAAATAAATAAATACACCCAACAGTCACATACATAGTCCTGACTCCACATTAAGATCAATTAAGTCTTGTGTCGCAGGTATCAGAACTACGAGAGACTTTTCGGTCTCACAAACACCCAGACCCGAAAGAAATATTTGTGGGCCGCACAAACATTTATCTTGGTGCGGGGATCGAACCCGCGGCCTCTTGTTTCATAGCCGGTGTCTAACTGCGCCACGGAGGATGTCAATTTCTATGTTATGTAAAGTTCGCCAACCCGCACTAGGCCCGGGTGGTGAAATATTTGGCCTAATGCCTCTCAAACGTACTTTCGATTGTAGAAGAGATCCGTGACCTGCAGTGGGACGTATATACGCCGATACAGATTCAACACGCTAGCGTAGGGCGGGTTGGAGGACTTTAATTACTATAGAAATTCTTTTAATAAATATCTCTGTGTACAAGTTACCTAAAGATGATTTCCTTCACTGTTATTGCGTTAGTTAGTTATTTAAGAGGACTTTTTCTTCATATTGAAATGAAAATAAAAATAATATATTGAATCCTACAAATGCTATACTTTATTTAGCGTTACTCTTCTCAAAACAAGTTTACAATACAAAGATTATACAGGAGTCGAAGGTTAGTTTAATATTATTCATTATATTATCGCCGTATTGTACCTATGCTATATTAAAAATCAATGTCACATATCTTTATCAACAATGCTATTAGAAACATCAATGGAAATCCAAAAACTTCATAACTTATTTGAATGTTGACCCGCACGATTCTCAATATTCGTAGTCCACTCAATATAATGATATGCATTAGTTGTAGTGTTGGAGTAACAAATGTGGCTCTATTAGGCGAGAGTGAGAGAAAAAATTAAGGAAAAAACGACGGCGGCGAGCGAAAAGAGGTCAGTAACTGGATCGAGAGTACGGTAGCAATGAGTACGAGGATACACGCTGGGGAATTTGGACTCAGATGATTTTTTAAGGCTGAAGATGATGTAGACGAGGGATGTCAAGTAATATTTACGTCCATTTGCTTAACTTACACTCAAAGGGGTAGTTTCAGAGAAGAGAGGTTGATCAATGTTAGGTCAAAATAATCACAATGGTTTCTTAGATTTACGCGAATGTTACACATTGAAATCACGCTAAATTTTGCGACCAATCCGTCTAATGATCACGAAAGCTGTAAAGCAATCGAAACGTCGAAAAATTAAAATGTTAAAAAATTAAACCAAATCACGATAAAATCCGTGAAATTTAGTTTTATTATAATAATCAGCCTGAAAATGTAGATTTTTTTCTAGTAGAATGACTAAATGAATTTGTTACTGTACGTGACGCAACAATAGAGTATCCTAAGACACTATTATACTGAACACGTGATAATGGACAGTTACAGTATTAACACGTATGCACGCCGTTGTTGCGGGAAACCATCACAGAGTGATCGCTATCATCATTTAATATTTAGGTATAATAACATCGGTCAATTAGTATCTAGAAGTGTAAATAAATAAATACACCCAACAGTCACATTCATAGTCCTAACCCCACATTAAGATCAATTAAGTCTTGTGTCGCAGGTATCAGAACTACGAGAGACTTTTCGGTCTCATAGACACCCAGACGCGAAACAAATACTTGTGGTTCACACAAACATTTGCCTCGGTGCGGTGATCGAACCCATGGCCTCTCGTTTCACAGCCAACGTTTAACCAACTGCGCCACGGAGGCTGTCAAATACCTTACGAGATCGGAAACACATAGTTACAGAAGTTAAAACTACTCTCAACTGCAGCAATTTCAATCAGAGATAGTAACTGAGCTGTGTCCAAGATGTCGTGTGGGGGTGCGGGTACTTGACGCACTCCACATATGTAAACACGATGCGATCAAGACGTGGACAATGTAACCGATTCGACTAGTGTGGATACGACTGCGATATTTAATATGCGTGGTTTTTGAGTTCTACGCCTAAATGTAGCATATGGATACGTAGTGCAAGATTTTCTTATAATAGTATAATAATAATAAATACATCCAACAGTCACATATAGACATACTGGCAAGATAAATGATACGCATATTTAAGGGTTTAATATGGATATAGAGTACAATGATATGAAATTCATTTATTAGTCTCGTAGGCAATTAAATAACTCTCATGACAAGTCAATTCACATAGTACTTATTCTATTTACAAGATAGAGTACAAAATTCCTATACTGGTTTAACAAAGTGACAACAACAATGTAAAAATAAATACACCTAACAGTCACATAAGTTTTGATTCCACACTAAGGTAAAAGACTTTTGCTATCTGTATCAAAAACTAAGAGCGACTTTTCGGTTTCACAAAGTTTGCAGTTTTTTAAGTCGCATTCAACCAAAATAATAACAAAGCTGTTACTGCAAGTACTTTTTCTGTGACATAACAAGTTACCTCAGTAGAGTCGATTTATTTCTACTCTAACTTTAAACACCTACAAAAAGGCTGTAACACCTACAATGAAATATATTTAAATAGGGATGTTTCTAAAGTTTAATTTTGAATAGTATTTATTAATCTCTGCAAAGTATGATTTATAATTTACCCGGTTTCTCTTTCGTACCCACGCGCCATATGTAAGATGACGTCACAGTATGATAGTTGCATCCTGTTTCTGTTCCTCTTACCAAATATAATATACACCTTTTTTTTTTAAGATGCTATGGTACGCAAAGGCTTAAATTACTATTTTCGCAAGAACTAGAATATATTTGCCACCCAAACACGATGTTTAAAAAAAAAACTCGCTTTTATATGCAAAATTTTTAGTTGGCTTGTGTGATATACCCGGTATAATCAAATAAGCCTGAAGTCATATCCACAACAATACACTTATGAATCGCAGTGAGCGGTAATAACATCGTGTCGGCACCGAAATGCGCAATTATTGTGCCTGCCGTCAATTACTCTAAACACCGCCACTCAATTAGCTACCTACCCACATGTACTCGTTGTATTAGCGAGAATATACTAAAGTGTCTACATTACATTACTTTTTATAAATATCGCTTATAATGACATTTGCCGTTCACTAGATTTGGATTAGTGGTGACAAATATGCTTTCAAATGTGATGTCTTGGGTTCCATTTCCAGGTTGGAAAGTTCAGCCCAAAAGTTGTCATTTACTCGGTAAAAAATAGTTTACGACAAGGTAAAAAAATCATAAGATATTTTTTTATCACAAATAATTTCGATGCAGGAATAGAACTTGCGACCTCCCATTTCACAGTTTCACGTTTACTGCACAAACTTTTACGACTCCAAAACCTACTTAGAAAGTCGCCACCTACATATCGTACTACCAAAACCCGACTAATTGTAACAAAAGGCCCATTATAATCAAAACCTAAAAAATAATGCAGAACTTCCGCGTGCAAACAAAGGCATTTCAAGTTTAAACGTGGTCTGAAAGCTAGGCTCGATAGGCCACGGTCGGCGAAACGGAAAGTGGACCGCGCAAGGACGCCTGGTCGCTGCTACCCCGTGGGCTTCCTTCGGCCTGGGGCGTGGTGCCAGTGCGAGCGGAGAGCGGGAATTAAAACACAAGTTTAAACGTGGTTGAAAACTAGGCTCGATCGGCCACAGTCGGCAAAGTGTAAAGTAGAACGCGCAAGGACGCCTGGTCGCTGCTACCCCGCGGGGTTCCTTCGAACTGGGGCGTGGTGCAAGTGCGAGCGGAGAGCGAATGTATTAAAAAACAAGGTAGGACAACCAAAACATGAAACTAAAAGTAAATTGACATTCACGTGTAAATGTTATTTTCACCATAATACATTATTTACATGTGAATTTCAAATTAAAGTGGATAAAAATAGTAGAGCCAGCTTTAGTTGCTTTAAATTACGACGGGAGTGAGCTTGCTTCACCGGATTGGTGCCACTGCGAGAAAAGACCGAGATCTCTGATCTTCTTCTTGAGTGAGTGACATTGCTAGCATCCTCAATGCGGCTACATTGATCCTGTATTTTTCCTTCTCTTCTCCCTTATATTCTGAGAGGTCAACAACGCATCTACGATTCAAGTGATGTTGTGTTTCTACAGGTCGCGGTAATTACTTAATGTCAGGCGAGCATTTGCTCGTTTGCGTTTTATACTAATTTATATTAACTCACATGTTTAAGTATGTAAATTATTTTGACGAGTTTAAAATTTTAATTCCTATCTTTATTAAGCTATGTATAGTATATCAAAATACTGCACACTTGTGTGAAGTCAGTGTGCATTGTAAGCCTCACAAAATATTCAATGTCGCAAGTCGCAACATGACAGGCCTGTTAATACCAAGATTAACTTTGGTCCAAAAAGCGTCACTCTTGCCAGGATCACTATGGCATATTTTACTACATAATGTAGCCGCTATTTAGGTGGACACAAATATTCTAGATTCAATTAAAATGCATTTAAAACGAGAAAGTTTAATTCTTACGCAAAAAATCATAGGAAATTAACCGCCAATCGCTTAAGCCCTGTACCACGCCTCACATCGAGTTTTGTGAGATTTTTAGGATGCGTACAGAAGGGTTCTCGGTGCCATTGTTAGGGCTCGCACACACCTACGACGAACGTTGGCTTTACCAAGACTTGCCAATTCCGCTTGATTATTAAGTAAATAGAACAAAAAACTGGCACAGCTGCGATATTCTAGGATTGTGATGTCTATAGGATTATGATACGTAAAAACTTTAAATTTAACATTGAGACAACTTAAAATGGAACTTAGAGCTTTTTAGAGCTTAAAGCTAGGCGGCGTTTGGTCCCTTGTATCCTTTATACTTATGATCTGCCAGTCGATTACCTAGTTATCGGTACAATTATAAAAAATAATTAAGATATTTTATTCCTAAGCCTTACTTGAATCACTTAATTTGTTCATAGTAACAATAACATAGTAAAAATAGGATTTGAAAATTAACTTAGAACAATAAAAACTTTTTTCAAAAGCTTTTCCTCTAGTTAAAAACTCTATCTAGAGATAACCATTAGATCATATCAATTATTATACTTTTGCACTGTTATGAGCTCTCGTCATATTATAACCACCACACTGGCGTAATATGGGAGATGAATTTAATTAGATGTTTGACCAGCTTAATAACATAATTTGCAATAATAAGCTTTGAGATTTTCCCCAACGAAATTTAATAATAATAACAAACATTAATTAAATTACACCAGTAAAGTATTACGAGTTACGACAAATACGTTCACCACCAGCTCTACCTCATAAATTACATTATATCAAATAACAGTTGTAAAAACAAAACGTTGATTTCATCACGACAACAAACATTAAATGGAACATGATAAAGTCACAGTGGCTAGTTCCGTAAAATATATGAAGCTAATTACACGTTGTTCCACGAGATGTTATTAACCAAAACTATCTAAGCAATTGTTCTTTTTCTCCACTGTGGTATGCACTCATTCAACTGCTAAGCAGAATGGTCATCCATCTTCGTCACCAGCCAGACGCTCGCTGCATTAGCCAGACATTCTAACGCGCTACTCACAAAAATATACCCCTCTCGCTCTTACATATTGTTGCGAACAGAATATCTTGTATCCCCGTCTTTGTTTAACAGCACAATGATTCAGCGGTTTACAGGTTATGAAAGAATGTAAGTTTGAATATTGATGCGGGATTGTGAACTCTAGCTAGTGGACTTAAAGTTAAATTTCGGTTGTGGCCAAGGGGTTGAATTAAATTTCCAAAGCAAGTGTTAATGCTGAGTGCAACAATCTTTTTCTCGGGCACTTCTTGCAATGGGCTCGTTTACACGCTGAGGAAGATTTATAAATTTATAGGTTTAGAATTGGACCGAAAGAAATATTGTTATTTAACATAACTACTAATTAATGAGATTTTATTCGTTTATTAATTTTACATACTGTAAATTACAAATGCTCAAATAAGATCTGATCACGTAAGGTCATTTTGACAATCATTATTTTTATTTTAGGCAGATGAGTAATTTGACTGGTGGAAAGGCAATTAAAAAATATATAACCCTCGAACAGACTTAAACGTGATTAGGAAATGTCTTTACATCAAGATCCAGTAGAGTCCGGAAAAGTCGCAATTTTTATCTTAAAAAAAAAAATGCAATTATCATCCCTGTTAACAGATACACGAAGCCCACTGCTGGACATAACCCTGTCCCAAAAATTACCCCATCGACTTGTTACAAAGATTGAAACTTTTATAGACTGTTAAACTTAGCATGATAATTTTGACAGCTCCCAATAGGGATGAGGGTAGTGTATAATCGTTAATGAATCTGTTCGATTATTATTTTTTGGAACTTGTAATCGATAATCGCATGATTAAGGTATGGATTTTATAAAATAATTTCTTTAAACTTCTTTATTTATTATTAACCGGACCAGAAATATTATTGTTACAATCGTGGAGTCAATAGATACTATTTTTTATATCCATTTTCTAGAATAACATCTAAAAATATGACTGGGTAACTTTTATTCAATGCACATATTTAATCATGTAATCAGTACTGTTAATGGAACATATTTCGGCAATTATGAAACAAATTATTTTTATTTTTTATTGATTGTATTCATTTCCAATCCGATTATTGATAGGCTGTGGTTATTCGTTATGCGTGGCACATCTCTAAGGGGGCGGTAACCATCCATGAAGTACAGTATTTATCTGTATGACATCGTAACAAAAAGAATGCATAACTTTATAGGCGTGAGCTGTCAAAATTATCAAGCTAAGTTTTACAGTCCATAATAAGCCGTGAATCCATCTATCAATTAATATAATGTATGGTAACTATTAATTGCGAGCTCCCGATATTTTTAGACGAGAGTGCAAATAGACGGATGGTTCTTAGAAAATTGTCAGTTGAGACAAAGTACGCTATAAAACTGAATATATTCGTGTATTATGGTCATGATAATTGGTTTAATGATCCTGTGCGGGCAAAAATAAACTGATGGTGTAAGTTTAGAAGTTGTTGGTGTAGATTTTCATATTCTACATTAACCAATTGATCGAAGACTGAAGATTTTAAAATCTAATAATTAATATTCGCCATAGATTTTTCCACGTTATAGATGCCTAATTTTGATATCCACGTTTTATATTTTATAATAATTGATAAACGTTATCCAAACAATTGTTAAAATGACCATAATATGACCCACTTTTAAGAAAAGCAAAGCATTTTTTTTAAATATCAATATTCATTTAACACTAAAGAGAACATTAATATAACAATATTACAACTTTACTAATATCATGTGTTTTTTTTTGTCTATCTATCTATAGGTATCAGCCCATATACGTCCCACTGCTGGACACGGGCCTACTCTACAATCGAGAGAATATTTTAATTAGTGATTAAATAAATAAATAAATCAGTCCATCCATCAATAAAAACTGACGGTGTGAACGCAGCTTCAGGGCGCTTCTTGCACCGTCTGAAATTGTACCGTGCTCCGACGATGTGCTCTGATAGACTTATTAAGTGGTTACGTAGTTTTTAACACTGTTTTGTTTGATGTGCGGCGCGACAGGTTTTTTTGACTGTGTGCGGAACCGTAAGATTCCGCGCACTTTCTTTTATAATCTTCAGTCATTTGTTAAGATGAAATTATGTTATTTGGGCTGGGTGTAATTTGAATTATTTGTATGGACACAATGATGAGGCTAGTGGTAACGTGTAAGGAATGTAAGCCGCGAGGTACTGGATTCGATTCTCATATCAAGCAGTCTACCTGTGGACATTTTGCGGTTTTTGTATTTGTCTCGGCGCGGGGATTGAATCCGCGGTTCCTCGTTTCGCAACCAGCTGAACCAACTAAACTAACTTGGCCACGGAGGCTGTCAAATCTATTTACTCAATTGTATATACTACTTCTGGTAACTAATAATTTTGGTTTATTAATTATATCAATATATTTCTGTATACCATTATAATCTGATTTCGTGTTTTTTGTGAAACTTATAAACGGATTATTTCGTTATTTCCATTGTGCTGTGCATGTGGAGTTTTACAGTATTTCAATTTTGTTCGCTAAATTGAGTTACTGCTGTGTTTATTTTTCATACGTGCGATGTAAATTCACGACTATTTTGTTGAGGTAGGCAGCGGTTGTATAGTGATACATCGATATGGAGAGTACCCGTAGTTTTTATGTATTTTTATAAATTAATTAATATTGTGTCGGTCATTTGTTGATAGATTGTATATGTGATACGTACATAGATCACTGTTACCAAGAATAAACTTTACATCGTATCAGACTTTCAAGACGACACAAAAATGCTAAGATAGGTAACAAGTACTAACCAACCAACATTACTGCAGAGGGTCTGTTAATCACATAGCCACGGCTAGAACTTAAATATATATTATAATTCCAACTCAAGTAGGCAGGAAAAACCGAGAAATAAAGAGAGAGCTGGAAAAATTTGTAACAGATGACCAAAATGTAATTGTATAGATCTGGCAAATGAACCTGCAACTTAACAGATAGTGGGTATCACCGCCGGTCATCAGCATCACAACACTTGGACCATTAGTGTATACCCGGCCTCTCAAAGAAAAAAAGAAAGAAAAGAAAAGAAAACGACGAGAGAAAGGAGTATTTCGGTAATCTCATTTACCAAAGGAAACACAACAACAAAGTAATATAATACTACACCCTACAGTCACATACATAGTCCTGACCCCACACTAAGTTGAAGTCTTGTGTCGTAAGTATCAGGAACTATAGAGTTTTCGGTATCACAAACACCCAGACACAAAACAAATACCTGTGGTTCACACAAACACTTGTCTCGGTGCGGGAATCGAACCCACGGCCTTTCGTTTCACAGCCGGCGTCTTACCAAGTCGTCAAGTCGCGCTTAACACTCCTTTTCTCTGACACAGTAGAGAAAGGGACCCCATCACCCCAAGCCATTCCTACTATAGTCCAAGGAAATAAAACTTGGCAGCCTTCGCGGCGCAGTTGGTTAGACACCGGCTGTGAATCGAGGCCGCGGGTTCGATTCACGCACCGAGACAAAGTTTTGAGAGGCCCACAAGTATTTGTCTCAGGTCTGAGTGTTTGTGAGACCGAAAAGACTGGAAAAGCTGATACCCACGACACAAGACTTAATTGATCTTAATGTGGGGTCAGGACTATGTATGTGACTGTTGGATGAATTTATTATTATTACCAAACTATACCCTGTGCCCTGTCTATCAAGAAGCACTTATCCTTACAAAACTGCATTAAAAGTTATTTAACTAAACACGAACTCATCAAACTCTCATTAGCGGGGTTGCTCATCAATTTGGCGAGATTTTTCAATTGAAACTAAGCTCGGTACCGACTGTTAAGTTATAGCGGAGGGTACAACAAACGCTCTGCACAGTAATCCATCTACTTCACGACCCGAGCCTGAGGGGCACATGGGAAGGATCCGGCGGGGGGAAAAGGGATAGGAGAGAGCGGTTAGCTAGGATTAAAAAAAATATTTTATTTGTTTATAAATACTTTATTGCACACCACACAAATTATTACATACAAAAATATAAGGCGCATAAATATGTGTTACAATCGGCGGTCTTATCGCTGTCGGCGATTTCTTCAAGACAACCTAAAGATGGACTGAAATGAACGGAAATTATTCCTTTTTTATAAAAGTTTTATCCAAGATTTGAAATATAACAAGTTTACATTTCCACTCTAAATTAGGCAAGTGAATTAGGCAAGTTAGAAACAATTCAAACTTGGCAGCAATAGACTATAAAGAGATATGTGCGTATACACTGTGAGGTCACCGATATTTTAGTGTACAAATAGTTTCTAGGGACAGAGATCTGAAAAATGACATATTCTGAGATCTCACCTCAAACCAGGTAGACAAAGGCTAAACTTGAAACGCGGCACTTACGTGAAACACAATTAAGTTTTCCACCATCGTGTAACGTCTTTATTCGTTCAAATACTATCTTGCCACCATTAATAGGATAGGTTTTATTTAGTGTTTTGAACCGGTCCATTTGTAAAGTAATCTAAGGCCAGTACATTGTGGCTCTATCACTTTGGGTTTCTTTATTATTTATTATTGCTTGCTTGATATTGGATTTTTCTATTCGTTATCAGCCCGGAGAATTTGTGCCCAATATGGTGATAGACTCACCCCCTCACATCGTGGGACTGAACATACAAGGCGAAATGTGGGTGTCCTAGTGGCGCCTCTGCCTACCCCTTCGTGAGTTTATGTATGTATGTTATTATTGCTCTATTCTTCTTATCATTCTAGGTATTCCTTGTTAATAATACCAACCGCTCCCCGTTCATCCCTTACTCCGCGCCCATAGCTGCATGATGCATTAATCCCTGTACCCGTGAGACGGGATCCTTAATATATGATCGCGGGATGGGATCGGTCACGGCGCGGATCACTCACTTGTTCCACTATTTAAATTAATCTATAATTATATCCTTCATTTTTCCTTACTAGCTTTGGAGTTAAATTACTTAGCTAACTGGGGGGCAATGACCTTTAATATGCCCATATTGTTTTAGGTACGGTTAACAAGCAAATGACTTACAAGTTACATGATGTTCAAGTTATTGCCGTCTCTCATAGAAATCCAAGTATTGTAGCACTCGGATCGTAGAATCGTCGCCAGGTCACAATATGGGAGGAGATAAGAAAGGAATAAGGACAGCATGAGGATAAGGCTATTGGGCTTCTATATTACTCACCTTGCTAAGTACGATAATTCTCATCAATAAAGATGACGTGGAGGGCTACTAACTTCATAGCCTATGATCATTTTGGGGGTTTCCTATCACCCTGGTCAAACAAGGAAAATTCCTGCCTCGGTGTACAACTGCCTCGGTGGCGCAGTTGTACTACGGTACGAATGCAAAGCTGAAGTGTCGGATTCGAGTTCCGGGCCAGGCATAGTGATATTGGATGTTTCTATTCATTATCAGCCCGGAAACAGGAGTCAGAATCACATCGTGGGACAGAAAATACAAGGCGAGAAGTGGGTGTCCTGGTTGCACCTCTGCCTACCCCTTCTGGGAAAAAGGCGTGAATTTATTTGTGTATGTAAAAGTCCTGTAACGCACCTACGATAATCAGTAGCCTAAAGCGATTGTTGTCTTTTTATACTGCAAATTGATTGCTTATTTTCCTATCTCATATAAAATACTTAAGTCCTATTCTACAAAGAAAGAAAAACCACTCAAATTTATATTTTCCATTAAACGATAATTTACGAACATGTTTGATGAGGTGTTTGACTGTCCTTCGATTTTAGTGTTTGTATAACATAACGTTCGATATTGTAGGACAAAAAGTCAGCCAGGACGAACCAATCGCTGTAATTAATTTGAGATGATTTGACCAATTAGTGGTTGATGACTCGTTTATTAATTGGTGCAGTATATATAAATATACATAAAAATACATAGATAAACTCACGCCTTTATCCCCAAAGGGGCAAGGATAGGCAGAGGCGCCACCAGGACACCCTAATTTCGCCTAATATGTTCCGTCCTGCGATGTGATAGGAGGCGAGCCTAACGCCATATCAAACACAAATTCCTGACTCCGGACTGATAATGAATAGAAAAATCCAATATCACTTTGCCCGACCCGGGACTCGAACCCGAGACCTCAGCTTTGTAACCGTACCGTAATACAATTAAGCCACCGAGGCAGTCAGCACATGAAAATAAGTGTACCTAACAGTGGCTTACATAGTCAAAGTCGTAGTTTCGACTTGGTAGTGTTATTCCCCGTATACTGGATACTCGGGCTTTTGTTTCGTCAAGCAGAACGCATTGAATTGTTCCTATTTGAAGGATCTAGCTAGTCATTCCGTGGGTGAAGAGACTTTCTAATGTCTCAGGATGACGAGCGCAGTGCTATGCAGTCATCTTAATCTAGGGTCAGTTCTATGTATGAGAATATTGGGTGTGTATTTATTTATTTAACAACGATAATTTTTGTGTGGTGGACTTCTTGTTTATCGGTAGACCTAACACTTAACATCAAAAGACCGACTTGGTTTCGTCATTTTGGCAAATAAAATCTTTCTTTTGGATTCCAACCTTGAGATGTTCGTTCATGACTCACAGAAGCAATTAAGTAGCACTTATAACCAATTAGTAAGAAACATCCCTACTAATATTATAAATGTGAATGTAAGTTTGTTTGTTACGCTTTCACGCGAAAACTACATAACCGATCATCATGAAACTTTGTACACATATTCTTGGAGGTATTAGAAGTAGCATAGGCTACTTTTTATCCCGAAAAGTTCAGTGTTCCCGTGGGATGAAGAAGGAATTCCGATATATTTGCTACTTTTTTATACTCAAAAGGATGGGATGGGACTGGATTACATTCCATTAGTGAGAATGAGACGGGGCGGGTGGGATATAACGGGACGGGATGGGAGATTTCAAATAAAGTTAACCACGCAGACGAAGTTTGCGGGCAGAAGCTAGTTGGATATAAATGAACAATAAAATGCACTATTGCATGTAATTGTTACCTTTTCTGCCGTAGAATAGAATTTCAAATGTTATTATAATAGGTTTGCTAGTCTGACCTTTTCTGTATTTGCGTGGCCAAAATACACATAAACATGTATTAAGAAAAAGAAAAACCATAGCAGGTTTTGGTTGAGAGTCAAAAATTCGTGTATATGATAGGCTATTTTTTTGGTGCGATTAACTGGCAAAACACCTATTGGAAAATGCAGTGCAGTCGTATTTGTCCGGAAGTACCGGTGTTGGCAATTGGTTCTACAGATTTGTATATGTGGAACAAAGTGTTGGAGAAACGTACTGACTTACGTGTTAATATGACAAACTCTCAACCACTGTGTGTCGTGGTAGTAGTCTAGACGAATACTAATATTCTGCCACCAGCGCTACCCTGGCTAGCACTGAAGGTACCTCTCCCCTTGCAAGCTATGAATCTCCATGGTAGGAGGAGTGGGAGGTCATCTATCCTCGTTTTTCTTCGCCACTTCACGCTACTCTGATTTCCTTGTTCCCTTCGGGTGTCCATGTATAGACAATAGACTTTTGACAGATGCTACACAATGGAGAACAATTGGAGAACATTGGAGAACGTCACATAAATCTTGACAGGGAGCCTAATATGAGCTTCTTGGACACCGGAAGGGTCTGACATTGTCGCATGACCCTCAGCACTACAATTTTCCACCTCGTCTTTGGTCTGCCGCTGGTCCTGCAGCCGGGGATGGTTAACTGAACTCACCATGAAGTGCATTGTATTCAATTCAATGTAAAAACTCGGTGTCGTAGTTGTATTACGTTACGATTACAAAGCTAAGGTCTCGAGTTTGAATCCCGGGTCGGGCAATGTGATATAGGATTTTTCTATTCATTATCAGCCCGGAGTCAATTTGTGCCCGATGTGGCGATAGGCTCGCCCCCTATGACATTATGGGACTGAACATACAAGGCGAAATGTGGGTTTCCTAGTAGCCCCTCTGCTACTAGGACATCCCTTTCTAGTATCCTCCTATCCCTACTGGGAAAAGGCGTTGTAAAAGTTAAAGAAGTTCTAAAAGTTAAGTTAAAAAAGTTGTTGTAAAAAAAGTTTATGTATGTATGTCAATATAAAAACATGGAATAGTTATTTAGGATAAAAACAATAGGCGTAAAAGTAGGTATTAATTGTTACTATGCTATATAAACTGGCTGTAGATTGTAGTATTAGTATATACAGGCTATATCAAGACTTCGACCGAAAACGAAGCCAGGTGGTAGTATTAGTGACTTCAGACACAGTGCAAGTAAAAATTTCGCCAAAAAAATAGACAACTTTTTTTTGTAATTTTTTACTTAACTTCGTATTTGGGTGATAAATACATAGTCTTCCTAAAATAATGATGTAGACCTCTTTATTTTTAAACACTCAATAGTACGTAAGGGTTTAAATTATTATTTTCGCAAAAACTAGGTATTAACCACCCAAACATGATGATTTTTTAAAAAATCTAAAAAAATATCTTTCGCTGTTTTGGTGAAATTTTTATTTGCATCGTGTCTGTAACCACTAAAACTACCACCTGGCTACGTTTTCGGTCGCAGTCTTGATATACCCGGTATGTATATATATGTTACTGTAAAAGCTCGAACTGCAGTAAATCCTAAGATATTCCAGTAAAACCTAAGATCTACCAATTCCTAATGGTAAATGTCCGAAAAGGTTTGCGATTCGAACTCTTACCACCATTCCGTTGGTAAATCTTAGGATTTACATTAATGGCACGGTAAATGTTGAAAAACAGAACATCCGCCGACCCGCTCGCCTCTGTCGCTTGTTTGACACGTTTGAACTTGCACGATAATTTGATTTCTAATTGTATTTTTTTGGCAAACAAGAAAGATAATTAGGTTAGGTTAGGTTACGTTAGGTTAATGTGTTTTTTCAAAATAATTTAAATAAGTTGGTATGAGTTTGTACTTATTACTATCATATCTATATCAGCCCAAATACGTCCCACTGCAGGGCACGGGCCTACTCTACAATCGAGGGAATCGATTGAGAGTGGTTAGGCCATATAGTCCACCACGCTGGCCTAGTGCGGGTTGGCACTTCATATGATACCTTTATAATACTATGTACCTGTTTTGTCTAATAGTTCATTAAAGTAAATAATTAAGAATTACTCACTGTTTTATTCCTAAAACCAACATCTACCAGCTGACAGTGGTAAAACCTAGCATATACTGAATTCGAATGGTAAAAGCCCGAAAAAATCGTCGTATTTTCAGAAATACTTACATTTACCAACTCATGTCGGTAAATCCTAAGACTTACACGTAAATCTTAAGATTAACCGTAGTTCGAGCTTTTACAGTAACATATATACATCTCAAATCCAAAACAAACTATAAAAGGTGCATGATGCATCGAAGCTTCAAGGTCGACACAATACTATAAAGTGCAGCTTAGGTGATGTCATGAAAATATTTATAAAAACATGAGTCTAATTGGCGTATTAGGCGAGAAGCTAGCTGTGAAATGAGACACTGTAGGTTCGAATGACGCATGAAGACTTTTTATGATAAATTAAAAGCTAAATAATAATAAAGTTGTTATGGATACCAGAAAGAATCTTTGGAAGCCCTTAAAACACAGACTTGAAATAAATATTTGTCAGTTATACAAATTTTTGCTCCTGGGATCGAACTCGAGACTTCTCATTCTACAGGCATGCCCACTCAAAGTCAAAGTCAAAGTCAAAATATTTTTTATTCAAGTAGTCTTTTACAAGATCTTTTGAATCGTTAATTTCTGCTACCACCGCTTCGGAACGTGTTGTAGCTGTGAAGAAGAAACGGCGCAAGAAACTCCCTCAGCAACACGAACTGTCTTCTTTTTCTTTTTTTTTTTTTTAAAGCCAGTTTAAAATACAATGTCACAATATTGTCTATATAATATATAATTTTATTATGTCAATTGTTCTTATTTTAATAGAAATTGAGCAATTTATTCCCAAGTAGTTTTGTCTTCCATATAGTCAGAGATACTATAATATGCCTTTTTACACAGCTTTACTTTAATTATATTTTTAAACTTGTTGATTGGAAGTTCTCTGATACCATTGGGAAGTTTGCTAAAGAAGCGTACACTTTGACTGCGCCACAGAACCCGAGTATTCACGCAGAGTGCGTCGCAAACATTTTAATTCGCCATCCATATTGAATGTCTATTAAAATACCAATTATTTTTAAGTACTTTCATTTGCGATTGACAAAACGTTCATGAATTTAGCATACTAGTGAGGTGCTTCGGTTTGGTTTGGTTTTAATGACACACAATCTATATCTATCGCTGGTATATTGTTTTACTAAAGCACACGAGGGGCTTCTATTCGTATACAATTTTCTTTTTACAAATAACTATAGATAGTTCTTTATCTCGCTGAATGTCACTACAAGGATCTATTTAGTGTTTAAAGGTAATAAAAATAATGTGGCCAATTTACAATTTCAAAACATTACATTACTGATTAACAACAGTCAAAATAGTGCCTGTTGGTAATCAGACTAGACGCGGCTGCCAACATTTTCACGGTGTTAGCGGGTTCAAATCCCAGGGCGCACCTCTGACTGTTCGGAGTCATGTGTGTATTGATAGTCAATCACCACGCACTATAACGGTGAAGAAAAACATCGTGAGGAAACCTGCATATCATAGCGATTTGTGAGAATTTCTATGGTATGTAAAATCCGCCAACCCGCATAGGCCAGCGTGTTGGACTATATGGCCTAATCTCTCTCAATTGTACACTCGATTGTAAAGGAGGCTCTGGCCCTGCAATGAGGCGTATATGGGCTGATACAAACAAACAAACAAATAAACTTCCCTCGTAAATTATAAGCATGGTGATTGGTAAAATACCCGTGTATAAAAAATACACTGCCGTAACTTATTTACATTAACATTGCACTTGCATTAATACCAATGGAAGTACGATCTCTAAATAAACTTAATTAAAACGAGCAAATATACGAAATGCGAGTAAACAGTAGTTTAAAAACGCAGTTACATAAATATTGGGTTCAGATTAATTGGAAACGATAATTAAAGACAAATTGTGGAGCGTTCCTGACGCGTTCGGTAATGCACTTCATTACAGAAACGGTCGGTTGGAGGTGGTTTTTAAATATTTATAGGTATTTATGTAAAGAAAGATGACAGAGAACTTGATCGTAGAAGCTGGATGCAGGACTTTTCTTTGCAACGAAGGGCGAGATGAGCATGCCATTGCCTGATGGTAAGCGATACGACCACTCATGAACAGGAGCAAAACCAAACAACACCATAAATTACAAAGTATTGCGCGGTATATCACTGCGTTCGCCATCCTGAGACATAAGATGTTAAGTTTCATTATGTCCAGTAGGTACTCTGGCTACAATGTGCTTCAAACCGGAACACAAAAGTGCATAAACACTGCTGTTTGGCGGGAAAAATAGACATTGCGGTGGTACCTACCCAGCCGGCCTCACACATATGAGAGACCTACCACCAGTAAAAGGTCGATTTAACAAAAAATAATAGAATGGCGATGATATAGCAAAATATAGAAAGAAAAAAAGAATGAAATGTGATTTATTTGTCACAGACACGAAAAAAAAAACATACAAATAAAAATAAATTAACAAAAATAATTAACTCCGTACATTAAATATATTATTATATTTGCTTTTGTACCAAATTGTTATAGATATGGGTATTTTGTTGACTGCATAAACAGCACGAAAATTTAATTTCAATCTTTAGTGAGTTCTATATGCGGTGTTGGGAGTTTTTGAAGAATTATAAATACAGCCAGTAACTACTCGGCCGCACAATCGTCTCATCTCTTTCTGGCTTATTGTACAAGACTATGGCGTTACACACCTACTCCTGTAACACCTGGGTGCAAAATCACGTGCATAATGGAAGGATGAACAAATCGACATCGGCCGGCACTGTGTTGATTTTTCCGATTAATCTCAATGTGGATCGGCAGACTATTTGTTCGCGGTGGGGATCCTTGGGGGGTGCTTGAACCGTTGCTCATATGAAGTAAAAAATAATAATATACGGGACAATATAAGTTCTACATGTCAGGTGATGATCATGTTTATAAAACTAGGTAATTATTGTCCATAGTAAAGTATGAAGTAAATATTTTACGAAAATTAATTTGCGCAATTTTGTACTTGGCAAATTAATAAAACGGTAGTCAAATATATATAAATTTAAACGGCAACATTCGTACGCTACACTGTCTTAATAATCAAATTCTGGGCCTCATGGCTCCCGGCCTACAGTATTCCCATTGGTTGAGGTTTGTTTTTATTTGGACTACCCATTTTCACTTTACTGTGTACCATTCAGATTGAATAAAGAAGTTAACACAAATTAAAAATATAACATAACCGGTGTTATCTCTATCAATTATTTATTACAGACAACCTTTAATAATTAGAAACATGGTAGAAATGAGTCACAACGTCAACAAGAAACCTCCAATAAATAAATAATAAATAAATACACCCAACAGTCACGTACATAGTCCTGACCCCACGCTAAGATCGAATCTTGTGTCGTGGGTATCAGGAACTAAGAGAGACTTTTCGGTCTCACAAATACTCAGACCCGAAGCAAATATCTGTGGTTCACACCAACATTTGTTTCGGTGTTGGGATCGAACCTGCGGCCTTTCGTTTCACAGCCGTCTTACCAACTGCGCCACGGAGGCTGTCTAATAATAACGAATTAATAAGTTAAATAAAATTATACTGGATTAATGCATTTATAAAATACTTTTTTTATAAAATATATATCAATTTAATAATTCTACATATACAGAACCCGCACCCAAAACAGTTCACAGCTTAACGATTTTTTTTCGGCAACTGATTGGCTCTGGCAAATGAACTCCGATTGAATTTGTGATGAGACTCCGAACAATTTATAGTGTTACGTATGTATGACGGACGGACATAATTGGACTTTTAACATTTAAATTATTGATATGGCATGTATATATACATCGTTCATCTGCTAGTAATTAAAGTAATTATTTCCCAGTGTTGATTAATACCATTTACGTTACTTTTAATATTTTGTGAATTGATTCTTTGTCTACGCTGTTCTAGTTTTAAGATGAAACAGACTTATAGTTTATTGCACATTGCAGGTGAGGAGCCGGATGAGAGGTCGCGGGATTAGGCAGCCTCCGTGGCGCAGTTGGTTAGACGCCGGTTGCGAAACGAGTGGCCGCGGGTTCGATCCCCGCATCAAGAGAAATATTTTTGCCGCCCACAAATATTTCTTTCGGGTCTGGGTGTTTGTGAGACCGAAAAGTCTCTCGTAGTTTCTGATACCCACGACACAAGACTCGATCTTAGTGTGGGGTCGGGACTATGTATGTGACTGTTGGGTGTATTTATTTATTGATACCGGACAGAGACGATAAAAACAGGCCATTTTATTAGAACTTGCGTGTAAGATATAAATTCTGTTGCAGTTTCTAAAAGCCGCTCTTCCATACGTTTCATTGGCACAGCTAACATTTGAACCCTGGACTACTTGCCTCAGCCACTGAACATAAGCGCCTAGTGCCGGTGCTTTAAAGTGTGTAGTAAGTTAAAGTATTTTTGTGCTTGACTCACCGCGCGCGGCGCTTTTTACGTGCACCCTAACTTTCGTCATTCGTCTTAGCACGATGCATGGGGAAACTTATTGACAGATAGCTGCACTGGCGGCCGCGAAAATGCGGACATTAAAATAATTATTAAAAATAAAGACAGTTATACTAGTTTTCTCCAACCAATGGTACCTATACTAGCTGAACTAATAATGCGTATTTTACATTGGTACAGCAATTAAAGCATTACATATTATGAGCCTATCAATAGCCCTGGATCCTTTTAATACCAAAAGATTTTTAAAAGCTAACAATTTTGGGGCAGCACCACTGTTCGAATATGAAAGTGTTTTTACCACTAACAGGTAGGGGTATTCTCTTATTGGTGTTAAAAAAAAAAGTGAACACGGTGGATTATACCGCGGGCAAAAATATTTTTTACGAATGTCACGGGTCTTCGTCGCAGGGTTTTTCTTACTTAACTTTATTTTAATTATGTTTCGTAGTATTAAATTAAACTCATAATATGCAAAACGTAATAAAGAAAAATAATAAAACGAGTGACTTTTGTTTTTCCCTTTTCGTTTGACCTGGTTTTACCAATTATATTGTTAGGTACAAAACGCCATATTCTTAGGTAGTAAAAGACAAGGTTTCTTATTTTTTATGGACTATTTTTATGCACAAAGTGATGCCTATGTCATGTTTAGGTAGGCAGACACTACAAAGCACTATAAAATACGACATATAAATGTTTCAGTCATTCATTTAAATGTCGTTCTTTATCTCATGCAAGCTCATTGGTGACAAATACCTACTCCATATATGGCTATTTTAAAAAGAATGTCCTTTTATTCACTGTATGAAAAAAGTACACAAGAAAACATTGAATAGCTGTTTGAGATGTCATCTTTGTTGTATCAATAAAGTTAACATCGAATAGAGATAACGTCATGTTTTTAGATGAGGACTAATAGTATAATAAATATAATCTATCCTGTCCTTTTTCTGTGATTCTCCCGCAAAGCTATAGTCCTTTACATCTATTTATGTAGGTTATAAATTAATCCCACATATTCCCGCTACTTGGCCCGCAGTGTAGTATCGTCGGGTGCACCGTCACGGCCGCGACGGCCGCTAATTTATGGAAAACCTTCGGGGGCGCTCGCAACTTGGTCCCACGCTAACACTAGCTGCATCACTGTATTGGCCTGCAGTGTACTGTCTTTATCAAATACTTTACTAAGTATATTTAAAAAAATATTTAGTGTTTTGAAAAATTATTATGTCGGTCAAACTGCTAATTTAGTCCTTGACAAATCCGACTGGTATATATTTTTTTTCACAAGATGTTGGCGTCAGTTCAACTGCCTCGATGGTGCAGTTGTATAACGGTACGATTACAACGCCGAGCTCTCGGGTTCAAATCCCGGGTCGGGCAAAATTATATTAGATTTTGAACCGGACTTCGGATTTAGGGATTTGTCCCCGATATGGCGATAGGTTTCTCTCCTATTGTATCGTGGGACGGAACGCACAAAGCGAAACGTGGCCTGGGTATCCTGGTAGTACTTCTGCCTACCCCTTCTAGGAAAAAGGCTTGATTTTTATGTATGTAAGAAGTTAGAGATATAAGTTGCTCAAATTGGTGGTTTGTGTACCCGATAGCGACTACCTTATTACACAGGTTAAAGACACGTCCAATTTCAAGTTCAATTGGATACTTAATATCCTCCGTAGACGCCAGCTGTGAAACGAGAGGCCGTGGGTTCGATCGCATCAAGACTAATATTTGTGTGATCCACAAGTATTTGCTTCGGTTCTGTGAGTCAGAATAGTCTCGCAGTTCTTGATATCCACGATTCAAGACTTACTTAGTGTGGAGTCAATATGTATGGGACTGTTGGGTGTATTATATATAATGAAACAGGTGAAATCACTCTATGCTAATTAGACCCACTCAGATAAAATCGAAGCGGACTTGCCTTTTGAGATTTTTCATTTCGTAAACAAAGTGATATTTGATAATATCAGTACAGTCGAGGAAAGAAAGTTAGTTGTGTAAAGCCTTTCAAATAAAAGATTCGAGGTCTAATACAAAAGTTGTGTTGTCTGATGTCCAGTTTGATTACTATATCAGGTACTCTTTTGCGATTTTATTATTTATAGTTATGATGTATAGTTCTTATTTCACGTAAGGTTATTAAGTAGAACAAAAACTAAAATTATAATTAAAAAATGTTGCTGACTATTATTAACATATTTTTTTAATGTTTAGTTTAATTATTATATGAATCCTTAAATATTTTCTACGGCAACCGAAGCCTTCAGCCATGCACATTTACTCGCTGTATTCTCCTAAACATCCGTTCCACCATGTTAACACAAAAACAAGACATAAAAATAGCGATTATAACTGTTTTGCCGGCGCATGTACTTATCTATCCGGTCCGAATCACCTTGGTCTCGACCTACCGCAACGCGCTGGTATTTAGCTTCTACGTTATTTTTATGGCGACATTGCCACGGACAACGCTAATGCTAATAATTATAATGCAAATCTTTCAATTTATGGTGCTTGATGGTGGAAAACATCGGGTAGAAACCTGCTTATCAATTCTTACAAAGTTTTCGAATTTATACTGCTTTTGGGATGTTTGGAAAAATTAAAGAGTAAATTTTTCATATTGCGCACACCGACATCCACAAAAGCGACATGATTATGTTTTAATTACTAGGAATGCATGAAGATGGCGGAGATATTTTTATTCTAAGTAGGTAAGCTTCTATTGGCGATATTAGCAAGTTCATAATTTCAAAATAAGATAGTTTTTTACCTTTCAAGTCCAAGGAACGTATGAAGTATAGAGATCTTTACAGAATTTTGGCATGTGGAGATGGCCAACTCGGGCCAAATAGGCCAGCGTGGTGACTCAAAAGCTCTCTCAATCGAAATCTGGATTATGGAGGAGCCTCCTGTATAGCATGAGTGATTATGGGTAATAAAATGTATAAAATATGTAAACAAGACATAACAATATTTTATTATAAACAGAAAAATAATTAAAACACATCTAAGGTAGGTATTCTAATGATTATTGTAATGAATCACATGTTTTCCTCTCGAAAGTTATAGGTCAAAGAATATCGACACCTGACATTTACATACATATCGATGTTTGAATTCATTTTCCATGAAATATTGTCCATAATTATTTTATTTCGATAAAAATGTTGGGTATTTAAATTAGATGCAGGTTTTTCTTATTGTGGCTGACTTTATCACCTTATCCGGTCTGTGCAAAGGATAATACCTATCCTAGGTTGAGAGATCATCGGTGTTTTTTTATAATTATTTTATTGTCCAGGTTTGCCAACAGACGTGTAAGTTAGGAAAACAATGCAACTAACAAAATATGTATAGAAAAATTGCCCTCCTTTATAATCGTGTAGAAACATGTGGAATGACATGAAGAAAAATATATGAAGTGAAGACTAATATTATGTTGTGCAAAATAATATTTTTATAACCCAGGACATAAATAGCATAGGATATATTTATAAATAGGATAGGACTGCCCATCCGAAAAAACATACAAAGCAACCCAAAACTTCAACCTCGCAAAGAAAGCGACTGTTATATTTTACATTTTTTTAAAGATCATCGTGTTTGGGTGGTATATACCTAGTTTTCGCTAAAATTATAATTTAAACCCTTATGTACCATTGCGTATTTAAAAATAAAAAGGTATACATCATTATATCTATAAAACTATGCATTTACCACCCAAATACGACGATAAGTAAAAAAATTGACCTTTTTTTGACGAATTTCTTAGTTGCATTGTGTCTGCAGGCAGTAATACAACCTGGCTTCGTTTTCGGTTCATCATCATCAGTCCTTCTGCGTCCACTGCTGGACATAGGCCTCTCCCATAGCACGCCACTAGGCTTGAACATCAATTTTCGGTTGCAGTCTGGATATACCCTGTAAATGCTGTAGTTTTTTGATCCATTGCAGACTTTAATTTAATATTAATATAGTAATAAGCTATGTATAATAGTGTTCGCGGAAAGCGCCGCTCACATGTAAGAGAAGGTGCGTCGCCTTGGTAATGAACTGGCGAAGGCCGCCGGGTAGTTGTATACATTGACCTGCTCCGCGGCGCACAGGGTTCGATGTTCTTGAGTTTTACTTCATTGTTATAGTGGTTTAATTGGTTCGTGTAATGATTTTTTTTTGTCGCATATTGACAGTTTTGAGTAATGTTTTAATTGTGGGCTTTTCAATATACAAAATTAATGTCCGAACTTATTATTATGAGGTTGTAATGTCCTTCTGCAGGATAAAGGCAAATCTTCCCGCTTATCATTCCTTTCCACTCAGGGCTTAAGACTAATCTTTCAAATAGGCATTCTATACGTCTCTACATCTTCTAAAAATAATTATACGCGGATAAATATGTATATTCTTCAGAAGAACAGAAGTACGCGTGCTGACTTATAAAGCCACCCCTTGGTAGTCTTTAACATACAGGCTCAAACTGGAAGGTTCTTCAGTTATCTCTGAAGCCATTATTCTATAGAAATACTCTTGGTAAATCTCATGACTTGTACCATTTGTAGCTGGTTTGTAATCATTTGTGTGTATTTGTTTCGATGGTTCCATGGCGCAGTTGGTTAAACGCCGGCTGTGAAACAAGAGGCCGCGGGTTCGATCCCCACACCGAGGTAAACGTTTGTGAGAACCACAAGTATTTGTTTCGGGTCTGGGTGTTTGTGAGATCGAAAAGTGTCACGTAGTTTCTGATACAAACGGCACAAGACTTAATTGATCTTAATGTGGGGTCAGAACTATGTATGTGACTGTTGGATATATTTATTTATTTGTTTACTACAAAATAAAATGCACAAAAAATATTACATAACTAAATAAGATAACCTTGCACCTGATTACAAATTGAAATTATTTTTTATGTATCAAGGAAATTGCATGACTAAATTATAGGATGACTCAGCGACTGCGGTCAGATTGCAGAGAAGTTCAGAGAAATGCTAATGAAGGTTACTCAGAATATGTGTACATAATAAAATAAGGCTACTGTCAAGGTTCTATCTACTCTTTGAATCTCTACCCATGATTTGACAGCCTCCGTGCTGACGCCGACTGTAAACAAGAGGCCGCGGGTTCGATCTCCGCTCCGAAACAAATTTTTGTGTGATCCACAGGTATTTGTTTCAGGTCTGGGTGTTTGTGGGACCGAAAAGTCTCTCGCAGTTTCTGATACCCACGACACAAGACTCGATCTTAGTGTGGGGTCAGGACTATGTATGTGACTGTTGGGTGTATTTATTTATTATTATTCCGTAACATACATGACCGTGCTATGAACGTAACAGGTAAAAAATATTTGTTTGACTATGGGATGTTACTGACGTGTGACAGAACGATACAAGGGCAGTCGATTTTTTATTAAGATTCCGTTATTGCACCACCAATTGCTTTTTTATCTAAAGCAGTTGGTGGCATCTATAAAAATCGCAATAAATTTGGTATGAGTAGTTCCATTGACTGCCGCTGCTATCAAGGCAGATAAACTCCTATATAAGCAGAATTGATAACGTTTTTATACTATCATCATTTATTTCTAATACGCGCATAACTTTAAAAAGCGTGAGATGCCTTGGCTTCGAACCTTGAACGTACGGACCGCTAGCAACCGAATTATAGCTTACTGCAATCGATTTTTACCTATTTACAATGAAGACACGTTTTATCTATAATAATAATCTTGTATTATTTTTCTTGTATAAATTGTTGTTATATGCTCTCATAAACATAGCCGGTTGACATTTTACTATAAGAAATGTATCGTGTTTATTTCGGGAATTAATTTTTTCTACAATTGATTTAAAGATGTGCATAAATATGGCAAAAGTACCTCTAACTTTACAAAGATTGCGGCCATTTTCTACGGAGCAGGCATTTTGTAGTATAAGAAGCAAAGAAGCAATATGTTGATTTATCAGAATTTAAGCGAATATACGAAATAATTTAAACTACAATCTATTTGGCACGGTGGCAGAGACTAGCTGTTAACCGAAAAGCCGCGGGTTCAATCTCCGCTCAGATTAAAGTTTGTGTGATAAACTAACTTATTTTCGAACCTATTAGTCCGGGACCAATTATCTAGTAGTTTCAGACACCAGGACAACATAACGTACTGTTAGGTTGGACCTTATTCAATTGATATATTTATTTATTTATTTATATTTATTTATTTATATACACTTTATTGCACACACACAAAAAAATACAATTAAAAGAAAATCACATACATAAAAAGTACAATTATATATTTATAATAATGATATATTTATAGACTTAAAAGTCAACAGCTACATAAATCACCAAATATCCTAACGAGATATAACTAATAGGACTTATAAACTTTAACTGGACAGCAACAGCACTTACTTGGTCCCTTTAATAAAAAACTAGTCTAGTAAACTAGACCCTAATTGGTCAGTAGGGCATCCGATAGCCCCAACTCATGCCTAAGCTATTCCAAACTCGTAATAAAAAATGTATATGAAATATATTGATACTACTAAATGACTTTCGGAATCGGTCGACTCAAGCCTCGGTAACCGGTTGGTCCGCTTTTTGTTGGAATCTACCCTCATCCGTCGACCCGCCTGGCTCCTTAGGTCTGCCGCAAACACCAATCTAAAATATATCTTAAGTATACCACTTAAAATTCACATTGCATTGGCGTGAAACTCATTTGACAGTCACGACCTAAGCAAGGATAAATCTAAGGATTCGTCTGAGTGCATTTTAATTTTGAAGCTTATTGACTAGATTTGAGGGTTGATTTTTGATTGATGGGTGAGGTTTTTGATTTTTATCGTAAACTTGACCCGTGATGTCGAATGTCCTGGGAATGTTCGGAAGGCGATTAAATAGTTATTTGCCAAGATTATTATGATTGTAAATTATTTTTTAGTTTTGTCTTTCGTAATTGTTTTAATTTGTTTATTTTTAATTATGATTTTAATGCCTTTATTGTGTTGCGGTGTTTCGTTAATAACAATATCTATATAATGGTTTCTTAGATTTACGCGAATGTTACACATTGAAATAAAACTATATTTATACATAATTTGACCTTGCATAAGTTGGATGATTTCACATATGTACTTCTAGGATAATTGCAATGAATTCTTATATATATATATGTTTCCTTATGTATCTCAACTTTTCTGAACTGTTAAAGTAAATGATACATAACTACAAATTCGATAATGAGTGCTAAGGATTCGAACCCGCAACCTCCAGTTTAGAAGTCCTAACATGTCTATTGCTCGCGGATTACTGAAAAGGGTTTGGTTCTTATTCTAGTCAACCTACATGGGTTAAAAAATTATTCAAATACAAACTGAGACATATGTTTGTATGAATTTTTTTTGCAATGAATAGCGTGACGAGCCTGCCATTCGCCTGATGGTAAGCAATACGACCACTCATGGACTGTAGCAAAACTAAACAACACCATGAATATTAAAGCAATGCTTGGCATTCCACCGCGCTCGCCATCCTGAGGTATATGCAGTAGGTCTCATTATGTCCAGTAGTTACTCTGGCTACAATGTCCTTCAAACCGGAACACAACAATGCATTTACACTGCTGTTTGGCGGGAGAAATATACATTGCGGTGGTCTACCCAGGCGGCCTCTCACATAGAGACCTACCACCAGTTGATATTTTGATATTTGTTTCATGTCTGTGTGTTGTGAAGGCAAAAGTTTCTCGTAGTTTCATACCTACAACACTAGACTCGTTTTAATATAGGGTCAGGACTGCATTTCAATTTTTTTTTTGCTATAATTGTACCGGAAACACAAGTAACATAAAAATGCCCTTATGTCGTGTTAATACATGTTTTATTTAATGTTTAGTTTTTTACTTATTTCATGTTTAATTTTTGTAGCGGCATAAATTACATACATGCATAAAGTCACGCCTTTTCACAGAAGGGGTAGGCAGAATTGTTATCAGGACACCCACTTTTCGCCTTGTATGTTCCGTCCCATGATGTGATAGGCGGCGAGCCTATCGCCATACCGGACACAAATTCCTGACTCCGGGCTGATAATAAATATAAAAATGCAGCATCACTTTCCCCAACCCGGGATTCGAACCCGAGACCTCAGCTTTGTAGTCGTACCATAGTATAACTACGCCAACGAGGCAGTAATAATTAAGAGATTACAATGCATCTGTTCATACAGGCAATGTAGTCATGATACTATCCATATAGAGAGAGTAAACTCTTGGTAATCGCGATAAATATGTCGGCTTGCTCGAGACTGGAGAGACAAGGGCTGTTCTCAAAACGTCACGCACTTGCGTCAGACATTATAGCGTGTTGTCCACCATCGTTTAGGGTGTCGCTATGCAGGTGATACGAATATTCTAGCAACACTTGAAAATTTACTAATTTTTAACTTCTAAGAGTGCCGAAAATTTGATGAAGATGAGGCCTTTAAGCATGAGGTCGGATCCTGGTATGAACTAAGATAAGGCTAAGATAAGGCAAAAAATATTAAATATGTAAAATTTGCCCTTTTTTCAACAAATTGAAAATATTTTCCAATCTAAAAATCGAATGACCCATAAATCTACACTATGTTTTACGGAATAACATAAAAAGTACATTTCGACCGTGACAGGACTCGAACCTGCAATCTTCGGATCCGAAGTCCGACGCCTTATCCATTAGGCCACACGGTCTTGTTGGCTATTTGTCTATTCAGAGCTTTAGGTTTACAGTTTGAGGAAAGCTTTTAGAGCTTATGGCACAGAGGTTAAAAGCTGTTAGTGAAATAAAGTGTAGGTTCTATTCCTGCATCGAGGCAAATGTTTGTGTGATCGAAAATAAATGGATTCGCTGTTATGATTGATATGTCGTGGAAAATAGTTAATTATAACTGAATATTTGTACATAGCGTATTGGTTCATCATTTTTAATGTAACATTCGCGTAAATCAAAGAAACCATTACATAGAAATTCTTGTTACCATCTATAGCATGCATTTGACTCACGATGTTTTCCTTCACCGTAAAAGTGCGTTGTAATTGATTATTATAAATACACACATGACTCCGAAGAGATGATTCGAATCCTTGAACACCGTCTAGGTATCCAAGTTCGGTCCATTAGCAATAGACCACTACGCCAATTATTGCCCAAACAATCTCGACAGAATATTCTTCAATCACACAAGTATTTGTAAGGCAGTGGGAATTAAAACATAATATGTAGATGGTAATAAAAAATATTTTGTGTTAAGTTACACCTCTTTAGCCAAATAGCTGATATGACCGTGTGGCCTAATGGATAAGGCGTCGGACTTCGGATCCGAAGATTGCAGGTTCGAGTCCTGTCACGGTCGGAATACATTTTTGCACCCCATTGCTTCACTATCAATAGTCTAAAACGAATTCTGCTCGACTTAATTATTATCAAGACGGTAAATTAATTATTGTAGGGATTTCAATTTCAAAAAAGTTGCTTTTGACTGTATAGGCTGCAAAGGATGTCAACCCCCTGTAAATATGGAATCCAACCAAAAATATTTTCATGTAAAGTGTTGCCAAGACGAGACTTATGACTCGCACGGTCAAAGTTATCTAATCTCAAGTAGGGGCAAGCCTCTTACTCTTCACTAATTCTACAAGACCTTACTTCACAAAATCTATTTTGTAATTAGGCTAATCTCTTAACTCTACATACTATATCGACAGCCTCCGTGGCGCAGTTGGTTAGACGCCGCCTGTGAAACGTGAGGCCGCGGGTTCGATCCCGCACCGAAACAAATATTTGTGTGATCCACAGGTATTTGTTTCGGGTCTGGGTGTTTGTGAGATCGAAAAGTCTCTCGTAGTTTCTGATACCCACGACACAAGACTCGATCTTAGAGTGGGGTCAGGACTATGTATGTGACTGTTGGGTGTATTTATTTATTTGTCGGGGTTTTTCACCATCGCATGGTAGCTACCAGCACCACCACAACCATACCATACCATATGGCATTGTAACAATGTTTCGAAGACTAATGGCTATGTAATTGTCTCCAAACTGACGCCATGTGAATTGTGAAGTGTGAATACAATATTAACGACACTTTTTTATAACATTAAAAGTTAGCTTTTTTGGATTTTGTACACTCACTCAAACATATCTCTGATTTTATTGGGGCCTTTAAGTCACTACAATTTTGTAGAGGCGGTATTAAAAAAATAGATGCCCTTTGCTTTATTTGTATTTATGCCGAAAAGACAATATTTTACTATTTTTATATTCGTTAATGTTTTAATTTACGAAATTAAGGAAATATGTGCTAGTCAAGAAAATATATATATCCTATTATTCCAATGCGATTTGTTCTTAGGACCAATCGAAACAAGTATATGTAAATATCAGAAGACATAAGCATAACTGGTTTATTTATATCGTCCCGTTATACCTTTTATTTATCAATTTTACCTAACAGATGAGTCTCTTCAAGCTTTTACTATCCCTCATACAAGACTAACTATACACATATATCGATAATGACTGACGACCAATCACGCTTCTAGTTAACTACGCGTTAACTGCATTGTGCAATTTATCACAAATGCAATCACTTAGCCAATTGTCCTGATGAACGTGCAAAGGTGGCTCTTTGTGTAGCAGACCAGAAAACTCTTCGAAGTTAGTGTTATTTTAACATTGAAAACAAATTTAATCTACTTTAGAACATGGCAAGACATGCCGAAAATCATCTCCCAATTTCAAGATAAAATTAATTGCCTATATAAGTATTTGTGCATGGTGGCCTGTTGGTGATGGGCCAGACGCGACTGCCAGCATGTTCACGGTGGTCGCGGGTTCAAATCCCAGGGCCACCTGTGACTTTCCGGAGTAAATTTCTACGGTATGTAAAGTCCGCCAATCCGCACTAGGCCAGCGTGGTGGAATATATGCCATATGGTCTAACCTGCTCTCGTAGAGCAGGCCCGTGCCCTGTGGGACGTATATGGACTAATACAGATAATTATATTATTAATTCATACAATAACATTTATATATTGATTGATCAGGTCTCTCAATTGAACTCTTGGATTTATAAACGGCCTTGCTCAGCAGTGAGAATACAAGGGTTGTTTTTATTCACGTTATATATTGAAATGTATATTCTTTGCTGTAGCTCGTCAAAGCTACAGTTCGACGGAAATGGTAACACTGCCTCATACAAAACCGACGTGAAGAAACTGCTTCAGTATTAAGTCTCGTTCGGTCAGTGACATTGCCTGAGATGCTATAATAGCAAATATATAGCAAACTATTTTATTGAGAGACTACTCACATTATTACCTATTCTATCTGGTTGGCTTTGGACTGGCCATAAAATGTCGGATCTACGTTGAGAAGGTTTTTCAAGAAATGCATTTTGCTAGAAATAGATAAAAAAATAATTACCAAACGACATGTATTAAAATATATTCTCATGTATTAGCCACAAAACAAGTTCTTTAAAGATAATAATAGACCCATATAAATAGAGTTTAAACATTATTAATTCGGTACACGCACCACCTGTTTGAATTATTGGGCCAGAGCGTTTGAATCAAGCGTTTATTTTGCTTGCCATACATCGATGCTCATAAATCTTGTATTAATTATTTATTGGTTTGAGAAATATATTAATCAATTAGTGAAGTGTGCTACTGAGTTTAGCATTGTAGGTTTAAATGTTTTTTATGTTAGGTGTTCTAGTTGATAATTGCCAAATCAGGCTTGAAGATCCATTATTATGCATGAATAATATATAATATAACTAGCATTTGCCCGCAACTTCGTCTGCGTGTTTAAGATAATGTTGACGTTATATCGCTAAACTATGCCATTATTGCATTGCCGTGCAGCATTTTTATTTCCAATTCTGACTCTGAGTTTAGATTATCGGATCAATGGGTCCGTCAGTTGTCGATTCAGAGACCAATCGGATCAATAAATAAAAAGTTCAAAATGACGGCCAACTTTTTCAATTCTGAATACAAATTTAGATTATCGGAACTCAGATCGATTTTGAGACCAATCGGATCAATACATAAACGGCCTTAATCATATACAGTTTTAAAACCTATTTTAGGTATCGAATGTTTGTTTTCTCGCTCAAACTGAATTGAAAAGTCGTTCGAAAGGGACAAAAGTTAAATATTCTTAAGAATAACTTCAGCAGTTTTATTTTCTATACAAATTTTTCAACCCTTATTTTTACTCCTTTAAGGTTAAATTTAAGTAAACAGAGTACGCACTTATTTTTTATTTTAGATATGTAATTATAGTGTCAAGTTTGAAATCTGCAACTTCAACGGTTGCGGTTTTCCATACAAATTTATTTTACCCTTTTCACCCCCTTACGGGTTGAATTTCCAAAAATCCTTCCTTAGTGCTACCCTACGTTATAAAAGAAATCCCTGTGTAAAATTTCAAGTTCCTAGCTTCAGTACTTTCGGCTGTGCGTTGATCCGGCAGTTCGGTTCTACAAAACTTCAACCCTTATTTTCGTCCCTTTAGGGTTAATTTTAGATAAACAATATATGCAATTATTTTTGTCTTAGAATGAATAATAAAGTGCCAAGTTTGACAATTGTAACTTTAACGGTTTACATTTTCCCTATATCAGTTTTTAACCCTTTACACCCCTTCAGTTGATGAATGTCCAAAAATCCATCCTTAGTGCTACCCTACGTCACAATCGGAACCCCTGTGTAAAATTTCAAGTTCTTAGCTTCAGTAGTTTCGGCTGTGCGTTGATCCAGCAGTTCGGTTTTACAATACTTCAACCCTTATTTTCACCCCTTTAGGATTAATTATAAGAAAAAAGAGTATGCAGTTGTTTTTGTTTCTAGATGAGTAACTAAAAAGTCAAGTTTGATATCTGCAACTTCAAGGGTTTCGCTTTTCCATACACCAGTATTTTACCCTTTTCACCCCCTTAGGGGTCGAATTTCCAAAAATCCTTCCTTAGTGCTACCCTACGTTACAATAGGGGCCACTATGTAAAATTTCACGTTTCTAGCTCGAGTAGTTTCGGCTTTGCGTTGATCGGGTAGGAAGGAAATCACCCAGTTTCCAAACACTTCAACCCTTATTTTAACCCCTTTAATGTTAATTTTTAGACAAACAAAGTATGCAATTATTTATGTTATTAAATGAGTTATTAAACTACCAAGTTTAAGAATTGTAACTTCAATGGTTTAGATTTTCCATACAACAGATTTTAACCCTTTTCACCCCCTTAGGGGTAGAATTTCCCAAAATCCCTTCTTAGTGCTACCCTCCGTCACAATAGGAATCCCTGTGTAAAATTTCAAGTTCCTAGCTCCAGTAGTTTGGGCTGTGCGTTGATAGGTCAGTCAGTCAGTCAGTCAGTCAGTCAGTCAATCAGGTTCCTCTTTTATATATATAGATTAGTTTACCAAATAAAAAGTATTCCATATTGAAACGCCCTAAGACCTTGGTAAGGGAACAAATTTTCATGAATTTTGCTTATGTGTATAAATGCAAAAAAGTGCACGGCTATTTTTCGTTGTAAAGTCAGTCATTTAATTAAGTAACCATATTGAATTATTTGATTTAACTTTAAAAATTACATTCATCACAGTGTAACTTGAATAACAATTTCTAAAACCTTATTCATTCTTTAATACGTTTTCTTTATTCAAATTGAAAACTGTGCCCCACAAAATTGACGGATATGTTAGGTTCACTGTAGTAGTTAAATGGGTGACAGTTTTCAAGGAGTGTCGTTAAAAGATGGCGCCGGTATTACGACCGAATTATAATGATCCTCTGACGTCAATTTGAACGGCATGTGGTAACCACTGGCTTATTGTAAAAGTGCATGGGAAATAGTACACATATGTATGCTTTATATAATAGTATTTTAAAGTGATGGAGTTACATCAATTTGTTAACTTGGATCAGAGTTAACTTGGGTCATCAAACGTGAAACGACGGTTTTGCCACTTTTATGCTCCAGTCCTTTTTCTATCTTTTTCCATACACACTAAACTCACGCCTTTTTTCCAGAAGGAGTAGGCAGAGGTACTACCAGGATACCCACGTTTCGCCTTGTATTTTCCAGCCCACGATGTGATAGGGGGCGAGCCTATCGCCATATCGGGCACAAATTCCTGACTCCGGGCTGATAATTAATAGAAAAATCCAATTTCACTTTGCCCGACCCGGGATTCGAACCCAAGACCTCAGCTTTGCAGTCGTACCGTAGTACAACTACGCCACCGAGGCGGTCGAAAGTCGAGGCATAACATGACTGGTAATGTCTTAAAGTTGCTGGATGCAAGCCGCTTCTAACAGGTCGATGTGGAGTTCATTAGCGAAGCCTATGTTAAACAGTGGACTTCCTATAGCTGAACAGAAGAAGAATGTCTTCGAAATGTTTGGCAACAATGTCCATTAAATGTTAGTTGCATAAATTCGTGGCATGCTCAAAAACTTTCTGCGCTTGATCACAAGGTTGTGAAAATAGGTCTTAGGAGATGAAAAATATCTATATCACTTGTATGTATTGGCGATTAATAAGTAGACTTACTGTGGCTGAAGACAGAGAGAGAGATTGATGAGGCGACAGGGAGCAAATTATTGAAGAAATTTTCATCTAGTTTAATGGAACATTATGGGTTGTCTTCATTACGTCAGGCATTGAATTTCTACATATGATGATCATTTGTCAGTTTTGTCATTAATTTATTGGTACAAAGAAAACTGACTTAAATACCATACATCTACCAAACGAAAATCTTGCATCAAACCACAATATCTCTAATTGAGCATTATCAATTCGTCATGGTTATCCCGAACGTGACGTCACCTAGCCTCTAAATAAAAGTACATTCTCTATTATCCTATACAGTCCTGGTATAATAGCGCTTGGGTCATCCATCACCCCCCGTCCCCCGCCGCCTCGCGCCCCGCGCTCGCATCAATCTTATGCAATGCTGCCTGCGCACTGTTGTTCTCCTAGTACTTTGTGCTGTAATTTGTACCAGTTTGATGGATATTGTATGGGGAGATGGTATTTAAGTGGTTTTTTAAATAGTATTATCTGTTTTATTGTTTTGTTTCAATGTTACTTGGTATATGTCTTAAATGGATCATGTCATCATGCTGTCTATAATTATGTTTTAAGAAGATGCATAATTGTACACTAAATTAATTGATAGTTTTATTAGAATACATTGAAATACCAGGTTACTAAAAGGCTTAAGGCAATTTAAAAACGGTACACCAACAGCATAATACATTCGATCTCTTAATTATTTATTATAAATGACATTAATAAAATGTATATACTCGTATAGCCTTGATAGGCGTACACAATTTAGGCCATTTTAAAGAATAAAGATACTTTCTCCTAAAACCCGAATTTATGACCAACATTGCAATAGACTTGCCGCTTGAGCCCTATATTTTGGCCAGAAATAAGATCTGTATATTATGGGATGCACTATAAGAAACTCTGCAAATACCAAGATGAACATATTTATCATTCAAGTTTGTGGTTAATAAATAGCGTGTGTCAGATATGAGTAATTCAAAATGACGTTATAATGAAAATATTCGGAAAAAACTGGCCCACTAAGTTTATTAATCACTTCTTTATTTTTAAAAATGAGTTGCTACGCTAAATTTGCTTTGGTATGATGAGCGTTAATTACATTATTAAGGTCACTAAAAAGACCTAGGATACCTATTAAGGTCCTCTCAGATTACAGAATAATACTTTATAAACAAATAAATTATGCATAACTAACAAAAAATATACGAGAAAAATCAAATTAAATATGATTAAGAGGTGATAAAATAGCATCAAAAAGTTGAACAATAAATGTTATGTCTTAGAAAACAAAAGCGATAATTGCATAACAAATGTATCTATTCTAAAATACATACTCGTAACATTTGTACAACATTTGTACTTGAATGCAACTCGTTTTTTTAATAATAAAACAATATTATGTTTTTCTTAGGTCAATTACAAATTTAACCGTTTCCTGTTACAAATTGAACTGTTTTTGGCACAATTGCTATATTAATTCAACAGTAACAGAAGGTGCCCATGACGAAATTCAACAGCCGTAGATTGTGGTCATAAGCCGATCAACTCCGAATATCCTACCAAAAATATCACAAACGCAATAGGAATACATAAAAATTCCGAAGAAACCCCAAAGAGTTCCTTCAGCGTCGTGAAAAATTCATCAGACCATTCTTTAAAAATATCAGTGTCCTGTGTCGCTGCAAAAATTCCAAGCCGCAAAGTCGCCAAGACAACAATTGTTTAAGTAAATCAAACAACAAAAATGGCTAATTAACATCTCGGGATACTTTTTAATTAATAATCTCCGTTCGACTGTCTTTTAATATGCTTAATGCGGTAGAAATTGATTTAAGTATCACATACGTTGGAAAGATTAGATCAGTTACCTCAATATTAGCAGGAAATAGCCAGAGTTACTAATAGACATATTGAGATGTCTCAGGATGGCGAGCGCAGTGGAATGCCAAGTATTACTTTATAGTTCCTGGTGTTGTTTGGTTTTCTACTGTCCATGAGCGGTCGTATCGCTTACAAACAATCTAATGGCATGCTAGTCTGGCCATTCATCGTAATTAATTTTTTTTTATCTAAATCTGGTATGACACCATAAGTTTTACACACATAAATCTATAAAAATCTGGTGTAGTTTGATAGTTTTGCAGTAGTCAATTAATTAAATAATAGGAGGCTGCGTATTTCATCTTGCATTAAGACAATGTGTAATAACTTAACATATTTTTCTATGTGTGAAAATCTAATGGTTTCTGACACCCACGAAACGAAACTTGTGTTACTATGATAATTGGGGTTATATTATATTCGTAGATGATTCCATGAATAAGATAAAACTCAATTATTATCCTGATACGAATCTCATATACAGCAAAGTCACCTCGAATTTCACGGTCACTTATGTAATAAATTTTTAATTACTACAAACAACTTTAAAACACCTGATCTGTATTTAGCATGAGGTCATTTTTAATAGATTTCAATTTGCTTTGAATGAATATCATCTTATTGTTTTCTTATCCATTTAGAATGTATCAATATCATTTTCTGCCTCGGTGGCGTAGTTGTATTACGGTACGGTTACAAAGCTGAGGTCTCGGGTTCGAGTCCCGGGTCGGGCAAAGTGATATTGGATTTTTCTATTCATTATCAGTCCGGAGTCAGGAATTTGTGCCCGATATGGCGATAGGCTCGCCCCCTATCACATCGTGGGACGGAACATACAAGGCGAAATGTGGGTGTCCTAGTGGCACCTCTGCCTACCCCTTCGGGGATAAAGGCGTGAGTTTATGTATGTATGTATGTAATATTATTTTCTGCGATCACGGTGTCAATAAATTCTACTTTGAGTGTTATATGTGGTTCAAGAACCCAAAAGATTTTGGCCTTTAAATATTTTCACTAAATATGTGATCGATGGAACTCATAATAAATATTCCGAGGAATCAACTCTCGATAAATGCAGTAAAAGGAGCTGAAAAGCGAGAAGAAACGCAGTGATAATAAAACATCGAAAGTAAATCAAACTTGAGACGTTAATCTCGTATTGAAACAGACCCAACACCAAATAACATTAAGTGAAAGGTTAGAAATATGTCTGCACTCCTTTGACCTGTTTTTTTAAATATAACCCCAAATCTGTTAAAAAGCAACTCTACACCTTTGTAAAAGAGTTGAATTTTGTCAAACTTAATCTGTTGCCGGCACAAAGTTTGGTGCGCATGATGCAGGAACGAACCGGATATTGTCAGCGGAGATTGTTTTAGATAGCACTAGTACTTACCTGAAGACTTGGACTTGCTTTTATTTCCACGTTCACAATCGTTTCAATTTATTTTCGTTTGATTCGCTTTTGCATAACTACTTTATTAAACTCTATGGCGTTGTTTTTCCTCTTTTATTTTAATTGATGATATAATTAATTAATTGTATTGAATGGAGACAAATATGTCTCCTGCTGGAGTTTAATTGGTATGCTGGTGTAGGATTTGTCAGAGACCCGGCTCGGCTGCATTATCCGGCTCCGGGCTGGAAGGCCGGCGACACTAACATATCCCTTTCAGCCTCCACCGGGGTACCAAAAGGAGAGCTTGACAGCTTTCTATACACAAAAACATAAATCCGGCATTTTATTTAACATCAGCTGCATTGTAGTCATTTTCCTCAATCACTATGAAGAAATCGGGATTCATGAACACTTTAATAATATTATTATTACGTACAATACGGGGTGGTCTAACGGCGAAGGAAACCCTAGTATATTGATAGATTTTACAAGATTTGAAAATAACTGTGTGCGTCTTAGGTAAAATAGAAATAAATAAATACACCCAACAGTCACATACATAGTCCTGACCCCACACTAAGATCGAGTCTTGTAACTTAATTTTAATCAAACCATAAAACTGACATCGATTAAGAATATTTTACATCAATTTATAATAATTAGACGAGGTATACCAAGGAACGTGCTTAGAACCATACTATCGGGGATTTCTATGTTTAATATAGATATATTTATTGCTAAAAAACTTGATTACTCCACAAAGGCGCGGCTTGTCAACGAACACGACAACCCTATAGGTAAATCAGTGAAAACAAAGAGACCATTAAACCCCCCAACTACATGTAAACGTATATATTTTTAAATAAAATTTACTCGTAACGTGTTCCCAATCTCGTGTACAATACGGCGGGCAAAAACGTTGAAAATCAACGTTCGAAAACTCTATCCTGTCAAAAAATAGTAACAGGAATAATTATCGTGAACATTGCATTAATCAAATTCCGGGCACGGCGCTATCGGGGGGCCCGCCCCCCGGCCCCGCGCCGATGGGGGGCACGAGAAAAACGAACGCTGCGGGCTCGCTGCGAAAAAAGCTGAAAATGCCCGCTATACATGCGATGTCGGTCATCGGATGCATTATTATATCTTCGGATTGATTGTTTTTTTTTTTTTTTGGTTTTTCATTGGGCGGATTATTGTTTTGTATCTATGTTATTTATATATGATGATTTCATGATTGTTTTAAACTGTGTAAAGGGTAACTAGAATAAAAAAACTTTAGTCATTTAACGATTACGCAACCTGTTGCTTAATCTCAATACTCCATGATTCTCAGGTTATTCGTTGCCATTAGGTGTTTAAAGTAACAGCTATGTTTATCATTTTTAACATGAGTATTTGATTATTTTTCCCTTTTTTTTTATTAATCTGTTGGTTAATATTACTGCGTCACTGGTATAGCCTTATTACATCGTCGATACGCTGTGAAACGTGTTGTCCTGGAGTCAATTCCTAGAAAGTGCAATTTTATTTGTATAAGTTTTTCGAAAAGAAAATATTTAAGACAAACCATATTATAATTACAGTTTGAGATTTTTTTCCAGTTATTACCTGCAACATATTAAAGTGTAAAGGGGATCTTGCTATCTGCCCGTATGTTTCAATCCACCTAAGAAGCTACGCCCTGCACTCGACAACGCACTTACTACACGGGACGAGTATTGGCAAAACCCGCTCATAATTAACGTTTAATTAGAACAGGCGTGTTCAGCATGTTCCTGCGGCTGAATAATATGAACTTACATACGCGTGGTAATAGTACATTTAAATAATACTTAAAATAGAGTGTTACTTCTTCAAAATAGTAGCATCGATATCTCAAGACGCATCCTATAGAGCTTTCTCTCGCGCGCACCGGATCAGTCCAGTGCAGGCTACCTATATAGTAACAAAAAAAAGCGCCCCCGACTCCCCCTGCGGGGGTGAGGGGCCCTTGCCGGTCCTGCTGCATTCATTAATTGCTAATTTACAGATCACGGGTCAGATGTATGGGCGGCTGACGTGTATGCATTCGCATTATTTGATTACGTTTTCGGATACAAAATACTTGATTAAATGTATTATTTATTTATTCGTTTTTAATCAGTGCTTTTTATGCGTTTTTTGGGAAGTCGATTGTATCTGATTACGCGAAATCTCTAGATTTTTGCATTAATTGCTTTTTCATGCCTTTAAGCTTTGCTTTAAGTTTTCCTAATCCGTGTATTCCCTTCTTTTCATAATGCTGAGTTCTACAAATGAAGTGTAAAGAAACCTTTAAGTAGGCCAGCAAAATTGTGTCAGTAAGTGAGAGATAATTGTCTCAAGTTGACACTCCTTACGGCACTGCACTTGACAATTTCAGTGTATATTTTGAACCGAGATGTTCTAATAAAAAGCGTGTTCTTTAAATCTTCGTAAGAATACTGTAAATCATTTTAAACGACTTATGTTTCCAGATAAAACTTATAAGGAGAATAAACAATTTTTAAATTACAAGAAGTTTACAACCTAATCTCGATGTAACTCGTTTTAAGTATGAAGTTGGTGTTATTATTAGGCAAAAATGTAAGAAGTCAGCTTCTAATTAAATTGAAATTAATTCTTAATTACATTCTAACGATTTACGGCTCTAAAGTGGCACCGATGCCATGACGATACGAGAGGTCACAAATCATGAAAAACAATTGACATTTGTTTCATGTAATTGTTTTTAAAATATTGTCGACTCGCCTCTTTGCCTACTACGGAAGGTTATAAGGAATTTGGTATTATTAAAAAATACTTTAGTATTTATTTGCAATAGTATATCGGATGACAAAATATTTAGCATTGCCCTACATTAATATTTTAAGAATTTCTATTCTAAAATAGAAATTATATTTAATTAAAATGCATAAAAATGTGATATCTTCTATCTTATTTTACGTAAGTGTATAATTTATATAAAATTAATGATTTCTTTTCTTACTACATATTAATAACCAGATTCTGCCCGCAAATTTCGTCTGCGTGATTATCTTTATTTGAAATTTGCCTTATTTGGAATTTCCAATGCCGTCACTCAAGGTATGTAATCCAGTCCCATCCTATCCCTTTGAATATAAAAAAGTAACAAATATATCGGAATACCTTCCTCATCCCATGGGAATACAATATTTCGGGATAAAAAGTAGCCTTAGCGTTAATACAGGGTGTCAGCTACCTCCACCCTAAATTTCATGGAAATCCATTAAGCCATTTTTGAGTTCATCGCGCACAACCGCACAGACAAAAATTCTAAAAATCATTGTTTCGGGTTCTATTACATTAATGCAGACCTTCTATATTAGATTTTCTCATTTATCTTCCATGTAGCTATAGACATCGATTGGTTGCAAATTTATTATACCGGGTATATCAAGACTGCGACCGAAAACGAAGCCAGGTGGAAGTTTTAGTGGTTACATACACGATGCAAATAAAAATATCATCAAAACAGAGCCAGATATTTTTTTAGAATTATTTAAAAATCGTCGTGTTTGGGTGGAAAATGTCTAGTTTTGCATGCGAAATTTTTACTTGCATTGTGTTTGAAGTCACTAATACTACCTCCTGGCTTCCTTTTCGTTGGCGGTCTTGATATACCCTGTATGTATAGATTTATTCGTTTTAGAAAAAATGTTGTCGACAGCGCAATGCTTAAAGCGATATTGTTATGAACGAAATGAAGCCAATAAATAGAACAGTCTTACAAGAATACGTCTTCATGCAAATTGCATTAATGGCGTCTAGATAGAAACATATTTTATTACATTTCTTTCCGTTCTACGTTTTTATACGTGACAAAGAGAATAACACCGGATGGTATTCTTAAATACAGTGGAATAAAAATAGATTATTATTTAAGGAAGACATGTAGTAATTTTTGACAGCCTCCATAGCGCAGTTGGTTAGACGCCGGCTGTGAAAAATGAGGCTGCGGGTTCGATCCCAAAGACAAATATTTGTGTGTCCCACAGGTATTTGTTTTGGGTTTGGGTGTTTGTGAGACCGAAAAGTCTCTCTTAGTTCCTGATAAACTACACAAGACTCGATCTCAGTGTGGGGTCAGGACTACGTGCATGTGTCTTTTGGTGTATATACATATAAAAATAAAAATGTTGTATTGTATTGTATCAGCCCATTACGTCCCACTGCTGGGCACGAGCCTACTCTACAATCGAGAGAATCGACTGAGAATGTTTAGGCCATATAGTCCACCACGCTGGCCTAGTGCAGATTGGCGGACTTTACATAGCATAGAAATTCTTACAAATCGATATGGTATGGAGTTCTATTATTTATGCAATTCTATTATATTCTTGCCAAATCTTGGTAACGGTCTTTTGGCGATAAATATTCTTTTGGTTTGCAGTCTGCATTACACGTACAAGGTACAACATAGATGAAAACTATTAATTACAATTTTATCGTGACGGGATAAAATAGAACAAAAAATAGTCCAAAGACATAATGTCAGCCCTTTAGTTTCTTTACCTTTTCATCCTTAAATGGTTTTCAATCCTTCTGTACCACAGGTTTCGTACCCAAATAATATTTAAATTAGCTTATGTGGACCTAATTAGCTGTCCTATGACACTGAATTAAAAAGATATGTCATACAAGACGCATATCTCAGATTTGCAAGATTATTAACGTTACCCTCCATTCTGCAATTACTTAGGACGCTGGCAGTGAAATGAAATCCTGCTGATTCAATTCTCGCACTGATATAATAATGAAATGTCTTGTAATTTCTCATGCCTTTTTTTCTAGAGGAAAAGCTATTAAGATCCCCTTTCGGTACCCCGGGGAGGTCGAAAGGGGTATGTCAGTGTTACTGGCCTTCCAGCTTGAAACAATGCGGATGTTGTGAACGAGCTGGGTCCGTAACAATATCTACCCCAACATACTGACTAAAAACCCCTCGATGACCGTCACACGCATTGTGGGCGGCACCGGACATCCCAGAGTGAATACCTTACATTTATAATGTAACGATATATACCGGGTATATCAAGATTTCGACCGAAAATGAAGCTAGGTGATAGTTTTAGTGGTTACAGACACACTGGAATGAAAAATTTCGCGACAAAAGCGACAGATTTTTTTGCGTTTTTTTAAATATCATAGTGTTTGGGTGGTAAATACCTAGTTTTTGCGAAAGTAGTAGTTTAAACCCACACGTACCATTGCGTCTTTAAAAATCAAAACGTGTACATTATTATTTTCGGAAAACTTTGTATTTATCACCCAAATACAACGGTAAGTAAAAATATATACAAAATATTGACAATTTTTTTGGCGAAATTTTAAATTTCATTGTATCTGAAGTCACGAATACTACCACCTGGCTTCATTTTCATTCGCAGTCTCGATATACCCGGTATATACATAATGTAACATGTATGTTGATAATATTTACTAGCCAAAATAGGTACACAAAAAATCCGATAAAACGTACGAACGATATTAAAACGTATTGCTCGGCACGTAATTTTATTAATTACTCGCAGCGAGTGATGCGGACTGGCGCACTCGTATGACGTAAATGAAGGGTGCTTATTGAAAATGCAAGCAAAAATCACCATTATAACGCAGTTCCGGTATTAATAAATTGTGGATTTATTAATATAATCGTGGATTTATATATTGGAGGGGTTGCTTGCACAATCGTTGCCGGGAATTCGCATTTTTATATACGCATATATTGACAACAGAGATGCCATTCGCCTGATGGTAAACGATACGACCGCCCATGGACAGTAGCAAAACCAAACAACACCATGAATTACAAAGCAATGATTGTCATTCCACTGCGCTCGCCATCCTGAGACATAAGATGTTACGTCTCGTTATGTCCAGTAGTTACTCTGGCTACCGTGTCCCTCTAACCGGAAGTTAGTTACTGGAAGTTATTAACATTGAGGTCTATTCTTCGAAAGTTATTTTGCTTCTATCTTAAAAATAAATCCTATGTTAATTTTAAACACACTTATTACGCATATGTTTATAATAAGAATTAAAAATTGTGCGACCATGGGATACTGTACAGTAAATTGCTTCCATACATAAACTCACGCCTTTATCCCAGAAGGGGTAGGCAGAGGGCACCCACATTTGGGGGGGCCCAACTCCTCCTGCCGGAGGCTCTACATGGGGGTCGTACGGTCAATGGCGTTATACGCCGCGCCAGTCTGGGCGGACTCCCTGACGGCCCGCAACGTCGCCGCGCTGCGAAGGCCGCAGCGCGCGATGGCCGTCAGGGTCATAAGGGGATACCGTACGATCTCCTTTGAGGCAGCGAGCCTCCTAGCCGGATCCTCGCCCTGGGACCTCGACGCAAAGCTCCTCGCGTCGCTCTATTGGTGGCGCGTGGAGGCGGTCGAGAGGGGCGAGCGCCCCGTGCCTCGAGAGGTAGAGGCACGCAGGGCACAGCTCCGCCAGGTCCTAGTGGCGGAGTGGAAGATGCGCTTAGCGCTACCCACGGCGGGGCACGCCGCTGTAGCGGCGGTAAGGCCCATACTTGAGGAGTGGCTCAACAGGAGCCACGGCGCCCTAAGCTTCCGGCTGACGCAGGTGCTTACCGGACATGGGTGTTTCGGGAAGTACCTGTGTCGACTAGGCCGGGAGCCGACGTCCCAGTGCCATCATTGTGGAGATTGCCGCGACGATACGGCGTTGCATACGTTGGCGGAGTGCCCAGCTTGGGCTGAGCAGCGCCGTGACTTGGTCGCGGCCGTAGGTGCTGCGGGAAACCTCTCGCTTCCGGCTGTTGTGGCTACAATGGTCGGGAGCAAGTCAGGGTGGAGAGCTGTCGCCACCTTCTGCGAGTTCGTGATGCTCGCAAAGGAGGTGGCGGAAAGGGAGAGAGAGGCTGCCTCCTCTCTCCCCTCCCGCAGCAGACGCACTGGGCGTCGTAGGGTGGCAGATTTCCGGCCACCGTAGGGCGCGGCCTGTGGACAGCAGACTCGGGGCGTCTTGCCGTCCGACCAGCAGCAGGCCTTGAGGCGGCGGCGTCGTGTTCCGCGCGCGCCTCGTAGTGGAGTCCTGCGGCCGGGGTGACGGCCGCAGTGGGTGACGGGGCTCGCCCGACTATGGCGGGCCAATACCCGTCGGGGGGTTGCGACGAATGCTTCGGTGATACCCGACCCTCCGACACACGGGTACGAGAGGAACACGGGTTGGTTTTTAGTCAGTAAGAGTCTGACAGTCCCCTCCGCGCCTCCCCAGGGCGGAGGATGTCCATGAGGATTTTCCAACCCGATACCAAAAAAAAAAAAAAAAAAAAAGGGCACCCACATTTCGCCTTGTATGTTCCGTCCCATGATGTGATAGGGCTATCGCCATATCGGGCACAAGTTCCTGACTCCGGGCTGATAATGAATAGAAAAATCCAATATCACTTTGCCCGACCCGGGACTCGAACCCGAGACCTCAGCTTTGTAGTCGTACCATAGTACAATTACGCCACCGAGGCAATCTTCAGGTAGGCTTCCATTACAATAATATTTAAATTATAAGTAAATATGTATGTCTTATGTAGTTTTTGTATATTTATGTATAAATAGTATTATTTATTTGAGCTTTTATTGCCTCCCTCACTGTCCTGACTCAGGACTATGTATGTGACTGTTGGGTGTATTTATTTATTTATATTCCCAATATTTAATGATCATATCCCACAATCCCATAAAACTTAAAGATATACATCCGGAGCATTAAAATTAACATTTAATCCTTCTCACCCTTAAGGGTTAAAAGCGGAAGGCGCTCGGCGTGTGTCTCTCATGGTGTTTCAAGACGGCGCGTCATGTCCGCCCCGCTAACTTCAAAGCATAGTGACCGCGCTTGACCCACTGTCGCGACGAAAAGATGCCTCATTTAATAGTAAGAGTTAGATGACATTCTGAATTTATTTACATGAATCTGCTAGGGTAAAGACAAACAGCCTTATTCATAAACATATTTAAAACCTGTTTTAGTTTTCGAATGTTTTGTCGTCTTCGCTCAAACTGAATTCTAAAGTCGTTCAAAAGGGACAAAACATTCGATAACTAAAATAGGTTTTAAATCTGTCTATGAATAAGGCCAATTATACTTTTTACCATAAAAATAATTTATTTGTTAATAACTATGGTTTGTTTAAGCCAAGATTAACAAGTGAGGAAATCTGCATATCTGAGAGATCTTCCCAAAAAATATTTGTAATCTGTCATCTGCATTAGACAAGGATGGTACGAATAGGAGATACATGGAGTTTTGGGGTTAGATTCCCAAAGCGGAAGAAGGTTTGTGACAGTATTATAAAACGCCAGGTCGTAGTTGACCTGTTCTTAAAGTTTTTCTTATAGAATTAATGAGTAGGTATAGGTACAAGGGAATACGGAGGCAGGCAAACAGCGTCAATATTATTATTACTTGTAATTAGCACAAGTAAATCCTTGTTTTTCGGTGTAATTTATTATCAAACTTTCTTTCAATCAAAATGCAGTTCCAAATTTAAAATCTAGAAGGCCCATTCAGTACATTATCCAACTTTCTGTCCACCAATTAAGATGGACTTCCAAATTCAAAATTTAAATACATTTTCCAGAACATTCATACTTTGACCACCAATCAATAAGTAGGTATTACCCGTCGGAAATATCTGTGGACCTGAATAATTGACGTCATTGGAACATAAGTTCAGCAAATTCAAAATACAGAAAAAAGAATAAAAAATAGAATTCGCATCCATCTCAAAACGTTTTTAATGTAAAATAATATACTAAATAGGGGAAGACAAAAAAAGAAATGTGAACCGCATTCCAGCTAGGTTCACAGATATTTCCGACAGGTTATATGTGAATATATCTAGTTTCTAGAGGACTTTGAAGGTGTGCTAAATAATTTGGGCAGGTTGGTAAGTTATAGAACGGCGGTGACGGACGGAGCCGCAGATCGATCGCCGCGTCCGATCGGCGCGTGTGTGCACCCAAATAAACGAACACATGCGCCGGGTGGGAAAAAATCCGCGCGTCAGAATGGACGCCGGACGCGGCGGGTTGGCGTGGATTGGCCAGTGCAAACATACTGGGTATATCAAGACTGCGACCGAAAACGAAGCCGGGTGGTAGTATTACTGACTTCGGACACAACGCAAGTAAAATTTGGCCAAAAATAGTTAATTTATTTTTTGAAAAATTTTACTTATTTGGGTGATAAATATATAGGTTTCCTAAAATAAGGATGTACACCTTTTTATTTTTAAAGACGCAATGGTACGTAAGGGTTTTAATTACTATTTTCGCAAAATTTAGGTATGTATAACCTAAAAACGATGATTATTAAAAAAATTACAAAAAAAAAACTCTATGTTTACGAAAATTTTAATTGCTTTGTGTCTGTAGCTACTTAAACTACCACCTGGCTTCGTTTTCGGTCGCAGTCTTAATATACCCGGTATTTGACGATACAAGATAGTATTATTTGTATTGTTCTCGGTTCTTATGAATTGATCAGGTCAGTGGTAATAACAACGTGGATAACAACTTAATTAAGAATTGCTGAATAAATCGTAAATATTAGTGTAATCAACTTAAACCTTTTCTTCTTGAGCGACAGTCTGCTGCTAAATATAGACACCCCCTTTACCATATGAACTTGCAGCATAAATAATACGTTGTACATACACTTTGTATGTGATATGAAAGTAATTTACTAACTAATATTAGAATTACCTTAGTGAAAAGGCCTACAATTACCTGTCGGTCGGTTGCCTGACGTTAACCCCTATAACTCATGTGGAAAAATGTTGTTGAGTCTTCAGAAATATAAGTATGCTTAAATATGGTCCTTTTTCGGTTCAGATAGGCCACTACAAAAAAATGTTGGAAGTTTTCGCAATTCAAAGAATAATATTTGAGTATCACACATCACTGATTACAGTTTTCAGTTTATCGAAAGTACAGAAATTAGAGGTTTGAATCATTACTTACATTTGAGACGTATCATAATTATTTTTTAATCACAGTGTTACGGAGGGAAGTGGACAATAATTTATTTCCAACTCCTATTAATTTAACTTTGTGATTGATTTCGTTGCTCGTTAAAGACAAGTAAGATATTCCCGGAGACTCGCTGAGCTTCAATGCTCGGTGTCATTAAAATGCGTGCCATTGTTGATCCTGCCCTACAGGAGCTGTAACGGCGGGTGTGAAGGCGGGACAGTGTAATCACAATGAACGGAAATAGAATAGAACCTTAAGATATAATAACACCAAACATATCACATAAAAATGCGAAACTAAAAATATAATCTCACAATTGCAATAAATATTTTACTAATTAACGCCCGGGCCAATTCGCGCCAAGGCGACCATAGAGGTGCAACCGTCACCAAACAGTCTGCCACCGGGGGGTAGCCCCCTTAAAAAAATTGCACCGCTGGGCGGCGCGAGGGTGTAGGGGGCAGGGGGCGACGGGGGGCACCGGGGGGCCTCAACTTTGACGCCGCGTTTCGGACGCCCCATCCTGTTTATCCTTAATTGGTACTGCGTTGTTAACCTATTAGATGTTTGATTTGTATAGGGCTATGTTAGGTAATTCATGGGGATAGGAAGGGCAATGAAATATTGGCAAGGAAGGAATTAAAATTTTTTATGTATTTGTATTCTCCAATCATTGTTCCATGGATAAATTATAACCTTGAATATAATTAATAATAATATTTAATTAACTACAAACTTACATACATAAACTCACGCCTTTTTCCCTGAAGGGGTAGGCAGAGGTGCTAACAGGAAACCCACATTTCTTTTTGTATGTTCTGTCCCACGATGTGATAGGGGGTGAGCCTATTGCCATATCATGACTCCGAGTTGATAATGAACAGAAAAATCCAAAATCACTTTGGTCGACCCGGGATTCGAACCCGAAACCTCAGCTTTGTAATCGTACCGTAGTATAACTACGCCAACGAGGCAGTCTTACAACTACAAACTTATAAAATAAGATATGTATATTTAATTAAGAAAATATGAGTGTTGTATTTAACTAATTATATTTTGGTATATCAACTGTCAGTCAGCTACTATTTTTAATATCTTTTTTATGACTTATAAATTATTCAATAGACTCATAAGATTATGTTATGTAATTAAGTTGCAAGTATGCATAAATATTAAATAAATTGCTTTGCTAAAACTAATCATCACCAAATAGCTTAGTAAACATTTGTTTCTTGTTGTATATGTGTTTTATTAAATTTACATTTAAAGGCGTCATTAATTATTTAAAATCAGCGACAATGTGATATTATCAACTAATACGTAGGTATAGTTAAAGAGTAGATATGAAAGATCAATAGTACGGTGTAATTTTCTTAAAGTCCTTTTTACGACCTAATTCATAGTTAAGAACTGAGTATAAAACCGCCGCACGCACGTAGGGACACCACGCTATTTTAATATTATGGATATTCAGTATCAGTATCAGTATCAGTATCAGCCCATATACGTCCCACTGCTGGGCACGGGCCTTCTCTACAATCGAGAGAATCGATTGAGAGTGGTTAGGCCATACAGTCCACCACGCTGGCCTAGTGCGGGTGGATAATGGATATTCATTTAATTTAATTTAACTTCATTTTATTACATAAAATACATAATGTCGTAAGTGCGTGCTGAGCTTTTTGTAACAGACGGATGGTATCTGTCGAAACGGTACTAGAAGGTTGGAATCCTAATGCCCCATGAGTTTGCGGAGTTACGTGTGTATTGTTAGTCAATTACCATATACTGTGATGGTGAAGGAAACCAACATGAAAAGCCAGCATATCATAAAGATCTTTAAAATATTCTAAGGCGTTTGAAGTTCGCTAACCCGTATAAGGCCAGGGTGGACTGTAGCCTCATCGAACTCTTGAGTGTGAAGAAACACCATGTTTAAAAGTCACTAGTGCTTTATTATGGGGTAAAGAAGTTCAATTAAGACGGAAAATTTAAGGTATGTCGTCTCTTTTCATTAACTTTTCACTATTCTCTCACCCTTTAATCTACTATTTCTTACGTTTCATCTAACCTTATGATCAATAATGGTTATTTCACTCATTTACCACACAGCATCTCAGCATCTCAGAGGCATCTCAGCGAGATGACTGTATCGAATGGTATGAGACTGCAGTCTAATGGCCATTCGATACTCTATCTGGACGGCATTAGCACTTACCACCAGGTGCGATGCCGTGCCTTGATAAAAAAAGGGCAGATAGAAAATCCACGTATTTCCTGCAGCGTAGTCACAGCATTCATAAATCCGTCACTGGCACACTGCCAAGGAGCGCTAGAGTTAACGCCTGCACCAACATTAAGATATATTATATGTGACATATTGATGTATGGACAAATCGAATGCGTCATCGTGCCTCAGTACTTGTATACGTAGATTGTACTGATTGATTGATAATCTGTATATGTATCTGATGGAAAAGAAAGCGATGGTTAAGGAAGACCGCGATCCTCAATCTTGAGGAACACGACGCAAGGAAGAGGAGGAAGTATCAGTATCAGCGCCTATACGTCCCACCACAGGGCACGGGTCTCCTCTACAATCTAGAGTAATATTGAGAGAAGGTAGGCTATATAGTCCCCCACGCTGGCCTGTAGTAAAGGTTGGTGGACTTTTGGGGATCGGATTCGGATCGGGTTGGTGGATTGATAGATAATACAATATATGAACTAATGTTTATATCTCTGAAGCAGTTGGTAGATATAACAATACTGCCACCTACATTCTCCGCGTTGCTACCAGGACACCCACGTTTCGCCTTGTGTTTTTCGGCCCACAATGTGATAAGGGATGAGCTTACTTCTGTCATAAATGCGATATGGTGTATTCTCTGTAAAACAGGCGTGTATGTTCGTAATTTAGAACAAAATTACAGGAGAACAACACTTAGAGACTTCAGTGTTCTTAAGGGCCTCATCGAAGTTCGGTGATGTTAATATTTTGGGTGTCGATATTTTTTTACAAGAGTTGCAGAATCGTGCGTACGGTGAAAAAATAATATTATTTAAAAAAATGATCACGAGCTGTATATTAAAAGCGCAGAAATATCCATCTTTATATATATGTATATAACACTTCTCATAAGAAACCAGGAAACATTTTGGATCATTATTTTATAATTACATAATTGATTTAATAAGGCGCAATTTTTGTTAATATTGTAAAGAATTTGCCTTTGATTTTTCCTTCCTTGACACAGCAATCGAGCAATAGAACATTTTATTGCGTGTAGCTTAAAAAATGGGCAGAGGTAGTTACCCATTATCAGTAGCCAAAAAATGACACATCGGTACCACTCAAGCATCTTCACGCCTTAGGACCATACGACAGTTAACAATAATACGCCGATAATAGCGTAGCGTAAGTCATAGATCGCATAAATCCGTCAGCACTGCTTGGCTCGTGGCCAGTTCGCGACGCACTTAGCGTACCGGCTGCGTATCAGTGCGTACTGACTGCGTATCGCTTGCGTACCGCGAGTTCGCCGTACTAGCGATAATACGCCGTGCTGCATCCTGCTATGCGGCTTTATAAATAATGTTATAAATAATGATAGTTAAAATACATTAATAAATTGGATGGTAATTATAAATGTTATTTTTAATTTAAATCGAATAAGTGACGTTCTAAATTTAAAAATATTATGTTCGCATTTTGTAAATGTTAACATAAATTAAATATTTTAATTAGCAATAACATAAAATTAATATATCGTAAAATTAAAAGTTACAACACAATTTAATTTTGCTTTTAATTAAATCAATGATTATTTAAAAATAATTCTTTAATATTATTATCCAAACACCAAAACCAATTAAATTTATTACTTCAATATTTAAATAAGGAACAAAATACATACGACAATATAGAGATAAAAATGTGCGTTCATTGGAAGCGCTCGGCTAAGAACACACGCATATAAATTCATCAGAGCGCCGCTGGCCCCGGGCCAACGCTGGGCCAGTAACGTGCCAATAACCGCTCCGCTTGGCTGTTTGCATTCAAAAATTTATTTACTATAGCTTAATGTTTTACACATTTCTTTACATAGTGTATACCTACTTGCGAACATAACTACTGCAGAAATTAATTAAAATAAAAATGATAGAAGCTACTAACGTAGTGTTTTTTATATCTTTGGGAGCTACTACGATTTCATTCTAATTCTATATTTTTATCAGTGTGTGGTGGCCTGCTTGTAACGAACTGGACGCGGCTGCGAAGGGTTTGAATCTCAGAGCACCTCTAACTTTCGGATTTATGTGTATATTCAATTATTACGCATTTTAATGGTGAAGGAAAACATTGTGAGGAACCCTTAATATCATACAGACCAATGACCATCACAAGGTTTTCATCGTTTCAACATCACATTGTTTCTGAAGTCCGCCAACAAGCTCTAGGCCAGCGTGGTGGACTCTGGCCTAACCCCTCTCAATCGCACTCTAGGTTGCAGATACTAGATGCGGTCCGAGCCATGGAGTAGGACGTATATGCCTATATCAAAATAATCTAACGGTAATTTCATTTATTGTTAATTGTAGTAGTAAATAAAAAAAATAATCTTCCGCAAGATACGCCTAAAAATAATTTCTAATTAGCGTGGCGGTAGATTGGTAGTCTATTGTAATATTAATGGGCGGTGTTTGAGTACCGAAGATAATTCGATGGACGAAGCGAGACCAATCCATTGCCACAACGATAGATTTTACAACAAGCTTCTTCGTTTCTTATCGATATTGTTTTAATTTAGTGATGAACCAGTTGACAGGGGATTGTCAAAGTAGAAGCTGAGGTTCGGATCCAAGGCACACGATATTTTATTATACTGATATGGTAAAGTACCCATAGTAAGACTGCCTAGGTGGCGTAGTTGTACTACGGTAAGACTACAAAGCTGAGGTCTCGGGTTCGAATCCCGGGTCGGGCAAAGTGATATTGGGTTTTTCTATTCATTATCAGCCCGGAGTCAGGAATTTGTGCCCGTTATGGCGATAGGCTCGCCCCCTGTCACATCATGGGACGGAACATACAAGGCGAAATGTGTGTGTCGTGGTGGCGCCTCTGCCTACCCCTTCTGGGATAAAGGCGTGAGTTTATGTATGTATGTATATTGTAAAGTACCCACGGCACTAGATTTTAATGAATGAGATTGAAACTGAGGTCGCTCTGGGACTGTGATCATATATTTATTTATATACCAAGCTGTATATAAGGGCGGATACAGACGAGTTTCTAATCAATATCTTGAATCTAGTGTCGTGGTGGGTGGACAGCGGTAGGGTATACTTTGGATACAGTGCAATGTAAATATCCTAGGGTGTAATTACTAGTACTATAAATCCTGAGAGCGGTTATTAGGGTGGCTGCAAGTAGTCGATCATGCGTGGTGTTGCTAGACCTAAGTTAGTGCCTAGAATGTCTAGGTTTTTTGCTACAACAGTTTTCGAATTTGATGCGAGCTGTAGTTCAATTGGATAAGGATCTGTCAAATTGGCATGTATTGTAATCATGGCTTTCGACGATACTCACTTTTGACTGTACTCACTTTCACGGCGAACGAAAATGTCGAGAGTAATCATCAAATGTTTGGACAGAACCCGTGATCTGTCATCCATCGGATCCTTTCTAAGAAAGTCACTTATCGTAAACTTTACTCGTCACTGAAGGATCTATCTATTAATCTCTTTCTCCAGCCGCAGGAAACTCACTGCTGAACATAGGCCCCCTTTTTTACGATACGACCGCTCATGGACAGTAGAAAACCAAACAACATATATTACAAAGCATTTCTTGGCATTCCACTGCGCTCGCCATCCTGAGACATAAGTCTAAATTATTATATATTTTTTTGCTATTGTATAAATATTTAAATCTACATGCTATGGTCTCCTGTAATTGAAGATCACGTCACAACGTAAACTAGAATTACGCTACACAATTGTCTTCATTATATGTTGTGTAACCTTCGTTGGATGTCCTTAAATAAATTAAATAAAATAAGATGCTAAGACTCATTATGTCCTGTAGTTACTCTGGCTACAATGCCCTTTAACCAAGTATTTCTATAGAGATGTGTTGCAATAAAAAAATGGCTATCTTGGACTTTGCAGATACAGGCTGGCAACACCAATAATCGGCGCCGTCGAGCTCAGTTCTCTATAAATTTATACCAAATGATGACTTTACGCAGAATGTGTTATTACTTGCGTGTATAATGAAAAATGTTTGTTTCTCGTATTTATTGCTGAACTAAATGTATGACATTGTTTAGCTTCGAGAAACTCCACGTATTTTTTTAAGAGATGATGTAATTACGGCACAGAAAATTCTCTCGTAATTTCTGATACTCTCGATTGAAGATGATAATAATGATGAATACGCTGCGGTCTAGGTTTCGAATCCCAGGAGGGGCAGTGATATTGGTTTTTCTATTCATTATTTTATATTTCAGTCCGGAATTTGTGCCCGATATGGCGATAACCTCGTCCCCTATCACATCATAAGAGGGACCACTCAAGTAGCTCCTTTACCTAACCCTTCTGGGTAAAAGCGTGAGTTTATGTAGGTATGAATGTAATAATGATTATGCTACGGCAAATATTGGCTTATGATTTTGTGAACCGCAAACACAAAATTATGAAATTATTTTTTATATCCTTCTGCTCGTAGATCTGAACCATCAACTCTTCGTTTAATAGCTCACATACACCCTCACGAGGCTAACGAAACCACAGTTTATGTTAACAAAGCTTACAGAGTATGTCTTTAATATGCACTGCCTAAGGCATTTCTACTGTAATATTTACCGAACGACGAAAGCACCCACAATTATAATAAATCATAAATAGTAGCTGCAGCCGACAAAATAATGGCGATGGCTTGCGGCATCCGGCAGCGCAGGCGCCGCGAGCGATACCGACCAATCAGATAGAAGCGCGGGAAAAGCGCACCAATCAGATACGTGCGCGGGAAGAAAACACCAATCAGATAATTGCACCGCAATGAATAACCAATCAGATGCGAGAGTGTTTCCCGCGGCAGCAAGTGTCGATAAATCAGCGCATGTCTAACGTGATTAGTGAAAAAATATTTATATTATGTTTGTATTTCGTGTATAACAAGATTAGGATATTTCAGTGCTATTGAAAGGGTCGGCTTGACGTGGGTGGTACCACTTCCTCACAAAATGCCGACTAATAGAAATGGTTACGCGGAGTATTCCGTCGATGACATTACCAGAGGCTAAATAATCCTTCTATCGGCAACCATCGGTACGGGGATCGAACCCACAGTCTCTCTTATCAGATCCAGTTCTCAAACACAAAGTCACTCAGGCAATGGATAACACAATAATTGTGTTATTGTGCCATGACATGAAACTACGTGAATACCCGAAATAAATATTTGTGGGCCGCAAACTTTTGTCTCGGTGCGGGGATCAAAGAATCTTGTTTAATAAATGTGTTTTCTTTCTTTCTTTCTTTCTTTCTTTTACAGCCGGCGTCTATCCATCTGCATCAAGGAGGCTGTTAAATTATAGTGCTCAAATATTTCGCTCCAGTTCTAGCTCAATCTGTAACTAACCTCACAGTTAGGCTGACAAAAAACCGCGCTTCACCGTGATCACAAGCGTGTAAACGTCTAACTGTACCGCGCCACATAATCACCATTTAATGACCTCGAGTGATGCTAAATGTAACAAAAATATGCTTATTACCTATTAGGTTTTGTTGAAATTGTTTTGAGGCTTGGTTGAACTTATCTAATAGTCAGCGATCGGGACGATTTTTCCGAATATCGGAAATAAAAGTTACCTCCTGATGGTATGACGCGGTTAAGACCGACACAATTTTATTTGAAACGAGGAACCCAAGATACAAGCTTGCTTAGTTTGGATACTACTGACATAATCAAATGAATGTTACATTTATATCAATGCCTAACAAAACATAAAAAATTAAAACGATCTACTCGAGAATACACAGGCTAAACTTGAAATAAAGAAAGAAACGTGACACACTTACCTAAATAAACCACTATGACTAGATTTCCACCATTGAGTATGACAACCCGTATGTCCTACCACCACCCATACTATACTACTATACTATATCAGCCCATATACGTCCCACTGCAGGGCACGGGCCTACTCTAAAATCTAGAGAATCGATTGAGAGTGGTTAGGCCATATAGTCCACCACGCTGGCCTAGTGCGGGTTGGCGGATTTACATACCGTAGAGATTCTTTAAAATCGCTACGGTATGCAGGTTTCGTCACGATGTTTTCCTTCACCGTTAAAGTGCGTGGTGATTGACTATCAATACACACATAACTCCGAAAAGTCAGAGGTGTGCCCTGGGATTTGAACCCGCGACCACCGTGAACATGTAGGCAGCCGCGTCTGGTCCGTTACCAACAGGCCACCACGCACTTCCCATGTCATACCAGCAAAAAAAAGTACAAAATGGCATTAGGCTACTACCGGAATCTTACTTGCTCAACAAGATGCAGTAATAAAGCTGTTAACTTACACGTTTAATGCCAGGATTATGCTTTTTAAAGATGCCATTAAAATCTTCCAACCGTGGAAGCAGACGTTAGTTCAAAACTACGTGCAAAATGAATTGATCAATATCTAAATGTTCAGAATTAACCGTTTAAATGCTAATCTATTTTTCAATATGTCCGAGCCAAGAAATATTTTTGCGCAATGTAAATTTGCGTTATCTTTATAATTACCACCTCTCCACCTTACGGTAATTCTAGCAAGTTATGTTTTTTAAATTAAAATATAAGGCCATGATTTTAGAATTTAAATGTTGCCTAGCTTGGATCACTCTACTAATGAATAAAACATAGAAGCACTTATCAACAGTATTTAACTCGTATTTTGTGAAAATTAAACATCTTTGAAATCGTCCCCTTAATGTTGACGATTTTGGACGGCAACATCATTTGTGCAATTACACTTGAAAAAATAAATACCACGGATTGTTGAGACAGACCAACCGCATTGTATGGATAATATCTACATTCTACACATATCCCAAAGCAGAAGCTAACCCTTATGAGTATGTAAATACGGTATAAAATATAAATGAAGGGTATCAATAGTGATAATTTACTATCTAGTAACTTAGGTCGTATTTTGAAAATCCTATAGCTCATATTCTGGCACAAAAAGGAGTATTGTACAATTTTCAATCACACTGTTAAAAATAATACAAAAAGTAATCCCGGGTATCTTTGACCCACCAACTGCATTGCACAGTTAATATCTATATCTCAAAGCAGATGCTACACCTGGTGAGTATGTAGATACGGTTTTTAGTGGTCGTATTTATGCCGCGATTATAACTGCTGTTATATGGTACGTGACTGGGGAATTCCGATTTTTCGGCGATGTGGACGGTGTGCAACCTTTAGTTCTGTTGTTTATTATGCATACATACATACATAACTCACGCCTTTATCCCAGAAGGGGTAGGCAGAGGTGCTACAAGGACACCCACGTTTCGCTTCGTGTGTTCCGTCTTACGATGTGATAGGAGAAAATTAGCGTATCAACTTATCAAGCACAAATTCCTGACTCCGAGCTGACAATAGAAAAATCCAATATCACTTTGGCCGGCCCGGGATTTGAACCCAGACCTCAGCGTTGTAACCGTAGCGTAGTACAACGAAGCCATCGAGGCAGACTTGTACATACCATACAAATGGGTACAAATTGCCATTCCCATAGACAACAAATAAACAAAGCTGCAAAGCGGTGCCTCGGACCGGTCCGCGCTGTCGCACTACTAACCGAGCTTAGTTATAATTTGTGTTTTTTTGCCGGCCGTACAGCAAATGTTTATAAATAGGAAAGAGGGCACTAACACGTCTTTGCAGGCAGTCAAGGTTACTAGAACTAGATAGACTAGATAAGGGAGGGGAAGGCGCGGATTCTGTCGCAACTTTTTTGTGACGTTGCACTCTGAAGGGAACATTTTAAGCACAGATTTTAAGTGTTTCTATATACACTAGATAAGGGAGAAGGCTGTTCTGTCGCAACTTTTTATGACTTTGGACTCAATAGAACGGATCATTTTAATTTGTTCGATATCCAAATTCGTGTGAGTTTTCCGGGATTGGAATTTCACAGTCTTTGTGGGGAAGTATTGGAAGCGGCTGTGTAATGGGTTCAATCCCCGTAGCAAGACATTCGTGTTATTGTTTAGTGTGATATATAAAAACATTTGTTTCGTGTCTTGCATTGTGAGATCAAAAAGCATTTCATAGTTTCTGAGAGACCGACTCATGATTACGATGGGATCAAGTTAATGTGTATTTATTCTTTAACCAGCATAATGATAAGGTCGTCCGCTTTAATTTGGTGGGACGGAAAACTCGACGTACTGCGTTCTGTGGATAGCATTAGTGTATCCTCTGTCTACCCTTTCAGGGATACATGCGTATACTTATATATTTGTGGATGAAAAATCGTATGTAGGCCTCCGGAATACGAACTTAAAATTATGCAATTTAATAATGTTTGTTGCAAAGTATTAAATTAAATACATACGGAACCCCAAGCGTCTCGATGAAAACTCAGATCGCGGCTCAGTACCTGTTGGAATGGTTTATTAGAAACGCATTGTCTAACCACAATGCTGGGCTAATGGAGCGATGCTATCACGCCGACAACAGACACCTAATTAATTTATTAGCAATGTGGATACTAGCACCTTATCCCGACTTCACTCACTTCTTATATTTCTTGTTCACTCTACACTAGTGATTATGGAGTATGGAGTTTGAAATAAATCAGATTATTTTTAGTTTTTTTTTCTCTTTTTTTCCTAACGTTTGTCTCATACGACATTTAGCTGGGGATCAAATATTCGTCTTAGGCCGTGTCTGGTGCAAAATCCAGCGATTTGCCCAAATATATTGCAGCATCTACGTTTACATTAGATCGTGTGGTGGAAATGAAAGGAAAAGAAAAAAGGTTGTGGAAGGAAAGGGGCATTCGTTCTTGGGCAATCTCATACAGTAAACAAAAGACGACAGCAAAACCTTCGCTTTACATCAGTTTTCTGTGAGATAGCTTTAATATCCCGGGTGTTATGCGTATTTTATATGAGTTTAGTTTGATAATCTTAAGTCTTTATTTTAATAAAACACGAGTCCAGTCACGTAGTTAGTATTCACAAAAACGGTGTATTATAAAACTACTTTTGCCATTATACCACCGGGTTATGCTTATTCCTATTTCCTACAGTAGTCCCTGATAACTACATAAATAAATAAATAAATAAATAAATAAATAAATAAATACACCCAACAGTCACATACATAGTCCTGACCCCACACTAAGATCGAGTCTTGTGTCGTGGGTATCAGGAACTACGAGAGACTTTTCGGTCTCACAAACACCCAGACCCGAAACAAATACCTGTGTTTCACACAAACATTTGTCTCGGTGCGGGAATCGAACCCGCGGCCTCTCGTATCACAGCCGGCGTCTAACCAACTGCGCCACGGAGGCTGAAACTACTACACACACAAACTACATATAGTACTACACTTCAAGATTCATCACAATATTGCCACATTTTCATAAAAAACAACGTAACAAACCTACACACCTTCGTTTTTTCTAGTGTTGATGTGCATAATCTATATACTATCTTGATATTGGGCCGCGACCTGGTGTGCTACAGCCTCAGAGCTGAGGCATTGTTGAAAGATACTTATTTGTACGAATTAGAACCGACAGTAGCGATGTGCAACTTTCACTCGTCCAAATACCTTTTGTATACAATGCCTGACATGTTTATTTTTATTTCAACACCAAGGAATTGTATTACATTTTTGGAGAGTTCTTAGCTTGTATTCACTAGGTTAAATTATTATTAAAAAAAATAGAACCAGTGTTCAAAGACACTTCAAAGCTTCTACTATAAGCTTTACATTGTATTCAATGATACTTAATTCCATTTGTAAGTGTTATTGTATTAACATCAGAAGATGGCTAGAGAAAAAAAGTGCATATTTAAAAAAAGTTATGTGTGTATTGATAGTCAATCACCACGCACTTTAACGGTGAAGGAAAACATCGTGAGGAAACCTGCATACTGTAGCGATTTTAAAGAATTTCTACGGTATGTAAGTCCGCCAACCCGCACTAGGCCAGCGTGGTGGACTATATGGCCTAACCACTCTCAATCGATTCTCTCGATTGTAGAGGAGGCCCGTGCCCAGCAGTGGGACGTATATGGGCTGATACAATACAAAAAAAAATAAAAAAAAATGCATAAGTCCGGCAAAAGAGCAGTCAAGTCACCTAATGGTAAGTGATCACTGCCACCGATGAACATCCACAACGCTTGGATCATGGATGCGTTGCCGGACCATTAAATGGGGGGGGGGGGGGAAAGAGGATGGAAAGAGGAAAAGGGTATTGGGTATTCGATAATTAGATCAGAATATCGTTAATTTGCATGGGATTGAAGATCTTCGGTTTTACTTTGCTGTCATGTTTTGTTAGATAAAAAGATTGCTGGAGGAATACTCCGATCCCATTTCCTTTCTTATTCTTTTCCTTTCGGTTCTCAATTTTACAGCCTACCATGGCACCTACTTTCCGTGTTTTGTCGTGCATGGTTGGCTGTAATTATACATCAGATCAGATTATTAAAAAAGGCGGTAAACACGCTTTTTTACTATTCCTTGTATTTTTTACTAAATATCAGTTTAACATGCAAGCCACAGCGGTAATTATCCTTGATACTTCTAAACTTCAGTAGGTACAGAGAGCCAATTTCTCCTTTTCTATATTTTACAATTGTCTTATAAATATCCATAAAACAAGTATAACGAGTGGTGCATAAGTGCAGACCGCGTGGCGGGTAAGGAATCTCCATAAATCTCGAGGAGTGCAGTTGGCAGGTCGCCTGCGCCCAGCATCCGCTTCCGCACGCGCTGGTAACTTGGATTTACAAATATATTTGAATAATCTGGATTTTAAATTGGTAGAGCCACACTAGTTACCTTGTACTTCAGTAGGAATGAGAAAGCTCGAACAAGATGGTAGCACTGTCTTATAGAAAACCGAGGTATAGACGTTTTCATAGTTAAAAATCTTGAAAATAACATCACAACTTAAGGTCGAAGCTTCAAAAGTAGTTTAATTTCAATAGGAGATACTATTTTTTAAAATAATGCCAAATTCTTGTGCATTGTGATTGTGCTTAACAAAGATTGCAATTAAAAGAAGATAGATGCTTAAATGTCATAATACTATGTGCAATCATTAAAAATTAAGTAAAATTTTAAGACGAGATGCCGAATAATTTAATTGTCAAAACGCGTCTATACAACTGAAAATTTTCGCTGTTCTTGTTGTGGTCGTTATCCTGCGTCGCTAAAAAGAAGACCTTAAATGCTTTCGTCTTAAAACCAACTATATTAAGTGTGGGGAAGAGGAAGTGTATTGTCATTCTTAGACTATCGCGCCCCTGCCGAAATACAATAGTTGCTAAAATTTTAATTTAAACCTGTCGCAAGTATATGTATATCTTATTGTTGTACTAACGAAGTGCCTTCATTTCTATGAATATTAAAATACAATCGGTCTTTCCCTTCATTACTTCTTTTTATACTCATTTCGAGAAATAATTGACTTCCGATCCTCGATTCGCGATCGCGTGAAAACTACCTGTCCGTCTCACGAAGATTTTCATGATTGACACAGTTTGTGCAACCGAGATAAAACTTTAAATTCACAGCAGCAAAGTTGATACTCATCTAAGCAGTGTTTAGTAAAAAAATCGCCGTAAGTTGTTCAAACTTTGCAAATAAAACTAAACTTTGAAGACTTCACTTTAAGACTGATTCTACGTTGTGTGTGGTGGTTGTTGAAACGCACTCGCTTGGTTAGGTGAGAAGAATGCTTCCGTTAATAGAATTTTAATGAAGTAATGCGAGGCTGGTGCTGAGGTTGTGCATGTCATGCCCATCTCCTTACGTGCTCTGACGCGCATGCGTCCACCGGACAAACTTGTACCGTCGACAAATAAATTCACTCATTTTACTAAGCCTTTTTTTTTGTTACATGAAAAGTGGCTATAATGTAATGTCCAGGTAGGAGATTTAGCTACAATACGATTGTAATATGTGTTATGTATCGTCAGGCGATACAATTATACCTTGGTCGAAGTCAAATGAACATGTAAATTTATCGCTAGAGCGGAATTCAAAACCTGTGTAGTGTGTAAATATTTTTTGATAGTAGACTACTACTAAAAGTCTGCATGGCATAGACTACACGGCAATGTGATGTGGGCGCAGCTAATAGCAAGTATGTCGAACATTTGGTTATACATTTACTTTTCTTGAAAAAACAAACACTTCATAGAAAAAAAAACACAATTTCGTAGACATTATAAATGCTACAGAAAACGAGTGTCATGGTTATTAATCGGGCAAAAACTATTATATCTATCTCATCATGTGATTAATTAGATTATTTACCTCAAGTACTATTCGCCAACTATAAATAAACTAGATCATTATTTTGCCGGCCGTACGGGCGTGAGTGGCCGTCTCTATTTGCCGAATCTGTACCATCAAAGAGCAGATAATAATTACTACGGTACTGTCAGATACTTGCGATATGGTCGGCCGGGGACGAGAAAAAACATACCGATCTTTGAGCAAATCGCTTCACAATAATATGATTATTATCGAGAGTGATATGACAGGAATTATCGAAAATATACTGGTTTTATAAGAATCTACATGCTGTTTGAAGGTGTAGGCAGAGATGCAGAGGACATTGGTGTCATCCGAAATTTGCCAAATTTAGTCCAAGTTTCATTAAGAGTAAGCCAGTCGAAGTTAAATTCTGTTTCCGGACAACATACTTACATGATTTTCAAAACCGACCAGATAACATGTATAACTCGACATGGGATTTGAGTCTGGAATCTCACGGATCACATCATAAACTTACTAACAGTTACCACTACTGGCACATGCTGTTCCTAAGTTTGTAATCCCTTTTTATACATGTCTGTATCAGCCCATGTATGTCCCACTGCAGGGCACAGGCCTCCTCTACAATGGAGTATGATTGAAATAAAAATATATGTATAAAAAGCGTAAATATTTGTCAGCCATTCAAAAAGTCCTCCAAGAATTTCAACTCTTTAATAAATATCCATAATTCCGTTACAATGATTTATAGCAACAGCCATCAGTTCTCTATTGTATGTACTGTAGTCACTATGCCTTGCATCAGCCCATATACGTCCCACTGCTGGGCACGGACCTACTTTACAATCGAGAGAATCGATTGAGAGTGGTTAGGCCATATAGCCCACCACGCTGGCCTAGTGTGGGTTGGCGGACCTACATACCGTAGGAATTCTTTAAAATCGCTACGGTATGCAGGTTTCCTCACGATGTTTTCCTTCGCCGTTAAAGTGCGTGGTGATTGACTATCAATACACACATAACTCCCGAAAAGTTAGAGGTGTACCCTGGGATTTGAACCCGCGACCACCGTGAACATGTAGATAGCCGCGTCTGGTCCGTTACCAATAGGCCATCACGCGCTATGCCTTGATATACTTAATATTAATTAAGCTTATACAAATATCCTGCATAAACAGCTGCAATACCTCTCTTTAATTCTATCAATACTTGTTCCTTTTCTTATGCAAATCTGTTTAAGAAAGCAGTGACCTTCAGACCAGAATCTCACGGTGTGTACACACTTGCAACGAGCTATCGAGGGCGCTTCGTCTGGTTTGCAAACCCCTTTATATCTTTCATAATGGATTGAACGATACCTGATGTCAAAGGGGACGGATAATGTTGTGTTGATAAAATCACACCTGCTCTTTCTATGAGCATACTATAATAATAAAAATAATCTCCAGAGGCTCTCAATGGGCCGTTGGGTCAGGAGCCTGATTCAGAAGGCAGTATTGCTTGACACGGCACGTATAGTAAGGAGGTTCCTCACTTTGGGGTCCTAACCACTGGTGGCTTGGGTCTCGAGCCTCGCCATTGTTGGGTTAATCAATTTTTTATATTTTTATATGTATTTTGATTTTTTTATTATATATGTAAAAAGGTAAAAAAATAGTGTAATAAATAAAGAGAATAAAAATAATCTATACTATACTTTCTTAGTTACAAACTTAGGAGCAACTGTGACGACCACACTAGGCTATGCCTGTCACGTGGCCATCGAGAATAGGAGATGACTATGGTTTAAGTACAAAGGATTATCGTAGAGTTATGACTACAAATCAAATAAAATTAAAATTAAATAAGTTAAAACATAAAAATTAAAAAACAAGAAATAATTCACAACGCTTAAACTTATAGTAGTATATGAATTAAAATCCACATGATGAAGGGTGGTGCCAAATCGGCAAATTTACGCAACTTTTAATGCATAGGTCCGGCATTTATAACGGGTCAAATGATGGTTGTGAATTACGGGACCTATGAACATATACAAAACTTTAACCATAAGTGCGAAGTGGGAGAGTAGATCTAGAAGTGAAGGAAAGAGATTAGAAGGAGGAAACGGGTATTGGGGCTTCGGCAATTATATTTAGGTTAAAGAAGTTAAAGGTGGGGGACGACGTCTGGTATCGTCAGTACTTAAAGGGAGAGAAATGGTCGGCTGGGAAAGTATATAGTTAATTCGGATGGTACGAACGATTATAAAGTACAGGATAACAGTAACAGTCAAGTTCCATCATTTAATCCAGACTGCCAACATAAGCACATAAAACAAGTAACGAAACGATACATCATAGACAATCAAATACACTACAATATTCACCTGATGAAACACGACAGCAAAACCATCGGTTCTAAGCTTTATACTGTGAGACACTAGAACAATCCCGATCCATCCAGATTTCAGCCCATTCCTACCGTAACTACAGTGAAGCTGTACTAAGTGAGTTTATCCGTTTAGAAAATCTCATTATGATTTGTCGAAATCATACTATCTCTGCATACATTACCCGGGTATCGAAGCCCATATCTAAGGATACACAGCGAAACATGTTAGACAACTGAGACAACTTAAAATCAATTAGAATTGGATGAACGGAATGCAAAATTAAAATAGGTAGAGTTGTGATAATATTTATTGTTCAAATTACCATAGTTCCATTTTATTCAACTCAACAGGATTTCATATTTATTATTTTGTAATAAATCTTTTGGGGTGAACGACCCCCGACCGCAACGTCACACCATACGTTGCAATGGTCCTGAACACTGACCAGTATGTTTTGTTCACGCTACTTTTGTTTATTGTCTAAATCACTGCAAGTTAAAATGAGTGATATTTAATTTGGTTGCAGAAAGAACCGCTGAAAGGACCATGTCTACGTCGATTCCAGAAAAAGCACTTGAATTTTCTATATTATTTTTGTATTCATAATTATTTATCGCATAACTTATCAGTGTGAACATCCTAATAGCCGAGAGATGCATAGATTTTCAAAGATATTTCAAGGGCTACTCAAGAACTAGAGGTAATAAATTGTAGAAAATATTTTGAATTTGGAAATTAATTTCAAAACCTTAAATTACGATTTTACTTATTTTTAATAACGGCACCGGTTTTAATAACGCAGCTAACACTAGCAACAGAGGATTTTTTTACCAAATCAGAATAATAAATTATACTTAGTAATAAACTAAGAAGCTGATCTTATCAATTAATTAAACAACTCCCACGCAGATTATATGTATTAAAATACAATACTTATTAAGAGCTGCAGATAGAACCACCCCAAATGATTACTCTCCTAACCTCTCAAGTCTCATCTATCTAAATGAATCTTCAGTTCACAAGAGATAGTAGATGCCAGATGGCGCCACCATGTATTATAAAATTTATAATTTTCGCTTGGAGGAGCCTAACTCCACTTTTTTCTAGTTTATACAGCTCCTTCTATACACGTTTTACGTGTGAGGTGCTTTCAAAAAATACCTGATGGTAAGTAATCACCTACCCATGAACATAATTTCGAGTAAATCGGCGGCCCTTATATACTACGAACGGTAACGAAACCATACCGCGATTCAATTCGATCGTGGCGCCACCTCTTAACGTGTTTTGAAAGTTAGTTCGTCCGTAGAGTCGGAATTGGGAGCGTAGAGAACGTTCTAACATCCCTAATAACAATGATTTTGATAAATAATGGTAATTTATTGAATTATATAATAAATTTACATTACAATGCGTGATTTGGTATACATTTTTCAATAATCTGTGTGATAATTCGCGAACCAATGGGCGATAACTTTGCCCCGAATCATTGTAAAGCTCACTTGTAACTGAAATTGAGCGGAAATAAGAGTCACGGTATTGCAAAAAAATTGGAAATCTACAAACGGTTTAAAGATGATTTAAAGATCTATTAGAACACAGAAACATATACAGGGTATATCCAAACTGCCACCGAAAACGAAGCCAGGTGGTAGTTTTGGTGATTTTAGACACATTGCAACTAAAAATTTCGCGAAAAAAGCGACAGTTTCTTTTGCAATTTTTTTATTATCATCTATCTAGTTTTGGTGTTAAATACCTAGTTTTTCCTAAAAATATAATTTATACACTTTCGTACCATTGTCTTCAAAAATAAAAAGGTGTACATTATTTTTTTATTTAGGAAAACTATATATTTACCACCCAAATACGACAATAAGTAAAAATTTTCCAATTTTTTTGAAATTTCTTAATATCATTGTGGTTGGTGGTGAATACCTAGTTTTTGTGAAAATTGTAATTTACACCTTTACATACCATTGCGTCCTTTAAAATAAAAAGGTGTACATTATTATTTTAAGAAATCTATGTATTTATCACCCAAATACGACGATAAGTAAAAGAATTAAAACAAATATTAACGACTTTTTATGCGAAATTTTTAGTTGCATTCTATCTGAAGACACTAATTTTACCACCTGGCTTCGTTCTCGGTCGCAGTCTTGATATACCCTGTATATTTCTGGTTAGTGTTGTTTTTTTTTCAGTTGAGCTGGCCTTTCTAGCACACATCGACAGGTATTTCTAAGTACTTTAAGTGTGAAATTAAGTATATTATCATACTTTGTCTATCGAGTAAAATTGCTTAATTTACCAAGCGAAATCGCGTGTAAAGTCTATTCTAAAGTAATGAAAGTACTTTCAACTATTTACATGCATCTAATTCGGAAACCGCATAACCGTAATGTGTTGATAACGTCGGTCCGTCGGTTCGGTTCTGCGGTGAGGACTGTTACGTCCAAACGACGATTAACCTATTTGTGACCGCGGTGTGTCGAGTAGTGGGTATTCTTGCTAGTGGACGGTTTTAGGTACTAAATTGTAGAGAGTATTTTGGATGAAATAGTACCCGATATGTCGATACGCTCGTCGTTTATCACATTTAGATTGGATATTAGACAAGGGTACAATTAGTGGCGCTAGTTTTACCACAGCCTATGCCTACAGGGATAAAGTAGGAACGTATGATTTGAGTTAAACGAAGATATCTTTTTTGTATACGAGAACCTGTATTAAGAACATGATTTTTTAGAAATCCTAGACTGCCTCGGTGGCGTAGTTGTACTACGGTACGACTACAAAGCTGAGGTCTCGAGTTCGAATCTCGGGTCGGGCAAAGTGATATTGGGTTTTTCTGTTCATTGTCAGCCCGTAGTCAGGAATTTGTGCCCGAAATGGCGATAGGCTCGCCCCCTATCACATCATGGGACGGAACATACAAGGCGAAATGTGGGTGTCCTGGTGGTGCCTCTGCCTACCCCTTCTGGGATGTAGGCTTGAGTTTAAGTATGTATGTATGTATTTTTTAGAAATCCAACAATCTGATAAACTGACAGGTCTGTTTTTTTGAGAATTATTCTTTTTCCAGAACATAATATCATTTAATAGGGTAAGGAAAGGAAACATAAACAAGATGTTGAACAACTGCAATTAAAAAAAATCGTATGTTTTAATAATTGATAGTTAATAACCATAAGATCTCAAACAATGATATATCTACCAAACATCGGATCCTCAGTAAATCGATACCAAACCCATTCGCACATTACAATCGATACATCGTAATGAATCGATTAATTGTGCTCGATCATCGTTGCGCCGACCCATCCAGACAGAATAACTATGAAAGGTTCTTACGCATTCGCCGGTAGTGGACCTAAAGCTTGTGGATAACTGAAAGATATTGAAGATACAAATTTCACATTTCGCCTTGTATGTTCCGTCCCATGATGTGATAGGGGGCGAGCCTATCGCCATATCGGGCACAAATTCCTGACTCCGGGCTGATAATGAATAGAAAAACCCAATATCACTTTGCCCGACCCGGAATTCGAACCCGAGACCTCAGCTTTGTATTCATACCGTAGTACAAATACGCCATCGAGGCAGTCTGTAATTAAGAAATACAACTGAATAATAGATGTGCTTCAAGCTATCAAGCTCAGTATAGCATTTTATATAAAACATGGCTAAAGAAGTCACGCTTTCGAGACGCAAGCGTGTTCGAAACATCGGGGAGCGACAGGCGCGAATGTTAAGTGCCATTAGTAGTGGCGGTAGCGCGGGGTCGCGGGTTCAAATCAACAACGTCTCACGCAGTGCTAATTGTTTTGTAAAAACTAGGTGTAGTCGTGATGGTTTTTTATTCATTAACGCTTTTAAAGCGCCACTGTGGTTAATAGGTGATCTCAGTGGTAGTGGCTTAGTGGCTTGCAATTTGTAGGGAGTCTTTTGTCCGTTCTTATTAAATTTATATTGGGTTTCAATATGATTTATGTAATCAATAGATTTTCCTACAAACTTTAGGGTCGGTTGCTTGTGAAACGCTTATGCTTTCGGCCCATTTATCCCATTGATACAAGGTACGGGGTTCGATTTCCGGACACTCAATTAGGCACCGCTTTTTTATTTAAATATATGATATACTATTTATTAGTTTGGATAATTTCTCATATAAATTAAGATCAGAGAGAAAAAAATTGTTTTCGTTTTTTTGCAACATTCACAAAAAAACCTTGTTAGTAAACTTCCAATTAATATTTATACTACGTAATCGAAATAAAACTAACATAAACGGCTCACTCTATTACTCTCAAACACCTAATAAGTTATACAAGACAGTTACTTTTGCCACACCAAAACATCGATTAAAAAAACACAGCTAACGAGCTCGGAACATCTAGACTGAAACAAAAAACGAACAGTCATCTCAAAGTAATTCAGTGCAAGTTTAAAAGCATCCCAATCAGTACATAATGAATTAATGACAGCCTTTCTAAAAAACGCTCCATGCATCATCTTTGATGATTTCACACACGTAAATGCGCGGTGGTATTCTGGCAAGGTTATTCGATTGTCGACAAAATCTTGATCATTTATACCTACGAATGGTAAGGTTATGTACTAATTAGTTGTAACTACACCATTAATAGATTATGATCGCTTCCTACTGATCACGCGTAATCCTTTTAATGATAAATAAATGTGCTCTAAGTTATAGTAACTACAGTATTACTATATTAAGATCACAATGTAATGATAACACCTTATTTTTTTAAATGTACGACACCGGCAAGCGTGTAAAGGGCCCGTCTGATAGTAAGTAATGATTTCCATCCAAGAACATTGTGAAAGTGATGGAGCCTTGCTACAGGTCGTTAAAGCCACAGTAAATGGTCCAGCTCGTCGGGAATACTACCACTGTCTTACTGAAAACTGAGGTGAAGTAACAGCTCTGCTGTTGCGTTTAATTTGGTAATGAGATTGTCGAAGACCCAAAAGCTTGTAGGACATTAGTATCTGTTTGTTAGGAACGATCGTATTCGATGGTACACATTACTTTGTTGTTTGCGCGTACTCTCAAAATTTAATATCAGTTGCATGATTGTCAATTTCTCAGTATAAAACTTCTATATCAGCCCATATACGTCCCACTGCAGGGCACGGGCCTACTCTACAATCGAGGGAATCGATAGAGAGTGCTTAGGCCATATAGTCCACCACGCTGGCCTAGTGCGGATTGGCGGACTTACATACCGTAGAAATTCTTTTAAAATCGCTACGGTATGCAGGTTTCCTCACGATGTTTTCCTTCACCGTTGAAGTGCGTGGTGATTGACTATCAATACACACATAACTCCGAAAAGTCAGAGGTGTGCCCTTGGATTTGAACCCGCGACCACCGTGAACATGTAGGCAGTCGCGTCTGGTCCGTTACCTACAGGCCACCACGCACTTATAGTATAAAACTTATAGTTCTGAAAATCATTAAATTTATCAGTCTGGGTTTTTTTAAACACTTAATGTGCTATACGTACGTTTGCTAACAAATTACGGCATCACCAATAGTTAACTGCAATAGCTTAAACACGTAACATAATACGTCCATTGTCGTGCAATAACATTGGCCACCGAAAGCTCGGTTGTGTCTAATTATGACGTTAACGTTTACCGAAGCTGTTTAGCGTACAGTTAGAATTAAACTGACGTTACGGAATTGGACTTCGGGATTTGGAGATTAAGGTTAATCGCCCATTATCTTATTCATCTCACTTAATACTGAAGTTTGATTTGAGTGTACTAAAAAATAGGATGTTAAATGGTTTTATAGGTTTTTGAGTTGTTAAACAGTAGTCGGAATGATTTGTAATTTAAAAAAAATCTTTGTGTAACAATCTATCGTTTTGAAAATAGGGGTGACTTGCGAATTCTGAATGGCGTCTCTCTCTATTTTTTGATAATTGGATCAAAATTTAGAATAAGACTAAGTCCGGGTTCTGATTATAATATCTCCTTTGTAAAATTCTTCTTCGAGTTATCGACGTGTTTTCTACGTGGACATAACACCCTCGCAGTGTGCCCGACTCCTGTGAACCTCTAGGTCAACGCCTCTTACTGGCAGTTGATACCCTGGCGGAATTCTGACTTCCCCTAACCACACTTCAGCCATTCCTGTATAAATTACTCTCATAATCTTTTCTAGGAATATTCCTAGCCGAGTGGTGGACGTACAATCTGGCGACAAATGGCGAGCATGTCATTCGCCTGATGGTAAGCGATACGAGTAGCGAAACCCAACAACACCATTAATTACAAAGCAATACTTGGTATTCCACTGCGCTCGCTATCCTGAGACATAAGATGTTAAGTCCCATTATGTCCAGTAGTTACTTCGGCTACAACGTCCTTCAATCCGGACGCAACGTTGCATTTACACTGCTAGCGGGAGAAATAGACATTGCGGTGGTGCCTACCCAGGCGGCCTCTCACATATAAGAGACCTATTACCAGATGTACCTTCCTGTGGCTAAAGAGAGAGAGAGAAAGAAGAGATTATTACAGTACTGCAATAAAATCACTTACATCAATCAAGCGACAGAACAACAAACTTGAACACTAAGTACATCAATTGTGCGTTTTTGGTTTTACAAAATGCAAGACGCTGGAGGGCACCCACCTGTCTCGCGGAACATTAGCTGCACGCAACGCTCTGAGCTTCGGCTACTGCTGTTTATCCACTTATATGTATTTATTTATCAATGTCGTGAGACGTGATTGGTTTGATGTTTTTTTGTTGCTCGCAATGGTTCAGCGTTGTGGATTTTGGTCTAAGCCCTCGTAATAGAATCCTATTGACTGGAGTGGCCCAGACTTAGCAATAATAGCCTGATTAAACAAAAAATTTCTTTTGAATTGTGGAACGAAAATATGACTACAAAGCAACTGAGGGTAAATGCCCAATACACCTTCCCTCTTCCCATCCTTTTTCCTTCCCACTCCCTTTTTTATTCTGGCATGGCACAGTGACTGCTTTGCACCTGGTGGTAATTGCTAATGCCATCCAGACAAAGTATCGCATGGCATCAGAAGACAGTCTCATACCATTCGATACAATCATGCCGGCCCGCCGACTCTTCACGCTACGGAAGGACCCAGGATTATAGGAAGGAGGGAACATGTGTGACTGTAAATCCCTCCTGTCCCTCCCGATTCAATGGGCCTGCAACACATCTATGACCCAAGCGTTGAGGATGTCCATGGGCGGTAGTGATCACACATCAGGTGACCTGTTTGGTCGTTTGCCGGACCTGTTGTATAAAAAAAAGTAATTCAGATAGAGGATGACTGCCTCGGTGGCGTAGTTGTATTACGGTACGGTTACAAAGCTGTGGTCTCGGGTTCGAGTCCCAGGTCGGGCAAAGTGATATTGGATTTTTCTATTCTTTATCAGCCCGGAGTTAGTTTGTGCCCGATATGGCTATAGGCTCGCCCCCTATCACATCGTGGGACGGAACATGCAAGGCGAAATGTGGGTGTCCTGGTGGCGCCTCTGCCTACCCCTTCGGGGATAAAGGCGTGAGTTTATGTATGTATGTATGATATTCTAGCGAGAGATGCCTCACTCTTTTTGATCGACAGAATGACGCCAGCCTAATGTATCCGGATATCCTTTACCGCTGCTTACGTAGGTGGCAAACAAAGATGGATACGAAAATCATCTACTAATTGACTATGAAGTACGAGGTCTACAAGAAATAAAAATGAAAAATGAAAATATGTTTATTATCAACCATAAATAAGTACATGATATTCAGCATGTTAGTAGTTGGAAAAGGATAAGATATTTGTATTTTTCTGGAATTAAACATTGTAAATCATACGTGGTTCCCTCACTAAGCAAGCCTGTACCGAGGGGTCCTAGTATACCAATATAAGATTATTCACAGCATACGTCAGCGTAAATACTCCACGTTATAGGTTCTTCCGTGAAAGAAATAAAAAGACCATCATAAAAGTGTAAGTAAGTTACAAGGTTACTTTTGAAGGGAAAAGTCACGACTTGAGATGAGGAAAAAAGAAGACGTTTCTTAGATATTAGAATGGCATTCTTTTTTATCGTGTTTGATTGCTTAAGTAGGCATGCCAACTGTTGTTCAAGCATGTTTCATAATAATTGATAGGTAAACCATTTAAAAATAACCGTTACGTTCAAACCACAATACAATAATTAAGGAAACGGACAGTTCCAAAGAATCGAATTTAATTTACTAAAAAACGTGAATTATAGTGCAGTACAAAAAGGTGCCCTAACGGTTGACGACAAACGTTTAATTCAACCATTAAGAAGCAACGGTCCATAGAAATCTCGAAAAACAACCGCTCGACCGTCCACCGTAGCCGACAATACGATACTTATAAAAAAAGAAAATTACTAAAGAGATCGCTCCGAGACAAGCGAGACCCGAGCCAAAAAACACCACGCCATCCACAAAACAAGAAAAAAGTATCGATGATAAAAAAATTGTGAATCGATATCAAATCGAGTGAAGATCGAATCGGCCGCGGTGACAGGGCGTGCGTGACAGGGCACGCGCGATGAATCGATCGGAGAGGCGCGTGGACGCGAAAATCGATTTTCAAAATCGCCAATGGAAAGTCTAGATTAAACGATGATTAACATCATTAATCGATTTTTTATGTCCAACTGATTTAAGCAGTGTTTTGTTTGCGTTTTTGTAAAATATCGGTAAGAGCGTGAAAAATTCGCGCACTTTTAAATTTTTTGTTTGTTTTCTACTCAATTTGGGATGACAGTTGAGAAAGGCATCCGAACTTATTTTTTGCGGTCCCGTGACTTTTTAAATAACGGATTTAATTCCGAACATCTTCACCAGTTGGCTTTGGCACACGCCAAAAGTAGGCAGCACTTAATTGACAAAAAATACATTATACGTATACCTATAAAAAAGCGAATAAAAGCAACGTATAACAAGATCACGTTATCACGAACAAAAGCACTTGAAATTACCATCACAAGTGTACGGCTGAAAAAAAATCATCCAATTTTTAGGTTAGCAACATCGTACTCAGCTGCGTACATAGAAACGAGATTACAAAGATAATAGCTCCGACAAATGAAGCGGCGAACGTCGCGATATAAAAACAGCCTGAAAAATCCCCCCAGCCTATGTTGTTTTAGGCCCTTAGAAAATATTGGGCCCGCTAAGCGAAGAATAACAAGAGCGTGTGCGCACCGCCCCTCTCGCCCCTGCCCGCCCCCGCTCGCACCCTCCATGGCACACGCGTTTTATTGGGCAGGGGTTGTGAAAATTAAGCCTCTATTTTAAATACTTTTTCACTTGCCCTCTTGTGTGAGGTATTGTGAATGTTCATTTGACCTTGTCGTTGTGAATGGTGGAGTGGAAACCCCATTGAAGGGCGAAATCCTTGGAATCAACAAAAATAGAGCAGAAATAGTTTGGCCTAACTGTGAGCAGTGGGCTGACAAGAGGCACGAGGTCCAGCCTCCACTTGAGACGAATGTGGTCAAAATATTTAACAGAATTTTTTCCTATACTTTTATCGTAAACGTATTTTATAGTGGAATCAACACTATTTGTGATTTCCATTTCTATTTGTATTCATATTTATGCTCACGATAATATCGCCGAAGGCTTAGGCAGAGGTGACTCTAGCGCTACCTACATTTCGCCGAACTATTGTAATTAGAGCATCTAATTGTATTTAGACCAAATCTAATAGGGGATAAAACTATTGTCTTTCTGTGCACAAATTCCCAGTGAAATACTTTTTCATCCAATTAAGAGAAAAGTTGCAGTAGTGAGTAAATAGGCTGCATAGTTTGTAACTTATGTAATGGTAACTGATCCACACCTATGGCTAACTTATTACCATAAAAAAATAAAAGGAATATGGATAGGGTGGAAAATGTGTGTAATTAAAGTATATTTATTATTTTTCTAGGCTTCTGGTACTCTCACAGATGAAACTGAGACTAAACAGTTACTACATATAAGATTTCGTCGAGTTTATTCCCGCTCGCTATGGGGCGCTATCACCATGTCGCGAACAAAAAGTGTAAAAAGTAATAAGCACGTATAAATAGACACAAATGCAGTGGATTTTCGGCGGTGCTAATTATTCAGCGGAGGTGCATGTTTTATTCCCGGCGCTGTATGGCGCTGTACGGTACTGTTCGGTGCTGTATCGCCGCTCTCGCTTAGCGACCGAGTGTCGCGGCTGTCTCTACACGCGAACGTTTAGACAGAAATCACCCTTAGCGACACACAGGGTTGCCACGCGACACATTCTTTGCCATATATTTCTTCTTTTAAAAATAGGGTTTTTCTCGAGTGAAAAGATGAAATTAAGGTGTTAATATATTTCTAGTATTTTTATGCAGCTTCCAGAAATATTTGGACTATTATAATTTTTATGACAAGCCAAAAGCTTGTACACGGTTTTAATTCTACAGGTTTACATACCTATATATTGCCATTCGCCTGATGGTAAGCGATACGACCGCTCATGGACAGTAGCAAAACCAAACAACACCATGAGTTACAAGGCAATGCTTGGCATTCCACTGCGCTCGCCATCCTGAGACATAACATCACAGATTAGTATTCTGTGATAAGATGTTAAGTCTCAATATAAATGCACACTTTTGTTTGTACGATAATTTCGGTACCTCACTCTTGTGTTTCACCAGCGATAAAGATTAATTAAAAGATTAATTAAATAAAACAAAAATACCACCACTACTAACCTTTTAGACGTCGGAAAATGACAAAATTACTAGCATATACCAGTTCGCCACAATTGAGCCAGGCTTTTCTAAAACCTAACTTGACACATTGCAACGCCTTTCACATGTAATAAAATATCAAAAACTTTATAATGTTTATCAGTAGGTAAATAAATGTTAATCCGCTGTGAAAGTAACTCATAACCCGCTAATACGCTTTATGATTCGCAAAAAACATGTTGTGTAACTGTTTGCTTTCAAATAAATATGAAGTGCTTAACAAATGTTGCTAAATATTTCCGAATGTAAGTACGGGTTAAATAGGCGCGCGAATTATTAACTGCTAAGTTTTTGTGTGTTTTTTGGTGCAAGCCTCATTGGTTTAATGGCGTGATTCGAGTATAAACCGTAATAATATATTTTTTTAAATAATGTGACTTACTCGCAATTGTAACTTGCATCCAGTATGACGATTGATTATATCTTATCTTCGAATTGTTACAGACATTATGAACTGTTTGTCCGCATTTCTCAGCACACAGCAGTGACTTTAATTTTGTATACAAGAATCAAACGAGAAACCTAGTTGTAAGGTCACGACAACATATGAAAATGCGGTTCTATCACTCCGAGTAAGTCATAAAAAAGCTTTAATTTTCTTGAGTGTAAAAAGAAGCCTTAGAAAGATTGATGCATGTATTCCGCGAATCTAAGAGCACACATAATGTCTGCTGTCACGACGATAATCCAAAGAAAAGCAATATAAGATAGACAACTTACCCGACACTCGCACCCGAAGCTGGATACTCGCCGACAAAGATTGTAGCACCAAACACTTGCACGAAACGATAGACTATTGAACTAACACACTGCACACGCCATTTGAACTAAATTGTGCACTATACTATCTTAATTACACAAAAATATCAGCCCAATGGCACATCAACACACTATTTGAACTAGATCATCCACAAAACACTATTTTATCGCGATAAACGCAATAGGACATCACGCGCCCCGCGTACGCGATACTGAACTGTCAACCAAGCGAAATTGCAAACTACCCTCAATAAAATTAAGATTATTTTACATGATATATTGAAAGTGTTGCTATCACTAATAAACCAATTTATATCTTAAAGTAATTATTACGACCCCAATGCCCAGTGATCTTCGTGTTGCCGATTTTTAAGGTTTAAGTAGCTTCGTTTTTTTAAAGGCTGGAAGACACATATAAAGCTGTTCAGTTACCGATAATATTGTAAGTGTATTATTCTCCATTCTTTAAATTAATCTACATACATACATAAAGCTACGCATTTTTCCCAGAAAGGGTAGGCAGAGGTGCTACCAGAACACTCACAATTCGCCTTATGTATTCCGTCCCATGATGTATTAGGGCTAACCTATAGCCATATCGGGCACGAATTCCTGACTACGGGCTGATATTGAATTGAAAAAACCAATATCATTTTGCTCGACCCGGGACTCGAACCCGAGACCTTAGCGTAGTAACCGTACCGTACTACAACTACGCCACCGAGGCAGTCGAGGCCAGGTTTATCTACTCAATTCCATATCACCAACATCAGCGGTAAACTTAATATCTGAATTACAGAATGACTGTAGAATTTAGTAAGATTTATTGTAGCACGGCCATATTGAACATAGCAATTCTCCTTTCCTATTCCCGTCCGTCCTCCCTTTTTCTGTGTCATTTTGAGTCCATATTTCGTGAGCGGAGTACCTCTTTCTTTTCGGAGTCATGTGTGTATTGATAGTCAATCACCACGTATTATAGAGGTGAAGGAAAACATCGTGGGGTAACTTGTATACCATAGCGATTTGTAAAAAATCTATGGTTTGTAAAAGTCCGCCAACCCGCATTAGGCCAGTTGGGTGGACTATACGGCCTAATCACCACCTACCATCAAATGAGCAATTTGCTCATCTGCCAAACATATTTATTTCCAGCTCCTCCTATTAATTTAACTTTGTCATTGATTTGGTTGCGGGTTAAAGACAAGTTCGACATTCCCGGAGACGCGCTGAGCTTCAATGCTCAGTGTCATTAAAATGCGTGCCACTGTTGATCCTGCGACACAGGAGTTGCAGTGGCGGGTGTGGCGGGACAGTATCCCTGCCAAACAAACTAAAAATTAAATTAAATTAATAATATAACCCAGCGAGTACCAGCCCTGGCAGCGCGGGTCGGGCTGCTGTTTTTTCATTTACGAATATTTTCCTTGGCGCACGATATTTTTTCAGAGCATTTTCCCAGTTGTAAGATAAACTACACTCCATCAAATGTGTATTTTTTAGCGGAGCCCGGTACGTCTGTAACAAGTTTTAAATTTTGGATATTACGTTGGACTCGTCGTGTCTTATGTTCAAAATTTGTGTTAATATTAGTTTTTTAATTATATGTTAAAATAGAATAATAGAGAGAGCTGGATGTCGTTTTACAAGGTGGAAAGTCTGATAAAATTTGTGGTGATGTTGAATAATGAATGTACACCGTTTCTAGCTCGAAATCTGACATAACGTAGATCTTGGTCTGTGTGATTTTTTAATCTCAATTTTCGATTTCTACTCATAAGCAACGCTACCTCATGCCTTTCGTTTAGTGATAGAGATTGTCGGATGTTTAAAAGTTTTATAGTAAGCTATTAAGTCCTAAGTATGTAAGTAAGTATGTCAGTTTTTATGTAAGTCCGCCAACCCGCACTAGGCCAGCGTGGTGGACTATATGGCCTAAACACTCTCAATCGATTCTCTCGATTGTAGAGTAGGTCCGTGCCCTGCAGTGGGACGTATGTGGGATGATATAGATAGATAGATAGTAAGCTACGCATTCTAGCAACAACTGCAGACGCTAGTTAAGGACTTTTCATAGTAACCCACATCAGTGTTGTGCTTTTCGGGTTAAACTGTATATATCCCAATAAAATGTGGCCGTTATATTTTTTTATTGCAGTTAAAGGCGAGACGAGCATGCAATTTGCCCGACGGTAAGCGATACGACGGCTCATGGACATTAGCAAAACCAAACACCATGATTACATAGCAATGCTTCGCATTCCTCTGCGCTCGCCATCCTGAGATATAAGATGTTAACTCCTATTATGTCTATTAGTTACTCTGGGTACAATGTCCTTCAAACCGAACACAATAGTGCTTTTACCCTGCTATTTGGTGGAAGAAATAGACATTGCGGTGGTACCTAACCAGGCGGCCTCTCACATATGAGAGACCTACCACCAGTAATTGTTTCGACCAGTAAGAGATAACCATCTTACATTAGCGAATACTTTATTAAGCCTACCCTGGACTTACCATCGGCTATTTTATGGATTGTAGTCACTTTTTTATTCAAAAAGGAATAGTTAACTTGACTGTTGTGTTCGTTAAAGTATTAAGATCAGCAAGCTAATGAAGTCAATCTACTTGTTGCGTCCGCTACTTGGAGACAATGGGTGAGCCGGCGTGACGTCACGGGCGACTGCCGGCATTCGTCGCGCCCCTTCGGTTCGTCAGGTCTCGTGGCGGTAACATCCACTGAGTTGAAAGATCTTCTTGATTAGTTCTGAGGAAATTACGAAATAGATTTTATGTTGTGTCGTATTGATCATGTCTATTACGGGAATAACTGGTAATTCAGTCAGTGTATAAAATGAATTAGCCAGATTGTAAACTAAAGTGTTAAGGTTGTTAAAGTTTATTTGGAAAATTCTAAGCTACTGTATACTGTGGTGGCTTGTTGGTAAACGGACCAGACGCGACCATACCATAAAGTAAGATATAAGGAAGAGAATCAGACTAAAATCTTTTTCTATAAACTAAGTTATTACAGATTACAAACCCGAGAAATATAAATAATCAGCAGCTCAAAATCCAATAATATCTTTAACAAAAATCTACAAGATTTAAAACAATCTACAACACATGGATTGCGTACAAACCGATCCGGCTCTCAGGACCAATAACTAGTAAACATAATACGTACATATACATAATAAGGTTATATGGCATGTTGTATTAATAAATACGTCATCCACGGATGCGAGTATAAAAACCGACATTCTTTATTAACCCTTCCAACGTACAGCATCCACCTGAGATATACAAAAGGATTAACAAGTTTTGATACTTTAAAATATTTTACAGGATTATTGCTCGAACTCCCTGTAGTATGCACGTTTTTTACGGTGTTTTCTTTAGCATTAAAGTGTGTTAATTGTAACTAATTATGTGTGTTAATGTGTATGAAGTTCACCAGCCTATCGTAGGCAAGCGTGATAGACTATGACCCAAGCTTGCTCAATTGATGTCTTGATTGAAGCGGCAGATTGAACTTAATACTATGCTACATAAAATAAAAATCCACGGCTAGGTGTTTTTCAGTTATGTAAATATGACCACTGACATCAAACGCAGTAATACAAATTCAACACGTAACCTCTTGTTACTTGATGACACACTATGTTGAGAGAAATTATTAAATATGAATACAAAGCGAAACTAAGGTCCAAGATTCTAATAACAGATTTACAAAACCTAATAATTTCTGATAAATTTACCTAAATAATTCCTCAAAATAATCAAAATATAATTCAAGTATCAATTCATGTGATCCGACAAGCGTCCGGCCGTCACAAGATGGATTGAGCACCTGTTCGCGCCACGGGCGATCGGGCGCGCTCGGCCATCTTCGGACAACTTCGGCTCTACCCTTACTAACGTGATCCCTCGTAAACGAATGAGGCCGAGTAGCTCATCGCGTAAATTGGGGATTCTTAGGGAGGATTTTATTATGTTATATTTAAAGCAATGAAACTTTTTTGATAACCTCCGTGGTGTAGTTGGTTAAGAATTTGGGGGTCGAAGATTCATTACGTGTCGACACAAATCATTGTATTTGATTCGGGTCTGGCTATTGTTAGACCCGAAAAGTCTTTCGTAGTTTCTAACAACCACATGACCTTAATATTAATATTAGTCTCTTGATATCTTAAGGTCAACTGACCTTTAAAAATCTAATGACGACATAAACATGACATAGTTTTAGGTAAAATAAATACGAAATAGACAGAACACAGGCTTTTGTTTTCAGAGGAAAGTGAAACCATTTTACGTAGATATTTTATCGAAATAATGATGCATTTAATAAATGGACACACGAGGAATTTGTGACTTCTTCTACGTTCGACCAAGTATATTATGTCAACCATTTTGATATACAGCGGGTTTTCAAATTTACAATAATATTCATCTGTTGTTTATTACGCTAATGAATATGTAGCGATGACATCATAATTTAAAAAAGTTATTTCTAATAAAGTCAACATCTTAATTAATGTTTTATGATAGTAATATTGTGAGTAATATAATATCTTTGAACTTCAATCCTTTTTTTTTTGTTTCCGTAGATGAAGTCCGTGTCAAGCGTCTCTAACACAACCTGCATGGGTTATAATTATATGCCTTTTTATTCATATTTTATGCAATAGTTGTTTATATTAAAATTTTATCAAAAAATTATACCTTCTATTGATTGATTTGGTGATATGGTAACAAAATTAATTCCTGCTTATCAATTTTCTGGAATAAAAAATATTTGACTTATGCAATACTCCGAAAAATAAACTATTTCTAAGCAAAAAAAAACAGGTTGGTCCTTTACTGTGTTAATAAAGTAAACAATCAGAATCCTTTTCGAATTCAAACCGTATAAAACATACAGAAACGTACGTATTTTCTATATACATAAATACACTACGAATATTCTTAATCACGCTACTACCATATTACAAAACTAAATACGTCATCAGTCGAACGTCCAATGCAGGACAAAAATCCCAGACACATGTGAACATAAAAAACAACACTTGTATCATATAAATAGTTCGTACAACTTTCGATCTCACGCCTTACAAAAAAAAAACAATAAGTAGCCAAACAATACTGTTGCAGTAATGTGGCATTCATAAGGGCGTTCACTGTTGACATTTTATTTCTTTCGGATTCATAAATTCTTATAATTAATCCATTTTCAGCATTTTTAAAATGATTGCCGTTTTATACGTAACGCATTGTTTCTTCTTTTTATGGAATAGCTCTTTTAATAAGTAATATTGGAAAATGGTGATTTTGACTATGTGAAAATTCAAGACATTCAGAAACGACAAGAAACAACAGATTTGTTTTTCGTCTTATGTAAGCATGGGCGGGGTACGTGTATCTATCTAGCTCTCAAAAAAAATAGCGCAGGAGTATGACAGATATAAAGAAATTAACCTCGTCTATACTAAGCACGTTTTCGAAATCATGTGTGTATTGATAGTCAATCACCACGCACAGTGAGGATGAACGAAAACATCGCGACAAAACCTGAATATATCAGATTTGCAAGAATATGTATGGTATGTAAAGTCCGCCAACCCGCACTAGGTCAGCGTGTTGGACTATATGGCCTAACCCCTCTCAAGCGTACTCTCGATTGTAGATGAGTCCCGTGCCTTGCAATGGGGCGAATATGGGCTGATACATATATAGATACCAAGCACCCTGTGACTTGTGTTTTGAAAATAATTTTAACTTGTATGTACGTGACTTATTTAAAGCCAGATTTGGCTAGAACGTCTCCAACAGTAGGAAACTAATTTATGCAAATGATAATCGATAATAAAATGCAATATCCAAGTTGACATCATCAATATTATCAATATAATATGCAGATTAAAACGATTAATCAAACGTATGTGGGAATTAATCAATTCTGGAGACTCCGACAGTGCAAGGAATAAATCACGGATTGCTTTTTTTTTAAACATCCATAAATGTCGTTTTGATAATAATATGTCAGTGAAATCTTTACACGTTTTTTTGTTTGTGCATATTTTTGTGCAGTTTTTAGGTGTTGATGTATAATAAATACTTTTCTTCGAGAATTTGGTATCGAAAAGTTTTTGTTTGTTTATTTTTGCAAATTATACTATTAAAAAATAAAGTTTTTTTCTTGATTTATTTCATCGATTGTGATCTACTGGAGGTACTCGGAAAACCCAAAAAGGTAAGATAAGAAAAGGGTTTTAGGCGACTATTATAAGTGACTCTAAAATTAGCATCTGTACTATCCTAGTTTGTTTTAGAATTACTAAGGAATTCCACTAAATGTTAAATTTGATATTATATTATGTGAATTTCAAAGTACAACTGCTCATGAGAATATTATTTAACATTCAAAATAAATTTATTTTGATCCGTAACATCGTTTTAAAATCAGTATTGTTTCATGAACAGTAATAAAGTGCATACAAACTCGCAAGCCAGTATGTTTATTACAATATTTTACGCACCTGGCGAATCAACCTGTATACACTGTACCCTTTCGTTTTTATATTTTTCTTTATTTCTTTTTTGTTATCTTATATCCTTTTTTCTTTTTTTCTGGCCATTAACTTTTTTCTCGTGCGGCTATCTTCGTTTTTTGTGGGTATCCCAAATTAATATAATGTTTTTTTTGGTGTTGCCCGATGCATCGGAACTGGTTTCGAGCGATCCTTCTGTGGGAAAGGTTTAATGAAAGTGTTTTTTAGTTTCGACTTTCGATTTCATTAGAGATAGATTTACGTTGTCAACTAGCGATTATTTGGCTCCTCACTTAAGTGAATCTTATATGAAATCTAGATTTTAATCAAAAGTTGTAACTAAATTTGATTTCAGTTCCATGATAAAAGTTTTTTTACAAATATACTGACTTGCCTTTTACCCGCTGCTTCGTTATTGTGGTTCTGTGAAATCCCATATTCCACCTTCAAATAAATATTCTGCTGCAGCCGTGCGTTTTTCCGGCAAACATACGGCCTTTGTCAATCTCCGGCAAACTATTTTTATGCAAAAAATCATGTTTGTCATTTCTACGTTGCAGCGAGAAACAAGGACAAACGAACGTACACACTTGCGTATTTTTAATAATAGTAGAGACTGCAAGCAACCATAGTTAGGGCTGGGCTTTGAATTTTGTCAGCCATTATTTTTCTGGTATAAAATACAACCACGTACTCAGCTTGTCTAAATAAAATACTAGTTTGAACGTTTTAATTGGCGGGAAACAGGACTAATGTTCGAAATTCAAATTTAAAAGCTCTGCACCATAGACTATAACGCAGACTCTTTTGGAGACCATTCTATACGTTCACCATCAACTCCCACTCTTAGTTCCTAGGAATGATTCCACAATCCCTTCTCATATCATTATCCAGTTTAACCCTTAAACATTCACAATCGGATAAAGCGTATAAAAAAACAAAAACCTCACAGCTGTCCGAGTTCGTCATTATTTAACAGGATGTGTCGACTGGTTTGTGAGACTGCATTTTTATGTCGCGATCACGGATCGAACTGGGATACTGTTGTAATTACTTTTAATAATAGTACATTGAGTGAATAGTATTTTATAGGTATAGCAAGGAATATAATCGTAGTTGCATGGCATCTCTGCCTACGCACTCCGGAACACAAGTGTAAATTTTTATATGTATGCATGGCAACTTAGAATACGTATAACTGGTCTCCACACTAGGCTAGTGCTTATGTTTACATTATGATCGCTAGGTTGTTTACTAAAATTACGTCTTTTTGTTAATAACAATAGAAACAATTAATATACTTATCATGTAATCCGTTGAAGCCACAGGAATCGAATCTATAGTCAAGATTGAAAAAAAACAAAATAATGTTCTCCCTTTGTCAGGTCAGATGTCATCAGCCCTATAAAAAAGGACACAAAAAATAGGTAACAAAACTTTTTTGAAATTGTAACCCGTCATACAGCTTATTAATGAGGGTGTAAGGCAATAATTCACCCAAACCAACTCCCCACTCCCAATTTCGGTCCCAAAAACTCCTAATCTATTGGCGAAATCTCGTTCTTTTTATACAAAAAAACAATCTTTATCCACGAATCTCGCCAAAAGACCAGACGCAACGCATAAATCCTTATTTAAATATACCTTTTTCTAATCAATGCTCTTTAGACCGTATCTCCACTATCCTGATTATTAAAAATCAAGACTTATTTCAATGGAATAACCATCACAGTTGCTTGTTAACTTTGGTTTTGAATTTTGAAATCGGAACATCATAAATATTTGGCGACAAAATTCAAAATGGACTTTACTTCTACCAAATTAGGGTGAAAATTGATTGTGGAGTGTTAAGGGTTTTTATAGCAATAAATAAAGGAATATCGAAGCTGGCTGTGTCAACAACGCGTTGCATTCTTGCGCGGTGTGTAGCGTACGGCGCACGCACACAGTCGCAGTGTGTGCGTATGTGTGTGTGCGCGGACACAAATACTTATTGGTAAATGTTGACTTGGGAACAGAGCCCGCGATGCACTGCGGAGTCGGTCTTGTTTCTAAAGTTTTGGATTAATATTACAATAATTCCTATAAAAATAATAAATAACATAATTTATAAACTCCCAATAATACTTACTGACGCTCAATTCTCATTTAATAGTTATATTTTGTTAAATTATGCCAAATACTATGTTTATCCAAAGAATAAATGAATAGGTGCCATATTTGATGAGCCAAATACAGGAGTTATAAGAGACATCATATAACTCCTGTATTTGGCTTTTATTATATAGCGATGTTTTAAAATAAACAAATTGTCACGTTAAATTCATCAGAGTGGGATAAATAATAATCTCAATCAACATTTTTCAATCTAATATTTTTATTACCGGAATAGCTTGCGTAAAACTTTCTAACTGTTTTAAAAATATTATCATTCTAAAGTTAAATGCAACACGATTCTAAATAAAATGTATTTTATTTCTAACTTTGGTTTTCCAATAAATATCCTATACTCTTTAATTACCTAATTTTGCATCCACAAAAATAATATCCTATTGCGTATCCACACCGCCTTAGTCCATCTTCCCCTGACCTTGAGCCGAGTTGACCCGTTCCCGCGAATCAGCCGCTATGTTGGGCCGATGCAGCAGGGGAGCGCGGGGCGACGCGGGCGCGGGGGAGGCGGGGGTGATTCCGAGTAAACTTTACACGCTGCCAACATTCAAAACTGCGGGTGGTTGTAATATGAAGTAATTAATTCGAATTTCGAATGAGCTTCTTGAGATAGTCGCGTGTAGATTTAGGCAGTTCGTAATTGTCAGTTTGACTTTTTTAAATTTTGGTAAGTGGATGGTATTATTCGGTATGAAAGCATTTGACAGCATTTGCCAAAACATTAAATTAACTTAGTATGTACTATTCATAATAGTCATAATTTTACACAAATATGTCTAAATATGAACCAGTATCAAACTATAAAACAAAATGAAACATTTATTAAACAAATATAAGTAAACCAAAAATAAATAAATTATACTATAACAAAAATCATGAACTATAAAATTAAAAGATGACAATAATAAATAAAAAGTCATGAAAAAATGTTGGTTACTTAGTTAGTTACTACGGATTTTCCATCTTGGTATACAGTGATTATTATACAGATGCATACAAACCTTCTACCACCACCTACAGAATCTCAAGTGGCTTTACCCACCAAACAAAAAGTAACTGCAAGACTGTGACTTAACGTCGGTTTCTTCTAAGCCAGTGGTAGCACCCCAGTCGGTCATTGGCATTGGAGCCTTAACGAACAACTGCAAAACTCTACCATTGTATATCACTCTCCCCCCTCTTCCCTTCTCCCCCTCCTCCCCCTCCCCTCCTCTCTATTTCTCTCTCTTCAACCACAGGAAATTCACTGCTGAACATAGGCCTCCCCCATGGATCGCCATATAAGCGAAGTGGCCTGCATCCAGCGAGTTCCTGCAACCTTACCAGGTCGTCCGTCCTTACCATTGTATAATTGTCTAATTGATTGATTGATTGTATCAGCCCATATACGTCCCACTGCTGGGCACGGGCCTACTCTACAATCGAGAGAATCGATAGACAGTGGTTAGGCCATATAGTCCACCACGCTGTTGTCTAATGTTCTACATATTTAAAACGCTAAATCTAATCACGTAATTTTGAAGCATACCTTACTTAGCAAAGGTTCTTAAAGTATTCATGATACTTTACCTGGATAAAGCCACGGTTTAATGATAGTGAGATATAAAACGGGTATTTGGATTTTCCAGAAAACACACGAGGAAGGAAAATGGATGGACAACTATTCAAAGTTAACCCAGGACTAAATAAGAATTTCTAGGAAAATATATCTCGATCATAAGTTAATTTTTTAATGCCTGGCATAATGAATGCGATACAGGCTTCTTCTTGACACACACTAACATTATAAAATGACAGCCTTAACCTAAGCTAAATATGTAAATACGTACATTTTTAAAAGTTTACCTTAAGACAGCGACTGGATGCGTAAAGCAGCAGACCGGGCTCTGTGGCGTACCTTGGGAGAGGCCTATGTCCAGCAGTGGACTGCAACGGGCTGATGATGATGGTGATAATGGTGACCTTAAGACATGTACTGTACTACGTAGATCAAGTCAGGTAAATAGAAACCCGAATCGAAGCTGAATTAACGCAAAAATATAGGTATATTTAAGTTTTATAGCATTGCCAAATATAACGCACCAAAGTAGTAAGTATCTATTTATAAACTTCAAATTACAAATAAAGTCCGAAAGACAAATAAAATAATACTTTGATTGCAAGCATTATTATCATCTACTATAAAGAATCCTTAACAATTAAATAAATTACATTCTTCACCATCTTCTATCAGATCAGCATCAGCTACAAGAAGTCCTATGATGAAAACGAACCTCTTCCAAAGTTCTCATCAGAAACCTGTTGGCAAAACCTGTTGGCTTCTTGCGAACTTATCATTTCCAACTGGACATAATTAATTTCGCACTAATTATACCTGTCATTAAAAATGAAGTTGTCATTATTGACAACTATAATCTGAAACAATTAAAGTAAACCTTACAACTTGGCGGGAAAAGAACAAGAAGTATAAACAATTTAAAAGTTGCAAATCCCAAGTTCCAAGTTACAAGTTGAATGTAGATAATTTCGCACCAGACTGGATTTTGCTCTAGATAACTTATTAAATATGGAATTATTGGATTATTAAGGTCGATACAGATACTCCAACATCGTAGAAGACCTGTTTTGAAACTACTAGTAGTAAAAAAAACTTTAAATCGGTACATACAATCATAAATAAAATCATCTCGCAAGCGCTCATCCGCGCAGCCTCGGCGCGGCCGCGAGCCCTTCAAATTTAACCGGTCCACCCGTCCCTTTCCCTCCCGCGGACAACCCTCCCGGCCCTCTCCCTCTGCCCTTCGGACATTTTTTCATCTCACTCTCACCAACGCGATAACTACCACTTTCCCTTTTCAAAGGACGAAGACACCACAATCTGTCATCTCTTTCCCACAAACCAGTTTCGATATGTCCATCCCTCTCGCCAGGAGCCAGGATTTGGCCTTGAGACTGAGATGCGGAGTCTGGTCAAAGTTATTTTTACTTTTTTACTCGGAACCGATGACTAAATGTGTTAAGAAACTCGTAGCTAACTCCTTAGTTCGGTTTTATGTTGTACTTACGATCGTGCGAGTTTGTTCTGCATTCTAATACCGACGAGTTATATCAAAACTGCTGAACTGATTTCGATGAAGCCAATAAAATGTTGCAAATTGCCAATAGATATATTGTCACAAAAGGAATTACATTACCAAAATTATTTTCTATATAGGGTTCTTTTAAAAATATTTATAATATTGTACAATCGCAATATTATGTAGATATTATATGAATTGTATACTTTTGACTCAGAACTTTTTAATATAAAAATGCCAAATTCCCTATACCACGTTATCCTCAAAAACTTCATTCAAGTTTAAATTTGTCATAATTAACATACGTTTTTGGATGTATGTTGCCTTAAAAAATCCTCTACTTAGGAAAAATAATGGTACAGGTAGTTGTTTTAAAAGATGCAAAAATGGTTGTTGGTTTGTTCATTTTACATCCATAGTAGCATAGTAAGGCTTGGACATAACTTTTAAGATATGAATATATTTTATAAAAGAATGTACAAGTATTGTGCAATAAATGACAACCTCCGTGGCGCAGTTGGTTAGACGTCGCTATGAAACGTGAGGCCGCGGGTTCGATCCCCGCACCGAATCAAATATTTGTGCGATCCACAGGTATTTGTTTCGGATCTGTGTGTTTGTGAAACCGAAAAGGCTCTAGTAGTTTCTGATACACGACACAAGACTCGATTTTAGTGTGGGGTTACGAATGTGCATGTGACTGTTGGGTGCATTTATTAATGTATCTATTTATTTATTTAAATCTAGAGGGTGGTACGCGTACAAGTCATGTCGTCATATATCATGATCTGAAGCAAAATTCGTTTGAAACTCAAAGATGGTACATATTTTTTTAATAGGTTAATAAAGTTTTTACAAAAACTGAAAGTGTGCGTTATAAAAAACAAAATAAAAATAAGCGAATATGTATTGTTACTTTTTATTTTATGGTCGTTGAACTTACTGCCGCATTTAATAATGACTTATAAGTTGTAAACCTTGAGACGCTGGGTTCGATGCCCAGGCCGCTACATCGACTTGATTTCGATTTTTTTTTAAATATCGAAATTGGATAGTGCAATTAAAAAATAAGATACCTAAGTTTTACCGTCTAATAATTGTGTCAATTCTTTGCGTGCAATTGATACCTACATAGGTACTTAGAAATTACAGTGGTGGGTTTCTATATTTTCTCTATCCCAACATACATAAATATATACATAAATTCACGCCTTTATCCCAGAAAGGGTAGGCAGAGGCGCCACCAGGACACCCACACGTTGCCTTGTATAATCCGTCCCATGAAGTGAGAGGGGGCGAGCCTATCGCCATATCGGGCACAAATTCCTGACTCTACTTATACTGTTTTAATCCGACATCATTCTAAGATGAAGGCATCTAGAAGAATGTTTCCTAATTTTTATTTCTATAGTATTTAAAACGGAATCAAGCAGCAATTATGAAAGTGTGCGCTAGTCTGTTGAGCCGTTGGCCGAGGATAGATTAACCGACTTTAAAATAATAGGAGGTGCCATATTCGGCTCCATGAGTGGTTGTTCTGTTATATACATTAACCGATTTCTTCGTTAATTCTGGACCGACTTTGATGACTTCCAAGTTTATAAGTAGATATTTGGTTGCAAAACTATAGGAACGAAATTTTATATCTCTAAAAATCATGTTCTCTGGATTTCTAGTGTGTGTGGTAATCTACTAATTGCTATTTGAATCCAACCAAATAACGACCACTGCGTATAAAAAAGTAAAACCTGCTAACATGACCTGCTCGCTAGTGGATCGCGTTCCAGGTTCGACCTGTATAATATCCGGTTTTAAGCAAGACGGCCATTTGCCATCTCTCGCCCGTGAATATTCTGGATGTTAACTGGACTTCACTAATTACAACGATCCTAAGGTTGCCTGTAATCGCCAAGAGCGATAAGTCCGCCATCTGTACTTTTTTTTTAATTTGTAATATCTTTAAGTGATTTCCTTTTTGTGTGCAGAATAAATAAATAAATACAACAACAAGGGGCGCTGTTTATTGTATATTGTTGAACTAGTATAAAAAAATAATTATTTAGTGACGATTTTTGGTTACTGTTGAAGGTATTTCTTGTAAATTAAAAGCTGTTTAGTACATAGCCAACTTTGTCACTCAATGAGAATAAAGAGTTGTCGAGTGGAGACCTTACACAAGCAAGCGAAGTTTTGGACGTCCATACCAAGTGGAACCAGACAAGCATAAACTTTTAAACTATAAACTGATGGGAATGGCTAGAACTCGCCAATTAAATTCACAGTATACAAAACTGAATACACGCGGACTCAGACCGCAACAAGATACATGAATCTATTAACGTAGGTCACTACAATAAGACTTCTATATTTGAGTACGTTGTTCGCTATAGGACGAATAGCTACGTATAACGTCTATTCATTAATCGACCATGGAGGCCTAATGCGAGTTTCAAAGTGATAGAGAGCAAGACCACGACAATTACAACCCAAATTCCCGAACAACTCATTATTTTCTTGAACCAAAAACTCAGCTAATACATTACCCAACCTGGAAATCGAATCCAGCACTTCACGGCGCGCAACCCTTAAACGTTGCCACTAAGCTACTGACGCGACTAGAAACACAATAAGCATTAGCCCCATCCAAAATACATAAAAAAACTAACCTGACCTAACTTGCCCCATACTCCACTCCATAGAAGAAATCAAAGTGCAAGCGATACAGAGCACAGGGCAGTCGAACGCATCAGTACCGCGCAAAACAACCGAGCCGGCGACCGACCTTCAATGTAAAACCAAAAAGATCGCTCCTGACCTACATGCGACGGTTCACGAGATAAAAACGAATAAAATAATAACACGACGGAAGAAAAAAAACAAGCAAACGCCACACGAAAAATAAAAATAATACCCCGATTACGGTAACGCGACGCCGGGGCCCGTTTTTCATTGACGCTCCGTTTATAATAGTTTTCTTTTTAAAAGGAGACGGTACGTGCCGCGAACTCTTGCCTCGGATCTTTCCTTTTATTTTTCTTTTATTTCCCAGTGATTCTTTTTTAATCATTTCACGAATATGGAGCTTCCTTTTTATCGTTTTCCCGGTGGTTTCGCTGCGTCCCATTCATGCGCGCTCCGTTTGTTCACAGGGTTGCCGAGGTGTGTTGTTGTACTAATAACTAATAAAGAAACAGGTATCATTAATTTTAATTAAGTATTGTTTAATGCGTAATTATTGTGTATTAAGTCTATTAAAATAAGAGCTTACTTCACCATATTCAATTACGTTTCGATTACTTAAACTGAAATTTTTCACACTTTTTCCACCACTCCAATTTCGTTTTTGTCTCATTAAAATTATGTTTTAATTAAACCGTATTTTTTTATGCTCCTATTTAATATCATACCTAAGTCCAGGTATCTACTTGAAAAATTTAGACTCATAATTTAATCTACTTCTATATTCTTGTCCTACTTACGTACTCCTACACCCATCATCGCAATCTACCCAGGCCAGCCCTGGGATTCTGGTAAGTTTTTGTTGTTTTGAAACAATTACGATTTACAACCCGCCGTACGGTTTGTCGGCCGGCGGGTGTTTATACTTTTTGTATGTTGCGTAATTGAGGCCGGTGGGGCGATTGACTTCATATCTTAATTATCTGTTGACAATCTTTATTTGGATTCTTCGTTGGGAAGTTTCGGTATTGACTTGATTTCATACTGTTATAGTTTGATATCATGGACAGGTGTGACAGGGCGTTTAGAGTGGAGTGTGTAATGACAGATCGCAGGTTTTATCCTGGTAACACCAAGCTCTGCGTGCAGTTCTTGAAAAGCTTACTGTATACTATAACAAGAGGCCGCACTTTCAAACAAGTTGTGCGTAAAAATCCTTATCTCCAACACCCACGACAAAATTAAGTACCTATCACAGTGCAGTCCGCTCAAGACATATCAATAAGGATTTTTAAACAACATCTCTACTCTCATAACGGGCGCTAAGTATGAAGCATTTTTTGTTATTTAGTTCACAACAAGATGGACTGACCAAATGAAACCCTCTTCATCCGCAAAATTTTACACAGCCATGTGAGACGCGCTGGACAGAAACCGGTGGAGGCAGACCACCCGCTCCAGATGCTACCCTGATGCTGACCACGATCCTCAGACATGAGGGACCGACCAGAGAGAGAGAGAGAGAGTTCACAAACCTGGGTGTGCACAAAAAGCAATATCAAATGAACAATTATTTCTAAAAATAACAAAAGTGTGCGCATCCTACTCGATGTGAATACTACTTGCGCGATGTGAACACTAATAACAAACAGTTTGAGTTAAAAGTAAAATCTTCATATTCGCACTTACCGCGGAAATGTCTGGCACCATTTCAACTAACACTTAGAAATTACACAATAAAACTTAAACTTTAGACGTAACAAAAAGGAGAAATATCTGACTGACCATTGTTTATTTTGGCAAGTAACTTTTGCACTTTGTTGTATGTTCTTCTTCCCAGCCCTTATCACTCTTGAGAGTGGTCGTGCTCATCTTTTTAAGTGATAGTTCGGTTTATAATCCGTCGCCATTCCTCTCGCCCTGATGCTTTCCTTGCGCATTCATACACGGAACCGTTAAGTATATAATATAAACAGAATGGGGTATACGACCCTTTTTTTTTGTATTAATCAAAAGGTATCCATATACAAAATCTAGAAGAATTTTGTAAATCCATTCAGAATTAAACAAGTTAGAAACGTTTTAAATCTTGTAGTGCGGGTAATAGAAAAGGGATGCAAAACAAAATTAGTGACGTCACTGTGCATTATAGTGTGCGGGTGTGAAAGAGACGGTAAGATGTCCCCACTACGTCCCCACTCTTTCATTTAAAATACTAATATTTGCCTCATGTTACAAGCTACTTTAATACTGTGTTCACAAAAATGTTTTGTTTTAATGGCTCTTATGTTTGTCTACAAAATAATACAATCATTCGAAGATAGTCAAATACCCTATTAACCGTGGTAGAAGCATATCGTAGTTACCTAGTACCACAGGTATGTATGTAGGTATCAGCCCCTGTAGGTCCCACTGCAGGGCACGAGCGTCCTCTACAATCTACCACCCTGGCCTAGTGCCGGTTGGCGGATTTGACATAGCATAGAAAGTTTTTCAAATTGCTAGGGTATTCAGGTTTTCTCACGATGTTTTCCTTCACCGATATAGTGCGTGGTGATTGACTACCAATAAATATGGGTTGTCTCAACCGCAGTAGTACCCGTGTAACACAGAGAACCGAAGTGGAACCATGGCTTCTCTATCTTTTCCTGTCCTTTCTTTTAAAGTTTTAAAAAGGAAGGAGTGTAGTAAAGGACGGTACTTACGATGTATCTGTTTTAGATGTGCATGACAGTAGTCTTCACTTCTATTCATTGGTTTGCTGTTACCGAATCTGTGCATTAAAAATAAAATAAACAAATATCGAATTTAGTAACTTATTTCTCGCACTCAACTTTACAAACTGAAATTGACTTTCAGATTAATAATGTAAGAGGTATATTCGATCACGTAGACAAAGCTGCGAATGACTAGTACACAATAAGGAAAATATATAACTTAAATTGTCTAGTGGCAGTATAATTATGTGCATATTATACACAATACGGCTTTCACTATAAGTCTTTAGTAAAATATTGAGTGTCATCTACTACGATTGTAGACGATGCTAGAGATAAACTTTATCAAACTCCACATAACATAGAAAACAACAGAGAATTTTTCCAAACAGGTGAACAATTGGCAGCGGAATTTCCCCCTAATCCTTGTCCAACCTTATCTTTATATGTGTGTGTGTGTCTTTATTATATGTGTTATGCATGTAGTAGAATGAGGTCATAGCTTTACGACCCACTATCTTACTTTTGGGACATCCGATTACAGAAAACTATTTTTCCCATTTGGAAAACTTTTAAGTGGTTTGATTCGGAAAATTTACAGGTGAATATAACTTTACGGCTCTTCAAAAGAGGAGTTAAAAGATGACAGGGTCGGCAACGCGCGAATGACATCTACCTCCTAGTGACACTAGGTTGCAGGCTACGGTAACTGCTTACCATCGAGCGGGCCGTATGCGTGTTTGCCTTCGTAGTTGTATAAAAAAAGCTTTCCGTTCATGAATCGAATACGAACCAATGAATTTATGATACAGATTTACCTTGTTACAATACATATTTTTTTTTCAGATTTTCAGACATTGAAAATAGCTTAAACCCCTTTCTAGAATAAGCAACAGCAATAAGACATACAGACTTGTCGATCCAAAACCCAACAGTCCCTTAGATTAGCGCTGGCCGCAGAAGTTAGAAAGTGACGCGATCGCCGAGCGCCGACACGGCTACAACAATTTGTCCATGTTTTTTGTACGTCTGTTTCTAGCGCAATGTTTTCTATTTCTTTTTTATTTCGCCCAACTCCAATTTAACACTTGTCGCGTTCGCGTGGCGCCTTGTGCGCTGTCGGCCTGGTGTAGATTGGCCTCAGGAGTTATTTAGTTAAAGCCCTTAGGATTAAAAAATCAGCGGTAGGTGTCAAGTTTCTTTACTTTTATAGTCTCCTTGCGTGTGAAATGTAAATAAATAAATACACCCAACAGTCACATACATAGACCTGACCCCACATTAAGATCAATTAAGTCTTGTGTCGTGGGTATCGGAAACTACGAGAGACTTTTCGGTCTCACAGACACCCAGCCCCGAGACAAATACTAATTGTGGGCTTCACAAACATTTATCTCGGTGCGGGGATCGAACCCGCGGCCTCACGTTTCACAGCCGGCGTCTATACAACTGCGCCACGGAGGCTGTCGAAAAAGTGATATCTTAGTTTGAAATACTGAAGTGGATAATAATGTAAGTGCTCTTCCTTCCAGACATAGTTATTGTTTGTTCGAATGTGCGTGCGCTCGAATTTGGGATGTTCACAATATATACTGCTATTTATTAGGGCTATAATTATGTGTTTACATCTACATGATTATAAATAGCTGGTCTGACGAGGCAAGGATAAAATTCAATTTGAGGTCTTTATGGCAAAAGTTACCAATATATTTTTTCTGCAGCTCTTTTTAAATGGACATTGTTTTCCATTTTTATTATGTTAAATGTATTGTAAATTCCAAAGATACCATGATTGCTTAGGAAAAAAAAAATTTGAGTAATAATAATTAATGTATTAACCAATAAGGGCGCTTACAGGTAATTTGTATGTATTGTGGCTCACCTCCCCTAGAATACCCCTGCGATGCATCACAGTTTGGGAACCCCTAGACTACAGCATCAAATATATCAAACCCACCGGCCAATACAAACCGACCCAACCGTACAACACAGTAGAGCGGTCAAATCAAAACTTTTTGCGATCAAGAACGCCGGGAAAAAACCAGCGTGTAATGACAATCGGATCTTACCGGCGACCGTTAACGTGGCCCGCGCCGTCCCGGCCCATTGTCCGCGGGTTCGACTCCCGATTCGTTCAAAAAGATACGTGAGTAATTACATAAAGGCGACATTAAATTCGCATTTCACAAAACGTTATTTTTCTGGAAATGACTTAAATCGCGTAATCAGAGAACGTGGTCTATTATGACAGTTTAATTGAATGTGACTAGGTTTTTTTTATTTTATCTAAGCCGCTGACTTTTACTTCCGCGCGGCGTAATGCCCACTTTTTCTTTGTTTATTACATACCTTGCAATTTCAACTGTGTACAACTGACGCCATCTATGAGCGTACAGCGTAAACTATTTTTCTTGTAAGAAACGCGCGGACCTTTTTATTGAATACTAATCTAATTAAAATTCATTTAAAATTAAATAATGTTATCTTGTATTAGAACGATAAAAATTATTATCTTTACTATTAATCTTCGTCCAATCATTAAAAAGCTATGTAATGGAGCAGCAGAATCCATTCATATTCTGGACTTAAATTAGCGGAATACAAATAAAGTACAAAAAGGCTATGTTTGCAATACTTGTGTATAGCGGGTTCTGTACTAAAATTAATGGTATTTGGAAATGTCAATTAATTAATTTAGAGGAAATATCAATAGTTCGTTAGCCGTAAGGTCTAGGGTTGTGTCCATAGCTTGATCAGTTCAATTTGAGTATATAAATTATTCCAAATTGTAGCTTGCACAGAAATATGATGTTAAGCAATCGGGCTTATAAAATCATAGACAGATCTTTCTATGATGCAACAAACGAACCATGTTATTTTGACTGATTGGTAGAATGACAGAAAATTCTCGGAGTGACACATGCAAGTGCGCCGAAATCAATATACTTTATTTCAATTACACTGTACTTATATATTGCTGCCTTGTTGGCGTAGTTGTATTACGTAACGACTACAAAGCTGAGGTCTCGGCTTCGAAACCCGGGTCGGGAAAAGTGATATTGTGTTTTTCTATTCATTATTAGCCCGGACTCAGGAATTTGTGTCAGGAAATCACATCATGGGACGGAAGATACAAGGCGAAAAGTGGATGTCCTGGTAGCACCTCTGCCTAACCCTTCTGGGTAAAAGGCGTGAGTTTATGTATGTATGTTATATCCATTGTCAATTTGAGATTTATAGTGGGAAAAATAACTAAAAACAACTTACTACTCCATAAAAACTACTCCAGAAAACCTCTAGCTACTGTATAATCGCATACAGAACCCATATTAATACCACTAACAGTTACCAGCTGGATCTATTTGCCTCCACAAAGACAAGATCATCAGTATCATTCTGTATCGCAGCATCTGTGTCACGCAATTTGCTGTAATTAGCCTTCTGTTGATAGCTTTTGTAATGACTAGTCAGTCCGTTTTGTTAGCGTTAGATTGTTTAGTTACATACATACATACATAAACTCACGCCTTTATCCCAGAAGGGGTAGGCAGAGGCGCCACCAGGACACCCACATTTCGCCTTGTATGTTCCGTCCCTTGATGTGATAGGGGACAAGGCTATCGCCACATCAGGCACAAATTCCTGACTCCGGGCTGATAATGAATAGAAAAACACAATATCACTTTTCCCGACCCGGGACTCGAACCCGAGACCTCAGCTTTGTAACCGTACCGTAATACAACTACGTCACCGAGGCAGTCATTCTCATAATTATATCTAAGTATATACAAACGCTTGAAAAAAAAAGTATTTTGGATAAAATTCCTACTGACTGATTCGACGGATTCAATAGCTCTGTTATAGAAAACGCTGAGGCTCCATATACGTCCCACTGCAGGGCACGAGCCTCGTCTACAATCGAGAGTACGATTAAAAGAGGTTAAATTATATGTATAGTCCACCACGCAGGCCTAGTGCGGGTTGGCGGACTAGGCCATAGAAATTCTTACAAATCGCTAGGTTATCAGGTTTCCTCACGATGTTTTCCTTCACCATTATAGTGCGTGGTGATTGACCATGACACATATGACTCTGAAAAGTCAGAGGTATGCCCAGAGATGTGAACCCGGGACCTCTGTAAACATGTAGGCAGCCGCGTCTGGTCCATTTACCAACAAGCCACTTCGCACTTATAAATATATTGTGCCCATAATCGCCCAGTGCCCTTTGCTCAGCACTGACCTAATAGGATCACGTCACGGATCAAGATTCGCTTGTATACCCACCCTTTTTAGAAAGGGGATAGGTTACAGCCTCTCTAGTCGTTGAATCGACATCCTCGCAATCATCATCACTGATTAATCCGATACAATTCAGTCGCATCAACATGCCAGAAACATACTTTCCGTCAGCTTTTACCCAGACCATAACTTCATGATACAAGGAAAAAAACATTTATTACAACCACTCTAACAGATTCGCTTAGTTATTACTTATTACATTACCAATTTGTGTGAATGAATAATAATTATTCCCCTGCTGATTTAAATGGCTTCGTAATAACGCCACTTCGATTTAACCAGCGCCATCTATTAACGAATCACGGAACTCCCGTACGCACATCGTGACTGCATTCTCAATAAATGCGTGAAAAAAAATCAATTGGCTACTTTCAACTGAACTGTAATTTGGTGCTACTTACTTTAATGATTATTTTGTACCACGTGTGGTTTCCATCTGGGTAATGTATTTATCGCGTGTGTAGGAACGGAAAGCTCGGAACATTATATGAGAGTAAAAAATATATCAGTTGATTTCGAAAAACTTAAAGCAATGCCTTTTCTTTAAACAATCATTAAACGAAGCGTGCACGAGTGTTGTTGATGAGTTTCGTTTCAACGCTTTATAGTTAAACAAACTATTGTTAATGGGACTTCTTTTATGTCATTAAGGATTACGAATTGCTAAACTATTTTCTTTTGCATTTAGGTCATCTCGATTGTCCTTCTATAGGTATCTTATCTTACAATCAAGTAGGTTCTACTGTGTTTCTACGCAGCTTTAGATATCAAGCCGCTAATTAAACCTAGCGCTTGTTGAGCCTCTACATGATACTTAATATGTAAAAGGTATGTGATAAATATCAAAAAAATATTTGCAATTCTTATAAGGAACTGAGCTGACGGCCAACCTTCAGCATTGAAGAGGCACTCCAAGAAGAAGAAGATAAGGAACTCCTCAAGTATAAATTGTGAAATAACAACATATGAGGCTAAATCTAGAGCTGTTAAATGAGTCAACAACTACCTACCGCTAAAGTTTACGTTGAGTCTACAGGAAAAGAATCGCCACTTCTTTCCTCTTTTATTATATCAGTTAATTCGATACACACCTAACTACTTATACACGTGCTAACGTGCACCAGTTTCTCTATTATATCAAAGTAGGCAATACACAAACCACCGAATGATATTTAAAAATGTCGGACACCAAACGAATCGGTCACGGTTGGCAGAACGGCGGGGCCCATTCGTTCAGAAATTAAATAACGGGCCTGCAGTGGCACCATTGATAAGGAATTAAATACAGTACAAACTGACCGGCCGTTTCTAAACGACAATGTAAAAGAAATCGGAGCTTTTCAATGCCATATTGCTGAACGCGATAAGTTTGCGATGGGATGATAGGAAATTAAATATACGTACTTATATTGTGTTTTCTGACTGTTGTAATCGAAATTACAATGGCGAGACGAGCATGCCATTACCCTGATAATAAACGATAAGATTGCTCATGGACAGTAGAAAACCAACCAACACCATGAATTACAAACCATTGCTTGGCATTCCACTGCACTCGCCATCCTGAGACATAAAATGTTAAGTCTCAATATGTCCGATAGTTACTCTGGCTACAATGTCCTTCAAACCGGAACACAACAGTGCATTTACACTGCTGTGAGGCGAGAGAAATCCTATAAGAGACTATATTATATCTACAATGTTATATAGTCACCTAATCAATTTATCAGCTTGTGCAGGCGTAATCATTTTGTCGTAAAATTATTGTAAATCGATATTAATATTAAAAGTCATTTAACCTTCATTCCGGTCGAAGCCATAAGTTAGACTTAGGGACGTTTCAACCTTTAGCTTTTTATGGGCTTCTAGAAATAATGTCGAACATTTGACCTACAGACGTTCCCAGAACTAGAATGGTTGGCGCGTTGCGCGGGCGCATGCTTATTATTAACTTAGGACTGTCGTTTGGATTTGAAATTTACGAAACACATGAGCAAAAATCTAGCTATTTTGCATCCTATAATACCTAAGTAGGTACAGTCCGTATAATGTAGATTGTAGAGCAGTGAAGATCCAAGTACAGTGTGTATAATGTAAAGCACAGAAGGGCGACAGCCAATTGTTCCTGGTCATTCAACACAATTGTGCCTGTTCATTTGCTGCTTTATGCCTCGCTTTATAAGAATTATAAATGGATGTTCTATGAACAATGTGTACACCTGTGATTAGCGCACCTATCGGACTTAAACATTATTACTGTATCTTTCGTACTGTACGATATGTGGCGCTGTTGGTGGACAATGTATGTATAAAAACAGAGGAAGTCGTGGGCCATCTTTCACGAAGAATATGATTCAACTGACGAAGAACTAGCTGACATGTTAGTTCAGACTGCCGCCAAGTCGACTTTAAAACGTCTAGTCGACAAAGGATATACAATGAGCTGAACCCGGCAAGCTCTCATTCGCCTGCTCAATCCCGAACGATTTTTAATTATGGTGTATTTCGGTGTATCCAGGCGGATAAGAATCTCCACCATAAGCTATAGAGTGTCCGGCATTCACCGAAAGAAACGCAACAGCGAAACTATTACTTTACCTGTATTTCCATGGTTGATTTAATGGTTCCGCTCTGGTATAACTTGTAGAATCGTTTTCTAAGTAATTCTCTAAATAATTAAAATAAATTGGTCGATAAGATACAATTTACATGTTTTGTGTGTATCAAATACTATTAGAGAGTTTAAAGTCCTGCAAAACTCACAATCAAAACAAATATTACTGGACTAAACATACATTTTACTTGGTGCGGGATTCGAATTCGTGGCATTTCCGCTTGTAGCTAGCTATTGAACCAACTGTGCCACACGGTACTCTATAGAGGCTACCTTTGCATCTTTCAACTTTAGGCAATTTTGGGAGTTAGCTTGGTATTCTATGCACTGTGTTAAGTCTCTATCGAGGTTTTTTATCTCTGCCCAATAAATATAATATGAAAGTATAGAGTTTTCCATTAACAGAATTCGTAACTATCCTTTATGATTAGACCAATTACTGTCTTTAGATAACACTGTCGGATGAAGTGATAAGAGATTCATAAAGTACCTACCTACTTGTATTAAATCGCAAAAAAAATAATGATTACTGTGATTGCCTTATTAGTTAATTAGTCTAATTAAACAATAAGTATTGAAAAGTTATTAGCATGTTCAAAATTATTTCATCCAATGACACCTTTTAAAAACAGTTGATATTAATTCATATATATAACATCTTTATTTTCTACTCCACCAAACATCGTTCCGTATCCATTCTAAACCATAGACAACAGAGCTTTTAAATCTTTCCGAAAGTATTCGCAGAATTGGTGTACATTTTGGTGCAACAGTGGCGGAGTGCGGCAGTTGCCATGGCGACCGTGTCGTTGTTTTGCCAATCGCGCCCTGTCTATTCATTTTGCTTTTGTTTTTTTTCCGAAAATATAGGCATAGGGCGTCGGGCAGACAGCGCCTTTTACATGCTATATGCTGCCGTGCTAGGTTAGAATGTTCGTGCATGCCATATATTTCGTTACTTTTGTGTTTTATAGAAATATTTTACAATTGGAATGGATATTTTTTACTCTTTCCTTGTGGATATTGGAACGTGGATTCCGTTTCGAAACATTTCGAAACCGTTCCGTTTCGGAAAACAAATTGGATATGTTACTTTAAAAAAACATAGGGTATGACAAATTGCAAGTATGCGAATATTAAATAAATAAATACACCCAACAGTCACATACATAGTCCTGACCCCACATTAAGAACAATTAAGTATTGTGTCGTGGATATCATAAACTATGAGAGACTTTTCGGTTTCACAAACACGCAGACCCGAGACAAATATTTGTGGACCTCACAAAAGTTTTTCTCGATGCGGGGATCGAACCCGCGGCCTTTTATTTCACCGCCGGCATCTAACCATCTGCGCCACGGAGGCTGTCAATTCAATTATTCAGCATATTGCATTGCTATATATTAACTAGCAATACGTATTTACTGAGATACATGCGTAAGGTTAATTAATAAATAATAAAATAATAATAAAATCTTTATTTGCACGAAGAAAATTGGATACAGACAGAAAGTACGACATTTAAATATAGCTTGAACAAAATGAGAAGTGAAATAAGTGTAGTTGAACACAGGTGTCCAAAATAAGAGTTAACTTGCGTTATGGACACCGTCAAATAAAAGGGTTATAGCATAACACAACAGCGAGTAACAAATGGTAGAGTCTAACCATGTTGACGCCATTGTCTCATTGAAACAACAGAGTTTCAGTTAGGTGTATATAGAAAAAGTACCTATCAGCTTTGCTGTTACATTAGTTCGGTGAATGAAATTGCCGGGGAAGATCGCTAGCGGGAGCATAAATATATATTCGTATATGCCAAGATAGCAAACACCGTATATGATGATGGAAATCTATCTGACTCACGCAAGTCGGTTTCGTGTCCTGTACAGCCACGATAATTACTTTATATGTACTAAATTGCACTCGCCAGTTTGTATTGATTTAAAACATTTTTTTACGGATTTTATCGCCAATTTGGTTTACTGAGCGGATGTCTAAAACCTCAGTCCGCACCGTGACCACGAAAGCTGCAAAGTAATCGAAAAGTCGAGAAGTTAAAAAATTTAAAATTAATCCAAATTCGCGATAATAGCCGTAAAAATTTGTTAATATTTCAATATTATGTAACATTCGCGTAAATCTAGGAAACCATTATTTACTTGGATGGATTGTAAATACCATCTCTCGCCAATCACTTTACCAATCCTATTTAAATAATAACTATGGCTGTTCTGTGAGACAGACCGCATCGTATACCTCGATGTCAACGTTTGGCGGTCAAAGCATTATAATCACAGGAAACTAAGTATGGAAAAGTTGATTAAAGACCAAAGTGATTAACTTTATAACGATTATTCCATATTATTCCTACCATATCGGTCATACAAATACATCAACAATATAATGCACATGTATGTAAAACAAAACGAATGTATATGTAAAACACCTTTATGTATGCAGACAAACCAAGCATTTGGTTTTGCGGGACTATTTGTAAACATTTTTGTACCTTCTTTCAAAATAAAATAGTTAAAAAAAAAACATTTTATCTATGAGGGGGATACACCTACAAACTACGGTGCTGAACACAATACCAAAAACTCCATGGTTGATACGATTTACTCATAGGTATATGAAAACGAAACATTTTACATGGAAACTGTAGGTACATGATGTACATAAATTACATGTACCGCGCAAGTGGTAGGAAGAAGTGCACTGTTATACTAACGGCATTATTTATAGACAATTTTAAAACCAATTTTAGTTATCGATTGTTTTGTCCCTTTCGAACGAATTTTGAATTCATTTTGATCGAAGAAGACAAAACATTCGATAACTAAAATAGGTTTTAAATATGTCTGTGATTAAGACCGTAACTGTTTGCATCGAGTTTAATTTTATTCCAAGTTTACTACATGGAACAGTCGAACTTAGAAGTCCAAATGCGTGCGAGCCCATTGCCACACTGAGCACACATTACGGTTTGTTAATCGACAAAATATTATAAACTAAAAATATTATAAACCTCTGGGTTCGCATTCTATACATGTTGCGATTAGAACAATATAGCGACTATAAATTACAGGTATCGAACCAGGACTAACTAAATCACAACTTATTTGAGGGCTAGAGCAGAAGTTGGCTGTGTAACGGTAAGAGTTCTTTAGGAGAACCACAGTAGAACCTCGAATGATTGATGGTGTTTGATAAAAAAAAAACTGCCAATATCACAGTAACAATTATTATTACTTACTTGTTCGTATTATGTAGAATGATTTGTTTAGGTATTCTGTTTTACAAATTGACGCAAGACAAGAATCACATAAAAAATATGATAATAATTTGTTTAAAAATGTGTTATTGCAAGATTTTCCAAGCATAAAGCAAAATTAATTATTATCAGATCCCAAGAATTCATTTTCTATTTTATGTCATTATCATAGAGTCTATAATCGTATGTCTTAAATTATTATACTTAAGTTGTCTATAAGCAAGTTGTTTGTTCTGAAATCAATAGTTGTTTTTTTTTACTGGCTGTATAATTTTTAATCATTACATTATCTTTAATTGTATCATAAGCACATAAATTATATCCTGTATGTATCAATTTAGTTATCCACTGTTAACTTAATGAACAAATACAAAACAGTCCGTCAATTTAGACATAATATCTTGGTTTCTGAACGTATTAGTATTGTGATGTTAGTGAAGTTAGCATCAAAACCATCTGTTCGCGAACAGTGTTTCGCAATATTTTTTATTAATTAAATAAAATTCCATAAAAACAATGCTGTCCAGCCTCAGGACTGGAGTTCAGGGCTTGGTAGGTCATCTTCCATCTTTAATTATAATACGCGTTATCAGTAATTAAGCGCTATTATATAATATGTGTTTGACGTTTGGACACTCAACCATCGCGATTGAAAATATGTGATTTCAGTGGCGTGTTTCGGCTAGGAGCTTGCAAACTACTACAGCCCTGCAGCATGACAGTCTCTTCGTCCACCGTGATACCCCAGAGGACAACCCTAGCATCCCTTTCGAGTTTACGCCCGCTAACCAAAAGGTACACAGACATTCATTTGTTTTTGTCAAAATCACTAATTACGATGTCTTAAATATCGTTATTCTTCTTAATTATTGTGACACATTACATCGTTCGTTGCTATGGTATCAATTGTGTACCAAATTCAAGAATATCAAATATTTTAGAGGTTACTGTAGAATCTTTGGGTAAGATTTAGCAATGTTAAAGATAGTCAAAGCCTTTTTACCTTGAGTTTGACACAGGCAAATAATTTTCCTTCGCTCTATATTCTACTATTTTATTTAATAATGTTTGTTTTTTTTATTTGTTTTCCACATACTTTAATTTAGACTATTGTCAGACTTTGATTTATGACATTAATTGATTATAAATTTTAACTAGTGATATTCACAAGGTTCTATTATACAAAACACATCACACTCTTTCAAAATAAAAATAAACTATATAACATATTTATTTTGTTATCCAACTAACTTAAATGATCAAATTCAACTTTATTTCTTTTTTCCTTCAACACAGAAGTCACTACAATAAACTTGATGGAAAGTACAATGCAGTCAAGATAAAGCATCCAATACAATATCCTAATATATTATAAATGAAACAGAACACTTGATTGGTGGTGATAACACTATAGGAGTTTATAATAATATGGTTCCTTGGCATAACCATATATCAATTAACTAACATTTTTGTAGAATAACTACATATTTTTTTGACCCCTTACTTAATTTACACCTTAATGGTTGCAGAGGGTTGAGGCTCTGCTGGCGATCTACCCTGAAGGTCATAAGCGGGGAGCGATGATCCCATTGCTCGACCTGGCTCAAAGACAAAATGGAGGATGGCTCCCGATTTCAGCCATGCACAAAGTGGCTGAAGTGCTGAATCTTCCAAGAATGAGGGTGTATGAAGTAGCCACATTCTACACTATGTTTATTAGGTATTTATTTCTATTATTTTTTTAATACATCCAACAGTTACACTCATAGACCTGACCCCACACTAAGATCGAATCGTATGTTGTGGGTATCAGGAACTATGAGACATTTTTCAGTCTCACAATCACCCAGACTTGAAACAAATACCTGGGGAACACACAAATATTTCTTTTGGTGCGGGAATCGAACAAACAGGTCACGCAGCCGGCGTTCAACCAAGGGATGATGTCTATAAAAGTATAAATAACCTTATAATTTAAATGACTATCAATACACACATGACTGTGAAAAGTCAGAGGTGTGCGCTGGGATTTGTACCTGCTAGGACGGTGAATATGTTGGCAGTTGCATCTGGTCCATTTACCAACAGGCCACCATGCACTACTGATAGTCGATCACCACGCACTATAACGTTGAAGGAAAACATCATGAGGAAACCTGCATACCATAGCAATTTCGAATAATTTATATTGTATGTAAATTCCGCCAACACGCATTAGGTCAGCATGGTGGACTATATGGCCTGACCCCTCTCAATCGTACTCTGGGTTGTAGAGGAGGCTTATTTTTTTATATGTTGTTAAAGTAACTGTTAAAAGATGTTTCCTTGGCATCCAGACACTTTTGATGGGCTTTTCATCTTGCCAGACACATTAAAGCTGATAACTTCCAAAGCCACCACGATCGGAACTTCATAATAGGTAATTGCGTGATGCCTATGTCAGAGGCTTGCGCAGACAAACTTTCAGCTTTTATAGAATGACGAAAGCCTGGCGGCCACGGGCTCTTGGTCCATTAGTTTATCACTGCTCATATTAAAGACCAATAATATCAAAATATTCATATTTTCAGACGACCAATCGGCAAGTACCATGTCCAAGTGTGTACCACAACTCCATGCTGGTTGAGGGGTTCTGACGCCGTCCTCAAGACTATTAAAGACGCCACTGGCTGTGAAGTTGGAGGCAACAGCCCCTGTGGAAAGTTTTCGGTTTCAGAGGTTGGTTAAATCAAAATTGTTTTTTCTAGTCATGAAATTATACAAACAGGATGTATTTAGTATTATTAAATATTTGAAGTGATTTATGGCAATAGTTTAAAAAAAAAAGTCTAGCATGCATAAAAAATGAAGAATGCACAGACTACAATAATATGACCTTTCAATTGAATTAGCCATAGTTGGTAAAAGTAAAGCTTATGACAGCCAAGCCTTACTATTTACGGATTGGGACATCAATTATCAAAATGCTACATAACATACATAAATACAAAAGTACATACACTGCTTAATTTATTTATTATTCTTTTAGCGTTTTGTCGTACCCTGTATATTATGTAACCCTTTAATAAAATATCTCCAATATTCACTACGTCCTTTGGCCAGATGGCGGGACGACTTGCATAAAAGGGCCGGCAGCGACTGGATGCGTAAAGCAGCAGACCGGGCTCTGTGGCGTACCTTGGGAGAGGCCTATGTCCAGCAGTGGACTGCAACGGGCTGATGATGATGATGATGAATATTCACTACACAGCACATTAATGCAAAAATATTTTGTGTCATTGCCTACTATATAGCATACAATTGTAAGACAAAACAATATTAATTGTATTACTTAATAACTATGGAATACTAACCACTAGAGTCTAAGCAGACTGACCAGTTATTTTCCCTAGTAATACGTACAAATGATGGTAAACATACACATAACAACATGTAAGATTATTATAGCTAGAAAATATGATAATCAATAAAATGTTTTATTTAATTACAGGTAGAATGTCTAGGAGCATGCGTAAACGCGCCCATGGTGCAAGTCAACGATGATTATTACGTAAGTATTGTTTTTTAAAGAATTTATTTTATTGTAATATTTCATATATTCATTAATCAAACAATTTCTCAATAAGAAAAATAAAAAAGTTTATTTGCCACTAAAAAATAGGATGTACATCTCATCAGATAACAATAAGAGAAAGATAACAGTATTATACGCTACATACATCTAGATAGCACATAGTGGCTGTGCCACAACCCAACGCTGATTTTCATCACATCGGGTGACTTAATAAAATGTTTATTAATTGTTGACCTGATTTTAATATTTAATTAAATATAACATGTTAGTTACCTAGGTTGCACAATGCACAATGTTGAAAGGAAAACGTAAATCATTAAAATTATTTATTTCTATCTGTCATCATCCTGGCTATTGCCAGAGTCTTTTCTACTCAGTGTCCATAACATCCTCTATTATAAGTCTATTGGCATGACGTAAATAATGTAAATTGATTAATACAATTTCAGGAGGATCTGACAGTTGAAGATACAAAAGAAATCATTGAAAAGCTCAAGAGAGACGAGAAACCCAAACCTGGACCAAGGTAAAATACATTTTATAAATTAATATCACATAAGAACCTTCTAATATTCACGTAATTCAATTATACCTTCTGAAAAATGTTGATTACACTTTTTATTCTCTTATAAGTTGTAGGAGACATACCAAAATTATCGTAATCGGCAATTGTAATATTGGCCAGCTATATAAGCTTTTTATCAGCCTCCGTGGCGCAATTGGTTAGACGCCGGCTGTGAAACGTGAGGTTGCGGGTTCGATTCCCGAACCGAGACCAATTTTTGTGTGAACCACAGGTATTTGTTTCGTGTCTGGGTGTTTGTGAGACCGAAAAGCAAGTGTGGGTTAGGACAATGGATGTGACTGTGTGTATTTATTTATTTAGTTTTATCAGGTTATTTCGTGTAAATAAAACTCCTTTCACACATATTATCACAGTTTGATTTATTTTTAATTTCTTAACCATACTAGGACTGCACAACCTTCATGGTAAGACACATGAGACAGACCTCTTTTGTGGTGTATTCTAAATTGTAATCCAGCCCAAATATGTTCCACTGCATGGCACGAGCCTCCTATACAATCAATAGATCCCTTAAAATGGGTTAGGCTACGGTGCACCTTGCTGGCCTATTGCTTCAAATGCCATAGAAATTCTTGAAAATCTCTATATGTAAGGTTCCTTATGATAATGGTTTCTTAGATTTACGCGAATGTTACACATTGAAATAAAACTATTTTTACGGATTTTATCGCGATTTGGTTAAAATTAAAATATTGGTGGAAAATTAAACCAAATCGCGATAAAATCCGTAAAAATAGATTTATTTCAATGTGTAACATTCGCGTAAATCTAAGTTATGATGTTTTATAACTACATTCTATTTTCAGGAGCGGCAGATTCGCAGCTGAGCCCCTCGGCGGCCTGACTTCTCTCACGGAAGAACCCACAGGCCCCGGATATGGACTCCAAGACGCACTCAAAAATTAAATTCTGTTTTTATTGCATAGGAATATTTAATAAATCATGTTAGATCAATGTGTTTTTATGAGTTATTTATTGGTGTTAACTGTTTTTTTTAAGTTTATAATAGGGTATTTGACTCCTTTTTTATTGTATTTATCAAAAGGTATCCATATTCAAAAGCTAGCAAACAGAGTTTTGTAAATCCATTTAGAATCAAACATGTTAGAAACGTTTTAAATCTTATAGTGGGAGGAAAAGGGATGCAAAATAAAACTAGTGACGTCACTAGTCTTAATATGTATTACAGTGTTCGCTAGTGAAAGAGACAGTAATAGCTCCCAACTACGCTTCCACTCTTTTTTTAAATATGTACTAATATTTGCCTTATTTTATATAGGTAAGCAATTCTTATACTGTTTTCATAAAAATGTTTTACTTTAATAAATAATTGTATTTGTGTTTAAACGTAAAATAATGAAATAATCGATCAACAGTCAAATACCGTATTATGTTGGGTAAAGTATTTAATTTGGTATTTAACCAGGTTTGGTTATGGATTTCGTTTTATTGAATTTGTGAATACAATTTGTGCTCTCATATATGAGTACTAAAACATATTTTGGTAAGAATCCGCATAAAATATATAAAGTCAAAGTCAAAGTCAAAATATTCTTTATTCAAGTAGTCTTTTACAAGATCTTTTGAATCGTTAATTTCTGCTACCACCGCTTCGGAACGTGTTGTAGCTGTGAAGAAGAAACGATTACCGATTATACTATCAGCCGATTAATTAGCGATACTAATTTATATAAGGATGGAATCAAAAATTATCTTATCAATATACGTTAAAAGAGTATCCACTGGTCTGATATAATTTTTGCTCGTTGGTCGACACAATTATGCTGACCTGCATAATACATGCATATAAACCGCACATCCACAAGCTGAAATGACGCGAATTTAAATAAAATACACCCAACAGTCACATACATAATCTGACCTTACTCAGGAACTACGACAGACTTCGGTCACACAAACACCCAGACCCGAAACAAATACTTGTAGTTCACACAAACAATTTGTCTTCGGAGATCGAACCCGCGGCCTCTCGTTTCACAAACGCCGCGGCATCTAACCAACGGCGCTACGGAGGCTGTCAAAATGCTGATGTTGATGCTGAAATGGAATATCAATTAGCCGATGCAATTAAAACAATGGAAAGACAGGAATTTGGTCCTTCACGAGAAGTTTTATATTTAGTCTCAGAGTTTGTTTAAAATAATAATTTAGTCACACCATTTATAAAAGAGGATGTGCACAAATGTATGTAATCTGGTACGGGCACAATCGGAATGAATGATACACCGTTGGAAAGGTAGTAGTTTTTTTGTGTAGTTTAGTAATAACCATGGCGCTAGTCCTGATTCACTGTACAATCAAGGAAATCCTATTTGAAAATATTTGTTTTTTATACATCCTATTCTAACTAGGTATGTTCATATATAATTTTATAGTGTATATTCCGAATATATCCAGACTGCGACCGAAATCGAAACCAGAGTACAAACACAATGCAACTACAAATCTCGCAAAAAAAAGCGACGAACGGCTCACCTCAGTACTAGATGAGCCGTTTGTGCGTTTGTCGGACCTATCCGAACAAAAAGACAATGATTATTTTTTCAAATATAATATAATGGCATGGCAGAGCATAAAGCACCTGATGATGACAAAACTATCTATAGATACCTAATTCAATGGCGGATTATATCTAAGGCAATCTAGGCAAGTATCTACCTGAGGTTATGAATGGGCGCGCGTGATTTCGGATATCTTCGTTTCTATGCAAAACCATCTAATCGCAAACGAATCGAATCTAAACGAATCGCATTCGTTCGCTAAATGAACTATACATTCACGTAATGTATGTATTTTTTTTAAATATGGCTGCTAGAAGGGCGCCTTTGAGGTGCTTGCCTAGGGCGCTCTCAATATTTAATCCGCCCCTGACCTAATTCATGATAATTTCTAACAATGCAACGCTAAGAAGAAAACACTGACACACTATAGGTACTTGCATCAGCGAAGTTTCATCTCTTGATGCGGTAGGTAGGTACCTATACAAGCGAGTCGAAATGGGAGTGATCAAAACACTGGGGCTGATAAATTCAGTCTTCTAAGAATTTTTATTCAACCTGTCGCTGTCCACTTCTGGACTAAGGCCTCCAGGAATAAGTAATGGATAACCACAAGCTTCACTTTAAATACATTTATTAAAGGGGAATCCCATTAAACTAATTAGCAGAGAAAACGGATATTTCTTCGCGAGACACTGGTTTCCCGATCCATGTCGACAAATTGATAAGAAGTTTATCAACTATCATCTATAATTAATATATTATAAGCATTGATATCAGGTAGAATATAAGTGAGTCAATGATTATAAGTATACGACACACAGTACATTCTATATACATATGGAGAGTATACGGTTAGCTCTTCCAAAATATTAGCCTCCATGCAGTATAATGTGTGTAAAGAACAGTAGGTAGGTTTCTATATAGCAAAACGTAATAATATGTACATAATACACATAAAATATTGTAGCTTAATTTGTACTTATTTAAGAACTGATGGTACATGCTTCTAATGATAAGTTACTATAAAATAACGAATTTTCCTCAATAATTGTTAGTAAGAACCTACGTGCACATTGTATAACACGCTACAATTAAATGTAGATAAAAGGCGAAATCTGTGTTTATCTTGCCTTGTAGCACGATAATGCTGCTTTTTAACACTGATAGGAAAATTCAATGAAAACTAACTTCAGTATTAAATTAGTATCTACTCGTAATGCGTCAGTACCTAGTCAAATTATCTCGAGCGTATTTGTAAATAAAAATAATTTATTTCAAATAATTCACAAATGATAAATTCTAACAAAGACAAAGACTTGTGTTAGTTATGATGGTTTGAAGCAAAGTCAACTGACGTTGCGATGTCCATGGCTTATATACTATTCTCTTGTGAGAACCGTCTACTTGATACTCTTGGTATTCGCCACTGGTACATCGAATACATTAAGTCAGTTCAGATGAAGCAGCTATACAACTCCTTATTGACCCATTAACCCTGAGGGTTTAGTGTAGGGTATAAGGTGGCAGGTCGCATAACTCCTCCCTCCTTAAGTACGAAATCATTTCCTGAAACACTTTTCGGATGATGATTTCGGACACATTTTGACAATATAAAATTTCTATTACTAAACACAAAATACAACAATACAAAAATCAATATGAGGTAAAGTACAATAGTTCCTATGCTAACACTGTGTATATTCACTGGTGGCATTTGCCCTTCGTCTTTTATCACTTCACTATCACTTTGTAGAACACGAGACAACACCCGTAGATCTTCCATATTATAGTTGTCCAGGTTGACGGAAGTCCTCTGGAACTCTGGATGCTCAGCAACACTCGGTAGGTGAATAACAGGCATCCTGTGAAGTGTGATCTGGTTTCCATTAATATGACGTTTCCTCAACGTCATTTCTCCAATTTTTACCTCACAGTTTGTGTTTAGCGTAATAATATACGTGCCCAATATTTTATACTGGCTTATATTGTCATCACAATATTCCATAATGAACATTTCAATTTCGGAATATACTATCCACACATCTGTTTGTATGGTTTTAATTTTAAGTTTGCTAGCTTTCACTGGCAATTGCAAACATGAAGTTATATTAGTAGAAAACTTCATTAAATCTGCTATACATGCGTCGTCATTACTAGGCGACACGTTGCTCTCGTAGCACAAGTATATCTGTTCATCTATTTCTCTGCATGACTCCTTGAGCTCTAATGCTTTCAACCCTTCCATAAGGATAAAGGAATGTTTCGGAATAATGAGGAATGTGTTATTCCGGATTGGATTGAACATAGGAAAGGGATGTAGTTGGTAATAGTTATACACTTTTAATTGAACCGTAGGAATTGATAATATAAAAATTATTTGTTTGCCTTTGATGTAAGCCTTAATATCTATACATCTTTCAATATTTGCAAGATTCTCTACAGTAACAGGTAATATTAATTTATCTACCTTTTCTACATCTCTCAATATATAATATAATTCACTAATATTTAATAGTGACTGATGAACGATATTAATTCTACTAAATGCTATTATAGTTTCAATTTCACTTAATCTTGTAAGTAATAACTGAAAATTATGGATGAGTATATTAAAAGTATTTATAACGAGTTCTTTACTTCGTTGAAAATATGTTTTATTTAAATATAATTCGATTTCATCCATATTTTTCTCCAACATAATAAAATTATTCCTACTAGAATTTGTTAAGTTAACTAATGAATCCACTATTTCAGAGACAATAGTCATTTTATTAGAGATAGCATTTTGCTCAGATTGAACTTTACTCAAAATTTGTTCATATCTAATTGCGTCATCATTATCCATATTTCCTGTGATAGCTTTAATAATTGTTCCTAAAGGATTAAGTATTCCTCTTTTAACCCTAATATTCGGAATTAACTGCTCATATTTTTCTACAGTTATATCTCTTATATATTCTGCTTGTAGTTTAATGTCTACAATGCTACCATCTAAAATATGAATATCTAAGTTTTTATCTAAATATGAATTTACTTCTCCATATTTAATAAAATTATATTCCAAGTTTTCATATATTAATTGTAGATCTAAAATCTTAACTATTTCCCAGTTATATAAACTAAGGTAAGCACGACCTTCTTTTACTGGAAGTATACCTGGGTTGGCTTCAATTTGCTGAAGTTGAAGTGCCAGGTTTTGGACTGCTTGGATGATTAAGAGAAGGATGTACCTGTGGAGGACGTTTTATATCTTTAATAGGTACCCTTTTTCCTCTATCTTTGGCTTGGACCATAACAGTATTTCTAATTATATTGTCTGTTATTTTGGCCTTTTGATAGCGAGGTTTATCCTTGCTACGCCTTATATTTACTCCTTTTATGAAAACTGTATCGCCGGGTTTAACGTCGAATTCTTTTTCGCCGCCCCGCTTTTCAATAATCTTTTCTTTAATCCCTAACATTCTATCTGTTAAGTAATTATACAAATATTTTGTCCTCTTAGAATGCTCACGTACCAACTGTTGTGTATACATTCTATTGAAATCTACATCAAAACTACTATTCGACTCAGTGTGTCCAAATACAACTTCAAATGGTGTAAGGCCAGTTGATGTATGTATGGAATGATTATATGACATAATCGCATATGTCATAACTGATACAGGATCAGTAATTTTTCGCTCGTATTTTGCGAGTCTATATATCTCTATAATAGTAGAGTGGAATCTTTCTACTATTCCTACTGAGTTCGGATTATGAGGAGTTCCTATGTGTAACTCTATTTTATATAACGATAACATTTCTTTTAAAAGATTGTTATTGAATTCAGAACCTGAGTCTGAACTAATTATATTCGGTACTCCGTAATATGAAAAGTACTTTAATAACGCCCTTATAACCTCTGGCGTGGTCCTATTAGATATTTCTAACGCTTGACCTAACTTGCTAAATGCGTCTACTAGAGTTAAATAATGTACTCCTTCAATGGAAAATATATCCATAAATATTTCCTGAAACGGTTTAGTTTGAGTTTGTGTTAATTGAAGTTCAGGCTTTAACGGTTTCCTATCATACTTCATTTTATTACACAGTTCACATGAATTAATAATACTGGAAACTGTTTCCTCTAATTTTTTCCAATAGTACGACCTCTTAATGTGAGCTACCGTTTCCCTAATACCCCTATGGCATGTCTTACCAATGTGGTATTTTTCTACGATATTTCTCTGCTCGTTTTCGTCCTCAATGTATACTACTCTTAGCGTACATTCTACAATTTTAATAGAATCTTTTCTGAAAAGATTTGTTATAACTTTCGAGAATAGCTTTCGATGCTCCGTATCCTCAAAATATATGTAATATTTAATATTAGGACGTATGTAATTCTTTAAGAAGGTCTTAACTAACTCTTCACTGTTTATAGGCATATGAACTTCTAGTACCTTTTGTTTATCTCGTGATAAATCTTTTACAACGTAACTATTCCTATTCCACGTGTATATTAAAATCTGGTTAGGCTTAGTATCTATCGCCTCATTTAATATAGGAATGTCGGCTGAGTCCATATTGACCTCTGAATGTATTGTTACAATATCAGACGACTTCTTGGATTCGCTGCTATTTAGCGATGGTACAGGATATGTAAATACGGATTTTTCTAATTCATTAATCCTATTTATCCTATTCATCCTATCATCATCATCATCATCTGATGATATTATTACGGGAGAGTTACTATTTTGTCTTTCCCTATTCATTCTATTATATTCGTGTTCAATTTCTTGAATCACCGCCTTTATTCTCGGATCATCGTCCGTATTAACTAACATAGATTGACTATCATTATCAATTGCGTTAATTTTTATACGCGATAACGCATCTGCGTTACTATTTTGTTTGCCAGGCTTATGCTTTATATCAAAGTCATATTCTGCTAATCTCAACTTCCAACGAGTTAGCCTACATCCTGGTTCTTTTAATGAATTTACCCATACTAACGGCCTATGGTCACTTATAACAGTGAATTTCTTTCCATATAAATATGGCCTAAAATGCCTGCATGCCCATACTACTGCTAATAGTTCCTTTTCTATAGCACTGTAGCGGGTTTCTGCACTATTTAAAGTCCTACTCGCGAATGCAATAGGCTTATCACTTCCTATCGGACCCTGTGACAAAACTGCACCTAACGCAAAATTAGAGGCGTCCGTAGTTAATAGGAATGGCTTTGAGAAATCTGGAAATTGAAGTAAAGGTGCATTAGTAAGCAACTCTTTACATTTCTCAAATGCATTTATATATTGTTGGGTTATGACAACTTTATTTCTCTTTTTCAAACAATTTGTCAGAGGTTGAGTGATTTTTGAGAAATCTTTTATAAACTTACGATAGTAACCTACTAGTCCAAGGAAACTTTTTATTTCCGTTGGTGTCTTAGGCAAAGGAAATTTTAAGACTGCCTTGATTTTATCATCATTTGGTTGAAGACCATTTTCATCTATAGTTGGATCTATATCCATAAATTCTATAGAGTTATTCCCTATTTGCGATACAACATTATATACCATTGGTATATTCGCATTTTTTACTTTTAAGACCTTGTTGTTAAAATCAACATTTGCCTTTAGGTCTTGTAACAAGTCTGAGCCTAATAATCCATCGTATTTCTTATCTACTTGATAAATATAAAACTTGTGTATCAAGTTCGTATTAAAAATTTCTGGAAGCGGAATCTGAGCCACCGTATCATGCTCGCTACGACCATGAGTACTAATTACTTCGAATGGTTCGTTGTATAAATACTTACGAAAGTATTTAAACGCCTTGTTTGGGCTTAAAAATGAGCGAGAACTACCCGTATCAATCATAAATTTACCTAACTTTGGTATATTAATATACGGTAGTTTGATCATGTTATCAAAATTATTATAATCTATCCTGGTGGGCTGTCTGAGGCTCCCTTTATAAAATTTCCTACTAGCTTATTATTCCTCACAGTTCGCATTGATACGTCTTGTACCTGATTTTGCGACTGTGGGATGCCAAACTTAAATTGCTGTTGAGGATTTTTCTTGAAAAATCCAGACCTTTTATAGTTATTCACATATTGTGGAAACTGTTGCGGTCTTGGTTGGAAATTTACAGGATTTTTGAATTGAAAGCCCTGTGGCTTTTGATTTTGACCTCCAAATTTAAATTGAGGTTTCGGCAAAATATTATTGTGCTCCTTAAATTGTGTTTTATTATATTCAGTTGTTACACAATTTTTAGGTGCTTGTGGCTTTACACATTTATTTTTAAATTCCTTTTGGAAATTAACTTCTTCCATTACGATAGATAATGTATCCTCCAGATTTGTGGACTTGCTTAATCTCACAAATTGGATTAAATTCTCAGGCAAGTTGTATATAAAAACTTTATGTGCTAAGTTATTATATATAATCATTTTTGACGCCTTAATACCTTCGTCCGTCAAAAGATTTACTTTAGCTATCAAAGAACTCCTAACATTTTGGATTCTGTGACACAACTCGATAAATGATTCATTTGAATTTATCTTAATGCTCTCTAGCTCCATGGCTATACATTCTTCTGACCTACTGTCACCAAAATGCTGAACTAATAGTTCCCTTAATAAATCCCAAGATGCTACATTCTGTCTTTCACTGAGTAATACTGCGGCCTTTCCCGTCAGTCTACTTGTAACACTGTGAAACACATATGTTTGCTGAGCTACACTGTTATCGCCTCTAAAGCTTCTGATAACGTACTCACATTTATTTAAAAATAGACTAAGCAACCGTTCGTCGCCGTCATATCTAGGGATGATTTCGATTATCTCCCGTGGGATTAGCTGTATTTGATTCATTGTTTTAATAAAATAATGCACATACAACACAAAAACACAATGATATCAAAGGCAAAAATAATTACTTCAAATTATTTTTCTACGTAAAATTGGCAATGTTAGTCCAAAATTACGGCGCTATTTTGTGGATTTCCTAATGAAAGGAAAAACACGCCTTTTTAAAAAATTGGCGATTTTCAGTCCAATTAAAAAGGAAGGAAAGCGATAGGAAGGAATGAAAGGATTTACTCACTTGCTCTTTCTTCCCATGCTGGAAATTGCTTCTTTATCACTTGTTAACGTACTTGACTTATTTATATTTTTGTGGTTCGCGGATTAATTATCTTTAGCGTTGGTAGTACAATTCGGCGACCTATCTTTGTGTCCCTTCCGAACCTACTTTTAACGCGATATTAAATCCGACCCGACTGCGCCAGTCAAATTATCTCGAGCGTATTTGTAAATAAAAATAATTTATTTCAAATAATTCACAAATGATAAATTCTAACAAAGACAAAGACTTGTGTTAGTTATGATGGTTTGAAGCAAAGTCAACTGACGTTGCGATGTCCATGGCTTATATACTATTCTCTTGTGAGAACCGTCTACTTGATACTCTTGGTATTCGCCACTGGTACATCGAATACATTAAGTCAGTTCAGATGAAGCAGCTATACAACTCCTTATTGACCCATTAACCCTGAGGGTTTAGTGTAGGGTATAAGGTGGCAGGTCGCATAACTACCTACTCAGTGCTGTTGATAATATGACAGTTTTAAAGTGATCTCACAAAAGAGTTTGTTGTGTTTTATTATTTTTTAAACATAATGATATTTCGTTGGTGACTTTGTGTAAAAAAAAAAGACATATTGAGGTGATCAAATGTTTCGTAGAAATCTGACAAATGGTTTTACAAATAATTACACTAAAGTACAAATATGGGATGACAATGCTGACCACGTAAGTAAAATTTTATTTGAGTCTAGTAACGTAGGATATGGAAATAATAACATACTTAAAGAATGATATGGAAGAGCCATCGTGTATAAGGCGCGGCTACATAATTAACCTCGAGCTGGAATTTATCAAGTCTGATCAAGTCATTCCCAATTCCCAAATTCCCTAATGTTTCTAAATTACTAAAAAGTAAAATGTTGAAACTTGAAAATCACAATGATTGTTTTGGTTGACGTTGCCGATGTTTCTAGTGTTGGGCTAATTACCATGTGATTCTTCGTCCGCGTGTCGTATATCGACTAAGATTATAATCCATTCTGTAACAATAATATTATAATATGTGCAAAGATTATGGCCAATGATGTACATAATATATTAGATGTGTTACATACATATTACTCATTTTAAGACCATTACGTAGAATTTAGTTTTCCATATTCTTAGTAATCAGTATGTACGTTTGTTGTACAATAAATACGAGTACCTACTTCAATTATTGGCTTTTTACTGATTTATGTTGTTTCATAGCTTATATTTTTTCTAATTATATTTTCTATAACATGTAAGACGGAAGTATGCACTTATTATTCATTAAAAAAATATTCAATGTCGAGATGAATGAAAGTGTAAGTTTTACCAGCTTTCATTCTCAATACATATTATTTTGACCTAATAAAATAGGAGCATTAGATTAAGTTTTACATTTTATCATTCATGTAATGTACAGTCGACTCTCAAATAGTCTTTGTTTGTCTTTTGCGCAACACTAATCACCGTAGTTGTCTGTTGGGCGCGTTCCATTTGGCGTTCACGGCGCTCAAAACACTCATTTCGCCGTTCCATTTGACGATCACGATCGTCGTGGTCGCGGTGAAAACGTCATTGATGACGTCATGACATACGCTCACGACGACCCATGTCAAGAGGTGGGTCGTGGTGCGCGTTGAGAAAATTGGCGGGATTTTGAAACGTCAAAACAAGAAAAATGTCAACAGAGAAAATTACGTTATATGATACGGAGAGGGATATTTTAAATTCGTCATCTGTGTAACTATTAATTACTTGATCGTAATCTTTAATCAGTGGTCGAAGTATTCTTTTGTGGCGGTCATAATTTTGTAATATAGTATTCCATTCTTAATCGGAACTGGACGAACTACTACTATGTAAATCCATATTTCGACGCACGATTAAATATTCAAATGTCGCCGCAAAAAGTATTTTTTTACTTCGAACGTAAATCAATGAATTGTTCCACTAAAATGCAGTAGGTATAAAATTGTGTTTTTTCAACATCAATCAATTTATCTAATTTTATTATTGTTTATCACAGAATACAAGATGATAAAACTCAAATGTTTTACCATCAAGATTTAACCCATAATGCAACCTAACTCTTTATAGCTTTTGAAAATAGGTATTTGTTACTTAAACGCTCAAAACGCCCCATAACCCGTTCCACTTGGGTTTGCGATCGTAACGCTCACGAGCAAATGGAACGGCAAATAGCGCGGTCGTGAGCGTGGTCGTTGCGATCGTCAAGTGGAACGCACTCGTTGTCAACCGAAGCTGTCATCTGTGGCTGTCATTGTCAAGCTCAGTTGTCAGAGCGCCAGTGGTAAATTTTTCGCTGGTGTTTCTTGTCGTCTGTGCGGTGTGCGAAAATGTTTATCGACGCCTAAGTGTTTAGGCATCGCGTGAACAATGAAAAGCAGCCCCACACGTAAATATGAACATTTTACAAACGAACACCAGGCTAAGGAAACGGACAAGTATTCCTTAGACAGCCAAGACACCGCGAGCGTGGTAAGTCGTCGCATGTTGGGATTATCGATTTTGTTTATATTGATTCGTAGTTTATTAAATGTAGTTGTTCACGGTTGCTTCGTGTCAGAAGCCCTACGATACACTTGTATTTATTATTGGCTGTATGATTCACGTACATCGACCTAGATCTTTCTAGCGCTAATAGACATGGTGCCGTCTCAATTGTTCTGTATGGTTTGTATGGACATCACTTTCACTGCACTCCGCGAGGTGAAAAGTTGTCGTGGACAGGTCTATATGTCGGCATTTACGTGATTGCGGTTTCTAACACTAGCTTGGAAAGATGTTATTATGTTAGGCCAAAAGAGTTCGGATTACGAAGCCTATACTTTCAACTTATGTCGTTAAAATGGAATTTTTACAAATGACGAATTCCGAAACATTAAAAAATAACAAATTGTCTTTAATAGTATATTTACTGATAAAAGAATTAATTGAACAATCTGTCAATGATTTTGAAAATATATCATTTATAATTTCTGAATACAAATAAAATGACATACATAGATAAATCTTTAGCTGACTGTATATTGTTATTCTTTGATCTTGCAAATATTTATCTACATTCCTTAGAAGGAATGTATACAAATGTTATTATGTATGATTCACATTAAATTTTATATTTACTATTTCTTAAAAATAATATTGTTGGGATTTGTAGTCTATGCTACATTGGGCATGAAGAAAATATTGGGTACAGGAATATTTGTACCCATACAAAGTTTTTCTTGAAGAACAACATTTTATAAAATCTTTTCAGTGTTCATTGAGTTCCTTAATTGTGGGAGCAAGTGGTGTTCAAAACATTATACAACACAGCTCACATAATAACTGCAACAGTTCTTATGACCTAAATCAAAAGTGGTACATAATTATTATACTGAGAACCAAGACTTTGTCTCTGGATGAAACTTGTTTTTCATCTGCAATGAAATTAATCAGTAAGGATATAAATAGGAATTGGAAATAATCTATAAAGATTATACCATTCATGGTGGTGGAAAATTGACAGCAATTATGCCCCATCCGACTGACCATTCAATTAAATAGTTGTGACATTCAGCTTAAATATGTACATACAACTTACAATGTCAGAAATTTTATGTAGATATTAGAAACTGTTCCAGGTGTGTTGCCTATTAAGGCTGGTATAATTACCAGGATATAAAAGCTAATGGCATGCAAATTGGTGACAATAGAATCCCCTTTACTTTTGCATTATTATGTACATGAACATTGAATAAAACATGAATGTATTCTCGTTCTAGCATTGATCTTGAAAGTGACAATGCTAAGCAATGTGGAACAATACAAACAATTTTCTAGGTTTCCTTGGAACTAAAGATGTATTTATAAGAGTTTTTTGCCTGTTAGATAACTTGTCACAGACATATGATTCTGTCATTGACGTCAAACCATCGGCTGGACGTAAAATTATTGCAGATATTACAACATGCATTGAATATATGTGCTGATAACCTATGGAATGGGACAAACACGTATTAGAGAAATAAAGATAGATAATATAATTAATAGCACATAGACCTGAATCAGGATGCTGGATGCAGGCCACTTCCAACAGGTTGATGTGGAGATCCAGGCCTATGTTCAGCAATGGACTTCCTATGGCTCAAAAGAGTCTCGATTCAATACTAAGATCAAGTATCTTTTGTTTTGTGGCTATCAGAAACTATAAGACTTCCATCCCACAATACCCACCGCGAAAACAACTGTTGATCACACAATTTTAGTCTGTTGATAGAGCCTGTGCACTCTGGTTTCTCAGCCAGTTTTCTTGTCGATTGTTGAAGATATTTCAATATATTACTAATTGGTTTTACTTTCCAAATTGTTCGGTAGAGAAGTAAAAAGGCATCTACATGTTTCACTACACCCAGAATAGGCGAGACGAATGATTTTCAAATTATATTCTAAAATATGGGCACACATTTATTATATACGAAAAAATCTATATTTCAAGAATTAACAAAGGCTTAACACAGTTTTGAACCATTTTTCTAATAATTTTTCAATAGTGCACAAAAAACGCTAGTAGGTGTCATGGCGTCCGCTTTGATGTCACTACTAGGTAAACATGTCATTGTGTACTACTAAATCTGTGGTCTATGCGCAGCGAATGCGTCATGTTTACATAGGCGTGACATCATGCGTTGTGAAGAGCGTTTTTGTCAAAATGGCCGATTGCTATATTTTGTACTTTGATTTTATTTAAAATCTTATTAATCTCCAAGTATAGATTAAAACTGAATTATCATTTGAAATCCTTGTAATACGTATTTTCCCTTAAAAACATAAAATCTTTAATTTTTTGATACTGTCGTCTCGCCTATTGTGACAAATCCGCTCTCATTCAAAACAGACGAGAAGTAAGAGCTTTGCAGTTACATTTGTTTTTGTTTGGCCAATAAAACATCAAACACTATTCCGTCCTTTCTTGCGCAAATCATTTTTCATTTATGATCCCAATTGTATTTTTTATGGGCCACAATGATCACTTTCCATCAAGTTTCGCTTTTCATCCACCTGCTCGGTCGTCAAAATAAAGCCTTAAAAATGTTATCCAACAAATCTCAGATCGTAAAAACACGTTGATTCATGTTTTATAACAATCGCAGGATACAATAGCTTCTCATTAGTCCGATCGAGAGAAAACAATAGCTGTAATTTGTAACGTACGCTTGTGGATTTTGTGGTGTCATTCAGTACGATGTGGCGGAGGCACACTGTGGACTACTGTTTGAATGGGGCTTTACGATGTCAGAACCGATGTCAAAGAAAATTGATCTCAAGTGACAAGTAAAAGTTTTGGTTTTGGTTCGTCAGTGATACCTGTAGGGAGCAGATTTTAGACCTGAAGACTAAAGTCTTCAGGTTTCAAATCTGCTCTTAGATGTGGTTGGTAATATTCGGCTATGACCATTTTCAAGCATGATGACCTTGTTGCTTATTTTAACTACTCCATAATAGCTGAATGTTGAGCACGAAACTCCTCTACATGGATAAGCCGAGTGTGATGGCTTAGGCCGTTATACGTGCTCATAATGTAAAGTTAAATTTTCTCCATCTAATGTTGGTGTGATACTATATGATTAAGAAGACAGGCAGAACGATCATCAAGCTAGTTTAGCTCTAATGGCGTAATAAGCCCACACACAAATAATATGAATGGAGGTCGATATAGATCAGAGAACGACAGAAACATTCCGTTATTAAACTACGACATAATCGCTACAAGTTAGTAAAAATATTTTAAAATTGTTGAATTATGTTTCTCACTACCTCATGTCGAAATTACAAAATCAATATTTTCAAAAAAAAAATGAAACAAATAATTATGTTTCATACAGGAATTTATCTAGAAAACCATATTCAGTAACTACACCATTGATTTTTTTTCTTGGATTGCATTTTCTTAACGTGGTTTCAATCAAAGTTACATTTATGAACTCTCGACTATTCTCGAGTACTCCAATGTTTCTAGGAAAAGAATATTATAGACATGCCTATTCGAAACAATGGTATTGTATTTAATTACACATCCGTCACATCTGAAATGTTTATTGATAGTGGCGATCTTCCGTTTAGAGTGTGCTTATAGCATGCGAATGAACCAGGCGTTTCTAAGATGGTTGAATCATACTTTACTTGAGCCAATTTGCTGTGAATGCAACATGCAATTATAGAGGATAGGTAGACTCAATTAAATAGTCGGTATTGGGCTTACGACTGTTTAAATTTTATAAATACGTAAAACGGGTTAAATAGAAGTATAAAGCTCACTATTATTAAAGAAATTTGGATTAAAATACGTAGTGCACAATCTTATTTTGTGTCATAGACATAAATTACAAAAGATGGATTCGTTATATATTTTTTAAGGCAAAGCCCATGAAGATTGAACTAAAATTAGGATTGCATTGTATTTAAATTCTAATTAATTTATACTGAAATGCGACATGTAGGTTTGTTAGATAGCGGTATCATTCTAGTCAAGCTAGCCAATTTTTGTTGTTGTCAAATCTCGCTACAATTTATACTCTCATTAGACTAAAGGGACTATAGAGTACTATAACAGTTTCTATACACCCCGATTCCTTTTAAGATTACGCTGGCAAAATCCAGATCGATCAAACAGCTGCCAGATGGGCGACATTCAATTTAGCCTTAATAAGATATACGTCGATATTGTCAATTGATTCGCGTGTCCATTTAATGGATGTGCTTTAAACAAGATTCGATTTATTTGTTATATTCGTCCAGCGATTTTCGGTCCGGTTTGTTTTACATTTTTCCGTACAATCTAGGCACTTTCTTCCGAACAATGTTGGTGATGGTTCAGCCTTTGATATTCAATGAAAAACCTTGAGATAGAGCCACAGTCCTTTGTCTTTTGTCGCACACATCGTCTTAATATTTTTTTAAAGATAGCTACAGTTCTTAAGAGAACTTCTTGCCAAGCTCCGGACCTCGGTGCCAATTCTTTGCGAGCAAATGGTGGTCCTTGCTGGCAGAAATTGCAGTGGTGGGTTTGTGGGCAGGAAATTTTCTAAATCTACTGTTCTAGATATGACTGTTTTATAGTTTATGGGCGGCGGTAATCAAGTGACCCCATTGCTCATTTGTCGTTCCTATATAGGCAAAATAAAAACGAACCAAGTGTCAGTCGGACTCGAACACTGATGGTTTCGCACAAGCACACGATACGTATTAATTATTTGTTATTTCATATTTATTCCTATATCATTTCAAGTTTAAAAAGTGTCTGATTTGCCATTTTTTTATATAGTTAAAAAGGGAAACATATTGCATAGGGATCTCCTTTTTTATTGGTTGCGAACATCCAACATAATAAAACAAAATATTCTATGAACATCTAGTCAGGCTACCTATGAAGGTTCAAAATATAAAACCGTTTAAACTAAGCACAGACAGAGCGTCAGCCGTAAGGTTAATAAGGTCCAGATGGCTGCTTTTACGTACGGAGCCCTAAACGATAAAACTCGCAATGACGAATACCAAGGCATAGTGACGTAGCGACATTAATTTGCTATGTAATATTACAGGTCTTGAGATCAGTTGTTCGCCGTACTTAGGTCCGTGTGAACGTATATTGTATATTGTAATTACCGCGAGCTCAGTTTCGACGAGCGTTGTTTTATTTTTTTTGTGATCGTACCGGTCAAAGTTTTCTGCGAACGCGTGTTTTTAATTCTTTGTTTGTGTTGAATAATGTTAAGATATTGGTTGAAGAAGATATTAGGGGTGAGTTTTAGGTACTTTCACATTTTTTTTTGTAAAAAGTGACTTGCTCTCTTACTTAGATGTTTTCTTAAACATGATGAAAAAATTTAATTTGTTTTTTGGATTGTTTATTTCAGATCGATGCATATACGTTTTATAAGAACAGTAACAAAATCTTAGTTTTATTTAACTATTGTATGTTCAACGTGGGATCTGATATCTAAGTCAGATACGAATATTTCAGCTTAAGGTTTTAAATAAAGAAAATTTTAATTGTGTAAGGAATTTGAAAAGTATACAGTAATAAGGCATGATTGGTACTTTGTGAAAAGATTTCGCGTTTTAAACGTTATTTAATTATTATTTAATTCAAAACATTTTGTAACAAGAATATAAGAGCAAAGCAATATTAATCATTACATCCCATTTTTCGTGGGTCATTAAGAAAACATAGTTTAAAAAAATATTTCAGTTTAAATAGAGCGAATGATTTTTATTTACGCAAGTGCTTATATCTGTAAATTGCTTAGTCTTACGTTCTTCTGGAGTGTTCTATTGATGTGCCTTATGTTCTGCGTGAGAATAACGTAACCATTACTTACAATAATAAATATTGTTTACAGTACCTGGTTGACAACGAGTATTGACGCAATGGAGTCGTGGTATTTGTCTTTAAGACTTTTTTAAACTCGAATATCTTCATAGCAGAGTGAGTTCCGACGCCGGCTATGAGACGAGAGGTTGAGGTCCGATTCCCGCGCAAAATCAATTATAAAAGCATTCAGAATTCTGTGTGACCAAAAACCCTCGTATCTTCTGATAACCACTACATAGGATTTGACTCTTAGTCTGGCGTTAGGAATACCGACTAGTCCGACTAGACTTTAACGGTGAAGGAAAATATCGTGAGGACACCTGCATACCGTAGCGATTTTAAAGAATTTCTACGGTATGTAAGTCTGCCAACCCGCAGTAGTCTAGCGTGGTGGACTATATGGCCTAACCACTCTCAATCGATTCTCTTGATTGTAGAGTAGGCCCGTGCCCTGCAGTGGGACGTATATGGGTTGATACAGTACAGCAGTGGCGTTAGTACTACCGACTACGTATGTGAATGTTGGGTTTATATGTTTATAATTTTTGGAATCATCTGGCGGATACTCGTAACTTTTTAATATGAAATATAACGCCGTCAAACAATGTTTTGAAGTTGTTAAAGTGTAATAATGTACGACGCTGTTTTTCCTCTCCGTTCCCCGGCGTACGCTCAGAAAGTTTAAACTTCTGAAGTGAGTAATTTAATCCCAGCTACGGTATTCTGATGTTTAAAATTTACTTTCAAATATAGCTATGTATAAGCCAAGAGTATTTAAGCTTTGCAATTATGTACCCATTTCTATTTTATTAATTTCGTTGGGCAGTGACGGTTTGGTCCGACGTCCACCCAAAAGGCTAGACAGACCAAAAAAAAATTCAGGAAGTCGGTACATATAGGCCGCTTTCAGTGGGTAACTGAGGACATCTTTAAAAACGCCTCATTTAACAGTGGTTTTCGTGTGGCAGAAAAAGACGGCAATATACATAATATAAGAATAATAGGCTCGCACCCTATCACATCATGGGACATACGAGTGCAAGGCGAAATATGGGTGTCTAGGTGGCGCGTCCGCCTACCCCTTCTGCGACAAAGGAGTGAGTTTATGTATGTATGTAAGAATAATGTTATAATTATTAAATAAAATGTTACTGGCAATTTAGCAAGCTCATTTGTTTTATAACACAATAAAGGTCACGAAAATAGATAAAATGAAAAATAATTATGCAGTTACGACGAGTAAAGCCGGTATTTAAACAGGAATTATCAAAGACACGATGGTGTAAAAACAAAAGGCGAAATCATAATAACAAGATCGTAAATAATCTAAATGCTATGCACTGTGCATGAAGGACACAAAGCTAATTAATATTAATAGCATAAGTATTTGCCGATGCTTGAAAATTCGCATGCCATAATTTTGACAAAAAACTTATATTGTCTGGAAAATCTTTAATTAACTCTAGTACCTAATGTAATTATTGTATGAGTCATGTCTATCCTAAATAAACACTCAGAAACGTGAGCGTGCATCCAGTATTCGGTAGCGGTGAAGGAAAACATCGTGAGGAAACCTGCATACATTACAGAATTTTCAAAAAAAAAAATGTGGCTTGCAATAATAATATTACAGACATAAAGTACAAGAGACTTTTTGGTCTCACTTTATACATGGTATCTCAAGACCGCGACCGAAAACGAAGCCAGGTGGTAGTATTAGTGACTTCAGACACAATGCAAGTAAAATTTCGCAAAAAAAAAAATCGACAACTTTTTTTGTAAAATTTTACTTATTGTCGTATTTGGGTGATATATACATAATTTTCCTAAAATAATGATGTACACCTCTTTATTTTTAAACACGCAATGGTACGTAAGGATTTAAATTTGTATTTTCGCAAAAACCAGGTATTTACCACCCAAACACGTTATTGTTTTGGCGAAATTTTTATTTGCATCGTCTTTGTAACCACTAAAACTACCAACTGGCTTCGTTTTCGGTCGCAGTCTTGATATACCCGGTATATGAAGTCCGCCAAAACTTTATTAAAATTTCCATGCCATTTCATTTGACGCTCTTCCGTGCCCTGTGGTGTTGCACATGTTCATGGGCGGTGGTGACCACTTACCATCAGGTGAACCGTATGCTCGTTTGCCCCATAATATATTTAAGAAAAAGAATTGCATTGTACTTATTTTGAGTTGTGTTAAAGTCACTTTGTGCAGCCATTTAAAAAAGATTTATTGGAACTCTACGTTCGATGAACTGTGACAAATCTTTTGTTTAGTCAAGTGTGATAACGTGCTTGTTGCGTTATCAGTATTGATTTCCATATATCGCATTCAAATTGGGCAATCGTTAAATGATCGAAATGATCGTAAATCCACTTATCTGTGATTTATATACATACATATAAATGTTTGTTTGTCCAGGACGCGACTCTATAGTATTCGTCATCATCATTAACCTGCAATAGTTTGAGGATGTAGAATCAATTTTGTATGACAAAAATCGCCGACGTAGTACCTTGAAATTGATTTAAAATATTCCCTTATTAAAAGGCCCATTCCTAGCCGGGTAAGACCACATTCATATGAACTAGTGAGGCAATTATTAAATACTAGCTTCTGCCCGCAAACTTCGTCTGCGTGGTTAACTTTATTTGAAATCACCCATCCCGTCCCGTTATATTCCGCCTGCCCCGTCTCATTCTCACTAATGGAATGTAATCCAGTCCAATCCCATCCTTTTGAGTATAAAAGAGTACCAAATATATCGGAATTCCTTCTTCATCCCACGGGAACACTAAACTTTTCGGGATAAAAGTAGCCTATGTTACTTCTAATACCGCCAAGAATAAATAATAATAAATACACCCAACAGTCACATACATAGCCTGACCCCACACTAAGATCGAGTCTTGTGTCGTGGGTATCAGGAACTACGAGAGACTTTTCGGTCTCACAAACACCCAGACCCGAAACAAGTACTTGTGGTTCTCACAAACATTTGTCTCGGTGCGGGGATCGAACCCGCGGCCTCTCGTTTCACAGGCGGCGTCTAACCAACTGCGCCACGGAGGCTGTCAATATACAAATGAATATGTGTACAAAGTTTCATGATGATCTTGAGATGAACAAACTTACATTCACATTTATAATATTAGTAGGGATTGCGAATAAGTTTTACGGTAAATTTTTGCGAATTAGTTTTAATTATCAACACTAAAAATATTAATTAAATTTAAATTTCATTAGTTATATTGTTTTTGTAATTATATTTTTATCATTGAAAAAGTATAATTTATCGCCTTAATTAATTAAACAAAACATGGATTGTGGTTCTGCAAAAAATAAAATATTTACTTAAGTACCTATCTGTAGTGAGGATCAAAACGTGTTAGAAGAATGGTCTTATTATTTTTATTATTTATTTGTTTTGTCTCGGGGACTTTTCGCTTTTTGCTTTATTTTAATGTTTTAAATGCAAATAAAGAATATAAATACAATGAGAATATTTAAATATGAGAATAATAATGAGAAAATAATAATGAGAATATTTAAAAAAAAACCCCATTTGTGGGAACACAAATGGGGTTTTTCATGCCGCCTCTGGCGATCACGTTTTTCGTTTCTAATACAATAAATACACGTTTTTAAAAGTAAATAATCTACTAAATTAATATCATTGTTTTGTGGCAAGAAATATTTTCACACGCTAGTTATTATCTTGTGATATCTTTTACGCGACTTCCTATGGTAAAATTGTTAAAGTTTTTTACTGAAAAGTTGTTAAAATTTGTAAGGCCACACTGTAGCTTGGACTACTGTCTGAATGGGTCGTCTTGTCCACGGTGGTAATATACTTCGTCTTCTCATTCTTTCTTTTTCCCTTTCTCCTCCGAATTTGAAAGCCTTGTAACGTGCCTTATACCTACGATTCAAGTGATGTAAATATTCATGACGATAATATTCACTATAAATTAAAAAACAAGTTCGTTTAAAAATTCTTATAGCTACAGTTTAAAATCTAAACAGCTATTAAACAAATTCCTATGTACTACGGGTTATTTTTCACATTGGCCATGGGTGGTATTTCAAAGTGCGTCCAATGTTGATTCTCCACGGTGCTCGCCAAAATGTGTTGAAAAATAGCACGCAGTTGTTACATAATGATAGACAATTATTGTTTCCTCTCCACAAAAACTAGTAAAAAATAAACAATTTGTTCCGTTGATTGTTTACCTGTAAAAAAGCTATAATATTTATATTTCGCGAACATACTTAACATTTTACGATAATGGCCATAGTCGATATTGGCCCAATGGTTGGTGCAAAATTCATGCATTATCTCGCAAGGGTATTGATCCAATGTTTAGATTTGTAGACTGTTCGAAATATAGAGAAGCAAGGCGGGTTTTATACATACATACATAAACTCACGCGTTTTTCCCAGAAGGGGTAGGCAGAGGTGCTACCAGGACACCCACATTTCGCCTTGTATGTTTCGTCCCATGATGTGATAGGGGGCGGGCCTATCGCCATATCGGGCATGAATTCCTGACTCCGGGCTGATAATGAATAGAAAAATCCAAAATCACTTTGCCCGACCCGGGATTCGAACCCGAGACCTCAGCTTTGTAGTCGTACCTTAGTACAACTACGCCACCAAGGCAGTCAAGTAAGGTTTTATACCTTGCTTATTTTATTTGCTAATTTAAAGCATGTAATATGGTACTGGTATGATAGGTGTAACCGCTGGGATAGCACCGTTTTTGAGAAGGCATAATTATGTCAAACAGCTTGAGTCATTGACCTAGAGATAACCGTCTCTTATCCCCGGATGCTCTATTGGGATTGCCCTCCACTAACATTAGGTCCTTAGTAATTGAATCGTGCTAGTATGAAAAAAATATTACACCCAATAGTCACTTATTTCTGACCCCACAGTAAGATCGAGTCTTGAGTCGTGGGTATCAGAAACTACGAGAGACTTTTCGGTCTCACAAACACCCGGACCCGAAATAAATACTTGTGGTTCACACTAACATTTGTCTCGGGGATTAAGCCCGCGGCATCTCGTTTCACAACCGGTGTCTAGCCAAGGGCGCCATGGAGGCTGTCACTAAAAAAATAAATTATTTTCTGTATCTGTGTCAGCCCATATTCGTCCCACTGCAGGGCACGGGCCTCCTGTACAATTGAAAGTACGATTGAGAGGGGTTAGGCCATATAGTCCACCAAGCTGGCCTAGTGCGGGTTGGCGGAATTTACATACCGTAGAAATTCCTTAAAATCTTCACGGTATGCAGGTTTCCTCAGGTATTTTCCTTCACCGTTATAGTGCGTGGTGATTGACTATCAATACACACATGACTCCGAAAAGCCAGAGGTGTGCCCTGGGATTTGAACCCGCGACCACCGTGAACATTTTGACATCGCGTCTGGTCCGTTACCAACAGGCCACCACGCACCCAAAGTATGTTCAGTTGCCTGAAAATTATAGGCGCAGCTGCTAACATACAAGCATTCACCTAACGTTTCACAAACACTATCCGATAACAGGCTCTATATGTATAAAATGACATGCATAAAATATAAGGCTAACTAACGCTAAGTGGCTCGTCGGTTCGTAGTCACAGGTGTGCCTGTACTCAGGCATTCAAAGCGTGATGAAGTACCACTCCACATGTTCCCATGACCTTGCCTATAAATGGCATGTACTATCAAGGTTGTTTCGATTCGATATCGTTGGAAAGATGTGTAGTGTTTTTTATGGCGAGTTCTTGTTTTTATGTTTTATTGTTTATTTTAAAAATCTTTATACGTAATAAACTCACGCCTTTATCCCAGAAGGGGTAGGCAGAGGCACCACCAAGACACCCACATTTCGCCTTGTATGTTCCGTCCCATGATGTGATAGGGGGCGAGCCTATCGCCATATCGGGCACAAATTTCTGACTCCGGGCTGATAAGAATAGAAAAATCTAACATCACTTCGCCCGACCTGAGATTCGCACCCGAGACCTCAGCTTTGTAGTCGTACCGTAGTACAACTACGCCACCGAAGCAGTTCTAACTACTTATTCCTATTATATTATCATAATATGTAACCTAGAATCAGTAATAGTTTTAGCACCACAGGCGCCCTTAGACAAGAATGCAAGGAAACCCTGAGCTAAATCAGTAGTGCTCTAAAAATCTTTGTAAATAAAATAAAAAACTAAACGTGTATACAAAACTTCAGCTCAATCGGTTGAAGATATCTGCTTCAAAATTGAGTAGCAAGATTCCACCCGTAAACATTCATTGCAAGTTAAATAAAAGCTTTTAAAAAATAGTAAGTATCGCTTAGTAAATTCGATATAGAAAATTTAAGTACCATTAACAGCTGGAAGGTGTTAATTATTTTATGGCTGTTATCGGCGTATCACGCCAAGCCATTGCTGTAGGCTTTTAATTGGCGGCACCAGATAACGTTTATTGTGGCTGGTTTTGTACGTTGTTCCAACTACTGTGGTTATTTCAGTACGAATTTAAATGTGAATGCCGAATGTGCGTTTATAAATAGCTTAGAATTTTGTTACAAGTTAACCTAGTGGATGGTAAAATGAAATAATTTGAAATTATTCAATTTTGTAAGATTTCGAGTTTATTCCTTTTGTTAGTTTTATTGTGATACCGTTTTTATGTCAAATTTCATGAGACGGCCCCCTAAAAGTTGTTATTTTAATCGATTAGCATGCATGAGGAGACTAATTACTAAAACGTTAGTGGTACCTATATTTGGACCTTAGTATTTGACCGGCTTATTGACTTTATTGTACCTACATGTATGTACGTATTACTGAAAACATTGGCGGAGACGGCTGTGTCACCTATTATGAGACATTTTGTGTGGAGGATGTTAAATTAAATTGTTTTCTCGCATCCTCGACAAGTACTGTAAACTTTTTAATGCAATTACTATTGTTATACTAACATTAGTTCATAAATTATTATTATTTTACTAACACTATGGATCTATGTTGTCTGGAATAAATAATTTATTATTATTATAAAATACACCCTAGACTGCCCTTTCTCTCTCCTTTCTTCTATGTCCATCCTAAGGTTGCCTGGAAGAGATTGCCTTGTGCAATAAGGCCGCCGATTGTACTTATTGTTTAGTTTTGTTATTATCTCTGTCTTTTTTCCGTGGTGTACAATAAAGAATATATATATATAAATATAAACATATTATGTATTGTTGCAGCACTCGGAGGAGGGTGGCGGGGGGCGACGCGGGCTGATCGACGTGAGCGCCGGCGCCGGCGACATGTGGATCAGCGCGGTGGAGAGCTCCATACTCACCTGGGAGGAGGTAAGCACACGCTACTTTACCTTCTTGGTCTTCTGGATTCATGTTCTTTGCTTACTGGAATGTTCTGCCAACGGCGGTGATCCGTAGTAAGCCATAAGTAAATTACGCACGCACAGACTTATACGATATTCGACAGATAAGCTTGGTGGGTCCTGCTGCTTATAGTAAGTAGGGCTCTGACATGCCAACCTGTTGCTGTAGTCAAAATTAAGGATTATAATAATAAGAATATTACAATTGATATCTCAGATCTGGTGGATATATCCATAGGTATATCTAACGGCACTTTTTTGGATGAATTGAAAGAACTTAGGATAAGTTCATAGATTGGATAATTAGGATATCGAGATTTGCGACATGAAGATATAATAAGCCAACCGTGTGCGGGTGTATTCGTATAACGTTTTCCAAGAATGGATGACATGCGAAATAAAAAGGACAAACATCCTTCGTAAATATCAATCGAAAGTAACAAATATTTTTTGTCCTAAAAACACGGACCGTAATGGACAAAGCTCATCGCAGGAACAAATATTTGCGGTTAACCGTGACGCTTGTATTTGTGCTGGATATTGTCTCGTCATTCCTATTTTCATAAAGAAAATATGAGTGAATTATATAAGACCATTAGACCCTCATAGTGGACTATGGTAACTAACGCATGTATTTATGCTGAATAGTGTCTCGTTGTTCCTATCCTTATATAGAAAAGATGAGAGATATTCTTAAGGTCAGTTGATTTTATTAGGTCAGCATGATGAACCATTTTCTAAGCTCTCTCAATCGAATTCTCGATTGTAGAACAGAATTTTTGTAGAATAAATATCATTTAAAATCGTAGAAATTATAAAAATTCACAAAAATCTCTCCTTTACAAATATCAATCGATTAATCCAAATATTTTTGTCCTAAAACAGTACACTGTGATGGGGGGATTATTCGCGTTTATTTGTGTTTGTGAATGGTGCTTCCTCATTCCTATCCTCACATAGAATGTTACGTGCTTTCGCTATCACGCACAGTGATAACCGCTCACGATAATGCATTATTTACTCATACTTTCATTCAACCCAGTTGTAAGACCTAGTTTTACCCTGAGAGTCTTTGTTACAATCTTCAACGACTCGCATAATTATCTTCATATTTATTTTTACTAGAATTATAATTTTTTATTTATGTATTCGACGCCTTAAATCCAAATCTTAGGCAAATAATGGATTTCGTCACTTGTTTTATTGGACGAAAATTACTTTTAAAACAAAAATATAACTTGAGATCTTTTGGCTGAAATTCCTCTTATACTGTCTTCGGCAAAGTGTTCATGGCTATATTTAATTGCATTATTTTTTTATTTTTCTAGGCCAACCTATACGATTGGTTTTGTAATTAAATTATCTTTCTTATAATAACAATTTGAATTGGTTGTCAGATCGGCGTAGTTACCTATATTGACTTACCTGTTCACATCTGCTTGCCAGGTAGCCATGAATTGAAATAAGTAGGCAAGCCTATCTAGGCATATTCTCTGTGTTAAAAACTGTCAGTTGAGATGAAATTCATTCGGTTATCAAAAGAGTGAAAGTGATGAAAGAAAATTGATTAAATTAATTCAATTAAGAATAGTCACACACTTTTCGATAGGCAAGTTATTATAGGCATGTTTGTTAATCAATAATATTTGACATATGTTTATATGTCTCATCTGGTTATCAGATGGGTGAAGGTCGACCTTCACCGGCTCTTAGACTATAGTCAGTTTGTCGCGTCAGTATAGACAGGTGACAGATATTGTGGTTCAATCTATGACGTAATAGCTTGTGATACACGTCATCACATACATGTAAAAAGGTCAGGTGATATCAATGACGTTAGAAACACCTACAATACATGTCATGAAATGTCACTACATGTTATTGATTTCGAAATTTACTAATTATCGAGACTTTAGCAGTGGGTGAGAAAAGGCTGAATACGATGACTTTTAAGATGATATTAATTTAAATTATCATTTCACTGGTCTAGATATGTGAGAGGCCGCCTGGGTAGGTACCATCGCAATGTCTATTTCTCCCGCCAAACAACAATGCCAATGCACTGTTGCATTCCAGTTTTAAGGACATTATAGCCAGAGTAACTATTGGACATAATGAGACTTAAAATCTTATGTCTCAGGATGGTGAGCGCAGTAGAATGCCAAGCATTGCCTTGTAATTCATGGTGTTGTTTGGTTTTGCTACTGTCCGTGATCGATCGTAACGCTTACCATCAGGCGAATGCCATGCTCGTCTCGCCATTCACTACAAGAAAAAAAAAATGGATTATCATTACCACGGATTGGATGATGTTGATGAAATATAGATCTAAAGTTAGTATACCCTATTACGCAAAAACAGTCTTAAACAATGTCCTGATATGATCTAAAATATCCTTTAAAATTCGCAACAGCTCTACATTTGTACTCAATATCGATCTGTATACCGACCTTGTAATACGTGTCGTCGACCTCTATATGTAACAAAAAACTAACAAACGTCTAACGGCACTTGCTGTCTCGTGTTTACGTATATTATTAATTTCAGATGAACCGTATAGCCCGTTATTGATTGTGGTTTCGACATGCTATCCATTATTAGTTATTAGATGGTAGGCAAACATTAGTCATTAATGTGTGTCATTGTGTGACCGATTTTTGACAGCATACTAATTTAATATTAATTCTCTTTGAAGGCAGGTTAATATTAGGCATTAATGTATGTCAACCTATGTCCGATTTTTGACAGCTTTCTCTACTTTGGAAATAGTAGCTTTGGTGTAAGTCGTTAAAGCTACAGTTTCAATGGTTTGCTTCGGCTGGTGTGATATGTATCACTGTCTCATAGTAGAGCGAAATGAAGCAATGCTGTCGAGTTTCGTTTGATGAGTGATGTAACCTTATAGCTTGTGATAGAATATTCGTGTCCGCCCCATCAGCGACAACTGTTTACGATAGTGGAAAATTTATTATATTTACCCACCTAAGTATATCGTGTTTCAAGTTCAGCCTGGCAGCAGCATTTCGAGCAGTCTGTCATTGTGTCTATCGGCGTCATTAAACTTTACGTTGTTAAAGAAGCCTTGGGAACTAAGTGCTCTAAATCAGGCGCCCTTAACAGGTCAGCCCTTAACAGTGTGGCTAAAGATTACAGTGAAGTCGAATATACTGTTGCGTATGTATGTATAGTACCTAGATATTATCTATCGTATATTTCACACGCTCCACGTTTTAACAACCCATTTACGATCACACATTAATTAGAACGTGCTTGATTATCCAATGTCTAGTAATTTATGTGTGTCGTGAATCGTGAATCGTGATGAACACAAAGAGAACATAAAAAAGTAGCATAAAACATAGTTTTATATTTTTGCGCAAGTATGTGCAATAGCAAAAACAAGGTATGATAATTAATTCATTTTAATTAAAATATTTTAATTTTGTTTATCTAGATTCTAGACATTTTGAGAGCAACAACCTCGTCTTAATTGTAATTTTTTTGTTTTCTGCGTTTGTTAATTAAATGGTAAATTGTTTTATTAGTTCAGCGATCATTAAAATGTATTAGTTCTTATTTGTTATAAAAGGAAATACCACCAATGCTTTATAAATATTTATAAGACTTCATCATCGACAAGTTTTATTTGTCCTTCTAGAACATCGGTCTAATTTCAAGAGCGCATCTGATATCAAATGATATTGAAAATAATTGATTGATTCCATTAAGATGTTCAACATTCCATAGATTCAGTCATTTTTTTGATCTACCACCCGGGCCGGAAGCGGTTTTCACTAGAGAAGAACGGGTGAGAAACTCTAGTGTTGTTCTTTTCAAAACCATGATATATTTTGCATGATACCCCGTGATCCTTACCATGATGAGCAAGGGATACTTCTATTTACACCATATTCTAAGTATTGGGATATTTTATCCGCGGATATCATATAACAGGTCTATAGGGTATAACAACACCGTGGTATCCGCAGACTTTAGTTTAGAAAACCTTGCCTTTTTCAAATTCTAGACTTGGCATCGAAATCCACAAAATTACGTTTATAATCACCAGACCTTGCCAATCTCCTGTTGGATATAAATCACGGTGTATACCTGATTTTTATGATACAGGTTATAAGACTTAATATGCAGGTTCTGTCACCATTTTTTGCCAATATTTGCAACGGAAAAATATTACGGTACTTATTTATGCCAATGTACCGTACGCTACTTGCAGGCTTGTAAATTGCAATGCAACTTATATTGCTTGGAGAATGTACTAGTATTATGGAGATCACACAGCTACGACTAAAAAACAGGATTAATTTTTACTAACATATGTTTCTCCCATTCCCGAAAGGAAATGCTCTGTTTTGCTATATTTTCTACTTCCTAAAATATCTTTGTTAATTAAATGTTTAAATAAAATGAAATACGAGTATAAGCATATTTATATTATATATATATCTTGTGTATTTTCTTTGTTGTGTACCGCCATCAACTTCTGATACTATCCATACAAAGGTTGTCTGGAAGAGATCGCTCCAAGCGATAAGACCGCAACTTGTAATACCATTTTTGTATTTTCTTTCTTTCTGTAATTTACTTCTATGTATTGGTTTACAATAAAGAATATTGTATTGTATAAGCACAGATTACAATCACTTTACAATAGCAATGCTCTTTGAGGAATATGGCATTTAAATTCAAGATAACAAGGAAAATGCCGAGACACTCAACCTCTTAAAATAAACCGCTTCACAACATTGATAAAGTAGGTATGTCACCTAAAATAAGATTCGCAATTGCAAATAAAACATTACTCATCTTACAACAAACAGATGTGAATGGAAGTGATACGGTGTTCGTGGTGATAACAGCAGTTTATAATATGTGTGTTGAAGCTATAGCCTATATAAATATACAAATGAGCAATAGTTCCACCTGTTTTACTATCACAAAGTGGACAATTATTCATTTCCAATTCCTATTAATTTAACTTTGTGATATCCAAGATATGAATAGCCCTACCAGCCAAAATTGATAAATGTGGCTTACTATAGACACTCATAAAGCTTGTGAATCTATGTGGCATTGCAGTAACTAATACCTCTTTGCCATAATTGTAATCAAAATCAGCTATAGCAAAGCTGTTCCAATCTAGAATAGTCTGGAATGTTCTGCAGTCATACCCTTAATTGCAGTTCCTGTAAAATCAGGATTACCAGCAGTATGCTCGATGTTCAACTTTCTATCCTCAGGTAATAAATAGAAATACAGACTACTTAATCTATTCCTATTTATTTGGCATGTAATTGCGATTGTACTGATATAAATTGGAGAGGTACAATTGCCCTCCGCCATTCGACACAATTACGTCGATCTAAATCTCTTTATTGAGCTATTGTCAACCTTCCACAGTCCGTCGGTCCAGCAGATAAAATCTGTATCTTGATTAATCAGTTAAATATGGGCGGCTAATTTGGAACCACTTGAAAACGCCAACGAGAGCAATTTCGCAAATAATGTGTCTTAAATCATATCTGAGTAACCGTTCTGTTTACTGATGGATGTTTTTTTATACAAAAGGTCCTTCAAACGAGCAAACAGGTCACCTAATGGTAAGTGATCACTGCCATCCATGACCATCCATAACGTTTGGATCATAGATGTGCTACAGGCCCATCAAGTGGCGAAGGGAGCGGGAAGAAAACATAAGGGAAGAAGAAAAGGGTATCCGGCAATCTAGGTCTAAATTAATATCGAGTAGAGAAGACGTTAAGTTCGAAACAATCGTTTTGTGTCAAATAGGATGATAATCATATCAGTTGTCATATCGCCAGCTATATGGGAAAATGGCAAAGACACCATAAAATTTTTCTTTATAAATAGATTTTTCATAGACAAAAAAATCATAAGTTACGATAAGTTTACAGTCTTTTAGAATTGTGAAGTATGTATGGAGAGGAGGAAGGCAATTTAGGTAATTTTTAGACTTAGTGTCCAATACCATATAATTTTATTACTTTCCTTATGGGTTTTCTATGAAACAGTAGTCTTCAGCAGTCGCTATAATAGAACTGGGCTAAATATCCATTCAGCCAGCAAATAAGTTAAGATCAACATCAATGGGTTGTATAAAAAAAGTTTTATATATCCATGTTAATGATGTTGATGACGATGCAATAAAGCTCTAGAATAGATAAATAAAGTATATAGATATTGAACTAACCAAGAAATTGTATTTAACACACTCTTCACAGACGACTCTTATAGATTATCTCGCGCTAACGATTCATTGTTGCTGACATTTTAATATTTATTTATGAAGATCTATTTCGATGATGGAGTCCTAGCGAAACTGTCTTTGTGATGTCTCATTAGCATAGAAATAGTTTGGTAGATATTTCATTAATTCGTTGATATAAATCAGGTTTAAAGATGATAAATGGGTAAATCAACTTTTTCTTGCTTTGGACAACCGTACCAGGTCCCAGATTTGTATTAATATAAATAATACCAAAACGTATTTTCTTTATAATACATAATCAATAATATACACTTAAATCAATGTATTTAAGGCAAAAATATATTTTTTATTATTGTGTCACCTTCATTTGATAGTGGTCCGGGGGACATTTGGGTAATTTTTATGTCAAATTCTGTGTCCCCTTCACCACTTCTAAACTAGAAACTCATCTACACCGAAATAAATCCTCAGACGCAGTGAATATAAAATCATAGAACAGATATTTATGGTTTTTATTTTTAGAAAAACATTTTATAAAAAAAGAAATGTTTTTGTTTTATCTATTTTTTTGTGAATTGTTCTTGTCCCACAAAGTTAGTGCATTGTACTGAGTCATTCGGACAACTAGTCTTTGATTACAAATCCAAAACAGAGATGGCCCTGTAGTATCTGAGATAACAAGTAAGTCTGTCTAGTAAACAATAGTTCAAGCCGCAATGTTGAATTAACGTCAGCGAAGGCGGCAGGCGGCCGAACATCGTGACGCGGAGTGGGTGTGTTTATTGTTTGTCCCCTGGACCGGCGCGAAAATTGAGTAAGTAGATTAGTTACATTAATCAATTGCTATTGATCAGTTCACTTTAGTTCTGCACTTTATGTTAACAATGTAATCAAGCACAGTAAACAAATACTCTTTATGAAAAGACACATAATTTAAAAAATGTCACTCGGACAACCAGTCTTTTGGACAACTAAATCAGTTGTCCGTGGGACTTTAAAAGTTGTCCTTAGGACAAATACAAAACCATGTACCCAACACGGGATGATCGGTTTCTTGTGAGTCGCGCATTGAGAAATCGCAAGTCTTCGTATGTGTACCTTAAGAACAACCTCGAAGAAGTAAGAAATGTGCATATTAGTCTATGCACGGTCAGGAGGAGGCTTCTCGCGGCCAATATACGCAGTCATCGCCCGGCCCGCGGCCCTAAGTTACTCCGTGAGCACAGAGTTGCCAGGCTTAGGTTTGCTCGAAATTATGAGTCATGGACTCAAGAAGACTGGATTAGGGTATTGTTCTCCGATGAAGCCAGGATATCTCTGTTCGGTGAAGATCGACGTCGGCGAGTGCTACGAAGACGAGGAGAACGCTTTGCAGAGGCTTCTTTTGAAGAAATCACACCTTATGGTGGGGGCTCTGTTATGTTTTGGGCAGGAATAAATTCAGATCGTACAGAGTTAGTCTTCATTGAAAACGGCTCACTGACTGGACATCGATACATAACGGAAGTTCTAATTCCTCATGCACAACCCGCATTGGCCGCTTTAGGCGAAGACTCAATTTTTATGGACGACAACGCTCGCGCCCACCGGTCTGGCGATGTGGAAGCCTATCTGCAAGAGGTCGGCATTCGTCGTTTGGATTGGCCAGCTCGAAGTCCCGACCTCAATCCTATAGAGCATGTCTGGGACGTTCTGAAACGACGCGTGAGATCAGTACAACCGGCTCCGCAGACCATCAGAGAGCTGAAGAATGTGATTACCGCGGAGTGGGAACGCATTCCGCAAGCAAGTATCCGGGATATCCTCGCTAGCATACCCAGACGAATTCAAACTGTGATTTCAGCTAGAGGGGGTCACACTCGATACTAAACATTTATCTGTTTTTACTTTATTAAAGAAAAAACATACAAAAATCTTTGTTAGCTTTTACTTCACGAGCATATGCACTACTAGCGAGCATACACTACTAGTGAACTTTAGCATTAAAACCCATAAATTTTATCAAAATTTTATGATAATACTGATGAAAACGATTATTTGCTTATTAATTTACAAAATTGTGAAAGTAAAACTACCTATAATTATCAAACAAACCAATAGTAACATTTGAAATGGTTCATTGCTTAGGTGCCCGTTTTTTTTGCAAATGAGTTTATATCAAACCCAATTTTCCTATGGACAACCAAAAGTCCATCGGACAACTATGATGTCCCCATATAAAAATGGAATCAAATCTCAAATAGTTTTATTTTAAACATTTTATTATGTAAATTTCATATATTGACGGGTAGCTAAGTATAAAAGCAACATAAATATATATATATATATTTAATATTTTCTGGTTTAATACTATGTAAATTAAACTTTTAACGTCATACAAAATTGATGGTTGTCCAAGAGACATTATTTCTTAAAATATTAGGAGTACTATGCGTAATATCTCAAATTGACTACTTTGAAATTTAGATATACACCCGACTTGATTTATATTTACAGTGTTAAATTACAGATAAAAAAATATTCACACTAAAAAAAATATTGAACTAGTTGTCCAGGTGACTGATTTTATAAGACTTCAGTGCGCTTACAAGCTAAAAATAGCCAATTCTGAAAGAAAAGTGCTCTGCTGTATGCAGATTCGTAAAGTAGAATATATATTCTAACTTCTGAAACTATTAAATATTTAAAAAATCAATACTTGAAAAAATATGGCAAAATCATAACCTGTGCACTAAATAGTTGATTTACCCAAATAATGTTTTTATCTAAGATATCGTTTGAACTATTTACATTATTATTGTTAAGATTATAATTTTGATACTTTGAAAACCATGTGATAGTGTGTGTATCTCTCTCAATTCAACCAAACCGCTTGCTTTGATCTTTTTTCTTTGAAACAAATATGTTTTATACGGAATGAAAAGCTTCGGGGAATAGTTGAAAATAGACAGGTGGCTGATCTCACAATAGGCTAAATATTTTTGAAACGTGCATAAAATATCGTCCTCATTTACGTTAGTTTCAGATTAGGGAGTTGGAAGAAACAAATATTAATTTGGCTTTGGTGCATATTTCAGTACTTTGTTGGAACACCTTTTGAAGCAATATGTACCTACCGCCTATGTATATGTACATACATAATTTTACTTCCATATCCTGCTAAGGTTAGCATTAAAGCACCAAACGGCAATCCAGTTCAAACGTCTCCTAACCTTCAATATGTTAATGAAGGTCCGTATTCCATCAATGCAAATCCCTTTAGTCTCGAACGCGTTTGTGGCTTGCGACAGACGGGAGTGGTTTCAACGGTCAAAGGGTTCACCTATCCTATTTCGGTGTAATAACGGTGAAAGCTGCGGTCTTGATGTAGATTGGGGTTACAGAAGCCATAGATGGTGTTATTTTATCGTCTTTGAATTTTAAGGGTCGAATAGGCTGATTCGTTCGTGTTGGTACTGCTGTGATTGAAAAATAAGGTAATAGCTTTGCTATAGTGTTTCTTTCAGTTAAAGACAGGATACGGGCGTTTCAAATCCTTTTTTATCGGTTCTCTTTATTTACTTTTCTTTTTACTTTCGTATGTGTGGTTGATCATGATTATCAACCATCTTTCGTCCTACTCATCTATTTGTCGATTTCATGCTATTAAAAAGTTTAATTGAAGCATCCTGTCTATATACATCCAGCTTCTTGTTTTATTAACCACATCCGGCGATAAACATTGCCCACCAGGTTACGAGGGCTTATGACCTAATAAGCATATAATCATGTTTTTGAAGAAAAAACTAGCACATTGTAAAGTAACGCTATGTACGCTATAAATATAACATGAAAATTCTGTTCCATTCTGCAATTTGCATTACGATGGCATATGCATAGGAATTGGGGTCGCTATCGCCATTTCTATGCTAATTGAAATCGGTCAGGACCAGCACAGATGGATATAACACTGAAACTTGAATTAGCAAATGGGGCGAACTTGTGCTTTGTTTATCGCCTGTTATGTTGTTCAAAACTTTATGGGTTGTGAACATGCGTACCTTCGTATTTTAGGTGATTTAAAGCGTGAAGAATTGAGATAGTTTTACTATGTTGAATAAAGGGATAGATGGTGGACTATATGGCCTAACCCCTCTCAATTAGACTGTCGATTGTAGAGGAGGCCCGTGCCCTGCCGTGGGACCTATATGGTCTGATACGGATACAGAAAAGGATAGAATCTGGTAGGTTCTTAATTCCTAAATAATTCTATATAGACTAGACGGAAATATGTATATCATTGGACGCAGTGGAGTCACTGCAAGAATATTAATAGAAAGGCGGATAGAAGATATAATGTATCACAAGTGTCAGGTGTTTTGAACACATCCTCACTTTCATTAGTTATGCATGCTTTGCATTACATAATTTATGTATGAAATTTTGTCTCAACATATCTGCCGGTTAACCTCCGAGTAAACGCGGATACATTTTATATTTATAGTTTTGAAGTATTTGGACAATTGTACCTTAACTTAACTTAAGTTAAACATTATTTTCCAACGTGTAAAGTTATAGTTAGTTATTGTCTGTTTCTCGAACTAGGCCAGCGTGATCCCAACCACTCAATCGTGACCTCTACTATAGAGTAGGCCCGTGCCCTGCAGTGGGCATATATGATGATGTATATGATACAACAACAAGTTATAAATAACCGTTAAATAAATACAACTTTTGCGATGATAATTAAGAAGTAGGTATCATTAATTCAGACTCGGGTGCACAAAGCCCGTCGTAATGCAAGGCCTCAGTAAGGCTTGAAAACAATCTGAAAATTTTCCACCACACAAATCATTACCAATCTCCCACCCCTTTACAGTGAGTCGCCCCTTGCCCCCTCCCCCACCCTCATTTAAACAGACCAATGACAGGGCCGTGCGTCGCGCCACACTGGACAAAGACGCAGTGAAGTGACCCAGTTTCGATCTATAAAATATAATGCCGCCCGTTGTATTAAAAGTTTCATTTGTATGGTAGTTGAAATATTTCTTGTTAAGATAGAATATGCTGGCTGACTCGACTTTGTTCTGACCTTGTTTGTATGTTAAAATTCTTGAATGGGACAAAATTGGGGCATCTGTGGGATTATATCAAGTTTTATGATTACTATATTGACTATAAACGTACTTAGGGGAACTTAGTATAGATTGGCTATTTTCTCTTGACAAAGATTTGCCTTCGTAAGCATTAGCATTACCACCTCTGGCAAAACCAAGAAGACCGCTACTTCTCATCTGCGTCGCGCCAACAAGCTATAGAACAGTTTATACATTTATTATTTTGTATTGATATTCTTATATACTTGCATTTTAATCGAAGCGTGATTAATTAATCATTTGTGCCCGCTGATATTATTGTGTCGAGGTGTACCTAATCGTCTATCTGCAGTTAATATTCAATCGAGGGGGTACTGCATTCATAAGTACATACATAAACTCACGCCGTTTTCCCAGAAGGGATAGGCAGAGGTGCTACCAGGACACCCACATTTCGCCTTGGATGTTCCGTCCCATGATGTGATATAATAGAGCCTATTGCGATATCGGGCACAAATTCCTGACTCCGGGCTAATAATGAATAGAAAAATACAATACCACATTTGCCCGACCTGAGATTCGAACCCGAGACCTCAGCTTTGTAATCGTACCGTAGTACAACTACGCCACCGAGGCAGTCTGGTACTGCAGATACCAAATTTAGTAGTGTACTCAGCTATGTCAGCATAATGTAAAATGTCTTAATTAAATCTAATATATTTGGCATATGCATAAGGCGTTTTTAATATTCAAAAGAATAAGATGTATATGCAATATGCATCCATCGATATAAATATTTAAACAAGTAAAGCCTGTGTATACTCGTATGTGCATGAATATTATTTGAATAAAAACACGAAGTGTAGTCAATACACACTAGTTTGTAATTTTAGCTGGATGTAAAGTTTCATCCATTACGGCATGGCCGACTGTTTTATTCATTTTTTTTTATTTACTTTCGGAATTTCTGTTACTTCTGGAAAAACTGGACGTTACGTGTGGTTTTCTTAAAAATGTTTGGTATTTCTGTCTTTTTTATTTAGCTAGACAATTTTAGTTTTCTTTTACTGAGACTGTTATATTTTGAAGTTTATTTTGTTTTTATTAGTAACATTTTTGTAAACAGATACTATTAGACATTTAAGTCACGTTCTGTAGAACACTTTTGTTTTAAATATCTGTTTCTATGCAAAAAATTGTTCAGATCTCTGCCCTCGTTTAATGATCGGGTTTTCAATTTTTGGTTTGATTTGCCTGTAAATGGAAAATAACCAAATTGTCGCGATCAGAAATCGTTTTCATTCATATCCTGTGTCGCCCGTTGCGCATCCCCGATCAAACCAGGCAGCGAAGCGATGATAATTTCATTTAAAGTGACTAGTATTGACCTCGCAATGATATTATACGTGATTTCAATTTTCTCACCAAAATTAATTCATATGATATGTAATGAATTACGTGGTCTGCACAATTCATTGGGGTAGTCATGTTTCCACATATAGAAAGTTTTTACTCTTGATTTTTATGTACTGGTACAAAAAGTGACGAATCCAACTTTCTCAATCTCTCTCTATTTCCCTCTCTCTCTCTCCAAATCTCTACATAGACCTGTTGGAAGCGGCCTGCGTCCAGCGACTTCCTGCAACCTTAATCAGGTCGTTGAATCCAACTATCCAAACAAAAATGTAACAGAAAAGTGGTTACTTTAAACTAGTTTTCATTACGATCATGAATCCCGAACGAGTTGACTCATTCCTATTTACTGTAGTTTTAACGAGCTCCTGTGGAACTCTATCACTTCAACTATCTAGTTACTTGTCTTGAGTCAACCTTTAATAGTATCTTAAGATAGTAATGATTTAGATATAGATCTAGATTAATAGACTTGAATATAGAACTTTAAATTCACGATTAATGCAACAATACACAATGATATATTAATATGATTATAAATGAATATTATTTAAATTACACCTGTTTTTAAACGTAAGAAAATTTAATGTAGCACCCTTGTGAAATATTACACACTTCGATTTAAAAGTAGAAAATGAAGTTTTTATATCTTCGTAGGGTAAATGAACTGTGAAAAGTCAATGTATTGGGATCGCACCGCAATGCGTCGATTTTACACATAACCTGTGGAATTGTTACTTACAGTAAAACTCGTATACCAGATATCAAAGACTGGACTAATTTTATTTAACAATTAATGTAGACTTGATAGGTAGCCAAAAACGATATCAATACCTAAGATAAGCTAATAGGGATTTCAAAGGCCCATTGCTCTTCCTTTCTGGCGAAATAAAATGTCTGCACTGCAGCCAGTGGTATGTCTAATTTTTTTGAGATAGCGTATTGCAATTGAATGGCGAGAGATGGGATCTCTTGTTGATAGACATAAAATTACGACGGCCTATTTAGTAATCAATATTTTTTAATCCTTGAGCACAATTGAGCACACAGTTTATCCCGTGAAGAATGTAAACGTAATAATTAAATTACATTTAAATACGTAACAATTAATACGCGCATTATCATATATTTATTACAAATAAATTCAATTAAAATATTTGTTCAATTGTTCTACTTTAAATATTTTAATGAGTTGAGAGGGCATGATAATTGTTAAATTGTTTTTTTATGTTTTTTAAATGGGTGAATGTGTGCTTTATGTATGGAGTTCGTATAGTTGTTTGTAATGCGCAAGGTCACGCAGGCGTGGAACATTGAAAAAAATAACCGTTGAGAAAACACATCCGTTTTTAATATTTATGTGTACAGTGTGCAAGCGATATTGCTTAATCTATACATCTATACATATAATAAAAATGTAAATGGTCGATGTCTGTACATGGAAGATATTTAAGAAATTTTAACGCGGGGGGTCTTTATAACAGCAACAGAATCCAAAACAATATTTTTTAGAATTTTTGTCTGTCTGCCTGTCTGTCTGTCTGTCTGTCTGTCTGTCTGTCTGTATGTTTGCTTGCGCATCACGCAAAAACTACTGCACCAAATGAGATGCGGTTTTCACAGTTGTATTGCTGCAGGTTCAACTTAAAAACTGGTATATGTTGCATTTACATACAGGGTGTTTCTTTTTGTTTTCTTGCACATTACTCAAAAACTACCGCACGAAATGAGATGCAGTTTTCACAGTTGTATTGCTGTAGGTCCAACTTGAAAACTGGTATATATTTTATTTACATACAGGGTGTTTCTTTTTATTTACTTGCGCATCACGCAAAAACTACTGCACCAAATGAGAAGCGCTTTTCACAGTTGTATTGCTGCAGGTTCAACTTAAAAGCTGGTATATGTTGCATTTACATATAGGGTGTTTCTTTTTGTTTGCTTGCACATTACTCAAAAACTACCGCACGAAATGAGATGCGGTTTTTACAGTTATATAGGTACAAGTCCAACTTAAAAACTGGTAAATGTCTTATTTACATACAGGGTGTTTCTTTGTACTATGGAAGATAAACGAGAAAAACGAATATGGGGGGTCTGTATATATTAACGTAATAAAAATAATTATTTTTAGAATTTTTGTATGTTTGTTTGTGCGGTTGTGCGTGATGAACTCGGAAACCGCTTAACGGATTTCGATGAAATTTGGTATGGAAGTAGCTGACACCTTGGATTTTTATCCCGAAAAAACAAGTGTTCCCGTGGGATGGGACTGGATTACATACTTTGAGTGCGAATGAGACAGGACGGGCGGGATATAACGGGATGGGACGGGACGGGACGAGACATACCAAATAAAGTTAATCACGCTGACGAAGTTTGCGGGCAGAAGCTAGTATATATATAATATTAGAGAATGTATAATATATCCACTGCCGAGCACAGTACTCCTCTACAGTCGAGAGTTCATTTGAGAGGGCTTAGGCTATAGAGTCCACTTTGGCTAATTGCGGGCTTATGGATTTCAAATGTCATAATTAAATACTTGTACTTAATTAGTACTTACAACGGAGCCTAGTCAAAATTACAGTTTAAAAAACAGTAAAATACCGATTACCAATGCTCATTGATGAATAAACAAAATATGCCTTACCATAGTTTTGCTATAGATTTTTAAAATAGGCTGTAACCAACGACCTCCTGTGACAAATAGCCCTGTCAACCTTGGATTGAGCCATGGCTTAGAATGATTAAAACAACAGTAAATTCATATTTTGCAGTAAACACATTTATACAAAACTGCATTGCGTTTCTTTCATTGCTGGAAATTTAGATTCATCTCAGACATAAACATAAATGTTGGCTCGTTTCCATTTTTTTGTATGATTCATTAAGAGCTTCCAAAGTATTGTCAATAAACATGACACATGTTTTCCCCCAAAAGTCTGGACAATCTTAATATGATTTTCACCTCATGGTCATCATATTTATATCAATAAAAAGATCTTCAGGTCCTGGAAGTCTTTATGCTGATTATAGGGCAACTTAACTACTGGACATAATGAGGCTTAACATATTATATCTCAGCAAAGCGAGCGCAGTGGAATGCCAAGTATTGCTTTCTAATTCATGGTATTGTTTGGTTTGCTACTGTCTATGAGCGGTCGTATCGCTTACCATAAGGCGAATGGCGCGACTCGCTATTCATTGCTTTAAAAAAAATAGGCCGCTCAAAGATTTCTTTTGCCTTGAATCCAGTAACTCCTGCGACGTCAAGTAAACTTTTATCTTGTAGATGGACTTTATGGCGCTGTGCACACATAGCAACTTTATTTGAAGGGAACTGTCGTCATTGTAACAGTTTTCGATAAAAGTTGCCAGTTGCAGCAAGAGTTAGCTGCCGCGATTGTATATTTCATAGAATTTGATAGGTTTCTTCAACTAAAGCTGCTCTGTGTGCACAACGCCTAAATGAAGGTATAAATAGATATGTCTGGGAGAGATCGCTCATAGCAAGGCCGCCAATTGCGCACTTAATTGTAAGGTCTATGTTTTATTTTTCTATACTTTGTGGTGTTCAATAAAGTGTTCTGTATCTATAAATAATGCACAGATCAACAGTCTGTTTCCACAACTATTTAATACGAGAATGCCTAATGCTGTAACTATAATTAATTCGATATGACAACCGCCTTTCAAATCATATCGGTGGGCAGCGTATCCGTGACAGATGGAATCAATTGTGCCTTCATGCTTGTAATCGATGCCGTTTGATCGCTTCACCGGTATAAATTTAGAATTTGTATCGATATGCTGAATATATGTTGTTGAGCTGACTGAAGGAAGCCGGCTGTTAAATTATATTGAATGATACACTAACAGATGAATAAAATCTGTTTCGTTTTTTTGCAAAATTGAATAATCTTCCCTAAAAACTATGCCAAAAATTAAAAAATCATCACATGTTTAATAGGTATTTTAACTGTTAAATAAATGTTTAGGAAAGCATAACAACGTTTTCATACACCTGAAAAAAAATCGGTTTATAATTAATTAACACAAGATTTACGCAATTCGTTTAAATGTAACGCCCCCTGCCTACGATTTTGTAACATAAACAACGATCATATTCACACTTATCAGAATATGCATACATTTTTATATTTCCGTGATGAAATGGCAACGCAATTTTGTTTTTCTTTAATTCAAACTATACCAAAATTATCACGATTTGTGGTAGACTTTTCGCATCCGCTAAAATTAAAATTATGGTAAACAAAATGGAAACCACATTCAAGAATCACACAAATAGTCCTCTTCATATCACTTCACAAGTCTTGTTTCATGTGTATCAGACTACAAGACACTTTTTTGAATTTCAACACAACAAACGTATAATTACGTATCACACAAATTTTCCGGCGGCGAATCTAACTCTTAGAAATTCTAAGTTTAGTCCATCAATCTAGCAAATCGTTATACAATTCTCAATATACCATTTGTTTACCAGGTGGCAGAGCGTTTGAACGTAGACGTCCGCCGAGGATTATCATGGCGGGAGGCGAACGACCGCATGAACTTCGTGGGGCCCAACGAGTTCCAGGTGAAGGAGCAGGACCCGCTGTGGAAGAAGTACATCGAACAGTTCCAGAACCCGCTCATACTGCTGCTGCTAGGTGAGTTGATAGCTTGTATGTGGTGTAAGGCTGCAGGACCTTTCGGGGTCCTAGGAGGCTTATGTTCAGCAAGGGGACGTCTTATAGTTGAAGATGATGAAGGTCTGAAATTGATATTAGTTGATATCGGTTAAAATTGAGAGTCGGGGCATCCGATACATTATTGTGGCATAAATGATAAATCCAAAAGGCTAATAAAAGAACGAAAAAGCTAACCAAGAGAAATTTAAATGACGCATGCGCAGTATTTAAGGAATGAAAAAAGGTTTAAAAGAGACGAAAGAGAAAGTGAAGACAATAGTCAATCTAACTAGTCACCAAAACGCAACAGCAGGTTTCCTATTGGACAGTAGTATAGAGCCTTTTCTCACTATAATCTACATAGCTTAACTACTTTTACGTAATACAGTATATCGATTAGAAGGAAACTTGGAAATACGGTCTGTTTGCTAGGTAGGTGCACTCAGCACTTGCCATATTTAGTTTAAGATCGAGAATCGCATAAAGTCTCAGTAGATTTATTCTATACCTAGAAACTAAAAGTTTATTAATTTATTCAGTGGAAACTAGTTCTTATTCCACGTTGCAGTAACAAATTTATACAGAAATACTTTGTTGGGAGTAGGTTAATTAATTTCTATGTTGGCTGGCAGTAGGTTTGTTAGATATCATTTATCGTTGGTTTTTAGAAATAAATTAATTATAAGTGTTTCAAAACCTTGTTCGTTAAAATTATCACCAAATGAGAGTATACTAACAATGTATAAATACATATAACAATTTTACCGATACCTAGTGAAATGATTAATTTAAATTAATTTATTTTCGCAACTTAGCTATTGCTAATACTAATGTTAATACTAACAAGGTTTGAAAGAAAATATCCGGGTATGTACATGGCTTTTATACTTTACCCTAATGAGAATCTATATGTGACACCATCGGTATCACATCGGTACACCGGACACATTGTATCAGTTAGTTTGAAGAATGTCACTCCATGCTACACCTTATGAACCCATTAAGGTTGTACATTTAATATGGGGTATTGGGTAGTAGTATTTTTAATGAAGTAAGCAGAGAATATGCAAAAAATGATCTAAATTTTGCTAATTCTTCTATCTGAGAAGACAGGGATGACCTCATAGTAAATAGGAACTGTAATTTCGATAGGCTTGCTCCCTATCACATGGGACGGAACGACATACCTACAAGGCGAAATATGGGTGTCCTGGTAAGCACCTCTGCTAACCTCTTCTGGGATAAAGGCGTGAGTTTATGAATGTATGTACCTAATTTATCCAAAACATTCGACTTCCAAAGAAACTCGAAAGCTCACGATATCTAGACCCGAAACAAATATTTATCGACACAAAAGATTTTATACCGGCCTGGACTGCCTCGGTGGCGTAGGTGTATAAGGTACGATTATAAAGCTGAGGTCTCGGGTTCGAATCCCGGGTCGGGTAAAGTGATATTGGATTTTTCTATTCATTATCAGCCCGGAGTCAGGAATTTGTACCCGGTATGGCGATAGGCTCGCCCCTTATGACATCGTGGGACGAAACATACAAGGCGAAATGTGGCTGTCCTGAGAGCCCCTCTGCCTACCCCTTCTGGGAAAAAGGCGTGAGTTTATGAATGTATGTAAAGATTTTATCTCGGCGCGCGGATGATCCTATGTCTTTGTTTTATAGACTGGTCTACCAGTGCCACAGAGCCTGTCACAGCTTACGATTCAAAGTTATTAAAACTGTTCTTATTATTCACGATATATGGTCACAAACCAGCTCTTATTACAATGAGGTTCACATTTGGCGAGTTTAATGTATGGGATGGATAATTTGCAATATTAGCATATTGATTGGACCATTAAAGTATTAAAATTCGATTGATTCATTGATAAATTTATACGCCTCGGTATTGCGCCATTTACCTAATCAACTCGCCTCATTGCTGTCGTGGAAGATTAATAAGCAATGAACCGTGAAGGTTTTGGGTTCGAGACCTAGGTTAGATAATTCATTTTTGCATATTTTTACGTTAATTAACGCCACACGTTATTGTCAGGTTCACTAGCTACTGAGTACCGACAGACAAAAAATCTTCCTACACTGCTTGGTTTGTAAATTTTAAGTGCTGCTGAGTATAAGGCTGGACCGCATTAAAGTGGCGATGTGTATATTCTCTATAAATAAATAAATACACCCAACAGTCACATACATAGTTCTGACCCCACACTAAGATCGAGTCTTGTGTCGTGAGAATCAGAAACTACGAGAGACTTTTCGGTCTCACAAACACCCAGACCCGGAACAAATACCTGTTGATCACACAAACATTTGTTTCGGTGCGGGGATCGAACCCGCTGCCTCTCGTTTCACACCCGGTATCTAACCAACTGCGCCACGGAGGCTGTCAATAAAGCTTGGATTTTGTGATAGAAACGCACAACGTAGTCATAAATGCCTCTCACTGCTGACGCATTCTGTAGTGGAACAAAACACGATTGTAAAGGTTTTATTTTATTTGGGTTGCTCACAGCTATCAATAACAAATCAAAAATATATATCACAATTTGTTTTTCATACAAAGCCGTATCTGATACCGCATATCGATACTGAAGGGTGGTGCGTTTCCATCAAGACACGAAAGCTTGAGGTCAGGCTATATCGCTGAAATATGAATGAATGAGGATACTGACGTGCTGTACAAAATGATTCATATAACATTTGGACGCTTTTTGTGGTCCTACCTGTACGGTCATTAAGTATTAAGGGCGTTTTTGAGTGGCAGTTTTCTCTTGCTATATCACTATATTATGTGAATTACGAACCCACTTTCTCGCTGAGACATATTCCATAAAAATGTTTATCGCTTTTCTTATGAGTCATGTGCAAGTTAGAAACGGTTTTATTGGAAATATAATTTCATATATTCATTTTACAAGTGCGTGAACTGTAAGCGTGACTATCGCGTAGACTGACGTGGTGAATAATTTTTTTAAACAAATATAAGATTTTCTTTGAATTACGAATGCCTCGGTGGCGTAGTTGTATTACAGTACGTTTACAAAATCTGAGGTCTCGGGTTCGAAACCTGGGTCGGGCAAAAGTGGAATTGGATTTTTGTATTTATTATCCGTCCGGAGACTGGAATTTGTGCCCGATAAGGCGATAGGCTCGCCGCCTATCACATCATGGGACGGAACATACATGGCGAAATGTTGGTGTCCTGGTAGCACCTCTGCCTACCCCTTCTGGGAAAAAGGCGTGAGTTTATGTATGTATGCGTTTTGGAATACACTAACGTCTTGTTGGGCTATTGAAAGACGGGCTGTCAATTTTGAGGTCCTGGATGAGATTGGGCAATGAGTTTCAAAGACACTGACTTCGTTGAAAAGTTTTAGGCATTGGTCCGCTGGAATTTATGCGTTTTACTTCACATACCTTTAATTTAATTTGCTTCGCCGATAAAGCGAACAGTAACTGTCTAAGAACACACATGTAAATTCCAAAATGTTGAGACTTCGGGATCGAAATATCGACTTCCGCCGTCAAACCTACCTAACTAGGCGAAATACCATCCTAGTTTCTTCGAAAATAGAGTACCGTGATTAAATTTGGCTAGTATACTACGATATACTTGGAGTTCAATGACTTCGGGATACATCCGAATGATGTGTACACTCGCGCAGTTATCTAGACTGGTTGGTGCGACCAAACTTTGCACGTTGAATGGTTAATTACGGGTGTATGTGCCGATTTAGAGGCGGTTGGCGATTTTATTTGATTTTTTTTTATTTTTATTACTTCTGCCACTTGTGTAACAAATAGATTTCATTCCATAAGTAGTGGCTCAGCCCGGCTTCGCCCGGGTGCAAATAGTTTTTGAGTCCAGTCCACAACAACGATATATTATAGTTTTCGCAGCGCACGCGATATAAATAATATTTTAGGTAACTTTTTTCACCTTACATTATTGGAGTTTTATTAAGGATCCGGGGATAGTGTAGTTTCCCAACAGTGAAAGAATTTTTTAAAATCGGTTCAGTAGTTTCGGAGTCCATTCAATGCAAACAGTCAAATCTTTCCTCTTTATAATATTAGTATAGACAACAGTATTTTTTCTCGAATAAAAAGTAAGTAGGTTATGTCAATATTCGACCCGTAAAATGTATTTAAAGGAAATGTTTGGCTTGAAAGAAGGACAAATAAACGGACATGCTTTTGCTTTTATGGTAAGGATTTTTATGTAAACAAACACTGTCTAGACTCTAGAGTGTGAATGATGCGTGACAGCCGTTTTCGTGACGTCGCGCGTCGTTGTCATAATGCTAATTATATCTACGAGTTACCGTATTGTTTAGTTAAATTGTATAAAAGAGTGTTATAAGTTTATATAATTGAGGTGCAACCTATAGTTATGAAAATAGAAATATATTATGAAGATCCAAATACCAAAACAGTTCCGGCCGCACGTAACTTTTGTAGAAATTGCCTGCCAATGCCTTCAATCAACAATATACTGTTGATCGAAGGCAAATGCAAATAAAAGAATCACTTAAATATACTTAATATAATTTTGTAGTTTCTACGTTAATAAAGGCATGTCAAATAATGGAATGTATTTTTCAAAATAATCATTAAAACATCTTTTTTTAAATACAATTTTTTTTCGCGTATGACTTGGACGCGTTAAGTAATGCACGGTAGAACGAGTTCCAAAGGATATGAGCACTAGATAGCGTTTTTATGTTTAATTTCAAGTGCCTACATAGCTCTGACTTGTACATAAAGTAGTAAATTTTTTATCGTACTTTGCTATTTATAACTTGGTACATTTAAGAACATTGATATTAAAAAAAAGAAATTGTCATTTAACTCGTGATATTAAAACGACAGTTTTTTTATTAAACGTATTTAAAGTTTAGTAGGTGAGGGTTTTATGAATATGAGATTATTTGGTTCGTATACTTTCCTGCAGATGATAAGCGCTTAAAAAGGGCGACCATTATCATGATACAACACTTTAAACTTTAAATACTAGAGCTATTCTCTTTGTTTTTTATAATCGTGAGTAAGCTAGTTCGACCGGCAACCCACCTTTCTTTTCTTTCTGTGTAGCGTTAGCCTAGCTTGTGCCAGGTCTGCTTTGCTATATATTTATCAAGTTTTCTTCCGGTCTTTGATATCCTCGGGTGTTAAGACCACCGGCTCATTTATCTTCTCGGATAACATTAAACTATGTAGCTCCTGTGGGGTAATCTGAAGGCCTCGGCCCCGTTATGTATGAGCCCAGGCGTAAGGCTATCGTATTTATATGGATTTCCATGGGTGAATGAACCATCAAAAATAAAATTCCTGGAGTGTATCCATCATATAATAGACACAAAGGCTGACTCGAGTGTACTCGATACGATATATTTATTCTACTAAAACGAATGAGAAATTTAGCTGAGCCATCGAACAATTTTCTTCAGTTATAACGCTTGCTCGCGTTAAGCTAAAATTACGGCTTTAATTAAGTTAGATTAAAGCCTTTTAAAAACATCTCTTTTCTCGAAACCTTTATTATGTCGTCGGTCTCCGTCGTATTTTTTCTCAAAATCCCGCCCAATAAATAATAATTTGCCTTCATTCCAGACGAAAAAAGGACTTGTTTGCCAACTTATAAGAGTAAGTTGGGGATTATCGATCAATGTCGAAATACCCGTCTGTTGCGAAGGCGACGGCGCTACGGGTCACTTGAAAGGTTATTTGAGAGGAGAATGAGGTTATTTAACCCTGTTAAGTGTATTTACATTAATAATAATTTAAAATAGCAGCTCTGTAAATAAGTGCTCGCTTTGAGCACGTGTATAATAAATTCATAATCGAATATTATTGGTTCGTTTATAAACTCTACTGTCACAATGAGCTGGCGTATATTGGCAGACTTGACTTGGCTTCCAAAGTCTTGTGTTCTCTCCCAGCCTCCGTTTCGGCAATGACTTAATAACATGGCTATGGTTATCACTTCAAATAAAAAAATGTGTGTGTGTATTAGTGTACACACGTAAGAAGTGAAACTTCTTTATGACATAATTTTTCGAAAAATTATCCACTATTTACAAATTTACAGAAATTGGTCAAATAAAGCTAAATTAAATAAAGTTTAAGCAAAAGGCTTTTATTATCATAGACATGGATACAAATAATAAAATTATTTCACCTTATTGCTACTTAGATTATGATAGCTTTTCATTAATTATAATAGAATTATTACTATTATTGTTATACTTTCAAATATGAAGCTTTAAATAAATAAATATGGCGCGTATCGGAAAAATGTGACTTAGAAGTAAAGATGGCGCGTAACACAAAAACGTTACATTTTTTTGACATTGCTATAAAATTTTTCCCATACGTCGATAAAGAAGTTTCACTTCAAAAGATGGCGCGTAACGGAAGAATGTGACGCGTAACGAAAAAATGTTACACTAAATTTTTTTCCAACCCCGATAAAGAAGTTTCACTTCAAAAAATCAAAGCAATTTAATAATTATCTTTAGCTCCATCTATTTTTCTTCTTACATACATCCTCCAAGGGTGTCCAGACCTATTGTTGAAATCGGCTCGTATTAAGCGATTCCCTGCAATTATTAGATTGTTTGTCCACCATGGCTTTCTGTTTTCCAGGATTGTATTTACTGACTTTATTTTTTACAATAATATGAGCAGTGACTGCCTTGGTGGCGTAATCGTTCTATGGTACGATTACAAAGCTGTGGTCTCGGGTTCGAATCCCGGGTCGGGAAAAGTGATAGGTATTGGATTTTTCTATTGATTATCAGCCCGGAGTCAGGAATTTGGGCCCGATATGGCTATAGGCTCGAACCTATGATTAAACATAGAGGACAGCACCGTTTCATAACAAGGGCAAAATGCTTAGCTCTCGCATTTTAATCCTGTGAGAATTCTAAATGCCAAAATTCTTGCATTCGTAAGTAGAAATGTGACAATTTTGAATTTAAAAACCTCAGTAACAAAAGGTTATACCTACACTTAAATTTTATGTCTTGAAAATGTGTATCCAGTTTATAAAATGTCACTCGAGTCTTGACATGATGGCCGCCATTTCCAAACCAGTTAATGTTTCTTTGAAAATATGAGACCGGAAATTGTAGCATTTTAGCCTGTGCGGTGATTTACCTCCGCGAATATCTCTCTCGAGGAGAAATGAAAGTAGTTTAAAATATCTCTATGATGTAAGCCCTCTCTATATTGTTGAGAAGTAGAAAGAAGGAAAATTGTTTATCGCAGATGTGTAATGGTACGTATAAAGTTATTTTACGTTGAATGAGCAATCTAGTTGTGAAACCTCGGTCGAGCTGATCCAATTAAATGTAGTTTTCTTTTAAAATAGATATGATAGTGTTTTTTTTTCTTAATAGACCAAATTAAAAAAAATACACCCTATAGTCACATACATAGTTCTGACCCCACAATAAGATTGAGTCTTGTATCGTGGGTATCAGGGAACTACGAGAGACTTTTCGGTCTCACAAAACACCCAGACCCGGAACAAATACCTGTGGTTAACGCTAACATTAGTATCGGTGCGGGAAACGAACCCGCAGCCTCTCGTTTAACCAACTGCGCCATGGAGGCTGTCGAATATACAATATACAAGCTGGCAATATACGCGTATTATTAATCTTACCACCAGTTATAACTAAAGTGAAAAGACTACTCACTATTTGATACCTCGGCTCATCAATGAACTACCTTCTAAATTAAAAAATGAGTTAACCTATCAAAACATAAATTCTAAATTAAAATTGTATTTCCTTTGCACTGAATAACATATTATTTTTATATTTTTATTTTTGTTATAGTATATTTTAACATACTTTACGCTTACCTAGCTCTTGTCTGCCATTTAATGTTAACAATATTTTAGATAGTATTATCAGTGTTCTTCGATTTTCGTTGACGGACTCAGATCTTAGCATTGTTGACAAATCTTCGTGGTTTTTTCAATGCTTACTATGTGATATGTTAAATGTGATTTTGTTTTATAAATGATAAATAAAGGAAAAAAAAACTAACGGTGATCATATGTAGTAGGTGAACTGCTTGTTTGGCACACTACCAGCCGCACTCAGAGACGTTTAATGTCAATTAAATCATTGCTTAGTGTAGATTTTACAAAGAGAATCTATACTAAGGAACGATTTAATTGACATTAAACGTCTCTGAGTATGGCAGTTAGTATGTTAAATAAAGTCAAACACATAAAAAACAAATCAGCACTGCTTAGATCCATTGAATATTGTACAAATAAAAAAAAAACTAGACTTTATGTATGCCACAGTTATACGAACAAATAGAAACTAAACCAGTACTGCTAAATTTCTATTTAGTTTCGCACAAATCTAAAAAACTTTCTAATTATCTATGGTTCTATTTTCAAATATTTACAACTAAAAAATCATTTTACGCAAGAACCAATTCGCATTCGTTACGTCACAACTCACTAGCACTCCAGACTTTTAAAAAAATCACAAGCACCAGATGAAGACGTAAAAAACCGTACCACAAATAAACAATTGGTGAAGACCACAAACATGCATAATCTAGGCATCTGATTTGCAAGCGGTCATTGTCACGGCCGCGACCGCTAATACTTGCGATTGAGGCCAGGTTTGAGTTGTGCTTCCAGACATGCTTTTTGTGATAAAATGTAATTAACAGGTTCTTAAATCGTTATATCTGATTGGTTGAATTCCCAGGCTGGACAATCAAATTTGTGTATTGCGGTAAACTATCTCATAATAAATTAGTTGTCCGAGAGCGGAATTTATCTGGCGTTTTAGTTTTGCTTTTTGTAGGTGACTATACTAATCCCTTGGCAGTACAGGCACGAGCTTATGTATTTACGTGACTTCAAAAGTGCTTGCGTTATAAGAAAAGAAGGTCTACGATTCGAATTCCTAGAATCACAAGTTAGGCCATTTTTAACTAAGGCCCAAAACTATTTATCAACCGGTTGTCATTACCTTTTTATCCCAAACCCTTTCCACAAGCTAACAATGCACCAAGCGGCCCACAAATAGCTCTATACAATGGCTATTTGAGTGCCTTTAACATACTTTTTTTTTATCGTGTCTGGAAAATAAATAGATTCACAGAAACGCTTATTAAGAAGTCAGACCCGGTTCTACGTGTTTTAACTTCAGTGCCGCAGCCCGCAGATGCCGTAATTCATTTTGTTCCAGCGAAAACATTAAACGGGAATGTGTATTCATAAATAATTTTTATCTTAAATTAATTGGAAAATATTTTGTCAATATTTCGTGGGTTGCAGATGCATTTTCAAATTGTTTGTTTTTAACATTAAACGTTTTTATACATCTGAGTTAACTAAAATACACTTGTCAGACATAATATTGATCCCATAATAAGATAATACGCTTGTGTCGTGGATTAACGGTGCCACAGACGCTTGCAGATGAATGTTTAAAAAAATTATCAATATTTAACGAGTCTTCCTTCCGATGTACAAAGTTAAAATCGCAGACTCTATCTATTCAACAAATACGCACCGGGATACTCTCGACGCTACGTTATTATACTTTCAAATATAGTTGTTTTTAACAAATAATGTAATAATATTAAATACGCTCAACACTCAAACCACACTCCTTATGGGCCATCTGACTTGGGTACCAAAACTTGTAAAATAATATTCGGTCACAAAGACCCGAAGTAAGCATTTGAAATTACACAGACAATGAAATAAAACTAATATTTACGTAATTTATCGCGATTTGATTTAATTTTTACATTTTTTAACATCCCGACGTTTCAAATCGTGATAAAATCCGTAAAAATTAGTTTTATTACAATGTGTAACATTCGCGTAAATCTAAGAAACCATTATTTCACAGACATTTATCGTAGACAAGTCAACCCATCAGTGCAGAATTCTCCCCTTACATTTTATGATACACTACTCGTCTCACGCCTTGAATTAAAGGCGATCGATCGAGTTGTAACATGGGTACAATAACCGCTGTCGGCATGTTTTCATAAAGCTGTGTAAACTGCCAGCGTGTTTGTATTAATAAAGCGTGATAACAATGGAGATTAACTTTGCCATCGCTATTGTTACTTAATACAACCAAACATGTTTGAAACGTTAACTCTTTGGGTATAATTTGTCTTTAGTCGTTTTGTAGGATAGTTTATTATTGCTATAATACAATGTGATAATGTTGGTCTCCAAGCTGCAGTTGGTTTTACGTCGGCCTGTAAAAGGAGCCGCGGGTTCGATCCCCGCGTCGAGACAAATGTTTATGCTACCTAAAAGTGATGCAATTAGGAATAAAAGGAGAGCTGAAATATAGATTAAAATATGGGTGGAAATAGAACCTAATATCTCGGAAATTACAAAAATCGTTCTTGCTGAATAAGGTACATATCAGGATAAACAAAATCTAAAGCGTTTTATCCGCCAAATCTTCAAATTATTTCGAGCAAATATAAGTTATTGTGTGACTGATATTAAAATACCTCTACCTATTTAGACTATCCAGTCGAACTGGACTACACTGTATGTAATGCTGCATTGTAGTCACATTGTCGTCAGTATAAAAAGCGAAATCTACGTATAAACACATACATATAACTGCTGTAGCATTGTCAACCTTCGGGTAATACACGACCATCATTTCTAAGTAAGATTAAAACATAATGACAGTTTTCCCGACATTGTAGAAGTAATTGTAAACACATATTATCCCATTATCGTGGCTAATAAGCCGTAATGTTGAGTAAAATCCTCACGTTTTAGCGGTCTGTGGTTGCTTTTATGTCGCTCATAATATTACATAGTGTGTTAGTGTGTTTGTAATGAGGAAATTGTTAAGATATGGTTTTGTTATTCATCTATTTTGTTAGGTTCTCTACCCACTACAATGTAGCTCTTACTACAAAAAATAAATATTAACTGACCATGAAAATTATATTATTTTTGACTGTATGTAATAAGTATCTTCATCAAATTCTGCGTCATATAATTTATAATATGAAATGTCACTGGATTTAGAACAGTATAATGGATACTGGATAGAATTCCATAGAAGTTAATCCAAAATATACTAATTATTATTAAGCTATATACTTTATAGCTTGGTTAACTTATGCTAAAGCGAGGCAGAAGGCAATCACTGACTTTTGTTTAAACACGTCCCACCGCTGGGCTTGAACAAGAGCGTGTTGTTGGTCTGAATCTTATTGTTACTTAGAAATTCTGGGGGCATAGATAACAATCTCAGAACATAAAATAACCGTGCTTTATAAAAATGTAAACAATAGTTCACGCTGATAAGTAGGAAATTTAGACTGCACTTGTGATTTACACTAGAATTTCTCGCATGCTATTCTGTGATGAAATCTGCCTTCCGAACCGAGTAGCAAAGAAAGGAAATTCGGTAACCTTTATCACGTTGTCTTCTTTATTTTCGTATAATATTTATAAATTTAATAAACTATTTTGATTTTACAATAAGGTGCAATACAGTTAATCTTGTCATTAACTTTGTCCACAGGTTCAGCAGTGGTGAGCGTGTGCATGCGTCAGTTCGACGACGCGATATCGATCACGGTTGCCATCACGATCGTGGTGACCGTCGCCTTCGTACAGGAGTACCGCTCCGAGAAGTCGCTCGAGGAACTCAATAAACTAGTGCCGCCGACATGCAATTGGTAAGTCTTAGTTTCTTTATTAACAAAAAATGTATAGTTGTGAAAATAAAAATGGATTGATTATTCGATGTCGAATTTCAAGACACAAGCTACTGGTTCTAAGGTATCTAAGACAAGGAAACTCCTCATGATGCTTGGGCTAACGATCAATTGAGTCTCCTGAAATGTTATGGCTGCATTATTATTCTTTATCTAATAATGAAAACTTCGCAGCATTAAATACACACTGTCTTTCTCATAATATATTTATTTACTTAACAACTGTATTGTAAACTTCTTCGCAATACTTTTAGACATCCAAATCCAATACAACAAAACAAAAACATCTTTCGCTATAAGCAAGCAGAATATCACTAAAAATAAACGAATATAACTAAATATGTTTATGAGTTCACCAAAATATTTTGAACACCGGCTGGACATAAAATAGGGGCACCTTTTTCTAATAACTAACAACAAAGTTAAATCTAATGAATATAACTAGTCTCGACGTAATCAATTCGAGCTAATGGGAGTGGATGTCGCATAAGCGCGCCTCTGAGCCCTAACTTCATGTTTAATTACGCGGCTAATTGAAAACGTGGCGGCTTAGTCGGTGCAGATTAATAACAGCCCCTTCACATTTCACTATAATGCTGCTTCAGATATACAAAGGATAGGGAGATATTGATTTAGCTTGGATTGTTGTTTTTGGGCTACCTTGTTCTTACACATTGGTGTAGCTTTTTGTTGGATAAGACAAATCGCTACAATGCAGATGACACAAAAATATACTAACTCACGCCTTCTTCCCAAAAGGCATAGGCAGAGGTGCGAACAGGAGACCCGAGTTTCGCCTTGTATTTTCCATCCCACAATGTGATAGGGGGCGAGAAGAAATGCATGATTACAGTGCACTCGATAGTAAATGGTGAACTAATGCCGATCGACATGATCGTCTGCCATCTCCAAACCTTATTTACATAGGCTGAACTACAAATTCGATAGACTTGCATGGATCAGTATAGTCTTACGGATCTTCCACTATCTTGTATAGTGTCAGCCTTGACGCCGTGATTAAATTGAATGATATTTTATTCGGTAAAACAAATTGAAATCACGGTCCATTGACCACGTAATTGAATAAGAGAATAAACAAGAAGAATTCAAATATAATCTTTGTTCTAGCGTTCGCGAAGGCAATATCGAACACTTTCTGGCTCGAAACCTAGTCCCCGGCGATATAGTCCATCTAAACGTCGGAGATCGAGTGCCAGCAGACCTCAGGCTTTACGAGTCCACTGATCTCGCGATAGACGAATCTTCGTTTACGGGTGAAACAGAGCCAGCAATGAAAAACGTGATGCCCAACAAGGCCGCCGCTGGACGCGTGCACAAGGACAATATCGCGTTCATGGGGACTCTGGTCAGATGTGGTAATGCTAAGGTGAGTGATTAAGCATATTTTATCGGATTTTTAATCATAAGAAATGTAAGTTATTGTAGTTGCTATTGCTGTATTTAATTTGATTTTTCTGCAGTCTTGCGCCCGAATAATCAAACGCCATTTAAATATTAAGTTGCACTTAACTACCCACGTCCCACTTACCCAGTACATTTAACCGGGACTTGCGTAGTTAAGGCCAATATAATATTTAAATGGCGTTTGAGTATTCGGGCGATAGACTCTTATTAAGTTTAACGTTTGTTGTTCCCACTTTCAACATGACTTTTTAGTCAAGTTTATGATTCCTATTGATTCATTAACATTATACCGGATAGCGCGGCAATGTGGCATTACCTGGTGATAAGTACATAGACATACATACATAAACTCACGCCTTTGTCCCAGAAGGGGTAGGCAGAGGCGCCACCAGGACACCCACATTTAGCCTTGTATGTTCCATCCCACGATTTTATAGGGGGCGAGCCTATCGCCTTCGCCACATAACCTAGTGATAAATGTAGTCCAAGTAGACTATGGTCTGTCGAAAAACGAATTTTTCTTTGCCTACCGAATTTCTCCTTAATAATTCTGTGCTATTTCTTCTCCAGGGTATCGTAGTATCCACCGGCGAACGTTCAGAATTCGGCGACATATTCCGCATGATGCAAGCCGAAGAGTCTCCAAAGACTCCCCTGCAGAAGTCCATGGATGCTCTGGGTGGTCAACTATCGCTATACTCCTTCTGCATCATCGGCTTCATCATGGTCACTGGGTGGCTGCAGGGCAAGAATATCCAAGATATGTTTACCATTGGAGTCAGTCTTGCTGTTGCTGCTATTCCTGAAGGTAATTTAGTCGGCATTCTTGCATATGGTCAAGTAGACTATCAAGAGAATTATGTTCTTTTTTATTGGTTGAAGGATGAGACAAGCATGTCGCTTATCAGATGGTAAGGCAGGCGTCATGATGGCAGAAAACCACTCAGAACTTATAATTAAACATTGCACACATCACTCCGAAACGTTACGGCTCTCTTAATGCCAGCTAGTGATGACTGACTAGCTGCAATTAAATAGCTTAAATTATTCTATTCTTTTCAGGTCTACCGATCGTGGTGACGGTAACCCTGGCGCTAGGTGTGATGCGCATGGCGAAACGCAATGCCATCGTGAAGAAACTACCCACAGTGGAAACGCTAGGATGTGTCAACGTCATATGTAGCGACAAGACTGGTGAGTTGTTAGCTGATATTATTTACATATTTTTTTTAAGCTGCCCTTAATACGATCATCTTGATCACCTTAAATTTAATTTAGATCGAATAAATGTGAATCGAAATTTCAATATTGTGGGTAGGTTATTAATAATTATGTAAACAAATCTATCAAACGTTAGGAGATTCCAAAAGTGGAGAATTTGGCAGTTTCGAACCCCACTTATTTGCTTGCGAACTACGTTGTCAAATACATTATTTTTTAATAGGTAAACCATCACTAAAACGCCCCATGTTTAATTAATTTTATAATAAAGACATGTGTATAGAATAATTATATTTATAAAAATATCGCTTGATTTTTATATTCACAGGAACATTGACGAAGAACGAGATGACAGTGACAACAATATCGACATCTGGCGGACACATCGCGGAAGTGACTGGCACAGGGTACAACAGCCACGGGGACGTGCAACTACGGGCATATAAGGGGAGAGACCTGGATGTGGCCAGAATGGGGGTTAGCAGCATGCTCGAGGTAAGGACACTGTTTTTTCGTTTCAGTTTTTTTTTGTCTGGCAGATGAACTAAACAGCTCACTAGATTATGCCTGATCACCGCCTCCTATGAACATTTGCAATTGGATCGTTCATGCGTGGAAAAACCTAACAATGCAGTGTTAACTTTCACAAAAATCGGGCACCAGACAATAATTTCGGATTTACCCATCCACGCCTATTTGAAAAATTTAACATTTGAATTGTGGATGCGTTGTCGGCTTCGAGGAAAATGGTATTTGGTCTCTGGTAATTTGATTCAAAGAATAAAACTTGACAGCAAAGCACTCACGTCTTTTTTCTGTGAGAAGCGATAGCGGTAATAACAGTGTGACTACCATTTTGTAAGTTTTTTTTAATAAATTAATTATCGTCAGGTTGGCGTGTTATGTAACAACGCAGTGATCCGCGACGAGGTTCTGTACGGACAACCCACAGAGGGCGCTCTCATCGCCTGCGCCATGAAGTACGGCTTGCCTGACTTCAGAGAACAGTATACGAGATTGCACGAGATACCTTTCAGGTGAATATCTACATACATCTATTAAGCAGGCTTCATATGTTAGCTCTGGCCTTAGTTGTCAAATATGTAGTTCCCATATTGGCGAGAGGTATTATCTATCGGACCGTATGTGGGAAGTGTGTGACGTAGTCATTTTATTGAGCTCGAAGGACCATGTAAAAACTTAAGAGTAATCGCAACTAGTCAATTTTGAAGTTTAACCGCGGGTAAAGGAGAGGGTCGATGACATCTAAGTTTCTTTATAGTACAGCAACACGCCCCAACTAGGTATCGGACAAGTTTTTTTTGCGATGATAATTATTTCATTATTTCTCTATTGTTACATAAAGTTTAGTCCACACAGCAATCAACATTTATTTACTGTACTCTTAATTTAAAGTATAAATGCTTCAAAATAGTTTGGTTTTTATAGTGAACTAGCGGCCCGTCCCAGCTTCGCCTGGGTGCAGATATCTTTTGATTCAACTCCACATCAGATAGATGTTATTTTTCGTACAAACTCTTGTATACCTAAACCTCTTGAAACATAAACTTGACGTAGCTACCCTACTGTCGCTTCTTTTTTGACTATGACCTGTCCTCCTCAATTCCGTCCCGTCCCGTCAGTCAAGTCACTTCCCGATCCGTCCCGTTCTTTCTTTTCATTATCCATCCTGTCTCGTCCCGTGCCTTTACATTTCGTCCTATCCCATCAAATGAAATCTGTCAACTATCCAATCCTATCCCGTCCCTCTCACTCTATTCTATCCCATCGCTATATACCCAAATAGTGTGCCTTACAATTTTTTTACATTAGTACTTCAAAGATTGCGGTTATGGAAAATCGGATGAGTAATACGGACGCTTCAGCGATTTTGGTTTCCATACAACATGTCATTCCTTATTTCACATCAATAATTTTCTTTTCTAAAATTGTTGGTTGCCATTATTTTTCGTTTGTAATAAAGAGCTGAAATATAATTTTTCATAGAAATAACTTAACTGGTTTTGATTTTCTATACAACATTCCAACCCTTTTATCAACCACTTTGGAAAAATTATAGCCTATGACACTCAGGGATGTTACATCTTTTAAACGGTGAAAGAATTTTTAAAATCGATTCAATAGTTCCGGGGATTATGATATTATGTGATTTTAAATTATACTCGTATAATGGTGGTGAAGGATAAGACATTGTAAAAAAATGTGATAAAAGTGATTTCCGATTTTAAAAAGAAGTTTTGTTTACACAAAATGCATTTCTGAACACACGCATAAACATTTGACAGCCAATTTAAATGTCAATCCTTTTTCATTAATGACATTATTCTACATATTTAAAATCTAAAATACGCCATTATTCGAATATTGTGGATATATGTTGTCGATTCGAAACCTTTATTTAAATACGTTCTTTAATTTGAGGGAAGAGTTTACTGTATCGACGGTATGAACATGAAATGTTTGACATTTGCGAAACCTATTAACATTTTGTATGAAGAAGATTCACTTCAAAATATAATTAAAAAACATTTTCCAGTGGACCAAATTCACCTTTTAAACCTTCTCTGGACTTCCACAAATAATTCAAGACCAAAATTAGCCATATTGGTCCAGCCGTTCTCGAGTTTTAGCAAGACTAACGAACAGCAATTCATTTTTATATATATTTGTGTTAGTAATTCAATATGAACTTTATACAATAGCAATAAAGCTCGTTTTAGTTAGAAAACGTTTGTATGGGGAAAAGAAAAGGGCTGTTTTTAGGGTTTTTCCGGCAATTATTCGAATTTTTCTCGCCGTAAGAACCATCCTTGGACTTCCACAAACATTTTAAAAAAAGAATTATCGAAATCGGTTCAGCCGTTCACACGTGATGCCGTGACAACGCGAAACGGGTTTCATTTTTATATATAGTGAACTATTTTGGTAATCATAAAATGTTATTTCCAGCTCCGAAACAAAAATGATGGTAGTAAAGTGCGCACCAAAATTCTCCGATGGTAATACAAAGGAAGAATTCTTCGTCAAAGGAGCTATTGAAAAAGTTTTGCCTCTCTGCACGCAATACATCGACAGCAGTGGAAATTACGCGCCCATGACTAAGGAGAAGCAAAACGATTTCTTGGCTGAAGCTTATAATATTGGACGGATGGGTGAGTTATGTTGTTTTTTATGTACGTGCGTTTGTGTACGTTTATGCGTGTGTATGTGCGCGTGTACGTTTGTTGTAGACTAAAACCTATTTTGTTTTGTGCGATATTTCAAGAATTCTGGTTAACTCTGGTGTGTGACGTTTCAATTGCTGGTTTTTTTTTTTTATTGCAATGAATGGCGAGACGAGCTTGCCATTCGCCTGATGGTAAGCGATACGACCGCTCATGGACAGTAGCAAAACCAAACAACACCATGAGTTACAAGGCAATGCTTGGCATTCCACTGCGCTCGCCATCCTGAGACATAAGATGTTAAGTCTCAATATGTCCAGTAGTTACTCTGGCTACAATGTCCTTCAAACCGGAACACAACAGTGCATTTACACTGCTGTTTGGCGGGAGAAATAGACATCGCGGTGGTACCAAGGCGGCCCCTCACATATGAGAGACCTACCACCAGTAAAAAGTAGTAAGTGGTTCCAGGACTACAGTAGTAAGTGGGTGATGATGATTGTGATTATGACGACAATGAAGTTTATAATGATGTCTATGATGATGGTTATATCACATGTGTATATGCAGGTTTCTCCTTATGATAATTATTATCATAGCTATGACGATGGTGGTGATTCGGGTGATAATTTTAATTGGCGTATCCATGCTGATCTTCCCCTAATAGCTTTAAGTTATCACTGCGATGGCACAGGTGACGAAGGTGATGACAATATCGATAGTGCATTATGTCTCCTCACAATACCCTTATGTCGCGGGTCTCGTCTCAAAGGCTTGGATGATGAAGGTGATGTAACATTAACATTGAATGCTGGTTCGTAGGTCTCCGCACAATAGCCTTATATCTCCTCGAATGCTTGGATGATGAAGGTGATGATATATCAACATTGAATGCATCTTAGTGTGGGCAGGACTATGTATGTGACTGTTGGGTGTATTTATTTATTATTTTATTATTAATGCGTGTACGTAGGTCTGCGCACAATAGCGCTATGTCGCGGGTCCCGGCTGGAGGCGCTGTCGTACTGCGGCGCGTGCGGCGTGTGCGACCCCGCGCGGCCCGGCGTGCGCGCCGCCGTGGCCGAGCTGCGCCGCGCCTCCGTCGCCGTCAAGATGCTCACCGGAGACGCCAGGCCCACTGCGCTTGCTGTTGGTATGGCGGAATTTCCTTTCTGTATCTGTATCTGTATCAGCCCATATACGTCCCACTGCTGGGCACGGGCCTACTCTACAATCGAGAGAATCGATTGAGAGTGGTTAAGGCCATATAGTCCACCACGCTGGCCTAGTGCGGGTTGGCGGACTTACATACCGTAGAAATTCTTTATAATCGCTACGGTATGCAGGTTTCCTCACGATGTTTTCCTTCACCGTTTAAGTGCGTGGTGATTGACTATCAATACACACATAACTCCTTTATTTCCTATTTTCTTTCCTTTATTTCCTTTATTCATACATAATTCATGGAACGGAACATGCAAGGCGAAATGTGGGTGTCCTATTGGCACCTCTGCCTACCCCTTCGGGGATAAAGACGTGAGTTTATGTATGTATGTAAACTCAAGCCTTTATCCCAGAAGGGGTAGGCAGAGGCCAAGACACCCATATTTTCACCTTGTATGTAATAGGGGGCGAGCCTATCGCCATATCGGGCACAAATTTCTGACTCCGAGCTGAGCTGACCCGGGATTCGAACACGAGACCTCAGCTTTGTAGTCGTACCGTAGTACAACTACGCCACCGAGGCAATCCTTTATTCAAATAGTCGAGAAATACCACCACCCGGTTAGAAACTTGTACAGGGAAAAAACTCCCTCGCAATACTGTTTTTTTCTTCCTTCTTTATTGACAAGTCTTTTATTTACTGCTACTTTATGTTAAATTGCATTTTTACACTTACATATACACTAATGAAAATTGTATGCATAGAATCATTCAAAATCAAGCAATACTACACATATACGAACATTCACATACAACAAATATATTATAATTTTAAAAGTGGTAGAGTCAACCTAGTTACCTCTTGGGTCTGAGTGTTTGTGAGGCCGAAAAATCACTTTGAAACCCACGACACACACGATCGACTAATCTGCGCGGTTAGGACTAAGTCGGTGACTGTTGGGTATACAGGGTATATCAAGACTGCGACCGAAAACGAAGCCAGGTGGTAGTAATAGTGCCTTCAGACAAAATGCAATTAAAAATTTCCCAAAAAAATTTTTTTCACTTGTCGTATTTGGGTGATAAATACATAGTTTTCCCAAAACAATTCCTTTTTATTTTTCAAGACGAAATGGTACATAAGTGTTTAAATTACTGTTTTCGCTAATAAGTATTTACCATCTACAAAAGCGAAGATTTTTTAAAAATTGCAAAAAAAAGCGTCATTTTTAGTTGCATTGTGTTTGTAACCACTAAAGCTACCATCTGGCTTCGTTTTCGGTCGCGGTCTTGATTTATTTAAAAAATGACACAAATTTATAACAACACTGTATTAACAAACAGAAGCTGTCATTTGGCAGTACCCATATGAAAATGTGTATAGAATACATTATGATACATTGTCTCCTAATTACAGCTCAAATGGTTGGATTGGACGTGCTACACTCGCAGTCTCTCTCGGGCGAACAACTGGAAACCATGTCTGACGATGAATTGGACAGAATTATTGAGACGGTACATACTAAGCATATTATGATTAGATTTTAATTACACTACTGACTACAGTAGCCAATATTTTGAGAATCTTATAACTGAGAGGTACAAGCATCAAACAATTTGACAGCCTCCGTGGCGCAGTTGGTTGGACGCCGCCTGTGAAACGAGAGGCCGCGGGTTCGATCCCCGCACCGAGACAAATGTTTGTGTGAACCACAAATATTTGTTTCGGGTCTGGGTGTTTGTGAGACCGAAAAGTCTCTCGTAGTTTCTGATACCCACGACACATGATTCGATCTTAGTGTGGGGTCAGGACTATGTATGTGACTGTTGGGTGTATTTATTTATTATTTATTTATTTATAATTTAACTTGTGAGTTTTGTTGTTACATAATACTTTTCTGGACCTCCAGGTAAGCGTCTTCTACAGAGTGACTCCGAAACACAAATTGACGATTGTGAAGTCTTTGCAGAGGCTCGGGAATATAGTCGGCATGACAGGTTAGTAACAAATGATTATTATATTTACACGAACTATGAGATGTTATTTGTATGATTATACGCAGTTTCTGACTATAGACTACTCCTAATATTAAGACTTTATACGTTTCCACATATGTTTTTACAAGTATCTTTCCAAATCAAGAAAGTACTTTTTGGTTGGAGAAACTGGACGTCTCGAGATTTTTGAATGTACTTTCATCACCATCATCATCAACTGCAGAAAGTCCACAACTGAATATATCTTATCTGTCTTCTCTCCCAAAACTTACGTCTTTATTAATAGACAGTTTTAAAACCTATTTTAGTTATCGAATGTTTTGTCCCTGTCGAACGACTATTGAATTCAGTTTAAGCGAAGAAGACAAAACATTCGAAAGCTTAAATAGGTTTTAAAACTGTATGAATAAGGCCGTTAGACAATAACTAACACTTATCAAAGAACCCACGATAATACATATGTACATACATACATAAACTCACGCCTTTATCCCAGAAGGAGTGGGTAGAAGCGCCACCAGGGCACCCACCTTTCGCCTTATATGTTTGGTCCCATGATGTGATAGGGGGCGAGCCTATTGCCATATCGGGCACAAATTCCTGACTCCGGGCTGATAATTAATAGGAAAACCCAATACTTTGCCCGACCCGGGATTCGAACCCGAGACCTCAGCTTTGTACGATAATAAGTACCTTAAATCCGCAGGTGATGGTGTAAATGACGGCGTGGCTCTAAAACGCGCTGATATCGGCATCGCGATGGGCAAGAATGGAACAGATGTTTGTAAAGAGGCTGCTGACATGATTCTTGTTGATGATGACTTCGCTACTATCATGTGAGTGGAATTTTAGAAGTACCGATAATTTTATCGATATCATATTTAAATTTAACCATCGATATCAGTTCCTATTACATAAAATAGGAGGATGATTTCAAATTAATGCAGTATTAATATTATTTAAAGGCTATTTTAGGTGTGTTGTTGCGCTATTCTCGTGCACAACGAAGGTGAATTCTATATTATTATGGGGTTAATACGTAATTCCACGTGTCGTTCTTCAGCTCTCTCATTTATGCCCTTAAAATCAATGGTATGTTTACCCCCGTAATTTAACCCCCCTCGTTCTGCTGGACGGTCGTGTAAAAATTTTCAGACTATTATCAGACAATTGATAAAATAAGTACTGATCTTTAAATAATTGCAACATCCGTAAAAGCCAAAATTTCATCGAACTCATGTAATGATGAGATAAATGAAGGCAGAAAAAGGCTAAAATTATGTTTCAGCGTTTTATGGGCTCAAGTAACTTTAATAAACTTATAAAATTATATAAAATAAGTCTGATTTTTTTCCACAGTGCGGCTATCGAAGAAGGCAAGTGCATATTCTACAACATCCGAAATTTCGTGCGATTCCAACTGTCGACATCGATCGCGGCGCTCTCTCTCATCGCTCTGGCCACCCTTATGGGCATCCCCAACCCCCTCAATGCTATGCAGATTCTATGGATTAACATTATTATGGACGGTGAGTAATTATGTAAAATGATAACATGAGGCGGAATGGATGTTTAGCTTTTGTGAGAATTGATAATCGATTCGATCAAATCCTATCGATTGATATATCGATTATGTTTGAATGTCCAGGTCCCCCCGCACAATCCCTGGGCGTGGAGCCGGTAGACCACGAGGTTGTACGTCGCAGACCAAGAGACACTTCCCGTCGCATCATCTCAAGAGGCTTGCTGTTTAACGTACTGTTGTCTGCTGCTATCATCATTGCTGGCACTCTGTGGGTGTTTAATCGAGAGGTAAGGGATTTTTTTAAATTTTGTTTAATGTCACCTGGGGTGATGAGAAACGTGTGGGTTAAATTAAATACCATTTTTCAATATCACCCTGTATAGTAGCTATTATTCATATGGACCTATTAAATTAAGTGCAGTCAGTTCAAAGAAGTCTTCTACGTCATTTTAATCTATACTGTAATAATGTTAATCATCAAACTTGGAAAAATATTTTTCAGATACTTGTTTTAAGTGTATTTTAACATTTGATATCGCAAGGTTGTCTTTCCGAAATAGTCGTTTACTTCTAATAATTAAATACATAATTAAAATCATAAATTAATTTAGAGTTTAAAGTTTAAATTAACTCCAAACATCACTATGTTTTACCATATCGATACTTACCTTATCGACCTTTATTATTTATCGATGCGTAAAACCCTTATTTGTTCCAGATGTCAGACAACAAAATTACCCCCCGGGACACCACAATGACGTTTACCTGCTTCGTCTTATTCGACATGTTCAACGCCCTCTCGTGTCGATCGCAGACCAAGTCGGTGTTTCAAGTGGGATTGTTCTCCAACAAGATGTTCCTCATTGCTGTCACCCTGAGTCTGGTGGGACAAGCCCTAGTGATATACTTCCCGCCGCTGCAGAGGGTTTTCCAGACTGAGGCTTTGACTTCGCACGGTTTGTATTTATTTTTATTATTAGTATTGAGAGTATATTTGATGAGTCCATCTCATGAGATATTAATATATTAATTATTACTATGGTTTGAGGTGCGTTTTTTGTATTACACACAGATAGCCACATTTAAACAATGATTAAGGACATGTCATACTTAAGTGTTTCGTGTGTTTTTCATTCTGTATATATGAGCATATTATCAGGCTTGATTGTGTCGACTGACGAGATATAGGTATCTCACGTTAGTCCATAGTTTAAGTGGACTGCACTCAATACTTGCTCAAAGCAGTCCCCAAATTAATAAAGAGAAAAGAAAAAAAATGGACCGCACTGCACTGACAATCAGACGCCTTGCAGTCAGTTCGCGTGTGTCCCGCGAAAACATTTGCGTAGAATTTTACTTAAGAAAGAGCATAATTATGTATTCGTCATACTTTTATCTATAATGTTTGTTAAGATAATGTTCTTTTCCAGACATCCTGTTCCTGATATGCCTGACATCAAGCGTATTCATTGTAAGCGAGGTGAAGAAGTTAATCGAGCGCACCCTCAAGAAGCGATCTTTCGGCAAGTTCTCGACTAAGGGCCACGACGCCATGGACTTTGTATGACACAAAACTGAAGGGAAGGCGCAGTAAGTACCCACCATGCGGACTGCGGGCCCGGCCACACTAGTCAGTCAGTCAGTCAGACAGTCAGTCAGTCATGACCAAGTGATAACGGTAGCGAGTGCAGTGAAGTGTCAGTGCCGTGGACCCTACTCCATATACGATGGAAATATCGATATTCCTATACGTTTGTAGTTTATTTATTTCGCGTCGCAGTATTCGTGCGTGGCTTTTTATCGATTAATTTATTTAGTAGGTAAGTGGTAATTGTTTTGTTTGTCGATTATATCCTGTCGAGCCGACTGTTTTTCTTAAATGGCATTTAGGATTTGGAAAATATTAATATGGAAATTAAGAGTGTTATGATCCAAAACATGGTACTACATAATTTCACATATAAAGTACCTACAACTAAACTCGACAGTTATCAATTTCTGTTGAATTTGACGTGGTATCATTAGGGACAGATATCGATAAAATCAACATCGATAATCGAAATGTGAAAATCGTCGGCGCGACACGATGCAGCGTTTAGTGTGAGTGATAAGTAATTTAGAAACTAATAATTGTATTAGCGAAAATTGTAAAACGCAGATATTAAATAAAAGAAGTAATGTGCCGGGATATATTATCACTGGTATAGGCATTATAGTGCATATAATATCTAGGTACTATGTTTATAAATTGTAGTTTGATCTTCTCAACTTGAGAAAAATCCTGTGCAGGATTCGAAATAGTAAAGTGTTAACAAATTTGTAAAGTCATAACTGTCATCTTTAGATCTACGTTATTGGTATCGATAGTTGTCATAATCGATTTAATGAACGATATAAATTATGGTCATATAGTGAGCTAGAGAAGGCATCAACTAATCTTCACCTTAATATGTATTTGACTAGTTTGATAGAACCAGTGCAAACATCTAATATTGACAGAAGCATCATATCTAGCATAACTTATATTTATTTATTTATTATACTATTGAGCGCTAGTGCAGTTGAAGAGATTAGTTTATTTTGATAATATCGTCAATCAATAAATAAATCATTGTGTAATGATCAGTTGGTGTCTTCGATTTTGTCTTAAAATGTGTATCGCTTCATTATTACAAGGTTTTAAAATAGTTACTATAAGACCCCAATAAATTGGACTTTTCATTCTCTAAGATATGAAGTCTTTGTAACATCTAATTCATCGATTTTATTTGACATTTATTAATTAGCAAAAATCCAAAATATTACATTTTCAAATCAATCTCTTAAATTACGGGTTTACGGTAAATAAAATGTTAGCATTGGTAGTTGTAAAATACAAAAACTTCTATTCCTTTGCCCAATAAAAGAAAATAAACAAAAAATAGCTAATTGCGTTTGTATATCCCGATAACATGTGGCCAACATGTTAATAAAAATGGCTCCAAAGTTGGTTTTATTTTAGATTTATTCAAGCGATGTTTGGGCCAATGTATGGAGCCATAAATAAGTTCATATCATTCCGATATCTACTATAGACACGCTAGCAAGTTGCATTTTTGCACTCATATATTTCATTATATGAAGGGTAGAGTTAAAGAGCATTTTACGGGGGGAAAACTAAAAATGTTTCCACTTGAAAAAGACAGTTCAAAATCCCACTACAATGGCGCTAGTGTAGTTAAAGATATGACACAAAGTTAGCAATGTCGACGGAGTGAAGTGCGCCGAGATAAATATTTTTTATTAATTGACTTTTTGATAATTCTCTGAAGTGCATAACGTTATGAAAATTTTATAAATAATTGCATCACAATGGTAAATATTTGTTTGTGAAAAAATGTCCAAGACAACATAATATAAGGTTTACACCTTATATGCAGTATACTGCACTAGCGCCATCTTTACTCCTTCTCTTTGCAAAGACAATTTTTCACACATAAAACAGTTCCTGCCTCTACCCTTCGATACCTCATAACATAAACTTTTCGCAAATTAATATAATATTTGCATGTACATACGCGTAGGCGAATCAATTTTAATTTATTTTTCTATGCCGCGAGGTGACGTATTATTATGTGTTGTGTTGAAATAGCTGCTCGTACTATAAGTACATCGTAGAATAGAATCGAGATTGCTTTAAATATTCATTTTAATGTAAAAGTCGGCCGATATGGGTATTGTACAGATGTAGTAATGTTTATCAAGTAGTTAGTCAGTTTTTAACATCTTGATGATACGTATTTTATTAGAAAAGTAGTTTTTCTCGATTTAAATGTTTAATTTTAGGCCTACTTGCACCATGTTTTACTTAAATATTTTTAGTTTATCGACTTATAATCTTACCAGCCTTTAAATATATATGACCTAAAACATTTAGCAAGATGCTAAAGTTAACCTAAAACGATGTTCCGTAGTTTTGTGAGGACATATCAACCAAACATAAGCTGAGTAACTATTGACAGTTCGCTAAACTCATTTAGCACCTTAATATTTAGACGAGAAATTAATTTAACTCCTTAACAATATTTAATGGTGCAAGTGGACCTAATGCCCTAGAAATAAAAAAAACATCATAATGTGTATGTCGCTAAAATAAAATCATTTGTCATCCATGTTAGAAAGTAGCGTTTGAAATCTCATAAAATGTATTTTATTAAGTCAAATGTGTAACTGAAATTAGTGTTTTACCCCTCGGGTCGTTTATATGTACGAGTTAGACCAAAATCCTAGAGTAACTTACTGAACTAACCTTGTATACAAAATTGCCTTCTTCCATAACTCAGATCACATTTTATCATAGAATAAGTAGCGAATAATATGTCAATCTGCAACTTTGAAATCGCTTATTGACTCCTAGATAATAGAAAATTAATTATATCTACGACACTCTTATACTTCAGAATAAAGTGATAGTGTTGAAGGCATCACATTTTTGTCGTAAAGTTTATTAAATTTTCATCTGTAAAATAATTATTATAATTAACCGTTGGGCGTCGAGCATTGACTAAGTAAACTCACAAAGTTCACTATCAGAAAGAGACAGAGCAATTCTGCGGCCTAGTATCATACATACTTACAAAGGCTCAGGTCTCAGGGATAGACAGATATGACATTGCGATCCATAGATTGCCAATAATATCCGGAGATAGTTAATGCATATTAATGGTAGATCCATCCGGAATCTGTGTTTATCCGTTTTAAACTATGCCACGGTAATATCGATAGGTGCATTGTAAGTGACTATCATGTCAAATATTGACCGGAATGCCTCGTTTTCTCGCAATTTTGCTGTTTTTCAGCATGTGAAGCAATGCCTAGTCTTTGCTCTATGTCTATGGTAACTTTACCCTCGATATATGAAAATTCTTTTGGTCTATGAATGGTGCTTAAAAGTGAAAGATGAGTGAAGTTATTATAAAAATTGTGTACTCAGTAATTGTCTAATTTTTCATATCTGCTTCAGAATGTAGCAATTTATTAATACCAATGTATTTACATCATATTGTTAGACGAATAATCAATGACCTTTCTTGATAAAAAGCTACAGTATAGATTAGACTAATTTCTGACTCGTCTGTAATAGACCAATAGTTTTTAATTCTAGAAGATTCAGTGAAATGGAATATAAAATAAATCTTTTCAGGACTATAACATTTGTAAGAAAGGTCTATGATTACATTAAATGTTAGAAATATTCAGTGTACCAGTATGAAATAAAACGTTATTCGTATGCTTCTGTCTATCGATGTTTATGACAATGCAAATGTTTGTTTGCGGGCACTTGGCGTTCGACGCCATTTTGAGCTTATAGAAAATGGCGGCTACTACAAAATGGCCACTCGCTGTGTCATGTATTAGTCAATTTTTTTTAATGTTCTATGGAACTGTATTTCACATTTTTCGCTTTCATGTATTGCTCGCGGGGTTTTTGGATTTATAATATTTTCTTAGATTTTACACCATGTTATCTTAGTAATGATAGACTTTTTTAATTTCCAATGATAATTTAAAATATTGTGAATTCTCAAGCCCTGTGAATGTTTTGCGTAAGTGTGATAGCGTGTAATGTTTATATGTGATTCCGAGTCATATCTTATATGTGTAGCGCATGTATGTTACCGTAAAATTGAATCTTTTAGCTGTTTATAGCTGCGTGTAAAACGGACAGAATTTTGGCAATTTGGCTATCAATTTAACACAGAAGGTAATAGGAAAAAAGTCCTTTCATTTTTTAATATTTTTATAGAAAAGGATAATTAAATGTTCCAGTGTTTTTTTTTTGTGTCCATGTTTACTATATCCGATTAAAATTGTGTCTATGATAAATTATTTACCTCATTACCATGTTTTTATTTTTTGAATAACATTTTTGACTTTTCTATGATCAGTGTTCAAATTCTGTCCGTTATACAATTACCATAATAGCGATAAGTTTGATGTTTAACTACCTACATGTTTAAAACATAGGCGTTGACTCTCTGTAGAAACTAAGGCACTATAGGGCATTTTTGAAAAATGTAGAAAGTTACAAAAAAATGTATGTTAAATTTAAATATATGATATCGATAAAATTTGATCAAAGTATTTGTAGTGTTTTATAAATTTGATTGGGAATGCGAGCGTTGTTGGTTTCAACAATATGACAAAAGTTGAAATCGCGTAGGAAAGTATCAACTTATAAATTATAATTTATTTTCGTATTGTCGAAATTATTATTTTATTAAATGAATCAGTTTTGAAAACTTGCCTGTTAAGTACAATAACAGTATATTTTGAATCTATTTTTATACTTTGATTTGAGAACAATATATTTTTTATTTGATTTTTTAAAACAAAAAGGACAAATTACTGCAAGACAGTGGTTCTTGTTCAACGACCGCAATCCCAGTCGATGTTTTGTATTCTAAATACATAATTCTGAACTGTTTTCACATCTTTGTAATATAGAGTTTAAACTTCTAATGATACCAGCATACCATTTTATAGTGTGTATTTTGCCGCGACGAGTTTTTTAACTTGCAACACAGAAATGCTTAACATCAATGCAGTTTGTCAATGTTTTACTTTCAATGTGTTTTTGTTTGTTTTACTGCAATGTTTAATTACATTTGCCGGCATGTTGCTGAAAAATCCGATTACATGTCAAGGAAATCTTGTTATTTACAATCTTCAATGGATAAGTTCTTCCGTGAAGACAGAACGAACTATCTTGACAAGTCGTGGGATTTTATTTATTTTGACGTCATATGGAAATATTCTGTTTCAAGTGAATTTACTAGTTATATTTGGTTAATATATCGTTGACGCAAAATGTACACTTCACACGTTCAATTATCGAGAAAGTATTAAATAGATTCTCTATTGAAATATCTACTTCTATGTATAGACAGACCGAAGTGAACTTGGCAAATAAAATAGTCTGAATCTAATTATTTGTTTATTATTTCTCTACACCTTTCCTATAATCCACACATTTTGAACTCTTGTGCAATTAATTTATCTCATAAAAATATTGTTATACAAAATACAGTGACTCATTGAGCTAGATCGACAGCCTCCGTGGCGCAGTTGGTTAGACGCCGGCAGTGAAACGAGAGGCCGCGGGTTCGATCCCCACACCGAAACAAATATTTGTGTGAACCACAGGCATTTGTGTCCGGTCTGGGTGTTTGCGAGACCGCAAGTCTCTCGTAGTTCCTGATACCCACGACACAATATCTCAATATCTTAGTGTGGGGTCAGGACTATGTATATGACTGTTGGGTGTATTTATTTATTATTTATTTAACTTTTGTTCTAAATGTGATAGGGGATGAGACCATCAAGTTAGAAGCGATAGTCTAATTCAAAATATACTAAAATTACAATACCTGTTATTAAAAAAATAAATAAAAAGCCATATAATATAAAAACGACTAGAATTTATTACAAAGCGACGACCTTGACATAGTCCACTAGTAATCTAGGCAGGACCCACGAAGGAAGCCACGCGTCCATGTCCTGCCAGAAGGTGAGCATGGCCTTATGGGCGTTGTTCCTCCAGGGTTTGGGGTGGTCCCCGCTGGATAGAGCCCCGTCCGGGAATTCTGATATACTGCCCGCTGCCACTCCCAAGGTTAGGTAGAACTGGAATAAGAAACACACATTTCAGTGGTGAAAGACAATACAACTGGAATGGGAAACACATTTGATGGAGAGCAAAAGATGGACAATTGTAGAGGGAAGTGGACGTGACGTGAGTGCCATGACGTGTTTGATACATTATTTCACAACCGGCCACATGCCTCATAGAAATCTTTTCTCTTCAGCATGGGTCGATACCTCCAGTAACTTTTAAATCCTTGTGGATAACTCTAAGTATATTTCGTTACTAAGTCAGCGATAATTTACACTAATTTAACAATACGTATCTAATGGCCAAAAGAAGTCACTAAACACAGGTTGCTGTTGAAACTGCAGGAAAACTTACATTCTGAAGTTCTAATTTTAGCCACAGATAATACACCTAAGTTCGATACGTCATAAGTCCCTTGAGTTTGACATTTCAGACATTTCCCAGTGGAAGGAATTTTAAAGCGATAGACACTGACCTATCGCTTAATATAAACTACACTAATGAACGCAACTCACATAGTCATCAAAAGGCGCCATCTTAGTGCCGGCACCGAGCAGCATCTGCGGCAGTTGCCGGCAGCTGGCGGGGAACAAGCCTCGCAGCCCGCTCGCCGTGGGCTCCACGCGCGCCCACTCCTCCTCGTCCACTGACAGTATTATATGCTCTGGAAACCAAAGATCAAGTTATTGAAATAAAACTATTTTATACGGATTTTATCGCGATTTGGTTTAATTTTTACATTTTTTAACTTCCCGACGTTTCGATTACTTTACAGCTTTCGTGGTCACGGGGCGGAAATCTGTAAAGTAATCGTAACGTCGGGAAGTTAAAAAATGTAAAAATTAAACCAAATCGCGATAAAATCCGTATAAAATAGTTTTATTTCAATGTGTAACATTCGCGTAAATCTAAGAAACCATTATGCAGATCAAGTTATTATTAAGGATAGAAGATATGGCATACATATGTACATACATAAACTAACGCCTTTTTCCCAGAAGGGGTAGGCAGAGGTGCAACCAGGACACCCACGTTTCGCCTTGTATTTTCCGTCTCACGATGCGATAGGGGACGAGCCTATCGCCATATCGGGCACCAATACCTCACTCCGGGCTGATTATGAATAGAATAATCCAATATCACTTTGCCCGTCCCGAGATAGGAACCCGAGACCTCAACTTTACAATCAAACCATAGTACAACTGCGCCACCGAGACAAGATATGAGAAAGTAAAAAAAAAAAAAAAACTCGCCACTTTATTCTCGTGGCAGTGCCATGAGCTGTCCTTAGATTTTGGGCTCCATTCATAGCTTAGTATGTTTAAGGAAGGATCAAGGACTAGACCAATTGACTATGATGGATCGGATACAAAAGTGCAGTGCTATATAAATAGAGCATGACTGGTCGAAACAATTACCTATGGTCGAAATTATTCACACAAAAATAGAACTTACGTGGAGTCCATTCGACTGAGTACACGTGGAAGTCATCGCCCCAAGCTGCGCCATCTCTTCTGAATTTATTTCCCTGTAGTGTTTCTCTACATATGAAGTCCATTACGGGCCCTCCGTACAGCACCTGAAATAACGATAATAGCCCATGTATTTCCGTAATAATATTAATTTTCAAGGACATTTGGTTAAAAAGATAATGGTTTTTGAGGCCGTGGGCTCGATCTATATAAAGAGTCAAAATATGTTTGCGTGATCCACAAATATTTGTGTCAGCCGTAATGTCTTGCTCTTTGTCAGACTAAAAATTAAAATAATATTTTGGTATCTAAAACTAGACTTGCATTATAGTGTAGGGTTAGAGCTGTAACCATAGTGTATTATCTATGGCTGTAACAGTGGTCGCATTTATATCCTATTCATAAATTGAGATAAACTAAAATTATTTCGATTAGGTAAAAAAGTATTGTAAAATCGCATTCATCTGGCCTCATACCTTATTACTGTACTCGTTGGGTCCGTGGTAAAGCTGCCTATTACCGCGGGCGGTGGCGATCTTAATAACACCCGAGGCGTAGTGCAAGCTGCCATATTTGCGCAGAAATGGCTCCAGGAGAATTTCTGTAAGGCAAAATTGGGAAAATTATATTTCATTATTAATTTTCGAAAATACCATTGTAGAAGCTACAGTTTCAATCGATCACTTTTTATTTTTATTTTGCGATCGCAATTTTATCACATTGTAGGGTTGAAATAAAACTATGTTTTACGGATTTTATCGCGATTTGGTTTAAGTTATTTAACTTTTTAATTTAATAATTGAAAATTAAGGGTAGTTAAATAATTGTAACAGTCACTGAGCGGATACCTCAGTCTGCCCCGTGACCACGAAAGCTGTAAAGTAATCGAAACGTCGGGAATAGTTTTATTTCAATGTGTAACATTCGCGTAAATCTAAGAAACCGTTACATTGTAGGGTAGTTTGCTATCACGCTGTGTTGACAATTCAGTCTCGTGTTCGCTTCCAAGCGCATCGCACATGCTCTGTAGCTGCGCTGGATTTGTCGCGTTATTTATATTTATATCAGTTTGTGAATCTGTGCTAGTAGTGATCGGTGCGACGGAACATTTATCGCGTAGTTTTAATAGTTTTGTGAACCATCTGTAATTGGTTTTGGTGCTACAAAAGACTGTCATTCTCGAAGACGTTTATCCAGCTTCGGGTGCGAGATTCGGTGAGTAAATTATTTAACTTATTGGTTTTCATTGGATATTAGTTTGATATTGTACTTTTTGCGTCTCGCTGTGTACTTTTATTTACAAAATGTAAAATGAAAATGTGTGTAAAATTAAAGAACCAATAAATGCGCGATTCATATAAAAACTTTTAGACGGATTTACTTCAATGTCAAGACATATTACGATGGCTCCAACGTATAGGGGCGAAACTGCCGCTATGGCCTTTTCCAATTATATTTGTGCTTTAGTTTACCCAATTTTATGAAACGTTAAAACAAAAAAAAATCGTTGGCTAGATAGAAAATATTTTTTAACCAAATAGGCGTATGTGCACAAATGGGTCGCGTATAAAGCCCAATGATATGATCGGTTCATGTACGGCGTAGAGTAATCGAGTCGGGGGTGAGGCCAAGTGGCGGAAATGCTGTTTTGGTGGCTGGTTGTTGTGGTTCTTCTCTGTGCTCAGTATTTGGCACCTGTACGTCGTAAATAGTATTAGATAATAATAATAAAGCCATTAGCATATTGGTTATTAAATTACAGCAACAATATTCAAGGGTATCAGTTATGAATATCAATACCACACCTGGATACAGCCAGTCTCCCTGCGGCAGCTTGGCTCTCACATACACTTTCCCGTACGTAAACGCGAAGGCTTTGGATGTGATGCGGCCCGACACCACGGGCGGCAAGATGTCCGCGCCGTCTGCTGTCTTTATACACGACTCCGCTGCTGACGTGCAACTGCAATAGGCCGTTTTTAATTGAAGATTAAGATTGCCATTAGAATTGTTTTACAACATTATCATCTTCGGCCTCTGGAAGTAATTTTATAGAAATTTACAATATAGTGCGTCATACTTCCATACATAAGTGCGTGGTGGCCTGTTGGTAACGGACCAGACGCGGCTGCCTACATATTCACGGTGGTCGCGGGTTCAAATCCCAGGGCACACCTCTGACTTTTCGAAGTTATGTGTGTATTGATATTCAATCACCACGCACTTTAGCGGTGAAAGAAAACATCGTGAGGAAACTTGCATACCGTAGAGATTTTAAAAGAATTTCTACGGTATGTAAGTCCGCCAACCCGCACTAGGCTAGCGTGGTGGACTATACGGCCTAACCACTCTCAATCGATTCTCTCGATTGTAGAGTAGGCCCGTGCCCTGCAGTGGGACGTGTATGGGCTGATATAGATAGATAGATACTTCCGAAAGTATTGCGTCTGTTGTTAGATGATTATGGCTTCATTTCCAAACCAAAGTATTTTTTCCGAATACACATTTTTAAAATACTGTCAACTCTAGAAGGATGAAAGAAAAGCTTACTAAATAAATAATAATACAGTATCAGAAACTACAAGACTTTTCAGTCTCACGAATAATCAGAACCAAAACTAATACTTGTGGATCGCAAAATCATTTGTCTCAGTGCGGGGATCGATCCGGAGGCTCTCGTTTCACAACTGGCGTGAAACCAACTCAGCCATGATTATGTCAGAATTTCCGTATTTTGCTGATATCATTTATGCGTTGAGTAGGATTTACGTTATTTACTTAATTTATTTTTAAATATTGATTTTACAAATTTATGTGGCGCTATAAGAACAAGTATTTTAATTGACTCAGTGTTATTTTAATAACATGTTTTCGTCATCATACATTTTAAAGCACAATTCTACTAAGAATATATTCCACTTACCCACTGAATAAATCGAGTTTTCCAGAGAAGATAGTGACGTTGGTGTAATCTGGTAGATCCTGCTGTAGTTTAGGAGTGATCTGCAGGTTACCACCAATGGTCGAAACAATCTGGTCGGAACCTAGGCGTTGGTACGACACGAATGGATGCTCCTGTACAACAAAAATATGATACTACCCATGCAGTTTTATACGCCAATTGTTTGTTTTTGGGGCCTATTATATTATGATTGTATATGGAGTTCTTTTTTATACTTGTCTTCTAATGAGCGAATCACCCAGCTTCATCTGTGTAAAATTATGTTATGTATCTATCCCTATAAACTTATAGACAACTTGGATAACTTCACACCATTTGGTGAGTACGGTGCTGTCTAGACAGACTTTTTTTTATTGCTGTGAATGGCGAGCATGTCGTCCGCCTGATGTTAAACGATACGACCAATCATGGACAGTAGCAAAACCAAACAACACCATAATTCACAAAGCAATGCTTGGCATTGCCCTGCGCTTGCTATGCTGTGACATAAGATGTTAAGTCAGAATATGACCAGTAGTTACTCTGGCTACAATGTCCTTCAAACCGGAACGCAACAGAGCATTTACACTGCTGTTTGGCGGGAGAAATAGACATTGCGGTTGTACCTACCTATACTGCCGTCTCAAAGCAGAATATAGATAAACCTTATTATCAGTCTTGCAAGAGTCATTGTGATTTGTAATGGGTATTTCACCGCGTACGGTGGTCACATACTTATACTCTCGTATTAGTCTCAAACACTTACCAAATGATTAATAGGTATGTACTGTTCAATCTGCCAGAGATTCTCGTTGAGGAAATCGAAGTTGTCCTCAAACAGGGTCTGTCCCGCGCACGCTATGCCGCCTCGAACCCTGGTCTCTGTAGGGCGGCAGTCTGTAGGTGTCACGGTCTGGACTCCTGGACTACTGGACCCGCCTGTCCTGTCTTCTAGCTCTGTGAATTGAGAAGACAGTACGTAAAATTCTGTGTGGTCATATATGCACTAACGCCATGACAAGTATTGTGAGTTTCCGAAACTAGGAAAGGGATTTCGGTCTAAGAACTTTCAAGCGTGAAATAATTAATGAATTTAATTTTATGAAATTGTTTATTTTATTCTTCTATTTTGAGTTGAAACGATTCAGATTTCTAGGTATTTCTAGGTATTATTTCTGTTTGATTTCTATGTCATGTTAAAAAGTTCGCGTTTTCGGCTCAGCCTAGATAATGACCATGTTTTCTACCCCGAATACAAACGCACGTGGTATACAATTTATTTAATAACTATCATAATTTGTAACTGACAATTATGCATTTTATCGGAATATACAATTTTCTTGCCTCCTAAGATGACAAGATGCCTAAGATGACACTTATTACAAGCACACAGCATAAATTAATACTTACTTGTAACCACATAACTGAGATTGTCTTTCACGTATCCTTGTCTATTGATGGCCGCAAAAACGTAATAATTGATGACGTCACCGGCTTTTAACTCTAAATTGGGATCTTCGAACACCCACCTCCCGTCAGTCGGCTTCAGGACCTCTCCTGATATAGTACCGACGTCATTTTTGTTTATACCCCTGTTGATGTTGCCTTGGAAGACAAACAGGCCGACGTTTGGTACATCTGGAATAGTAGAATCATTTTATGACCATTCATATACTGTACTGTACCTACTGCATACCATAGTGATTTATAATTATTTCTTTTGTATGTAAAGTCCGCCAACCCGCAATAGGCCAGCGTGGTGGACTATATGTTATAGACTAAACCCTCTCGATTGTAGAATCGGCTTGTGCCCTGCAGTGGGACGTATCTGGGCTGATATAGAACTGTACCTACTGTATACTTCTCGGGACCTCTTTACAACTAAGAATTCGATTGAGAAGGGAGGGCAGGTCATACTCGTCTAAGCAGAATTGTCTGAGGTTGAGAATTCAGTCATTTATCCACCAGGGTGGGTACTGCGTATTGGTAAACCTCACGTGATTTTGTAGTTATTGTAGAGCCATTTAGATTAGCAGGTTTCCTTTCAATCTTTTCACCATTAAGATAGCGATAATTATTATCAAATTTGCACGAACTTCGAAAAGCCGGACGTGTGTGCACTGAGTCTGAGCCTCCGATCGTCATCTTGTTAATCCGGTCAATTAGGTTTTCGCTCATTTGACCCACTCACTTTAAAACTTTTAAAAGGGGCGTAGATACCTAGTTAATTAGCATATTGAATATTTAATCAAATTCAGGATTTAAAAGTGAGGCTAGCAGAAACTAAACTATTTTTACTGTATGTTTTTTGGCTAGTATTTGACCTTAAATAAACAATATCCTAACGGGTTAGAAAGATGCAAAGATATTTAATAACACTATTACAATAGTTACATACAGCATTAACATATTATCATAGCGTCGATGTTACATAAGTGTGGTATCAAACAACAGTTTGAAAACTAAGATGAGACGTATATTGAAATTATTAAAATCATAAATGATAAGACGCTTATTTATAAATAAAAACCAACAACATTGTGTGCGATGAATCCGGTTAGTCTAGCTTTGGCTAGACGTCTAAGTTAGCATTAAATTATTAAAAATCTTTGATTGAGAACTTGTATTCGAGGAATTGTTTAATACGGGGCGTTTTACACATTGAACATTTCATTGAAATTTATTGAGAATTCTAGACCAAAAATGAATAAGAAAGAAATCGTTGGAGGTATATTAGATAAGTTTGGATACTAAGAATATTGAAGAACAAATGAATTTAAATATAATATCGTCAAATATCTGCAGTTTTGACGAAAGCCTAAATTGTGTGGTACGACACGGGTGGTGTTACTGTTTTTCATAAAACTCACATATATTATGTAAAGAATACTGAATCATTTCTTCCGGTTAGGTCACGAACGACGGACTTTGATGTAATAAATCATTTTAAAGAGAATTATACGAGGTTATCTTCCCCGCTGTTATTTACTCCCGTTTATGTCTATAATATCTTTTATCAGCTCAACCCCATTCTCCAGGAGGTCAGAGTATCTATCGCTAAGTGACAAGTTCATATCGAAATTAATTTTAAAAAATTCTGCTAACAAAGACGTGACTCTTACATGTAGGATTTCAGTAAATCACGCACCAATGACCCCTCGATAAGATATTAGAAGTCACATCATAAGTCTGAATGCAAATTGTGAGAAATCTTTACCATTAAATACGTAGATATGTATTATACAATATTTTAATGCTAAAACACAAGTCGCGTAAATTGCACGCCACTAATGTTTCCTATTTTCTCTGATCCATCCATGTCTAAATATTATGTGAAGATCTTCATTCCACTAGCCTTAAATCCTTCACTGTGTTTATACTGATCTTCACCCCAGAACTGGTTTGTTCAGACAGTTAACTGTACTTCACATACCACGGTCAATGTCACTTTAATATGCCAATGCAGGCCACCCAACTTTGTAATCACTTCATTACAAATGCGATTATGGAGAATCAACAGCATTGCACATGCTACTTACGTGTGAATAAAAAAAGCATATAATAATGGCATAAACATTTAGTTTTTTATTTTTGTTCCTTAAACAAAAGACGTGCTTATTCATTTGTTTCCCCATCACGTTCAGATGGAGTGATCAATGTGTGATTGGATTGTGAATGGACTTTTGTTGTGGATCATCACAGCTGACGATATTAGGACGAATTAACAAGCCCACGAGTACATTTGATGCAGAAAAAGGGGTTACCTGGAAAGTTTTAAGTTAATATGGCAGAATTAGCGAGTGCCAAGGATACGAGGTGGCAAAGTTTAATTTCGGAAACAGCACGTCAAAATCTAGAAAATTACCCATTTTCAAACCCCCGGAAATGTTTCCAAGTAAAAATGCCAAGTGATGGAACTCTACTGACGATTTATACTACATAATTTAACTGGTTAATGTAAATGGCCTTGGTTTTAAAACATAACAAATCTTTTCCTTTCCTTGCATTCTGATGTAGTTACTCATCACATTAAATTAACCGAAAGAATTTTCATTTCTTAGGAACGTTATCTGTTCGTAGTTGGTACGTAAGGTAAACAATACTCGTAATTCTAATAAATTGTTTTTATTAAGCCAGAACCACAATGTGACGAGAATACCCAGTGTTGACTGAGTTGAGTGCAGTGTATTTACGGACAAAATTAATAAGCGATCCCAATCCCTATCTAAGGATCGATCCGGAAAATAGACCAATCAACACATCAAATGTGAGCGTGTCGACAATACCTTGAGCCCATTGGTCTATTTTCACGTTTGATCTTTAGATAGAAATGAAGATCGTTTATTAATCTCGGCCATTAGAGTATCCACCGAAACGAGATGGCTATCTTTAGCGGGTCGTAAGAATTACCCCGGCGTGATTGTATTTTGATATACACAGAATTTATGGTGGCCTGATGGTAAAGGTCCAGGTGCGGCTACCTGAACGGTGATCGTGGGTTCGAATCTAAGTTGACTTGACGGCTTTATGTACACACATTGATAATAAATTACCAAAACAGGTGAAGGAAAACATCGTGAGGAAACCTGCATACCATGCCAAACCCGTCTCAATCGCACTCCCTACTGTAAAGGACGCAAGTGGCGTATAGTCGGACTATATGGGTCGCATTGTTTACATAGAGGATGAGCCCGAAATGCGACATACTTACTTAGGTCACTGGACAGACCTTTAACCGTATGATCATTATCCGGACGGATATGAAGACTCTACCGCCAGTAAATGATAGGTCTAACTATATCTAGTCTTGTAGAACTGTCTAGGACATATTTTTTTCTTTTTTTGTATAGGTACTAAAGCAAAAATAATAAATTATTGATATTTCAGATAGTAAAATAAGTAAACAATATGTTAACGTCCTTATACATTAAGAATATAATTATAAACACTTATGATAAAGAAAAAAAAACAATACAAGACGTGATCCCAAAGTTAATTTTAGCAAAGCATAAAAATACATATGTATTTAAACTTACCAGGTATAGAAGCCTTGAATCCTCTCGGTGTGAATGCCTGGATGGTCACCTCAGGCACTTGTCCGGCAACTAAATTAAATAACAAAAGCACCGCGAACAGGCATGCGTTCGCCTCGGCCGCCATTTTGAAACTGATCAGTGACCACAGACTGCTACAACTCACGACCAGTTTCGCGCGAATATCGCTAACTCATACAGCTTAGGGGAACGGGGATTTTTGGATGAACTTGCAGACTTTTTGTTTTACGAGCTAATGAGACGCAAAGATCGATCGTCAGTTTTTATTGACTGGGTCGGTGACATGTAGATAACCTATGTAATAAGTATCAATGAAGTTATGATGGATGTAAAAATATTACTTTTTTCTATGGAAACGTTAGTTGTTTTGCGAGTCGTGAAAGAAATAAAACAAGATTTTGATTGTTTAATATTTAAGGAAAATGACTAGACCGTACCGATGTCTCAAAAAATACTTAAAGTGAAATAGACGTTTTTTTAGTCATTTCAATTCAGAAGGCTCAATCCTTTGTACTTCCCCTCAAGCATGGGTCAACAGGCGCTTTGTCAGTGTCTGATGTTTTATTTGCCTTTGTATTTTCAGGCAAAATACTTTAATTCCTTCCTGATAGTAAGTCATCACTGTCACCCATGAATATCCACAACGCTGGATCATGGATGTGTTGTCTATCAAACTCAAAGAAGAGTGGGAAGTAACTAGGATGGGAAGAGTAAAGGGGTATCCAGGAATTTCACTCACCAAACGAAACACGATACCGAAGCTGTCGATCTGCTGTGAGGCAGTACCGCCCCGGACGAGCCTGCCCACTCATGCTGAGTCCTGACTGACAACAGCGTAGCTCTACCACTTCCAAAAAACGGTATATTTCAAAGGAATATAGTCGTGTATTTTGTTATAAAATATAATCGCGTAATCGTCTTTTTTGGTTAGTCCGTACATGTTTCTCGCTAGAATTTACATTTTCATTCAACAAGTCTACAGTGTTCTCGATTCAAGCTGTTTAAAAGACATATTCTCTATCTCTTCAATATCATACAATAACCTCTCCAATAACATTAATAATTCAGATTTTTGATTATAAAATACAAAATTAAGTATATCTTCGTCATATTTTATCATTTCGGTGAAATCTGTCTACATTACGAGTGCAATTTATATTAATCACAACGTGATCCCTATAAGACCTAATTTTAAACATAAGACAAAAATATATACATTCTATATATATATATAATCGAGAACACTATCGACTTATTATAATACAGGGTATATCAAGACTGCGACCGAAAACGAAGCCAGGTAGTAGTATTAGTGACTTACAACACAATGCAAATAAAAATTTCGCAAAAAAGATCGATTACTTTTTTTTTGTTATTTTTTACTTATCGTCGTATTTGGCCGATAAATAAATATTTTTCCTAAAATAATGTACACCTCTTTATTTTTAAACACGCAATGGTACGTAAGGGCTTAAATTAGTATTTTCGCAAAAACTAGGTACTTACCACCCAAACACGAGGGTTTTTAAAAAATCCTAAAAAAAATATCTGTCACAATTTTGGTGAAATTTTTATTTGCATTGTGTTTGTAACAACTAAAACTACCACCTGGCTTCGTTTTCGGTCGCAGTCTTGATATACCCGGTATAACGTACGAAAATCATACATGTAGACAAAAGAATTAGATGATTTTATTTCTAGACAAAACAATTTTCATACTTCACGATTTTCTGCGAATACTTGCGTCACCATAAACTCACTAGAAATAAAAATAGGATAGGGAAGGTAAATGTTACTAGGATAAAGTGTTTGACAGCCTGTGTAGCGTATTTCGTTAGACGTCGGCTGTAAAACGGAAGGCCGCGGGTTGAATGCCCGCACCGAGACAAATTATCGTGCGGTCCATCAGTATTTGTTTCGGGTCTGGGTGTCTGTGGGAATGCAGCCTCTCGTAGTTTCTGATACCCTTGACGCAGGACCTGCATCTAGTAGTGTGGGAGACAGACCTATGTATGTGGCTAACGGTTGCATTTATTTATTTTTGAAACAAATTACCCAAAATAATATTTAAAAAAAAAATTACAAATATTTGACACAAGTGTTTGTGCGTTTACTTTATTGACATTATTATAAAAAAACGTTTACTTATTTATTTATTAAACATTTCATCCATAAAAAGCTCGTTATATTTATTAGTTTATTATTATCCAGTTATTGGTAATATTATCACCTCGCGTTTCGGGTCATCGCTCCGTCATACAAGGGGACGTCCCGTACTGATGCATCTTACCGAGTAAGCATTACGATAATGATAAATACATTCACAGTTATAAATAACCGATATTGCGAGACATGTGCCTTGTTTCGTACCTATTAGAAAATTTGAGAGAATTTCTTGTCACCAAGCCCAGACAATAACAAATATTTTCCGAACATTTAGGATAGGTATTAGGTATTTTCCTGTCATAAACAAATATTTTCTGATCGCACTAACATTTGTCTTAGTTAATTATCGCTTGCTTGGGAAATCTTGACGCGTAAAAGCTATCTACAAGATTTTTGTAAATTACAAATATGTGAATTATGCCAACCGTATTGCTTATCCGTTCTATATCATAGCTGAAAGTCGTGTTTAAACCAAATAAGTATAGGATAAGGGCAAACTGATATGCGGAAGAAATAAAGAAACTGTAAAACCTTTGATCAATCCAAAACCAATATAAAGATGTGTGCGTTAAAAATGTTGATTCATTTATTGACAGATAAAATGGAATTTTAAACTGTAAATCATTCATGAAACAAGTATTGCTTTTTGTGAGTAAGCAACGTCAGACAGCGAATGTCAAGAAACATGTTTTTTCCCTAATCCTAGGAACCATTGCGGCGTGGAGTCTTATTAACGATGATTAGTGTGTTGTTCTTCCTGTTGTGTCCGAACTCTGCGGGATGTACGTATGCGGGACAACGTAACCTCTGTGTTTCTTTTTTTATTGCGATGTATGGCGAGACGAGTATGCCACTCGCCTGATGGTAAGCGATACGACCGATCATGGATAGTAGGAAAACAAAACAGCACCGTGAATTACAAAGCAATACTTGGCATGCCACTGCGCTCGCCATCCTGAGACATAAGATGTTAAGTCTCATTATGTCCAGTAGTTACTCTGGCTGCAATGTCCTTTAAACCGGAACACAACAGTGTATTTACACTGCTGTTTGGCGGGAGAAATAGACATTGCGGTGGTACCTGTTTACCCAGGTGGCCAGTAAATACTAGTTAACGGTAAAGTGAATTGTATCTGTGACCTCATAATTCCTACGTCTTAAACTGCTTGTTGTACCTTGGCAAATAGGATGTCTTTTGATATACCTTTGGACATTTATTTCATGGGGAAATACCTTAAAATGAATGTTTTTATTAGTAAAATAATTGTACACAAACTATTATTGTTAATAGTCATAGTCCATTTATACTAGTATTTTGTAACTTGTGAGTTCTATCTAAATAAATGGTCATTGTAACTCGTATTGTTGTGAGTTTTACCTTATTACATACACACACCACGAAAATACATATTTATGTCAATGATCCAAATATTAACACGTCTTGACCAGATTTTTCGTAACAGAGAATTGTTTTAGTTCAACTAGTTTAAAGTTTTAAACAAATCCTTTATGACAAAATCAACGTCGTGTGTGGATTGACCGAGGTTCTTTAGCTTATAGCTGAGCAATAAATGTGAAATATAAAGAGACCAGAAAATGTTTCTCGTATTATAATACTAAAGAAAATTAATTTAGGTATAATAGCTTCTGTCCGCAAACTTCGAACAAACGTCCTAATGTATGGCAACGAAACGTGGGCTGTAACTCAGCAAAACACACATGCCATCCGAACTGCCGAAATGAAGATGCTGAGGTGGATGTGCGGCGTCACCAAGCTCGATAAGATCCGCAACGAGTATGTGAGAGGTAGTCTGGGTGTGCGTGATATCGCCGATAAAATGCAGGAGAGTAGACTGCGATGGTATGGCCACGTGAAAAGGAAGCCGCCGGACTACGTAGGAAACTTAGCACTGCAGTTCACCATCAACGGCCGAAGGAACAGAGGCAGGCCGAAGACGAGGTGGATGGATGTAGTGCGGAGGGACATGGGAGAATGTCAGGTCTCTGAAGACGACATTAGGGACAGAGCGAAGTGGAGAAGAAAAACGAAGAAAGCAGACCCCATCACCATGTGGGATTCCTAGCTTGGAAGAGAGAGAGAGAGAGAGAGAGAGCTTCTGTCCGCAAACTTCGTCAGCGTCATTAACTTTATTTGAAATTCACGTTATTTCCCATACTGTCCCGACCCGTCCCGTTATATCCCACCCGTCCCGTATCATTCTTACTCAAGGCATGTAATCAAGTCTCAACGCGTCCCTTTGAGTATAAAAAAGTATCAAACATATCGGAATTCCTTCCTCATCCCACAGGAACTAGGTGGTTTTACTGGTGGTAGGTCTCTCATATGTGAGAAGCCGCCTGGGTAGGTACCACCGCAATGTCTATTTCTCCCGCCAAACAGCAGTGTAAATGCGCTGTTGTGTTCCGGTTTGAAGGACATTGTAGCCAGAGTAACTACTGGACATATTGAGACTTAACATCTTATGTCTCAGGATGGCGAGCGCAGTGGAATTCCAAGCATTGCCTTGTAATTCATGGTGTTGGTTTTGCTACTGTCCATGAGCGGTCGTATCGCTTACCATCAGGCGAATGGCATGCTCGTCTCGCCATTCATTGCAATAAAAAAAAAAAAAAAAAGGAACACTAAACTTTTCGGGATAAAAAGTAGCCTAAGTGTTAATCCAGAATGTCAGCTACCTCTATACCAAATTGCATCGAAATCCGTTTAGCCGTTTGTGAGTTCATCGCGCACAACCGCACAGACAAACAAAAATTCTAAAAATCATTGTTTTGGGTTCTATTACGTTAATACAGACCTCCCATATTAGTTTTTCTCGTTTATCTTCCATGTACAGACATCGATCGGTTACAAATTTATTAGATGTATAGATTAAATAAAACACATAAAACACATTTTGTTCATTAATTAGTTTATTTTATACATCCGTATGGCTTATGACGCATCGTCGATAACAGGAAAATCTGAAACAAAAAGAAGAGAGTTATTGTGTTGTAATTCATTTATTATACTATAATTAATATAGCTGTATTTGCTAAAATTATTAATTAATTGATTGTATGGTTGCTGGCTTATATTAAAACCTATTGTTTTTCAAAAAGTACACACATGTAATGCGTTACCAATACACATTTCTATTACGGATTACAACAAAGATACTATAGTTTCTAAGAAATAAAACTTTCATAATTATACATCAGTGTTATTTCCTGGAAAAAAATTGCTTTGCTCTAGGATTTCTTCTTCATAATGGTTATAAAAGTTGATTTGTGACGAGGATTATTGGGGTCAATCAAATGCTTCGAATGTTTTTGCGGGTTGTCGAACTACTGTACTGTAACAACCCATGTACGTCCCATTACAGGGAACCGGCCTCCTCCACAATCAAGAGTGCGATAGAGAAGGGTTAGGCCATATAGTCCACCACGCTGGCCTAGTGCGGGTATGGGCGCGAACTAATACAAGAATATATTTAAATACGAACCTATCACAACGCGAAGACCCTCACGTAGTCCACCACCAGCGCCTTGGAGTCCTCGCTCCAGGTGGGGTACCATTGGCTGCGCGCGTTCCAGAAGTTGATCATGGCCTTGGTGGCGCTGTTCTTCCAGGGCTTGTTGATGGCGTCGTCGGGGAACTCGTGGACACCACCCACGTTGATGCCCAAGGATATGTAGAACTAGGGAAGAAAGAATTTAGTAATTAATATTAACAGGATAAATAATAGTCAAGGTAAATAATACTCGGTAGCCATATACATAGTTTTGACCTCGCATTAAGATACAAATATTGAAACGCGGGTCTCAGTAACTATGCGAGAGTTTACGGTCGCACTAACACCCAGACTCGAAACAAATACTTTTGTCGCACAAGTATTTCTTGTTGGAGATCGAACCTCAGTCTCTCGTCAGATACATTAGGCGTCTAACCAACTGCGCCACGGAGGCTGTTTGAAGGTAATTAGGAGATGACATGCCAAAGTGGAGAGATCAAGTAATGAAAGTTGTAGGAAATAGCTGGATGTAGTTAGCAGCTGCCGGCCGGTTGCTAGGGTAATCTTTGGGTGAAAAGCTTGTCAGCTTAAAGATTTTTGGTGTCTCAAGATGATAATAATAATGACCGGAATTTTTAAATAATAAATATACCCAACAGTCACATACATAGTCCTGAACCCACATTAAGATTGAGTCTTGTGTCGTGGTTATCAGGAACTACGAGAGACTTTTCTGTCTCACAAACACCCAGACCCGAAACAAATACTTGTGGTTTACATAAATATTTGTCTCGACGCGAGGATCGAACCCACGGCCTCTCGTTTCACAGTCGGCGTTCAACCAACTGCGCCACGGAGGCTGTCATTGGTTATATTTGTTACGTCTACTTTTTATTTATAAAGTGCCATCTCTCAGGCATATATGTGCCTATTATCGTATATTAGCACTTTTGCCCGCTAGCCATGACAGTCACGCGCATCTGTCTCAGTTTAAAAAAGATAGCGGAATATTTACCATTTCATCGAACGGTGCCAAGTTAGTTCCTTTAGTCCATCCGGTGGCTGCCTCCACGTTGTTGTTATATGCTTCTTGGTAGAACCCTCCTGTGGGAGGTACTACTTGCCCGTACACTTCTCCGTCCACTGAGAGAGTTATAGACTCTGTAAAGTATATTTAATTTTGTATCATATAATTTCTGGGAGGTATAAATTCCTTAGACCTTTTAATATCGTAGAATTTTCACTATTACTTTATAATGTCTAATGTTGAATTATAGGTCAAGCTTTGACCTTAATTTTCTGGATATGTTTTTTGGATATGTTTCGGATGATCAATTTTGTGTATTTTTCCGGTTAAAAATCTTCGAAGATTAATAATTTTGCCACTACGCAAACTGATGATTATAAAATATTCGTAGAAAGAAATTAGAATAGTCGTCGGAAAAATGACTTAAAATATATGTTAGAGATCACACAAGTTTGATCCACGCAGGATGAATGCCATACGCAGTGTTGACACAGGTCACTTATTTTATTGGAATTGCAACACAGTCCGACATGATTGACGTCTTGTAAGTTATCGGTTGCCAATGGTAACGCCATGGGGGTGCCACTCTCTTGCATTCTATTCATAAAGGTACTTGTCGCGCCATCTTGAATGCATTAGACACAAACCACGGGTCCAACCTGATGATCTTTTTGTTTAGTATTACTAGATGTCGCGGCAAGTGCCAAAAAAAATTAAAAAACTAAAAGTATAAATAATAAACAAAATAAGCAGTCTTGCTTTTTAATAATTATTTATATTCCTTATTAATTTAAAAAATTCAAGTATATTTTATTTATTACTGTAACCATTTTATTACATTCTTTAATTTTTTTAATTTATGTACATACCCTCTTTACAATTTGTGTCAAAAATTGACACAAGTTTTTCGAAAACTTTCGTGTGTGTACTACTGCGATTCAATAGCTATAATTTTGCGACTTTGGCTTTTAACTGGACTTGTTTGATATCTTTTGCGTTTGACCTCGGCTTCCTATTACTGGATTTTCATACTTGTTTTCCGATTTGGCTTTATTTTACTGGATATTTCAAGAACAACAATGGCGCCTAGGAAGTGTTTCTGGAAGTGCTATTTTGAAATGGTGTGTACGTCTGAGGACGTTATAAGCCCTAACCACTTTGTTTGTACATAGATAATGCAAGAATCTTTTCCTCCGTGATATATCTTCTGCCTCGTGGTTTACTTTTGTACTTCATTTGGAGTTTGCTAAATACCCGGATGGACTCGGGCAATTTTTCGATATAATTTAAAAATTGTGCTGAATGTAATAATTTTCTTGCACTTTCTATTTGATTTTTGCATTTTAAAATCATGTTAATTGAATTGTCCTTAATTTCTATCAGAGGTGCATGTATATATTATTTACGCACACGAGGAAACCCGTAGATGACACATAAAAATATAATACTAATTAAGAATTATAGAAATTGCAGCATTAAACAATTTATATCTTGAAAACTCTTGAGCCATATTTGATTATGCTTAAACTAAATGTGAAAAGTCACCTAGTTTAACCTGAGAAACAAACATACAAAAAGACATAATATATACATGCACATATGAAATTTTGCCTATCTATTGAAACATCGACATAGACAAACATGCAAACATTGCGCAATTGTAACAAAATGATAAGTCCGTTTTTATGTCGGGTAAAAATAAAGATAATGTTATTGCAAACGTGCTGTTTTTTTTAAATACGGCAAATTGGTGCCAGTTCTCTTCGTTTTAAAATGAAATTATTGGGATTTGGATACAAAACCATGAGCTGGTGCCGAATTGTCGTGACTTATGACCCCTCCATTCTTTAGATAATAAAAAAGCATGAGCAGCACCATCTGGTGGATTTTATTTAAAACTGAATATTTCCAGCGACATCTCGCCCTCAGCAGAGTAAATTTTTTTACCTCAATATTTTTGAAGAGTGGCATATCTATTTCCTATATAGTGTATTATCTATGGGTAACGCTGAATGGTCTGTCAGTAGAGTCTGTGATCGGTTTAATAATATTTAATTGTTTCTATTGTAATCTTGTCCGGAACAGCGCCAAACGTGCGCACTGACTGATTAATAAGAATCATCATGTCGGACGGCAACGACGGCCATATAAATCGCAATCTGTATGATTCTGCGACAGCAGCGGTGGGATAGATCTCAAAATCATCCCTCGTGTCTACCGCATTGTCTGCTACCCAAACTGAAGAATATTTTCGGTCGAAACGTGAGCCTCAGTAGTGCGGCCACGTAAATCGAGTATTCTACCAATAAAGCGGCGCTGATAGATGGGCTAGATACTGACAGCTCTAACAATATCGAGATTTCTAGAATCACAGACGTCCAGGCAAAGAACTACGGATGTGGAGAATACGCCAGGAATTATACGCTTACGATGGCGAATATTTATTAAGATGCAAAATCAGCAAAACTCTATTGGAATTGAAAAGAAGATTGATAGATCAAATTGACGTTGAAAAAGATGATACGCTTTCATCAACATGCAATTGGTGGAAGTAATTATTTAAAGGTATCAACTTGTTATAGCGATTGGTAAAATATTCAGAGGATCCATGTGGTTGTTGCGGATAAATTGTCCAGGTATGACGTGAACATTTGAATAACTTTGTCGTACGAATTGAACCTAAAGGTTATGACGCTTTTGGTAACGTTCCTATTGTGGTCAAAACGAGAAGCGTCCAAAATCTACTCCGCAGTCGTAGATCAATTGTCATGCCTGCGATAAGTTTGGACATAAGGTTTGTCACGTATAGAAAATAGACTAAGATACCATGAATTGCTTTAATAATGAGTTTTGGCTATCGCCAACAATCTTGCTTGCCAGTATGTTACAGGTGTAGTTCGTCAGTTCACATAGCGACTCGCTGTCCTCACGGGTCCAGCGCCGCAGCATCGACATCTGTTGTAGAACGTGTTGACATATTATGTGTGGTCGAGCTGCTCTCCGAAACACTAAAACCTTTTATTTGGTTTTACTTTGGCGCTGAGTACCCTTTTGTAAAAGAGTCTGTCGCAAGTTAAGAGGTAAGCGAATGGATATTGTTTGGCCAGGTGCTTTTCTTGATGTGAATTGTCACGCGCGTTGATGGTAAAGGAAAATATCGAGAGGAAACCTGCATGAATTGCTGTAATATAATAAGCAAATCAACGTAAACTGCCTGAGCATAGTGGTCTGTGGCCTAGCTCTTTTCAATCGAACTCTCGATTGTGGAGAAGTCCTATGCTCAACAGCGATACAATGTCTACTGTGCAATTGTAATGTTAGGTAGAAATTAATCATTTAAGCATCGAAATTGTATTTCACTTTTGGCTGGTAAAAAATCTTCGCAAATATATAATATTGGGTTGCGACATTTTGAATTATAGTTTTCAAATAAGTATGTCCGCACATTAGTTGTATCTGACAAGGTTGGCGTCTGTAAACACAAGTCTTAACACATAGCACGTTTAATACTGTTACACAGATGAAACAATTTGTCCATAATTCATCAATTCTTATGGATCCAGCTTTATAAATTGGCGTTCGGTAAATGCCTAATTGAATTGGCAAATAATTGCTACAAGACACGGCAGTGAACTAGTGAACCAGTTCCAATGATATTTAAGGCACAGTATCTATACTATTAAAGTTTCATGCAGATGCCAGTGCCAATGGCTATGGTGCTATTTTATTCTAACCTGTAAGAATGAAACTAAGGCCTATTGCATACTTTAGCAAAACTACGATGTTAGCAGAATCGTGTTGTGACATAAGCAAGCCACGTTGCAGCCAGGTCTGTAGTATGAGGGTTGAATCGAATGGTGTTTTGCCATTTTCTTATAGAAGGCCGGCGTGACGTGTAAAAATATTATTATTATTATGTGACTGAGATGGTCGAAGGCCTATTTTGCTAGTGGTAGGATGTTCATTCTGCCCGGATGGCTACAACAGAAAATATTGGATAGAGACACATTATGGTTACCTACGTAAGCGTATCGAGACTATGCCGTGTATATCCGTATGTAATCGGCATAGTTGTGTGGATCGGCGAGAGTGAAACATATAGTGCCAATTGATATTCCACCTGGTCTTCACTGCGTTTGCCATCGGAAGCGTTTTGGTCACTTTGCCTTTGTAAAGTGTGAAGGTAAGTGCCAGAAACTTTTAAAGGACTTCTTTAGTGAATAAAAGTAGCAGTGACAGATTACAATGATCGATACATTTGAGTGAACTTTCTGTTGTAGAACGCTGTGGACTATCTTAATTGCCCGGAGTGTGGCCGGCGCGGCGCCGCGGACCCCGCAGGGTACCTCCGCATTGTACCCAGTGTCGAGTGGAGCCGATTCCCAACGTGGCACCCCCGTAATCTCCGCTAAGAAGTTTTTATAATTCTGTCACTAAGAGTCGTGCCGTTATAAACAATAATAACTGTAACTCTTTTGAAGTCATCATTTTTTTTTATAATGTAGAATGGGTGGATTAATATTGATTATTGCGTTTTACACTTTATTACTGGCCATGGTAATTTAAAGTCTTAAACTGTACTATAAATTTAAGCTCGTTGATTCGCATGTGTGTTCATATTCAGCACTTAATGGCGTATATAGACAGTCCGCGCATCATTTACTTTGGGAGTCTATCATTAACAAAAAGAGCGTAGTGTTGGTTGTGCAAACAATATCCGGAATTGTATGCTACATGGACCTAGTGCAGACTAGGACGAAATTTCGTGCTTTGCGGCGTTTTGAAGTTCTGGAATCAAGTAAAACAGTATCTAAACCTTTGATTTTAACATTAATAATAATAGATGATATGTGTACGGCACATGCTGATTTCGTTGCACTGAATTTATAACTCCTGACATAAAAATAGATGACAAGCAGAATTAATTATCTGGAAGATCAGGCGTCTAGCAAACTTAATAACACAAAGATATTGAAGAGGTAATTGCTGATCACAGTCAGGGAATACTAATGAATGATGCAACTAAGATATACGAGTTAAGACCAGGAATAAGATAAGAATAGGATGGACGAGCAGGCGACGAAAGATAAAAATCGTTATGACTTATAAGCCACTATTCGTCCTTTTGTGGTGATCTAGTAATGGTTCAGAAAAAATCCTGAATAACTAATAAGTTAATTGGCCCATGTAAAATTACTAAAGTATGTCTGATTGAGCGTTACATTGTTGAACTATCTGAGGAACAGGCCTAATACGTGTGCCAGTAACGATTACGCAAATATCCAGCTAATCTACCAGAATTGTCTGATTGTCTTGATCCTTTAGGATCCATTATCGAATAGATTTATTTAATTAAAACAAACTAAATTTATTAATTATTATGTGTGCCTAGTATTGATTTAAATTGAATTTCTATATTATATTGAATTGCTGTACCGAATTGAATAATAAAATAAAAAAATAAATAATCATTGTTTGAATTATAGTGATAATTCTGTAGTAATTCTGTGTGTTGATAAAAAAAATCTTATATTGGTTGCTGATTGATGATTGAATGATTTATTGAAACTCAAAGCTGCTATGCTTTATTGAAAGATGGATTGAAAGTATTATCACTTTGTCCTTGTGGTCTGTTGAAAGCCATTACGCTTTGCAGGATGGATTGAAAGCATGAACGCTTTGTCCTTGTGATCTGTTGAAAGCCATGACGCTTTGCAGGGTGGATTGAAAGCATGAGCGCTTTGTCCTTATGATCTGTTGAAAGCCATCACGCTTTGCAGGGTGGATTGAAAGCATGAGCGCTTTGTCCTTGTGATCTGTTGAAAGCCATCACGCTTTGCAGGGTGGATTGAAAGCATGAGCGCTTTGTCCTTGTGATCTGTTGAAAGCCATCACGCTTTGCAGGGTGGATTGAAAGCATAAGCGCTTTGTCCTTGTGATCTGTTGAAAGCCATAACGCTTTGCAGGGTGGATTGAAAGCATGAGCGCTTTGTCCTTGTGATCTGTTGAAAGCCATCACGCTTTGCAGGGTGGATTGAAAGCATGAGCGCTTTGTCCTTGTGATCTGTTGAAAGCTGCCACGCTTTGCAGGGTGGATTGAAAGCATTAACGCTTTATCCTTGTGATTTGTTGAAAGCTACCACGCTTTGCAGGATAGATTGAAAGCATTAACGCTTTGTCCTTGTTGTCTGTTGAAAGCTACCACGCTTTGCAGTGAAATTGGGGTCTGATCTATTTTGACTGAAGGTCAATGCTGAAAGCTACGACGCATTGCTAAACGTTAGAAGTCACGTGCTGAAAGCTGTTACGCTTTGTTTTGTGTGTGAGGTTGAAAGCTGTTTGTGTAAATACTATGCTTGTGTGCTATGCGCTGTTCCATCTAGCTTGGCTCTGATGTCAATAAGCAACGCGAGAGCGCGTTGAGGCGCAGAATGGCCGTGTTAGAGATCACACAAGTTTGATCCACGCAGGATGAATGCCATACGCAGTGTTGACACAGGTCACTTATTTTATTGGAATTGCAACACAGTCCGACATGATTGACGTCTTGTAAGTTATCGGTTGCCAATGGTAACGCTGAATGGTCTGTCAGTAGAGTCTGTGATCGGTTTAATAATATTTAATTGTTTCTATTGTAATCTTGTCCGGAACAGCGCCAAACGTGCGCACTGACTGATTAATAAGAATCATCATGTCGGACGGCAACGACGGCCATATAAATCGCAATCTGTATGATTCTGCGACATATATATCATAAGAATAAAAACATAGATACCGTACCTGGAGTCCATACTAAAGTGTAATTATGGTAATCATTGTTCCAAGCTTCATTGCCAATATATTGCTTCAGATTGGCAGATCTGAAAATATTCAAATATATTTTTTATTAAATGATTGTTTTGTATCCCAGGCTAAAGTTAATTTTATAAGTATGGCTTTGTTGGCACTTTGAAGAATCAGTTACTAAAAATTAGTAAAACAAAAAATAATATTGCCCTAAGCCTTATTTTCCATTATCAAAGTTCAATAGACACTCCATAATAAATTGATGTTGTGGCAGCTGCAAAAAGAATAGCCTATAGAGTGATTGACGCCAATAACTTGTTAGATCTCAATGATTGAGTCTCTACCAACAGCTGTCTGTACCTGTAAGGGTCAGATTCGCTCATAATTGGTCCTCCGAGCAACGTCTTGGCGTACTCAGGGTTGCCCTTGACGCATCCGACTCGAAGCAAACCTGACGCGTAGTTGCGGATGCCGTACACAAAGTCACGGGGCTCCAGTTGGATCTCTGAAATTACCCAAAAAAGAGTAAGATTAAATATAGCAAGAATAGCCAAGTTTTGTTGTAAATAATATGTCATCACTTGATATCTGATGTTGCCATTTTACCTAAGTGTAGAAACTTTGCCCATGTGACTAAAGCGGCTTATATGCCTATTGTCTATTATTATTATATTCTCTTTAATAGGCGAGACGACAGTATCAAAAAATTAAAGATTTTATGTTTTTAAGGGAAAATACGTATTACAAGGATTGCAAATGATAATTCAGTTTTAATCTATACTTGGAGATTAATAAGATTTTAAATAAAATCAAAGTACAAAATATAGCAATCGGCCATTTTGACAAAAACGCTCTTCACAACGCATGATGTCACGCCTATGTAAACATGACGCATTCGCTGCGCATAGACCACAGATTTAGTAGTACACAATGACATGTTTACCTAGTAGTGACATCAAAGCGGACGCCATGACACCTACTAGCGTTTTTTGTGCACTATTGAAAAATTATTAGAAAAATGGCTTAAAACTGTGTTAAGCCTTTGTTAATTCTTGAAATATAGATTTTTTCGTATATAATAAATGTGTGCCCATATTTTAGAATATAATTTGAAAATCATTCGTCTCGCCTATTCTCTACCGCTGATAACAAGACTCTATTATAATCAAGAGTTAGATAGAGAAGGACGCCACGGTCCAGGACGCTGGTCTTCTACGACTGTCCTGTAGCTGGTTGCTCGACTTCACATACCACAGAAATTATTTTAAAGATATCTATGGTATGCATGTTACCTTACTATATTTTACCTTTGCTATAAAAATCAATACAAATAAAAAACTAACCAGGTACAAGCCAGTCGCCACGCGGCATCTTGGCTCTGATCTCGACCCGGCCGTACTTGAAGGAGAACTTCTGCTTGGTGGTTACCTTGCCCGTGATGATGGGGGGAACTATCACAGGACCTGGCTCACGCTTGCATTGCGGAGTGCCCAGAATACCGGTACATCTGGAGCAATTGGATTTGCAGGTTAGAAACATTAGAGTCTTGGAAGAAGTAGTGTTTCTTATACATCTAATTTGAAAAACTAGTAAATATGTTAAAATCATCATTCCCATAGCCATCATTATCATCATATTTATTTTTATTATCAGTCAGTAAGACTGCAAAGGTAGATATAGCGTCTCCAACTGCACACCAAAGTATAAATATTGCTCCAAGTATAAATATTTATATACCATTACCCTTCAGCCAGATCCAAAGGTCGAAACACAGATTCTTCGCCGTACTCGGTCGTCAACAATACCGGTTTGATGATCAATTTGCCGTTGCTGACTCGTAGATTGTTTTCGTGCATGTACACATTAAAAGGGAAGTCCTGGAAAAGACAACATTTTTAGAAGACCATGAGAATTGAAGCCAAATAAGATAAGAAACAACCAGTACTCCGTAGTAAGCCATTGGTAGTGGTTCGGCAGTTCTTATTCTGCCAAAAATATTAAAAACAATGCTAACACGAACTTATTTCGTTTATATATTAAAAAACAATGGGTAGAAGCAACAGAAGTTTGTAAGAGCGGACAGAGATTTTTCTGACTCAAAACAACAATGTTGAATGACAGTTCTAACATTATAAAACTTACTGGTTCACCAGGAAACTTGATTTCGGGAGTCCATATTTTCCCATGGACTAAAGGTGTGTTGAAGTTGTCTTCGAAGAGCAGTTGACCCTTGCAGACGAATCCCGGCACGGACACGACTGAGGCGGACAGCTCGCATGGGTAGCCTGGAGTCAGTCCTGGTTCTGTTATCCCGACAGGAGCTGCTGCTGTTGATGTGGTTACCACCTCGCCTCCAGATGTTACTGGATCACCAGCTTCGTTGACGTACCCTGGGTATTTTTTAGGTCTTTATGTAGTTTGTTTAAAATGTGAAGAATTGGGTTTAGGCAATTTTAATTGCGCTTTGCGTGCTTTCTTCTGTAGATAAAGATTATTATTATCCTAGATATCCTATTAGATTTTATTATCCTAATTTTAGTCCATATATTCCCTACGGTTGTTGCTGCTGTTAATTTTATTTATTTATTACCAACCTACGCCCAAACCCGAAACAAATACCTGTGGATCCGCAAATATTTATGTCGGTGCGGTGATCGAACCCTCACGTTCCACAGCTGGCGTCTAACCAACTGCGCTACGGAGGTCGTCAAACCGACAAATACAAATCGTACCTATCCTTAATGATTACGTCGTTACGTTATGTATAAAATGAAATCATTGAGTTGATAAAATAAATATGTACTCAGCAACTTGTGGTTTCTACTGTTTACACAAAAACCAATGCGTTTGTTATTTTTTGGATGAATTATACAAAAGGCCACTAATTTTACTATTGATAGAATACCGCCTTACATACAATGTAACATATGAAGTATAATAAATGATTAAAATATCCTAACCGCAAATTCAACAAGTCCGGTAAGCGAGAATGTTTATAATGCTTGTCCAAAAAAGTGATCATATGAACCCTCTTTTTATTTTTGTATTAAAGTGAATAGAATTCATCTTTAACTTCAGACCAAAGTAATATAAATATTATATATTTATAAATTTTTCTGCCAATGTAGCAATCTCATTATACGTTTTGATAGAGTATAAAATATAATGAGAGATAACTCAGCAAAATTATGTTGGCTTTGAAACTGAATATGCAAGCAAGGGTTGATTCTGGAATACAACTTGATTCGGTAAGTATGACTGCTGATATAAATTATAAAACTAGCGAGCTATTAATTAACCGGCGCAGTCAGTCTATTCCAATTCATGTTATTATGACCTATTTTAAATAGTTTCGACGACAATCACACAGCTTTGTCTCGAAAAAACAAGCGAGGCATGTTTGATTTCAACCAATTGGTTTCATTATCACTTCTGGGGCAGAATACACCAGGTGAAACGTGGGCCTCCTGGTAGCACCTCTGCCTACCCCTTCTGGGAAATAGGCGTGAGTTTATATCCATATGAATGTGTGTATTATTACGAGGAGTTGTGATAACCCCAATGATCTCAGCTTGGTAGCGCGGTCAAGATATTTATCTCGAAACTACGCGTATGTTTACACTTTATTTTTTCACTAATATCAATAGTGTTGGATTTCTATCCTTGACATTCAATCTCAGAAGCAATTCTTAATATTATGTTCTTTTTAGTTTTATTTTTAATGTGATACTATTATATTTTGGTTTTGTTTCACTAATAAAAACTATTTTTCTGATTTAATATTGAAAATGGTACCGTTTTAACTCATTTATCAAAAACCCCAAAATAGTATTTTTGAAGTAGTCTCTATTATGTTCATTTCAAATCGTTTCTAACTTGATGGTATCGTCCCCTGTCACGTTCCAAACAAAAGTTAGCTCGAATAACTTTACGCAGAATTACTGTCACTTCTGCCTACCCTTTCTTTCGTTCTACTACTCCTTTTCATCACTTATAGCTTACCAGTAACAGTCCATTCTCCGTTGTCCTGCCTATACCCCAAGCCATCCTTGAGGAGATAAGTCCAGAAGTAGATCTTATCCCCGACATTCAGCTTTGCGTTTTTGTCTCTGAACGTCCACCGCCCTTTCTTTGCTTTGGTGATGTCTCTGGACCAGTACCCTGCTTCCAGGCCCTCCATCTCTTCATTTAGCTTCCCGTGGAAGGCGAATAGTTGGTAGCCATCGTCTGTAATAGATCGCATAAAATATAAGTTAAAGTTAGGTTCATGAATGTAGAAAATAGCTGTAAGGGGAATGAAAGTTTGTAAATAGTAAAGATATTTATGTGAATCGAAGCTTTCTAGTAAAGCCTTAGGGCTTAGCGTATCTTTAATAAAGTGGGAGCGGTTTCGTACATTTGCGTCTTCAAAAACGTAGATATTTTTTTTGTTCGTAACGTGGTGGCACACGAGCCCCCCAATCGATGCTGAGTCATGACTGACAACGGCGTGGCTCTACTACATACAAGTATAATAAAAGTCTGTTATAAAAGAAAATAGATTGTATATATTAAATTATGGCGTGTTACAAAAAAGAAACAAAGTTATTCTAAACATGAGATTACAGAATAAATACACGCTGTTAAAAGAAGGCAATTTAAAAGGTTTCAATTATTTAATAGATTGATTTTAATGGCTGGATTGTTGAGTCTAATCGTTATTGAATTTCTAATATAGCTGAAGGTAAAGATTTCAAAGTAAAACAAGAGGAAGTGTTTGAAGAAGAACGGGTTTCTAAATAATAATTTCATAACAATAATGATCTCGTTTTTTCGTACAGATAAAAACAGGTAGGCACTTATTTTTATAGCAATTACTGTCTTTAGTTACTGAGCAATATTTATCGACTGTATTTAACGAACAGGTTTTTGATATTTCTATAATTGTCAATATTTTGATTGTTGTATAACTGTGACTAATTGGTACAACATATGCCCATTTAATTATTGTCTTAAAATAGAATTCATCGTCTTGTGTTATTTTGTCTGGATTTCCCTAAATATGGAATCATTATTATTACAGGAAGTTTTCTACAAACTATTACATAGAGGCACGTTGCGGACCTTTTAAACTTGATGAGGAAAGGGGAAGTGCATACGGGGCGTAAAGGTATATTAATAATACCTAATTTAGCCTCCGTGGCGCAGTGTGTTAGACGCCGGCTGCGAAACGAGAGGCCGCAGGTTCGATCCCCGCACCGACACAAATTTTTGTGTAAACCACAAGTATTTGTTTCGGGTCTGGGTGTTTGTGAGACCGAAAATTCTCTCGTAGTTCCTGATACCCACGACACAAGACTCGATCTTAGTGTGGGGTCAGGTCTATGTATGTGACTGTTGGGTGTATTTATTATTATTATTTATTAATCTTTTCGCAGTTATGGAAAAATCGTATGGTAAAACTGTTACGATAAATTCGACCTCTATGAAACAATGATACCGCACCAGGGAAACTAACGCTTAAATCTGTATTAACCCATATACGACCCATTGCTGGGCTCGGCCTATACAATCGAGAACACGATTGAGAGGGATTAGGCCACAGTCTTCCCCGCTAGCCTAGTGCTTTACATTTGTACTGTTCGTTTCTACTTTAGTTTAACGGTCTTATTCATATACAGTTTTAAAACCTATTTTAGTTTTGGAATGTTTCGTCTCCTTCGCTCAAACTTTATTCAATATTTATTCGAAAGGGACACAATATTCGATAGTTAAAATAGGTTTTAAAACTGTCTGTGAATAAGGCCGTTAAACTTTATCATGACTCTACCGTATTACAACATGAATCAAGTTCATTGATTCTTTGCTTTATTAAAACTTCTCAAGAGTGCATGTTGAGTGCCTGTTTAGATGCCGAGTTCGCGGACGACTGGACGCACATGTGTTAAAATTAGTAATTACATTGAACATTTAAAAAATTACACCCAACAGTCACATACATAGTCCTCCACACTAAGATCGAGTCTTGTGTCGTGGGTATCAGAATCTATGAGAGACTTTTCGGTCTCACAAACACCAAGACCCGAAACAACTAATATCTTTGCATGCATGGTAAGACTCGCCCAGACATTGTGTATGTAAAATATGAAACAAAAATTTGAATATAAATTTGTTTGTGTGATTCACAAGTTATTTCGGGTCTGGGTGTTTGTGAGAGAAAAGTTTCTGCTAGTTGCGGATACCCACTGAAATTGGTTTTCAGGCTTTTAGATGCTGACGATTAGAAATACGACAGAGCACACGAAGAGTCATAGATGTATGACTATTGTAAAATTCACTGGTTTTCTTCCTTATTACATACAACTATGTGTTCTAAGAAAATATCATATCCGTTTTATAACTTGTAGTAAGAACGCTAAACGCGGGAATCCAAGAGGATTTTCCTTATAAAAAGGACCTGCCACATCGACGTTCATTTCTTAAAGCATTTTTTTATCTCATATGGCAAACAATTATAGTTGTGACCTATCTGACGATAATCAATTATTATCTAATATAAGGTCGTAAGGCGTATTTTAATATGTCTTATCTTAATGATTCGGTGCTGAATTAATTAAAATATATTGATAATAAGATCAACAGTGTTTAGTTAACAAAATATACTTCAAAATACTAACTTTATTTCGTTTCGAAGTTCTATTCAAGCTTCACTATGTATAAAAACAAATTTCTAGTCTTCGTGGCTCAGTTGGTAAGACGCTGGCTGTGAAACGAGAGGTTCCGGGTTTGAGCCCCGCACCCAATCAAACATTTGTGTGATCTACAGGTATTTGTTTCGGGTCTGAGTGTTTGAGAGACTGAAAAGTCTCGTAGTTTTGTATCCATAACGCAAGATTCTTAGTGTGGGTTTAACTATAGATATAAATAATTGAGCATAATATTAGGTATAATATAGTAAGTAGATAGAAATAGTAAGAGGAGTTATAGGTCAAGCAATAGAATTGCAAAGTTCGCGATTCGATGACCCGTACAGGTCACTTATCCAGAAGACGATATCCGGAAGAATAAGAACAGCTTTATCTGCATGATTATTGCGCATTCTTGTTCACTTGAAAGGTTTTGGCGAAAAGAAATGTAGCTGTCTCGAAGAAATATAGGTAGGTAATATTTGCGATCATTACGAAGTTCTATTTATTTGATCCCTGCTCAGATTTTGTAATATAGATGAGAAAGTATTCATTGTTAAGAAAAAAAGAATAGAATACTAAACGAGTAGATGTTAACAGCTGGTTGGTGTGTAAGATAATGGTCTAGGAATATTTCGCACGACAAATATAAAACTAATAATATTTAGAAAATATTTATACCAGTATAAAATAAAACAGAATATTTGAACAAAGATTGAATGCAAACATATTGATTTTTGCATCGGTAACAATATTAAGCTGCATACATACATACATAAACTAACGCCTTTTTCCCAGAAGGGGTAGGCAGAGGTGCTTCCAGGACACCCACATTTCGCCTAAACTATACATATATAGCTAGAGCATATATTAAGCTGCTATAATATTAATAGTCAAAACATTACCTGGAATTGAAACTCGCAGTCCTTTTGGATAAATAGCTTCTAATTTAGCATCCGGCACTTCAAGACATTGCACTAAGTTCAAGTAAATATTCACAACCAAAACGAGAACACCACTTTTATACATTGTTTATTTTTAATACACACTTTATTTTCAGCCTGTAAAAATAGAAAAAGGAGTATTTTATATATTATGATTTAGTGTAAACTTTAATTTTAAATTTCGAATTCACTACAAACTCTTTTATATTTTTGAGTTCCTTTTTTAAATATTTTCACGGATAAAAAACAAAATATTGACCTCACTATTAAATAAAATTGAATTTTTAACGTTTTATTATTCTTGCAATAAACCGAGATTATGTTTGTTTACAATAATATACGATGTAAGAAACCTTCAAACGTACAATGTGTGAAGCGCGCGTCGCGACCGCGGTCTCTCCGACCAGTGATGATACGAGAAGGCCGCGAGTTGAAAAACAACTCGGATTAGTTGTTGAGATTTTTTGCCTTATAAGTCATTTTGCGTGGCAAGATTGTGGTGCGGTTTTTCTATTACAAAAAAAAAGACAAGCGTAGCGCAGTCAAGTTATTAAAAGAAAAAAGATACATTTTGGGCTTCAATAACTTCGTCAGTAAACTTTTTTCCGTGGGGTAAATGCTCTTGGGTTCCCAGCTTCCCGCGTTAAGTAGGGTATACACGATGATTACCAGCTAAAAACCACAAGTTACTCCACCGTAATATTGTAAGCCTCCCTTCAATTTCTAAGAACTCTTGCATAGAGATGACTAGTTTTTGGGGTTGAGAATGACACCAAATATTTTTGATCTCGAGTAAAACCAGACTTGTGTGATTCGAAATGAATTTGATGTTCTCTACTACTACAATCTTTTAAAAGGTCAAGATAGTTTGATATTAAATTGATTTGTCGACATATGAACGAGCAGCAATTTCCGCGTTCGCTGCGAAAAATTTGCCTTATGAATAATTAAATACATATACAAAGCAATTTGTACATTGCAGAGCGTGATTATGGGTTTCGCAGTGTGTCTAGGTATTTCCCGTGTTTTCCTATTAATACCTAAAGATTTACTTTTGTAGCTGTTTGAAGTGGTGATGTCATGTGATTGATTTCGTTTCGAGTTAAAGACAAGTTAGATATCCTCACGCACTCGCTGAGCTTCAATGCTCGGTGTCATTAAAATGCGTGCCACTGTTGATCCTGCGACACAGGAGTTGCAGTGGCGGGTGTGAGGGCGGGACATCCCGTGGTGATGTCATTATTTATATCAAGAATTTAGATATATTGAAGCATAAAGTAACATTGTGTAACAGTCAGACGAATATGGTGTTATAATATGTAAATCTATATTTGTTTTTCCAGTGTGATCGCCTTTTGGTCTAGTAGCATCATGTCTCTAAACACTGAAGTCCCGGACTCGAGTCTTAGTCGATTTACGAGTAGCGCACTTAATGCTAGTTTTTCATTCATAAAAAAAGGGGTGGCCCGACTTGATAGGCTCTTTATTCTGGAGGATAAGCTCAGCGACATATTGATGGTAGTATGTAGCTCTGTCCCTTGGAGATACGGGCGTGAGTTTATGTATTTAGAAATAAATACACCCAACAGTCATATACATAGTCCTGACCCCACACTAAGATCGAGTCTTGTGTTGTAGGTATTAGGAACTACGAGAGACTTTTCGGTTTCACAAACACCCAGAGCCGAAACAAATACTTGTGGTTCACACAAACATTTGTCTTGGTTTGTGGATCGAACCCGCGGCCTTTCGTTTCACAGCCGGCGTCTAACCACCTGCTTCACGGGGGCTGTCAGTTATAATTCTGCAATTCATTTTGGTTGTTAAGTTTGTTACGTATTTTCTATTCCATAACAATGAGTCGTCTGTTTATTTGGATCCTATGTATGACTAATTATATATGTTTATTTGCATATTAAGAATACTCAGAATTAGCAATTATTAACTATGCTGTCATTCTAAGCCAAATAATCTCCTTTTTTTGAAGACGATTAAAATACTAAATTTTGCGTTTATTTTCTGACCCTACTTTGAAATATGTAAAGAAAATGGCAGTGGTTTATATGTATATTATGGTTTTTGTTCACAAATACTTAAAGATATCAACTGTACATGTATTCTCGACCCGGAAAACGATTCTAAGACCTCAAGGTTCACAGTTCAAATACATACCCTGCTGGACAGTAAGGCGGTATCCATCCTGTCAATAAATATGAAGAAAAATCCATGTTTAGCCTTTTTTTTATTGCAGTGAATGGCGCGAGGAGCATGCCATTTGCCTAATAGTAAGTGATATGACCGCTCATCGAGTGGTGAAAACCAAACAACACCATGAGTTGCAAAGCATTGCTTTGCATTCCCTGCGCTCGCCATCCTGAGACATAAGATGTTAAGTCTCATTATGTCCAGTAGTTACTCTGGCTACAATGTCCTTCAAACCGGAACACCACAGTGCATTTACACTGATGTTTGGCGGGAGAAATAGGCATTGCGGTGGTACCTACCCAGGCGGCCTCTCACATAATATGAAAGATCTACCACCAGTAAAAATATTAAAGTTTCTACACTTTATAAAATAGACACGTCTACCGCCGTGACCCAAGCCAGTCAACAACCTTGGGTTTTTCACTTACTCTAGCTCCTCAACTATTTGTTTTGTAAAACCACAAAGCTTTGTATATTATATATTACACACTAGCTTCTGCCCGCAAACTTCGTCTGCGTGATTAACTTTATTTGAATTAAACTTTATTTCGATTTTCCCATCCCGTCCCGTCCCGTCCCTTTATATCCCGCCCGTCCCGTCTCATTCTTAATCAAGGCATGTAATCTAGTCTTATTCCATCCCTTTGAGTATAAAAGAGTAACAAATATATCGGATTCCTTCCTCATCTCGCGGGAACACCATTTTTTTCGGGATAAAAAGTAGCCTAAGTGTTAATCCAGGGTGTCAGCTACCTCCATACCAAATTTCATCGAAATCCGTTTCTGAGTTCATCGCGCAAAACCGCACAGACAAACAGAAAACAATTTTAAATACCATTGTTTTGGGTTCTATTACGTTAATACAGATCCCCCATATACGTTTTCCTTATTTATCTTCCATGTACAGACGTCGGTTACAAATTTATTATATGTATAGATGTGTGATATTTCATACAACATGTACTTGTTTTTTGACATCCAAACAAGGAAATTCCAGGAATAATAAAGACAATTCTAAGAATTGTGGTTTGGACAAATAATGGTACGTTGACAGGAGTGATGTCATTAAACCATTAGTCTTCATTCTTCCATTATAGGACAGAAACGATTACGTCATCAGTCATGTAAATTTGCTTTTACATCTCATTCGAGGAGTAAGATTGCCCTGCCCTACGTATAAGATGGTACCGTACTGTATCGGCCCATATACGTCCCACTGCAGGGCACGAGCCTCCTCAACAATTAAGAGTACGATTGAGAGGGGTTAGGCCATATTATAGTCCACCACGCTGGCCTAGGGTAGGCAGACTTTACATACCATTGAAATAATTACAAATAGTTATGGCATGTGGATATCCTGTTTTCTATCAGGGGAATGGCAGCCACTTTGTCGTGGCAGTGTTGAAAAATAAAGCAGGAGTGATTCGCCCATACGAAGCGGGCTTGAGGTACCTCCGCACTTGACTCTACCATCTAGTCTAGAATCTTTTTAAGGCAGATACAGGTAGGTTAACATGAATCGAGTATATTAAAAAGTGTATGAATCATCCGATGAATCGTCACTTACTTTTATTTATACATACATACATAAACTCACGCCTTTATCCCCTAAGGGGTAGGCAGAGGCGCCACCAGTACACCCACATTTCGCCTTGTATGTTCCGCCCCACGATGTGATAGGGGGCGAGCCTATCGCCATATCGGGCACAAATTCCTGACTCCGGGCTGATAATGAATAGAAAAATCCAATATCACTTTGCCCGACCCGGGACTCGAACCCGAGACCTCAGCTTTGTAACTGTACCGTAATACAACTACGCCACTGAGGCAGTCTTTTATTTATATGTGTTTGGAAATTCAGTAGCACTTCCGTTTTAAGTTTTGTCTAAAAATAAATCTGTAGTCCAATAAAATTAAACTTACAATATTTTGAACTATCCTATCATGCGTAGAAAATAAAATTAACATCCGTATTATTGGTAAAAACTAAGCCAATAAATGTCCGCAAACCTTTTTTCTTGTGTCAAGAGGAAAAGCTGTAAAGCTTTCGGTACCCCGAGGAGGCCGAAAGAAGTATGCCAGTGTCACACTTTATGTGCTTTAGATGCTAAACGAGATCAAAAGCTACTTGTAGATATTATTTTCTGATCCAAGGCATGTACCTCTTTGATATATCCACATGTGCAATTAAAGTTTATTTTTAAATAAAATAAATATCTAAAGCTTTCTCATACTCCTCGGTAAAAGTAAGCCCGTATGGACCTTTTTTAACAGCATTTTTATCTCTTCTCATCTTATTGTTTTAATTTTTTAAATATAATCGAATAGGGTACTGAACTAATTTATAAAGCTCAAGAATTTAAACGCGCTAAAATAAGGAATTACTAGTTCGAATTAAATATATTTTGATGTGGAATGGCCCATTTGTTAAGGAAGGCTATAAGCTATTTAACATCGCGCTATGAGCAATAGGAGCGGAGCATTAATGAAAAATGTTATTTAACGTTTAAAAGTCAAAGAGTATCTGCACCTCGGCGAGGCCGGGCTAGACCGCTATAAAATAAGGATGGAGGAAGGAGAAGGTTTTTTTGGTCTAACATGAATCTATAAATAGACGAATAAAAAAGCAAGCTATTAATAATCATTTAATCACAACCAACAATCACACGGACACACTTAAATGCATAAAGATCACATTTTAATTGATTTCAAACGGCCAACCGAGTACTGCAGTTAATCGATTGTTTAACATTTAGTAGTTTTCTCTCATAATACATTTAAAATGCGAATCTCTTTACCCTGTTACCCCTGGTAGTCTTTTCCCTACAGTAACCCTTGAGGCAGTTTTGTCTAATTTCCCTATAGAGCATAGACCTTGACGTAGTCCACTCTCATGCTGGAGTCATACCAGGTGGGGAACCAGTTGCCACGGTCGTTCCAGAAGTTGACGATGGCCTTGCTTGCCTTGTTCTCCCAAGGCTTGCCCGGCTCGTCGGGGAAGTCGTGGATGCCACCCACGCGGATGCCCAAGGCTATGTGGAACTGGAATTAAAGAATAGCTGTCAGTGGTTGAGATTTGGTGTAGTTAAGGATTTATGGCGTTTTTGATTGGGTTGGCACTGTCCAACAAACATGATCTTCCTCTTTCAAATTCTTTTCATCTAATACTTACGTTGGGAAGTATATGTAGCGCACTGTAAAATATCCGATCGACGCATTTAATACTCCCCGAAATTGGATACACACAAACTGAACCGAAGTTGTGATATATTAGCAAAACTCACAATGAAAAGTTTGTGTACAGGCGGAAAGAAATAACCGTCCTTTGTTTATAAGTTGTTCACCCAGGCCTAGCGCGGTTTCGTCGACTTCACACACCTTTGATATTGTTATCAATATCTATGCAGGATTTGTAACGATTTTATCATTCACCGTTAAATTTCGTGGTAATTTACTGGCTGGGGTTATTTCATAATTTTGATGAATTTGTCAACACTTACCATTTCATCAAAAGGCGCCATGACGGTTCCCTTGAGCCACTGCGAGGCGTGCGACACCAGGTTGTTCTTGGCGAGCTGGTAGAAACCCTCGCCGGGGTTCACCGACCCGTACTGCTCTCCGTCCACTAGCAGATCGATGCCGTCTGAAGGGAAAAATATATAATTTAATTACTTATCTTTTAAATAGTATTGTACAAAGGTAGTTTGGAAATCTGTTCTACATCTTGATGCTCTCAGACCAAATCGACGAGTAATGCTGTTGCCCCCAGATTTATTTGTTTAGTAATTCAGCCATTTTTAAATGCCGGCGAGCAAAAATACGTTCCGAACGTATTGTTTAGATTCACGAGGTCGATTGTTTACCATCAAGTAATCTGATTACTCATTAATTACTTTAATTACCTTATCTGGAACTAAATAGCTGAACATAGGCATTCTCCTAGAATTTCACAGCCATTTATCTTTATCTAGCGGGTTCCTGCAAGCTTTAACATTATATTCTTGTATAAACATAACCTTACATCAAAACAAATCAATTCGTAAGTTTGTGTACACTGTACAACAATTGTCTATAGATGAAAATAAATTCGTACAAGTCCATACCTCGTTTCCAAACCAAAGAGTAGACGTGGTAATCGTTGTTCCAGTTGCCGATGCCGAGTTTCTCCTTCATGAGCATGGATCTGAACGGATCGGTGTCGGAGCACACGGGCCCTCCGTACAGCTTCTTAGCATAGACATCGTTGCCTCTCACGAACGCCACTCGCATAATACCAGACGCGTACCGCTGCGCACCGTATAACTTGTCTGTTGGCTCCAGGTTCACCTCTGGGGGCACATTAGTAAATTAATAAAACTTAATAAATAAATGGGTAAAAAATTGTACGGCCGAGTAAATTAATGATTCTATACAAGCAGGCACAAATGAATAAATACAATTTTACTGCAATGACATTCAAACAAATGAATACACGAAAATCTTGTTGTAGTAAGTTAAGACAGCAAGAATAGGTCATACAGACTGAGGTGAAACCACTGCATCTTAGTAGATCGATATGAGCAAGTTAGTCGAGATGGACTATTATGGGGTAAATTTAAAGTGTCAAATTTTGAAATTATTTTTTTAATTTAAGAATACAGAGTATAGCAATCGGTAGCCTAAATAACTGAAGACAATAGTAAGTATCAATTTCAATGGAGTAGTCATGCATTACCTGGTATAAGCCAGCTTCCGCGAGGCAATTTGGCTCTGATCTCAATCTTCCCGTACTTGAAGGAGAAGCTGCGACGAGTGGTCAACTTAGCCGTCATCACAGGCGGTACTATCTGTCCAGAACCACTTTGCCTTATGCATTCACTTGTGCCTATACGTCCCGTACATCTGGAATCAATTTAGTGAATGTTACTTTTAATTCGGGTAATGTGACTACAATACTTGATATTCCACGCAGAGTAGACCAAATTACAGTGTCCCTCGGCAACAAATGGTTGCCTACTCAAATTGACAGTCGTGTATTTTAAAATTTCGCATTATAGTCTATAATTTTAATGGTTTCTTAGATTTACGCGAATGTTACACATTGAAATAAAACTATTTTTATTTTTACTATTTTAACTATTTTAAGGGTAGTTTAATTGTAACAGTCACAGAGCAGATGACTAATACCTCAGTCTGCCCCGTGACCACGAAAGCTGAAAAGCAATCGAAACGTCGGGAAGTTAAAAAATGTAATAATTAAACCAAATCGCGATAAAATCCGTAAAAATATTTTTATTTCAATATCTATAATTTTGTTTATTACTTGTGTTTTGCTTGTTACGTTAAATTATTTATTGTGAATTCTATGTGTAGTATAATGCCATTTTAATTGTGGTAATGTGTTATATTTATGTAGATCAATAAATAAATAGAAAAGACTCTTATCGGCTGTGCGAGTTATGCCTATTTCAAACCGTAATATCTCACAGCAAATTTACAGTTTGACGCATTAACATTATTGTTGTTGCTACTGGTTGGATACAAATATCTTACTAACATCAAGTCCATTGTCGGAGTGAGGCAACTCACCTATCTGTTAGGTCCAGTTGTTCGTAGATGATGCCCTCGTGGTATTTCGACTCGAGCAGTACTGGACTGATGACCAACGTTCCATCATCGATGGACACGGTTCCATCTGTCGTGTATACGTTGTAGGGATAGTCCTGTAACCAATACCTTCGTTAAAATAAAGAGTGGCCACGAGTTCCTTTCCAGCACCGAGACAATGTTGTGTGATGTAGGTAAATATCTCGGGTTTAGGTGTTTGTGAGACCGAAATATCTCTGGTTGTTTCTGATACCCACGACAAAAGACTCGGTCTTAATGTGGGGTCAGTACTATGTATGTGACTGTTGGGTGTATTTATTTAATAACGTCTTTTGTTCATAAATTGCCAGTCCACTGTGCGTGGGTATGGGCAATTCATTCTTAGTTAACGCTCAATGTTATTTTGAAAAGTCTATGTCTTGCAGTAAATACAACTAGATGAATACAACAAGTATTTTATAGTTCAATCGATAATCATTTTAAAACTTAGTTCTTTTAGTTCACCAACGGCAATATACCTTTTACGTATCTCCGTAATTCCTTCATCATTTCATTCATTCATTCATTCATTCATTCATCAATTCTCTTTAAAGTCATCTTCTGAAATTAATACTCGTGGATGTTGTCAACCACTTACTGAGTGAAGTATTATTTTTCTTCTCGTCTACTATCATTAAAATACCTATATCCAAAATTTTGTATTTTTTTAAATTCCATTAAAAACGCCATTAAACGCGGCTATTTGGCTGTACCCCTCTCAATCTTACTATCGAGGCCCGTGCCCTGCAGTGGAATGTATAAGGGCTAAAACAGTACAGTACTAACCGGTTGGTCAGGGAACCTGATTTCCGAAGTCCACTTGTTAAGTTCCCTGATATTGTTCTTGTCGAATTCTTCGCTGAAGATGAGCTCTCCTTTGCACACTGAGTTGCTTCCGAGGACGACAGTCTCTGACTTATCACAAGCTTTAGGAGGAGGTGGGGGCGCCGGTGTAGGGATGTACTGTGGGGGTGTGTACACTGGCGCTTTTGTAGGCTCCATTGGTGTGGGGGTCGGTGCAGTACTAAGATCAACCTTCTCACCCTTTTGGTTCACGAATTCTGAAATAAAATAAGTTAAGATCAGACCCAGCTTTTCAGTTGATTCTATTTTTGCCGGTTCAATTTTTATGGTTGGATTCTTAAAGTAGGTATAGCTCGATGGTATTGTTAAAGTGTCAAGCCGAAAGTAGTGCATTGTTTTTACGACTTCAGTATACTTTTGCAATGCAAACTCGCTTAGATACACTGCAAAATACTCGTAGTATACCTTAACTACATCAATATTAAACTTCTTAGATATACATGGCTTCGACTTACCAGTAACAGTCCATTCTCCATTATCCTGTCTATATCCCAGTCCGTCTTTGATAACATAAGTCCAGAAGTAAATTTTGTCACCCAACTTCAACTGGGCATTCTTGTCATTGAAGGTCCATCTACCCTCCTTGGCTTTAGTGATGTCACGAGACCATTGGCCTGCCTCTAGCCCTTCCATTTCCTCGTTGAGTTTACCGTGGAAGGCGAAAAGGGAGAAGCCATCATCTGAAATGAATACACTGATGATTAGAAACAAAATATGCTATAGGAACTCGTTTGATCGCTTGGGATTGCATTTGAAAAGAATTTATGTATCGGGACGTGTATTTGATGAAGAAGTTTTAGAATCTCGCATTACCAGGCCTCAGTAGGAGGCCTCTTGTAGTCTTTGGCAGAATGAGCGTAAAACCATGCTAGATAGTATGCAAATAACATCTGGAGTTGTATACTACACGGACCTTGTGGAGACTTGGAAGAATTTCCGTGCTTTCCGGCGATTTTGCCATACCTATTATTGGAATCAAGTATAACAGCTTACATAATAGGTCCCATTTAAAATGTAATAATGACTAATCCGTGGTGCTTTACAGCTGGCTTATCTGGCTGTAAATGTCTATATGCGAGGTTATTTACCTCTTTAGTTCATTGTTTTGTCACCCGCTTTATTAGGGAGGGAAGTGGACAATAATTTATTTCCAACTCCTCCTATTAATTTAACTTTTTGATTGATTTCGTTGCGGGTTAAAGACAAGTAAGACATTCCCGGAGACTCGCTGAGCTTCAATGCTCAGTGTCATTAAAATGCGTGCCACTGTTGATCCTGGCTTACAGGAGTTGCAGTGGCGGGTGTGAGGGCGGGACAGTCTCCTAAAAAAAAAATTACCAGGCCTCAACGAAACATTTTTGAGCTAAGAAATATATCAATAATTTACTCATACTAGCACAACTTTCGACTGTGGAAAAAAAAATGCCGGTCGCTCGCCAGCTACTTGTTTCTCGAATCGTAGAGGTCGCCAGTTTTTAACAATGACACGGTCCCAAAGTTATTTCAAAATGGAAAAACACAATCGTGTCATAATTTACTAGCGGCCTTGGTTCATTCAAAACGAATTAAAGTTATTGTCAAATCGACTATGTTTCTTATCGTCTACTGGTTCCTTGACTGTACATCTTTTGTTTGTATGTTGATCCCATGCGGGATTGACAACGAAATTTCTATGTTGCAAAGAATTGGCTATTGTCATTGACTTATATTGATATCGATGGCTATTGCTTGATTTCCTTGAAGTGAATTTTGAGAATGCATTACGTGGATCTATAATCTATTAATCAGAATGATAAAACTATTTTTTTATTATCAGTCATTGGTACACTTTTAGCCTATCTTAATTTAAATGAGTAAAAATATTCCATAATCATTATCTTAGGTAAAAAATCAGATGGATGTTTCGGTCAACGACTTGCAATTTTTTAGCTAGCTGGGCTTGACAAGCCAATGAATTAACTTCAGCGCCTGACTTGACGCGAATAATGTGATCAAATTATACTGGTTATACTGGTACTAAACGAGATTTTTAATGAGCTACAATGATACTTATGTATTCGCCTGGGTAGACTTTCAAGGGTCATTGAACTGGCTATTTATTTGTTTTTTACCTTCTGTACGAAAAATATGTTTTTTGTCGTACTGGTTTAATGACTTTAAGATGGTATTTATTTAGATACTTATAATAATAGTCACTGCGGCTACGAGGCAGATCACTGCCAGGTGGTCAGATGACATTGTGAGAGTCGCAGGAAAACAGTGGATTCGCTTGGCACAGGACAGAAACATATGGCGTGCTTATGAGGAGGCCTATACCCAGCAGTGGCTTGACGTGGGCTGAGATAGATAGATAGATAGATATATTACCTAATAGAATATTTTGATTATGATGGTTGTCCCACTACCGACATCGGGCTTTCTTTGCAGTTCAAAGGGGAAGACTTAATTCACCAAGTTGGCATAGTACTGAAAACAACCTAAGCGTTAGATATGGACTTTTATTATTACTTTCCAATTATATCAAAAAGTTTGGGTCTTGTGTGCCCTGGTGTATTTTTAATAAAATCGATAGAACTGATGTTCGAAATTTTTATAATATCTCACTACATTATAGGTGAATAAAATATTTAAAAATAAATATAATAATAAAATAACCAGCATTTGTTTTATGGTGCATTTTATTAACATTTGTGAATTAATTCAAATGATTTTCCTCAAAAATCAAGCTCATGCGAGAGTTAATCGATCCTTGGCAAACACGTTTGTTCAACTGGTTCTCCATTGTACATTTGAATACGTGATTTTGGAAATCGTGTTTTGAAAACAAATGTAAAAACCCAACATTTTATTTAGTTGTTATTGATTGAAGTAAATTAGATTGGGAATGACCAAAGCGCTAGTAATATTAAAACTAAATTTATGTTATAGGAAAATATTAGGAACCACGAATCACGAGTCTATAATTAAGAATAGTAATAATATGCTTTATTTTAAACAATGATAACATAAACTTGAAGGATATACACATAAGAGTTCTGTAAAATGGGCGGCCTTATCACTAATAGCGATTTCTACCAGGCAACCTTTGGATGGAAAGGAATTATAAGAAAACATTTAGTGTGCAGCAAAAGCGTGAAGAAAGAAATAAATAATAAATAAATTTGTAAAATAATTCAATATCACATAATTTTCCATAATTATTATAATTAATATCTTTATTATTACCAAAGTTCAAAGCCATTTAATCTTTTTGAATGAACTACGTTCAACAACAAATAAATGCAAATACATTAAAATATGCAAATGACTTTCATTAATCGCATATAAATATTAATGTTACGATTTGTTATTTAAATTAATTTCAGTTCTCCCTATAAGTTCCTTAGCTTTGTTAATATTGAAATTATTAATGCCTAAGATTGGCGAATTCGAAAATATTTACAAATATTAAGTTCCGGGCGTGAAATAAATAGAAAAAAATAATTAAAGACAGATTTTTATCAAACTATTTGGTCATGCTAGAATCATCGCGATACACATTAGCTGAATGTCACTTATAAAGTAGAAAACAACGTATAGGTAGGTAGGTCTTGGTATGAGATAATGTTAACTTAAATTAAAGAAGTTCAAATAAAAAATGTATTAGAATTAAAGACGTATTCTGCCTAGTTGAAATATCTATAAAAATATATTTATGTCAGAATGGTGATAGTGTTAGCTCCAGTTGTGCTAACAAACATTGCCTATAACTTTTACTTTGACAATATCAACGCCATACATTTGATAAATCCAATGTATGGTTGTCGTTACAATAAGGACGAAATTGATTGATGTAACTAGGCCTTAATAATTATTATTAATCTTTATTGTACTCCAATAACTAAACATAAAGAAATAAAACAAGACAAAAATACAAAAGGAGGTATTACCGCTCAGAAAGAACTCTGACAGACAGCCTTTGGATGTATAAGGGAAGAAGAAAAAGAGGGCAGTGTAAAAATAAAGAATAAATTCTCAAAAATAAATACAATAAACATATAACTAATTGAATAAATAAATAATAATCTATGTGATGAATCCACCACATGTTCTATTAAACCAATGGAGATAAGGAGTAATGATGGTAGTCTATTGTTCATCTAACCGCTGCTAATTGTTAAGTTAGTTAGCGTTATTTCATTTTATTTTTCCTCTTATTTTACCGTACTGATTTGCCCATGTATTGTTTTTATAAGACTTTATTTTTCCTTAATATTTTATTGATGTTCTAAGTACGCGTGTGAACGCCTTGCAAGGTAACATACGGTATATTGCGTATTGGAATAGGATAACAGCTAATTTGATTTGCATTATCATTCAGACATTAAACTTTTTAAAATCTTACGCCTTTTTGTTGAGGGCAATTTTGTGCGTCAGGTTTTTTAGTTATTTACAGTCATAGACGTATTACGTCTATGTTTGCAGTTGATACAGAAAGAAGATGAAAAAAATATATGAAAAAGTGAATAATTAATGGAATGGGCGTGTTTTAACGTTGTTTCTATGAAGTGATGAAAACGGTCCACATTTAATGACTTCCTAAGTATTTTATCATGAAGTCTTTCGACTAATTCACTTTCAATGCTGTGCTTGCTATTATTCAGTATTTATCAGTTTGCAATTCTCAGCTATTCGTTAATATTTACACCTCAATTGTGGAAATAGCCATACAACAATTCCATGGTTATTAATCTTGCACAATGTATAACCGAACAGCAATCAACGAGAAATATTTTAAATGCTGTGAACTTTGATACGGAAGGCAAGGCGAACAACTACTTGGTACATATACCTTCCATGTGGCTTTCCCGTTAGCAAATTGAGTGGAATTGTTTTTCAGTTAAGTCTTTTCCGGGATCCTTATGTAGTATGACATAATGAGCGAATACTATAGATGACATAAATATTGAAAATTATTATTGGTATTATGGTCGTTGTAAACATTCATCAGAAAAAGCCGATTCATAGCTATTTCTTATATATTCACTGCTTATAAGGAAATTGAACCGCGTAACATTTAGGGTTTGTAGAATTTGAAGCTTGGGCCTTCGTGCGATCTGATAACTTTTTAACAAACATGTGTTGCACATAATATTGCGTGTCTTGGAAACATATTTAAGATGAAATGTTTTGGTGGGATTCGATATAATTCTTAATTTTCAGAAACATAAATAAAATTTGGCAAAATAAAGAACGTAAACCGAATACATAAACCAAATGCAACATGTTACATATGTTGATCTAACTGTCTGTGATAGCTTTAAAAATTCTATGTTCAAAAACGAAAATCCCATACATTGGGTCAGTATTTTTTGAGAAAATTGTAAAAAACATACGAACATTAGTAATATAGGTTTAATCCCAACTTCCTATCTTTGAAGTCAGTTAAGAGCAAACTATTCTTACTCAGAAGTATTAGGGTCATTCAAGTCATCAAACAATGAGCCAAATCATACCACACGGAAATTTTCGATACTGTATTCTAGGATAAATGGAGGAAGAAGTCAATGGTACATACTTACGTTGTCCAGATGACGTTAGTGCCTAGAATTCGCATGACTAATCTAGGTATTGTCTTGTTTACTTTACGGTCAATTAGGACTTTATTACCGTATGCAAATGTAAACAATTACTCGTATATCAATATGGATATAGTCATTAAATTGCACAATTTAAATTAATATAATTTGTACTTGGATTCTTTTTCATGCATTTCAATCTGCGAACGAATGATTGGAAAGGAGATTTCTTCGACAATAAATTTATTTTTTATTAGTCTAATAGTACCTAATCATTGTTATTAAAATTGGCCCACTTCAGAACCCGACCCATATTTGTAGGTTCTTTTGTTTTTTAGCACGCATTTATTAGCTTGGTATGTATGTATGTATGTAACAGAATCTTTGGAGTCCATTTTCGGGCACTAAAACGTCGAATAATTTATTAATGTAAAGCTCATTATAAATTATTTTTAATTTTTTAGTTTGGTCTTTCACTAAAGTGTGTATTTTAGTTTTTGAACTATTATTATTTATTCTATTTGTATCGGTCTTATCTTGTTCTATTGAGTTTGCTAAACCTCAATATTACTTAAATGCTTTTATTAACAAATGTAAACGGGGTAGCAACATAATAAAAAAAAGAAATCGGCTACTCGTTACATCAGTTTTGAAAAAGAAAGATATACGACAAGCGAAAACATGTTATAGTGAATTGCTTTTCAGTTTTTTTGTCACGGAGACGGTGTAGTGGACAATTAATACCTCCTTGCTATTTTATAACCGGATCGTAGCTTGGTGTATTATCTCATAAATATAAAAAAAACACGTTTCGATTGACAGTAATTGCCATCCGAATCGACCCACAAGTATCAGTCAACAAAACAGTACAATAAAAATAAGTTGCGAACAAAATTGCAAACACACTTTACAGATGCACTTTGTCACTCACGGTCGGCATCAATAACGTGTGTATCTTTTACAAGATGTTTGAATACCGAATATATTTTTTTCTTTATTTAATTCGGCGTTTTTATCCAAGAAGGATAAGCCAACACCATCGTATCTTTATACACATAACACAGCCAAAATTATTCTAAAAATCTCACTAACCTTATTTATACAATTATCTAAAAACAAATATTATATGCATCTTTGTTTATTGAAACAAAATAAATTGCATCGACATTTAATGGCAACTATTTTTACTTCTTTCAAATGACACACAGTTTGTATAGCTGTTATAGAACATTAAAACATACCTGGCACAGAAACCCTTAGACCTCTTGGGTATATAGCTTCCAGCTTGGCCGGCGGGACGGTATATTGAGGTGGCTGGGCATGGTTGACCGCGAAGATCGAAAGCAGACAAATAGTTCGCAGCATTGCGTCCGACCCGTGTCACCGCTGGTCGCAGACTGCGCTCTCGAGCTATGTTTTGATACTTGTGTGACGCAGCATTTAAAATTCGTAGACACGGCACCATGAAGGTCGAGGATTTGGCACAGGTCTTTTTTTGTGCCGGGTTGTCGTGATAATTGTTTTTTCAAGCCTATGGAAGTAAATTGTAGTAAGTGGACAGTGTTTTGTGGTGTATTTTCGTGCTTTAAAGTAAACAAATAACTTCTAAATTAAGTACTGCATTTAATTATTTTAAGGCTGTTTTGCAATTGGAAATAGGTTTTTGGTAAATGAATATAGATATGACACTTATCATTCCATATTTCTTAACAGCTTTAATTTTTTTTTAATAATACTACAAATAAGTTTAGAACTTTACATAAATTATTTTTTGTTCCTCATATCACTTTTGTTTTCATTAATATTAAGAATTCCCACAGTATTGCGTATGCGATTACAGTTTCACATCATCATTATGCGTCATTAAACGTGATACAAAATTTCCCAGAATTACTCATAACAAAAACGGCTTTTTTAAAATGTATTATGACTGATGGTAGGTCTCCCATATGTGAGAGGCCACCGCAATATCTATTTCTCCTGCCAAACAGAAGTTTAAATGCACTGTTGTGTTCCGGTTTAAAGGACATTGTAGCCAGAGTAACTGGCTTATTGAGACTTAACATCTTATGTCTCAGGATGGCGAGCGTAGAGGAATGCCAAGCATTGCTTCGATTCATGATGTTGTATCACTTTACTACTGTCCATGAGTGGTCGTAATTCGTATCACTTACCATCAGTCGAATGGCATGTTCATTTCGCCGTTTATCGCAATAAAAAATAGTTTTTATAACAGATTAATTGTAGTAATTAGGTGATTTAACGTAATGGGCTTCGTTGAAAAAAACGTATCATTTAAAAAGTCAAACGTATTCCAGATTTGCCCCACAAATAGTTAATTTCTTTGAATAAAATTATTATAATCTAGTAGTTGTAATAAGTTTTATTTTATTTAAAAAATGATTAAATCCATTATCAATTGTCAATTGTTTACTAATTTAGGCTACTCGGGAATAAACCTTTTTCTTCGAAAAACATAATACGTTTAATACTCGTAGAACGCTTTCTTAAAAGATTATTATGATGCCAAAAAACAACATAGCGAATCGTCAGATGAAAAGAAACTATTGTGGCTAAAAACTCTATGATTCTTACTGTATCAGCCATATACATACGTCCAACTGCAGGTCACGGGCTTCCTTTACAAACGAGAGTACGATTGAGGGGGGTTAGGCCATATAGTGCATGTTGGCGTTGTACATACAATATAAATTCTCAAAAATAGCTATGGTGTGCAGGTTTTTTCACGATGTTTTCCTTTACCTTTATGTGCGTGTATCTATCAATACAAACTTGACACCGGAAAATCAGAGGTGTGCCCTGGGATTTGAACCCACGACCATCGTGAACGAGTTGGCAGCTGACTGCCGAGTCTGGTCCATTACTAATAGACCACCATCTATGAATACTTAAAGGTTATCCGAAAATAAAACAATAACCAATCGGAAAATAAAACTTTAAAATTATGTAACAATATCTCCCGATATGAGCGCTTATAAAGTTTACAAATTGTATAACAAGAAACATTTATTAAATTTTACGCCGGCTTCGTTATATAGCTTAATAATTCATTACAAAAGTTTGATACTGTTTTTGTAATGGGCATTTGTTATTCTCTGGATCGATGTTATAAAAGAATGTTATTTTATAGGGATATTACATGAACTCCTTTTCTTAATAGAGTCATGTTTGCTGGCTTACGAAACCATAGCATTTTAATCATTACCACCCTGACTACCACTTAAGGCCTTGTTCACCACCGTCAACTAAAGCGTCAAGTAAGCTAGTCATCAGTTAAAGTCACCCGTAACATCACGTGTCGATTTCACGACGCTCTAGTAACACTAATCCTATGATTACACTAATCAGTACTTTACTGGCCGCATCATCTGCCACTTAGCGTATTTACTTGATGGTTAACATAAGATTAAAATCTGCAACTACATTTTTATTTTTTTATAAAAAAATACGGTGTCACTTCGGCGGGGATATTTGACGTTGGGTATTTTTTAAGGACGTATTATTGAACGAAAGATCCGATCAATTTATTATGTCATTCGCTTAACCAGCACTTTGATATTATAATTTCACATGTGAAACCGTCGGAAGATACTCAGCACATTTACTTGACAATTATCGTAAATCAAAAATTAACTAATTAACGGTTTACTTGTAGATGGTGAACGATGCCCTAAGTATCATGGTATCAAGCTGTGGAACAGTTTGTTACTTTGCTCCCTCATTCCTATAATCTTAGTTTCTTTATACAGGACGTTTATATGCAATCGAACAAACCGCCATAATTGTATGGAATGGTGAGGGAATAATATTTGTCATTTGGTATTTCCTCACGATGTTTTCCTTCACCGTTAAAGTGCGTGGTGATTGACTATCAATACATACATAGCTCCGAAAAGTCAGAAGTGTGCCCTGGGATTTGAACCCGCGACCACTGTGAACATGTAGACAGCCGCGTCTGCTCCGTTACCAAATTTGTGGACTATATGGCCTAACCACTCTCAATCGATTCTCTCGATTGTAGAGTAGGCCCGTGCCCAGCAGTGGGACGTATATGGGCTGATACAGATAGATTTGATATTTTATCTAGACGGCACTGCACTCATTGTCAAGTGCAGTACAGTGTCTGCCGAACCCGAATAAAAAGAACTCGCGGTGGGAACCTAACACAGTAGCGGGTTTCGGCTTATAAGAAAGATGTTTCGACCAGGATGGCTTCGTTCTTGCACGCATCAAGCAAAACTTATATATACATATTAAACTCACGCCTTTTTCCAGGGGTAGGCAGAGGTTGCCCTGGTAGCAACCAGGACACCCACCCAGCAAAGCTTATAACACCTCGTATTATAAGTAAGATTGCCGGAAACTCAGCGGGGAAAGACTATGTATATAAATCAATTGTACTTTTGTATATTGAAATAAAACAATTTTTTTACGGATTTTATCGCGATTTGGTTTAGTTTTTGCATTTTTTAACTTCCCAATGTTTCGATTACTTTACGGCTTTCTTGGTTACGGGACGGACACGAAACGTCGCGTCGCGGAAAAACGTCGGGAAGCAAAAAATGTAAAATTAAACCAACTCGCGATAAAATCCGTAAAAAAATAGTTTTATTTCAATGTGTAACATTCGCGTAAATCTAATGAACCATTATGGACTTTTGTATGTTCGAAGACTATGACTTCAAAATTTACCATTCCGATGCGAAGTTTATTTTGAGATTCACCCTCTCTATCTGTAGCCACATGAAGTCCACTGCTGAATAAGGACCTCCCTCAAGGATATCCAGCGACCTGTTGGAAAAAAGAAAATATTTAAAATAATAACAATATTATTCCGGAATAAGCATCCATAGTCTCTACCTACAACAATAAGATTGCGAAATTTTCTACCTATTCCTACGAAAATTGCACTCGTCCAGTCTCTTCTTTTTCCTATTCTTGATTATGCTGATGCTAGTTACCTTGATCTCACCGAAGCCCAATTTGAAAAGCTTGAGCGACTTCAAAATTTCTGCATTCGGTTCATATTTGGACTTAGAAAATATGACCACGTCTCTGAATATCGAACTAAACTCAAGTGGCTATCAATACGTCTTCGTCGGAATACTCGTATCCTTTCACTCCTCTATTTCATCCCACGACTCCATCTTATCTTAAGCACCGTTTCCATTTCTTGCGTGATACCCATGCACGATCTCTTAGGTCTTCAGAGAGTTTGATTTTGGAGATTCCGAAGCATAGCACAACATTCCTAGATAAATCTTTTACTGTCTATGCTGCTCGCCTATGGAATAAACTGCCTATGTCAATAAGACTTGCAAAATCTCTGCCTATTTTTAAGAGACTATTTAGAATGCATTATTTATCACAGCAGTAACTTAATGGTATAATATAGAATATTTCTTTTTTTTTTCTGTATTATTATTTTGTACTAAAAATTTTTTCTGCTTTTTTTTCCGTTACATATTTGATTATTTATATATTTGTATTATTTATATTGTATTTGTAGTGTATAATATTGTATTTTGTTTAGTATATGTAAGATGTTTAATTATATGTGTATATAGCATTTACTTATATTTATATTTTATTTGTTGTACATGGTACTCGTTCATTCCTTTTTATTATACTACCTTCGGTTTCCTTCTCCTGTTCATTCCAGTCCATCCAAAGGTTGTCTGGAAGAGATCGCCGTGAGCGATAAGACCGCCGTTTGTACTCATATTTAGATTTAAGTTCCATATATACGTTATTCCTATGTTTTGTGTACAATAAAGAATTATAAATAAATAAATAAAAAAATTAGACACAGCCTCGTTATTTGTATGTATATGTGCATTATAATAAAATTAAACTAAAAGGCCTTGACTGCCTCGGTGGCGTAGTTGTACTACAGTACGACTACAAAGCTGAGGTCTCGGGTTCGAATCCCGGGTCGGGCAAAGTGATATTGAGTTTTCTATTAATTATCAGCCCGGAGTCAGGAATTTGTGCCCGATATGGCCATAGGCTCGCCCCCTATCATACATATCCTATACATCATGGGACGGAACATACAAGGCGAACTGTGGGTGTCCTGGTGGCGCCTCTGCCTACCCCTTCTGGGATAAAGACGTGAGTTTATGTTTATTTATGTAAACTAAAAGGGTTACCCACACTGCCATGTCTATACATTGCTAGCTCTACGGCAATAACGCCGGCCCGGTTTTACCGGTATCATCGTCAAGCGGTCATTGTGTACGCGAGAAAAATAATCGCATTTAAATTAGCATTGTTATTACTTGCGAGTATACGGTAACAAACTAACGTTTAAGTTATTTAAAGATTAAATCTCAACTCAATTAATAATTAATAATAAAATAAAATACACCCAACAGTCACATACATAGTCCTGACCCCACATTAGGATCAATTAAGTCATGTGTTGTGAGTATCAGAAACTAGTAGAGACTTTTACGGTCTAACAAACAGCCAGCCGGCAGCCCCAAATAATTACTTGAAGGCCTCACAAACATTTGTCTCGGTACGGGGATCGAACCCGCGGCCTCTCCTTTCAAAGCCGGCGTCTAACCAACTCCGACACGGAGGCTGTCAATACTAAACCATCTTTCGAAACACGGAAATTAGTGTGAATGTTTCTGAGATATTGCAGATGGGAAATCCATTCAAGCGTATAGATAATAAGCATTGCATAAGCAAACGGAGTACTTTGTAGTTTGTCGACGACATGTCCGAGGCTCGATATGACATGAGAAACATTTTATGACGTTGTTGAGTGTCGCCGGGCAACTAAGCGGAGCGCTTGCGTCGCCAACATGTCGGCGGGCAACACGTGCGGACGCTTGTTGCCGACATGATTATTTTGTTGTAGGGCGCTGGGGTCGGTTGTGTCGCCAGGCCGGCGGCGGCGGTGTAGCGCGCAATACTTTCCTTTACTGAGAGTTCTCAAATAATTGAGAAAATCTTGTATAAGAAAGAGTCTAATATACGAGTACGACGGGTATTTTACTAGGTCTACATTTTAAACTAGTATTGAGCCCCTTCAACACGCTTAATACGTGTGAGGTGCCTCCAAAAATTGAAGTAGTTAAATTATAATGTTACATCGTCATGATCTGGAACCCTTATATAGTCCGAATGGCAACGAAACCATACCGCGATTCAATTCGATCGTGGCGCCATCTCTGAACGGGTTTATATACAAAATTCTCGAGTAAGGGTGGGAGCACCCTAGCGGTCAGTTTGCTAAACCTTTTTGTAACTATAATGTCCCATTAGCGGCCTAAAAGCGTTAGTATAAGAGGTGAAAAAGACGTTACGTTGATGGTGTTTTTTATTTCCAATAAATGGCGATAAGCGTTATGACCGCTCATTCTGTGCGCTCATGGAAAGTAGCAAAACCAAACAACACCATGAATTACAAGACAATGCTTGGCATTCCACTGCGCTCGCCATCCTGAGACATAAGATATCTCAATATGTACAGTAGTTACTCTGGCTACAATGTCTTTCAAACCGGAACACAACAGTGCATTTACACTGCTGTTTAAAAGACGTGGTCAACATTTGACATTTTAATACATAATTAACATAGGTACGCGTTCGAAATGTTTTATGAGCGTAACACATGGAGTAATCATACAAGAGAGATAATTCTAACCAATGGTCATTTATTACAGCTCCATTTTCCTATTCTCTGACGGGAAGGGCATAAAGGAATGTTTAGCGATTATGCCTCTGGAAATAAATCCGCCTTGTATACGTATTAAATATAGTTTATGAAAAATAAATAAGCGGTCCTGGGTGGTCCAATTTCCCATTTTTTACATAGATTCAATAACATCAGCCTTTTGTTTTATACTTGGAATGGTGGAGCGCAAAAAACTGTTTTTCAAATACAATGTTTTAATTGGGAATTGTTAAATCATAATCACTAAAAAGCTTGATTAATCTATCTCTCCTACAAATACATTAATAAGTTGACTACAAGGTAGGTCACAGCTGCTAATATTGAATTAGACCTAGTTAATTATGGGGACAAAGGCTCAAACCTTACTTAACATTTTGACGCACTGGGAGTAAGTACAAATGGACAAACAAAAAAGGGACGGTGCTTCGTCACCTTTCAAGCCCGTAGTTAATTTGTCCAGTTTGAGTAAGCTAAATAAGTGTTATAATATTAGTTGGAGTGCCTCGGTGGCGCAGTTGTACTAAGGTATGATTGCCTGAGGTCTTGGGTTCCAAGCCCGGGTCGGGCAAAATGGCGTTAATTTCTGAATTATCCGAGCGAAGCTGCATGCAAAATATAGTATAATATAATTAAATAAGTAGCTGACAGCATTAATGCGTTTTATGTCAGCTAATATGGCTCTGGAAAAGATCGATAGATGTGAAATTTTGCGATCAGGAAAATGCAAGCGAATTGGGAAAACCCGACGTGAGGAAAATGCATGGTGATACCTTATCATATTATGTTACTTTGATTTGACCTTTATGTCGCTATTATTTATCGATAATACGTTACATTTGATACGTATGTCGGATCGCCGACACGGAGGTCGCGGGTTCAATTTCAAAGTGCACCTTTCGCTTAGCAAACATATTGTACCTATTTACAATTAACTAGTGGCGGTTTCAGCCCCGTGCAGATGTTTTTTGAGTCCATTCCACATCAGGCACATAGTAATTTCATTAATCAAGGCATCCTTTCCTCTTATATCCCATTTCATCCGCCCTATATTAAATTTAATCCCATCCCTTAGAATTTGAAAGAGTATTAATATAGTAGCCTCTTTGTTAATCCAAGGTGTCAGCTACCTCCATACCAAATTTCATCAAAATTGGTAAAGCTGTTTGAGCGTAAAGAAGCAACAAACACAAACTTTCACTTTTATAATATTAGCAGGCTTAAGTACGATTACCGCTTGTGAAGGAAAACATAAAGAAACATGAGATTTTCCCTACAAGTGATTTTGTTTATGTTAATACCAATCAGCACTGGACGGTTAATATCAACATAATATTGAGTACATATTTACTTTCTTAAAAGTGATAACTTCAGCCAGACGGCCAGTCCTTTTTATTATTGTTATTATAAAGACGACACGAGGAGGTCATTCACCTGTTCGTTAGCTTAGCGCCTGACGAAGAACAAAAGCAATACCATTAAGAATTTGTTATAAGCGTATAAAGTCTCTTCATCACCATCCTAATTTTGTCCCCCTCTTTGACAGCCTGTTTGGCGCAGTTAGTTAGATGCCGGCTGGAAACCGAGAGGACGCGGGTTCGATCCCCACTTAGAAACAAATGTTTGTGTGATCCAGAGGTAATTGTTTCGGGTCTGGTGGTGGTCTGTGGTTTTTGTTTAGACGAAAAGTCTCTCGTAGTTTCTAAAACCCACGAGACTAATTAATCTTAGGGTGGGGTCAGTGACTGTTGGGTGTAAATACTATGTGAATGTATTATGTAGCGCAGTTATTTAAACGCCGGCTATGAAAGGAGAGGACGTGGGTTCGATCCCCGCACAAATGTTTGTGTGATCCACAGGTATTTGTTTCGGGTCTGTGTTTGTAAGACAGAAAAGTCTGTCGAAGTTTCTGACAACCGCTGGTGAATTGAAGGGATTTTTGTAACCGTACCTTCACACTGTTACTACCAACCCAGGGGTAGGGACGATTGTAACAAATTCCACTGTTTTATCGGGCCATTTTTCTCAAAACTTATAATAGCAATTGCAAACAAGTTGGTGTTTAACCATCGATATCAATGTTACACTAGATAAGACATTCAGTACAAAAAATGTGTCCCACCTACTTGCGGTGCATGCACCACACATGAATCAGTTTGCTTCGTGACATTGACAGTGCAGTACGCCTTAACGCATACGTTTAAAAGTAATAAATGAATGTTTCGCCGTCAAACCGAAAGCAAATCGTCTGAAGTTACTTAATAAAATACCAGGTAACTGATGTAATATTGCAGTATGCTTTTAAAATACGGGGGCACTTTATTTCTTTGACGTGTCTCGTCTATCGGTAGAATATAAGTCAATGTGTTTAATACTTTCATAACAATATTAAATAATCGGTTTTATCTTTACCACTACGGTGAAGAGCAGGCGTTGTTTCAGATAGGCATTTTATGGTTTTATTGATTTAGTTTTATCTGCAGGCTAATTTGCAGATAGCCTATATTCGGTGTGATTAGGCTGAATAAAAATATTCGAGAGGGCTTTTATTATCTTTGTAACCTGATTTATTTTGGTCTTTCTTTGAGCTTTTTAGCAAAATACGATAAGATCATTATTTGTGCATATTATGCATAATTTTAATTTTCGTCGCATTATTAAACGGGGAGAGTTTCTTGGGGTGAGAATCGTATGCGATTATCGCATGACATAACCGCCATAGATCATCGTGTTCTGACAAATGTTTACACGATGCAACTTTTTTATATCCTTACGATAATCGTATCTTCGAGGGGAGAAACTCTCCCTGTGTAAATAGGGCTTTAGTTTAATGTCAGCGTTTAAAAATAAAGAGGTCTACATCATTATTTTAGGAAAACTATGTATTTATCACCCAAAAACGACGATAAGTAAAAAATTACAAAAAAATGTTGAGGTTTCTTTTTTGCGAAATTTTTACTAGCATTATGTCTGAAGTCACTAATACTACCACCTGGCTTCGTTTTCGGTCGCAGTCTTGATATACCCTGTATATTTAAAAAAAAATACTAAAAGACTTCACGGTCTACTAAAACTAAAGCACGAAACTACAACCTAGCACGTACGTCCTTTTGTATTGTTAATTAATTAGGTGGGTCAAATTTATGTGCCGGGTCTCGGGAGTTTTCAAGTCACAACCTGTGGACGAATACGTGTGGACCCGTTATTAATGCGAAAATTTTGTGGTTAGCTGTCAGAACTGGGATATAGTATTGTTATTACAAGAATTAATAAATAATACGTAACAATTATGAGGTTATAAGCTCTTTCGCGTAAGAGCATGATAAAGGCGTAAATATGCGATTTCAACTTAACACCATCTCAAGTTTTCAATTAACCAATCTCATAGAAATATTTACAAACATTTCTTAAGAAATAGAGTAATCGAAGTGTGGCATAAATTGCCTATGAAGTAATCAAATAATTGCCTATTTTAAGTCTACACCATAACCACACAAACAAACTTTGTCAGCTATAGTGCAATAAATTTTTCAAATTCGGAGTAAACCCATCATCACTACTGCCAATGTAAAATCTCTCTGTAGACTATGTACGTATACATAATATGTACGTGTGTCGTGTTGCTTTGTAATTACGTTGCTTCCAAATTGAAGGCAAACGATCGATCCTTCAACGCAAACACGAGCGCATTCGTTCTGTTTGTTTTGCTCACACCGTCGCGTAACATGATCGTGTTCGCCGAACGTGTAAACCCGGCGCTATTTTATTCTTTGGTGCAGTGGTAAATAAAGAAAAGTAAATATCGATGGGTGCAAAGTAAAAAGAGTCAATTTATTACAGTCCATTACCGTCGCTTCCCCAAATATTACATTATCAAGGTGTATAATGAAATTTTAAATTAGTGTTAAAATATATTATTTTATACAGTACATCTATGATCATGTCACACTACGGTGTGACTGCTTCCCTCCCGTTTTGAAGCGGCGCGACGCAAACGTCCAGTTTAGTGTAAATTTGATCCGCGCACAAACATTTGCGTGCTTGTGTCAACTAACGCAATGCCCACGATTTTTTTACGGCATAACAACATTTTCAGATAGCTTCCGTAGATTTACTGTAGACTTTTAACAGTAACTTTTTAAACAAAAGCTTTATTTATTAAGGAAATACGTTTGCATATGCAGGTTCGGCAAACGACTTTCCTCATAGTAATTGCGTACCGTCCAAGGATGTCACCAATGCTTAGATGGTGCATTGCTGGCCTTTGAAAAATAGGAAGGCAAAAAGGATGGGAGGACGAAAGACTTGTTTATAATCTGACTTAAAAATTTAATTTTTTTCAACAGCGAATTGACGAATGCAGTGAACCAATTGGCCTGCCTACGTTTTCCTTCCTTTCTTTGATGATCTCTTCTAGAAATTTGGGTTCGATCTCCGCACCAAGTCAAATGTTTGTGCGGCCCACAAATATTTATTTCGGGTCTGGGTGTTTGTGAGACCGAAAAGTCTCTCGTAGTTCTGATACCTGCGACACAAGACTTAATTGATCTTAATGTGGGGTCAAGACTATGTATGTGACTGTTGGGTGTATTTATTTATTCTTTGTTAAATCCAAATCACACTAAACAGTATGAACACCCGATACCAAGCTATCAGTTCCATAGATTCACATCAGGGAAGAGGGTTCGTTCCAATCTCGACAATCTGGCCGGATAAAGGACCAAGTAAGCTCCGGCGTCTACCGGATCAAGTGTAATTGAATTAGGTACATACCCTAATTACGAATTTGTAGATACATCGTGGTGAGCATCACAAAAAATATGTTTTTCTATCAATTTTTTGCCACACCATCTGTGTTACAGTTTGCCAACCAAAACGTTCCCTTCTTGTAATTCTGGGTTGTTTAGGCAAGGTACAAAGAAGTGATTAAAAAGGCACATTGTAATTAAATTCGAGAAGCTCTGTAGTACTACTTTGATACTTGTTTCTATCAAAATAATAGAAACAATTATCAAAAAATATACAACACGAAATGTGGGTGTCCTGGTAGCACTTCTGCCTACCCTGGAAAAAGGCATGAGTTTATGTATGTACGTAGTATCAAAATATCTCCCGATACCAAACTATCAATTACACAGAGCCGCATCAGGAAAGTAGGTTAGGTCCAATCTCGGCATTCCGGCGGACAAAGGATCAATTAAGGTCTCGTCTACTGTGTTCTGCAATATGCCTTGGCCATGCGATTCACTTACTTGATTCAATTTGAACTAGGTGTATCATATATAGGCGCGCTTCTGGTAGGTACATAAACATCACACCATATTCCGAGAAGGGGTAGGCAGATTACAACTAGGACACCACGTTTCGCCGAGTGTGTACCGTCCCACGATGTGACAGGAGGCGAGCGCGAGGCGAGCGAGTTTTCTGACTCCGGGCTAATGGGTAAATAATAATTAATTAATGATAGATAAATAACACCCAACAGACTCACGCCTAGTCTTAAATCTTGACCTCACATGATGATTGCATTACACGTGTAAATAAATAAACTCTTATCGGTAATTAGGAAACGAAGCCGCGGCCTTCAGTTCTCCGGGCTCCTATGAAAGAGATTTAAATGATAGTCCACCGTGCTGGCCTAGAGCTTTGAAATTCTTAATAATTCTCGAGTATTAATGATTCATGAAATCATTAGTATACATTAAAGATGCTTGAGTATCTTTCTTCTTAGCTAAATGAGCGGTAATTTCCTGGTTGAAGCGGGGAATAATTAATTATTAACCATTAATATCCACGATGTTTTCTTTCGTTGTTAAATCAAGCATTTATTAAATACTTATTTTTTAAATAAACTATTTAACAAAACACATGCGTTAATTTCGAGATTTACCCGTAATAAAATTCGTGAAACTAAAAGCGAAAATTATGAGAATTAATCGTAAAAGTTTGTGGAGCACTATTACACACTTCGTTTGCATAAATAACTGACGCAGGAAGTCAGGGATGTATTTTACGACTGGATTGCGTAGTGGGGGCCGTGCCCTAATTACGAAAGAATATAATTTGTAATTCGCAGGCGTCAGTAATAGCGTTGCCCGGCTTCCAAAATGTTGTGGTAGGAAAATTTGTCATTCGCTAGGATGGCGAACGCCAAACACAGGTGTAAAATCCATTATCCATGTAAAAAAAATTGTTTTGGTTTGATGATCAGCAAGGATTCTCTTTAAACCAATCTCAATCTCGAAACAACAGTCTCGAATCAGATCCATTTATCTGTGAATTGTTTGTACTATATAATATACAAATACGACGCATAAACCGCGAATACTTTCAGTAAAAAAATCCAGGCTGTCCAAGTATAGTGCGCTTGCTTTAGTCATTGTTCTGAGAGTACGCTATTATCAAATGTCAAATGATAAGTTTTCACAACGACAAACGAGAAATAACCTCGGTGGAGGCTTCTGTTTGTGTTACGTTACGCTTACTATCTGGTGCAAAGCAGTCAATATGAAAAAGCTCTGAAAAAATATTTTATAACTATAGTGAAAGCCAAGCACAAATTCCGAACATTCCGAATTGCGCTTGGATAGTTTTAGACATTTTTCAGGGGAAATTTCGCTTGAATTTCTCGTACCTCGAGGATATCAATGAAAGTAAAATGAAACTTTACATTGAAAAGAACATTGCAGTTTTGAAAAGCTTACTTGAAACAAATGTTAATAAATTTGGCATCAGTTCAGATCTCAAACGTTTTACCTGCCTGTGACGTATGGTAGGCTATTGATCCACGCAAGTGTGGTGCGTTCCGGTATCAACCTTTGTACATTTAGTTTTAAAAAAGCTGGCAAAATTGTATCGAACGTTGAGATAATCGTAGTTTCTCTCTAGTTTCCCTAAGTGGACCGCACTACACTTATTAGTTATTCATAGACAAACCTATTTTAGTTATCGAATGTTGTGTCTTCTTCGCTCAAACTGAATTCTAAAGTCGTTCGAAAGGGACAAAACATTCTATGACTAAAATAGGTTTTAAATCTGTTTATAAATAAGTCCGTTCTTATCAACTGTCCGAGCCAGTATAAGAAAAAAAAACTCCTTTTTGCATCAACGCTATCGTTTTTGTTCATTTATAGAACGCAATTAATTTCGATTTAACATTTTCAATATCCCAACTGCGCACCTGTTACCCGAACGGAAACCGCTGGTAGCTGTAGCGAGTTTTTGCGTCTCAGGAAGTATTTTGTTACTGAAACAAACAAATTATAGATTTGCGACGTATATTTCGTTTCTGACGTTTTTTTTTTATTTTGCGATGAATGGCGAGACGAGCATGCCATTCGCCTAATAGTAAGCGACACGACCTCTCATGGTGAGTAGCAAAACCAAACAACACCATGAATACAAAGCAATGCTTGGCATAAATTGTTCAGAGAGAAGTGTCTAGTAATAAAATATTATATGCTCGAAATAATAACGTCTTGGTGCTGATAGGATAATGACATCCGCCCGGATAGGCACTACCGTACGTTCCTGTATGTCTTGTTTCCAATAGGCAGGCAAAATATGTCTCTTCGCCCTGCTACTGTAAAAAAAACATAGTGGCATTACTTTATAAAAATTCAAGACACGTTTTTTAGATAAAAGACAAAACGTGGGCATGATGAATGAGCGCACGAAATAAAAATAATAAAACGCATTGAAAATCATTTCCTTTCGCTGTTAATTTCATAAATTGGACAATATTTTAAATCTGTTGAGTCGTAAAGTAACATTATACCTAGATAAATTTCTAGGAGATTAAACCTTTGTTTAATGGAGCAGGCAGCGACTGGATGAGTAAAGCAGCAGACCGGGCTCTGTGGCGTACCTTGGGAGAGGCCTATGTCCAGTAGTGGACTGCAACGGGCTGATGATGATGATGATGATGAAACCTTGGTTTGAGCAAAATGTTTGACTTTGCGTGTCATCAAACTGTGGAATAGTTAACTAGCTTACTAATTCCAACCTAACTATAGGTACCTATTTAAGTCAAACTCGTTTGAGTGGGAGTTGGGACTTGAAATAGCGATTAAATAGGGTAGCATAATTGTGTCTAATGATGAGATATGTAGATATCTGTAAATACTCTTTTTATTGCGATGAATGGCGAGCATGCCATTCGCCTGATGATGAGCAATACGGCCGATCATCCACAGTAGCAAAACCAAACATTATGAATTACAAGGCAATGCTTGGCATTCCACTACGCTCGCCATCCTGAGACATAATATAGTCATATTATGTTCAGTAGTTACTCTGGCTACAATGTCCTTCAAACCGGAACACAACAGTGCATTTACACTGCTGTTTGGCGGGAGAAAAGACATTGCGATGGTACCTACCCAGGTGGCCTCTCACATATGCGAGACCTACCAGCACAATAAAATCTGTATCTTGTAGAGAACAAGGACAAAACAAAAATATATTTTAATATAATAGTATTCATTTAAAACGGATGCTGCTAAAATAACCGACTACGATATATCATGTTGTGTTATTGGTTTGTGCTGAGAGATATATACTCAAATATATTTTAGTACAATTTGTTTCTTTCTTTCTTCTTCTTCTACAACGCATTTTGGTGATAGGACTGAGTTGGAGTTCGAATCTGGAATAGGACAATCTAATTTTCTCGTCCATTGCAGCCACTGATGAGGTTTCATAATAAATTCGTTTTATTACTTAAACAGTGATCGAAAGCTCAATGTTAAATACCTGTATATTAAAAGTATTTATTTGACGGTGCGAGGATCGAACTTTAAAATTTCATCACCGAATGACTACTTCTAAAGTCTTCTCCGCTAATTGAGTAGGTACTAAATTTTAAAATAATCGTCTTTAACCCGTGCATGCTATATCTGACAGAACTAAACTTACACTACCCCAATAATTCTATATTAAATTAATCTAGGCCATCCAAAGGTTGCCCGGAAGAAATCGTAGACAGCGATAAGGCCGTTTTTGTAACCGACCGTGTCTTTAGTGTTAATGTATTTTTATCCGTTTTATTGTGTCTTTTTTCAATGTAAGTGTAAAATATAGTATAATAAATAAAATTAACTTACGTTATAATCGTCAACTGTAATATAACTTGACGTAAGGACATGTTGCTGTTAAGATTCAATATGGCTTTAAAAATTGAAAGTTATGACCAAATTTGTATTTTCTTTTTTGTGTTCTCCTAAAAATTTGCCGATTGTTCCTAAATTAGATTACAGTCGACGATACATACATTGTAGTTGGTTAGTATCATAAAGATAACCCCCGAATCACAACAAAAGAACCACCTTAATGTGGCATTTCAGAACAGTAGCCTGTGGCCCTAGCATGAACGGCTATCGAAAAAGTATTCGTATCGTAATCGAGAAATTTTGTATGAGATTTCTTCAGCGCCTCTATCGTGCGTAAAAGGAACTAATTTTGCGAGCACGAATTATTTTATCTTACTTGCGTATTATAATCGAGAAGTAACGTAAACAAAACTCGAATTATATAAACGACGGAATGTGCTTCGTGCTACGGACTACCGTCGTACTCTGGTTATCGTATCGAGTCCTCGATACGTTTACGTTACGAATTCGATAGTTTTTCGTGCTAAGGCTACTGATCACGAAATACTATCGAATTCGTAACGTAAACGTATCGAGGACTCGATACGATAACCAGAGTACGACGGTAGTCCGTAGCACGAAGCTTATTCCGTCGTTTATATAATTCGAGTTTTGTTTACGTTCCTTCTCGATTACGATACGAAAGTAAGATAAAATCATTCGTGCTCGCAAAATTAGTTCCTTTTACGCACGATAGAGGCGGTGAAGAAATCTCATACAACATTTCTCGATTACGATACGAATACTTTTTCGATAGCCGTTCGTGGCCCTAGGCCACACGACGTAAGAGAAATAAAGGTCGTACCGTAGTAAGCCGATCACGTATGACTTCCTCGGCAAATTACACGATAGCTTGTATACGTGATGTAAATTGCCTTCTATTCAGACAGATATTTAATCCATGTCGGTCCGTTGGTGCTGTTTTGTATCATGACTGTGTCATCAATTATTTGGCTAGTGCGAGTTGTAGGTCTTAAGTCATGTGGTTTTGCCCAGACGTTGTTTTTTTGCGATGAATGGCGAGATGAGCATGCCATTCGCCTGATGATAAACGATACGACTGCTCATGGACAGTAAAAAACCAAACAACATCATGAATTACAAAGCAATGCTTGGCATTACACTGCGCTCGCCATTCTGAGTTGTTTGATCTCATTATGTTCAGTAGTTATTCTGGCTACAATGCCCTTCAAACCGGAACACAACGGTGCAAACACTGCTGTTTGGCGGGAGAAATAGACATTGCGGTGGTACCTACCCAGGCGGCCTCTCACATATAAAGGACCTACCACAAGTAAAAGATGTGGCATCTAAAAGTCATTTGTAGGTTCTGATTGTCTTGCATATTGAAGAAGCTGTCAAGCTGCACTGGTACACACACACCACAGCGGTCTTATCGCTAAGAGCGATCTCTTCCAGACAATTATGAATGAAAAGGATAATTTTCTGTTTTAGTTTTTACTGTTACTGTTGTAAAACCTAAAAGTTGTACGTTTTTATTAGTTATATGAATCTTTTATAACAATCTGCTGATTCCCAAGGCCGTCCGCATCTACAAAGACGTACAAAAGGAATAATGAAAGTCAATAAAGCAGTAAAAATGTTTGATGTAGCATGAACCAGATAGTGATAAAATCATTATAAATTAATGTGGAAGCGCCGTGTGCGCTGGACTGTATCAAACAGAGTGTAAAACCGCCTTCATGTATTATTCTCATTAGCTCATAAAAGTATCAAGGTACAATAATTTAGACGTTATTTGTTCTAGTCTGTTACGTTTTGGGGTAGATTTGTTGATTTTTAAATGAGCTTGATTGAATGTAGGGTAAACCCCCATTTACACGAGTTTCTCGCCTTGAAGATACGAATATCGTAAGGATATAAGAAAGTCGCATTGTGTAAACATTGTCAGAACACGATAATCTTATGGCGGTATTGTCATACTATAATGGCATACGATTCTCGCCGCGAGAAACTCTCCCCTTGTAAATCTATATCAGCCCATATACGTCCCACTGCAGGGCACGGGCCTACTCTACAATCGAGGGAATCGATTGAGAGTGGTTAGGCCATATAGTCCGCCACGCTGGCCTAGTGCGGGTTGGCGGACTTACATACCGTAGTATTTTTTTTTAAATCGCTACGGTATGCCGGTTTCCTCTCGATGTTTTCCTTCACCGTTAAAGTGCGTGGTGACTGACTATCAATACACACATAACTTCGAAAAGTCAGAAGTGTGCCCTGGGATTAGAACCCGTGACCACCGTGAACATGTAGGCAGCCGCGTCTGGTCCGTTACCAACAGGCCACTTAAATGACGCTTTGGAATACTACAAGAGATAAATAGATAGGTAAACGGTAGGCAGCGGTTTGTTTTCGCCTTTGACATTGTAGAGTCCATGAGCAGCCGTAGCGTCTTACCAGGCGAGTCGATAGCTCGTTTGCCTACAACGGTATATAAAAAAATAGACATCGATTTGAAACTTGCTATGTGTGTATATTCAGTTTAGACCTTGCATGCATATCTGAATTTAAAGCCTCCGAATAGCCCCCGTGGCGCAGTTGGTTAGCTGCCGGCTGTGAAACGAGAAGCCTCGGGTTCGATCCTTGCACCGAGGTAAATCTTTGTATGATCTACCTACAGGTATTTGTTATGGGTCTGGGTGTTTGTGAGATCGAAAAGTCACTCATAGTTTCTGATACCCACGAAACAAGACTCGATCTTAATGTGGGGTCAGGACTATGTATATGACTGTTTGTTGTATATATTATTATTATTTAATAAATACACCCAACCTTCACATAAATCTGACCCAACATTAAGATCAATTAAGTTTTGTGTCGTGTGTATTAGAAACTATGCAACACTTTTTGGTGTCACAAACATAAATACCCGAAACAAATGATGATTATGCATGATTGTTAAATGGTTTTATTAATTAACTACACGCAGTGAAGCTTAATGCCAAATATCATGTTTATAAATACATTATTCACGAATGTTGCAATTATTTAATGGGTTGCAATTGATTTTATAAACATCTATTACCACAATAACATTATAATAAAGCAAATATTTCACCCGGTTTCAATTAACTAAATATTTTATCGATTACGCGTAAAAATACTAACTCCGAAAGATCGTAAATGTCAGACTACGTTTCGTCTTTATGAAAAGGAAAAAACCGAATGTGTTAAAGAAAGTCGATAGAAAAGTTTCGGAGCACTAAAGTCCGCAAGCGAGGGTTACCTGTAATGCCAATTTTCAACTTCTATTGAATTCCCCGAACCGCGAATACACCTGAGCATTGGAAACTTGCCTCTTAAAATATATTAAGAAAATTGCTTGCTTTAAATCACCGAAGCTCAACAGTAAGTCTGCCCTCCGCTTTATTAAATTATGATCGGCGAATCAGCGAAATTGTGGTCTTTGATGTGAGTGAACTTTACAGTATTGTCGAGTAATTGAATGGTTGGCGAGTCTCATTTAAATAAGAGCCGGTGCGGCTTTATTCGGGAACGATACAAGTGTTTAATCAACGAACGCGCATTTAAAATAAAAATATTAAAGCGAAACTAGGTTTTGTTTTAGGAACACTTTGATCAAACAGAATACGAAATGTTCACGTCGACCCCGTCACCCCGTTCATTCACAAAAGGCTACACAAATTAGTGACATTTAAAAGAGCACTAATCTTATAATCCACGATGCAACAAGTCGGCGGGCGGGCGGCGCGGGGCGGGCGGCGAGCTTCAGCGCGAGAACTTCAGTATCGCCGCGACCATGGCCACCGACGGACGGACGAAGCGCTCGCAGTCGATATGCGCGCCCGCCTCCGCGAGTATGGAAGCGCTCGCGGCGCCCATGGAAACCACGCCGGCCCCGCGCCGCCGGCCGGCCGCGCGCTCGCAGTCCGCCAGGATTACTGGCGGTCGCTCCGTGCGCCACCGCCGCCAGCAGCAGCAGCAGCAGCTCGACCGAGAGACCAGGGCGCGGTACAGCTCCGAGCCGCGGCTCGCTGAAGCAGAGACTCCACCACAAGTCCGCAGGCAAGCCTCGGCCCGGCGCCGCCCGCCCGCCGCCCAGCACGCTCAGCCGCGCCGCTCCAACGCTTTCCTCGACGTGCCGCGCACCACGCACCAGCCCGAGGAGGAACCCGACGAGGACTCCTACAGGCTGCGCACTTTCAACATCACTCAGAAAGGAGGTCAGTGCTAGCCACGTTCGTTCACCTCCGCAACTCTATATTTACACGCGTGAAACTTAGTGGTCTTTTTTTAATTCGATTTCGGAACGAAAAAGTTGGCAATCGGCCTGGTCAATATCACTGCGGAGACGCGGAGTGCGCTCTCGCCACGATCGGGGACCCGATGCGGAAGATCACCGGAGGTTTCTTCAAAACCGGGTTAAAATGACGATCGTTAAAATTATTTTTGTGTCATCGTGAATCATGTGAAGCGTTTATGAGGCCGTCGTAAATCAAGTTGCAAGAACGTTTGGGTTTACTTTTGAGGTAAAAATAAACTCGGAGACGCGGCGAGCTCTCACAACAAATGTAACTAAAAATCATCAAAGCGGAACAGCAAGTGCAAATCCCTCAAAATCTCCACGCCGACGAGCATATGCCAAATACAATTTGGTAACGCAAGAGTTCTTTGTGTGCAAAGATGAGAGTTGCGCTACAAATATTCTCATAAACAGCTTACAACCCAATGGCTATAATTATGCAAAACGCCGTGTTCTCGTAAATAATGGAGCATCGCATCTGTTTCACGTAATGCACGCTGAATGCTATACTGTATATTCTGTGTCATTCTTCACTCGCGGGCGACGTCTCATTGTTTCTTTAGCAGAATAAAGGTTATCTACGTTGGCATCACACTTTATGTTACGACAATTCATTCTGATGCAAACGCAATTAAGAATTCACAAAACAACTTGCAAGATTAAAAAAAATACAGTCCAAAAGCTACTTTCAGTGGCGTTTTTCGCACCTTCTTAAATATTTATTTAAAGAATCTTCTTCTACATCTAGACTAGTTCGAAAGTTTCGAGACTAATCAAGATGCAATGCGAAAACTTTTAATTTTCACAAAAGAACATGCTTCAACTATCTCCGAATGTCTTGTATATATAAAAGTTTCGGATAAACTTCACGAAAACAATACAAACCGAGGACCCGTAACTGGTTGTTAGGACTTACAAAGGCAAATAAAAGAAAAAGTATTACACCAACGAACCTTTAAAATAAATTAGAATAGTAAATAACATAATAAGAGATTTAGTTTTTATTTTCACGCAAACTTCTAAGAAGACAATTTGCGCAAATACGATTAATAAGCTTTGTAATTTTCAAAAGTACGATTATAAGCTTTGTATCTCGAAATCTTATAAAATATTTACAATATTATGTTAGGAAACATAAAATCGAAAGCACATTTCCGGGGGATAAATATTTGAATAATCCTCAAATATCTTCTCCAATAACAAAGTTTTCGCAATGGATCAACAGTAAATAAGCGCATATTTCCGGCTTACTATTTACATCATATCCTTAGAGAATCTACTCTTAGGCCGATAAAGTGAAAAAATACTATGAAACATGGTACAAAATGTAACATATTATACTATTGGAGTTACTTATTTACAAAACAGAGATCGGAAAATTTTGGCGTGTTTTCTGGCGTTTTTGCCAAAACCTTTTCTTCTTCTTCGAGTGCCTCTTCAGTGCTGAAGGTTGGCCGTCAGCTTCCTGTATTTTTCCTTGTCTTTAGCCAGTAGGAATAGTTGTTCAACGGTGCTTATACCGGTCCACTCCCGGAAGTTTCGTAGCCACGATTTTTTCCTTCGTCCAGCGCGTGTCTTACCTTCCACCTTGCCCATAATTATTGCCAAAACCTTTTACGGGATTAACTGTAGCACTTTAAGAATAATATACCTCGATTTTTATATTTGGTTTTTTCGGTCGTGGAATTTGATTCACTACTTTACTTCATCATTTGATTCACTAGAATCTTGATTACACTGCTGGCCAAAGGACTCGTCTACAAGTGCTGATTTTGATAATTCTTTATTGCCATAAGTAAACAAGTTTATCTAATAACCTGACAAAATCATAACAACATTTTTATAGACTTACTTACTTTACTCGTCTTTACAAACATATTTAAACGAATACGGAATTAACAGTAAATAATAATGTATGTGGATACAAGTTCACTGGTTTATACTGACTTAACTATAGAAGTTCTTTGACTCAATTTTCGCTATTTTGTTTTTATTCAACACTAACAAATATTAACAAAATCAACTTACCATTTAGCAACCGTACTAATACGGTTTCATTTATAACGTAATTGAAAACGGGGCGTCCCGACACTTACAAAAATTCCTACGCAGGTCACGTACATAGAATTGTAGAAGTTAATTACTGGAAGGAAGCCGACTGAGTTCCCAATAGTTGTAATATTTTTAGTAAATTCCTAAAGACTTTTATGGAATAGTTTTAATTAAATTTGATATTTTGTAATTAGTAATATTGCGTTGAAAAGAATGACAAAAATCTTTATATTTTTTTGACTAAATTAAATAACACGATGGTTACCGTTTTAATGTGCATTCTACCTAGGCGGCATTGCTCTTACCATCACATGAAATGGATTTTGCGAAGCCATGAGTAATATGTTTTTGGTTATTACAGAACAAGTAATTATATTTCTGTTAAATAATCCAACGAGCGAGTAAGTAAAATATAAGTCACTAAGCCATTAACTCACTAAACATAATTACTATTATCTTTGGTTCCAATTCGATCAAACAAGAACCCGATGTTATCCGAAGTAAATAATGCGATACGAAAGTAAGATAATACGTCTATTGTTAGGCAACTAAACGAAGTCAGGTATTTGTGGCCGATATGGCGATAGGCTCGCCCCCTATCACATCGTGGGACGGAACATACAAAGCGAAACATTGGTGTCCTAGTAGTCTCTGCCTACCCTTTCTGGGAAAAAAGACGTGAGTTTATGTATGTATGTTAGGCAATACTTTACTAATGCTTCCACATTTGTCAGTATATTTACATTTAATCTTATCTTAGTCATTTAAGTGTAAAGCTCATTAACCAAGAGTTCATTCCAAGTAGTTTCTGATATTGGATTTACATTTTAAAATTACGTTGAGTTCTAATGAGTAAACATGAAGCAATATCAGAGAATATCCTTAGAATGGATCTAAGAGAAGTGCCTAATAGTAATGGTTTCTATTGGATGAACATTTTAAAACAAAGATTTCTTTTTAAAGTAAATAAGAAACCAATATCTTTAAATCTACTCAAATGGACACCAAAAAGGTGAAGTTAGGTCAAATTGATCTTTAAAAACTCTACAGAGATGCTAAAACTACAGGCTTTTGTCTCTTAATTTCACTTTGGACATTTTACTCGATGTTACAAAATAAAGATAAACATAAAATAAAACTTGATAGTAAATGGTATTGTATTTAATTACCTTTTGAATCCATTTGTATTTATTTTACGTCGCCAATTAAAACTTTGTAAGTCGCTTGGATGAGCATTTTAAGAATCCCTTATAACTAAAATGTTCCTCATGCGAAACTTCCTTCACAGTACGAAACTATCCCGAACTAAATGGGGTTAGAAGATCACCGATTAACGTTCTTATAAATTCACTTTCCTCAAATTACGGACTTGAATGGAGGGGTGACCCTCTTAAATACTGGACGTGGAGTGTCGCGCCGGGTCATCGAGAATGGCCGGAGAATTCTAATGAAAAACTTGGAGTAATTGGTGTTGGGTAGAAAGTAGGTACTTTAGTTTTGCCACGGCTAAATTATTGGAAATTGTGATTTGATTAAGTTTCTATTTAGACAGTTTTAAAATGAAATTTTAGGATTACATTTTGGGTATATTACAAAAATGATTATGTTGTGTCACGTTCTTTAAAATGATGTGTTGAGACGTTTTCTTATCTAGATATTTTATCTGTAATTGGATTTTATGGAAAATAGATTATAATATTTACTTAGTTACCTACTCTGTGTGTATTGTGTATTTGTCTGATGTTAGCTATGTAAAATGTATTGAAAACTATATCATTTTTTCATAACATTGTTATGTAGTAACAGGCAATTCGTTACTAATAAACTGAATCCAAATTTGAACGACAACAAACAGCTTGTTAAATTACTTCGCCATATTCGAGTTAATGAAACACTGAAAAATGATTAAAATACCTCATCGCGATTTAATAAGAAATATTTCGCCGGCGGCTCGACGCGAAACTTTCCGAATTGCCAGCCCGAAAACCGAGGGCAATTTACAACTGAAAATTATAATAGACAAATAACTTTCAATCAAAATCCGAGGGGAACTCATCGGAAATATTTCAATTTAATTTGTCGCGCAATTGTCAAAGTTGCCTTCTAATTACGCGGCTCGGTAGTATTGCCTGGTCAATTTGGACTCACGAGCGTTTGTGACGAGCGAGGGTCGATAATTCAACGTTTACTAAAGCTTAATGCGCCTTAATTAAAGGTAAATTAATTAACGATGACTTAATTTATAAATGATTTGGCCATTTGTTTGTTTTCTCCGGCATTCATTAAATCACAAATATATTGAAAGAAATCAAATAAGGACTATTTATTGTCGGTTATGAGGAAGCTTAATGACTCATTGAATATTGGTTCATGGTTGTACAAACGATAAAGCTAGCTTTAAAGAAGTTAACAATGCGCCTCTGATCCTCAAAATGTATTCGTATCTATCACACCATGGGACGAAAAATACAAGGCGACATGTGGGTGTCCTGGTAGCACCTCTGCCTACACCTTCTGGGAAAAAGCCGTGATGTTATGTATGTATGTACGATTATTTTTAACAACGCGGATCGCATCTTTCTCTCTTCGAAAATATAAAAAAACAACTACGATATTCTTGGCGTCGTTAAATAAAGATAAAGTCGGCTTTACCGAGCTCCCTATGTCGGCATTAGCTTTGACATCCGCACATTGATTTTGTATCGGCATACAAATAAAGGGTGCAAACAATGGAGCATTTTCCCTTTTTTAAATCAATATGTAAACAAAAGATTATGGGGTTATTTTTGAAGTTTTTATAAAAAAGGCTCGTGAAAGTGTTTTTTGTGAACGAATATAAACTGAAACATGTTTGAAGCGGAAGCAGATGTGACACTATTACCTATAACCTGTCGGAAATATCTGTGGACCTAGCTGGAATATCGACTATGTTCTTTACACTAAAACATTTTGACATGGATGTGAAATATTTCATTGTATTAATATTTTTCCTACTTTAATTTAGTTTTTTTAACCTCTATATTTTGAATTTGCTGACCCTATGTTCCAATGACGTCAATTAGCTAGTTGCACAGATATTTCTGACGGGTAATACCTAGATTTTATTTTTATTCCGGGTTAAAATAGGAACGATCGTGCTGTTATGCTGGATCAAATTCGTGTCTAAAAACTTACAAAAGTCGAATTGACGTGGAATTCGACCCTAGGACCTCGTGATTCACAGCCTGCATGCTGCAACATGGTCAATAAGACGATTTTATTTTTTATCACTAATTTGATTCCCCGGTAAATGATAACCGCCGTGATAAATACTCACAATATTTATAATGCTGGTGGTCATGGTAACAGGGTAGCATAATTGTGTTTAATGGTGAGATATGAAGATTTATGTAAATACTCGATATAGAAAGCGCCTTTAAACATAGTAGCGTGTGTGTATTGGCGAAAGATTCTGCTGGTAGGTCTCTCATATGTGAGAGACTGGGCAGGTACCACCGCAATGTCTATTTCTCCTGACAAAATGCAGTGTAAATGCACCGAAACCGGTTGAACGAAATTATAGCCAGAGTAACTACTTGACATAATGAGACTTATCATCTTATGTCTCAGGATGGCGAGCGCAGTGAAATCCCAAGCATTGCTTTGTAATTCATCGTGTTATTTGGAATTGCTTACGCTCTGGCGAATGACACGCTCGTCTCGCCATTCACAGCAATAAAAAAATCAGATTAGTTTGAACATGAAAGGAAAAAAGTGTAAGAATATTTTGGTCTTTATCAATCTCAGTATTAGGATCTTTTTATGTTAATTATGTTGTCTTGTTTGTTATACATAGCTTAAGGTGGGCTTTTACAAAGAATATTTATTTTTGGCGTATTCGCCGAGAACACATCAAAAGGCGTATTTTAAAAGAAACACCCAAACAAGGCCATTAAATGAGTTCTCCACATATTTAAGAATTCACGTAAAAAGGTAATGTCTGATATTGCGTTCCGAGCCGAATTCTTTTGAGGTAAATTGGTAAATTTTCGCTTGTCCGATAGTTAATTTATAGCTAAATTGCGAGCTATAACTATGAAAATTTGTAAACTAAATTAAGAGTAATAACAAAAAGAAAATGCTATGAATTTGCTCCTCATTTGCTTTAATCATTCTTTTCCCGTCTTGGTAGAGAAGACAACTAGGCTCCTACACAAGTTCAATCCTATATTACCGAAGAGATAAGCAGAGGTATTGTCTTTTGCAATATATAATTCGATAACTAATTCTTATTTTATGTCGTGAGAAGTATCACCACACAGGTTACAAATTGAAATCATGGCAACCGTTAAACCATACAAAATTCACAGAAATCAGATCTCAAATAACAGATAGACTATCACATTTTCTTCGGTAAATGGTTGTGCTGAAAACCCAATAACCACTCTGGTTTTATCCAATCAGTCCAGGCTAATCGATTGCCAGACTTTTTAAGCCTCGAATCTGTTAAAGAATGCAAACTATAATTAATTTAAGCTGGTCGTTTCTTAGAATGTTTTATTTATATATAGAATATTGTATTGACAGTTTGGTGTTTATTTGTTTTCTATCATCGATATCAATGTCACACTAGATAAGACATTCAGTACAAAAATGTGTCCCACCTACTTGCGGTGCATGCACCACACATGAATCAGTTTGCTTCGTGACAGTGACAGTGCAGCACGCCTTATCGCATACGTTTAAAAGTAATAAATGAATGTTTCGCCGTCAAACCGAAAGCAAATCGTCTGAAGTTACAATATTTTAATAAAATACCAGGTAAGTGATGTAATATTGGAGTGTGCTTTTAAAATACGGGGGCACTTTACTTATTTCTATGACGTGTCTCGTCTATCGGTAGAATGTAAGTCAATGTTTTCTATCTTGTTCTTGTTCGAGATCTTTGACGTAATAAAGTATTAAAATGCATATGGTGTGATTTTATATTTTCTCTTAAAATACCACTGTGCTGTTTTCCGCTACATAATCATTTGGAAACATTGTTATCATCAGATTTTTACAAACCCCAATATAAATACGCTTTAAGTCTAGCTTAACTACATCCATTTCTGAATGCCTATCTAGAAGTTTGCTCTGCAAGTAGAAAATAAATTGCCTCTTTGACTGAATCCCATTAATTTGAATAGCCTAATTAATTTAAAACTAATACCTAACTACCGCCACATTAGTCGTGGTTAAGCTCTGTCGTTTATTACCGGCCCGTTGTCCCACTGGTCATTTGTTCATACCAAGTTCATCCGGAAATGTGAGATTTATCTTAATAGAAGTAAATTAAACTAAGTTTATGGTAGGAAATTATGGGGTGAATCTGTATCTGGAAGTCAAAGTTTATTTATTTATAAATACTTTATTGAAATCCACATATATCAATAATATATTTAAAAAAAAATGTTAAATGAAGGTGACAATCGGCTAAAATATCGGTTTAATTTGCCTAAGCCCATTTGAAGTTGTTTGTTTTGTCACAATCTTGAGAATGATACGTTAGGAATTAGTGTGTGGAGTTTTAGCTTTTGAATACAACATTTTTGTTGTCAACTTACATAACGATACTACATTTGGATAGCTAGTATTTTTTATGCAAACTGCAAAAAACCAATTATGATTATCAACCATATTTAATCGGTCTTTTTACCATAAAGATGTCCATGGGTACGTTTAGGACGCGGCCTGCTCACAATGACTTTCTGCTATCTTCATTGTACCATCTAACTATATTCTTAAAGACATTGATAAACAATCTTGATACTTTATAAATTATCTTGAAAAATAAATTAACTTCTCAAAACCCTTATCAAGAAAAACTGAGCTTGTAAATAACGCAAAACATTTTTAATTTAAATTATAACTCCATTAGAGGGAAGACCGTTGAGAATTTATTATCAAGGAAAACCTTTTTGGGGCTCAAGTGTGGACCAAATTAAATGCTGAATCACCTTTGAAATGTGAAATGAAATGAATACGCAATATAAGATCTTTTGGGGAATCAGCCGTGGCTTTAAATTCCACCGTCTTGTCATTAAATGTTAAGGTGGCTTGTCGCTATATATACAAAAATGGTCGTACATAAATTTTTACATTTAACCGCGTAAAGGTAGGCTGATGTGCCTCTGTGTTGGTTAGACGCCGGTTGTGAAACGAGAGGCCGCGGGTTCGATTTTATTGTTTTACTTATCGTTGTATTTTGGTGATATTTTTTTTTTCCTAAAATAATGATGTACACCTTTTTTATTTTGAAAGGCGCAGTGGTACGTAAGGGTTTTAAATGACTTTTTTGCAAAAACTAGGTGCTACCAAACAAGATGATTTTTAAAACATTGCAAAATCAAATCTGTCGCTTCTTTTTCGAAATATTTTCATTGTGTTTGAAACCACTAAAACTACCATCTGGCTTCGTTTTCGGTCGCAATATTGATATACCCGGTATAATATATCATTACCTTTCGTCTCCACTCCTCCGTCCGCCAATTTCAACAACTAATTACACAATTTCACACTTATAAATGTTAATGAGCAGCAATAATCATATTTACATCACAAAACTTACTTGATAATCAATCGTATTTGTAAGAAAAGCATCGCCAGTTTATTTGTACATTATTTGTATGGAATCCAACTTAGTGTACCAAGGAAAAAAAAAGATGAGAGATATCTATAAGTTTCCGAGATAAAATTACAGCGTGGAGTTGAGATCGCTCGGGGTTATACACGACACGGCTTGTGCTGTATCTCTACGAATGTCCAGTAAATATTCCGAGGTATTCTAGACAAATGTAGATTTGTTTTGTGTACCCTATTTGCTGTAATAGTGTTGAAGGTTTCAAAGAATGTAATTGAGTTTTGGTTCTTAGTGTTTGCACCAGCGTCTTTCCATTTATACAAGAAACAATACATTATTTTTGTATTTTTTTTGCTTTGAATGGCGAGACGGGCATGCCTTTCGCCTGATGGTAAGCGATACCGCTCATGGACAGCAGCTAAACCAAACACCATGAATAAGAAAGCAATGCTTGGCATTCCACTGCGCTCCCCTCGCTCGTGCAGTTACACTACTATTTGGTGGGAGAAATATTGCAGTGTTACCTACGCAGGCGGCCTCTCACATATGAGAGACCTACCACCAGCAGTTAATTTGTAGTGCCCGTATAAAAAGTATACATGTATGTATACAGGGTATATCAAGACCGCGACCGAAAACGAAGCCAGGTGGTAGTATTAGTGACTTCAGACACAATGCAAGTAAAAATTTCGCAAAAAAAATCGACAACTTTTTTTTTGTAATTTTTTACTTATCGTCCTATTTGGGTGATATATACATGGTTTTTCTTAAATAATGATGTACACCTCTTTATTTTTAAACACGCAATGGTATGTAAGGGTTTAAATTAGTATTTTCGCAAGAACTAGGTATTTACCACACAAACACATTGATTTTTATAAAATTCAAAAAAAATATCTGTCACTGTTTTGGTGAAATTTTTATTTGCATCGTGTTTGTAACCACTAAAACTACCACCTGGCTTCGTTTTCGGTCGCAGTCTTGATATACCCGGTATATCTGTGCGTAACTGAGAGCCTGATGATACACGTGTAATTAAATACAGATAGCGGAATCACATTTTTTGGTAGGCCGTGGGAGTGCGTGTGATAAGTAATCAGTGTTTGACGTCATTCGTACGTACATAAAGCTTGCTAACGTGATGTTTGTGCGTTGAACAACTTGTGTTCTATAGAGTATTTATAATATGGAGGGAGCGCTGGTGCTTCAAAAACGAAGATAAAATTTATCATATGTATTTATATTTTTTGCAAATGTTTGTATGTGTTGTTCTTGTTAAATTTATATAATTTGTTGTATTATAGTATTTTTTTAGTATTGTTATTATTCCCTTTTTTTCGTACACCTCATGATTCCCTCAAATTGACGTTCTGTCTTACCCATCCTATGGTAGGTTGCCTGGAAGAGATCGCCTCGAGCGATAAGGCCGCCATTGTATACTTTTTTACATATTATTCATCTTTTTATCATTATATTGTTTTTGTTCACATACATACATAAACTCAAGCCTTTATCCCCCAAAGGGTAGGCAGAGGCGCCACCAGGACACCCACATTTCGCCTTGTATGTTCCGTCCCACGATGTGATAAGGGGCGAGCCTATCGCCATATCGGACACAAATTCCTGACTCCGGGCTGATAATGAATAGAAAAATCTAATATCACTTTGCCCGACCCGGGACTCAAACCCGAGACCTCAGCTTTGTAACCGTACCGTAATACAACTACGCCACCGAGGCAGTTTTTTGGTTCACTGGTGTACAAAAAGTTTTTAAAAAATAAATAAATAAAAATGGTGGCACCGCGCCACCGTTTTCTGCTCTCCTATTGGCTGATACAGGTTGTCCAACATGCACGAATAAAGCGACAGTAATTATTTATTTATGAGTATACCGGATTACGAGTATATAAGTCCCTCTAAGAGCGTCTACCGTGACATTTTAAAAACTTAGAACCAATTCTTAATAAGGGTTTAAGTCCGTTAAATCTATGTAAATTAGGATGATTTTGACTTAAAATACGGCGAATAGAGATTATACTGTCGTCGTATTTTAAGGTAAAAGTAGTTGTGTTGTATATTTAATTAACAGTAGATAGAATATATTATGATTTCCAATATACAAAAGTATCATATATCTTAGTTAATGACTCGATTAGTTTAGTGATTATTCACTATTCAACCTCGCTCGACTAATTTGGAACCTATTCACTCCGCATGCGATATGATCTTAACCAATTTAGTGTCACAACTTCAACCAACTTATATAACTATACGTGCTTGAAGTATTTATTATATAGAAGGAGTGCTGGTACCTCTAAAACCTAGATAACAATAGTGGTCCAGGGCCACCTATTTCTGCCATCCCATTGGCTGACATTTGACAGGTTGTCCAATATAGGTACACGAACTATTTGAAAAAAAATATTGAAAAAATATATTAGGGCAATTGAATTCCACTCAAATTCGTTTTAGACTGATAATAACTAAATATACTCACGTTTACCACCGGAATTTATAGCAATCTCTTGTTAAATAATTTGCTCAATTGTCATTAAATAGCAGTGCTACCAACATTACAAACAAAAAAAAATACGTTTTTGAAGACACAAATATAATTGACAGCCCTCGTTCTATATTTTACATACTTTAAGAATATCCTACAGAAAATAAGTCATGTTTCAAAGTACATCAATCGAATACTTTAGCCTCCATAGTCCCTATTCTCCTTGCTTGACCCTCTCGTTTTAGTGTAAAGCTTTTTAAGCCACCCGTACTCTTTAATTCCTCCTGCCGTATTTTTTGCATCGTAATTCTTTTTGTCTACATTTTTGAATTTTTTCGCCTTCATTAATCATGCTAACTTTTTTTAAATCCTTGTACACGCAAAGGAACCCAAAACCTTACAGCCTAAAGTACTGCATAACACGTTTGGATGTTAATTATTATGCTTTTAATTAATCAAACCTGCGTAATTTATGAATCTCAGCATGAATTGTTTCCAGTAATGATTTTCATTGGGTTTTATTACAAAAACTTCTGATAAATATATTTTTTATTAAAACGGTGTCGACGGAAAATACTTCTACTACTTCAGTTTAATTAAGTTCGCTCAGAAGTTGTGGTATTTCCACTTTTACTTTAGAAGGCGAGTTTTTCGATTTATATGGAGCTGATTTACGCAAACGGTGATAATTAAAAAAAAAAAGGTGCATTGTGCATTGTGTCTGTAATCAGTAAAACTTCCGCCTGGCTTCGTTTTTAGTTGTAGTGTGGATATACCCTGTATGTATAAGTTACTGTAGTTTAAAGCTAGAGCAAATTTTACGAAGAAAATCAGTGTGAGCGTACCAGGCAAGCGAATCAAATTATTCCATAACACGTATAAAGTCATAGCGCCATCCTCGCATAATTAAATAAAAATATTTGGACAGTGTTGTGCAGAAACGATACTTACGGATACATATTAAGTTATGTAGATTTTAAATGTATGTTTTTAGTGATTCTAAATTTCTACAGTATATATCCGCCAACCCGCACTAGGCCAGCGTGGTGGACTATATGGCCTAACCACTCTCAATCGATTCTCTCGATTGAAGAGTAGGCCCGTGCCCTGCAGTGGGACGTATATAGGCTGATATAGATAGATATAGATGTTTTTAGTGACAGGTATATACTATACAGGGTTTAACTATTCCTAGACGAAATTTGCAAAATGTACGGAAAAGCTGTTTTTTTCTTGCGTGTTTCAGGGTTGACGCCATAGTAAAATATCATTATGATGAGTATAACATACCCCTTTCAGCTTTATATTCCCTTTCTGACTAACCTTGTAGACTGTAGAGGATAGAAATAAATCAGGGTACTAACACTAGTGAAGCCACACTAGCGCGTAGTTACAGCGCCAAATTACATTTGTATTTCATCTCAGCCAAGTCGGCGAGATGGGGTGCCTAATGAAATGATAAAATCAGTTAACACGATCATGGAAAGATTATCTCTATAAATAGACTGTCGGTTTATTTACTACGAAAATTGTTATGGGACTCGCTTAAAAGTAAATGCAAGATTTTGATCATTAACCCTGGTTACGCGGTTAAACTTTAAACTGTACACAGGGAAATGAGCAAGAATGATTGTTAAGATTGATTCTAAATAATTTCTTTGCGGGTACGATAAAATAATAAGAACACACTTGATAGTATAAATAAATACACCCAACAGTCACATAGTCCTGACCACACATTAAGATTAATTAAGTCTTGTGTCGTGGGTATCAGGAACTAGGACAGACATTTCACAAACACCCAGACCCGAAACATATACCCGTGGATCACACAAATATTTGTTTCGGTGCGGGGATCGACCCGCAGCATCACGTGTCACAGCCGGCGTTTCACCAACTGCGCCACGGAGGCTGTCATCCATATAATTATCTACTATCTACCGACGAGAGTTATCTCTTCGGTCGGCACAATTATGCCTTTTCTAAACTAGATAATATGGAAATACAGACTGGACATGAAACGCTATGCTTCAGTGGATGAATATAGCGTGTGTTTAAGCAAGGCTTAAGAGAGTACTCTCCTTACGATAGGCAGCGACTTTGTTGTGGATGGGATCTGCGAAGGTCCATGAGCGGTGATGACCGCTACTCATTAGGCGGGCCGCTTGCTCGTCGGCCTGCGAAGCCTATAAAAAAAAATTTCACTACATAGGTAGTCAAATACTGGCCACGATGACGTAATAAAATTATCTAAATAAATACTTGTATAACCCCTAGTGAACTAAATATTATAATAATTATATCTGGGTGAATATTCTGTCAGTATATTTGTAAAGATATCCACAAACAAACGGCATTGTTCCGTATCCTGTGACGTAGGTAATAATGACAGGGGAACATAGAATACACGTGTATACAGCCCTCGAGGTTTTTATTAACATCTCTATTCTTCAATGAACTTTTGTCATTTATTTATGTTTCAGTGCAGGAAGTCTTATGTTCAAAAGATGACAACCTGTAGAGATGATAAAAATAATTTCGAATAACGTTTTTTGGTTCTAATTCTTAATTTGGCTGCCTCGGTGACTTAGTTGTATTACGGTACGGTTACAAAGCTGAGGTCTCGGGTTCGAGTCCCGGGTCGGAAACTGATATTGGATTTTTCTATTATCAGTCCGGAGTCACGAATTTGTGCCCGATATGGCGATAGGCTCGCCACCTATCACATCGTGGGACGGAACGTACAAGGCGAAATGTGGGTGTCCTCGTGGCGCCTCTGCCTACCCTTTCGGGATAAAGACGTGATTTTATGTACTATATGTAAATCTTAATTTGTTCTGGGTCTTGGAGAGCAAGTTGCCTTAGCTGTTGGTCTGAGCTGTGGTAGTACTTAAGTTATTAAGCTGCATTAGAAACACGGTCTGGTGGGAATGGTTAAAATAACAGTATTATAAATTATAAGCGTCATTATCATTCATCATTTAGTATAGTGACATCTCGTGGCACCTGTCCGTACTACTTACACAAATAATTGTTCAAAAATCCAATTACAATAAACCCATACCTCCTACCTACATATCCTCAATTTTAATCAACTTGTATATACATACATACAATCAAGTAAAATGTTTACTTTAAAAAATAGATCGCATTGCGATGCTATCGGTTGGCTAACGTGGAGGATTCTACTCAATTAGCATCAAATGCAATTACTGTGTGTAGTTTAATGTACCTAACATTAAGCGCGTGTTGCTGACCTGGCTTCGAGATTCAAGTCGAGTGTGGGAATATCAGCATTATACCGGGTATATCAAGACTGCGACCGAAAACGAAGCCAGGTGGTAGTTTTAGTGATTACAGACACGATGCAAATAAAAATGTCGCCAAAACAGTGACAGATATTTTTTTAGAATTTTTAAAAATCGTCGTGTTTGGGTGGTAAATACCTTGTTTTTGCTAAAATACTAATTTAAACCTTTAGGTATCATTGTGTGTTTAAAAGTAAAGATGTGTATCAATCGATTCTCTCGATTGTAGAGTAGGCCCGTACCCTGCAGTGGGACGTATATGGGCTGATATACTATACTATATGTATTTATCACTCAAATACGACGATAAGTAAAAAATTACAAAAAAAAGTACAAACGTTTTTTTTTTTCGAAATTTTTAGTTGCATTGTGTCTGAAGTCACTAATACTACCACCTGGCTTCGTTTTCGGTTGCAGTCTTGATATACCCTGTATACTCGTATATTATGTTAATAGGATTATGATGTTTACTATTATTATAAGTGAGATGTTTTTAAGGTTGCAAGAAGTCACTGAATGCTGGTTGCTTCCGATATGTGGTAGTAAAAAACCTTGGGAAAGAATAATATTTAGTAGTTATTTCCCCTTTATAATCCGTTTCTTGATGATAACGATGACGAAGTGTAACGTCTTTGATGCCATGGAAATATTTTTTTCTGGAATGTCAAAATTCGATAAAAGAAGGTGTTCATGAGCACTGGCAATTTTCTATCATATAGATCTCATACTTGTTTATATTTATTTGCTTGCTGCCGTCGCTTCGGGACATGTCAGAACTGTTCACAAGACACGTAGAATGGAACTCCCTCAGCAACACTTGTTCTTGTATTTTCCCTTAGTACATATTTAAGTTTAGATCCATATTTGAGTAAAGTCTTTTTTACTTGTGCCCTAAGATGTTTCCGGCCAGTTACATCTTGAAAATGTATCGATTAATATTCATGCTTTTCGTTACTACAAGGATTAATTTTTAAACTTGCTTTCATGCTAACAATCTTAATTAAGTTATGATTTTGACTCCCCTTTCATAACTTAATTATCTAAGTAAATGCTTTATAAAATTTCATGCTTTAAAAATTTAGTTTTTAATAGCGTGTAGATGATAAACATAGAGTGATTCAGTCAGTAAAAATAACGTAGATCTCAAAGTATCAATGCCACTTCACCCATTTCAACCCAGCATTAAAATCCACGGATAATCCGACCCTTAACCGGAGTTTATAACCGAAAACGAGAACATTAACGTATTTACATTAATCAACACTCACAATGGTGGGTAATCAGACGCGGGGGCGTATTGCAAATAGAACCCAATTACCATCCCCTTGGGTACACTTTGAGTTAACTATTTTAATTTTATTATCGTGGATACAATCAGAGTGTTTGGGCTTTGATCACTATCCGTCAGGTGAGATGTTTGCTCGTTTGCGGATCTTGTTTTACGGCTCGTCTTAATGTTTGGACCAATACTCCAATGATTACCAGTTTGGCCGAAAGTCCCTCTTCATATAATGGCTGTATTGGCCACAAATATTGAATTATATTGGCCATTGTAACAGAAAGCCATTGTAATAGTAGGGTCATTCCGTGATTTCGTGCAAATTACATATCCAGCCAAATAAAACCATGAAACAATGCCTTTTTTTTAAAGATTTTTTTTCGAATGTACTTCATATCAAGTTCCCTAAAACTAGTATCATTGCAAGTTTCAATATTTTAGTTAAGTTTTGATTTATCGTAGTTTATCGCCTGAAATTCTCATTACCCTCTGTGTCCAAAGTGTGTCGACATTGAATTGATTCTGTTTATTTCTTTTTGGATCAATTATTTTCTTCAAATTCTTCGATAATCTGTTAGTTTAATTAATTATTATTTTAATAATAGTATTTTTAAAAATAAAATCGTAGTATAAACGATTAAAAAAAGGTCCTAAAATTTTGTCACACAAAAAATGTCATTACCTTCCATCGCTAGAATAGTTCAATTCGTAGGCGCCTTTGTAAATCCTCACTCGTGAGTAATGACGCAATCTGCTCGTAACGGTCAGTTAGCCACGTCGGCATAACAACGTGGCCGTGTCTTACAGGCTTATGAAATTATATACGTTCTTTGTGTCTTCGAAAGTATTTTGTCCTAATATTGGTTCATTACATTCCGTTCAATTATAAAGGGGAAGTAGCACTTAATATTACTATAATTTCTATAAGTTACGCCTTGTCTATAGGCTATAATCCTATTTAATTGTGAATAAGTCATAATGTACATATATTTAGTCAGTTTTTTAAGAAGTTCTTTCAAATTATCATTCATTTCCGTGGCATCCCCATCCGTACCATCCTATTTTTGTGGATGGTACTGAACGATTATGGAAGTGAATGAATGATTTTCTTATCAAATTACTATTTGATGTACACTTTATTGTTTTAAGCCATAACTGTAACCGTTGCCATATTATATGTAATCCAAAAACAAACAACATAGTGAGTACGTGGTCCGTAAACCTGCTCCGAGCAGTACGCGTTGAGCTCTTTTGTATAATAATTGCCATCCTATATCTATAAATCTACACAAGATAGAAAAGTGCCTTCTTTTGAATACCACTAAAAAAGCATGCTAGATTTGTTTTATTGAATAACATTCTTGAATTTTTGTCATTTTTTTAACTCCCGCGGAACGACGAAATTTGCACGAAATCACGGAACGACCCAGTATATAATAGCTTATAAGTAGCATCAATTTGCCTGGGGATAACTACCATTGTACAAGTTGAAAAGTCATCCGCCATAGCGGTGCCCGCAAATGTCTTATTCTTGAATCAATAAGCTTTTTTTTTCTTTTAATTAGGCATAATTATTTATTAAATTCTTTATTTTACACATTAAAATAAGAACAGATTGTAGAGTTATTACAAAAAATAACAAAGTACAAATGGCGGTCTTATCGCTTTAAGGCAATTTCTGGCAGACAACCATTGGATGGATATATGAGAAGAAGAAAGATGGGGCAGTGAAAAATAAAGGCAGTAAAAGCTCGGAGAAATAAATAAAATACACAAAAACATATACAGGGTGTCCCAGAACCAGATAATAGTGTAGACTTGCAAGCGATTATCATCACTCACCAGTCGAAAACCATAAAGAAATTGCACTTCCATCTGGTCGAACGCAATCGTTCATTGAACTATAATAAAAAAGGAAATTGAGAACGTTATAGTATATGTAGTAAATTCTGCAGTAAATTGCTGGCATTAAAATAATCTGCTCGAGATTGGGTTTGTGACCCGTCTCGGCGCTATAGCCGAGTTTATCATCTGAATCTGCATGCGGGGACGCCTGATTAGATCTTTGTTACATCTGGGATGGATTTCACCACGGCTCAGTTACTAAATCGATTTTGAAGTAATTAGTTCACTCAATATACAGCCCAATTAGGGGCAAGCCAAAAGGCTGGATCGATACAAATGCGTTATGAAGATGAATGTCAGGGAAAGAATTTTATAATATTCTAGTACCAAATGTAGGCAGAAATCTCCGTCTTTAGAGCATCTATGTACCACTATAAAAAGATCAAGGTATGAAGTTAAGTATATATGTTCTTTCACCGAACTTTGACGGGTTGGCGCTTCGATCAAATATATACTAGATACAGTGTCGGGAACAAAATCACATGCCAAAAGTGGCCGAGGTTGTCAATACATATACATTTGTATTTCGAACTACGAGATGTAGAAAATGGTCATATAATATAAACAACTTCAAGTAACAATAAACTTTAATTGTTTGAAATAAGATTTATTATACGTATATCTTAGAATTTAATTGCATTCAATACGTTATGTCATTGAAGAAAAAATAACCATATTTATCGAAAAAAAATATATTCCCGCAGAAATCTTTGTATTACGGTGATTATTTTGACAATTTTGAAAGGCGCACTTCGGCATGTTTACGCCTTGCCGTTGGTGATGATTGAAGCATACTAAATTGAAATAGAGCCACACTGACTATGTGGCTCAATTTTTCGGGCCGTTTTTGAAGTGCTCATCCGACATCTAGTATATATTTGATCGAAGGGTTGGCGTCTCTAAGGGACTCGCCGAGCTCCGGAGCTCTGGGCCAATTCGTTGCGTGCCACTTTTGATCTTGGCTCATTGGAGTTGTCAGTGACATTAAAATACGTCTAATCGCGGCTATCAGATATTATGAGATTTTTTAGATATGTTTCTTAGGTTCGTAGACTTATATTTTCCTTCATACGTACATTTAACACGACCAAGATGTAATTCTGAATAGACACGTAATGGAGAAGGCAATATTTTAAAGCCACTGTTGCGACCCCTCATTGCCATAGGATATAAGATAACCTACGAAACTTAAATAAAATAATACTAATAAAGTTCCAAATAGTTCTATATATATGCGTCTTCCAAAAATATTACCTATTGACATGACGCACGTCTTTCGAATTGGTCACTATCGAAGTCGAAACTAGTTTTTCACGTAATAAAACTTACTCTCATAATGTTACAACTTATATTGGGAATCTTATAACGTTCAGCATTTGTGTGGTTACTTACAAAGTTTTACCCCAAAACTCTATTTTATTTACTCAAGATTTGGTTGAGGTTTTGTTGACATTATATAAAGGATATAACTTTGTCTGTGTACTCTATAGCCCATATTTGTATGGGGTCGGCATATTTCTGTTTATATTGTAGAATGATATATCCAAAGAGAATATAAAACACTACGTTAGATATATCTAATGACAATAAGCGCAGCTGATAAATTGATCAGCACTTTTAGTAAAATATACAATACTGGCCAATTTGTGATTTTATGACTAAATTTTCCAACGTTGTATGACAAACCAGGGCATTAAACCCAATACCTACTGCACCAACCCACACAAGCCATCAGAACATCAATAATATGAAACTCTAGATAACACAAGAACATTTAAATAAAACGAAAACTTATCCAATATCCACCTTATTCCCATATAAAATCCTCGCATACAAAGCGACAGAAAATCTAAAATGTACATTCTCAATTTCACGGCACATAAAAATAATCACTTTAAAATTGGTTCTTAAACGGCTCCATTTTTAAGCAACGTCGTGTATAATGGAGGCCATTTAAATTCTTTCTAAATGGAAAATAATTTAAGAGCAACGCTGTCATCGACACTACTCCGGGCGCGGGTAATTTCCTTTAAAGTCTTTTTGCTTTGGATTTATTGCAAATATTTGTACGATTTCTGTGTTTTTATAAAGTTTGAATTGTGCTTTGTTTATTTCGATTCGGTGCCAATTTTCAATAGCAATGAAACTGACTACTTTTGGGTCGTAATATCTGGATGTGGTTAGTATTTTTATAGTTCATTATTTAACAACTCATTTTACTTAAATTACTAAGTTTCTCTTTTAAGCGGGGAAATATACTATCTATTCAGCTACGGGAAGTCTACTGCTAAACATAGGTCTCCCCTAAGAATCTCCACAAAGACCTGTGGGAGAAATTGTATAGAAATAAAATTAAAAAACTTCTCGTATCCCGAAAAATTCGTAGTGCCCTAAAAACATCTCGATATTTAGAACGGTTTCTCAAAACCTGGATCAAGGTCGCTGTTGAGAAGTGAAAACTAACAAATCTGTTACCGCTACTTTCATTTGTTTGTTGCTCGTCTATTTAAATCAACTCAATTTCTAGTTCAGCAAAACAAGGTACGAACAAGCTCGAATTAGGACAATACATCGGATTTAGACCAAGGCTCCTCTGTGACGTATACAGTACATTTGCTGGAAATACACAATAAAAAGCTGGTTTATTTACTTCTTTAAGTAATGCTATCTGCTTTACTGTAGTTTATATTCGGGCTGAAAATAAATGCGTTACGCGTACGACTACATTTATTCCGCGTATACTTCTGTATTTCTTTTTAGATTTCGTTTATTAGACTTAATGGATATTCCCACAATTTTCTACATTGGATGACATTAATAGTTTTTGTTCTACTCGTTTTAGTACTAGCGAAATGTTGAATAATCTTCCTTAGTTCTTAATAAGCTATCTAAGAGAAACGAATGTTATGAGACTTTCATTGGTGGTCGAATATTATTATTTGCTCCAATAAAGCGAATATTGGTGGCAGGTCTCTCATATGTGAGAGGTCGCCTGGGTCGGTACAACCGTAATGTCTATTTCTCCCGCCAAACAGAAGTGTAAATGCAATGTTGTGTTCCGATTTGAAGGACATTGTAGCCAGAGCAACTACTGGACGTAATGAGACTTAACATCTTATGTCTCAGGTAGCAAGCGCAGTGGAATGCCAAGCTTTGCTTTGTAATTCATGGTATTGTTTGGTTTTGCTACTGTCCATGAGCGGTCTTATCGCTTGCCATTCGTCTGGCATGCTCGTCTTGCCATTTACTGCAATAAAAAAGGCGAAACATCTAAACCAAACGACTGTCTCGTGTCGACATTACATCACACTAACAAGGTTTTATTATGTACTTTCGTACACAATGCGTATAAGATTGTTCAGACAGATATAATCTGATACGGCTAGTTATCATGAGGCTCGCTTTTACACAAATCGTAATCACATTCCGTGGAGTTTCGTGACTGGAATAAATAGAAGCTTTCCTTGACTGCCTCCGTGGCGCAGTTGGTTAGACGCCGGCTGTGAAACGAAAGGCCGCGAGTTCGGTCCTCACACCGGGAAAATGTTTGTGAGGCCCACATGTATTTGTCTCGGGTCTGGGTGTTTGTGAGACCGAAAAGTCTCTCGTAGTTTCTGATACCCACGACACAAGACTTAATTGATCTTAATGTGGGGTCAGTACTATGTTTGTGACTATTTATTTATTTATTTATTTTACTATTATTTTAGCCTTAGATTCCTAATCGGATTTATAGTTTAGTTGAGGGATTCTGGCTTTGATTTCACAGTTTGGGCTTTTATGACAAGTTCGCAGTTGCGATTTCCCGTGTTTGTGGACTTTCATGAGCGATAGTGACTTTGCTTAGGTAAAATTGTATTGCATCTAATTGAAAGTAATACCTTTAATCAACCTCTGTTGACAACAGGACTTCTATACAAGAGAACAAAGGGATACAACTATCTAAATGCTATACTATGGCCAACAACAAATCCTAAAACACAAACATTAAATCATGCTAAATCCCAGCAGCACTTAATTTTAATTCCCCGCCATATTTGATGTAAGCCGCGGCCTGAGAGCACTTACAAGCTATTGTAGCGGTTAATCTTCTTAACCAGATGGACTGCATTCCGCTCGCGAAACCTCGACTGTTTATTAAAAGTTAATATAAATTATGAGTAAAATAGTGTTTTTTTTCTTTTGAAGTGTAGTGACTAAAGAGGTTATTTCAGTTTTTGTTTGATTTGGAGGTGGAAATATTATAGGGGTGCTGTAATTCGAAAATATGATATTTCTAAATGGAATATTATCTCAAAAGAGCTCTCCTCAGAAATACACATGACTTGTGTTGAATCAATTATATTTTGATTTTTAATTGTGCGGTCAGGTTCTGACCTAAAGACAACAATTTCCAGTTAATTATCCAGACACTGAAACTCAGGTTTACAATATAAAAAAGACACAGACCAATAAAGCAACCAATAGACTGTAACGTTGTTAAATAAAATATTGTTTAAACATTAGCAAACATTACAATCTCCGGTTAAACACACAAACTTTGTTCACTGTTTCCGGAGCCGTAAATACATCGGCCTATGCCGGTTAAATTATTATATTTAGCATCAAAGGGACGTACTCAGAACTCAAACGCGTGGATTACATCAGCCTACTAAAGAATCAAAACTCTTCTAAACATATGTAGATTCAATGATCCGAGTGTTACTCATCTTTATTTCTTGATAAGTGGATCAAAAAATACTCGCGAGTTATTTGTTACCCGGCACTGAATATGTGGTCGGTATGGTGAAAGCTCGCCCCATATCACATCATCATCATTGGTAACTGACATCTTCCTAGAGATTTTGGGTTTGAAAAGTACATACGCATGTAATTTATTAATTAGAGCAATTCGTGCATGACAAATTCGGCTACACTGTGCCAGTATGAGATCGCGGAGGGGGGAGAGAGACTTGATAATTCCGAATATCACGCAATTTAACATCATATTACATACGTAAAATCACGCCTTTTTCAGAAGGGGTAGGTAGAGGTGATAGAGGGCGAGCCTATCGCCATACCGAGCACAAATTCCTGACTGGGCTGATAATGAATAGAAAAATCCAATATCACTTTGCCCAACCCGGGATTCGAACCCAAGACCTCAGCTTTGTAATCGTACCGTAGTACAACTACGCCAACGAGGCGAGGTAGCTACATCATATTGAGATGGAAATAAAGTTGACGAATTCTCCTTCAGGCGTGAATTTTCAATGAATAAATAATGGTAACACCCAACAGTGAGACACATTGTTATCCCGCAATAAGATACCAAGGCTCGTGACGTGATATCAGAAACAGCGAAAAATCTTTTTGGTCTTACCAGACCTGAAACAAATACTTGTGGCCACACAAAAAATACCTCGGTGCGGAGATTGACCTCTCTTAACAGCCGGAGATTAACCAACTGCGCTACAAAGGCTTTTTTCATACAATACAATAGATATATAGAACAAACAGGTTACCTGACGGTAAATGATCTCAGCAACATCCATGACGCTTAGATTATAGACGTGTTGCCGGCCCTTTAAATATACATACATACATAAACTCACGCCTTTATCCCCGAAGGGGTAGGCAGAGGCGCCATCAGGACACCCACATTTCGCCTTGTATGTTCCGTCCCACGATGTGATAGAGGGCGAGCCTATCGCCATACCGGGCTCAAATTCCTGACTCCGGACTGATAATGAATAGAAAAATCCAATATCAATTTGCCCGACTCGGGACTCGAACCGGAGACCTCAGCTTTGTAACCGTACCGTAATACAATTACGCCACCGAGGCAGTATAAATATAGGCTGTTTATAATACTATGAATAGTTATCCTACTAGTCATTATATTTTAACTACTATATTCTAACGAACTGTTTAGATTTATTGTATTTTACATACCTACATTTATTATCAGCCCGGAGTCAGGAATGTGTGCCCGATATGGCGATAGGCTTGCCCCCTATCCCATAGTGGGATGGAACATACAAGGCGAAATGTGGGTGTCCTGGTGGCGCCACTGCCTATCTCTTCTGGGATAAAGGCGTGAGTTTATGTATGTTTGTACATACCTACATCATGGCATAGAAAATGTCAAAAATATAATCAATTCTATAAGCGAGTATATCTATAATTGGTTATACGAACTCCGTCAGATAAAACGAAAAAGCAAACGCAGCAATATTGTTTTACTTTTGACTCGAACGGCAACAAAAATGGTCGCACAAAAACTTACTGAACGCTTTTAATCTGTTGGATCTGTAGCTGCTAGTGATGTATCGGATAATTAAAACCGAAAGAGACGCCGAAGCCGAAACCTTTCTGGACGTGATTTCGCAGCTTCTTACATTAGGAATCGAAATTAACTTAGAACTTGAAAGAAATGGATGTGTCTATAATTGAAAGGATTTAGTTTTTAATTATAAGCAGTAAGCACACATAAATACATAAGAACGCCAGCAACGTCGCAAGTTTGCTTGAAATGTACTCGTATTTCCGTTAAACATGACAATAAAATATATTTCTCGGATGAAGTAGAGAAATCAAAAACTGTATTGCTCGAAAGAATTTAAGCTAAATCTCTCAATTCACAGCCTTCATACGCTGCCACCTTAAATCGTATCAAGAATATAAATTACGTTTTTGAAAAATGTTTAAACTCCTGAATCACAGACAAATTTCATATAAATATATAAAACTACGAAAACGGAATTTATAATGCTTTTCGATAAATACATACATATTAATGCAGTAAAAAAGTGTGGAAAGAGCCGAATTGACGTTTGAGCCGCATCCCTACTCCCAACGAAGCGTGTGCCGCAGTGTATTTTTACTCAGTACATCAACATCGATTCGCGCCCCACTTGCCTCCTTTAATGTTGCGTGTTTACATACAACTGCTGTTTATTCAATGAAGAGCCCCAACAATGTCTTTTATCCTATCATTTTTCTATCCTTTCAAGTGTACTGGTTTATTTGTTTTGATCATGTTTGTTTCTGCTTTAATTAAATAAAACAAGTATTGCTGTATAGTGGTAAGACCGCCATTTGTCCTTTTTTTGTTATTGTTTCTGTATTGCATTTTTGTGTTATTTGTGTGTACAATAAAGATTTAAATAATAATAATATTAGTAGCATAAAATGTATTATTACATTTACATACTTTATGATGAAATTTCAATGTGCTATGAATTCTATGTTGTATCTAGATTTGCAACGGAAGCGCGGTTAATAGTAGCGTTACGGGTGATAGACAAAATAATAGGTAGTTCGGTGAATTTGCTTTTATACGATAGTATTTTTATGTGATTGGAAGATTCTTAGATTCATGCATTCCCTGTCTTTAAAGAAACTTAATTATCCATAGGATATTACAATGATAAAAATTTGCATTATTATCTTTATCTTTCTATAGTTTACAACCATAAATAAATAACTACCATAAAATACTATTTTATTTAAAACTGCATTTACAGTATTTGATAATTACACTACTGTTTAATACTACACTACGTGTGGTTTCAACATGGCGCCTGTATTACATAACACCTGTTACGTTTCAGTAATCCAGTTATCACGTCTGGGGATACCTCACCTCTGCTATATACTGGTATACAGAGTGCCCTAGAAAGGGCGCCTTGTACTATGTACATGGTGTAGCTAAAAGGTTATTTTAATGAGAAGTGTATTTAGTATATGTGCATTTGTATTTGCCTTTTTGTATTGTGACTGCCTGGGTGTCGTAGTTGTCGACATTCCTTTAAAATTGTTGCATAAAATTCGCAGGCAGCTTTCCTCTTTTATTGCTATTTTCTTTCTTGTTATTTGCAAAAAAAAGACTTCGACGAATTGAGAACCTCCTCCTTTTTTGAAGTCGGTGTAAAAGTAACTAATGTACACTTTTAATAAGTATTAACATGTATTGGAGTTTGGGAGCACCATGTATATGAAGTAAAGATATAGCCCACTGTATAGCTGCTTCGTTTATGACCGAAACGCCCCGTAGAATATATCTCCAGTTCAGTGTATTTTGGAATATTATCAATATGTGTATCTAGTCTAGGGAAAGGATTAATTTCTACTAGACATATTTGCTTTGAACATGATGTATACGCATACAACGTCGTCTTTTGATGTTTGGATATAAATGGTTGAGCAATGATTAAAAGTGATACACACTGTATTTATCTATATTTTGTACTAAAGGCATTGGGCATAGGCCCACCGAAACGGAATAATACCGCTATCACTGAAAACAGACGTGAAGGGAACGTTTTTTTTTTTCGTTTGATGAATGAGATTCCTTTTTCGATCGGTTTCTCCGCCATTTTTAAAGGCAACCATGCCCCTACAATCCCGGTAATGTACTTGGTAATCAAGCGTGTTGTTGACATATTATGAATTATTCCAAGAAAACTGCTTCGTAATCCTACCACTCATAAAAAGATATCTAATAACGGGTCAAACTGTTTAAAAGATTGAATTGTCATCGGTCCATAATAAGAATGCCAAATTTCGAGTTAATCCGACGTTTTGAAGGGGGTCAAAATCATGTTCAAAGCTTCCGTTACATACTAACATACATACGTCTGAAGCTAATAAAAGCGTTTTAAAAAATCAACTTAATCATAAAAATATAATACATACGAAAAGCCAACACATCTGCGGTGGCAATAAAAGCTCTTCACAAAAGGGCACGCTAAAAAGGTTGACACCCGGGCCGCGATATTTCATTCGCACAATCTTTACCGTAAAGGGTTGGGTGAGGGAATACTGAATTTGGAGACTTTATCAGATTGAAAGTAGGGATGTCAGTAACTGTTATTATTACTACCAGCTGTAAAATTATAGTATTGGGAGGTTTCACTATGATTGTATTGAATTATTGATGTGGTATTTTTTTAAAATATCAAGATACTTGGGCGCAGCGATTTAAATGGAGCTTTTTGCGTATTTAATTAAATAAATCTGCGACTGCCTAGGTGGTGTTGTTTACTACGGTAGGTGTCTTTAACCCGCAACGAAATCAATTATAAAGTTAAATTAATAGGAGGAGTTGGAAATAAATTATTGTCCACTTCCCTCCCTAATAAAGTGGGTGACAAAACAATGAACTAAACGGGTAAATAACCTCGCATAAAGACATTTACAGCCAGAGAAGCCAGCTGCAAAGCACTGCACATTATGAGGTTTTGATAAAAAAAAAATGGAACCTCAACCGAATCGCGTCGGAACCCTCTCATTTTCGTTTTACTTGTGCTGCCCGGAGGATAATACCAATAAAGTGTTAAATAATGAAGGTACAATGATTATCATATTCTGTGAAAGCAATTCGTCGCGTCGTTTCATTGTTTTCACGTTTTAAATTAAAGTAAAGTGAGAGCGGTACGGAATACGGTGGCACAGTTTTCATCTCTGAATTTTAATGGTATTGTTGACGCGCCATTTTAATAAGCTCTCGCTGGATTTTAATTCCAATTTTATAAATGATGTTTGGTGGAATGTGTATTTTTGCTTGAAAGCATTAAATATACATTTCGTCACGTATCTTTTTGTCCAACGACGGAATAACTCAGAAATATTTTTCGCCAACAAAACTGTGAGTATTTTAGTGTCTTAATATGGTTTCTTTGTTCAGTAACATTTTAAGCTGTCTTTGTGCTTATTAATACTTGTAAAGAATTTTAGGGAAGAGTCTCATACCAGTCAAATTAGAATTCAAGCTTAATTTGTAAGTCGTCAAACTTTTGTCTGGGCGTAATAGTCCCCTTGTCATATTTTGGTAAGGAATTAATTACCTCAGCAAAACATCTGCTTACCCCTTCGGAGATACAAGCCTATTGGGTGTGAGAATTTTCAATCCACTTGCAAGGTTTAAGCCAAAGAGATCACGTGTCAAATTAAGTAATTAAATCAACTCCAACTAATTAAAAACATTAAACCCAAATAGCGACAATGTTATTAGTAAAGTTTACGAGTAAGTTTGTTCCGACGATCGCTTCGTAATCTGTTTGCGTGTTTAATTACACAGCAATTACTGATTTAGCCGAAAAACGGAGAAACATCACAACGACTACGGTTTAATCCGTAATGGTATAAACCGTTTTGGGGTTATGAGGTTTAATGTTTTATATACTAGGCAAATTGTCTCTGTTTATCACAATTATTCCTACAAGTCAGATCCATCACCGATCTCTATAATTCTACAGGGTATATCAAAACTGCGACCGAAAACGAAGCCAAGTGGTAGTATTAGTGACTTCAGACACAATGCAACCAAAATTTTGTAATGTTTTACTTATCGTCGTATTTGGGTGATAAATACATAGTTTTCCTAAAATAATAATGTGCACCTTTTAATTTTTAAAGACGTAATGGTACGTAAGGGTATAAATCACTTTTTTCGCATAAACTAGGTACCACCCAACCACAATGGTATTTAAAAAATTGCAAAAAAAACTTTCAGTTTTTAGCCTTTAAGTATGTATGAAAAGGCAGTTAACATAAAAACAACTGATACCATTATAGACGCGCTGAGATACAATCTCCGATACTGATAATATGTCGCAGTTTCTAGATCACAAAAGACTATTCTAAACATATTCATACATACATACATATGTACATAAACTCACGCCTTCATCCCAGATGGGGTAGGCAGAGGCGCCACAAGGACACCCACATTTCGCCTTGTATGTTCCGTCCCACGTAGTGATAAGGGGCGAGCTATCAACATATCGGGCACAATTTCCTTATTCCGGGATGATAGTGAATAGAAAACTCCAATACCACTTTCGCCCGGCCCGGGATTCGAACCCGAGACCTCAGGTTTGCAATCAAATCGTAACACTAAACATTAACACGAACGAAAATTTAACACAAATTAAAATGCCTGACCTGGTAAATAGATTCAAGACCTAACAATTCATGACTTATTTCCACAAGACCATTAAGGGAATGTTTTCATGCATGTTTTATAAGAAGCGATTATAGTGTCAGAGTTAAGCCATCAATGGAACACATACACACATAACACATACATACGTCACTTATATCTCAAATGACTTGTCACTTGTCAATCAATACATGAATAATAAATAATATGTACTCCCATCAATCACACGAATACTAATATTAAAGTATGTTTTCTTTTCAAATCATGATAAATTACCGAAGGCTTTACTTTTACTGGTGGCTTTACTGGTCTCTCATATGTGAGAGGCCGCCCGGGTAGGTACCACCGCAATTTCTATTTCTTCCGCTAAACAGCAGTGTAAATGCACTGTTGTGTTCCAGTTTAAAGGACGTTTTAGTCAGAGTAACTACTAGATTTATTGAAACTTAACATTTTATGTCTCAGGATAGTGAGCGCAGTGGAATGCCAAGCAATGCTTTGTAATTTATGGTGTTTGGTTTTCTACTGTCCAGCGAATGGCATGCTCGTTTCGCCATTCAACGCATGAACAAATAAAAATTTGCCTAATGGTTTCTTAGATTTACGCGAATGTTACACATTGAAATAAAACTAATTTTTACGGATTTTATCGCGACTTGGTTTAATTTTTACATTTTATAACTTCATTTTTTAATAGTTTGCACGTGACCACGAAAGCTGTAAACCAATCGAAAGTCGAGAAGTTAAAAATGTAAAATTAATTTTTACCCAATCGCGATAAAATCCGTAAAAAATAGTTTTATTTCAATATGATAGCCAACATAATCCTTCTATAATCGCACCCAAATCATCCAAGAAATCTATTCTCAGTTAAAAATAATTGCCAACCGATCAGTTTCCAATAGATTAGATAAGGAACTGAAGATTGAAGGCCTCATTAATAAAGTTAGGGTACCTTCGCCATGAATCAGGCGTCTTGTAAAGGGGCAGGGCGCCCTTATCCAAGCGACACTGATAAATTAGTTCAAAATGCGAGGGGTGTATTGTATATGTCGTATATGACTTCTTTGTTTAGACAGGTTTTTCTGTATTCTTTTGGATTGTTGCGCCCTTTTTTTGTGATTCGAAATTAAAATTTAATATAGGTACGTGTAGAAAAGAGACGGATAACCGACTTCAAAAAAAAAGGATGAGGTTCTCAATTCGACTGTATGTTTGTACTGGGTGACCCGATTTTAATAATTTTATGTCATATAAAACATGAGTACATTATTTGTAATTGGTATAAAATTTAAATCGAAGATATGATTTTAAGCATCTTTGGTTCAATAGCAAAGAGTAATCTGAATATTTATTAAACAAAGGAAGGGATAAAAGTTGAATGATCTGTTGGTGTTTACTAAAAATCGCTTCGACTAAAAAGTTCATTTTAATTCCACGAACAATGTTGCCTTTGAGTCTTTAATACTACGAAGAGACAATGTATCAACTAGGCTTCTTTTTGCAAAACAAGAGGCAGCACATTTAAGACCCATTTACACGGGGAGAGATTCTCGCCTCGAAGATTCGATTATCGTAAGGATACAAAAAGTTGCATCGTGTAAACGTTGTCAGGACACGATAATCTTATGGTGGTTATATTGTTATGCGATAATGGCATACAATTCTTGCCACGAGAAACTCTCCCCGTGTAATTGGCTTTTCATGCTATAAACTGTGGAAGGAAATAAACAACAGACAAAATAAATAAAAAGCAAAATACATAAACTATTCCAAAAGTATTTTACAAAAACATATATCTACATTTTAATTTTAAAAATGGAACCTTAAAAATCGCGATGTGCCGAAAATTTAACTTTCCGCAATTTACATACATTATGTCTACCTCGTACGCTACGCTACGGGGTACACAAGGCCCTTGTGCCACCCCAACCCTTCCTCACGGGTCGTTGAGACCGGCCCTCTTAGTTTTGAGAGTCCCTCGAACGTTCGAACTGCTTTGTAGTTTGTATCTGGATCAGCAACGTTCGAAATATGAATATTTATTTTATATTCGCATGCGGTTGCGTTCGAATTTTAAACTTGTTACATTTTTTTTACCAGGAACTGTAAAAATAGGTTAGTTAAAAAAAATAGTTTAAGTTTGAAGATTCGAATCCATGTTTTTTGAATCCACATATTTAAACTACATAGCAAAAAACAGTATCATAAAGAAATCTAAATTATACTCAATTGAAAAGGAGGCCCGTTTCAGATAATGGGAAGTAAATGGGCCAATATTTTTATATCACCCATATACATATTCCTGTAATAAGGTGCTGTATTGTTGACGAGGATTTTTATTGAGTGCATCGCAATATCTCCACTCGATTAGAAGTGCAGTATAAATAGATAAAGGATTAATTAGAATGTTTAACTATACATATGATTATAAATGCGAAAGTAACATAGGTAAGCTCACGCTGTCTCCGCGGGAGTAGGCAGAGGTATACAGATACAGATACACAACACTTTATTAAACACCACAAAGTACAGAGACGATAAAACATTGAAAACTTTAAAAAATAGCGTACAATTGGCGGTCTTATCGCTATAAGCGATCTCTTCCAGACAACCAAAAACGATAGAATGGATCGTAAGACAAGAAAAATATAAAAAAAAAAGAGGGCATTTATCACAAATGCAATTAACAGTTGATGATTGAATGGATGCCTAATACCACTATTCTCTTCCCCCCCTTTTTCCTTCCCGCTCCCCTCTAGATTCGACCAGCAACACATCTATGACCCAAGCGTTGTGGATGTTTATGGACGGCAGTGATCTCTTACCATCAGGCATCAGGTGAGCTGTTTGCTGGTGTGCCGAACTTATTGTATAAAAAAATGTGTGTGTGTATTAGTGTACACACGTAAGAAGTGAAACTTCTTTATGACATCATTTTTCGAAAAATGATCTACTATTTACAAATTTACAGAATTGGTAAAATAAAGCTAAATTAAATAAAGTTTAAGTTTAGGAGGGGGGAAATTTTTGAGGGAATTTGGGATTTCTATCGGGGCCAATTTGTAGCCCTCACCGAGACGGTTCCGAGGATACTAAGCTCGGTGGGTCCACGACCTTTATTGGCCGAGATAGGTTTAGGGGGGGTGAGGTAAAAATTTTAGGTGGGGGTTAGGGGCGGGGGGGGGTTAGGTTTCGTGGGGGGGCTATTGGGCACCTTAAAATATTTTTGGGTGGGGAAAGTTGTAGAGGGGAATTCGGGAATTCTGTTGGGGCAGGATTGTAGCCCTCACCGAGCCGGTTCCAATGAACCCAAGGTCGGTGGGTCTACGATGGATAATGCCGGAGATATGAGTAGGGGGGGTGAGGTAAAAAATTTAGGGTGGGGGTAAGCGGGGGGGGGAGGTTTCGTGGGGAGGCTATTGGGCACTGTTTTGGATTTAGGGTGGGGGAAGGCCAGAGGGGGGGTAAGGATCAAATTACAAAAAAGTGGGTGGGACTTAAAATTTTGGGTGGGGCTTGGAAACGGTTGGGGGTGTGGCTTACTGAAGTGGGTACAGAATGTGTTCTAATGGTATACACTGTATTATGTCCAAATGTGGGATGATACACTAGTGTGGGATTCGTACTAAATACAGTTACAATACACAGGATTACTACTAAGTATTACTAATTTACTAAATAAAAAGATGACGCGTAACGGAAGAACGTGACGTGTGACGCGTAACGCTAAATTTTTTCCAACCCCGATAAAGAAGTTTCACTTCAAAAAAGACAACAATTCCGTCCTAAGATGTGATAGGACTTCCTCGGTGGCGCAGTTGTACTACGATATCGATCGATCGATAATCCGGAATAGTAGTGGAATGGAGCAGGCATTGTTATTTATTTTATATTCAGGCATCTGATTTCTGAAGTTGCATAGCTAAACTACCTTGGTGGCGTAGTTGTACTTAGGTATGGTTACAAACCTGAGGTCTCGGGTTCGAATCTCGGGTCGGGTAAAGTGATATTGGATTTGTCTATTCATTATCAGCCTGGAGTCAGGAATGTGTGCCCGATATGGCGATTGGCTCGCCCCCTATCACATCGTGGGACGGAATGTACAAGGCGAAATGTGGGTGTCCTGGTGGCGCCTCTGCCTACTCCTGGGAAAAAGGCGTGAGTTTATGTATGTATGTATGTATGTAAGATGTAATAGGAGACGAAACTAAGGCCATGCCAGGCACAAATTCAATGCGGAAGTATCTCACTGCTGAATAAACCACTGAACCGATAGTAATTATATTTGGCACAGATGTAGCCTGGAATTTAGGGAAGGATATAGGCTACTTTCATTTCTAAATTGAATCCCCAAGAGAATATAGAGAGTGAAACAATTGACAAAGAAAATTACGTGGCTGGTCTGATATAGAAAATGTGATTAATTAATGCATAATAATTTGGAGCCTTGTTGAGTAAAGCGGAATTGCATTTGGTCGTTAAAGTTCTTTTACACCATAATGTCGAATTAATATAGTAATAATTAATTAATATAATTAATTAATCAATGGTGTCTTGCACCATAGATCAACTATTACAAAAAAAAATGTAAAAGAGAAGGGTTAAATTTACTACTTTAAAATACAGCATAAAGACAATAAAAATTATGAACATTTTGATTTTTAATGTTAATAATTAAATTTATTACTTACCCTCCTAATATTTAATTAATACGTATGTGCTAAAATTCTATGATTTCATACATATAAATTTATTCTGAGTGCCGTTCCTGGCCGTCGTAATTTAGTTCTTGCATTATGTATGCGATGTTAAGTCGTGCAAACAAACCTGGCTCGGAGCCTAATTAAATTTTGACGGAGTGTATGCGTTGGTAATGTGGACTCGTAAAGGATTCGTAGGTATGTGGGGTGTTTTTAAGATCTTATTTGAATTTTATATAACCCTTTTTAAGATGAGAGTTACGTAATTTTAAGTACTTCATTATTTTGTTTCTATAGTACATACGAAAAGCGCTTGATAAAACGCAAGTGTTGAGGGCCTTTTTAGCCAGTTGGATACTGAGAACCGCTGCTTTTAAGCAACATAAGCACACAGAATTGTAGATTTTTAGAACAGGCAACATGTATCATAATTTAAAGCGTAAATCCTGGGCAAAATTTCTATGTCTATTTCTATAAATAAGTGTCATCAAACATTTAGGGTATTTGACTATCATCGAATTTTTGTGTTATTTTGCAGACAAACACAAGTGCCATTAAATCAAAACATTTTTGTGAAAACAGTATTAAAGTAGCTTGTAATATGAGGCAAATATTAGTGTTTTAAATAAAAGAGTGGGGACGCAGTGGGGACATCTTACCGTCTCTTTCACACCCGCACACTATAATGCATATTAAGATTAGTGACGTCACTAATTTTGTTTTGCATCCCTTTTCTTTTACCCCCATTACAAGATTTAAAACGTTTCTAACTTTTTTATTTCTGAATCATCATCATCATCAGCCCGTTGCAGTCCACTGCTGGACATAGGCCTCTCCCAAGGTACGCCACAGAGCCCGGTTTGCTGCTTTACGCAAAAAAAGGAAAACGTAGCGTGGGACGTCCTCTGGCCAGATGGCGGGACGACTTCCACAAGAGGGCCGGCAGCGACTGGATGCGTAAAGCAGCAATTCTGAATGGATTTACAAAATTCTTTGATTGCTAGATTTTGGATATGGATACTTTTTGAATACAATTAAAAATGATTCAAATACCCTATTCCTCGTTGGAAGCCTCCTAGATCCAGCGACTCCCTTTACCAGGTCATCTAACCAAGTAGAAAGCAATAAATCAACTGACAGAACCGTCTCGGATCTAAAACAACATGGCCGTCATACACGCCCGAAGCAAAAACGACGTTTACTACAAAATGGCGGGACTCAGATGACATTAATTGGCCCATTAACAGATTAATTAATTTCAGGGCGTTAGGCAGAAAATTACTCATTTGTCCTTTAGCCTCTAATCGTAATTTCGATCGTAATATCAATTAATTTTGTCTTGTGTGATGTGTTTGGGAGTAGGTTATATAACTTTAGGTAGGTTTCTTGGGTAAGTTTTTGTTTTAACTATTTAACAGCTTTTATACACATTATTGTGCTAGTCGTTCATTATTTAAAAAAGAATATGTATTTACTACTCACGAACTCAAAAAAAAATACACTCAATATTCGCTTTACAATACTTCTAGAGATAAATAAATACACCCAATAGGCACATACATAGTCCTGACCCCACACTAAGATCCAGTCTTGTGTCGTGGGTATCAGGAACCACGAGAGACTTTTCGGTCTCACAAACACTCAGCCCAGAAACACATACTTGTAGTTCACACAAACATTTGTCTCGGTGCGGGGATGGAACCCACGGCCTCTCGTTTCACAGCTGGCGTCTAACCACCTGCGCCACGGAGGCTCTCATATCACGTTTTAGCTGCTTTCATATACCAGAATTTTTTTGGTTAAATCCTATATGCAAGTTTCTTTGCCATGTTTCCCTTCAACCTTAAAGGTACCAAAAAAATTACGTTGAAAAACTGTGTCATCCCAACTACAAAAGTTCTTAGAACATTTCAAGTATATCCAGACGGATCGTAGACATTTTTTATCTTTTCTTTCATTAAAATAATTAATACGATGTCTTAAAAGACTTTCTTGTTTCTTTCGTTCGCGTCGTAATTTGTTCTGCAGTTTCCAGTTCCATTTATATCTTTTAGACTTTTTCTTGCGAACACAATTATTTTAAACAAGAATAGTTTTAATCATTGGGTCATTTGAGGAAAGCGTTGAGAAACAATAGGCGGCCAGCATAATTGTTACGAATATTTTTCATATTTTACTGATTCGCAAGCAATGAAGAAGCAATTGGTCATATCGCCCTGGTGTTTCCGATGCCGTCCACAACGCGTGTAACGGTCATCGAGGCGTTTATAAGTCAGTATGCTGACGTAAGTATTGTTAGAGGCCCAGCTCGGCCACAACACCTGCATTGTGTTAAGCTGGAAAGCCAGTGACACGGACATACCCTATTCGGCCTCTCCCAGGGTACCGAAAGGGGAGTTTAATAGCTTTTCCTCTTGAACAAAAAAAGTGTATATTCTAGGCAGTATTTTAAATACAATATCGACATACTACTGCAGATTCACTATTCGGGGACTTATCCCTTTTCAAGACTTTGTACAATCATTAGAACTATTTAAACTAAATTATGAATATATTGATTTTTCGCTAGTATTTTCATCCCTTGATGTTATTTATGTTACGTTACGAAAAGCCTAGCGAAATCCTAAATGCATAGAAAACCAAATGATAAGTTCACCACGACTAAGAATTTGTGGATTGATAATATTTGATCGAAGATTAACACGTCTAAAAAATTAATGTAGTATTTTCATTTTCAGTTGTCAGTACGTAACTTATATTTCCTGTAACACATCTCATATATATCAATTAAATATTCCAATATTTTATATATAGCATATCAATTGACGACGCGGCCTAATCATGAGCCCATTTAATCCTGGTCCGTGACGCAATACTCCCGGGCATCGTATAGTCCACGGAAACGCGGTTTTCCGGGACTAATATAATATATAGTGGACCCACGGGATGTATAAGTTGACAATGTCGGGTACATATTCCTTGATGTTATTTTTGTAGAACAGATAATTGAAGTCACAATTTCTATTTTTGATTTTACATTAAATTTATAAAATAAATAAATAATAACTGCCTGCCTCGGTGGCGTAGTTGTATTACGGTACGGTTACAAAGCTGAGGTCTCGGGTTCGAGTCCCGGGTCGGGCAAAGTGATATTGGATTTTTCTATTCATTATCAGCCCGGAGTCAGGAAATTGTGCCCGATATGGCGATAGGCTCGCCCCCTATCACATCGTGGGACGGAACATACAAGGCGAAATGTGGGTGTCCTCGTGGCGCCTCTGCCTACATCTGCCTGATAAAGGCGTGAGTTTATGTATGTATGTAATAAATAATAAATTCACCCAATAGTCAGATACATAGTCCTGACCCCATACTAAGATCGAGTCTTGTGTAGTAGGTGTCAGGAACTACGACTTTTCGGTCTCACATCCAGAACCGAAACAAATACCAGTGGATCACACAAACATTTGTGTCGGTGCGGAGATCGAACCCGCGGCCTCTTGTTTCACAGCCGGTGTCCCACCCAACCCACTGCGCCTATAGAGATCCCTATTAGAGCATAAGCCCAACTAGAAACATATTTTGACTATAAGGTTTAAGTATACAGGGTATATCAAGACTGCGACCGAAAACGAAGCCAGGTGGTAGTATTAGTGACATCAGGCACAATGCAAGTAAAAATTTCGCAAAAAAATCGTTTGTACTTTTTTTGTAATTTTTAAAAAAAAAATAGAAAAATATCTGTCGCTGTTTTGGTGAAAATTTTATTTGCATCGTGTGTGTAACCACTAAAACTACCACCTGTCTTCGTTTTCGGTCGCAGTCTTGATATACCCGGTATAATTTTTATATAAAAATTACCACACAGTTTTAAATAATAGGCCTTCGCTGATTGGTATAAAACAAAAAATATCGAATACAAACCGCAAATTGTTAATCCGATCAAAATATGCATTGAATGCAAACAAAGGCAACCAAATATTAAAAGCCCTTCACGATTGAACGATTGTGATGTTCAGTTGATTGCGTATTTTATACCTATATGTATACATATATATATATATAGACTATACGATATTCATATTATGCTCTATATCTATAGCATAGGAGATGGAAAAATGGCTGTAAAATGAAAGGATGTAAATTCGATCTGATATATAAAAAAATCTTAGCTATAAATAATTTTTGTTTTAAGTCCTGTTTGTTTAATTCAATTATTTATTTTATCATAGGGTCGGGACTGTATTCCACATTTGTATGCTTTCATTATAACATGGTTTTTGTAAGTGTTGTACAATACATAAAAGTTCGTATTGCTGTGGGAGTTTCTTGGTTCGTGTTTCCTTCATAGCTACAGCACGGTCTGAACACCGGTTCATAGAATTACAAAAACCGAAAATACTTATAAATTTTCATTTTGATTTCATTTGACTACAAATTACATTGACTGCCTCGTTGGCGAAGTTGTACTACGGTACGACTACAAGGCTTAGGTCTCGGGTTCGAATCCCGGGTCGGGCAAAGTGATATTGGGTTTTTCTATTCATTATTAGCCCGGGGTCAGGTATTTCTGCCCGATATGGTTAGGTTCGCAACCTATCCCATAGAGGGACGGAATATACAAGGCGAAACGTGGGTGTCCTGGTTGCAACTCTGCCTACCTCTTCTAGGATAAAGGCGTGAGTTTATGTATGTATGTATGTTGACTACAAATACAATCAATAAAAACCACCGGAATTAACCTGTAAGGCCCACTATTTATACAACACAGGACCAATACATTATACTCAACAAAAACTCTAACTAAATCTGTTTAACGCCGAGCTCAACAAGTTAGTTATATATTTGTGATTGGCGACGCACCGCCGCGTACCATTTGATTAACGTCTGAATATTAACGCTCTTTAACACCGGATTATTGGTTCTGACACCGAGTTTATCGGATTAAACTTGGTTTAATAATATAGAACAGTATTACTTACTATATGGCCTAACCACTCTCAATCGAAAGTGTCTCATAGTTCCTGATACCCACGACACAAGTTTCGATCTTAGTGTGGAGTCAGGACTATGTATGTGACTGTTGGGTGTTTTTATGTATTATTTAGTGCGTGGTAATTGAAAATCAACCCACACATGACTTAGAAAAGACTTTGATGTACCATTGGATTCGAACACGCGACCACTGTCACGGCAGCCAATACAACTCGCATTACCAGCAATTTGTCACCAATGATCTGCGATGTGGGCTGTGCTATAATTGACAGCAGAATGAAAAAAGGAACTAAAAATTTATTCAGTAATAAATTGCATAACGTGAACTTATTGAAATTTCGGAATTCTCTAAAAAATTTCAGGTAAATTGAAGCAAACATTAAATTTTATAGTCAGGTACGACGTACGACAGGAGTGTATGTGGTCCACCAACAACTAAGGATCAAAGCCAACCTCACCTGCTCGCGGTACACTCTGCTGACCTTACCAACGAGGCAATGGCGAAACTTTGGTTCCCAATTTTGTGGGTTGTGGGGGTCAGACGGCGGGTCGCTCCACGTAATACCAAAACTCCGTCATATCATGGATGGCAAGAAGAAACGTTGTTGGTATGGCTAGGGCGTCGCCGCATAACGACGCGCAGGCCCATCGCCCTAAGCCTGTGACAAGTGGGCAAGGGCTACCGCGCACGGTACGGGCGCGGCTAAAGACGCGAGTACCAACCAAGCTCCGTTTCGCCACATGGAACATTGGCTCTATCACCGGTAGATGCCGAGAGCTCGCAGATGTTCTCGAGAGACGTCGGGTGCATGTCGCGTTTCTCCAAGAGACGCGATGGAAGGGTGGCAAGTCTCGGGATATCGGGCAGGGTTATAAGCTGATTTACAGTGGATCTCCTACTGGCCGGAACGGGGTGGCCGTAGTGTTGTCGCCGAGCGTCCGGGAGAGTATTCTTGAAGTCGACCGACGGAGTGATCGGCTTGTGCGGGTTAAAGTCATGATCGAGGGGGTTGTTACCAACTTGATCAGCGCTTACGCCCCGCAGGCGGGTTGTCCGGAGGCGGAGAAAGAAGCTTTCTGGACCCTTGTTGACGACACTATGCGCAATTTGCCCCAATCCGAGAGCATTGTGGTGGGTGGGGACCTGAATGGGCATGTAGGTGAGGATCGACGGGAGAATGAGCGTGTTCATGGCGGCTATGGTTTTGGCGCACGTAATGCAGAGGGGGACTCAGTTCTCAGAGCCTGTCTCGCGTCAGACCTGGCCGTTGTGAACACGTTCTTCCAAAAGAAACCCGAACACCTCATTACATACAAGAGCGGGCCGCACTCAACACAAATCGACTACCTGCTCCTAAGGAGATGCCACATCAGCAAAGTGACCAACTGCAAGGTTATCCCGGGAGAATGTCTCACGACACAGCATCGTCTTCTTGTTATGGATGTCAAGGTAACACCGAAACCCAAAGTGGCCGAGTACCGACCACCAAGGATAAAGTGGTGGTTGCTGGATGGACCTGCTGGGCAGGGATTCCGCGATGCTTTGGTCCCCCTACTGGAAAATAGTATGGGGACCGGGGACGTGGGGGAACTGTGGAGTGGGGTTCATTCAGCAATCACCACCCTTGCGAAGTCAAAGCTCGGAACCACTAAAGGTGGCCGCATCCTTGGCAGGGAGACTTGGTGGTGGAGTGGGACAGTTCGGGAAGCAATTCTCGGGAAAAGGACACTATTCAAAAAGTGGCAAGCGACTAACTCTCCTGAAGACCGCGCTGCGTACAACCTCGCCAAACGCGCTGCAAAGCGAGCCGTGGCTCAGGCCCGACACGAGTCTCTGTCTCCTCTGTATGAGAAGCTAGAGACCGCGGAGGGTCAAAAGATGGTCTATCGGCTCGCTAAGTCTCGGGAAAAGGCGACACTCGATATTACCAAATGTCGATGTGTCAAGGATTCCCGAGGCGTTTTGGTATGTGAGGTTGGCGCGGTGAAGGAGAGGTGGCGCTCTTACTTCCACGATTTATTTAACACCCAACATTTGAGAGTGTCCTATCCTGAATTGCCCCCGAACCAGGGTCTTGTGCCGCCTATTACACCTGACGAAGTTATCTGTAGTCTTCGTCGCATGAAGAACCGGAAAGCGGTGGGGCCTGACCTTATCCCGATTGAGGCGTGGAAGTCGCTGGGACTTCATGGTGTGGACCTTCTCGCTGCGTTATTTAACCGCATCCTGGATACCAAGCAAATGCCTGACCCTTGGCGGTTGAGTGTAATTACTCCTGTGTACAAGGGAAAGGGCTGTGTTCAGGAATGCGGCAATTATCGTGGCATTAAGGTCATGAGTCATACCATGAAGCTCTTCGAACGCATCATCGAGTCCAGGCTCCGCCAAGAGTGTGCTGTCTCTGGGTGTCAATATGGCTTCCGACCTGGCAGTGGTACTACAGACCCGATATTTGCCCTTAGGATGCTTGGCGAGGCATACAGGGCGAAGAAGACGCCTCTGCACATAGCATTCCTAGATCTGCAGAAGGCCTTCGACTGTGTGCCGCGTCAGGCAATCTGGTGGGCATTGAGGGCAAAAGGGGTACCAGAAGCCTATGTTGATACCATTAGAGACATGTACCTCCGATCCGAGTCCTTCGTTCGGACCGCCGTTGGCGATACTAATTCCTTCCCGATTGATATTGGTGTGCATCAAGGCTCGGCGCTGAGTCCATTCCTCTTCAGTGTTGTGCTCGACGTCATCTCGTCGGACATCCAGGACCCTGTGCCCTGGTTGTTAATGTACGCCGATGACATAGCACTGGTGGAGGAGGACCGGCGACTTTTGGAGCGCAAGGTCAATCGGTGGAAGGAAGCGCTTGAGAACGGTGGTCTGAAATTAAATGTGGCGAAGACCGAGTACATGGCGTGCGGGGGTACGGACCCGGAAAGCATCATGATAGGGAACGAACTTGCCGTGAAGACGGACAGGTTCAAGTACCTAGGGTCCGTACTGCATGAGTCCGGTGACATCGACCTTGACGTCAAAGCCCGCATAGGCGCTGCTTGGTCTAAGTGGAGGGAGGTCTCGGGCATACTTTGCGATCGCCGGATGCCGATGAGGCTCAAGGGCCTCATCTATAAAAGCATCGTGCGCCCTGTGCTCCTGTATGGTACTGAGACGTGGCCTGCCCTCAGGCGACATGTGCAGGAGGTCCATGTCGCGGAGATGAAGATGCTGCGGTGGATGTGCAACGTTACGCGTTTAGATAGAATCCGTAACGAGCACATCCGCGGCAGCCTTGGTGTCCGCGATGTGGCAGATAAACTCCAAGAATGTCGCTTGAGATGGTATGGTCATGTCCTGAGAAAGCCGCAGGAGTACGTCGGCAATGTGTGCCTGAGCCTCAACATTCCAGGACCTCGACCAAGGGGAAGACCGAAGAAGCGCTGGCTTGATGTCGTCAAGGAAGATATGAGAGTCAATGGCCTTACTATTGAGGATGCCGAAGACCGGGCGAAATGGAGGAGACTCAGCCGGAAGGCGGACCCTGGCACCGGCCGGGATAACGCCTAAGTAGAAGTAGTCAGGTACGACGTAGCTACACGTATACTTAAAAACCGTACTTATTTTATTTTCATTGATAGTTTAAAAAAATATCACAAGGATATTATCATAACCGTGAGTTATCGCAAGAATTTGACAAGTTATATGAATGTAAAACACCCTACCTACTCGTATTTTCGGCTTCAGGGACACAGATTTTTTAATTTGTGTTAGGTTCAAATGAAATCAAACCAAAATATTATTTATTCAAATAGTATTTCACAAGATCTTTTGAATCGTTAATTATTGCTAGCACTTCGGAACGTGTTGTAGCTGTGAAAAAGAAACAGCGCAAGAAACTCCCTCAGCAACACGAACTGTCTTCTTTTATTTATTAAGCTATTTATAGGTATATTATCTCTTAATCATTATTGAAATTTGTAGACGCAAGTAAAATAACATAGTCCTCATATTATTATCACCTTACTTTAAGCAGACTTAGGTAAAACCACCCTTCCGACATTCCCAATTCCCAATGACACTGGATATCTAGCAGCTCTCCACTTTGAAGCAAGTTTGCCACTAAGATCTGTACAGTTTCAATGGACTATTTGAGGTCTGTTAGCTGGCTCTAGCTTAGTTACATTCACCTTGTTACTGAACTGGTTCATGCTGTTAATAACCACACCCCCTCGATAATTACTACTGACTCAACTGTTAACAACAGTGATGAATATGCAAGAGGGATTGGTAAGTGCAGCAGGAACAAACTGAAGAAATATATAAACATAAATAAATTTATTAGAAAAACTCAAAAATTAATTAGTAAGAATAAAGTACATACAAAAAATTTGAGACATAACAAACACAGAATTAATTTAAAGGAACAGCTACATTCCTGTTGCGATGAAATAAATTTAAATAAAAAACAGTATGATTGTGAAATTAGTAAATTGGAATTAGAAATAATAGGCCTCGAAGAGTCATTAAAGTCAATGACTAATAAATATGAAATTTCAAAAAAGGAAATAAGTGAACATGTATTAGCACTAAATGACTTATTGGAGACATGTAATTATAACACTGAAAGATTTAATTCATTAGTAAACAATCATACTTGCAACTGTGATTGTTCTGTCAAACTATCCTTAACACCCAAAAAGGATAATTATATGTTACTGAAATCTCCCAGAACTACCAATACTGTTGTAGAAAATGAAAATATAGTATTATTCAGCGATGATATTGGGAAAGGGTTAGGTCAAATATTGAATAATAGGACAGGACAAACAGTTATAAATTATTGTATGCCAGGTCTATCCTACCCACAAATTGTGGATAAAATTTTAAATTATAAGTTTGATAGAAATACAACATTGATAATTTTGATTGGTAATAGGGGTAATGTAAACACATGCCAGTATACTGAAAGTCTTAACAAACTAACATCTTTAAAAGTTAAGCATATTGTAATGTTTACATTCCCTTGCGAAAAAAGATTGTCACACATGGAAAAAAATATTAGATATAAACTAAATTCTATTTTAAAGGAGGCCCTTAATATTAATAATAATACCAAATTTACAAAACTTGACATGAATACTTACTATAGTAAGTATAAATTAAATAAACATATTTATTCACATGTAATGAAACGACATATAGCAAGAATGCTATATTTAAGTATATTAGACAAAGCCAAACACTTGGCTACTCCACCTGCTTTTATTGAGCAGTTTACATCCATGACACGGAATGATACACTTGTATCTATTCCAACATCTAATTCAACAAATTATTTAAATTAGAAATTGCGACAATAGAGTCCACCTCTTGCAATCTGACATTAAAAGCAATGAATAATAATAATAACATTTTTCTAAATAAACTAAATACAAATTCAATTTTGAATGACATAGATATTAATTACTCTCCACCCATTAGTCGGAATAGTGTTTGCAATATGGGTGACAACAATATTTTAAAACTAGTCCATCAAAATAGTCAGGGCATGCTAGGCAAGGAATTGCAAATGGAATTGTTCATGAGTTGTCAGGAAATTGACATACTTTGCATTACAGAACATTGGCTGAGAACTGAACAACTCATGTTCAATTTTAAAAATCATATAGTTGGTAGCAACTTTTGTAGGAAAAGTGCAATACATGGTGGCTCACTAATACTAATCAATAAGAATATTAAATACAAAGAACGAAAGGATATAGTGAGCCTCTCTGTGGAGCAAACCATAGAAATATCATGTATAGAGTCGGAGCAGTTCATCATTGTAAGTGTATACAGACCGCCCTCTTCATCATACGATAGTTTCGAGACAATAATGGAAGAGGCATTGAGGAAATTGAGTAAATCCAATAAAAGATTGCTGGTGTGTGGTGACTTTAATATTAATTTACTAGAAAACACTTTAATGACTGTAAAGTTAAAAAATCTCTTTTTATCATTTGATTTAGTTAACCTTTTTTCAGAGCCGACTAGAATAACTAATATCAGTGCTACCTGCATAGATAATGTTTTCACTGATATAGTGCCAATTAATAGTAACATTATTAATAATCTAGACTCTGATCACTGTGGACAACTTGTCACATTTAGCAGTGAGTTCCAGAAGCAATCACTCGAGAAACTTATTGTTGTTCCGGTAACAAAGACCCGGTTAGAAAAGTTTAAAACAAAAATATCCGAAAAATTTACCACAATTGTAAAGGGTAATGACCCTAATGAATTATATAATTGTGTATTTAACATATTTTGTGAGGAATACAAATCAATTTTTGCAACCAGGTTCATTTCAGCTGGCAAGAAAACATGCTTCAACAGTTGGGCTACTATAGGCATACATAGAAGTAGAGATAAATTATATGATCTATACCATGAAAGAACATATAATCATAGTGAGAAATTTAAATTGTATGTAAAAAATAACTCGAAAATATTTAAACAAGTTTGTTTGAAAGCAAAGTCACTGTATTTGAGCACTAAAATAAAAAACTCCAAAAATAAAATTAAAATGACTTGGAGTGTGATTAGGAAAGAAACTGGTAAAGCTAAACCTCGTGACACAGAGTTTAGTCTTAATATAAATAATCATATCTTTAAATCTGATTTTGAAGTAGCTAGAGCTTTCGAGAATTTTTTCTCAGATGTACCAGTTTCTATAACAAAAAGTTTAAATTCATCCCCTTGCATAGCAGAAAAATTACTGGAAGAAAGTGTACCTGGTGGTAGAGATTCATTTGCGTTCCATTGCGTTGACAGTGTGGATATTATAAAAACATTTAAGGTAATTAATATTAAAAATACATGTGACCTTTGGGGAATCTCAACAAAAATATTAAATGCTGCAATACCAGTGTTAGCTCCCCAGTTAGCTGTAATTTTTAATGTTTGTATAAACAGTGGTATATTTCCTGATAAAATGAAGTTAAGTAAAATTATACCTCTTTTTAAATCTGGTAGTACAGATGACCCCTCCAACTATAGACCTATCTCAGTACTACCTTCAATAAGCAAAATTTTTGAAAAACTGATGCTTCAACAATTAAAAATTTATTTTTCAAAAAATAAAATACTTCATGGTAAACAATTTGGTTTCACTCGGGGTCGCTCCACTACTGATGCTGGTGTGGAGCTTATACATAACATATTCGATGCTTGCGAGAATTCACAGGACGCTTTAGGTGTGTTCTGTGATTTATCCAAAGCATTTGATTGTGTTCACCATGAAATTCTTATCAGGAAATTAAGCCACTACGGAGTAAATGGCGTTGCGCTTGATTTATGCAAGTCGTATTTAAGTAATAGGGTCCAAAGCGTAGATGTCAACGGAAAAAGATCTCCTGGGTCTGTTGTTACTATGGGAGTTCCGCAGGGCTCGATTCTTGGACCCTTCCTCTTCTTAATCTACATTAATGACTTACCTTTTTTTATAAGGGACAACTGTGAGGTCGTGTTGTTTGCAGATGATACTTCTTTATTATTTAAACTGAATCGACATCAACCCATTATTGACGATGTAAACCACACCCTCACAAAAATCGTACATTGGTTTAGCGTTAACAACTTGTTACTAAATAGTCAGAAAACTAAATGTGTACGGTTTGTGACTCCTAATGTCAAAAAAGTTAACGCTAATATTCTTCTGAATGGGGATGAGTTGAGCCTTGTGAATACAACTAAGTTCTTGGGAATCACATTAGATCCCAAACTTCAATGGGGTCCTCATATAGTCGCTTTAGCTAAAAAGCTGAGCGCCGCAGTCTACGCGGTGGGTAAGATACGTCAATTGACTGATATTGATACAGCTCGATTGGTATATTTTGCCTACTTTCATAGTCTGATGAGTTATGGAATTTTACTGTGGGGTGGTGCTGCTGACATTAATACCATCTTTGTTCTCCAAAAGCGAGCTATAAGATCAATTTATTCGCTAGGGTCCCGATATTCTCTTAGAGAAAAATTTAAAGAAATAAATATAATGACAGTGGCATCACAATATATTTTTGAAAATTTAATGTATGTCCATAAAAATAAAGAAAACTTCCGAAAGATTAGCGATATTCACAATAAAAATACTAGAAATAAGAACAATCTAGCTACTCATAAGACCAGACTCCACAGGATCAGCAAGTCTTTTAAGGGTTACTGTATACACTTTTATAACAAAGTTCCCACTCATATTAAAGCCTTAAGTATTGAAAAATTCAAAGTTACTATCAAGCAAAAATTATGCAATAAAGTTTATTATAAAATTTCAGAATATCTTGATGATAATAAGGCTTGGGAATAGTATAGTATAAAATTAATTAAATATATAGTATCTTGGAGCGGAGGTATTAGTGTGCTCTGTATAATTTAATTTATATTAAGTAACTTAAACTATTTTGCTTTGCTTTGTGAGCGATTTGGATAAGTCATGCTCGCTTAAAAGTCTGTGCTTGCGGTGGCGTCGTGTGCCGGGTCGGTCACTTCCCTGTAGCATGGTTGAGGAGGCCGATGGCTGGCACATGCGTCATACTCGTGAACGGGTGCTGCTTGTGTGGACTGGTCTGTCCGATTTGCTTACTTTGTAATTGATAAATGGATTACTTAACGCTTTTATAATTATTTATTGCGTTGGCAAAACAGAGTATACTGATTCTTCGTTATGGGTTACTTCGTTTCGTTTCTCTCAGCCATATTAAATATAAAGTAAACTTATTCGTATTAAAATATATCCTACTTGCAAATCATAACAAGTTATTAATGAACTGCTCTGATTTAAACCAACTTGTAATTTTTGTAATTTTTGTAATAATCACTACATTGTAAACTGGTTTTGAAAAGAGCAACACTAGAGTTTCTTGCCCGTTCTTCTCTAGTGAAAACCGCTTTCCGAACCGGGTGGTAGTTCAAAAAATGACTGAATCTAAACAATGTTGAACATTTTAATGGATTCAATAAATTATTTTCATTTCATTTCATTTCAACACCACTCGACAAGTTGCGTAATATGATCCTCAAATCCGGGCTTTAGACTCAAAGTCAGGCTTAAAGCTTGCCTTTTGGGTATGCATGATAACATTTACCATTCCAGGTAAGATATATTCATCACTTATTATACAGGGTATATCCAGACTCTGACCGGAAACGAAGTCAGGTAGTAGTTATAGTAACTTCAGACACAATGCCACTAAAAATTTTCGCAAAAAAAGTGACGAAATTTTTACCCATCCTCGTGTTTGGATAGTAAATACAAATATTTTTCCTAAAATGATGATGTAAACCCTTTTATTTTTAAAGACGCAATGGCATTAAAGGGTTTAAATTCTTATTTTAGCAAAAACGATGTATTTACCGCCCAAACACGATACCTAATACTTAAACAAAAATTGAAAAAAATCGTCGCTTTATTTACGTAATTTTTCAGTTGCATTGTGTCTGTAGCCACTTACACTACCACCTGTCTTCGTTTCCACTCGCAGTCTGGATAATTCCGGTATAGAAAATGTTATGAATGTCAAATAAACACAAATTTGTTTCTGTGAATTCAAATATAGTCATGTCTGAATTTGCCAGAATTGTAAAAGTAAATAATTTTCGCTTTAACAGTACTGACATCGTTCTTCATTAGAACCCACATCATTTTAGTGGTATCACGTATCTACTTGACGCGCTACACAGACATTTATTTTTCTTGCGAGATAGACTAAAATGTCGGTCCTAATTTAACGCGTGTCAAATAGAGGTACATATGTAATTCATGATAGTGAGAGTATATTGCCTATATACATACATCACATACATACAGCTCACACCTTAGTCCCAAAAGGGGTAGGCAGAGGTGCTGCCAGGACACCCACATTTCTCCTTATATATTCCGTCCTATGATGCGATATTCATAATCCATTACTTCATAGTTTACAAGCCATACAAAAGAGACTTAATGAAAACAAATCGTAATAGCCACGTTTAATAATTCGCTAATATCGCCGGTCCCAAAGGATCGCTTTAAAACGCCATTCACACGGGGAGAGTTTCTCGCGGCGAGAATCGTATGCGATTATCGCATGACATAACCGCCATAGATTATCGTGTTCTGACAAATGTTTACACGATGCAACTTTTTTATATCCTTACGATAGTCGTATCTTCGAGGGGAGAATCTCTCCGCGTTTAAATGGGGCTTAAGTGATGCTAAATACTTTTAACGAATGTAGAACTTGGCTGAGGTAAAATAATCGGAGTATAAAACCTTTTTGTGGTTTCATATTAACAAAGAATATTATTTTCCATGTAACAAATGATTGTTTTCATTAATATACAGGGTATATCAAGACCTCGACCGAAAACGAAGCCAGGTGGTAGTATTAGTGACTTCAGACACAATGCAAGTAAAAATTTCGCAAAAAATATCGACAACTATTGTTTTGTAATTTTTTACTTATTGTCGTATTTGGGTGATTTATGCATAGTTTTCATAAAATAAAGATGTAAACTTCTTTTTTTTTTAAACACGCAATGGTACATAAGGGTTTAAATTAATATTTTCGCAAAAATGTGCGAGACTGCCTCGGTGGCGTAGTTGTATTACGGTACGGTTACAAAGCTGAGGTCTCGGGTTCGAGTCCCGGGTCGGGCAAAGTGATATTGGATTTTTCTATTCATTATCAGCCCGGAGTCAGGAATTTGTGCCCGATATGGCGATAGGCTCGCCCCCTATCACATCGTGGGACGGAACATGCAAGGCGAAATGTGGGTGTCCTAGTGGCGCCTCTGCCTACCCCTTCGGGGATAAAGGCGTGAGTTTATGTATGTATGTATGTATGTATTTTCGCAAAAACTAGGTATTTACCACCCAAACACGATGATTTTTAAAAATTCTAAATAAATATCTATCACTGTTTTGGCGAAATTTTTATTTGCATCGTGTTTGTAACCACTAAAACTACCACAGGGCTTCGTTTTCGGTCACAGTCTTGATATACCCGGTATAATACTGGAGATGTAGGTAGCGAATTAGCGATTTGCTCTTTAGTATGGGATAGTTAAACATATTTTTAGACAGTTGTAACTCGGGAGTTTGATGCTTAGGTTGTGTAAAATAATGTTATTTATTTTCTTAAAGATACTTTAAGGACGATTCACTATACTTATCATGCTATGCCATTTTACAAAATGAAAAAAAAAACTTTTTCATAATTAACATCAAACAATCCTACTGGACATCAATCAAAAACTAGTTGCTGGATATTTTCCACAAAATAACCGTTAGAAAGGAAATCAGTTGCTAAGATGCAATTAATTAAATATCGCCAACATCGGCGAAAACCAATAAAATTAATGGCTCAGTCACAAACGGGACCGACTGGTATAAATTACTTTATTTATTGCTACATGTGGCTGCGCCGTTAAACCAATGTTTACTATTAATTCTTTACAATACGGGAATAGAAATTTAATTTGAAGAAGCTGCTTTTGTTGCATAATGGATATATCCAACATCTTTTATCAAGGAAAGGACTTTAAGCTCCCTTCCGGTGATTTGGGAGTAAGTTGAAAGGGGAGTAGGTAATAGACATCTGATAGCAGTAAACAGAGTAAGATACGTGATAACAAAATGAAACAACGAGGAATAAATACACCCAACAGTCACATACATAGTCCTGACCCCACACTAAGATCGAGTCGGATGTCGTGACTCGTGAGTACGAGAGACTTTTCGGTCTTACAAACACCCAGACCCGAAACAAATACCTGTGGATCACTCAATATTTATTTCGGTATGGGGATCGAACCCGCGGCCTCTCGTTTCACAGGCGGCGTCTTACCAACTGCGCCACGGAGGCTGTCGATTATTAATCATACACATTAAAACGTACAAATGGTCTTATAGCTCTAAGCGATATTTTACGGAAAATAAAAGGAAGAATTTAAGAAAAGCACAAACAGAGAGCAATCCAAACACAATTTAATTTATATAGATATACATAAATATAGTAGAATACTTCAATAATTTAGTATAAGTTGTCCAGGTTACAACATACAAGGGATTTTTTGATCCATTTGAAACCATTGGGTGTATTTTAAGCCAATGTTTGAAACAAATATTTGCCTCGTTTCTTTAACAGTCGGGTTTACGCCGACTGTAGCACTGAGGTTGTTAAATTGCCGGGTATTTTATAAGTCTAGGAAACAGTTACATTGTAGTCACTTTGTACCGCTAGTTTACAAAAGTATATCGAGATTGTACGTCGATCCGGCTATATTCCGTAAATATAGGTAATACATAAATAAATACACCCAACAGTCACATACATGGTATGGACCCCCCATTAAGATCAATTAAGTCTTGTGTCGCGAGTATCAGAAGCTACGAAAGACTTTTTGGTCTCATAAACACCCAGACCCGAAAGAAATACTTGTGGGTCTCACAAATATTTGCCTCGGTGCGGGGATAGAACCCGCGGTCTCTCGTTTCACAGCCGGCGTCTAACCAACTCCGCCACGGAGGTTGTCGCAAACATAATATGTTCATATAGGTAAAGTGTTCGTTGTATTACTTTGTAATTATTCTAATGGACTGTTTTTGATTTGATAATATAAATACGAACGTATAATTTTGTATAATTAAATTAAAGTGACAAGTTTACTATCTATACCAATTAATGTACAAAAAAATTAAAACAATTGTTAGAGACTCGCAATAAATAAAATAGCGAACAAAACTGAAAATGTAAAAATATTCTGTTGCTTCAAATTTTAGCAAATATGAGCAACAGTTTCGCTCAACCATTCGCACACCGTACGCTATAATTTTATTTGAAACAAAACCTAACATCCATAAATGCTAGATTTTCTATCTCCGTTGGCAACAAATCCTATTGGAAAAAAAATGGGTTCGAGTGTCCGTACAGGCTTACTCATTGTCGGTCCATTGAACAATGTGCGCGCTCAACTAATGGACAGGCACGCCAGCCAGTGTTGTGACAGGGCTGCCAACCGAAAAATAATTTACGTCAATTTGTTTTGTCAAAGGAAACATGATCTTACAGCCTCGTGGAATAGTTTCATTATTTAAAAAACTGACTAGCGGCTTTGTTGACTTAGAGTTCAACGTCCCAATTTTTTTATGCAATGATCGCATTTTTCCGCGGTAAAAAAATATTATTTAGTTCTAACAATAAAAATTCGAGCTATCCTCAGCAAGCCCTTCATTTGATACCCATATTGCAAGAGTGCATTAAAAATAAATAATCCGCCATCTTGGGTGTTTCGCCATGTTAGATTTAGAATGAAATCACACAGCTAACCATTGTCATCCAAACTAAACGTGTATACAACATTTCAGCTCAATTGGTTGTTCCACCCAAGATTTCACCCGAACATTCATAGTTACATACATAATAGGTACATATATATATACAAGTTAAATATAAGCTTGTAAAAAGGATGGCTGTTTTCATTTTTTTTTATTTATAATATTACTACAGGGCATAATATTATTGACACGTTAGTACTTAAAAGCATGAAGCCTATGCGAAAGAAAATCATTTTAGAATGTGTAACATTAAAATCTCAATCATATCGTCGCATTAACATCGCTGCTTCAAACTAATTTAAACTCCTTGGTAAGTCGAACCGATCGACCGTCGATTCCCATTGGAATGAGTCTGATTCGGGGAATCAATCGAACTAATTATATTTGTCTAGACGAAACAATTTAATATAAAATCTTTGCGCTGGTGTATTTATAAATACTTCTTACGCATCTTTCATTGAATAAGATATTGAAGTTATTTTAAAGTGCTTATAGAACCAATTGGTGCTTTTAATCGAAAGTAAAAGTTTAATAATAATAAATAATACACCCAACAGTCACATACATAGTCCAGACCCCACACTAAGATTGCGTCTTGTTTTGTGGGTATCAGGAACTACGAGAGACTTTTCGGTCTCACAAACACCCAGACCCGAAACAAATACCTGTGGATCACACAAATATTTGTTTCGGTGCGGGGATCGAACCCGCGGCCTTTCGTTTTACAGCCGGCGTCTAACCAACGGCGCCACGGAGGCTGTCAAAGGAGTTTGTAAATGGGAGAGCTTTACTGTAGCTTACTAAAGCTACGATATAAATGGGTCGACTTGATTGTTATTGCCACTGTCTCACAAAACGGTAGCGAATAAATTAGCTGTTACTTCTCGTTCACTGACATAGCTCTTGGCAGATAAGCCGTATGTGTTAATAATAATAATAATTTATTTATTCGCCAAAAAAGTTTCACATACACTTACAAATAACATACATTGGTAAAATGCAAAAACTTATAATAGTGTTATTGAACACTGGTACCCAAAGTAAGATTGAACTTGTGTTATGGGTACCAGAATGCTCACTTAGGTTACATTATATTATAATGCATCAGAAGTTAGTTATTTGTTCTTAAACTTAGCAGGAGCGAGGACTTGAATGTGGTTGTGTGTGTATATGTGAGTGTGTGATATGTGTATAATAAGTATTTATATATGTGTATAATTAACTAGTGTGTTATTTGTGTGTAACATTAAGTATTTACTTTAAATACCAGATATTTAAGTAAGGTAACTCAAGCAAGTATATTCACTTCGGTAGTAGCGTAGTGTCCAAATAAGGCAAGGGTGGTATAAGTACCACGCTTAACCTATTCTGAGCTTGCTTTCGTCCCACATACAAGGGAAGGAGCTAATTGCCACAAAATTCTAGTCCTAGCCAAATCCATCAAGAATTTTTTGATAGAAAATAAACCAATCTGTGATTAGATTACTTAACCTGAGATTCGAACCTAGGACCATACAGCATAGGCGCTGGCTTCAATAAGAAAATCCATTAACACTAAACAGGTTCTATTGGTTATTTTTTTTTTAATGTTGTTAAGTACACACTTAACGGGAATTGTCTCGGTGATAAAATATTTAAGTTATAGGTTCGTAAGTAAGAATAATGCGTTTTATGAGCCTATAAACTACCAATCGGTGTAGTGGGTAAGACAGCTTTATAAAAGGATGTGAGTTCGATAACCTCGTAGATTAATCTTAACTTGGTAAACCCAATTTACTCGCTTCTGAAAAAAAAATGAGTCTCTGTGACACGTTTGGTTAAGACGCTGGCAAGGTACGAAAGACGCAGGTTCGATTCTGGCAAAGGCAGGTTTTTATGCTATATGCATCTACATTTAGTTATTTCAGTTCTGATTGCTGCTTGACCAAAAAGTCTTACATAGTTAGCGATACCCGTAAATCATCATAATGGGTATATTTATTGAATTTTTTTTACAATCTCTACATAAATAAGCAATTTTTCTTTCATTAGGCCCATTCACAACATCTGAAATAATATAACAAAAACATTCAATCCCAGATACTTCCAGTTGGCAACTAGTGTTTGTGTGTTGGCAGCCCTGTCGGTTCGCAACTGATCGCGTTTTGTTCGAATCATTTCGCAGCCGGCTGTTTTTATGAAATAAACTGTGAACATATTTTCAATAATAAATTGGTAATATTGTTACAATAGTGGTGATAACAGGGTCTTTAGCGAGAGGTTGAAGTTATTTTTGTATTAGGAGGGACGTTTTTATCTATCACTATTCTTATTCTCTCTGCATTCCAATATTGATATATGAGCTTAAAAATTCTTCAATTAGCCGCCTACTTATCATCAACCTTTTCGAAATACAATATTTTTTTGCATTTTTAAATATCATCGTGTTTGAATGGTACATACCTAGTTTTTGTTAAAATATAAATTTGAACCTTAATAAATTAAAGGTGTACATTGTTATTTTAGGAAAACTATGTATTTACCAACCAAATACGACGACAAGTAAAAAAAAAAGTTGTCGCTTATTTTTGCGAAAATTTTAGTTGCATTGTGTCTGAAGTCACTAATATCTGGCTTCGTTTCCGATCGCAGTCTGGATATACCCTGTACATCAATTTACTTCGTGAATGAAGGCTAAACCATCAAACATACTTCTGTATTCTCAAACCAAATTTTGACAATACTTTGGACTAATCAATTTGTTTTTCCTTCTCTTATATCCATACCAAAGTATTCGGTAAGAGACTGCCTCGAGCTATACGACCGCCTTTTGTACTGCTATTTATTAAATTGTTTTATTATAAAGGATATAAATAATGGATTTCAAGGACAACTTTCCCTACTTGCTCGATTACTGCTCTACTACTCGACTGTTCAAAAAAAATAATTGAACAGTCTTGATGACCTGACCTTAACATAATATTTTCAAAATAACGAAGTCTTGACCTTATATACCCCAACTTAGTTTAGGGTTGAACTAAACACGATTATGGTCTATCATCCCCAACTCTAGTGACTCTCAAATACGGCAGGGTTAAATATTCCGGCTACTTAGGATAAGTATCCGAAAGGTCCGCTGAGTGAGTAAGCCGAGAAATTAAATTGAATTCCTTCAAATATCCAGCGTAATTTTTATGAATAATACATAAGTTATGCAAATTATTTTGAAGACTTGTAAGAGTTTTCGTTGTATACATTAATATTAAATAAATATTCAAAATACATAAAGTTGCTATTTATAAAGTTTACCAACAAATAGACTTAATTTATAATAAGTTGTTTACTTCGCTTCACCAAAAAAACTAATCTAAAAAAATATCTTTAAGTATTAAAAATAATCGCTAATGTTCTATTTTAAACCCAACCTTCCAAACTGACAAAATAAGATATCTACGTCACAACCTTATGTAAATCGTGACGTCACATAAAACCCCATCAATAGCTACGGATGACGTAGCCTACTACGGCGTAGCGGTGGAGCGTGCTACGGCGCTACGTGCGCCAGTCCTCATTCATTTTGCTCATTTGAATTCAATGCGACAGTGTGTCATTGATTATTGGCTCTTTGATGTTCATAAGGGCGAGACACTTATAAATGTTCGATATTAAAGAACTTACATTTATCGTATTGCGTCTGCAACATAAATAATATTATTCGTGTTTTTGGTAGCATAAATTAATTGTTAATCGGTACAGTAAGTTCAATAAATGAAATGAAATTCGTTTATTGGTCACGTAGGCAATTAAATAGCTCTTATGACAAGTCAATACACACAGTAATTATTTTCTATTTACAAGATATTCGTTGTAATATTTATATTAATTTTATTATTTTATAATATGCAGATTGGGCAATCAACTTTTTCATGAGGAGACATAACTTATTCAGTATTTAATGGACTGAACCAATAAATTGAATTATAAATGAACGAGGCTTTCAAATTTCAGATTTTGTCATCGAAGACGCTCAATTTTTCTCGATAAGTACTCAAATTATTCCAAACAAATATGAGAATACTATGCTAAATAATCTCAAAACTAGTTATAACAATTAAGGACACCCTATTTGTAATCCGTGTTGGTTGAATGAAGTTTAATTGTAAGCTCAGGCGGGGTTCATTTAGTTTCACTTACACTCCAGATACAGTTGAAAACTTTCATTAAATTTTGTTGCATGAACTTTCAGGCATGTCAGGAACCGGAGCAAGTTTTGGACCATTACTTTTAAGTTTTGATACGTTTCATGCTTGTTAAAACCGGAAATGGTAAGTTGTTTGTCTTGAAATTCAAAACCAACAGGAGTTGCTTTAAGTTTAGTGAATCGTATTTTGAAATTAAGTTTAACAAGATAATTAAGGAAAAAAAAATATATTCTTCAATATCTATCGATTAATTGGACTAGTGGTTAATGTATGTAGGTTTTGAACTGTGAAGGCCTTGGTTCTATTTTCAACCTAAGCACTCCGCTTTAAATGAGTTTTTCAGTTTAGAAAATGTCATGTAAGTAGCCGGGAAAATGGAAATTGAGTCCATCTTGGGACGAAAACAAACTCAGCGGACCGTAGATGTCACTAGTGGCACGTCTTCCTGCGTGGTTAAGACGTGAACTGTTGTATTTATCTATCTTTAAATTATCTATTGTATACAGCATGATATATGTATCAGTAACAAAAAAAGAACACTTACGATAAGTGTGTCAATCGACGGTCTTATCGCTATGCGCAATTTCTTCCAGATAACCTTTGTTTAATCAAATGTCTAATAAACGACATGTATGTTAATTTTTCTTGTTTGTCAATGTATAGTGTTCACTGTTCAGTGTCTCCACTGGGCAAGCAGAAAAAGGATTCTATAAATAATTGACATTTCCACCAGAATAAACATGATTACGTATCATAAAGGATGAGTTATTAAAACTAAGATATTAGTGCCGTGCAGTGACTCGCACGAAGTGTATTAACAGCTTTGAATATTTTATTTATTTTAAATTTAGAATTAATTCATGATCAGCTAAATTTCATTGTTCATTTGACAGCCTCCGTGGCGCAGTTGGTTAGACGCAGCCTGTGAAACGAGAGGCCGCGGGTTCGATCCCCGCACCAAAACAAATATTTGTGTGATCCACAGGTATTTGTTTCGGGTCTGGGTGTTTGTGAGATCAAAAAGTCTCTCGTAGCTTCTGATACCCACGACACAAGACTCGATCTTAGTGTGGGGTCAGGACTATGTATGTGACTGTTGGGTGTATTTATTTATTTATTGTAAATATATTTCTTATGATGATGAACATAATGCTAACTAATTGATTGATGATGATAATGACAATGACGACGATGATATCAATCACAAAAATCCTAAACTATAAGCCACTAACAGCCACAAGATCCCCAAAATATCCAACACGACAGCGAAACCTAAACCTAAAGGACTGCCTAGCGCTCATCAACCCAAGTACGAATCCAAGCAATTGAATTGTTGCCTGTAAGCATTTGGAACCGCGCCGCAATAATTACTAGTGAATAAGCAATCAAGAGTTTAAATTGTTTGGAATGGAATTTGGAGTTGTTCTCCTTGTTGAACTCCTTGCTGATTATTCATCTAGCTTCGTTAGTTGCAGCTGTAGAAGATATTCGTATTGGCATGGATACCATAGGTAGTGGAAAATGTATCCACGGAAAGGACTCTCGATAGTATCTATCTGTCTATTCAGCCATAGGAAGTCCACTGCTGAACGTAGGCCTCCCCCAGGATCTCCACATCGACCTGTTAAAAGCGGCCTGCATCCAGCGACTTCCTGCAACATTAACCAGGTCGTCCGTCCACCTTGGTATCTATTGGTATCTCCGATGATATCTACTCTATTTTAATTTTAAGTTACTTATCATCAGGTCCATTGTTATTTTGTCATGTCAGTGTGAAAACACAAATGCCAATCCTATTTTCTAACCATATTTCGTGTTTTATTAAAGCCTGTTCTTCATCTAGGGCTCTTCAAGCGTTGTGTTATTGGGCGGTGACCATCCAACTCCTATAGATCCCATAGCAAACAATTAAATATATTCCTTACCATATCCCAGGTAGCTGTTCTTTCCGCTCTACTTCACCTAGAGGTCAAGCAATTATATTCCAAAATCGACAGTCGCGACTCAATCTTTACAAAATCGGACCACTACACCGTACAATACACACTTAAAGCAAATATCGAAATTTCCTCATTGAATTATCCGAGCATAAAATTTTAATTCCCATTCATAATAACCTGTACAATCTGGCGCTCCAGTACGCAGCTTTTCCACTTCAACTTTCCAGAATTCAAAAGCGGTTTTATTGTATACTGCATTTATTCTGAATTGGCAAGCTCTTTATGGGACGCGGCATTGAGGTCCACTGAGCCGTAACTACTGACACGGCAAAGCGATCCAGTGCGAAAGAATCTTAAATGTCAAGGTGGTCTTTGGCGCTTACTTCATTATTATTCTAGAGGCCTTTTGAAGTTGCTTTATTAGTTGTGGAGGTTAGTTAGAGTTCGGTTGAAGGATTATCCTTTGGGTTTTGTTTACAATTGAATTACAAGTTTGTGTGAAGACTTGTTCTATATTATGTGTTAGTGCTGTATGTGGAGCAGTTCTACGATCAGAGAAGTGTTAGATCTTACTTCACCTGGGTGATCTTATGCTTAATTGGTGTACATCACAGACCTTCACTTGTTATACGAAGAACATCCCTATATAGACTTCTTTATTTAGGTTCACGGTTAAACCCAGTGATAAAATTATGAAATACACTTTTGTGAAAATTGAAAAATATTCGTCAAATTATTGATGCCGCAGTCTTTCGGCCGTCCGTTCCCTTCCACACATATCTTTCCTCACTCTTAACTAAGTATTGTTTTCTCTCTAAAATATATTCCACTACTAAAAATGATTAAACAGACACAAACTATCAAAGAACAGAAGCAAAAAGTCGCTACAGCACAATAGTCACGGAGCAATCGATCCTGCAGTTGTCCTTTTGTGACGTGCGGACTAGTGCCAGGATCAATTCCGTTACAAGTGCCGCGCTGATTGATTTTGCTGCTGACGTTGTCTGTATTGCATTGCATTTTTTATATAATATTTGATAAGTTGCCGTCTATGAATTGAGTTTATCTATCAAGCGACTGGATTAGAAAAAAAATTACTATTCTATAATTATAAAATAATAATATAAACTTCTGTTTAAACCTAAGCGGATTTATTCATAGACAGATTTAAAATCTATTTTAGTTATCATTTTTTATTTCACTGCAACTCCTGTCAGCCAGGATCACCAGTAGCACGCAAAGCTGGCACCAAGCTGGATAGGCGAGTCTATTAGGGACACTAGCTTATCTGCAGCTTACAGTATATGCAAAGCACTTTACAAATTATGACTTAAAAATAGTTTAATATAACTAAAAAAACTAAATTACCATAAAAGATGTAACCTACTGGAACTCATGTGTAAGTTTGTTATGAACATTCAAAACATGTGCTGTAATATTTCGGTTCTTGCCCAAACGGTCTGTATAATTGCGATGCGAGAAAACTCTCGCTGCCGTGGAAATCCGGGACTGCGGGCTTAAAAAGTTGCCGACAATTTGGGGATATCAGAAAGTTGAGCCGAGTTTCACATCCGGCTTTGACAAAACGTTTGTTACACGGTTACACGTAGTTTTATGCGTGTGTATGTGTTTGTTTTCAGCTAAGTTAGCCTTTAAAGCCGTTAAAATATCGTAGAATAACATACAAAAAGATAAATTAAATGACAGTGATTCTATTTTTAGAATATTTGGCTTAATAAAATATAAAGGCTGTTTCTCCTATAAAAATAAAAATATGAGATATGATAATTGACTTATATTCTACCCATAGACGAGACACGTCAAAGAAATTAAGTGCCCCCGTATTTTAAAAGCACACTGCAATATTAAATCACTTACCTGGTATTTTATTAAAATATTGTAACTTCAGACGATTTGCTTTCGGTTTGACGGCGAAACATTCATTTATTACTTTTAAACGTATGCGATAAGGCGTACTGCACTGTCACTGTCACGAAGCAAACTGATTCATGTGCGGTGCATGCACCGCAAGTAGGTGGGACACATTTTTTTGTACTGTATGTCTTATCTAGGGTAACATTGATATCGATGGATATGGCACACAATTCCTTTTCCGAAAGGTCATAAAAACAAAACAGCGTGCTCAGAATTTCCTGGGCATATTTGATATTGGATAACAGATACACGTACATTTATATTAAAATATAGTTACATACTTCGAGGAACGTAATACCTCATTAATTATCGTGGATTAGGACGATAAAGGTGATTAGCGCTATAATTAATATCGATTCAATGTACTGACACTTGTTACAAATACAGAATACTTACTACGTCTGTTTTGATCAGTTTCAACTACAGTTCACGTAATTACGAGTGACTAATTATCAAGATGTTTAATAAAGATTTAATTAAATTAATTGATTAATACATCCAACAGTCACATTCATAGTCCTGACCCCACATTAAGATCAATAAAGTGTTGTGTCGTGGTTATGAGAAACTACGACAGACTTTTCGGTCTAACGAACACCCAGACCTGAAACAAATATCTGTGGGCCTCAATATTTGTCACGGTGCGGGGATCGAACCCGCGGCGTCGTTGTACAGCCGGTGTCCAACCGACTGCGCCACGGAGGCTGTCAATGTGATTAGATTTTTTTGAAATTAATAATAATTTTGTTTGTTTCAGGTAATAACTGCGCTCTGCTTAGATACACGGTAATGTGGTCCTACAATTTCGATCGATTAAAAATCGATTGCACTTGATTAGAATTGATTTACATTATTCGATTACAGATCGATTTTTTAGAGTTTATTTTTATGAACTTGGCTCGTAAATTCTCCGTATTCTCGTCAATCCATGCGCTTATGCTATTAGAAGGTATTAATGTCCTTTAATAGATATTATTTTAATACCTTAGTTTCTCTTCTAAGTTGGGATAAATACCCTGTTAAAATTAATGAATCAAAAAACTATTGCTCCCGGTCGCCACAACTATTCCGGTCTGATCGAAACCGTATAAAAAAAAATAACACGACATACTTCCGTATCACTATAATCAATAATGATATAATTAATGCCAAAAAACCTTACCTCTCGTTCGAACACTCGAAGCATCGACCCACAAAGAACTGTGTCATGAAATATCTTGAGGAGGCAAACGTGCGGCGTTCACACTCTATTTCCCGTACAAACTCCAAACCAATGGGCCAGAAACGAGTCGTTATGCCGGCCTGCACTCCGCGCTACAGCTGAGTATATGAGTATTTAACACTCTTACAAAGGGTTAGTTTTTGAGTTTGGGAAAATGTTGCCAAAATATTTTTGATCAGAAAATGTTTCGAAGATATTTTAGATTTGGATTGAGGATGGTAAATTTATGACTAGATCCTAATTTTTTTTCAATATAACTGAAAGCTAGCCTTACTTTAATTTTGCAGTACAACAAACAAGAAGAAAACGGAAGCATGACGATCCTAAGATAGGCCAAACAAGAATAAGCTTCCCACTCCCATTCAGCTTTGTATTGCAATACAACATATTATTAACAATCATTTTCAAATATAGAACATAACAATTACATTTCAAAAAGAGAATCCATACAGCAGTTGCAACTGTAACGCACCGTCTCGTACGAACATTTGTTTCACATCAAAGGCGATGCGAAAGCGTTTTCCAATTTTAAACCGTCCGACGAACCGGCGACCGTCCCGAAAATAGCCGAACGCGCCCGAATCCCGACATAAATAGACGAACGCACGCGGAGCCGACGCAATTCTTGACCCTATTTCAGAAATGTCTAAGTGCTAAACTTAGATTTTACGATGACCAGTCGTAATGTATTAAGTGGCATTTTCATGCGGTTATGAAACTTTATTATTTTACGCTCGTAATTGCGGTCGGTAAATTTAATCGAATTATTAATATCGCGGTAATGGCATTAATTGATTTTAACTGTGGTAATGTTGGTATAATAAAAATGTTGTTTTCGTGGAACAACGCGGTTTCATTTTGTTTAGTGGAATTTTGTATAATAGACTATTAAAATATTGTTTTAAGCAAATAAAATTCGGCGATCGATACTGTGGCAGTGAGTTAAGGTCTCTTCGCGTTATGTATGCGTCCCTATTTTGGAATCGACAAGTGGTGTTACGATTGTTAAGTACATTTATCCATTTATGCAAATCAAAAAGGAGGAATACTTAAAAAGGAGGTGGTGTTGGAATTTTAACCCATAAAGCGGACAGTTAACCCGACAAAGTAGAAAGTGGCAAACAAAAAATCTCAATTTACACCAAAAGGCGAGTATATATTTAAATTGAATGAAACAACATTCGATTGTCATCGAACCAGGAAGTACGAAGCGTTTTGTGAGATCGTGCTACTGAATCGTGTGCGTATGAAGGGCCAATGTCCCAGTTGGAAGCAGTGGCAGTGACGCAAGTTCGGACTCAAATAGCTTCGCGAATGTATCCCACCGTGTGGGGTTAAGGCAATGTGTTTTATTTCAAAGACGATTTGACTTGTATTTTTTGTAATATGAATTGTTTTTTAACCTTGTATTATTAGTTATACACACGTACATTTACCGTATCCCTTACTATCAGGCGAATGGCATGCTTGTCTCACCATTTATCGCAATAAAAAACAAAGAAGATTTACGCGTAAATTAGAATCCTATTTTATCCCATATGATAGGTAATATCCGGAATGAAATTAATTTCTTTCGCAGTACGTTTATTAACCACAGATCTCATGAAAGCGTGCTATAAATAAAATGGCAATTAAACGAAATAGTATAAAATTATATGCGTTTATTGTTCTCAATTACGTTTCATGAATTTACGCAGTTTTTTTTCTTTTCACCTACTACATACATCAACGGCGCCATGAGAATAACAAATCTTTTTTATTTAAATCAATTGGCATACATTCAAACGTATTGGCGGGCTGTGGAAACGAGAAACAGCGCTGTCAAGACGCTTTTATTCTTTAATTAACAATGAAATGTAAACTCAGACATTTAAATTGAATAAAGTTTAGCGTATCAAGAGTTATTTTCATGAGATCTGGCCTTTGAAAAGCTTAAGGCAGGTTATTATTGAAAAAGCCGAAAAGCCAATTAAATGCCCCTCAGGACACCCAGCAATTCGAAAGGCTTTAGTCTTTTAACCATTTACAATAAACAAGGAATCCTGTAGCAGGATTCTGGGCTTCTTTACCACAAGTCTGGCCCGGCTGACAGTCCTGTGGAGCTGGTGTATCCCTTTAATTGGCTTCCTCCAAAGTATTGATATGAAATTTAACAGCTTTCTGAAACATTCTAATATACGAGTATATCGCTATTCAGGATCAGCCTACATTTTATTTCAAGTAAACCACGATACTTTATCGATGAACTCAATAATACTATTCCTATCTTCAAATGTAGTGTAGCTTTACTATCTTCGTATAAAGAATCCTTTTAAAAAGTTCGACGCACTGAGAGCTTTTCTCCAGCCTGTATTAATCAAAAGTAAACCTTAACACACAGACTTAAGTTTGAAATTCGAACTGACATTCTAACTGCCATAGAGCTTTGTAGTAACTTGTTGAAAGTAGTTTCAAAATTCCGGGTGTCTGTAAAAGCTAGATACGCTGACCGGATCTCCATAAAGCTTTGACACTGAGATATCCCCTCTGTCCCATAATGGATTGAGGTACATAAATAGGAACACTTTTTGCTAGTAAGACCGTTCCGGGAAATATTTCGCCATTTGTAAGGGATAAAATGCTATGATTATTTTAACGTTGATACATTCCCTTATCGCATATTTTCATTTTCATGAGAGACAGCCTCCGTGGCGCAGTTGGTTAGACGCCGGCTGTGAAACGAGAGGCCGCGTGTTCGATCCCCGCACCGAAACAAATATTTGTGTGAACCATAGGTATTTGTTTCGGGTCTGGGGGTTTGTGAGACCGAAAAGTCTCTCGTAGTTCCTGATACCCACGACACAAGACTCGATCTTAGTGTGGGGTCAGGACTATGTATGTGACTGTTGGGTGTACTTATTTATTTATTTAGTCCGACGTAACAAGACTAACACATTAATTGTACAATAATTTGGCATCCACTTTTTCATGTCAATTCATGTCTTTCGAAGAGAAAAACAAAGACATAATTATCTGACTTGGAAGACGTATCCAGGATAACCGATATATGAGTATCTAAAATACCTAGCCTTTTTAAAAGTATGAAACATATACATATTATATTACATAACTTCAAACTAGTATTTCCAGGAGGGTAAACAGAGGTACTAGTTCCATCCAAGGCTCTACAATGTTACTTCACAATAAAAAAAAAGTAACTACTTTAAAATAACACCAATAACGACTGAAATCCTCACCACTCCACAGAAATATTTCCTTTACTGAATACCGAGTATAGAGCTCGCACATCAGATAAAAACCTATTTTAGAAAACATCTCGTCATTTCAAGGGTACAGGACCCGCCATTTGCTTTTATTATCTGTGGCGTGAACTACAAAATATAACGCTAATAAAGTTTAACAGCCTATCATGGCCGAGTTTATGAACGTGTTAAATTCACCGCAATGAAGATTTGCCAGCGACTTGGTTCGACTTCGAGGCCACTGACGTGTGACTTGTACCTACTTTTTAATTTTATTTTATAAAATAGGTCCCGCGAACGGGCAAACAGGTCAGCTGATGGTAAATGATCACTGTCGCCCATTAACATCCACAATGCTGGGATTATAGATGTGTTGCTGGCCCATCAAATCGGGAGGGACGTGGAAGGAAAAAGGATGTGAAGAGAAAAAGGGTACTGGGCAAAATACATACATACATAAACTCACGCCTTTATCCCCGAAGGGGTAGGTAGAGGCGCCACCAGGACACCCCCTTTTCACCTTGTATGTTCCGTCCCACGAAGTGATAGGGGGCGAGCCTATCGCCATATCGGGCACAAATTCCTGACTCCGGACTGATAATGAATAGAAAAATCCAATATTACTTTGCCCGACCCGGGACTCGAACCCGAGACCTCAGCTTTGTGACCGTACCGTAATACATCTACGCCACCTGACCCTCCATTGAAAATCAGCGCTGCAGCACACTTGCGTTGTATTGCAGCATATAGCTGAATGGGGGGTCATTGTTGTCTGGCCATGCGCATATAACGGCATATTGTTAAGTACCTTATATGTTACATTGTTCTTGTTGTATGTGTTGGCCATGCAATAATAAATGTTTTTTCTTTCTTTCTTTCTTTCTTTCACCGAGGCAGTCTGGGCAAAATATGTTAGTCATATTGCTTTCTGTACAAGGTTTATTTGACAATGTCCGTGTCACATTGTTTATGATGATGGCTGAGAAATGAAAGGCCACGTCCGATCTCCTCACTCACACAGAATACTCCTGTATTTTCATTTAAATAGCGATGTGATGAAATGTTTTGTATGTATTAATTTGTGTGGTGTGCAATAAAGTATTTATAAATAAATAAAATAAATAAATAAAATGTTAGCTTGTGATAGTTTTCACTAGGCAATGCACCCAGACATTATCCTCTCGTTTCTCCGTCTTTTTCTCTCCAAAAACCTCCTTTATTACCTAATGTAAGCAACCCTGTACAAACTTGTATTTCACGGGACACCAAAAAGTTCTAACTTCCCAATCTTAATGTTCTTGCTCATTACGTTGATAAACACGTGACACTTTTGAACACTTGCGGAAATCCCTTTGTACTTGATTGGAAAAGTTTTCTTATGACATATAATATCCAGAGTATATAAATAAAATGGTTAAAATGGACTCGTAGAGGCCTGTCTCGGTAGTTTTGAGATTTAATTCGGGACACGTATATACATATTTCTTTGTCGATATGCGTTAATGAAGGAAATAATTGACCTTCGATATTTTACAAAACAATGACCGTTTGCAAGCAGATTAATGAATATGTGAAATCACAAAAAAATCTGCAAAATGTATAGAACATGAAATCTACATATAAAATATACAAAATGAACATTTTCTCGTTTGCCGCACCAATGCAATGAAAAAGTCTTCAACCTATCTCATGTTTTTTATGTGGACGAAACATGTTTTAACTTTGGAAAATGAACGCCAAAAGCCCTCGCTCCCCATCTAGAATTCGAACCCACATCACTCCAAATACTAACTCCCTCGTACTTATATTCTAAAATACTCCATAGCCAGTCTACAAGACCCTCGTCTTAAGTTATATTATATACCTATAAATATAATATGTATTTGGTTCACTCCATTATCATCGAGTCGTTTTGTTTGATGCTACTTTGATTACATATTTGTGTAGGACCCCGCTGTTGTATTGAATTTGACAGTATTTGCCAAGGTTAGGGCACACATAGATCGTATTATGTTTGTCTGATCATAATTTAAAAGTTGTGTAAATGTAAGTTGTGTTCAAATCCCAGGACACACCTCTGACTTTTCGGGGTCATGTGTGTATTTATAGTCAATCACCACGCACAACGAAAAACATCGTGAGGAAACCTGCATACCATTGCGATTTGAAGAATTTCTATGTTATGTAAAGTCCGCCAATCCGCACTAGGCCAGCGTGGTGGATTTATATGGCCTAACCCCTCTCAATCGTACTCTCGATTGTAGAGAAGGCTCGTGCCCTGCAGTGGGACGTATATGGGCTGATACAGATACTCATGAAATACATAATTTATTCTATATTGTTGTAGAAGTCATTTATTGACCTAGGATTGTGTTTGTCTTGAATGTTTGGAAAGGCCTAATAAAACCATATTTAGTTGAAATTTTACGCGTACGCTATTTACTTAGGGTGTATATCAATTTATAATGTTGCAGACTTATATGTATTTTTTTTTTTTTATTGCTTTGAATGACGAGACGAGCCTGCCATTCGCCTGATGGTAAGCAATACGACCGCTCATGGACAGTAGCAAAACCAAACAACACTATGAGTTACAAGGCAATGCTTGGCATTCCACTACGCTCGCCATCCTGAGACATAAGATGTTAAGACTCGATATGTCCAGTAGTTACTCTGGCTACAATGTCCTTCAAACCGGAACACAACAGTGTATTTACATGTAGTTAGTGTATGTGTAGTTTTATTTTGTTAATCAAGTTGTATTTTTACAATTAATATGCTATTGTATGCTACGTTGTAGTAACCTTTGGTCCCCCATCCTGGTCTTATTCAAGTAATAAGACTTCCATCCATCATCCATTCGTCAGAAAAAGGAAGTCCACTGCTGAACATAGGCCTCCCCCAATGGTTTCCACAGTGACCTGTTGGAGGCAGCCTGCATCCAGCGACGTCCCGCCACCTCTGCCAGGTCGTCTGACCACCTTGTGGGTGGACGTCCTACGCTGCGCTTTCCGCTACGTGGCCTCCATTCGAGAACTTTTTAGCCCCATCGACCATCAGTTCTCCGCGCTATGTAATAAGACTTCACATTATCTGAAATATAAGGTTCGCAGTGACATTTTTTACTTTTAAAATAAGCAAAAATTTACTGGGTATAAATAAAAATTAATTCTAAGAAGTAAATAGTATGGTATATAAGCTTACTTATTTATTCAACACCTGTCCAAACACGCATTCTTTTAAAAATAATTTGTTTTAACCAAAAATATCGAACATCATGTTAAATATTTTACCTCCAAAATGGTTTCATCCGATAACACGCCTCAATGATATCGTGTTCTCAAAGTCAACATGAAGACTTTTGCATTAATTTTAATATCCAAAATATGATGCTATTGATTCGAAACTTAACGTACTGAAATAACTGACTGAACGACGGGCTCAATCGCCACACCATAAGAAAAAAAAAACGCATAATCACTAATTTTTTGTTTGGTTCCGTGTATTGTACTTATAAATTCTAATGTTGTGGGCCTGTCCTCATCTAACTAAGCTATATCTTCCTAAACGAACAAGTCTAAAATACTTGACAGAAGTTTCTTAGTGTCATGAAGTGTTATGAAGATTGGCGCAGTATAAATAATAATAAATAAATACACCCGACAGTCCAACAGACAGTCCACTTAGACATATTATGCCTTGTCTTTAGAAACTACTAGCCAGAGTGACTACAGGACATATTGAGACTTAACATCTTATGTTTCAGCATGGCAACTGCAGTGGAATGCCAAGCATTGCTTTGTAATTCATGGTGTTTTTGGTTTTGCTACTGTCTGTCTACTTCATCAGGCGTATGGCATGCTTGTCACGCCATTCATGGCAATAAAAAAAACTTACGAAAGACTTATCGACCTCACAACACCCAGTCTCGAATAAATTCTTAAGGATCGCAAAAAAATGTCTTGGTCTGGGGATCGAACACGCAACCTCCTGTTTCACACTCAAGACTGTCTTTCCACTTACACACAGCTTTCATTGGAAAATTTGTGTTAGGAAGATTAGCACAGTATGCACAATTTAATCACTTCAAAGGTAAGCTCAATGAAGATTAGCAGCTATTGAGATGCTTATAATGAACAGTGTCGCGCATCGAATCCAATAATTGCTTTGTAGCGTCGGCATTTACGTTGATTACAGGGTATAGACAAAATCGACAATGTTAAACTCTGATAGTTTGGTTTTTGAAAAGCAAATATACTAACAAGTATATGTAAGTTGGTTTGTTCTTAAATTTTATATGGTAAATGTAAATAGAATATGGCTGTTTTTTTTGTGTAAAACTAAAAAGTCTCTCGGAGTTTCTGATACCCACGACACACTTGGTATCATACAGCCGAACTTAGAGACGTTAAATAAATAATAAATAAATACACCACATAGTCACATACATACTCCTGACTCCACATTAAGATCAATTAAGTCTTGTGTCGCAGGTATCAGAACTACGAGAGACTTTTCGGTCTCACAAACACCCAGACCCGAAAGAAATATTTGTGGGCCGCACAAACATTTCTCTTGGTGCGGGGATCGAACGCGCGGCCTCTCGTTTCACAGCCGGCGTCTAACCAACTGCGCCACGGAGGCTGTCATGTCTGTTAATGTTAGGTAACTCATTTTTTGGTGTAGATTTTAATCAGTTAATTTATGTGAATGTCAGTACTCGGGACTACGCGTGTGACAAAATTATTAATATGTCAAAATTATCTCTAAAAATTAGTATAATATTATATAAAAATAAAATAAAATATTTAATATAAGTCTAATATTATACAGTTCTCAGTGAGGCGCAGTCTTTACGTTCGGCAGATACATTATTCTGTCAGTGCGGCTGACACATCCCGTTCATACTAATTCACCACCGCGTTTCATAACGCTATTCGCTCCTTTCATCACTCCACCTTTTGAGGCCAGTTGGGTTGACCTTCATAGCTTTATTAAATGTATTCATTTGGAGGTCTAGATAAAATAGTTTATCCTACTAATCTCTAGATGTCTGCTAATTAATGGTCCAGTGGGTTTGAATGTATGGAGATTTTGAATAGAATGTTTCGTTTGAAATCCCCTCATTACTCGCCTAATGTGTGGTTGATTCATTATGCTGTAATTAGACGTTTGATGTTTTATTATTAATAATAAAGATGAAATTCGGCTTCGTTTGAGTTCTATTCCTGGGCATTCAAAGACTTGATACCTGGATGAGCAGTGAGCAGAGCATAAATTCAGTGCTTAATGATAGGTTATGACGCAATGGTACGTAAGGGTTCAAATTATTATTTTCGCAAAAACTAGGTATTTACCACCCAAACACGATGATTTTCGAAAAATTCTAAAAAAATATCTGTCTTTGTTTAGGCGAAATTTTTATTTGCATCGTGTTTGTACCACTAAAACTACCACCTGGCTTCGTTTTCGTTCGCCTTGATATACCCGGTATATTGTTACAAAATTTAAACTAGCTTTTTCTCAATAAAACTCGACTCTGCTTATCCGTTACAGCATGAAGAAGTTACAAACATTCCTTATTACAATATTCAAAAACTTCAGAATATATAATATAAGTGTATACATGCTATTTATAATGCGTACAAAGAAACTCTTTGTCTCCAAAGTATGAAAACACCGAACTTAAAATTTTAGATGTTAATATTTGGAATATTATGAGTTATTTATGATTTTCATGCCGCTTCTTAGTAAACAACTTCGGCGGATCCTCTCGAGTTTTTAATCTTAATTGAAATGGGGTCGGCGGCGAAACTTGGGAATAAACTTATAGATAAAAGGGGATTTTGGGCGGATCACATAAATAAGTTACGGAGATTGGAATCTGTGTTGAAAATAAATTGTTGACGTGTTTTTTTTCATACAACATTAAAAGTTGTTAAGTGGCTTCATTAGATGTAATATGTCCCATTTAAATGTAATAATGACTAATCCGTGGTGCTTTACAGCTGGCTTATCTGGCTGTAAATGTCTTTATGCGAGGTTATTTACCTCTTTAGTTCATTGTTTTGTCACCCGCTTTATTAGGGAGGGAAGTGGACAATAATTTATTTCCAACTCCTCCTAATTATTTAACTTTTTGATTGATTTCGTTGCGGGTTAAAGACAAGTTAGACATTCCCGGAGACTCGCTGAGCTTCAATGCTCAGTGTCATTAAATGCGTGCCACTGTTGATCCTGGCTTACAGGAGTTGCAGTGGCGGGTGTGAGTAGTAGCAGGGTTCAACTCCCGGGTCGGATAATTCGTAGTTCCTACATATTTGTGTACTCACGCTAGTTTTTATACTACAATTACCACACAACCGCTAAAAACTTATCATTAAAGTACATGGAAAAATGCATCGATAATTTCCAACTCCTTACTTTGCGGTAAAGTTGAACATGCAAAGACTGCCACGCTGTCTCAAAGCCTTAAAACACACGTAGTATTTATACACATTATATCGGCAAGGTTAGCAACGAAGAATCTGCAGCACTACTATGACAATTGTAAAGTTATTTTATGCTCCTCAAGTTGATAGACCGGATTTTATACGCTTTTTATTAGCTTCAGACGTATGTATGTTAGTATGTAACGGAATCTTTGAACATGATTTTGAACCCCTTCAAAACGTCGGATTGACTCGAAATTTGGCATTCTTATTAAAGACCGATGACAATTCAATATTTTAAACTAAAAAATGAAAAATAAATAATAGATTAAAAAAACTAAAAAATACGCTTTTATAGAAAATCCAACTACAAAATAAAAAATAAATTTTAATAAATTTGAATTAAAAAATAGTGTAAGAAAAAATAATTTTATGGTAAAATAAGCGTGGGATGCATAGTATCAATAGTTGTAAATATTTTATGAACAGATATGAGTAGAAGGGTTATTTTGATAATATCCTGAAAAGCACTGTTAAGCAATAAGAGCGTATTTTTTTAGATTTTTTATTTGATTCTGCTACTATATTGTTTCACACTTCGTATCTAAGAAAGGAATTGAATATGCTTTGTTGAGGAAACTCTAGTCTCACCGTGTCCCGAACAGTATTAATTAAACAAACTTCTTTTCACATGGTACATTCATACTTAAAGCCCCTATAAGTTGGTCACTATTCTAATAAAAATAATCATATGTATTAAACATTCAAACGTAAGTTAGAAAGAGGCCAATCACAATTTGTTGCGGGCCTGAGTGTTATAGGACCATATCTTTTTTTTATTACGATGAATGACGAGACGAGCTTGCCATTCACCTGATGGTAAGCAATACGACCGCTCATGGACAGTAGCAAAACCAAACAACACCATGAATTACAAAGCAATGCTGGGTATGCCACTGCACTCGCCATCCTGATACGTAAGGTGTTAAGCTTCATTATGTCCAGTAGTTACTTTGGCTACAATGTCCTTCAAACTGGAACACAACAGTACATTTACAATGCTGTTTAGCGGGAGAAGTCTCTCGTAGTTTCTGGCTCTAACCTATTTTATCTTATTGTAAATTTCGTTACTGCCTCGGTGGCGTAGTTGTACTACGGTACGACTATAAAGCTGAGGTCTTGGGTTTGAATCCCGGGTCGGGCAAAGTGATATTGGGTTTTTCTATTCATTATCAGCCCTGAGTCCGGAATTTGTGCCCGATATGGCGATAGGCTGGCCCCCTATCACATCATGGGACGGAACATACAAGGCGAAATGTCGGTGTCTTGGTGGCCTTGGTCTTGGTGGTATGTATGTATGTAAATTTCATTAGTCTCGCACATATAACTGTAAGATGTAATATTGTTATTTGCAAATATTTCTCATAGTAAGCCACCAGTAGAAGCATTCAGAAAATTCAGCACTGGCGAGACACAGCAATGCAATTTAAACTTGGCGCGCGTGTCAAAAGCTCAAACTTTTCACACGGTTACTACGTGCTATTCTTTTGTTTTTTTAATCTTCTGCTACGGAAATCGCTGAGTGTTTTATTAATTTTAATGAAGATATTAATACACTAGCTTTATAGTTATAAGAAATGAACGTGCTGTTAGATTTATATACGTAAGCTGATTTAACACGTAATCGTTTGTTATATTATGTTTTCAAAGTATACTTATGTAACATTAATTTCATATAATTTAGCTTTTTTTTTTTTTAATTTATTTATTATTATCGAAGGTACATTAATTATTGTTAGTATATGCATTAAAAACCACTGAGGTTTATCCTAATGCTATATAAGCTTATTCGCTTCTTAAAATCACTTGACACTCTAAATAGGAAAATGAAGCTAAAAAGTTTGCACGCAATAACCTCAAGTCGTCCTCGTCAGAATTAGCAAAATTTGCCGAGCTTAAAAAACACAAGTAATATGGAGAGAATCTGATATTTTTCGAAATGCTTTTCCGAAATCTCGATCATTAAAATCTTGAAGGTTTTTCCCATTTTCCCCCCTTTATAAAAAACACAGTGCCCTTTCCCCACCATCACAGAATACATAAAGCAGGAATCCGAAATATCAAGATACATACATAAACACACGCCTTTTCCCAGAAAAGGTAGGCAGAGGTGCTACCAGGACACCCACATTTCGCATGTAATATCAATATATAATGAATGTCCCATTAATTGTATATCAAGATACACTTTAAGGATTTCCTTAAAGGCGCCATTCCCTACATAAGTTGAATGACCCCACAGTCGTAGAAACGGCGACGACGCGGCGAGTCGTGTGGAATCCCCGCTAGCCGACATGTTGGATTCCGCACGATGCACCGCCGCTTATGAAATATGCAATCATTATGGTGGTATTTATCATGAATAAATTGAAGAGATTAAATATGAGACCGTCGCAGTATAGTTTAGTTATGGTGTGGTGGTGTTGCACGTTCATATCATACACAATAATACCTACATTTTAGTGAAAAACTCACTACTGATCCATACAAGCGTGTTGCATTTTGACGTTACACGACCGAATACTCAAACGCCACTTAAATATTATGTTGCACTTAACTTAAATGTACTGATTAAGTGGGACGTGGAATTTAAGTGCAACTTAATATTGAGATGACTTTTGAGTATTCGGGCGTAAATATCGTGTTTCAAACAAGCAATATTTATGTCGAAGATCGAGAAAAAAGGTACTTTCTTTAAGTTTCATTGTACTTATCATCATGAGAAGTGTAGGCAGTATCCATACGAGCATCAAAACCTATTTCCGTATATATCTCTACCTATAAAACTAAGTACAAAAACACAGCAAAACTCCACAGTCAAGGACTAAGTCACACTAATGAAGAAAAACATCGCAGTTGATTTACTGAACAAAAGAAACCACGACTTTATAACTAGGGGTATTTTTATCCACATTCTCCCAGATCCCGAGGACGAAAAGGTTGAAGGGTTAAACTGATTTAACCCCACACGACAAATAGATTGTCCCAATTTTATCTTCAAACCTTGAGGGAACTTCGCCTATCCTCTATGATTTTATTTGGTTAAAGTTAGATTGTACTTCATAGTTTTGAATTGAATATTTTTGAAAAGTCGTTTTAGGGTTTCTGTGTTAGTTATTTGTTTAATTAGATTTTTTTAAGAATTGAAGTGAACTAACCTTTCTGTGTAATAGGGGTAGCGTGATTAGCAGTGGAATGTATATTTATTAGTAATTAATAAAAAACATTCAGTAATATAAAAATCTTTCAGAGAAAGATTTAGTAATAAAATTAGTATAGCAGAATTTTATTTTGTTGTATCAACACATATATGTACCACTGCAGGGCAGGAGCCTCTTCTAAAATCGAGGGTCCGATTGAGAAGTGTTAGGCCATCTTTCATCATCATGTGGCCATCATCACAGTTGTCAATTCGGTGCAGACACAATAACATCGAAATTTTTTGCTCCGCTATATTTAATGCAAATGTCTGTCAAATCTATAGCTTATAATAACAAACGTGAAATATAATTAAACATTTAATCTCTCTATACATATTAAGTGTTTTTATGATATATAAAGTGACTCTTTCTGTGCCTAAAAACCCTAAAAACGGTTAATTTGTGTGAAACAGTGCTTACTCAAAACTGGTTTGGTGAAACGCGTAAGTGACGCCTATATCACGGCGCTTAAGACTTTCTTCGCGTAATGTTTTTTGCATGGAGACAAATAACGTTACACTGCATTTTTTGAATACAAACTGACTTTCTGGTATTTGAATTGAACATTAACGCTTATTCTTATGCGGTGCTTATGAAATTCTTGTATGCCTGGATACTAATGTTGAATTTCTAATTTTCGAACTTGCGCACTTTGCTTTAAAACCATTATAAATACACAGTTTAAAACCATTATAAACCATTATATAAAATATATACTCTAGATGTACCCTAATGATGTCGACTCGTGGAAGGAATTGTAAATCTAGCGCCAGATCCGCATATGCTGAAGATGAGCCAACAAACTCGGCTATTATTGCCGAAATCCAACAGCTAAGACAAGACATCCTAGACGTTAAGGCAGAATTGTCTAACGTGTCTGTAACTTTGTCTCAAAAAATCGATGAATACGAAAATAGATTGCATATAAAAGATACTGAAATTAATGCTCTGAAATCTTCAGTAGTTGAACTTCAAAATTTCATAAACTCTAGAGAACAATATCAACTGAGAAATGAAATGGAAATTATTGGAATTCCTGAGCATTCTAGTGAGAATCTAACCCATATCGCACTGGTGACATCAAAAAAACTCGGAGTCGATTTGCAAGAAACAGATATAGACCAGATAGTTCGTGTGGGGCCCCGGCATACTGAATCTTCAGCAGGTACAGAAAAGAAAAACCCACGACCGATCGTCATCAAACTAATACGTAAAACCAAAAGAGATGAATTATTACAAGCTGCGAAAAATAGACGAGGGCTTACAACTGAGAATATTGTTGCCGGTCCGTCAGCTACCATCTTTTTTAATGAACGTCTTACTAAACCAAATAGAAAACTGTTCGGAGAGGCTAGAAAACGTGCAAAGCAATACGAGTTTGAATTTTGCTGGACGAGAAATGGTCAAATTTATGTGCGAAGAAAAAAAGAGAAAAAGTCACCTGTTTTTCACATTCGCTCAGCCGAAGACATTGATTCCCATATCGGACCAGAGGAAGACCTCAACAAAATATGCAATACTACTAGCAAACCAGAGCACGACATTAGTGACCCATAAGGTACCCAGTTATTATAACATTAGACAGGAACGCGTGACTTGTGCAATTATACTTTTCTCGATAAATACTATTATTACGGACAGAAAACACAATTTATTAAAATCTAGATTAACCTGCCTATACAGAGAATTTAATTTAACTTCAGTTCTCATTTATTATTTTATAAATAAGCTCAAAGAAGTCATTTTATGTTACGTCATTATTGTCTTGTACTGTTACTCAAAAAAAACAAATTTGTTTAATATGTCAACAAGTTACAAATGCAAATTCGGTATATTGATGCAAGTTATCCCGAATTTATTCTTGCCCATTTCATTCTTACTTAGATATCTGGGTAAAAACTGTAAATTAATGAGCTTCCTGGTGTTAAGCTTTTATAATTTGTCATTATGCCCGATATGTGTTCTAAATCGGTTCTTAAGTACATTATACATCTTGCTTAAATTCTTCAACTCCCACATACAATTTGATAATCGTAAAGTTTATAATTTATTTCAAAGTACATTTCACCTATTCAACCATTATATTATTACTATCGCTACTATTCTCTATACTTCCGCGCTTGTGACGTTAAAGATTTTTCTTGTATTGTGGCTAAACTCAGTTTTTATTAAGATTTTTTCCAAGATTGATCAATATACATTCCCATCATGGCTTTAGTTGACTTACTGGATGATATTGATATGTCATTGAATATTAATTGCCACAAGATTGAGAGAATTGAGCATGGTGTAAATGTACTGTCTAAATACAACCTTAAAATAATGACATTTAATATTAGGAGCCTGCAAAATAATTTTAATGATTTCTTAATTAACTTAAAAAGACTTAAACTGGAATTTGATATTATTGCATTAACTGAGTGTTGGATTCGTGACAGTTCAATAATCCCAAAGATAGATAATTACAATTGTTTTTCATCCACAAAATATATTAATCAGGCGGGTGGTGTTGTAATCTATATAAGAAATTGCTGGACTCCTACAGTAAATGAGCCAAACATTGAGGATGCAAACTGTCTTCAGGTGCACATCCCAAATATTATAACTTTTATAGGCATTTATCGATCTCCATCCTTTAAAAATACAGATAACTTTTTGGAATCACTTGAATCCGTAGTTATGGAAATGCCAAAAAACTCCTGTCAAATAATTGCTGGTGACATAAATATTAATATAAATCAACCTGATTCATGTTCTGACTACCTCTGCCTTATGGCTCAATTAGGCTTCATAGCAGCTGTTGATAAACCGACCAGAAAAGACTCTTGTCTTGACCATATTTTCGCCAAAAATAATTCTGATATGGAATCTGTAATATGCTCTTCATCCGTCACAGACCATGATATGGTTATGGTAGGTATTCGTGCAGAAACATACAAATCTCGACGACCAAAAATACAATACACCAAACTCAACTATGAATCCATTGTATCTGACCTAAAAAATACAAAGTGGTCCTGTGTTTATGAAGCATCTTGTGCAACGTACGCTTCCAACATTTTCATGGATATATTAAACAATATAATTAAAAAACATTCATGTATTGTGCAGACAAGTCGAAAGAATCATATCTTAAAGCCATGGATGACTACTGGTTTAATAAAATGCTCAGCCCACAGAGATAAATTACACGCAGAAGTAAGAAAAAACCCAAATGATGAAACCAAACTATTAATCTATAAAAGATACAGAAATTTTTATAACAACCTTATCCGTAAAATTAAAGCTCAATTTGAAAGAACCGAATTAGATTCAAACAAAAATAATCCCAGGAAGTTATGGAAATCAATTAAAACAATCACCCACTCTGTGCCATCTAAGATCAAATCTATAAATCTGGCCAAAATTAAAATTAACAGACTTGACTCTCTGAATCATTGCAATAATTTTTTCGCCTCTGCGGGACAACGATTAGCTGACAAAATACTCAATCAAATAAACAAAACACAAACATCTTTAGCATCGCAAGTAATATTCTCAAACTCTCCATCCCACTCCTTCTTTTTACATCCTACAAATAATGCTGAAGTAGAAAAACTAATACTACAATTAAAAGATAATATTGCACCTGGTTTGGATGGAATTAATACTAGATTGGTGAAGCTTGTTAAAAATTTTATTGTTGAACCTTTAACTTTCATATATAACCTAAGTATATCTAGTGGGACCTTTCCTAGTATTTGGAAAATTGGTACTGTCACTCCTATTCACAAAGGAGGTGATGTTAATGATCCCAATAATTACCGACCAATTACACTTTTGAGCACATTTTCTAAGATGTTAGAAAAAATTATTAATAACCAACTCGTTCGTTTTCTGGAGGCAAACAACTTATTATCACCAAGACAATTTGGCTTCCGCCAGGGTAAATCCACCGAGCATGCAGTGACCCTTTTGACTGATATTGTCTCTAAACATCTTGACAAAGGACAAAATTGCCTGGGGATTTTTCTAGATTTAGCAAAAGCTTTCGACACAGTGTCAATACCGATCCTCCTAAGAAAACTGGAACTTATTGGAATTCGCGGAATCGGTCTAGATTTCTTTAATAGTTACCTTACTGGCAGGAAACAATTCACAAAATTAGATTCTTCTATCAGTGATGCCGAAGATGTCATATTTGGAGTTCCGCAAGGTAGTATTTTAGGACCAACGCTCTTTCTAATCTATATAAATGATTTATCAACTCAGAGGGCTCTAGCTCAGGCGGATCTTATCAATTATGCCGATGATACCGTCATTGTATTTCATGGCGCAACTTGGAATGAGGTTTTTAAAACCGCTCAAATTGGTTTTGATTGTGTTTCCGAATGGCTTTATAACAACCTACTTACCTTGAATGTAACCAAAACAAACTACGTATGTTTTCACATAACAGGTGCCACTGCTCCTCCTCCTGACCTAGCCATTAGAGTCCATTCCTGTAGCAACTCACTCAATCTCAATGTCCCACTAGTATGTAATTGTACCCAATTAAATAGAGTTAAATCTACTAAATATCTCGGTGTCATTATCGATGACAACTTACGATTTAATGAGCATATTACCTCATTGTGTGCCAAGGTCCGAAAAATAATTCATGTCATGAAACTTCTTCGCGACGTGGCACCAATTGCATTACTGAAAACTGTTTATATAACTTTGTGTCAATCTGTAATTAGCTACTGTATACTGGCCTGGGGTGGAGCTGCCCCGTCACAACTTATTAGACTAGAAAGAGCTCAACGTGCTGTACTCAAAACTATGATCGGAGTCCCGTACCGTTTTTCTACCGTACAGCTCTTCAAAGATACACAGCTCCTCAGTGTAAGGCGACTTTACATCCTCAAGACAGTCCTTGTGACACATAAAGAGACGCTAAACGCAGAGGATTACGAACACATGATCAAAAGACGCATTTTTCAAATACCAATTAATCAAGTGAGAACAGCTTTTGCAAAGAAATTCTACTCTTATGCGAAATCATTTATTTACAATCGTATAAATAAATTTATTAATATCAAACACTTATCTGTACGAGAAGCTAAAGTAAAAATTAAAAAGGGATTGTTGGACTGGACATATACTGACACAGAAAAATTTATGAAAAATTTCTTGTTTGAGTTTTTAGACTATTGATAGGCTATTGAATTTTTAGAATTTTATTTTGCTTTTTAGTCTCCCGAATTCATAACTATTATTATGATGTGCAACTTTTAGATAATTTTTGTATTTCTATAGATTGATTCAAAAGATTTATATATGGGTTTAAGTTTTTAGAATTTATATTTATTTTTATTTTTATGAATGTCTATACACAAATATTGTTTTTATAACTTTCTAGAATTTTGTATTTATGTGTTATTTCAGAGAAAAATGTATGAACAAGTTTAATTTATATTTTTTTAAATGTTCATTTTGTTTAATATCTTTTTCTGCTTTTTAGTCTCCCGAATTCATAACTATTATTATGATGTGCAACTTTTAGATATTTTTTGTATTTCTATATTTTGATTCAAAAGATTTATACATACATGGGTTTAAGTTTTTAGAATTATATTTTTATTTTTTATGAATGTCTATCTTCACAAATATTGTTTTTATAACTTTCTAGAAATTTGTATTTATGTGTTATTTCAGAGAAAAATATATGAACCAGTTTAATTAATGTTTTTTAAAATGTTCATTTTTGTTTAATATCTTTTTACATTTTTGTAACTTTGTAATTTAAGCTTTTATTTGTTAATTCGTAGTACTTTGTCTATTTTAATACTTATACTTTTTTACTGTAATACTTGCGACAACTAACCAAAATTTAATAAAGGCATCTCACGATACAGGCCCTGCCTAGTGTGAGAAGTCCTTCAATAATTCAAGCGGTTCTACACAACTATTGTAAAGAAATTATTCATTAATTAATTAGGTAATTAAATTACTATTTAAGGAACCTGTAAACAATTTCAGATAATAAAATTTATTATTATTATTATTATAAAGTTATAACGGTTTATCTCCATAAAAGGGAAAATAAGCCTGATGTACGGGCCATAGCCAAGCATATCAGGTTAAATTATAGTATACGTGGACGACACAGATGATGATGACAAGAATTTTCTGGTAATGCGACAAGTGTTTAAGATTATGGCTTTTTGTAAAAGATATGTAACATATGAAGGTATTTTTAATATTTCTAGGCTTTGATGTAGGCTTTTAGGTACTATCGCTGTGGAGGACATAATAATCGGTACTATGTGGACTGTATCAGCTCTCCATTGGGTTTTTAATTCTATTGCAAGATCTTGGTATTTGGTGAGTTTATCTGATGTTGTAGATTGAATATTGTGTGTGTTCGGTATGGCTATGTCAATAAGGTATATAGTGTTAGTTAGTTTATTATGCAAAGTTATGTCCGGTCTATTATAGTGAATAGTTTTATCCGTGATTATTGTCCGGTCCCAATAGATTTTACACTGCCTGTTTTCGTGTACTGTTTCTGGTTTATATTTGTAGTAGGGGACTCGTTGGTTAATGAATTTATATTGGTGAGCTAAATATTGGTGTATAATAGCAGCCACCTGATCGTGCCGGTGTTTATAGTCCGTTTGGACTAGAGACTTACAGGCACCTGTTATGTGCTGGATAGTTTCGGAAGCGGAATTACAATGTCTGCATGTATCTGTGGTTTGGCTTGGGTCTTTAATTATGAACTTTTTATAATTACGTGTGAGTACTATTTGGTCCTGGATTGCGAGCATAAAACCCTCTGTTTCAGGAAACAGTTCACCCTTCTTGAGCCACTCGTTCGACATTTCTTTATCGACGTGGTTTTGAGTCAAGTGGGATCGATGTCTTCCGTGTAGTGATTTTTCTGCCCATCTTGCAATTTTCTGCTGCATATCTGTAATTCTTTCGTTGGGTTGTATTTGGGTATCATGGAGGTTAAGTGGAGTGAGTTTAATATCTATGTTTGATGCATGTTTATGGAGGGTTGACTGGTAAGATTTAGTATGGAAGTACGATCTCAATGATGTGATTTGTTTATTATGCAAATTCTGTATGTCTATAAATCCTCTTCCTCCTTCGTTCCGCGGTAAAATAAGTCTTTCTATGGCGGATTTTGGGTGATGTTTTCGGTATTTAGTCAAAAGTGTATTTATTATTCTCTGCAGTTTTTTTAAATCTGTCTGTGACCAGTTTATGATACCGAAGGAGTAAGTTAATATTGGGATGGCAAAAGTATTAATAGCTTTAACGACATTTTTGGAACTAAGATGTGTTTTTAAAATAAGGTTCAAGCGATGTTTAAATTTTTTAGTAAGATCCTGTTTAATATCTTTGTGCTGTATCTTACGAAACTGTTGAAATCCTAAGTATTTGTATGTACTATATTCATCCATGGGTTCAATATTTTCACCGGTATCTAGAATGTAACTATTATTTTGTAATTTTCCGTTATTTATGGATAAAATTTTGCATTTATCGACGCCGAACTGCATATAAATGTCATTAGAAAACTGTTGGGTGATATCTATTAGGTGAAAAAGATCTTCTTTACTACTGGCATATAGTTTTATGTCATCCATGTAAAATAGATGAGAGAAGATAAATTGGGAGTCGATAGAATTAAGACCATATCCAGCTTTACTTTTGTGGAGAAGAAGAGATAGAGGGTTGAGCGCCAGGCAGAACCACAATGGACTTAAGGCATCTCCTTGAAAGATTCCTCTAAGAATTTGGATTGGTTCAGTAATAATTGGAATAGAATTTAGTTTTAGCTTTAAAACAGTTTGCCAGTTTGCCATGGATGATTTTAGGAAATTTATTATTGTAGGACTGATTTTGTAAATATGGAGAACTTCTAATAGCCAACTGTGTGGTACTGAGTCAAAGGCTTTGCGGTAATCTATAAATGTAGTATGGATATTTTGGTTTGTTTTGCAAGCATTATTAATTGTAATCGCGTCTATGGTTAGTTGCTCCTTGCAACCTTGACTGTTCTTCCTGCAACCCTTCTGTTCTTCTGCCAGTATATTATATTCACTTATATGACTGTATATTGTTTCATTAATACAAGCAGTTAAAATTTTATAAATGGTTTGGAGGCACGTAATGGGTCGGTATTTAGCTGGATTTTCGGTGTCATTATCTTTAGGTAGAAGATACGTTACTCCATGTGTGATATAATCTGGCATTTTGTCCGGTGATTGTAAGAAGGTGTTTAAATGTCTGTGTATATGGGTGTGCGTGGATGTGAACTTCTTATACCAGAAATTCTGGATGTTATCAGTTCCCGGTGACTTCCAGTTATGAGTATTTTTAATTACGCGTAAAACTATGTCTATGGATATGTGTTCAAATTCCATTAAAGGTATGTTTAAGGTTGATTCGCGGACACTACTTAACCAGTCAGCGTGGGAATTATGCTGTAGCGGGTTTTCCCATATGCCTGCCCAATATTGCCGAAGACTTTCGGATGTAGGTATTGGTACACGGTCTGAATCTGAGTTTCTATGGTCGGATTTATTAAGTTCTCTGTAAAAAATTCTTTCATTATTTTTAAACTGGGTGTTTTGTTTTTTACGGGCTGTACAAGTAAGATATCTTTTGAGTCTACTAGCTGCTGCATTTAATTTTTGTTTTATTGTATCCAAAAAATGTTCTAATTCTGTATTTAAACTTTCATACTGGGCGTGGATCTTATATTTACTTTTTATTATTTCAACTGCTTTTATAATTCTTCTACTTCTATTTCCTTGTAAATATTGGATTAAACGTGCTATTTCTGCTCTTAGTATTCCTATTTTATTTTCTAATCTCTTCTGCCACGGTGGTTTATATTTTTGTCGCTGTTGTCCACTTTCTATGGTTATCTTAGCACCGTTACATGTGGCAGCTGTATAGGCTGCTGAATATACTATTGTTTGAAAAGTGAGAAAATCTTGTTCATCATTAAAAAAATTTGGAAGTATAGTTTTATTTATGTATTCCATAATACACGCAAATTTTTTGGAAGTTCGTTGTTTCGGTATATAGGGTCTTGTAGTCGGTTCAGTTAATTTATATGTCTCTAGAGTTTCAAAAAATTGTTGATTTATTTTATCATAGTCTATGTTGTATTTATTAGTTATGGTGTTATCTGTTGAGTTTCTCTGTATTGGAGTGGGAGATTGATGTGGGGCTATTGCATCTATACCATCTTCAAAATTATTAATTTGGTTATGTGTTTGAATATGTGGTGTGTGTTCATCTTGGGGGATGCTTGGGTGCGAGTTTAAGTTAATTTCTACTTCACGTCTTATCTGTTGCATTCTGTTTTCGGATATCATCTTATTATTTATTATGGCTCGTTTTTGGTCAGCTAATCTTTGTTCGGAGATATGAGATAGGTTTGGATACATATCTATAAATTTGTCGTGCATCTTTTTACAATATGCCGTGAGGTTAGTTTCAAGCTCAGTAATTTTAAAGTAAATGCGAATAATGGATTCATTTATATCGTTAGACCATCTCATTCTGCCTGCTGTCTGTGTAATTGTGTTGGGTGGCTGCTCATTATTCTGAAGGAAGTTAGTAACATCTGTTTGAATTTCGTTAAGTATGGATGTCGGTAACAAGCGGTTATTTACTATGGCTCGTCGCTGGTCGCCTACTCTCTGTTTGGACACGTCCATTTCTGGATACTTTTCAATAAACGCTTGGTGTAGTGAGTCTAGATATCCACGGGTATTAGATCCTAACTGGGTCGTAATGAGGTATGTGCGCCAAATGAATTTGTTCATATCATCTGTCCACTTCTTTCTCGCACGTTTAGAGCCCGTGACGGGTCCAGGATTGGCGGCACTTGCCTCTTGGACAACATCCACGGACAAATTCGTTAGGGTTGAAGATGATGATGGTGATAGCGACAAATTTCGCGTTTTTAATGGGTTCGAGGATGAATTCGGTGATGGGAATAGACTATCTAGTGATGAAATTGATGATGATAAACTGCCGGGGGTGATGATGTCGGCTGTAGTATGTTTATCGGTAGGAGCCCGCCTGTTCAACTCCTCACCGCCGATGGTTCGCATGCTGTGGCATCCAGCATCGGCCCCAGATGCGCCCCGGCGACCCCCGGGAAGCGGCCTCAAATTGTACCTTTTATTGCTCATATTCTCCATAAGGGTTACCTTTCCTTGTTGGCTGCGTAGGTTTCAGTATTACGCATATCCACCCCCCACGTGGTCTGGTGGTCGACTCGGACGTAAGGTAGGATTTTGGGGGGCTTATTATTATTATTATTATCTAGTCCACCACGTTGGCCTACTGCGGGTTGGCGGACTTTCCATACCATAGAAATTCATACAAATCGCTATAGTTTGCAGGCTTCCTCGCGATGTTTTCCTTCACCGTCATAATACGTAGTGATTGACTATCAATACACACATGACTCTGAAAATTCAAAGGTGTGCCTTAGAATTCGATCCCGCAACCAACGTGAACATGTCGGCAACCGCGTCTGGTTTAGCAACAGTCCACCACCACGCACTTAAGAAATATCTATATTAAATTGAAACTATACATAATCATTTTCAAAACATACACTAAAATTCCGACAACCGAGAAACAACCAACAACTTCACAATTCAAAGCCAAAAATAATTACATACATACATAATCGTCTCGCCTGTATTCCATAGGGGTAGGTAGAGACTATAGACCGCCACTTTGCTAGTTCCTGACACATCACTTTCGCTTCATCCACTTTCATCAATCTCTTCATGCATTCTCGCCGGTTCAGGGTGTTTTTTACCTGATCCTCGTTGAGGGTATCACCGATTTGGATGGTGTAGGTTCGGTGAGGTCGACTCCTACCGACTCTCCCATCCACTCGCCATGTATATTTGCTTGGTTAGTCTCCTTTCATCTTAATAATTAAATTAATCATTGAATTACCAGTTAAACAGACATGAGAACGCTATTGATTTGAAGCTAAAAGTGCGCCTGATAAAGCTGTAGTGAAATGCAGCACAAAATACTGTTATTTATACTATGGTAGCACGTGCGCACGTTGCGTGGTGTAAGTGATAAGAGGAGATGGATAGGACTTAATTATTTTCTGATTAAAAAAAAGTTCTACTTAATGAAGTGTGGGGAGACCCCACAATACATTAAACACAGTCATCCATTCATAACATTATACACACACATTCATACATCACACTTTCACGATATTAAAATAATTATAATCAACAAACACACATACAGTCCTCACATCGATTTATTATAGCGAAACAAGCGATAACGGTGGGCCAGCTGACCGTCGGAACAATAGGACAACTCAGGTAGTCGTGACGTCACCGGGCCTGCGCCGGCGCAGCCAGTCGGCGCGCCGCCGCTGGCCAGTCGTCTCACGATCGCCCGTGCGACACACCGTTCTCGATCCGCTTACGCTATTGCTCTGTGCACACGTACCGCTAACCGCTGCATACCGCACGCTTGTGCATATTATAATTTTATATTTTGTATTCGCTGTAAAGACTGTCGCTTTTTCTATCCTTCCTTAGTTGTAGTTTATAGTTTAGTGTGTAGACAATTAGTGTAGTGTTAAGACGCTTGTATTTTGGATATTTATTGTGACTGTACTCTTGTTTGTGTTGTGCTGCGTAATATACGTTCGAACGTTGCGAGTGTTTGATTGCTCCCTTACGCTGCACCCGAAGTCACTGGCTCGCTACACGAGACCTTGTGGGTCGTCACTACACGACCATCACCACATACCGCACATAGGTGACTACACCACACTACTGACCGCTACATAATTGGTGACCCCGACAAAGAAGACATCATGAGCGACAGCAGCGAGTCGGATATAACCGTGAAACCGCGTCATGGAGACGATAAGGTAACCCGCCGGATTAAAAAAGTGTGCACGCCCGTTAAACCAGAGACAATAACGGCCGAAGTATTCAAACCAAATTTTAAAATGCCAACGTTTTCTCCGGACGAGCCCGAACTCTGGTTCGCACTTTTGGAAGGCCAATTCAATTTGTTAGGCATCACTGATGACGCTGCAAGGTACACTACCGTCATCATGAATTTAGATATGGTGCATGCCAAGACGATAAAGGATATTATCGTCAGCCCTCCGAAAACTAATAAGTACGAGCGCATAAAGGGCGAACTTATCAAGCGGCTTACGGCTTCGCACGAGAACAAAGTGCGCCAGCTTCTAACACATGAACAGCTGGGAGACAGGAAGCCATCCCAGTTCCTGCGCCACCTCCAAGATCTGGCTGGACCACGAGTTCCGGAAGATTTCCTTAGGACCATATGGTGTGACCGGCTACCAAGGGAGATACAAACCCTGCTGGCGTCTCAAACTACCCACTCTCTCCAACAGTTGGCTGACCTTGCCGACCGCGTGCAAGATCTAACAGCGCCCGTTAATGTCGCATCTACCTCCACTTCCCATGTGTGTTCCTGCGGCAGTTCATCTGGGGAGATAGCAGAGCTGAGAAGAATGGTGAAGCGACTGGAGGCAAAACTCGATGACCAAGCTCGAGAACATAGGCCTAAGGACAGAGCCCCTTGGCGTTCCAGACCACAACGCCGACGATCTTCTTCGGGAAGCAGAACCCGTACAAGCTCCAACTACCGACGACACCCGATATGTTGGTACCATGTCAAGTTCGGGACCAACGCGCGGAGATGCTTGAAGCCATGTGACTACAGCGTGGCGGGAAACGCCACGGGCAATCTGTAATGGCGACGGACGATTGCCCACCCTCTGCTGGTCGCCTTTTCATTACCGACCGATCTTCGGGGACGCAGTTCTTGGTCGACACTGGGAGCGACCTCTGTGTCTTTCCTCGGTCGGCGCTGCGTGAACGTCGTGCTTCAACGGATTTCCAGCTGTGCGCCGCTAACGGATCTAGCATAAAAACATACGGTTATGTTCACCTGAATCTCAACTTTGGGTTACGTAGAGATTTTGCTTGGAGTTTTGTAGTAGCTGACGTTACAAAACCCATCATAGGCGTAGATTTTTTAAATTTTTACAATATTATAGTAGATTGTAGAGGTAAACGCCTTATTGATGGTACTACGTCCGTAGCTAGCCTAGCTAATAACAGTAGTTTATTGTACTCCGTAAAAGTTGTTACTGGCGATACAAAATTTCATAAAATTTTATATGAATTTCCAGAAGTTACCCGACCAGCTGGCACGCACCGCACCGTCAAACACAATACAGTACACCACATACGCACGACACCAGGGCCACCAGTATCATCCACTCCCCGACGTCTAGCTCCAGACAAACTGAAAATAGCCCGGGAAGAATTCCAGTCCATGCTCGCCAACGGAACAGCGAGACCATCAGAGAGTTCCTGGTCCTCGCCGCTGCACCTCGCCGCGAAAAAGGACAACGGATGGCGTCCGTGCGGTGATTACCGCAGGCTTAACGCCCGCACCGTGCCTGACAGGTATCCAATTAGGCATATTCAGGACTTTGCCCACTCTTTGACAGGTTGCAAAATCTTCAGCACAATAGACCTAGTGAAGGCCTACCACCAGATACCTGTCAGCACGGAGGACATTCCCAAAACAGCCATCACCACACCATTCGGGATGTTCGAGTTCCCGTACATGACGTTTGGTCTACGCAATGCGGGCCAAACGTTCCAGCGTTTCGTGGACGAGATGACACGAGGACTCGACTTCGTTTATTGCTACCTGGATGATTTTCTCGTCTTTAGCAAAAACGAAGTCGAGCATGAGAATCACCTTCGCCTAATATTTTCCAGGCTTCGCGACTATGGCATAGTCATTAATACGTCCAAGTGCGTCTTTGGGGCTCCCGAGGTGACCTTTCTTGGATACCGTATTTCGGCGAGCGGAACGAAACCTCTGGATGAAAAAGTGCAGGCCATTCGTGACTTTCCCCCGCCAAAGAACGTAAGGTCGTTAAGACGATTCTTGGGCATGGCAAATTTTTATAGGCGTTTCTTGCCCAATGCCGCCAAAACCCAAGCACCTCTCAACGCTCTCCTTACGGGGGCAGTCAAGGGTTCTGCGCCAATAACCCTGACAGACGATGCTCTGAAGGCTTTTACAGAGACTAAAGATAGTCTGTCCAATGCAGCATTACTTGCGCACCCCGACTGTCGGGCCCGAATTGCATTGGTCACCGATGCATCAGATGTTGCCATTGGAGCTGTCCTCCAGCAACTCCAGAATAATGCGTGGCGACCGCTAGCATTCTTTTCCCAGAAGCTAAGCCCGTCGCAACAAAAATATTCCCCGTATGACCGTGAGCTTCTCGCGATCTACGAGGCTATTAAGCACTTAAGGTATATGGTCGAGGCGCGAGACTTCATCATTTTTACCGACCATAAGCCTATTACCTATGCTTTTGCTGAGCGAAAACATACCTGTTCTCCGAGACAGTTTCGCCAACTGGATTATATCTCCCAGTTCACAACAGATATAAGGCATATTTCCGGCAAAGACAACGTCGTGGCCGACACCTTATCTCGTGTTGACGAACTGGGAGCTCCTGTGGACTTGGCCAAGCTGGCCGAATCTCAGGAAAACGATCCGGAGCTGTCTCAGTACCTGAAAGACGGTTTATCGCTGCGTCTAACAAAACGAGAATTACCTGGGAGTCGTGTTTCCCTGTATTGCGATGTCAGTACGCCGACCCCCAGGCCATTCGTACCTAAAGTATTCCGCAAGCAAGTTTTCGACAGCCTCCACTCCCTTAGCCATCCCGGCGCTGCTGCGACAGTAAAGCTGGTGGCAGAGCGGTTTGTCTGGCCAGGAGTCCGTAAAGACTGTCGGGAATGGGCTCGAACTTGCTTGCCATGTCAACGCGCAAAGGTGACCAAACATGTTTCGGCACCGTTGGGCACTTACAATCTGCCCCGCGCACGGTTTAAGCAGGTCCATATAGACCTTATAGGACCTCTTCCTGTTTCACAAGGTCATCGCTACTGTCTCACAGCTATCGACCGGTTTACTCGGTGGCCCGAAGTGACCCCGATACCGGATATCATGGCAGAGACAGTAGCCAAGGCCTTAATATCCTGTTGGATATCGAGGTTTGGTTGTCCGGAGCATATTGTCACAGACCGCGGACGACAATTTGAGTCCGCCCTGTTTCAATATGTCTCCAAAATCACCGGCTTCCAACATAGGCGCACAACTGCATACCACCCGTCCTGCAACGGGTTGGTGGAGCGCTTTCATAGGCAGCTGAAGGCCTCCATCACTTGTCATGCTAACGACAACTGGACAGAAGTCTTACCGTTGGTGCTATTAGGCATTCGTAGCGCGCTGAAAGAGGACCTTAAAGCATCCTCCGCCGAGTTGGTTTACGGCGAGCCCCTGAGACTTCCCGGGGAATTTTTCAACTTAAGTACCCCGTGCACGACCGACAATTCAGATTTCACGGCGCGTCTGCGATCGTTCGCTGAAAAATTAAAGCCAGTGGCAGCATCACGCCACAACAAAAATAAAACTTTTATTTTTAAGGATCTGGCCACTGCGAATCATGTCTTCCTCCGAGAAGGCGCCTCGCGTGCTCCTTTCCAGCCGGCTTATACAGGCCCTTACAAGGTTGTCGGGCGCACAGACAAAGTGTATAAGCTCCTCATACACGGGAAAGTCGTTAACGTGACCGTGGACCGACTGAAACCCGCTTATATATTAAGCGATGCAGGTGAACCGCCACTCACATCACCATCTACTCAGGATACTATCCCACAGGATAGCAGGATACCCAACACAACTCGCTCTGGACGGCGAGTCCGGTTTCCTGATTTCTATCGACCCTAACCAGGTCTCTGGGGGGGAGTGATGTGGGGAGACCCCACAATACATTAAACACAGTCATCCATTCATAACATTATACACACACATTCATACATCACACTTTCACGATATTAAAATAATTATAATCAACAAACACACATACAGTCCTCACATCGATTTATTATAGCGAAACAAGCGATAACGGTGGGCCAGCTGACCGTCGGAACAATAGGACAACTCAGGTAGTCGTGACGTCACCGGGCCTGCGCCGGCGCAGCCAGTCGGCGCGCCGCCGCTGGCCAGTCGTCTCACGATCGCCCGTGCGACACACCGTTCTCGATCCGCTTACGCTATTGCTCTGTGCACACGTACCGCTAACCGCTGCATACCGCACGCTTGTGCATATTATAATTTTATATTTTGTATTCGCTGTAAAGACTGTCGCTTTTTCTATCCTTCCTTAGTTGTAGTTTATAGTTTAGTGTGTAGACAATTAGTGTAGTGTTAAGACGCTTGTATTTTGGATATTTATTGTGACTGTACTCTTGTTTGTGTTGTGCTGCGTAATATACGTTCGAACGTTGCGAGTGTTTGATTGCTCCCTTACGCTGCACCCGAAGTCACTGGCTCGCTACACGAGACCTTGTGGGTCGTCACTACACGACCATCACCACATACCGCACATAGGTGACTACACCACACTACTGACCGCTACAAAGTGGTAATAGGAGTTAACTGTGAAACCAAAATGGCAGTTTGTGAGTCCTTGACTTTGAGTGATGTGGAAATTATTACTACTAAAGCGTTTGTATTGTCACTTTGTATAGGTAGATCATATGCCCATGCACGAACTGTCAAATTATAACAATGGTGACCATTTAGCCTTTACTTTATGAAATACAATAGCTAGAGTGTTTTGCCAATCATCAATATTCTGTAAAATATCACCACCATTGTTAGACCATTCCATTATTATTCATTGTCTAGCAAATCTATTACACTTTACCCGCCTTCCGTCTCTACTTTAGCACCGTCCTCAGGCAAATGTTCCTTTTTTTACAAGGCCATTCATAATGCGAATTGGCGTTTGAGATCTCGCCTTATTGATGAAGAAGGTCGCGTTTGAGCACCAGATGCCCCTGGATTAAACGATGACGTCAAGTATCTGGGATAATGCTTCGAAATAGGTCAATCACCTCTTTCGTGTGGCAGCAATTTTTTATTAATATAAAATGATTAGAATGCATTTGTAGGTCTATATTCTATACGCATAACGCAGTCAATCCAGGAATGAAATTCGGTTATTGGTCACGTAGGCAATTAAATAGCTCTTATGACAAATCAATACATAATACATAATCGCTATTTACAAAACATTACAGTACATTTACAAAACGACCTAATCACTCTCAATCGATTCTCTTGATTGTAGAGGAGACCTGGCAGTGGGGCGTTCTTACATGGGCAGACACAACAAAAATAAATTACAAAACATTAGCTATTATATAATTATATTTGATTGAATTGGTTTTCGGTATTCTTATTGTTTATTAAGAGTACCGTATACAAAATAATTTAAAATACTGTTAACCTGACTAGTTCTACTGGGATGGTCACAGTAACAATTTTGCCATCATATTTTGACTGGTGAGTGAGATTACCATAAGCCTAATACATCTTTCCTCTTCCCGTCATTTTTTTTTTGCATTATCCCTCCCATTTCGAGAGTCTTGTAACGCATCTACGCTCCAAAAACTAGATGTTCAAGGTAGATAGATGGACACCATTTACCATCTTTTTTTTTATTTGATTCACAAACTGAATGTTCTTTAAAACATACATATTATCTTATACACACTACATATAACAATAAGCATGCACATAATAAAACAAACACAAGGCGTAATGCATAATAATGCTTACAACACTACCAAGATTATCCTCTTTTAATATTTTGCTAATATTTTTAAAAACAAAATATATAATGAAAAACAATAGATTACATATTCGTATGAATGCCCAACCTATGCAGTAAAAAACGTCACACACTACGTATTATCTATCGGAATAGCCGCTAATGAAATACACACGCACACTAAAAATTCATCAAATCGCCAATAAAATAATATAATAAACATTTATCATTTAAAATTAAATTCAAGCGAAGGACTGAACCCGGGCCATTGACGTCACGCGATGGGCTCGTACCCAATGTGCTACCACGTTACAACATTTACAATATATTGCGTAAAGATTAATTTATAGAAAATGTTTATGATTATATTTTTCTTGAATATGTGCGGAGATAGCACCGAATGCTGACATAAAATATTTGGCATTATACCTCGTATAAAATAACAATAACGAGTGTATTTCAGAGACAGATAGACAGACAGACAGCCCTATTCATAGACAGATTTACAACCAATTTTAGTTATCGAATGTTTGTTCTTTTTCGCTCAAACTGAATTCTAGAGTCAGTCATTAAGCATATTGCCTCGGAACAAAATTCCGTAGATATTATACGAAAGAAATTTTCAATCCCAAAACACATTTGAGAAGAATTCAAATGTTTGTTTCGCTGCGGGCTTGTAGGCTTACTACTGTCGCCCAGAGCATTATGTTTTCTTCTAAACTTAATAAAAAGAAAAATACATTTATCGTTTGACTCTTAAGGTATGTATGTATTTATGCCCATATAAGTCCCAGTGCAGGCCACGCGCCTCCTCTACAATCGAGACAACGATTGAGAATGGTTAGGCCATATAGCCATACACTGGTCTACTGCGGGTCGGCGGACTTTACATACCATACAAATTCTTATAAATCGCTATGGTATGCAGGTTTCCTGTTTTCCTTCACCGTTATAGTGCGTGGTGATTGACTATCAATATTCACATGACTGAAAAGTCAAAGGTGTGCCCCGGGATTTGATCCCAAATCAACAGGCCACCACGCAATTTGATTTGAATTTGATGGTACCATAAATAAAACCACACAAATCAACAAGACATAAATATATTTTATTTTATTTGACAGAGTCATACATTATTTTGCATTCACCAAAATATGTACAATTCATCTTCAAAATTTCCACGACGGATTTATCATTCACCATGTGTTATAGGTATTCTTGTCACCACTTTCCATCAAATGAAAACGTAAATTCTACCGATAAAAGTACTACGTAGCCTGAAAAAGACGTCAAACGAAAACACTACGCACGATTGACGGATTATTACGTCATACGTGTGTACAAGAAAATTGATACAAGCCGTAAGATGTCAGTTATGTCGCAATTTGGCTCAGGAAATGCGTACAACAGGCGATGGCTAATTTATAACTAGCAATATATGTCGCATGCGTTGATTAATACATTATGTTTATTAGTTCGGAGAATCGGGACCAGAATTAGATGAAAAATACCTATTTTTTGTGTTTTTGTTAACGTATAGTTTTATTTGTTGTCATACTTTTGTCAGCTTGCTCGTTTAGTACATTTTGGGTGATCCTGATACACAATATGTTGCTTGAATTATTATAGACGTTTAACCTCAAATATATGGAAGTTATTATCGACTTACCGGTACCCACAGTTAGAAGGCTACATCGTGCTTTGTAGAATTACAACATCTTCCTCTAACTCATGCGCTAATAAGTAGAACATCTTATAAGTCTCTCAGGCTTTATGTGTAACTAGTTACTAAATAAATACACCCAACAGTCAAATACATAGTCGTGACCCCACACTAAGATCGCGATTGTGTCGTGGGTATCAGAAACCACCAGAGACATTTCGGTCTCACGAACACCCGGACCCAAAACAATTACCTGTGGTTCACACAAACATTTGTCTCGGTGCGGGAATCAAACCCGCGGCCTCTCGTTTCACGACCGGCGTTTAGCCAACCGCGCTATGGAGGCTGTCAAAGCTTATGTTCAATCTGCGATTAAATATAAAAATATTTTTAATGCAAACAATATAATTTCACACTCGATTAACCTCAAGTCGTCAAACTAGATGCATATCTAATTTGACATGACATGAAATACCTAAAAATGCATGTTATGTACATAAATAATGGAATGAGAAACTAGTTTAACACTAAAATGGTTTTGCATAGTAAATGAGACTCTTGTAAGAATACGTTACATAAGACGACTTTTCGCAACAAGTTAAAGTTACAAACGGTAGATTAAATTACACAGAATACATTTCAAGCTGATATTCCACTCGAGAGAAATCACGTTGCGTTTTCTTTTTGTGACCAAAATGATAAAATTATGATTTATTATTATTTCAATAATTATTTTGAGTGTCATTTGTCAAATGGCGCTAAGTTTGGACTGTAATCTGTAAGGTCATGGTTTCGATTTCCGACCAAGAAATTCATTTTGCGTCAGCCTATATCAACTCTCGGGATGTAAGTAACATCGATGAACGATAAATGCCACTAGTAACATATTTACCTAGCCTTCCAGGATATATAAGCGGGAATGTTTACGTAAATGTGTATGCATTTTTAACTTTCATGAAATTCACGTATAAAATGGTTTTGCATAGTAAATAAAACGCCTGTAAGAATACGTGCACCTTATATGATACGGCAGCTTGTTGCGACAGTAATTTAAGTTATAACACTTTCGCCTCACATCACGAGCCAGGGATAGTTATGCATACTTGCGCTTGTAAAAACTTACTTTAATGTATGAAAAATGAGGAAAGAATGTTCGAGTAGCACATATAATTTTTAGGTATTATTGCGGATGTTTTTGTAAATGCTTTATTGGTTCCGAATCGTGAGGTTTTGGTTTTAATTTCTAGTTTGGGTAATAATTGCAGTTTGTGTGTTACGTTCAATAAATCTTATATCATGAGGCCAAAACTGAAAATTATAATCATGATTGTAAGTGATTTAGCCAATAATGTTGGTAAATTGTATGTACGCTCTAATTGTCATATGTATCAGAAATATTTAATTTAACATAAATAACACTGCGTAAAGTTTAAATATATAAGATGTAGCAGTACTTAATAAAATAAAATAAATAAATAAATAAATAAGTGTATGCCCATTTTATTTTTTAACGTAAATTATATTTCAGACGTACTATAAATTACATTTATACCACCCCAGACTATCCCACAGAGACCACAATCATAAAGCGTAATAAATGTAGGGAGCTTTGTTATTGAAACGAGTGTTCTGGTATGAATATGATTTAATACTTACTTTTATCGATTACAAATGTCTTATATTTATATCATAGGTCTTATATTCATATCATATATTTATGTCTTATATTTATATTAGCAGTCTACATAACAATATGCATAGCTTACATACTACTACACATCATAAACATTACACGTTATTTCATAACCTTCATTCTATTGGATCATAAGGAATTCTAACATACGAGTGTAATCTAAATTTGTATAATGTATTACGTATAACGTTAATACAAATTACACAAGCAACACGCATTACCCAATTCATGTTCAAAATAAACAGCGTCAAAACCGCTACAAGTAACATATTATACGACTAATCTGCGTTCATTTCTATCATCAACACATACAAAGGCAAATTTAATACCGCGACGACAAATCGCTGTATGGAACAGCGCCTTTACTCCCGTTTTAAATATAGACGTTTTATTAGCAATATTATTGATATTCGGATTTGGTCCGTGCGCTTTACGCTTTGGAAACATTCCAAAGCTAACAGTTTTGCGCAAAATTACAAGTGTTTACTAATTTAAATGCTACCATACACTAGAAATAAGTAGTGTGTTTAGTTAAAAATCAGTTTACATGAAATAGTATGGATTTGGGTTTATTTTTATATGTCGTACATACATAAGCTTACGCCTACATCCCTAAAAGTGTAGGCAGAGACGAAACCAGTGCCACCCATGGTTCACTGAGCTATTTCTCACCTTAACTAATATAACTGGAGACCAATCTATTGCAACGTAAGAGGCACATATTCCAGTTTATGACAATAAATATGGGATGTTCAAACCAGTGAATTCAAAGACAACAATTTACCCGACCTGGGATTCGAACCCAAGGATTCACGGTTCATAGCCATGTTGCCACTAAACCAAGTATGTGAATATCCCATTAGCTCTTGCAATTTATAATGCCAAGGGTTTTATAATGTGATATGAAATTCAGACAGCTTTTAAAACTGTAAATAAGCTGGTGTATTATGATTCACTGCATTTATACATTCATTATACTGTTACTGTCCAAATTGAGCATTGCAATACCTACAGCCGAATTTATTTATTGTAAAATTATTTTTATCCGAATTTTAATTTCTTCAGTTTATTTACGCCAGCTATGCTACGGAGAAACGGAGACAACAATTTATTTCCAACTTCTATTTCATTAACTTCCTTGCGGTGTAATATATTTCTAGAAACTCGCCGAGCTTCAGTGCTCGTTGTCATTAAAATGCGTGCCAGTCGATCATGGCTTACAGGAATTGCGGTGGCGGGTGTAACGATCGTCGCTAGTCTTGCCTTTGTGGCCCTATAAGCCAGATAACTCTTATGAAATTAATGTCAAAAGTATTACTGTTTTTTATATTTCAGTTAATGGTGAGACGAGCATGCCATTCGCCTGATGGTAAACGATACGACCACTCATGGATGGCAATTGGCAAGACCAAACAACACCATAAATTACAAAGCAATGCTTGTCGTTCCACAGCGCTCGCCATCCTGAGACATAAGATGTTAAGTCTCAATATGTCCAGTAGTTATTCTGGCTACCATACTAGCCCTGTGCAGATTCAATATGTTTTACTGATTTTTATTAAAGTTTTCGTTAATAATTCTGCAGTATACAAGTTTCCTCAAGATATTTTGCCTTCATTGTATAATTATCAAACATACTAAAATCACTAATAATCTCAGGATACATGGTTGTACCAGGAAAGCTCGTAAACATTAATGATGATGTCATGCGATACAGTTGAGCGAGCTGTAAACATGAGGGATTGTGTCCAATATTGGACGGTGTCCGACGAAATGAGGTTGTTTTTGATGGATGACAAAAAATCGAGTCAGCAGCTGTTTGTAGTAATTATATTACTCTTTAAGTGCTCTTTTTCAAGAAGGTATATTTTATATTAAAATACAGTACCAATAAATTAAATACGAATTAATGCAATAAAAATCTTCAATATAAAAATTGAATTGAATTGTTTCGAAGTGGTAGAGCCACGCTGCTGTCGATCATAACTCAGCATGAATAGGCAGGCTTGTCTGGGGCAGTACCACTGTCTCACAGGAGATCGACGCGAAACGACAGCAAAGCTGTCGCGTTTTGTTCGGTAAGTGACATTGCCGGATGCCGAATACCCTTCTCCTCTTCTCATCCTTTTTCCTTCCCACTGCCCTCCCGATTTGACGAGCCGACAACACATCTATAATCCCAGCGATGTTGATGTTCATCGGCGGCAATGATAACTTACAACCAGGTGAACTGTTTGCTCGTTTTCCGGACCTATTGTATAAAAAAATATATTCCTATTAAAACTATTAAATAAATACACCCAACAGTTACATACATAGTCCTGACCCCACACTGAGATTCACCATTTGACGCAAGTCTACAAATGTTAAGTCAGTGGGTGGTGGGCCCCTTGACCCCATCTCAATCCGCCCCTGTCCGATATGATCCGAATCGTATTAACCGGCATAATGGTCAATAAAGCTAACCTCCGCATTGTCTTGGCATGTCAAACACAATTGTATGGGTTGATTGGCCTATAACGTTGTTTGCATACGTGTAGTTTATGTATACATTATTATAGGTACATATCAATTTGTTTACATAGGTATAATTACTAGATAGGTAAACCTTTATAGTATAACCTTTGTGTCGTATATTCAAAAGGTTATTGGCACTCAAAATGGGTTGTGAAGCGTGAGATCTTGAGTTTGGTTAACCAATTTCGTATATTACGATTACATACATAAATACATAAACTCACGCTTTTTTCCTAAAAGGGATAGGCAGAGGTGCAACCAGGACACCCACGTTTCGTCTTGTATTTTCCGTCCCACGATGTGATAGGGGGTGAGCCTATCGCCATATCGGGCACAAATTCCCGACTCCGGGCTGATAATGAACAGAAAAATCCAATATTACTTTGCCCGACCCGGGACTCGAACCCGACACCTCAGCTTTGCAATCATACTTTAGTACAACTGCGCCTCCGAGGAAGTTAGTATATGGCCCTGCGCAGACGACAGACTATCCGTGACGCACTTTTTAGTCTGTGAAAATAGAACCTATGCAATTATATGCAGTAACGCACACGACGCGCAAAAATTCCGGCGCACAAAAAATCCGTGTAATTCGGGCAGACCTCACCGCGCCGCGGCGCGCCGCTCCGCACAAAAAGTGTGTGAAAAAAATTGAACGTTTGCTTCAACGCGCGCTAACGCAGACGGCGCACTCTTTAGTCGGCAATCTGCATTTGCTAGGGGTGGGTGGACGTAACGCACGCGATCTATTATCATGGCGCCAGATGTCGATGTAACTATGTTAATTCAAGAAATACAAAACAGACCAGAAATTTATGATTCTTCTAAGGCAGAATATCATGATAGACATTTAAAAAGAAAAATGTGGGAAGAAGTGTGCTGTAATGTTTATTTGTCCCTTCAGTAATCTTTCCGAAAGTATAGGATGTACCTACCCAAAATTCTCTATTTCTTCTTCTTTTTTTGTACTTCATGTACAAAATAATACTTCGCGATCTCTGCACGATTTCCATAGCGTCTACGTCCCTACAGCTCTGCCGACAAAATGATCGAAGATGTGCGTCGTGTGCGTTGAGTCTGTGAAAAATCCGCGACCGACTTTTTGCGCGCCATGCAGACTTTTTGTGCGCCGCAGACTCGATCGCACAAAAAGTGTGCCGTCTGCGCAGGGCCTATTACGATCACTTTGTGTGTTTTTCGGTTATAGAGTATAAAATGTGAGTTTTCTGAGTGAGAATTTGACCTAGGTTGGAACGAAGGCTCGCCCTCGCCATATTGGGCATGAAAATAAGCTTAGCGAACTGTCTTTTTTTAAAGAATTGTGTTCTCTTGTGGAAACTTCGGAGTGCTTGAGTGTGTATGACTGAAATGTTATTAAATAATAACTTTAAGCACCAACTAACTTGATTATTCATCTTTAAAAAAATGTACATTATTTTTAGTGTAAAAATTCTGATTTGATAACTCCCAGTATTGTTCATCACACACTTATTTCCAAACAAAAATCTAACTTAGCATCCCTTCTTTATACTAGAAACTTCCCCTTTATCCCACAAGGTCACTGAATCAGTACTGTATCAGCCCATATAGGCCCCACTGCAGGGCACGGGCCTCCTCTACAATCGAAAGTACGATTGAGAGGGGTTAGGCCATATAGTCAACCACGCTGGCCTAGTGCAGGTTGGCGCACTTTACACACCTTAGAAATTCTTTAAAATCGCCACGATATGTGTATACACGGTATGTATTATCACATAACTCCGAAAAGTCAGAGGTATGCCCTGGGAGTTGAACCCGCCACCACCGTGAACATGTTGGTAGTCGCGTCTGGTCCGTTATCAACAGGCAACCACGCACAAGTAATAAATAAATACACCCAACAGTCACATACATAGTCCTGACCCCACCTTAAGATCAATTAAGTCTTGTGTCGTGGGTATCAGAAACTACGAGAGACTTTTCGGTTTCACAAACATCCAGACCCGAGACAAATATTTGTGGGCATCACAGACATTTGTCTCGGTGCGGGAATCGAAACCACGGCGCCTTGTTTCACAGCCGGCGTCTAACCAACTGCGCCACGGAGGCTGTCAAAGAAAAATAAACGGCAGAAGGTCACTAAGAGAGAAAAATAAACGCAAAAAATATATTATACTCGTCACGAATAATTCAACCGTCGGCAATACAGATACAATGTATTATTATCTTACGAAACTCAGAGAACGAACAGCTGCGTTCTAGGTAAAGTTTTGTTTTTAATTCTCCTGGCTGAATGAAGTGGTTGCCCTGGCTTTGTGTTTTTATTAGATGAAGTTGTGGTACCAGTTACGGGGACTTTTATGTGAGGGATAATAGAGGTTTCATTGTAGTAAATTTATTAATTGTATTAGTTGCAATAAATTGGAAATTCCGAAATCAAATTGGTAAAGTTTTGAGTTTTAATTTATAAAAGTTATCTTAAAATCGTTTTGCCACTTTTCCCTTATGATTTAAGTTAGAGAACTTGTTATACCTAGATGTAATTTATGAATGTAGGCACCACAATATTTCAAAACTTTCTTCACTTGTCAAGACCGTTTTGGTTAGTGTTGAAATCCTTTGGGGATGTTTGACTTTGGATTTTTAGAACCTGAAAATCCAATAGTCACGTAATAATTTATCGAAATGTTCCATCAGTTTTGACACATTAAAGTAAGATATAAGTTTTTTTGCCTCTGTTGGATTTAAATAGCGCTCTTTTATTATTCCGATTTATAACTTTTATTGTTGTTTTTGTATCTTTCCTTTTGTCTCTTATGCTTTGATTATTCTATCCTATGGCATTCAAACCTTTTTTCTTTATCAAATAGGACCATAATCTCACCACAGGCGTCAATCTTCGGTGTCCACAAACCCTACTGACGGTTAACCCGCGGCCCCATTTCAAACCGGCGATAACATTGCATTCATTGTATCTCCAGATAAACGTATAGATCTGACACAGACGCCGCGCTCGTTCCCTTTGAAGCGGCCGGAAGCGGCTGTCCGGTGCGCTGAGAGCGGAAACACACCGGGTTGCCAGCTGCGGATGGAAGAAACTACTATTTTCCACTGTCTTGCATTTTTTAATTACTTTTTTAATGACATAGGCACTGTGTTCTGAGTACACGTTGTTCAGGTAAAGTGGACGGTTGTGGGCATGGTTATACTGGGTTCAAAGACTATTTCTTAATAAAAGAATGTATTGACGCATATAGTATACAATTAATAAATTATTTAAATGTTCATTAGCGATATTCTTACGCAGAAACGTGTAACCTAACATAGACTAAAACCTATAAACGCCCATAAAAAGACTACCTAATTGACAATTTTTAATCACAATTACACCACTGTTTTCCCCACTTTTATATAAAGTTATAATAATAGCTCCAGTTATAAAGTTCTAATAATAATAGTAATATCTTTTAGTACAAGGTTTAAATGAAAAAAAGACGTACACCAAATAAAATTACCCCAAGCATAATTTATCCCCTTTCTTGCTCTCCCCATTTCCAGAAGACAAGACACCTGTGCTCCTTAAGTATCGTGTTTATGAGTCTCGCCTACCTCCTTATTCTGCCATCAAAGAAATTATTCAGTATTTAATTCGTGGATCTCATTTGCGTTTCAGTCGGTGTAATTCAAAGTTTGTGCCGGTATAATTGTTACTGCCTCCGTGGCCGGTACGATTACAATGCTGAGGTCTCGGGTTCGAATCCCGGGTCGGGTAAAGTGATATTGGATTTTTCTATTCATTATCAGCCCGGAATCAACAATTTGTGCCCGATATGGCGATAGGCTCGCCCCCTATCACATCGCGGGACGGCAACACACAAGGCGAAACGTGGGTATTCTGGTAGCATCTCTAGCTACCCTTTCTAGGAAAAAGGCGTGAGTTTAAGTATGTTAATTATTACTCCACCTGAAGCATTGCACTTACAACCAACTTGCATGGTATACACTTTTCTACCAGTACAAAAATATTTAAATTCACATATCAAAAAAATATATTCTCCCAGCAAATTTTGAAATGAAATCACGATGACAAACATTGTCCGTGGCTGGGTACACAAAGCCACGCGGTGTTGACATAAAGATGCCTACAATTCCCATTCAAGCTGTGTCGGCGGAACCTCGCGTGGACCCAGACGTACTGGGTTGCCAGCTTGGAATATACAGGATGCCCTACGGCGATGCTACATGGAGAGGAAGTACCTTAAATATTGTAGATAGACAATTTTACTGAAAGAAAACATCATTTTGATTTTGAAAACAATTCAATCTGCATTTAAAGATTTTTGCACTTCTGAGGCGGGAATCGAAAAGCGTAAAATTTCATGGTCTTCGTTTTAAGATCCATGTTATATGGAGCAAAATAATCCCTATGATCGAGCCTTCTGATTGGTATCGTAAAATGAGGGGTAGTTTTTTTTACCACACGGCGAGTTTCATTCCCGCTACAGACAAACGATTATTCAAAAATCTTTGAATGCAGTTTAAATTGTTTCAAAATTCAAAAGTCTTCTTATAGTAAAATGGATTATCTGCAATATCTAAGATACTTTCCCTCCGTGTGGCATCGCCGTGGGACACCCTGTATATACAGCGCTGACATTTTACATCAATTGTGCTGTGTAGAACATGTGGAATATGAGACATGAGATTATTTGAAAGAGAAGAAAATACCGTAAAGGAACATAATATACACATGTATTTATTCAATTACTTTGGTTGGCATTAAAGTTCAGTCAACCCGAGATTTTTTTATGTAAGAACATGCGTTTTCAGATTGTAAATATAATAATCTTTGTCATCTGCACAATCCCTAAAAATTGTATTGTACTTTATCTTCGAAATATACATATACTTATGAAATTAAAAAAAAAATTGGTCTGTCAGTTTTTTTTTGGTGTCGTTGTCTTTATTTTTTTGTTTAGTTTCAATTTAAAGTGTTAGTGTCCACATAAGAACACGAGGCACGCGTTTTATAGCCCCCACGCCCATCAATCGATGACGGCGAATTACTCCTCCCCTCTCCTGTTATTGTATTGTATTTCCAGCGTTCCCTATAACACGTCAGTTAGAGGATCGTATCGTATCAGCCTATATATGTCCCACTGCAGGGCACGGGCCTACTCTACAATCGAGGGTACAATTGAGAGTGGTAAGGCCATATAGTCCACCACGCTGGCCTAGTGGGGGTTGGCGGACTTAACATACCATGGAAATGTTTACAGATCGCTGCAGTCACCACTGTGACAACTGTCCAGAAGACACGGCCCAGCACATGCTGGAGGTTTGTCCATCCTGGGACAGCGAACGCAGCGCTCTCATAGAGGTAATTGGGACCGACCTCTCTCTGCCGGCTGTGGTTTCGGCCATGGTAGGCAGTCCAAGGTGTTGGCGTGCGGTGACTAACTTCTGCGAGAAAGTAATCTCGCAGAAGGAAAGTGCCGAGAGGGATCGAGAGCGGTCAGATCCTTCCCGCCGCCAAAGAAGACGTAGGAGGCGCCGACGTGAAGAATGATCGGTGACTCTCGCCCTGTGGTATGGGGGCGTTACGAGAATCCCGCCACGGTATCCCCTGCCTGTCGTAAGAGGCGACTAATGGGGCAACTGGAGGTCGCGGGCGCGCAGTTGGGACCCCTGAGATGTTCGGCAGCAGAAGTGAAAGCAACTGCTTGCTGCCGTGGACGCCTAGGGCGTCATTGAGTTCGAGCTGCAAATTAAGCGGCAGTGTACAGAAACGGTTCCGGTAGAAGCTGGGGCGCTCTAGCTTCGGGTTCCCGGGGCCGTTTCAATTGCGCCGAAGAAGGCAACGCGGGGTTTTGATTGGTATGCCGTCGACTGGTGAACCCAACATAATCGCCCAACTTTCCTCAAGGTGGGGCGGTAGCGGTAACCCGGTTTCCCAGCGACAAAAAAAATGGTATGCAGGTTTCCTCACGACGTTTTCGTTCACCGTTAGAGGATACCGGGGCAATATTCTTACGCCCGCTAACCAGCAGCCATAAGACCAACATTGAATTATATTTGACCAATTATCACCAACATGATAAATAAAATTGTAGAACCAAGCACACCCGGAATTACTAAATGACAAAACAAATAATCTAGCCAACCCTAGCATGGCTTCCGACCCGTTTGATCCGCAGCGGGCCGGTGCTAGCCACTCTCTGCTCGCCTCATTTAACACCAGCGCCACTTGTATTTATTATTTGTTTGTTCAAGACGGAGCCTGGAGGTATTTTATTGGTTTGTTGAGTTTGATTGACGAGGTCTGTTTTTGAGTTTTCGCATATTTGATTGGGTGAGCTGAATAATGTGTAATAGTCCTGGGTCTAGTACTCGACATACAGATTGAAATAAATCTAATTTTCCGCAGACTTGGTTTTCGATTGCTTTCCAGCGGACGACTCATACCTCAGTTCTCCCCGTGACCACAAAAACTGGAACGCAATCGAAGCGCCACGAAACAAAACACGATAAAATCCGTAAAAAATAGTTTTATTTCAATGTGTAACAATCTCTATGTTCCCTCTTGCTCCACTGATTTCCCACTTACCTGAATAAGGATTTTGTTTTCCAATATCTACTCTATTTTAATACCTCATTGTTCTCACGGTAACCTCATAATATTAATGATGTATTATTAGGTATAGAGGTAAGTGCAAATACAGTGAGATATCGTATGACGTGTCTGGACTGGTCTGTTGCAACGGCCTACGTCACGACAGTAAAAACATCACGATCGCTTTGATGTACGCGTATTAACTTGATTTATTTTATCTACTACATTAAAATTGTAGGGTGGATATGTTTTGAAGATTTAAATGATTAATTTATCGTCTGTTGTAATTAATTCTTTGATCACTGGGCATTGGTTTCGTCTATCATTGAGATTAAATAGCCTTCATTTCATCATGCTAGCTTATTTCGATGCGGAAGAGTTTACATATTTTTAAAATGTCACGGAGAACCCTTAGATATCTATTTCTATTTCTTGCGCCAAATAGCAGTGTAAATGCACTGTTGTGTTCCGGTTTGAAGGACATTACAGCTAAAGTAACTACTAGACATAATGAGACTTAACATCTTACCTATGTATGTATCAGAATGGCGAGCGCAGTGAAATGCCAAGCATTGCTTTGTGATTAATAGTATAGTTTGGTTTCGCTACTGTCCATGAGCAGTCGTATTGCTTAGCATTATTAGCATTAGGCGAATGGCATGTTCGTCTTGCCATTCATCGCAATAAAAAAAATTGCAGAGACCATCCTAGACTTATTTACATGTGGTCACTCCACAGTTACGTCACATAGAAAGTTTAAACATGACGCAACGATTGATCTATAGGTATATTACATTCTTATACTAGGGAGAGACGGCCTTGCAGCAATAGCGATCAAAGCACATGTGATGTTTTGTTTTTATCTTACAATATGAAGGTTATGGCATTTGAGATTTTTTTCGTGATCAGTGGCTGGATAGGACATTGTAGATATTTTTATATATATTAGAAAAATAATTACTATGCACAAGCTTGTAATTGCAGTTATAGTCCCTACGAAAAGAGACGATTATATCTTGCGGGTCAATACGTTTATGCCGACTTTTCCGTAACCGAATATATGTATATTTTACTGAACCAAATATACATATGTATATTGAGATTGTACCCAAACACATAAAAGAAAACTTACACACGCACACAATAAAATGTACCTTTTATGTCTTAATGAAAATTTGTTCGTAATTACCAGCAGCTGAAACTGAATTGTTGGCTTCATTTATTGATATCCTTAAATAAAATAAACTGCAAACTATTTACTAAAGCAAACACGAGTACCAAAGAGAGTAATTTCATTTCTATTTTCCCTTTCTTCCAGTTTCCTCACACGTTGTGTAGGAACTTTTCATATCCGTTGAAGTGCACCCCCCGTCGTTTCCCCTCCCCGCCCTACTTCTATCAACGCCTTCAATTTATTTCTCCTCAGGATGTGAACTCCCATCTAGTTTTTAATTACAAGATTAATAGCTTCTTGTGTGGAGTATCCATAGAATATTAAACATTGTTATTGGGAGTAAAGGTTAGGTAATGGGGTTAAAGATGCTATTTTAGTCGGAGCTATGTCGAATATAGGGTTGATTTTTAAACTCCGATGCAAATAGGGTCTTGTAATGCGTGTATCTGTCTTTGGCATTGTAGGTTCTAAATGGATGAGTGATTTAAACTTTTTTTGTCCGGTTTTGCTTTTCAGCTTTTACTTTTTAGATTTTAGGTTTTTATTGAATTTCTACATGAGGCGAGTAATAGATTTGAGTGCCTTGCCTTTTGTCTTAATGCCACTGGTTAGAAATACTTGTTATTGTCTTCCGAATTTATAGTTTCACCTAGTATTATGTGTTTCAACGCTTATTTTTAACGTTTCACTGATCAAATAGAAACAAAACTGTAAACTAGGAGTTTCTAGGTTTTGTTCTCAAGCTGGAAATTTTGTAAGATGTTAACTCAAAAATCGTCTTTTTACCTGTACTTATTGCATCATTTTATCAAAGATTGTATTACACCATTATGAGGGATAAGAATTTTTTGAAGTTAACCTGCGCGTGGTTTTCACCACCAATCATATTTTTGAGAATATTCCTCTTCCACACTGCATAAATAATGATAATTATAAACAAGCAACAAACTAACGTCACTAAATTAAAAACAAGAGTAATTACAAACTTCAAAGGTGACGAGCCACGACCAAAAGTTTATGAATATTATAAAAGTGCGGAAGGACCGTCTGCTCGTAAAATCGAAGCAAATAAGAACCGAGGCATGCCCGGAATAACAAAACCTTGTTTAAATTCTATTCAAGTTAAAAACGTATTTGAATAAAAGAAAATTCAGTATTGAAAAATGAATTTCGGACGAATCAATTGGCATCCTACCGTTCATGTTTTTGAATTTAGTTAATTTAATAAATAGAAAACATTTTAAAATACAGGGGGAATTGTACAATCGCGTTTACAAACTACTTAATATTATATTTTAACGCGAAAACGTTCTGGATACCTTCAAATATGGGAACTTGAAAATTCTGTCACATAATTATGGCAAAGATATTGTTATTCTTATATTCAATTAGTATACAGTATGGTTACTGGTCAGACGACCTGGTAAAGGTCGCGGGACGTCGCTGGATGCAGGCTGCCTCCAACAGGTCACTGTGGAAATCATTGGGAGAGGCCTATGTTCAGCAGTGGACTTCCTTTGGGTGATGGATGGATGGTTACTGATATAAGAATTCATCTCATATTTAGGATCCTGACGAGACTTAACCAGAATCGATTCAGCATACCAAGACTGGAATGAAACTATATTTATCTTTTTAATCTCTTTACGATATAACGGCTTAGCTTTAATTTCCACGGGTTCAAACTTCAAACCCACGCCACACCAACGCATTGCAAAAATTCAAACGAAAACAATGTCTAATAAAATTTAAATTGATTTTGGTATCTGCTACAAATTAGCACCCATTTGAGTTACAATATAAATATTTACGTTCTTCTGCTTTCATGGAATTTAATCTGGACATTCTCCTAAATGCCATTTGTTTTACATCTTACTGTATAACACGTCATGCTTGTTTGTTAAGGTGTGATTGGAGGCAGTTCAATTGCGTAGTGTCGATACTGTTTTTTAAACTTGGCTTACGGTTGCAAAAATAGTAAACAGAATCTCTAGAAGAAAAAAAAACACGGAGAAAGATACGGAGTCCTAGAAACCGAGCGTGTATGAAAAGATTATTAACAGTTGATGAAGTGAAAGAGGTATGTCTGGACCGTAAGCACTTGGCGCTCAACGCCTCGGTGGCACATTTGTACTACGGTATGATTGCAAAGCTGAGGTCTCGGGTTCGAATCCCAGGTCGGGCAAAGTATTATTGGATTTTTCTATGCATTATCAGCCCGGAGTCAGGAATTTAATCGCGAATAAATTCCTGACTCCTGGAATATCGCGATAGGCTTGCCCCCTATCGCATATACAGGTAGCGAAAAAAAATTGAATCTCTGTTGGCATAACATTTCATCTTATATTACATCTCATTTACTGGTGGTAGGTCTCTCATATGTGAGAGGCCGCCTGGGTAGGTACCACCGCAATTTCTATTTCTCCCGCCAAACAGCAGTGTAAATGCACTGTTGTGTTCCGGTTTGAAGGACATTGTAGCCAGAGTAACTACTGGACATATCGAGACTTAACATCTTATGTCTCAGGATGGCGAGCGCAGTGGAATGCCAAGCAATGCCTTGTAACTCATGGTGTTGTTTGGTTTTGCTACTGTCCATGAGCGGTCGTATCGCTTACCATCAGGCGAATGGCAGGCTCCTCTCGTCATTCATAGCAATAAAAAAAAAAAATAACAAGGCCTATAACTAACAATTTGTAAAACAATTGTTTGAGTTCACTAAGTGTTATAAGCAAATACAATTTATATCTTTCATATAGGTGGCTTTTCACTCGCGCTTCGCAACAAATATTTAACTTGCACGTTTATTCTCGCACGGCAACCATTTGCATGATTTATCGTACATATGCCAGGATCGTTTGAAAAGAGCTGTTACGTTTTGGTATAAACGTTTTGTTTGTAATCGTCTTATTCTAAGCGTACTTTGACTTTCATATGTCAGGTCAATTCAATGTTTTTGTCTATGTAGGCTTGCTTTTTGTGCAATTAATGGCGAAACGAGCATGCCATTCGCCTAATGTTTAGCAATACGACGGCTCAAGGACAGTAGCAAATCAAACAACACCATGAATTACAAGTTAATGCTTGGCATTCCACTGCGTTTGCCATTCTGAGACATAAGATGTTAAGTCTCATTATGCCCAGTGGTTGCTCTGGCGACAATGACCTTCAAACCGGAACACAACAGTGCATTTACGCTGCTGTGTGGCGGAAGAAATAAAGATTGTAATGACATGTAAATTTAAAACCCTATGTTGCTCCATCGGCACTTTAGAGAAACTCCGGGACCTCGCAAAGAACACGCCGTAGTTCCTTCAGTGCGTAACTTGGAAAAAACGTAGGAAATTATTCCTTTTTTGTCTAGAACCCTAGCCAGGGCGATTCCTGGCAAGACAGATAAGCTATATTTTTATGGTAAACGGCTACTACCGCTCATGGAATTTGACAATGCCAAGGATGTGCAATTCTAATGCGTGATGGAAACTCGTTTAACGACGGGTCAATGCTCGGGAAACAACGAAACAGGGAGTTGATTCCAAAGCTTGCGCGTGCGTGATAAGAAGTAATCGTGTTTTGACTAGGATTAGATAGTTTCGTGAAATATTTGACATCAGCAAGTCGTTAAATCAAAAGTCGAATCGTTGCGTAAAATTTATTATGGCTGAGCTCACTTCTGAGTACATTAAAGATATATAGGACTAAAATTAGCATATGGATACACAAAACAACTCATAATGTAAATGGATTTTTCCACTCTGGGACCACGAGTTAATCATTTCATTTATAACGCAAAAACAAAAGCATTTATATACTCAAACGAAAACATAAAATCATCCCATTCATAATTCCATATTGTGAATTCCGTACATTTCACATAACAAAGGAATAGTTGACAACATAATATGAAAAATTCTTGTTAATTAGTTTGACTCTATATATTTCGAGAAGGCCACTGTCGATTGATTTCCAACTAAGCATATTTAAAGCTGAAATAATTGCCTTTAACAAAACACCGATATCGTATTGTTAGGTATGGGCCCAATTATGTAATTTGTTAAGTTTACTTGCCTCGGTGGCATATTTGTACTACGATACGACTACAAAGCTGAGGTCTCGGTTTCGAATCCCGGGTCGGGCAAAGTGAAAATTTTTCTATTCATTATCAGCCCGAAGTTAGGAATTATTGACCGATATGGCGGTAGGCTCGCCCCCTATCACATCATGGGACGGATCATACAAGGCGAAATGTGGGTGTCTTGGTGGCGCCTCTGCCTACCCCTTCTGGGATAAAGGCGTGAGTTTATGTATGTAAGTATGTATGTTAATTTTACTTTTTAACAACTCACCGCTAGAATTTCATTTTACATCACTAAACGTAGTAACCTATGAAACCCCCATGACCCAAAACAAAAGCACAATTACTTCCACGTCTTTATCTGTCATCGAACAATTAAGGCCTCGAACCCTGGCAATAAACCCTCGTGGAAATACCGAAGTGTTTACACCTACTCTAGACACTGGGCTTAAACTTTTTATTATCTTCCTTTTTATGTCAATGAACCCTTTTTTACTGCGATGTCTAAAACGAAATTGAAACATAAGAGCGAAATGTTCTGCTGTCAATAATTGAGTCAAGTTTAATGTGGGTTGATGAAAAGTTGTATGTGTTGTGTTGGGAATTGTAGCGACCTTTTGAGTGTGAGCAAATATGTTTTAATCATGTAATTCTGCAATAATAATATCAACTTTGTTTGTTTAAAATGACTTAATTAAATCTAATGCAAATCTTTTGTAATTCTACTCATTTCAATCTCAGATTAATGAACTCGCAGAGAAAGGCACAACATTTATCCATAATATTTACAATATTCTTTTGTTATGAGCTTGTGAATGTTATTGTTATAAAACTATTAATATAAGCTCAATACTGTGTACAAAACCGTTGGATTTCATAATTTACTAACCAACCTTTATTATGCTTAAGTAACATCATAAATCAGTCTCTTTTACTGCTAAAAATATTCCTGACTGCCTCGGTGGCGTAGTTGTACTACGGTACGACTACAAAGCTGAGGTCTCGGGTTCGAATCCCGGGTCGGGCAAAGTGATATTGGGATTTCTATTCATTATCAGCCCGGAGTCAGGAATTTGTGCCCGATATGGCGATAGGCTCATCCCCTATCACATCATGGGACGGAACATACAAGGCGAAATGTGGGTGTCCTGTTGGCGCCTCTGCCAACCCCTTCTGGGATAAAGGCGTAAGTTTATGTATGTATGTATGTAATAATGTTTCTTTATAAATGTGCGCTCTGCAATAAAACGTACATATTTTATTTACATTAACCCCCAAGACAAACTTCGTAACAGCTAAAAGACTTAACTTGAGCTTGTGGTGAGCCGGCGGACTTACCTATTGACGTACGCATGCGACGTATACGCTCTTTTATTTTTTCTCAGACATTTTTATATTAAACAAAGCGTGTAGAATTTCGAAAGATGGCATAGTTGTGTTGAATAGCGAGATAAATCGTCATTTGTTTATCCATACGGTATGTTTATGGACACACGACCCAGATGTGGTTGCAGGAACTCCCTGGATGCAGACCGCTTCCAACAGGTCTTTGGAATTCCTTGTTGGAGGCCTATGTTCAGCAGTTGACTTCTAGTGGCTAAAGAACTAATTATACAGAAATAGTTAAAGAATAATAAAACTTAAAAGTCTTACTTAGTTCTTAATATGAATTCGTATTCTTATCGCGAATGACGAGATGAGCAAGACACTCGCCTGATCACCTTTACTTATAAACAGGAGCTACATAAAGCCGGGTACTCACTAGCGAGCCTTAACTGTACTATGTATGTATGAAAAACATAGTGAGTACGTGGTTCGCGAACCTGCTACGAGCGGTACACGCGCAGCTCATAGTGAGACCACGATTGTCGGTTTTTGCCGCGAATCAAAGCGCGCTCGTAGTTTCCGTACAGAACTTCCGTTCAGAACCACGTTACTGTGTCTGTTTGGTTACAGTTGCACCTTGCTAAATGAGTACGCTCGGTGAAAGCGTTCCGGATGTCAAAAACGACGTCACACCTCGTTAGTGTATCATGCGTAAAGCAGTAGACCGGGCTCTATGGCGTACCGCGGAGAGGCCTATGTCCAGCAGTGGACTGCAACGGGCTGATGATGACTGTATCATGCAAGTTTATGATCTACTCCATTACATTTACGTTTACATTGATAATACCAAAATATTGATCGAAATTAGTCTTTGTACATACCTACTCCAAATTGCAAATAAACTCAATAAACTACGCATCAAAATTTCCAAGATTTTGCTCCAAACTGGACACAAACATTTGCGAAACAACATTCGGGTATCGAAACCTGAAGGCTGCAAGGAGGGCGTGGCCAGCTCTTTGTCCGTCCGAATTTAGAGAGTGCGTAAACAAGTAGGGTGACCACAAAACATGCACATGTTAGTAAACATTGATTGACGTCACTGGTCTCGATGCACAGCGCACTAAAATGACTCGTGAGTCACTGTGAGTCATTCTGAGTCATGTTGACGTCGATGGTTTTTGATGGCTCTCTCAGCGTTGTTGGCAGTGAGGCTGAGTGAAACCTTTGTTTATACGGTTAAGCGTTTCAATTGGAAATTAATTCACCAGAAGGTAAACTGGTGCTCGAGTAAAGCCATTTTCCGTGACTGAATGAAAGGAAAGTATATACATTCTTTCATTCTTGAGTTTTCAGCAAGTGTCAGGTTTTGATTATGTAAAATCCTTAAATGGTTTCTAAAAATTAGGTCAATATTTAAGACTACATCCTGAAACATGTCGACTTAACATGATAAAAAAATCATATTGCGCCGAAAACGGGTAAGTTTAGGACAATTTACACATACATACATAAACTCGTGCCTTTTTCCCAGAAAGGGTAGAGATGCTACCAGGACACCCAGATTTCGCCTTGTATGTTTCGTCTCACGATGTGATAGGGGGCGAGCCTATCGCCATATCGGGCACAAATTCTTGACTACGGGCTGATAATGAATAGGAAACAAAAAATATAGGATAACCGTTCCATCCTCCATTTTAACTAAAATTCACGGCCAACACTCCAAATAACATCTGATTCTAATAATACCAATATTCACCGCCGATACAGATAAACTATAAACCGCATGATGGGTCGGTATACCTCACAAATCTTGAGACACGCCTTCTGGCTCTCCAATGTGATGCTGATGCAAGATCTATTGTTACAACTGACGTCATATCAATATAGGCAAACTATAAACCACCTCATCACTAGACATACCCACCACACTACATTGAGACACGCCTTCCGGCTGTCGATCGCGCAGCTGATGCAAGATCTATTGTAACAGCTGACGTCAGATCAATCGGAAGCATTGAGTTTGAGTTGCATGGCAAACTTATAAATAAATACGTTTTGATTGAATGTGTATAACTGAGTCCAACTCAAGCGTCTCCATTAATGAATAAATTTTAAGCAAATAAAACAACTTCTGTTACGAAAGGCCACAACATTTACACTATCATTGATAATGACTTGATAATCATGGTTTATTTTCATCGTATAATTTCAATTTTTGAAGGATAGCATACACACGCACACTTATCTTCTAGGGGTAGGTAGGGACTATCGTATATTACAAGCTACGTACGATTCTAAGACTTCTTGAGGCTCTTTCACGCTCATATAAAATTAATTTGCGTTAAGGGCATTGACTTACTCTTTTAGGTGATCATTTATATTATTTTTCATGTATTATAAATTTTTCCCACACATATGAATAGCATAGTATGCATCCTACCTTTCCATCTACAGTCGCTCGAAAAATATTTGTCTAATTTCTATATTAGTCGTCTTATATTCAGCCCCAGCACATCATCTTTCAACCCATGAATATTCAAAATACTAAAGCTACTGACCGTCACAATCAATTTTAAACTATGTATTTAACTTGTTTCAATTTTATTAGTTGCATTTATATCGAAATATAGTAATAATATGGAAACAGTATTTTTCAAATTAAACAGCATTGGCAACTTAATGGCAGCTACCAGTGTATTTAACGTGCCAGCTAGAAAAATCAATGCGTTCGTCGTATTGCGGATATCCATGAAACTAATGGGTTTTACCAGTAATAGTAAAAAGCGATGTACACAAACATAGCTTAACACGCCCTCACGCCGCCAATTCAACTTCTGTTAGCCAGGATTAAAAACTAATTTTAATATCACCGAGAATTGAAGCTCAGCGACTCTCCAAGAACGCCTAAATTGTTTTAACCTTCAACGAAATTAATTAAAAAGTAGAATAGATAAGAGTTAAAATAATTATTATCTTCTTCCACAAACAAAGATGTAGTCTTATGAAGAAGAAATATTTATATCGTTGTCTATACAGGGTATATCCAGACTGCGACCGAAAACGAAGCCAGGTGGTAGTATTAGTCACTTCAGACACAATGCAACTATTTTTTGTTTTTATTTATCCTCATATTTGGGTGATACATACCTACATAGTTTTCCTAAAATAATTATGTTCACCTTTTTATTTGTTAAAGACACATTGCTACGTAATGGTTTAAATAACTATTTTCACCCCCGTTCCGGAAAGAAAATGCTGTAAATCAAAGAGCGCTATACTCCACCCAACTCGATCTGAATTGACGTACGGGTAATACACAACATACTCGTAGCATTGGTAATAGAAATGATGTAATACTTCAATAATATTCCGTATACTAAACGCTTTATTAATAGCGGTGCTAAGTACGCACAGGGCCGTATTGAAGCTGAATTAATAATAAGATATAACGCGGGTGATGCTGAGGTTTATATTTGGAGTATTATATGTTAAGAATGTTTATCTAAATGTTTTAAATCCTGTCTTATCTTACAATTCTGATGAAAGGAAATGCTAGATATTCGCTTCCAATAGATTACTGTGAATCTTTGGAGAAGGGTAATACATGAGCTTTCCAAAAGCTTGAAGACGATGACGTCCTATGTTTGAAGGTGATTATGACGATGATCCTACACTTAAGTGGTGTTAATATTTATAGTGAATATCGATCAATGGTTTTGATCAACTTAAAAAAAAGATTAAGGCTGGCATTGACCTCAATAAAAGTTGGGATATTTAGGTATTGTAAAATTTTAAAAGGTTAATTTTAATTCCCAATTTTGAAATCTTTTTATTTTTTAAGTTTTTTTTTTCGGCTTTCACTATTGTAACATTTTGGCTGTTTGACTTGAACCACAATAAAACAACATTTTTATTTTTCTAGTTATCTATATAATTCTGTCTTTATATCGTAAATAAAAACCTTACCAACTAGTTTCTTTTATAACCCAAATTCAGGTAAGGTATTCCTAAAATATTCTATATTCTTAGCTAATTATGCTCCGTTGAGCCCTTCAGCAGCGTTTGTAGAAACAATTTCAACGCGAAATTTCATCGCCCACAATTAGGCGGGTTTACGAAATGTACCATTTTCCCATACAATACGGCTAGAAATAGTAATTACAAAGCACGAGATTGTCCAGTCATTTGGCACAAAAGATGTTGCAAATGGCTCCCCGTTGAAAACTAGTCATTAACACGGTCTCTGTGATGTAACTGCGATAATTATTATTAATGACAAATTTCTGTGTATCGCTTTAACTTTCAAGGCCTTTGGTAATTTGTCAAAAATGGAGAAGGAAATTGTGACTGATTTGTCGCTTTTCGTTTTTATGAGCAATTTATATTTACCAATAGATTAGTAAATAAAATAAATAAATAAATAAATACACCCAAAAGTCACATACATAGTCCTGACCCCACACTAAGATCGAGTTTTTTATCGTGGGTATCAGGAACTACGAGAGACTTTTCGGTCTCACAAACACCCAGACCCGAAACAAATACTTGTGGTTCTCACAAACATTTGTCTCGGTGCGGGGATCGAACCCACGGCCTCTCGTTTCACAGGCGGCGTCCAATCAACTGCGCCACGGAGGCTGTCAAAAAAAAATGATACCGGATTTTCTTATTCATTATCAGCCCGGAGTCAGGAATTTGTGCCCGATATGGCGATAGGCTTACTCCCTATCAGATCGTGGAAAGTACAAGGTAAAACGTGGGTGTCCTGGTTGCTACCAGGGAACTTCTGCCTACCCGTTCAGGGAAAAAGGCATGAGTTTATGTATGTATGGAAAATATCTAGTCCGTTCTGAATTAGCAATACTAATAGCTTTGTGTAAACGGTTAATGCTATAACATAAATACAATATGCCACACTCGATATACACACTTCAAAGCAACCTAGTTAACAAAGTTCAAACACTCATTTATAAGGTCACCATTTTGATTTGTTCTAGTGCTGACCGACAAGAAGTAACCATGTTTCGATTCTTTTTGTATAACACGAAGCATACTATGAGGTGAATCACTTTGTCTTATTAATGACAAAAGTATTTAAAAATCATTTTATTTTTTTCTTTCGTTTTCTTGATAATTTACTTCATGTGAGACTGATGATTTTATTATTGCGATAAATGGCGAGACGAGCATGCCATTCCCCATATGGCAAGTGATACGCTCATGAACAGTAGCAAAAACAAACAACACCATGAATCACAAAGCAATACTTGGCATTTTACTCGCAATCCTGAGACATAAGATGCAAATTCTCATGATGTCCAGTAGTTACTCTGGCTGCAATGCCCTTCAAACCGAAACACACCAGTGCATTTACCCTGCTATTTGGCGGGATAAATAGACATTGCAGTTAAGAATACGCTGGAATTTAAGAATAAGTTTATTTGTGATTTTACTTTAGCATCAAACTGTGAAGGTAAAAAGTACTCCAATACCCGTTAGAAAACTAAGTTTTATAAAAATCTGCAGATACTTTGCAACCTATCCCAAACTGTTGTTGAACGAAACTTGCCCAACGTTAAAACTTATTCAAGTCTTCCACACATTAGGCGCTAACATAATCAAACTATCTAAACATGCATCCACACTATTGCCCATTTCCAGTTAACTTTAGGGAACTTCTGGTAAATGGTAAGTTTGCTAGTTCCCTTTGACACATTTACGGGCAAGCGTTCGCATCAACTCATTGCTACTCAACCATACTACCCGTGCACATCTAGAAGCGAAGTTTGGCGGGACATTTAGATTGGCCGACAGTGTGGATGCGTGCATAACTGTTTAATGTTGCCTTTGATAGTATCGAAACTGTGATGCAAGGATCGTTGATAAATAAATACATAAACTCACGCCTTTATCCGAGAAGGGATAGGCAGAGGCGCCACCAGGACACCCACATTTCGACTTGTATGTTCCGTCCCACGATGTGATAGGGGGCGAGCCCATCGTCTTATTGGACACAAATTCCTGACTCTGGGCTGATAATGAATAGAAAAAGCCAATATTACTTTGCCCGAGAACCCGAGACTTCAGTTTTGTAATCGTACCGTGATACAAATACACCACCGAGGCAGTCGAGGAACGTTGATAATATGCAGAAAGGTAAATAGTAATATAGTGAATATTTACACTGCGCACTTGTTATAATAGATTTGTTTATTACAAACTGCGGTACTGATTAATTAAACATAATTTTATATAACGAAATGCTTTGAAGTCTTCTGGTATTTTTTTAGTCATATTGTGGTTGTCTCATAGTGGCCGGACTGATGGCGATTAAGGGCCATGAACCGTGGGGTCTTAGGTTCAAACAGGTCCATCACATAACTTTTTATGGTTTTTGGGTTTCGAAACGCCATATTCAAAATCGCACAGTCAAAATCCAAAAAAGAAACCATTAAAAACGTTGGAAAAATTGGCGATATATCGGCCAATATCGCATGAAACCTCACCTGAACAGACGCCAATATCCACGAGCTAGCTATATACACTACATACATATACAATATATGATGTATACATATGTGTAGTTTTCCAACGAATACTCCATGTGGCCTCGTGCCAACGCCTAACTCTTAGCTGTTTAATTGGAATTGTTTTTTCTCAGAATCATTTGCTCTTTTAAGTCATTAAAGACGTCAGACTTCTAGAAACTATGTGACATGTTACGTTGCCAATGTGAAACAAAGGACTTGTAATTTGTTATAATAAATAAGCCATAGATTTCGGTTTTTTATGGTACTTGGAAATGCTAATATATCACTCGCTATATATTTGCGATTAGTGCGTCTGATATGGTGTTATAATATAGGAAAATATAATTACCAGATATAAGCCAAGCATGTTCAAATTATATTTATCAATATAACAATTCTATTGATTTTATGATAGTCCTTAAATATATACATATCCACAGTAGCACATCTTATAGTCTTCTTAATTTTCAACAGTTTCAAATGATGTTATAAAGAAACTGCCATCACAACACTGGTAAATGAATCTGATCAAAACATATCTAATTTATTTAAACTGTAATAAATGAAACTGTTTACTTTCTGTCTTTCAAATAAACTAACCACCTCTTTCTTTTCAGGCATAGTGAACCGCGGAGACTCTTTCCGGCGCCGTCGCTCACGATCAGGCAGCTTGGCGCCATCTTCTCCAGCACAGTCGGCCCCTGAGACCACGGAGAGAAGGCCAGTGGCCTGCCACCGGGTCGCCATGATCGGAGCTCCAGGAGTCGGCAAGACGGCCCTTATCAGCCAGTTTCAGACTAGCGAATGTATTAACGCGTATGACAGGCAGAGAGGTGAGTCTTGAAAGTTCAGTTCTTATTTATATGGAGATTGGGATGTTGCCAATCCAATAGTGACGGTGTTGGTGAAAATGTTTATGATTGGTTCTTTCCATGGATATGAAGCTTCCAAATGAATACTTAAAAACAAAAGAGATGCGTCTGGTGTGACAGAAAATTGTGCCTTTATTATTCGAATTTTGAAATAGAAATTAATTTTTCATATTTTGAAAGAATCAAGTGCATCTTAACGGCATATTAATAATTTTGATTTACCGTCTCCGTACGTAAATTATTTGATGTCTTCCAAATTAAACGTCACAGTATATTTTTATAAAAATACTGCCTAGAAGAAGAACATGAAGACTGAAGAAGCTACGGTTTCTTCAGCTACATTCCGCATACATCGTGGTTATATTGACTTTTATTGCGATGAATGGCGAGACGAGCATGCCATTTGCCTGATGGTAAGCGATACGACCGTCATGGACAGCAGCAAAATCAAAAAATACCATGAATTACAAAGCTATGCTTGGCATTCCTCTACGCTCGCTATCCTGAGACATAAGATGTTAAGTCTCATTATGTCCAGTAGTTATTCTGGCTACAATGTCCTTAACGATCACTAGTCACTTCACAGGCAGCTAGGTTTATTAGTAAAGGTGAATGTACTTGACTGTCGCCAAGGCTTGCTTGTTCCACGTCACTCCTAGACATATTGATATCTTCAATGCAATTAGTCATAGTGCAACTGACTTTTAATTACCACTTTTATATAATACCACATCTATTCGATCCTTGAGTTCTGTCATACTAGTGTTTAAAAGTAAATAATAGGCTTAAATTGTTAGCAACATAACATTTAGAATATGAAAAAAATGTACGTGAATTTTCATCATAATCATATTCAGCTGTCTCGGAAATAGGAAGTCCGCTGGTTATCAAGAACTTTCCTAATATCTCCAGCGAACTATTAGAAATGACCTGCACCTAACGATACAGCATTATCCGTTATTAGTTCGTCTTTAAGTTGTTCATTCACTTGATATGAAATCGCATTACTCGAACTAGTCTTTTCCATTAAACGATCCTCAATGTCTAGTTCAATTAGCGAAACTACTATATTTCCGTGCAAACTTGTAAACCAATACTGAACAGTCTGTTTCAAATCCGAATGTAACGAGTATGCTACAGACTACAATGACGTCACAAGTATCGTAAAGACTACAATTACGTCACAAGTAGGTACGCTACAGACTACAATTATTGGTGAAGTGGATCTTGTCTCGTGTAGTCCTCACGGCTCACAATGTGAAGCTCGTGTCGTTCTGCAAGCGCAATTTTAGGGTAGCTGTCTATGTAGCGCACTGAATGCTAGCGTTTTTTGTTGTAGATATTTTTAACACAGAATTTTTAGCTGATGTGGTTATAGGTTCACATCCTATCATATCTTCGCTTGAATATAAAGTAGACGTGCTATGCGTGGCTACTTTGCTTGTGATTTTAAGAATACCTACAAGGATGAGTTTAGGTATCTATGTAAAGTTTTTCTAAACTGCGTAATGTTTTTTTTCTAAGTGGCACTGTCCGATATCTCTATCTCACTGTTCTTTGAATATACAGCTTGTCGAATATCTCTATATGACAAAAAAACAGACGTAATAAAACAAAATACCATATAATTAAACCCTCATTTGCAACACACCAAAAAATATTTTTTTCACACGCCCTTACCAAGAGTTTTCAGCTTCCTTTTTATAAAACGTGAATGCACAGTTTTACATAATGTCAAAAAACATAGCATGTTAAATTGCGATTGGGGAAAACACACGGAGCGTGATCGCCGGGCGCGGAGATAAGCGTTCTGTAATCGTTTTTGTCGTCGATGGAACACCTGCCTTTTGCCGCCCCGTCGCGTCGCTAATAGCATTGTGTAAGTGGCTTGCACGTTCCCCCGTTAAATCATTTGTGATAACTTTTTTAATGCATTTATTCGCACTTGTATACGTTTATTTGTGAAAATAAATGGCTGCGGTTTTAAGAGTTAAATGAAAAATTGAGCAATGTTTTAGTTGCATGTTTATTGTTTATTTGATTTGAAATTGTTCGACGTTGACTGCCTCGGTGGCGTGGTTGTACTGCGGTATGACTACAAAGCTGAGGTCTCGGGTTCGAATCCCGGGTCGGGCAAAGTGATATTGGATTTTTCTGTTCATTATCAGCCCGGAGTCAGGAATTTGTGCCCGATATGGCGATAGGCTCGCCCCCTATCACATCATGGGACGGAACATGCAAGGCGAAATGTGGGTGTCCTAGTGGCGCCTCTGCCTACCCCTTCGGGGATAAAGGCGTGAGTTTATGTTATGTTGTTCGAATATTACTAAAGTTACTCAAGTAAATTCACGGTGAATAATATGGGGAAACTTCTATGAAATTTATATAGGTCTACATTCTTTTTTAGGATTATAGTAAGAAAATCTAACTCTATTAAAATATTGTACTCCAAAACATACTATATGTGAAACTTTAGAGTATACACATACACCTCCTTTCATTCTTTTGTCCCATTATGAAATCAATGGTCAGAAACACATCTTTACATGAGATGAATTACCAGTGTTCATTAGATAAAACGCACCCATTTTCTTAATATTATAAAATCCGCAAAATAAAAAAAATGGTTTGATATGGTAACAATTATTTTAATTTCAAACCAGCTGAGTTCATTTTATAATACAGGATTTATAAATGTAATTCAAAGCGAAACTAACCTCGCCCACATTTCAAACAGCTCTAATGCTGATATAGGGAAGTAAGCAATTATCCAGCCATTGAATTTTCTAACGCTATGCATACGATTTACTCGACCTGTTTAAACTAATTAATTATTTATGTAGCGGTCTGTAGCAGATTATCTTTCTTTTACGTACATATTATTAGATTTTTTGAAGTATTTCATAATGTATTATAGGTAGAGATAGGTTGGGTTTTAACGTATTTTAAGGGCATTGTTGCCAGAGTAACGTAATGAGACTTAACATCTTGCGTCTCAGGATGACGAGTGCAATGGAATGCCAAGCATTGCCTTGTAATTCATGGTGTTTTTTTAGTTTTGCTACTGTCAATGAGCAGTTGTATCGCTTACAATCAGGTGAATGGCATGCTCGTCTCGCCATTCATGGCAATAAAAAAATATATCAAGAAAGTGTTTCCACCGACGAAAGAAAGAAATCTTCTACCGGTACATACTGCACTTACTATCAGTTATAATATAGTTAATTCTATTTTAAAAGAGGTTCTCCCAATTTTAACAACTCAATTTTTAACAAAATGATAAATTGACGTTTTTATCGGTCACTCTCGGGCATTTTAGTGCAGCGTTAAAAGTCATATTGAAAATAAAATAACAAGAACTGGTCACTCTCGTAGTTTTTAACAATTTCGCAACAATGTTGGCGCTTTATTGAGACAGAACTTCGTTAGCTCGAGTGCACACGTTCCGTAATCGGGACGTTTTTAATTTTATTTTTTAGACTAAGGTGTGATCGCGTGTTATTAAAGTCGGAAGAGTTATAAACTTAAATTGTTTGCTGTAATTAATAGGTACTAGAAGCTATGTGGAGATCCTAGGGGGAGGCCTATGTTCAGCAGTGGACTTTCTTTGGCTGAAAAGAGAAAAAGAGAGAAAAGCATGCTATAAGAACCATCATTTTATAAGAAAGAGGCTTGATTTGCCTTTGCATTTGTTGAAAGATTCTCTTCTATTGAATTTGTAGATTGTACTATGCATACATTTTTTAATTCAGTGAAGTTTAAGGTCTTAAGTTTTTATTTCTAGCAAAGAGAACAGTTATTGAGCAGTTTTAAGTGTTAACCAGTTAACTAAAAATCTCATTTCTTGTAAACTTCAAAAACTCGACACTAGTTAATCATATTAGGCAATATTACGCCGATGTTTTGTACAACAGCCTAAAATCTCATTCACTTAATAGTAAATCTAACACACAAAACAAGACATCGGAAAACAGACCAAATGTTTACACAAGCTTGGCATTACAGAAACACGTCACCTGCCACATCAGATACAACCACAAAACACTTCATAAATTATTAAATACCAAATTGAGCACGCGTAAGCCGCGGCCTGACAAATGGGCAGGGCCTGGAAACATTTTACGCGAAATCGATTTTGTTTTAACACGTCACCTGTTTCTGGGTAAAATATTAATGATTTTGTTTACTTCGCACTTATACGCCGTAAAGCCGTTTTGTGGTTCGAAATTTATGTTTCAGAAGAAATTACAAGGCATGAAAAAACTGGAGCCTAATTCAAAATAGTATACCATAGTAAATTTGCATCAAAAGTATAATAGATAATGATAAGAATACGTTAATGATGTTATATTATTAAAAGTGCATTTGTGAAAAATTACAGGGATATTTTTCAACAAAATATTTGATTTTCAGTTACGTGAATTGGAACCTGATTAAATACATCAATTCCCGCAAAGTTACAAATATACATATTATATAAATCTTATTGTAGACTTTAATAAAATCTTGCAAAATATAATCCTCAAACGGGTCGTTGTATAAAAATGTACTTTACATTTTATAAAAGGGGTGAATTAATTGTCTACTTTTGCAAACGCCAAACCATTAAATTGAAGCATTGTAAATGTTTTTAGTTTTTCTTTTCTTCATATCGTAGGATAAGTTGCCAAAGAATTAAACTGCGCAAGTAGCAAGCTTTACAAAAACGATTATTACCCAGTTGTCGCTTCAAGGCTGGCAGTTTCAGCGCAACTTTCTTCAGAAACCCCTTAATTAAACATGCTTGTAATACCTAATTTGACAAACGGTCAGGGATGGCAAACAATTTCAATAAATCAATAAACCCGTTTCGTGGTTTCATGACGCCGGGTCGGAAAGACCCTACATATCTTTCAATCTAAAAGGGTTATAAATTCATGTAATTTTTGAAAGCTGAGTGATGGTATTAATTTATGGCTCAAATTATCTGACGTAATCCTTGAAAAATAGGCTGCGTATTTTGTGTTAAAACGGTGTTGTTCACAGAATGTTATAATACTTTCCGTGATTTAGGGTCGAAACGGCCGATGGGAATTTTCATCAATGCGATTTAAATGTTTTGTATGAAACTCATATTACTTTACATTAAAAACATAAATGGGTTGATATTGGAACATGCTGAAAATAATCCTTTTTTTCTGATACGCTTATACTGTGGTCATGGTATGCTATTGACAGAGAGCTTATATCACCAATATCAGGCAGACTTGTCAGAATTCCGACGAGCTCATAAAAAATATTAAACCCAAGTAATTGAAATTATTAAATTAAAACCTAACCTAATTAGGTGGAAATTCATAGCATTTTATATTTTTTCGAGTTTAGTAGCAACCGCTAGTTTTCGCGAGAAATAATGAGTGAAGGTTTTGTTAATAAAATAAATCGCTTCTCGGCTCATTACGAATGAATGAGATATATTTTTACACTTCTAATTGAAAAATGTGAGGCGTGGAGGCTTTTTGCGACAATTTTAAATTTCGACGTTGAAATTATTTATGCATTTTACATTCTCAATTGATGATTAAATTATTATTATATTTTACATTTTGTGACTGTGGCGCTCCAGAACAGAATCTGTCACTCTTACTGATGTGCCCACTATTTCCTACCACCTGCACAAGAAAAAATATAATGGAGGCTACTGACGCTGCTTTAGCGACCTACTGGGCCAGGAAATTGTAAAGGTTTAACGGTCTAGTCATTTTGAGCCATTGAATCGAACGAAGAAGAAGAAATATTAAGGTGGCCACTGAAAATCAGCGTTGTGTTGTGGTTTGCACCACATCATAACATAAAGCTGAGTGGCCACCTACCGGTCACAGTCGCGATCAGCTATTTTTATTGTGTATGTTTGTTTTCATGTTTATTGTTACGTGTTGCAACTGTGATCAATAAATAGTTTTTCTTCCTTTGTTTATTTCTTTCTAATTGATGATTTTTGAAGTTACGTTTGAAATGAAAATGAATAAAAGTCGTAATTTTCATCTTGCATTGCACCGTGCACGAGGTGGACGGACGACCCAGTTCAGGAAGTTGCTGGATGCAGGCCGCCTCCAACAGGTCTGTGTGGCGATCTATGGGGGAGGTCTTTGATCAGCAGTTGACTTCCTGTAGCTGTAAAGAAAGAAGAAGGAAGTACATAACTACATTGATTATTGATTTGGTATAAACCAATGTTTCGGTGTTTGCTCGGTGGTTCTCTGAAGGATAAAATCAGAAATGATTATCCGACAGAGAACCATGGTTATCGACATAGCCCAACGGATTAGCAAGTTGAAGTGGCAGTGGGCCGGTCACATTTGTCGCAGAACCGACAACCGTTGGGGTAGACGTGTTCTCGAGTGGAGACCGCGCCTCGGCAAACGTAGTGTAGGACGCCCTCCAATTAGGTGGAGCGACGATATTCGTGGGGTGGCTGGTAGCGGTTGGCGACGATGGGCTGAAGATCGAGCCCAGTGGCGTGCTATGGGAGAGGCCTACGTCCAGCAGTGGACGCAGAAGGGCTAATGATGATGATGAAACCAATACTAATACCTACTAGAGTTTAATGTCAAAACGTAGTCGATTGTCATCCTGTATTAAAATCTATATCATTTCAGTGAAGATGTGTAATCACTTAAGTGTATATGAACTGAGTTCCGACTGAGCTATGACTCATATCGCTCCTGTTATACCTATCTCAAATTGAATAAAACAATTCAATTTATCTAACAACGGGAAGTCAATCATGAGTCGTATTGATAAAATGAAATAGACTATTATTTTTATTATTTATCTTTTAAGGTCAATTGATTTTAGGTATAATCGGTATTTCATTTAGAATAACCAACATCTTCTTGACAGCCTCCGTGGCACAGTTGGTTAGACGCCGGCTGTCAAACGAGAATCCGCGGGATCGATCCCCGCACCGAGACAAATGTCCGTGTGATCCACAGGCATTTATTACGGGTTTGGGTGTTTGTGAGACCGAAAAGTCTCTCGTAGTTTCTGATACCCACGACACAAGACTTGATATTAGTGTAGGGTCAGGACTATGTATGCGACTGTTAGGTGTATTTATTATTATTATACCTGTGAGATAACTAACAAGTTGTTTTAAATATTATGAAAGAATTCAATAAAAGTATTGCACTTCTTATTAATTAAATAATTGACACAAAAATCATTTTATAAATTTCTAAAACACTTTAACAATTTACAAAAAATTGTTAACTTTATTTTACAAATGGCCAATTTTTTTTAATCCATTAGGGGAAATGACAACATTCCGTTTAAAAGGATCCTTTAATAAATGAGCCGATTTTTTACTTCGGCCCCTGCTCGCAGCGGGTGACAAAAGAATTATTAATGGCATCAATTTTATTTGCTATGCCAGGTAAAAATTATCCGGGTGTATTCAAAAACAAAAATATTATTTTATTTGAGAAATTTTGTGACACTCGTAAGGGTAAGTCGATGTTTTTATTTCATAAGGCTTGTGTTCGTGATATTAAAATACGTGTTAAATACTATAAATACGTAATTCATTAAAAAAAAGAAAAAAACATGAATAAGTAATTCGAGTAAAGATACAATTCAAGTTACTTTTTTGAAGTATCCAAATAATTAATGGTTCGTCTAGAATTTATTTCAGTATTACCGTGACGATAAACGTAAAACCGTTATTATCACCACAAAAATATTTACTTGTATACGCCGTATAAAAGTAAAGAACATTTGTTAGTTATGGGTTTCATTATGACCTGACACACTATCATCAGTAAAGTGAGTGCTTATTAACAAGAAATACACGTAGAACATCGAAAAGGTTTATAAACTCCATCAAATCCGAAACAACATTTAAGCAGTTTTGCTTCCGAGTTTGCAACCACTCTTTTTAAAAGTTTATCCTTTTTATACACTTTTAACCAACTTACTTAAACAACTACGATATTATACACGTATCACCTATTGAAAAAGAAATACAGGCGGATTTCTTAGGCATTAAAAATAACTTATAGCATTAGAAAGGTTAGCTGAGCGGCATATCGATCGAGCCCTACCGCTTGTCTTGTAATGGCGTAACACATGCCACAGTCCCCCTGTTTCTAATATTGATTCTCAATTTAACTGGTATAATATAAATGTATCTGGTAGATTGAGATCGCTAGGAGCAAAGAGTGGTACAGCCACGCTTTAATTGACAATCGTGGCATAGTTGGTTAGACAACAGTGAAACGAGAGGCTGCAGGTTCGATCTCCGCACCGAGACAAATATTTGTGAGGCCCACACGTAAGTATTGGGTCTTAGTGTTTGTGAGACCGAAAAGTCTCTCGTAGTTTCTGATACCCACGTCACAAGACTTAATCGATCTTAATGTGGGGTCAGGAAAATGTATTAGACTACTGTATTTACCTTAGACTATAGTAGGAATAGGTCGGGATGGCACCACTGCCTCACAGTAAACAGACGGAGAGACTTTGCCGTATTTCTTTTGGTAATTGAGATTGTTGGAGAACCAATACACCTTTCTTGCCGTCTATTTTCTTCCCTTCTCCGTCCCAATTCGCCATGATGTTGACGCAATTACAATCTAAGTGATTGATGTTCATGGGCAACGGTAATCACTTAGGACCAGGTAAGCCGATTGGTTTTTTACCGAATCCATGCTATACAGGGTGTATCAAGACCGCGACCGAAAACGAAGCCAGATGGTAGTTTTAGTGGTTACAAACACGATACAAATAAAAATTTCGCCAAAACAGTGACAGATTTATTTTTAGAATTTTTTAAAAATCATTGTATTTGAGTAGTAAATACCTAGTTATTGCGAAAATTGGAATTTAAACCCTATCGTACCATTGCGTCTTAAAAAAATAAAAAGTTGTACATCATTATTTTAGGAAAACTATGTATTTATCACCGACGATAAGTAAAACGACGATTTTTTTTAGTTGCATTGTGTCTGAAGTCACTAATACTACCACTTGGCTTTGTTTTCGGTCGCAGTCTTGATATACCCTGTATAAAAAAATACGAAACGTGTTTCTTAGTATCAAACTGTAGGAACCCAAACCAAAGTTTACTTCTTAAGATATTATTATTAATGTGCTCCTTGTTGAATAATTTCCTATCGATTTAGAATAGCCAAGCAAATCGATTTATTCTCGATCAACATTGTAGAAATTTGAATTTTCCAATACACAAAGGATTAAAACGCAAATAAATTACTCCATAATAAGACCAAATAGTACAGCAAAGTCAATATAAAAATATAACAAGCACAAACAATAAAACAGTTATCAGTATAAAGAGCATTAACTGAGACTCGAGCAATATGGAGCCGACCCGAGCACACTGGGCTATAAAACACGCGAGTAATCGCTCGCGACGTGATCCAAAAGCAATTGATACGAACTGCTGCGAATCTGCAGTTACTCTTTGTTTGTAGTACTTTGGATACATTACGTAATAATATACGTTATAAATACACTGGATGCAGGTCACTTCCTACAGGTCAATGTGGACATCCTTGGGGGCCTATGTTCAGGAGTGGACTCCCTATGGCTGAAAAAAGAAATAAAAAAAGAGAGAAGTACTTTAGAGTTTATTAAGTTACACCAGCAGCCCTGGAGCAGTTATGGTTACAATAGTGGCATATACAATTCGCATACATACATACATAAACTCACGCCTTTATCCCCGAAGGGGTAGGCAGAGATCCTACCAGGACACCCACATTTCGCCTTGTATGTTTCGTCCCACGATGTGATAGGGGGCGAGCCTATCGCCATTTCGGGCAATATACAATTCGCATAACCTATTTTCAACCGAAACGTATGTTTGCATTCCTATCATCTGCCAACTAGCTGGTAACAGATAATGTATTGCGAGAATATATGTTTACTGCTTACCAAAAACCAAACAATTGTGTCCGGCGGATAAAATGTATTTATTTATTAACAGTTTTACCCGCTAGGAAAGGGAGTCGGGCAAGACTGCTTTCACATGGCATTGTACTGCACGTTTTTGCAGCATAGCATTTAAACGAAAAATTGTCATATTTGTACTCCAAACAACAAACGTGTGAACAGTCCACTGTACAATGTATGCGGTACTTATTTGTTTAAACGCATATTGCAAAAAACCTGCAGTACAATGCTGCGTGATCGCCGTCCGAATACGCTCACCATTTTAATAGCCACGCAATGATCACGTGTCAGCGACATCGGAAAACTCAATCAGCTACCCGCCAACAACCGACACCAGCATCCGGCCCGCATCACCTTTTTTCTCACAACGGAGCTTCATTCACTTGGGATGTAAACTTTTGAGGGAGACGTAATTGACTTTATGATGGGAAGGAGTTTAGGGATGGGAGGAGTCGATAATGTTGATGTTATTTAAATGTTTATTGTAGCTTCATAAATAAATATGTTTGTATTGTTTCACCCGAAGCTTTTAGTACATAAGAAGGTCGAGCTTCTGTGGCTGAAAAAAAGAAGAATAAAATAATAAATAAATAATAAATACACCTAACAGTCACATATATAGTCCTGACCCCACACTAAGATCGAGTCTTGTGTCGTGGGTATCAGGAACTACGAGAGACGTTTCGGTCTCACAAACACCCAGACACGAAACAAATACCTGTGGTTCACACAAACATTTGTTTCGGTGCGGGGATCGAACCCGCGGCCTCTCGTTTCACAGCCGGCGTGTAACCAACTGCGCCACGCCAATAAAAGAAAAATAGAAAAATAAAATCGGGGGTGATCGCCCACCTCTACATTATGAAGCCCTTCTTTAGAACCTGTAAGCTACATTTTCTACATTTTCGACTGCCTCGGTGGCGTAGTTGTATTACGGTACGGTTACAAAGCTGAGGTCTCGGGTTCGAGTCCCGGGTCGGGCAAAGTGATATTGGATTTTTCTATTCATTATCAGTCCGGAGTCAGGAATTTGTGCCCGATATGGCGATAGGCTCGCCCCCTATCACATCGTGCGACGGAACATACAAGGCGAAATGTGGGTGTCCTGGTGGCGCCTCTGCCTACCGTTTCGGGGATAAAGGCGTGAGTTTATATGTTATATATGCCTGTTGTCCGGTTTCTATGCTTCATGAATAGTATTTTGCTGTGTATTGCTGTACTTATATACCCAAGTTAATACAATAAGTAATCGCCAGAAATATAAGCTTCCCGTTTAAGATGCTATAAATCTTCACAAATTATCTTTATAGGTAATGATAATCAATATTAAAGCGGCAGTAGAAGTAATAATGGAATGACCCATTAATATAAGCCAGTTAATGGCTTTCGTGAGAGTAAAATGGATTATGTAAGGGAAAATGGGATCAATTTATACCGATTTAAAACTTATAAGAAACAATAGACAATATAATAATGTTCTTAAAAATAATAGTCTCTTTTTTCTTCCTTTCAGCCTTATATCGGTGAATTTAATTGTATTTTGGTGAAATGGAGACGAACGATTGATGATACATACATACAGACATAAACTCACACCTTTATCCCAGAAGGGGTAGGCAGTGGCGCCACCAGGACACCCACATTTCGCCTTTTATGTTTCGTCCCACGATGTGACAGGGGGTGAGCTTAGCCCGTCATATCAGGCACAAATTCCTGACTGCGGGCTGATAATAAATAGAAAAATCCAAAATCACTTTGCCTACGACCACGAGATCTCAGCTTTGTAATCGTACCGGAGTACAACTACGCCGAATTGACATCCTTCAGACAATTCATCGACAAAAACACACCACTATTATTTCACTCTCCCTACTTTACTGCGGCGAAACTTTCCGTCTCAAAGGATGGTTTCTTTCTATTTAATATAATTTGATTGCACAACTGTTTTGTTTTTTTATTGAAACCATACTATTTAATCGCGCTATCGCTGAAAGCATTTTGAAAGCAAATCGTAAATATAGACAGTGATTCAATGTATATACATTTTGAGTCCAATTTATACAGCGTTGATGGTTGCAATGTTTTAATGGAATTATGGTATGATGTAAAGTTTTATGATAGTATTTTGACCTATATTTTTATAGGTATACGAATATCGTGTACAAAAATTACAAAACTCATAGTGATCTATGTGTGTCGTGTTCTGGAATTAATCTATGCATAATCAAGGCCGGAATAATTGTTTTATCGGCGAGAGACAACAAACACGATTTCGGGTACTAATAGGTGCATTTTAATAATAATAATTAAAACGTTTGGATTAGAGATAAAACTTATATATTAAAAAAATATATCACAAAAATTGTAATCCATTTGTCGTATATAAAACAGAAACTCTTGACAATATATTGATAATGATTGATGATTTATATACCTTTATGTACCTTATCCATTATATTTCCGCTTGAACGTAACTGATTGATCAACACAAAAGCCGCAATATATAATTTAAACATAAACCCGAAACTAGACAATTAATGCTAACAAAAGGCGCGATGTCGAATTGACGACAATAGTATATCGGCTGAGTTATCTGTATGATAAGTCTGACGTGACAGGTCGCTATTATTGTTCTAACACGTCAAGTCGCGTGTTACCACTTAGACATTGAACTGAGAGGGTTTATGCTGTGGGGGTAAGGTTTATTATTCACTGTAAATATAACACAGCTCTTTATGGTATGTACGATTGCATATTCGAGTAGGCCTCGATTGTTGAGTAGGCCCGTGCCCTGCAGTGGGACGTATACGAGCTGATACAATACAAATACACAGCTCTGCCTTTAGAGTGAATAAAGGACAAGCTGTTCATCGTAAAAATAACATAAGATTTTTTTTGTCAATGATACAAGCATAGTGTTAATGCGTAGATCGGATCTGTCGCATCTCATTTCACAGCAGAATTCTTCACAGTGCCACGAAGGCAGTTAAAAATATAAAAGTAAGGGACCGTCCCTTACTTAGACAAATATAATCGATGCCTTGCACAAATAATGTGACATATACAAAGTAAATAATTATCAAGTTAATTAATTATGTTTATAAAGGGATTGTAATGTAATAAAAATCATTCATTAATTTTACTGTTGTGAAATTTCAGTGACATAAAGCGCAGTAATATTGATTATTACTTTGTGGTTTTGTTTTGTTACGCAATATTTGGTTCGACGTGACATCGCAATGCTATTGTGCTGACACGGTATCTCGCTTATTATTGGGGCATTGAACTCATTAAGTTTGTATAGGTTCCTCGTGGGCTTAGGGTGGAATACTTTAAGCAATTTTCTCATCCTGGTATCGAAATGATACAATTAAGATACTGAACTAAATCTATGCACATTTTTTTTTCTCCTTTCTATCCAAGAACCATGGATGTCTATTAATACAACCAGAAGACTTGCATCCATTTTGTCTCAAACAAATCAATTTTTGTACTCATTTTTACCACACGATGAAGATATGGAACCTTTTTCCGACTAAGGTGTTTTCTCTTTCCAATAATCCAATGTCCTTTAGCTACAGCGTGAAGAAGCAATCAAACTGGACGCCATGATTAGTCTAGTGTCAATCCACATTCTAAGTAGACACTATACAGCATTGCACTCAGTATCACGTGCGTTGTAGTCACTTTGCTGGCCTAAAATAAATTATTCGTAATCTATATAACGCTAAAGAGTATGTTTGCTTGAATGCGCTAATCTTAGTGACTGATTTTAATGTGAGCTAAAAAATATAATTTATTTTTGGATACCCCTTTTATCAAGGAAGGCTATAAGGTTATTTTTATCCCGGGAAAATATACTGTGGTTTTATATTTTATTGTATAATATTAATCGAACGTGACACCGCTATGTTATTGCGCTAACACGCTATCTCGCATGTCACTCGCGGGGACATTGAACTTCGTAAAATTAAGGTAAGTAGTAGTTTTACAGTAGAATAGAGGATTAAGATATTTATGATTACGTTTATTACCTTTGAAACAATTAAAAAATTAAAACAGTATTAAAATGTTTCATATTTCAAAATTAAAGTCCAATTAAATAATTAAAACAGTATTAAAAAGCTTAGTTTTTAAATATTCTCGTTTTATCTGATATCTGATACCACTTAATTATGGTTTCGGTAAATTCAGGTCGGTTATAATAATTGCAGTTATTAAGTTTCTTGGGGCACTAATTTATAATTTATAGTTTTTTAATTGACACTTAAAGTTGATGGACGTGACACTTTAATATTGTCCTACTAACAAGCGTGTTACTCGACCGACATATTGATTATTGGGTAGTACTTCACTTAAATACATAGACGTGAAAGACCTAGTATTGATGATATCATTACACATTATACTTTTAATGTATAAAAGTTACAATGCTAAAAAATTAAATTTCCATGTAACTTATTTTAACAACGTTAATAATATTATACAGGGTATATCAAGACCGCGACCGAAAACGAAGCCAGGTGGTATTATTAGTGACTTCAAACACAATGCAACCTAAAATTTCGCAAAAACATCGTCAACTTTTTTTTTGGTAATTTTTTAATTATCGTCGTATTTGGGTGATAAATACATAATTTTACTAAAATAATAATGTAAACTAAGTAATATTCTGACGTGACATTATAATATCATTAATCTCCTATATTAATGATATTACTATTACTTAATTGGTCCGTTACCAACAGGCCACCACGCACTTATTAAGTGCGTGGTGGCCTGTTGGTAACGGACCAGACGCGGCTGCCTACATGTTCACGGTGGTCGCGGGTTCAACTCCCAGGGCACACCTCTGACTTTTCGGAGTTATGTGTGTATTGATAGTCAATCACCACGCACTTTAATGATGAAGGAAAACATCGTGAGGAAACCTGCATACCGTAGCGATTTTAAAGAATTTCTACGGTATGTAAGTCCGCCAACCCGCACTAGGCCAGCGTGGTGGACTATATGGCCTAACCACTCTCAATCGATTCCCTCGATTGTAGAGTAGGCCCGTGCCCTGCAGTGGAACGTATATGGGCTGATATACATTACTTACATTAAAAAATACACATTGTTGTTTACAAGAAAGCGACACAAAGGAAAAGTAAAAATATTTAAGGTTTTCTTTTTTATATACATAGTACTAAAATTAACATCATGATCCCAACTTCAGAGAAAGATAGAAGTCTTATATCAAAGGTATTATATACTACAAGATTCTGTTTGAACTCACAACACTAGAAACGAATTCTTTTGAACCACACAAAAACTATTCATAGTTGATATCAAAAAGGTAGGTATTTCTTTACTCCTTATTCGACATTTACATAGGGTCGGTGGTTTGGCTTATGATTTCGCGACGTGCTACCCACTCTACATCAACCCTTTCGGGAAATTCAATTCAAGAAATGTTAAGATTTTTCCAACCGGAAAACACGCAAAGTGGTTTTTCCGACTTCCAAATTGTATTCCGTGGTGTAATTGACAAACGTTTTTATTACATTCGTCGTTACGATTAGTAAAAATGATATTCATAACTTAATAAAAATAATATTTCCTTTATAAACCCAACATCTGCTGAACAAGAACCTCATCTAACTGCCGCACTCAGAGTTATTTTATATCAATTAAATAATTACCTAGTACAGCATTTACGTAGATAATTTGATATGAAAATTAAATCCAACCGCTTCGGTGGTGTAGTTGTACTACGGTACGATTACAAAGCTGAGGTCTCGGGTTCTAATCCCGGGTCCGGTAAAGTGATATTTAATTTTTCTGTTCATTATCAGCCCGGAGTCAGGAATTTGTGCATTGTATGGCGATAGGCTCGACCCCAATCACATCCTGGGACGGAACATACAAGGCGAAATGTGGGTGTCCTGGTGGCACCTCTGCCTACCCCATCTGGGATAAAGGCGTGAGTTTATGTATGTATGTATGTAAAAAATAAATTACGCTAAGGTAACCTTACCGATTTAATGTGGATAGACTAAACATATTTCGACATTGTCATGCCGAACCTTGAGCTACTCTCTTTCATAAATTTTCTTCACCATAAATCCAGTTATATTCACAATTAAAATCGCGTAACTCTGAAAGTTCTTTGGCCCCTTATTAACCAACCCACAACTGTTTAAAAACTCCATACTGCACCCAACTCCCGGTCAATAAAAAAAAGAATAGGACGCATTAAAGGTAATAGCCGTGCGTCCACTCAGTCCAATAATGGCTTGGGTAGACACGTCAGCCGCAGCGCCCTACAGCTCTACCTATACAGATATCTATGTAGGTATCTATATAGACAAGCATGTCGGTCCGACGCGACGTTCCATTAGGGATGCATTTACCGTCATGAGAATTGTCTATCACTCATTGTGGTGTGGGGAAAAATGATTTATAGCTTGAAATTATGAAGGATAGACCTATTTGTTGTGGAAATTGATAAGTGTGTTATTGTCTGAGAAATGTGGTGTAAATTATCTTCAATGTAGTGTTTCATGTCTCAATCATAATTAAAAATAATAAATAAATACACCCAATAGTCACATACATAGATCCCCACACTATGATCGAGTCTTATGTCATCGTATCAGAAACTACGAGAGACTTTTCGGTCTCACAAACACCCAGACCCGAAACAAATACCGGTGGTTCAAACAAATATTTGTTTCGGTATACGAAATAATTATTACGAATTATTACGAAAGTTGAATTTACCGGCTGGTGACGTAAGGATATGTTAAGATAATTGGTCACAAATTATAAATAACCAAATTAGTTTTCAGCAATTACAATCTAGCATTTAACGGTAAAGGAAAACATCGTGAGGAAACCTGCATACCGTAGCGATTTTAAAGAATTTCTACGATGTGTAAGTGCGCCAACCCGCACTAGGCCAGCGTGGTGGACTATATGGCCTAACCACTCTCAATCGATTCTCTTGATTGTAAAGTAGGCCCGGGCCCAGCAGTGGGACGTATATGGGCTGATATAGATAGCTGATAGATAGATACAATTACGTCCGGCATACCCCGTCATTCATAGTCGAGGATCCAATGAGGATTTTCCCATGAAACAAAAAGGTTTTGATTCGATAGTGATGCGTTTAGGTATGTATGCGATCGACAGGTCGTCGCGTGTTCGACGTGATTAGGTTAGTAACAATGTGACGCGCGGCGCGGTGACACTTCGTAATTGGGTATTTCACTCATTTTTTTTTATTGTATTCTAAATCTAACAAACAAAGAATTTTGTAAATACAGTCAGAAATTAAAAATTTAGAAACGTTTTAAATCTTGTAGTGGGGGTAAAAGAAAAGGGATGCAAAACAAAATTAGTGACGTCACCATTCTTAATATGCATTATAGTGTGCGGGTGTGAAAGAGACGGTAAGATGTCCCCACTACGTCCCCACTCTTTCATTTAAAATATTATTATTTGCCTCATGTTACTAGCTACTTTATCACTGTTTTCACAATAATGTTTTGTTTAATGGCACTTGTGTTTGTCTGCAAAATAATACAAAAATTCGATGATAGTCAAATACCCAATTAATTAAAGGATTTTTGTCACGTATGGCGTATCGTCGATGAGTTTTAGTGGTGGGGCTATTTTAAATACACACAACAATCATTACCTAAGTCTTGTGTCGTGGTTATCAGGAACTAGGAAAGACTTCGGTCTCACAAATAGGGACTATATAATTCGAAATAATATTATTTTGTAATATTACGTGCAAGTCAGCACATTAATTTAATGGCCCAACCCCCTTTTTTGAACATAATTTTCTACTATAGTTACAGTATAAGTTATGTTACGGGCTACTGAATATTCTATGATAGTTCACACAAAAAATCATACGTACATAAACTTACGCCTTTATCCCAGAAGGGGTAGGCAGAGGCGACACCAGGACACCCACATTTCGCCTTGTATGTTCCGTCCTACGATGTGATAGGGGGCGAGCCTATCGCCATATCGGGCACAAATTCCTGACTGCGGGCTGATAATGAATAGAAAAATCCAATATCGCTTTGCCCGACCCGGGACTCGAACCCGAGACCTCAGCTTTGTAACCGTACCGTAATACAACTACGCCACCGAGCCAGTAAATCAATCAGTACAAACAATAAGCATTTGAAAGAACAAATAAACTCGTGTCACTGCGAGCGCCGTTGTGAAAGTAATATCTATACGCGAAATTGTTTCGCATTTTCCCTCTTTTTATTGACAGGTCATAAAGCCAGCTGTAAACGTTCTGAGAATTGGTCATACTATTTTACTTCATATAGCGTTAAGTTTGTGACATGCTATGTATTTTGTTCTTTACTTTACGTAAAACCGAGGTTTTTACCGGGTATATCAAGACTGCGACCGAAAACGAAGCCGGGTGGTAGTTTTAGTGGTTACAGACACAATGCAAATAAAAATTTCGCAAAGTAAGCGACAGATTTTTTTTGCAATATTTTAAAAATCGTAGTGTTTGGGTAGTAATTACCTAGTTATTGTGAAAATAGTCATTTAAACCCTATGGTAAAGGTGTACATAATTATTTTAGGAAAACTATGTATTTATCACCCAAATACGACGATAAATAAAATATTACCAAAAAAAAATCGTCAACTTTTTTTTGGTGGCGAAGTTTTTAGTTGCGTTATGTCTGAAGTCACTAATACTACCACCTGGCTTCGTTTTCGGTCGTGGTCTTGATATACCCTGCATATTTTGTAGATTTAAAGAGAGATCAAATATTAGATTTGACTGGTAGGTATCTCATATGTGAGAAGCCGCCTGGGTAGTTACCACCGCAATGTCTGTTTGTTCCGCCAAACAGAAGTTTAAATGCACTGTTATGTTCCGGTTTGAGGGACATTGTAGCCAGAGTAACTACTGGACATAATGAGACTTAACATCTTATGTGGAAAGCCAAGAACTGCTTCGTAATTCATGGTTGTTTGGTTTTGCTACTGTCCATAAGCGGTTATTTCACTTACCATCAGGCGAATGGCATGCTCGTTTCGCCATTCATCGCAATAAAAATATATATTTTGTTTAAATCTATTCAGGAAATCATTATTTTGTGTGTACCAATGCTCAAAATAAGTTGCGTAAACAGAGACCAAAGAAATTGCTATGTCAATATTGCGCCTTAAGATTAAGGGTCTCTGTCCACTACGACGTAATATTGGTATATTACCGTACTATAAAAGTATCTGGCGACATAATATATTGTTAGATGTCAGAACTACTTATTAAAGTACCCATCATCAGTTATAACAATCGGGAATATAAATACAAGATGATCGTGAAGACACCATTCCAGTTTCGACCATTGAAGAAGCAACATCGAATCGGTTACCACTTTAATAACAATACAGTTATTCAATTGTTTTATGGTTAAATTGTTGTTATTGTTATTTTTTTAAATCATTTTCATATTATTTCTGAGAATATCTATATTTTTTGGATGAATTACTGTGGACGGAATTCTGAAGCAAATATCAAAAATAGTTACACGCAAATGAACTAAACCTGCTGTATTTACCATCGAACGAAGTCCCAAAGCAAGTAAAACCATTGGTTGGTCTTTTATTTACATCTCCATTCGAAAGTTAAATTCTGATTGTTCATTTCGTAAACAAGTTACACACCAGTTTCAGAGGAACAAAATGAAGTTAACCCATAAGGATTATAGCCAGAGGTATAACTGCCAAGCTTACTTAAGCCGGCTCGGCGGCCAACATTTTTAAGCCTCTAATAGGCTTATCGGTAAAAGTGAAACCGGCTATTGATCTCACGAAATTCCGGATGTTTCGGCATTTTTCTTACGGTAAGGAAAGACTTAATGTGAAATGTTCCACTGGAAATAAAAAAGATACTTTTAATGGCAGGATTTATTATTTCACAACGGTTTTATAGGAATAAATTGGCTGAACGTAGAATCTGGGAGATCGTGTAGAAAAGATGTTGATGTTTTTGCCATAAATGGCGAGACGAGCATGCCATTCGTCTGGTGGTAACTGGTCAGACCGCTCAGTGACAGTAGCAAAACCAAACAACAACGTGAATTACAAAGGAATGCCTGGCATTCTACTGCGCTCGAAATCCTAAGACATAAGATGTTAAGTCTCATTATTTCCAGTAGTTACTTTGCGTACAATGTCTTTAAAACCGGAACACAACAGTATATTACTAAATAATTTATAATACACTAGCATTTGCCCGCAACTTCGTCTGCGTTTTTAAGATAATGTAGACGTTATATCGATAGAACCATTCCATTGTAGCACGTGCAGCATTTCTATTTCCAATTCTGACTCTGAATTTAGATTATCGGATCAATGGGTCCGTCAGTTATCGATTCAGAGACCAATCGGAACAATAAATAAAAAGTTCAACATTTTCCATTCTGAATACAAATTTAGATTATCGGATCTCAGATCGATTTTGAGACCAATCGGATCAATACATAAACGGCCTTAATCATATACAGTTTTAAAACCTATTTTAGGTATCGAATGTTTGTTTTCTCACTCAAACTGAATTGAAAAGGCGTTCGAAAGGGACAAAAGTTAAATATTCATAAGAATAACTTCAGCAGTTCTATTGTCTATACAAATTTTTCAACCTTATTTTTACTCCTTTAGGGTTAAATTTATGTAAACAGAGTACGCACTTATTTTTGATTTTAGATGTGTAATTATAATGTTAAGTTTAAAATCTCCAACTTCAACGGTTGCGGTTTTCCTTACAAATTTATTTTACCCTTTTCACCCCCTTTAGGGGTTGAATTTCCAAAAATCCTTCCTTAGTGCTACCCTACGTTATAAAAGAAATCCCTGTGTAAAATTTTAAGTTCCTAGCTACAGTAGTATCGGCTGTGCGTTGACCCGGCAGTTCGGTTCTACAAAACTTCAACCCTTATTTTCGTCCCTATAGGGTTAATTTTAGATAAACAATATATGCAATTATTTTTGTCTTAGAATGAATAACTTAAGTGCCAAGTTTGACAATTGTAACTTTAACGGTTTCAATTTTCCCTATATCAGTTTTTAACCCTTTACACGCCTTTAGGGGATGAATATCCAAAAATCCATCCTTAGTGCTACCCTACGTCACAATCGGAACCCATGTGTGAAATTTCAAGTTCTTAGCTTCAATAGTTTCGGCTGTGCGTTGATCCAGCAGTTCGGTTTTGCAATACTTCAACCCTTATTTTCACCCCTTTAGGGTTAATTATAAGAAAAGAGAGTACGCAGTTCTTCTTATTTCTAGATGAGTAACTAAAAAATCAAGATTGATATCTGCAACTTCAAGGGTTTCGGTTTTCCATACACCAGTATTTTACCCTTTTCACCCCCTTAGGGGTCGAATTTCCAAAAATCCTTCCTTAATGCTACCCTTCGTCACAATAGGAACCCCTATGTAAAATTTCACGTTTCTAGCTCCAGTAAATTCGGCTGTGCGTTGATCGGGTAGGAAGGAAATCACCCAGTTTCTAAACATTTTCACCCTTATTTTAACCCCTTTAATGTTAATTTTTAGACAAATAAAGTATGCAATTATTTTTTTTATTAAATAAGTTATTAAACTACCAAGTTTGAGAATTGTAATTTTAATGGTTTAGATTTTCCATACAACAGTTTTTAACCCTTTTCACCCCCTTAGGGGTAGAATTTCCCAAAATCCCTGCTTAGTGCTACCCTCTGTCATAATAGGAATCCCTGTGTAAAATTTCAAGGTCCTAGGTCCAGTAGTTTCGGCTGTGCGTTGATAGGTCAGTCAATCAGGTTCCTCTTTTATATATATAGATTATGGACCATTCACCAACAGCGCCGGTAGTAATAGTATATGTTTATCGTGATGTTGAAATACATCGACCTATTGGAACCTGCCCGCAGCGACTTCCCGCAAAGTACGCCGCTTAGCTAGCCGGTGGAAAGCCTTGAGTGAAACTTACATTCAGTAGTGGAGTCCTCTAGCTGAAGATTATGATAATTATGAGGTCGTAGATGATGATACTGGGCCCAAGAATAAGTACTGAAATGTTATTTCTTTTGTAGCCTGACAAATTGCACTGTGTACACTAGCTAATGTAGGAACATGTTATTATAAATGACATGTTCACGCACCATTGGAAATATAAATGGCTTAAAAAAAAGAACAAAAAAAGAAACAAAAAAGATAAAGAAGGTTCATGTTGCCGAGGAAGTTCTTTACGCCGTGTCTTCTTCACAGCTACAATACGTTCCGGAGCGGGGGTAGCAGTAATTAACGATTCAAAAGATCTTGTGAAAGACTATTTAATAAAGAATATTTTGATTTAGGAACGAAATGTTATAATTACAAAGATCATAGTAGCTGTCACACGCGGTGGTCACTAGTCAAGCGATTATGTACTACTACCTCTCAAACCCAAAAACGCTCCTCTTATGACTAAATCCGCAGGTCACTGCAGGAACCCAATCAACGTTAGACGTCATTTCAAAATTCACCATTTTAAACGTCAGTGGAATATCGGGTTCAAATAACTTTCCACGTAGTGCCGACCTTGTCATTCCTGGCGTTCAATGGATTTGTGAAGGTGCTCCTACTGGTTAATTTTGATGTACATTGCTTCTTAAGTTAGTCATGTGCGTTATTAGGAATTTATCTTTGTTACTGCGGGCTACGCTACATCGGTTTAACATATAATTTTGTATAATGGTTTCTTAGATAAACGCGAATGTCACACATTGAAAAGAACGGTTAGTTTTTACCGATTTTATCGCAATTTGGTTTAGTTTTTACATTTTTTTAACCGACAGCGACTGACAGTCCGCCCCGTGACCACGAAAGCTGTAAAGCTATCGAAACGTCGCGTCGGGAAGTTAAAAAAATGTAAAAATTAAACCAAATCGCGATAAAATCCGTAAAAAATTGTTTCAATATAATTTTGTATAAGTATTTTTCCTAGTTAATTTTGATATACATGGCTTGTTAAGCTAAGCATGCTACTTATTTAGAATTTGTTAGAATTTATTAGCTACATTTTATCACTTTATATGTGATTTTCTTTATTCTTATTAGTAGGGGATAGGACAGGGGACTTCAAGTTTGACAGTTTGTTGAGGTTTGAAAGAGAGTGTGTTTTAGCAAAGAATTACTTACATAAATTAGGTACCGGTTATTGAACCTGATCGGACGATCCATGCCTACCAAACTGTTTCGATTCCTCTCTCTCCTCTTTTCCTTCACCTAGGAGAGTTCAGAAAACTGTAATAACACATATGTATGTTGACAGCCTCCGTGGCGCAGTTGGTTAGACGCCGCCTGTGAAACGAGAGGCCGCGGGTTCGATCCCCGCACCGGGACAAATATTTGTGAGAACCACAAGTATTTCTTTCGGGTCTGGGTGTTTGTGAGACCGAAAAGTCTCTCGTAGTTCCTGATACCCACGAAACAAGACTCGATCTTAGTGTGGGGTCAGGACTATGTATGTGACTGTTGGGTGCAGGGGCGGATCTACTTAAAGGCTTTTTGGGCTGCAGCCCAGGGCCCCGCGAATACAGAGGGCCCCCAACCGAACTGAAATCAATAGACGATATTGTCAATAATAAAAATTACCTAGAATTAAAAAAAATTGCAGTGAAATTTTTTGGCTAATTTATGAAAAGAAACTTGATGTTTTCCCAAACTGCTATACCATCTTAAAGATTTTTTTAACGATGCCGATCACTAGCTGTGAAGCGGAGCGTTCTTTCTCCAAGATGTCGTATATAGAAAACAAATACAGGACAACAATGTCAAACTATCGACTAAATCATTTATCAGTTCTTTCGATAAATTGCGATTTAACAAAGGACCTACTGTGCGATGACCAAATAAAAGAATTTGCAGCACAAAAATGCATAAAGGTTGCTTTATAATTTATATAACATAACCATTTATAATCTGTCAATTTATTTTGCAATAAATATTTTTTTAATAAGTAAATAAAATATTTTGTTTTCCTGTTTTCTTCCTGTACTTAACATATATTACATTACATATACCTACATCACTACAGAAAACAGTTTCTTTTCAAAATGACAATTAGTTGAGTAATTAGGTAGGGCCCCTAAGCAGTATTAGCCCAGGGCCCCACAAATTCAAGATCCGCCCCTGGTTGGGTGTATTTATTTATTTATTTAATAGGCCGGCAAATTAGTTCCAAAGATTAGAAATGTTGTCTATCATTACTCCATGTATACTTTACTACCCTTACCATCAGCTGATAAGCCGTGAAAACAATAGCTCTATATTCCAGTACAAAAAACCTCGGTGGCGTAGTTGTACTACGGTGCGACTACAAAGGTGAGGTCTCGAGTTCAAATCCCGGGTCGGGAAAAGTGATATTGGGTTTTTCTGTCCATTATCAGCCCGGAGTCAGAAATTTGTGCCCGAAATTGCGATAGGCTCGCCCCCTATCACATCATGGGACGGAACATACAAGGCGAAATGTGGGTGTCCTGGTGGCGCCTCTGCCTGCCCCTTCTGGGATAAAGGCCTGAGTTTATGTATGAATGTATGTAAAAGACAGATATAAATTCAATATCTGTTTTGTATTAAGAAAATAACTCACGCGTGAATGCCAAATAAAATTATATTACGCCATAGAAATGTTCCAATCGGTATTGTAATGACATCTTTCAAGATAAGTGCTAATAAAAGTCTCCGTCAATTTCCCTTTCAATTAATTGCGGAGACATAATGCTGGCTCCCGTCTGACTCGAATTGGGACATAATTGTCATCGGAATATTCCTCTTTTGTGAAAGTATTTCTATAAAAAATATAAATCTTTCACGTGATTTATTAATAATCGTGTAATTTAGCGGTGTAGGAAAGTTCAATGGAATATTTCGAATTTTCGTGATAAGTCAAAGGATCTGGGGTGTTTCAGCGATTTTGTTAAACATATTTTATATTTTCCTTATTTCTTACGATTTTCACTGTGTTATAATTGTGTTATCGCCTTTTGGCCTTGTTCATAGATAGATTTAAAAGCTATTTTAGTTCTCGAATGCATTTTCCCTTTCGAACGACTTTAGAATTAATTGAGTTTGAGTTAAGAAGACAAAACATTTGATAACTAAAATAGGTTTTAAGTCTATGAATAAGGCCATTCGTGTTTATATAAAATAATATCAAAAAATATCTTATGAAAAGTATCGAAGTTGCTAGTTTGTGACTTAGGACCTTTGACTTGACACTTACTTGAGAGTTTTACTAAGAATTTCTAATTTATAGTCTACAAACGCACTATAGAGCAGTGTGGTGGACTAAAATCCGAATTTTTCAATCGTTGAAGAATCCCTTGCCCTACTGCGGAACATACATGCGCCAGGAATTCAACTGTTCAATTTATACCATCACCGAAGGCCCCACCTTCTATAAAATAAGATCTATAGGTAAATAACTTTCCAATCAATACGACCTGTGTGATCTTCTGTGCGATCTTTTATACGGAATGGAGGGATTTGCAACAGCAAATTCCAATTCTAAAGCGTCTCAAAGCGAACGTACTCGCAATTTCTGTTCTAACATTCATATTCCAGGAAGCAGAAACTAAATATAAACAAAAGCATGCAGTTTCCAATTAGCTGTTTCGTGTATTTGGTATTATTGAATGCAACGGATAGTAAAATTCTATGAAAAAGATATAGTATGATAGAATAACGTTTTCTTTTATTTCCGTGTATAATAGGAATTGTTGAAGTGATCATTAACTTAATTGTAGGACAGCTCATGAAAGAACAAACAGAAAACAAAAAAATGTTTAAATTAATACATATAACCCGTCTCAATCGTACTCTCTCAGGGCCTCCCATGCCCTGTAGTGGGACTTATGGATACAGAACAGAAGAGATAAAATCAATTTATAAAATATATTAGTAATATTTATTTGACTGCCTCGGTGGCGTAGTTGTACTACGGTTCGACTACAAAGCTGAAGTCTCGGGTTCGAATCCCAGGTCGGGCAAGTGATATTGAGTTTTTCTATTCATTATCAGCCCGGAGTCAGGAATTTGTGCCCGATATGGTGATAGGCTCGCCCCCTATCACATCATGGGACGGAACATAAAAGGCGAAATGTGGGTGTCCTGGTGGCGCCTTTGCCTACCCTTTCTAGGATAAAGGCGTGAGTTTATGTATGTATGTATTTATTTATTTGCTTATCTATGGTTGGCTACCATAGGTAGGTTAATAATAGATTGTTCAGCTCCGTACTGCAAAATAACTGTAGAAGTAAGTAATTGAAAATAAATGCAATAATTACTATTGCATTTATTTTCAATGGAGTCTGTATGTATCGGTCATGTAGCAGACGTGTCTTGTTTTGATACTTACTTAACTTTTTGAGGCCAAAAATATCATTTTTGTTGCCTCCATCATTCATAGACACGCCTGCAAATTGACTAATGCAGGTTCACAAGTGACAGTCAACAAAATCAATTTCTATCAGTTGAAAGCACTTGCCGTGGATGTAAGTGCTGTTTAATTACCTACTAGGGGAATAAACCCATTGGAGTTATAAAAATTACTATAAAATTAGGGGGAAAATTGAATTAAGTTATTAAACAATATAAATAATACAAATACAGGTATTTGTTTCAAGTCTGGGTGTTTATGAGACCGAAAAGTCTCTCGTAGGAACATTGAATTAACTTTTTAAACAATATAAATAATAGAAATACAGGTATTTGTTTCGGGTCTGGGTGTTTATGAGACCGAAAAGTCGCTCGTAGCTTCTGATACCCACGACACAAGAGACGATGTTAGTGTGGGGTCAGGACTATGTGTGACTGTTGGGTGTATTTATTTACTTAAATACAGGAATAATCACTCAAAAGGGGGAATGAAGTCACGTAATATCGCCATCAGACTACTAGGCGCCTACCTGGCTTTCCCCAATGGACTTAACGATTAGGCTTGATAGTTTAAGTGGCTTTGATGTCATTAAAAATAACTGCCTCGATAGTCAGTGGTAATATTTTACTACGGTACGATTAGGTACGATGCTAAGGTCTCGGGTTCGAATGCTGGGTCGGGCAAAAGTGATATTGGTATTTTCTATTAATTAAAGCCCGGATTTTGTGCCCAACATGGCGTTGTTTGGCCTATACATCGTGGGACGGAACAGTAACAAACAAGGCGAAACGTGTCCTGGCAGCACCTATGCCTACCCCTTCTGGGAAAAAGGCGTGAGTTTATGTATGTATTAATAATACAAAATACGCGATGAGTTAATACGTATGGCCTTATTCATAGACTGTTATAAAACTTATTTTAATTATCGACTGTTTTGTCTTCTTCGCTCAAACTATAACTAAAATAGATTTTAAAAAGTCCATGAATACGGCCGTTAGCATAAATAATATTGTGTTGACATTTTTATAGCGGTACGAAAAAGTGAATTCAACGCACCTGATGTTACGGTGGAATAAAAAAAGAATACACTGGAGAAACGGACTAGATTCGAATAGCCATACACTTGTAGCGTGGTGACCTACTACGACAAGTTTTCCGTCTCATTCGGTTGTTAGTTGAAACGAGCGTATTCCCACCTTAAAAGCCGGCAACTCATCTCCACGCCCTGTGGTGTTGCAGATATTCATGGGCGGTGATCACTTACCATCAGATAAACCGATTGCTATAGTATAAAAAAAGTTGCTTTCCGGACTGATACTAACTAGCAAACGAATATAAAAAACTATTTAAATCCAACAACTCGAGATTAGACAATGATAATTAAATTTCCGCACACCACGTGATGCAGATTCCACCCGAAATAAAACAAAATACAATCAAAATATAAAAAGTCAAGTACATTGAATAAATCATTGTGTTTTTTTTGGAATCGTTCCCAACTACACGTGTATTATTAACGACTCCACTATTTCATAAAAATGTACCTAAACTCGAAACAATAGCAATGCCTTGGCAATGCTCCCGAAAACTTATAACGCTTATTTATTTCGCGATTCAATTATTTTTTGGGATTTTTTTATTGGATTTTGAACAGTTGAAGGGCTTTTTATCGCGAAATTAAGATTTCTGTCGGTTTACCAACCAAATGATGTAGTCACTCTTGGAGTTTGAAGAGTGCCATCAGTGCTTGTTATAACTAGCATTTAAAGCATACGTACAAGTCTTTCAATGTGAAGACGACTTACAGGTCACTGTGTTAACTCTTAAGACCATTTCTGTAATTTTAAAAGAGATCTAATTCATTACAATGAAACATATAACATAGTAAGGACGCATGTATTTTACAACCGCCGAACCCAAAACCATATTAACTAATCGAATGAATATTTAATTGAGGATGTAACCTGCAGCCCCTTATTTTATAGCTTCTAAATTCACCACGCACTTCACTAAGAAATAATATTGTGACTGTAAAATGTTCGATTGTAAATCACACACGTTCTAGTGCGTTTGCGCAAACGCGAATTTGCAGCAGTCTGGAATCGAAAATTGGTACGAAACTTGCGCAGTTATTTGCCCATCCACGTTCAAGCATACTGGTGCAAACTCAGACTTGCACAGTTATTTCGTTACGTGTGTGACGGCCATTAGCATCTGCATGAAAACAGACAGAAAACAAACAATCCATATTTTCTCATTTGTTTATCCACAATTCCGTGGCGTATTTAACGCCTCTATTAAGACGCAAATGCAGAATGTGTCACCATCATAACGCTGCGGAATACCGGAACCGAAGCGAGTCGGTGCCAAATTCCGCGCATACCGATACTAATGTTCATATATTCACGCTGCTAACGTGGTCGGTGCGGTTGAGAATGACTATAATATGGCCATTGACTTATATTCTACCGATGGACGAGACACGTCATACAAATAAAGTGCCCCCGTATTTTAAAAGCACACTGCAATATTACATCACTTACTTGGTATTTTATTAAAATATTGTAACTTCAGACGATTTGCTTTCGGTTTGACGGCGAAACCTCAAAATAAATTACTTTTAAACGTATGCGACAAGGCGTAATGCACTGTCACTGTGACGAAGCAGACTGATTCATGTGCGGTGCATGCACCGCAAGTAGGTGGGACACTTTTTGCGTACTGAACGTCTTATCTAGTGTAACATTGATATCGATGAATATGGCAGACTCCGTGGCGCAGTTGGTTATACGCCGGCTGTGAAACGAGAGATTCACGCACTGAGACATTTTTTTGTTTTTAGATATTCGTGTTGGATTTCAGTGTTATGAGACCAAAATTCTGTAAATGTTTCTCATTTCTATAAATCAAGATTAATGTCATAGTCTCGGATGAAGATTATGAGTCTGAAAGTTAGGGTATATTTATTTAAAATAAATATCAGCGCTACACGTCTCTCTGCGGAGTACGAATAATCTCTACAATACCAATCCCACTATTTTTTAAGTTAAGTTAACTTTAACATAACTGTATCACTTATGCCATGCTGACAATACTACAAACATACAAACATAAACTCACGCCTTTTTCCCAGAAGGGGTAGGCAGAGGTGCTACCAGGACACCCACATTTCGCCTTGTATGTTCCGTCCCATGATGTGATAGGGGGCGGGCCTGTCGCCATATCGAGCACAAATTCCTGACGCCCGGCTGATAATGAACAGAAAAATCCAATATCACTTTGCCCGACCCGGGATTCGAACCCGAGACCTCAGCTTTGTAACCGTACCGTAATACAACTACGCCACCGAGGCAGTCCTACGCCACCGAGGCAGTACAAATTAATTAATTTTATTAATGATAAATTGTTTTATCCGGTATAATAGAACGCAACACAAATCTGGGAGTAATACGAAGGCAAACAACCGCCACGATCGACTGCCGACGGACCCCTGGGAATTTGCATAGGCCTCTAAACTCGCGACTATAACGCGCCTAATTTAAAACATACAGTTATATTGTGCACGCAAGTGCAAGCTTCAATAATTCAATATAAGCAACATGATCTAGACCCATACACAACGAATATCTACTCGGCAAGAAGGAGCTTAAGCCTTAACTTCTTTAGGCAGAATGTATTATTAATGGATTTTTTTGCTACTTTTCATGTTTAGTTTTTTCTATTCGCTTTCTATCGTATCTTAATGATTGTTTGTCTTATTAACTACAGTACTTGTTTGCTCAACTCCTGCTAAAATACTACTATAAGTGAAGTCTTGTTATTGTCTATCAATCTTTCATTCTAGAGTTTATTCTAAGTATATATAGCTGTAAGTCTTCCATGTAAAATAAATAAAATAAAATATTCAAATTACGATTTTCGCAAATAGAAATATGTATGTAATATCAAGAATAATTGATTCCTCAAAAATGTAAACTGGTAGAGCTTGTACTGTTACTCAAATGAATTGAAACCACAATCTATAACAATAAGGGATAGTTATTTCTCGCCAGTCCTCACAATTGAGCCGGCATACCCGAAGTCAAATAACTATACTTAAAATATCCTATCAAATGGTAGAATAAGTATAAGTATAATTTGATTTTACCTCGTATTTTTAGTATATAATATAAAAGACAGATATAGATGCGACATGGCGCTAGTTTAATGGCCCCGAACAATGTTTTCGGGCATCGTACGCGCCGTGTTTGCGGAGACGCCAGCGATTTGGCACCCGCCTGGCTTCGTGATTGATGCGGCACTTGATGCCTACTATGTGCAACTCACATTGTCTCCCAAATTGCCAGTGACTCTCATTGTTTTGGCACTTTTACTGCCGTACTCAGAGACATTTAATGTCAATTAAATCATTACTTAGTGTGGATTTTACTCGTACAAAGATAATCTATACTAAGGAACAATTTAATTGACATTCAACGTCTCTGCGTGCTGCTGTTAGTCATTGTTACTTAAATAATGACAAAATCTGAAAAGTTTTTAAACTTGTAAATTGTGTTTTTACATCATTTGATTTACAAAAAAAAATGTACGAAAAGTTTGACATTTTTAGCGACAAGAGTATAACATGACGCCTATATAACTCCCGCGTTTATCATTATCTAAATAATGCTATCCATGCACTATGCAACGTATAGATAATTCTTCACATAAAGACATATCGTGTTATTAGGAGACTGTCCCGCCCTCACACCCGCCACTGCAACTCCTGTAAGCCAGGATCAACAGTGGCACGCATTTTAATGACACTGAGCATTGAAGCTCAGCGAGTCTCCGGGAATGTCTAACTTGTCTTTAACCCGCAACGAAATCAATCAAAAAGTTCGTATATTAGTAAAACATTAAAACTATCCCAGTCATTGCGTGGCGGACTGTATGGCCTAAGCCCTAACCCCTCTCAATCGCACTCTCGATTGTAGAGGAGGCCCGTGCCCTGTAGTGGGAAGTATAAGAGCTGATACAGGTAGTCATTGCGATTTCAAAAATCAATAAAACACAATCATATTTTCCTCTACCTACGCAATTGGTCAAAGCCGCTCGTTGATGCAGACCTTGGAATCCATAGGTCAAAGAATGTTTTGCTATTGTGATCTGGTTCCCGAAGTCATTTTTTTATAATGTTTTCTTAGATTTACGCGAATGTTACACATTGAAATAAAACTATTTTTTACGGATTTTATCGCGGAAAGTCCGAAAATAATTGTTTTATATCAATGTCCTTTTTTTGTTTTTAATTACACTTTATCAAAATTAATAATGACATTAAAATCTATTCGATTTTGCTCATGTTGGTAACCCACGTTTCTTTTTAATATGAATTCCGATATCGCAGTTACCACAGCTAACATGTTTTTACATATTGTATCACAGATATCAATTTCCCGTATACACGTTCCTGAAAGCTCTCATAAATTCAGAGTTTCCGACCGTTTTCACTTAACGAATGAAATTTCAACATAAATTGAGATTTTCTTTGAGTGCTCCACCAAAATTGGGTCGGTGAGATTTTAACGTGTATTTTTAGTATGTTCGTCAAAATTTTAGCAAGATACGAATCTATTGAAAACACAAAGTTAAATAAAATAAAATAATAGAGAATTCCGATTTTATTCAAATGTTAGTAATTATTCAGGATTCTTTTTATTATGATAGTGAGGATATTTTATGTCCGCAGAATATTCTTGATAAAAGTAAAATGCTGTATGCAAATGAACTAAAAATGAAATTGAAGATCACGTGAACCATACAAACAACCCTTATTCTAAAATGTTTTCTTTTGTATGCACAGATATTACTGAAACTAAAACGAACCATCACCAAAAACAAATAGAAATATTATCAATGCAAATTCTAGTAATTAATAGTATTGAAACAGAATGTACGTTGATATTTAAAATAACGGTAAATTTCAATTTGCAGATATATTTTTTACTAATTCGTACAACTTGCAAAATTCTATGCAACAATAAAATAATCCCGATGAATTCGAATTCTTAACAATATTGTACACGCTAGCAGAACCCCGGAACGATGAAATAAAATAAAATATTCAACGAATGTTGCAAAAAATTATTTAACATTTATTGCCAAAAACGATCTGCAATTCATTCATTCGTTAATTGGATTCTGATGGAAATATATTCAACATAAAACTGTATTTTTTGTATTCCATTAAATCAATTAAAATGTTTGAATATAATTTGTTGGCCGATGAGGCCGGAAGCTACGTTCCAGTAAAAATTTAAGATCCAGAAACAAAGTAAACACGACCAGTAGGCTTATTCATGTAATTAAATCAGTTCAGTTGCAGTGCAGTGGCAGTTAAGTTTCGATCAAAACAGCCCTTTTTGTATTCTCGTAATTTAGACAACCGCTGTCAGATACGCTCGCGTCAAGTTCGCGTCACGCGAGCGCTTTAGCGTATTCTACGGCTGCGCGTTTTATACATGCGTGATTCAGATCGCAATTTGATTGGTATTTATCTATTCATTTGACGTCTCCAATGACAGTTTAGTCCGACCAACGTGCAGCACATGCGCAGTTTATTTATATCTTACGCGCAGCTAAACAATTACAAGAATACCATTTTGACGTACGTTTCATTAAGACGTAAACCTAATCGCAACTACATCGAAACTTGATCGGCGCGTCAATAAATTACGTGAATTAGCCTACAGACATAGTCTTTATTAAACCTCTGGACGTAAAAATAATGCAGGAAGTCTCTGAATGCTGGCTGCTTCCAATAGGTTGCTTTGGAAACCCATGAGCGCGATCCATATTAAGCACTGGACTCCTTGTCTTTTTTTAATTAACATATTTCATCCCATTGCTGGGCAGAGCACCCCGCCTCTCCAAGATTCAAAATCTAAAGAAATTTCAGGCCACATGGATAAAAAAAGGGAAAAATAAAGGAAGAAAAGCCGCTGGATACAGGCTAATTTCATGCCGCTGTGGAAATATTAAAGGCCTATTTTCAGCAGTAAACTTACTTACTTAGAAAGTAATAACTGATGTGTGCGACGTTGAAGATGAAATAAAGAATCTTTTCTTTTCAGACACTGACAGTAGTGAGCAGAAAGTATCGATTATGCTGAACGGCGAAGAATCAGAGTTGTATTTCGTCAACTGCACCAGCACAAAGGTAAAACAAATCACAGTCACAATAATTAATAAGAATTGTAGAATTTTTTCACATCAACTCTGAGTATTAATGTCTTATATTTTTTATCTTGTTTTATAAAATATGTCTATCAAGATCTGATACCGATCAGACATAAGTTATTTTTATGGCAATAGCTTGCTAAATGTTCAACGATCGCTGCCAATAAATTTTCACAAGCCTTGGGAAGCATAGAAACGATACACTTCTTAGAAAATGGATGGAATAAAAGAGTAGAAAAGAGATTACTAAATTAAATGACAAAACTAAGCTATAATCTTAAGTTGGTACCTTCAATGCGACAGCGGTACCCATCTGGTAGACCAAATTCCTTTCATATAAATCTAGACGTTATAAGTTATGAAATACGCTTACATTCAGCAGAATAATTAGGTGCAATTAAAAACCCAACTCCGCAGCCGTATCAATTATTCGACAAGAATATTTTATTAAAGAACTTTGCAGCGGTATGGAGAATATCAGCTACAGCGTTTCATGTTACCGGAAATTGAACTATCCATTTTGCATTCAGTGTTTGTGCACGATCCAATACAGTTTTGATATTCGGAGAATTTTATTTCAGTGTTTGTAAGTTGATTAACGTATTCCAGGGATTCCGTGCAATTCTGATAACAGGCTAACAAGGAAGCGGAAATTATAGAATTGATCACAATTTTCAGAAACGATATTTAATCAACATGTTATAGCCCATCCTGATATAGTTTTTGAGAATTGCTAGCATTCCCTAGAATCAGGATATTTCATTGGGGCAGGAGTATGTTCAACTATAGACTGCTTGAGATTGATCGCGATGATGATAATAGTTTCGGTGTAGAAACAATACGATAAAATGTTCTGCGGAATACGATTTCTTTAGATGCTGTGATCCATCACACTAAAGATTCAATTAAAATAAACCCTCAATTTAAACTTAAAACTTTTTTTAAGCTCTCCCTTCGTAAATTGATATGTTCAATAACCCAAATTACACTTTCTAGGAAGAAATCGAGAGGTCAGAACCACCAGACGCGTTCGTGGTGATCTACTCCGTGGTGGACAAGGCGTCGTTTCAGAAGGCGGAGCAGGAGTTGGCGAGGCTGCTGGACTGCGACATGCTGCGCGCCAGGCCCGCGCTGCTGGTCGGCAACAAGATCGACCTGGCGAGGAGTAGAGCTGTTTCAACACAAGGTGAGGAGACTTTGAATTTAAAAGAAGTAGAACGACCTCTAACGTCTACTTTACACGAAATATGCAATAGATATGCAACCAACTTATTAAATCTGTATTACGAAGTAAAAGATTAGGACATCCCATCTATCGTCTTATATATAGAAAACCATCTAATCAATGGATAACATTGTCATTATAATCATTTTCTGATTATTCAATTTGCTGTTTGGTATAGGCTTCTTCCTCCTGTTTCTATTTTGAACCAATCGGAGCGAGATGTAGAGTTAGTAGCCAACCTTATTAAATCCTTGGCGCTTCATAAGTAATTACAAAATTTTAACTGTGCCCTGCTTTTTCGCATCATAATTTAATTTTCCGCTTCGAGCATTGAGCTTAAGTTTTCACTTAAAATTTGTGTAGGTATAATTTAGTTAGCTCTGCAGTCGCTGTTCCTACGCTTTCAAGTTTTTAAACATACTGATAAACAATATAATCTAAATACTACTAAGTAACCAATGCTTAGAACTTGTTTTAATTTCCCTTCATCCCTGAAAGGAATGTTGATTAAAATCTACAGAATGAGTGTAGTTTGCCAGATGTCGCGATTAAAACAAGATTACATTACAGCAAAGACATTTGAGGCAATTATTACAATTTAGAAGCCGCAATAGACATTCCGTATATCCGTACATAAAATATCAGGTATACTGAAAAACAGGCGCCATACGATTGGCAGTAGATATCCAGAATTCGGGATTAGTTATTTGATGCAGTCCCGTTTTCGCTTCGTCTGTCAAACTACCGGAATGGTTATCCGATAGAGTTCTTGTCGATTTTGCGGTAGGATTTTGTAATTTACAGTCGTATTGTAAACTGCAGGTATTATAGTAATTCTGAATTTATCGTAGTGAGAGCGCTGTTAAATTAGTAACTTAGCTTCATATTGATGTAGCTTTATAAACAACCTCTTTTGTGTCTTATCATGGAACTATTGTATTCCTAATTTTAAATTTAAGTAAATTTTCTTATGATTTTATATAATTATCATAATTATTTGCCAATTACTTTTTTAATTTAAATTGCATTTTAATAAGTATTGCTTTTTCACAAAACCTGGTATTATTTTGAATAGCAAAAATACAAGTCAAGAAAGAGTCAAGGTTATTAAACACTTAACTATCTTTAGTAATTCATTGGCAATCATTTAGCATAATACAATATTGTAATACAAAACATGCAAAAATCCCGAAATGTAATCTTTATTGAAATAAAACTAATTTTTTCGGATTTTATCGAGATTTGGTTTTTTTTTAAACATTTTTTAACTTCCCGACGTTTCGATTGCTTTACAGCTTTCGTGGTCACGTTGTCAAAATGACGAGCGTACTACAAGACCACTAATAAATAAACAATTACAGTAAAACCAAGGGCCAAAATTGTCCGTTGCCAACAATTTCTCGTCCCGTTCCTTTCAGCTCTTAATACATACTATCTTCCAAGATAAAGTCATCAGGAAACCCCAATAAATCCCCGTCTAAAAGCTAATGGAATTACTGGGGTCCTCACGAAATTATTTTGTGATTACTCCACGCAAACTGATAAAAGAGTACTGTATAATATACAGAAGGCTTGGAGTAATGGCGAAGAAATTATGGTGTTAGACTAGTGCTCTGAAATACGTAGTGTTAGGTAACTGATAACATAAACATAAACACACGCCTTTATCCCAAAAGGGGTAGTTAGAGGCGCCACCAGGAAACCCACATTTCGCCTTGTATGTTCCGTCCCATGATGTGATAGGGGGCGAGCCTATCGCCATATCGGGCACAAATTCCTGACTCCGGGCTGATAATGAATAGAAAAACCCAATATCACTTTGCCCGACCCGGGATTCGAACCCGAGACCTCAGCTTTGTAGTCGTACCGTAGTACAACTACGCCACCGAGGCAGTAACTAATGTCAACAGTTTAAATTGATATTGACAGCCTTCGTGGCGCAATTAGTTAGAGGCCGGCTGTGAAATGAGAGGCTGCGGGTTCGATCACTACACTGAACCAATGTTTGCGCTAACCACATATATTGATTTCAAGTCCGGGTGGTTATGAGTTCGTAAAATCATAGTCTTGATCATTTAAATAGCTTAATGATGTCATTAAAACTGCCTCGGTGCCGTAGTTGTACTAAGTTACGATTATAAAGCCGGACCTATGCCTACCCCTTCTGGGAAAAACCCGTGATTTTATGTATGTAAGTATATAATACCATTTCGCGGAATTATTTACAAATATATGGTTAAAGCTACCAAATATAGAAATTTTAATAAATCTTAATTAAAAATAGTGTAAGAAAAAAAATATTTTATTGTAAAAAATAGTCGAATGCGCCTGGTAGATTCCTTTGTTGGTCTTAACGCACACTCCGGGTCTCGGGAAAACAAAAATCGCTAATCCTTATTATCCTAGTAAGGATAACGGGTCAAACTGTTGAAAATATTGAATTGTCATCGGTCCTTAATAAGAATGCCAAATTTCGAGTTAATCCGACGTTTTGAAGGGGTTCAAAATAATGTTCAAAGATTCCGTTACACAAGTTAATATACATACGTCTGAAGCTAATAAAAGCGTATTAAAAAGGCTCTGTGGCAATAGCTAAAGCTCCTATAAAACAATAGCCTGCGGTTACGATGCCCGCGCCAACACAAACGTTTGTGTAATCAATGTGTGCCTACATTGTTGTAGATTGGTCAGTATTATTTTAAAGACAAGCAAGGGATTTTTAAAGTACTGAAACGAATAAAGTGCAGTAGAATCTAAATAGAGTATATATTGGTGGGAAATTGATATCACTCGCAGGTTGAAACAATTATGCTGGCTTGTTTTAAGTTATACACCGAACTTGAAACGCAAAGGGTATACGTGAGTTAGTATGAAGGATGCTCCAATATCATGTATGTTGGTTGTAAATAGAGCGAATACAAAAATTCTTCCACCAGCGTTATCCTTTGTCTTCGTCTGATACAAAAGCTCTAGTGATACGCTCAGTGTAGTTACATTTTTTTGACAATATAAAAATAAACAAAAGTACTTTGTGGCCAGTGCGTGGTGGCCTGTTGGTAACGGACCAGACGCGGCTGCCTACATATTCGAGGTGGCCACGGGTTCAAATCCCCGGGCACACCACTGACTTTTATGAGTCATGTGTTATTGATAGTCAATCACCACACACTATAACGGTGACGGAAAACATCGTGATCAAACCTGCATACCGTAGCGATTTGAAAGAATTTCTATGGTATGTAAAATCCGGTAAATCGCACTAGGCCAGCGTGGTAGACTATATGCCCTTTAGTCTCACAATCGTACTTTCGATTGTAGAGGAGGCTCGTGCGGTGGGACTTTTACGGGCTAATAAAAAAAATAAAAAAATAGTACGTTGCATATTGGTTCAAGTTTAAGTAACCAAAGAGGTACTAAGAAATGCCAAGACTGCGCCAACATTCCATCATTTTCAGTACAAATCTGATCGATTACCAGCCCCCAGTGGCTCACACAATGAAGTAATAAATGTCCATAAAGACTCGGAATACGGCATTGCGACAGAGCGACGAACGCTCGGATCGTTTTCCGATAAACTAATGCCTTAAGAGCATATTAGATCGGGGATAACATTGAAGTCAGATTCAAGTACAAGTTAAATCAATTCATCTTTTATACAGTCAATTCTATCTTGATAATGTTGGAAGGTTTGAGGGATAGAGGGTATATGTTGTTTGAAGGAATTTGTAAAACATTTGTTTAGGATTGGATGTTGTTAAATTTTAATACGATGATAAGGAATTTGCTTGTGAAAGGAAACGTATGCGGCTAGTTAAGTCTATCCGAAAACTGTAGGTAACAATTGAGAGGCGTGATAGAGAGCTTAGAGCCATACAAATGTCGCGTTTCAGTCTGCATAAATGGTATAATTTTGGGCCCATAATTGTTTTTATTGGAAATTATGAATAAACCAGGAATGAACAAAGGATTATAGATGTGGACTACATATACTTGGACACGCATACGGCTTAATAATTAAATGGAGATTATTTATTTGAATAAAGCTATTGGAACATCCTAAGAAACAAATGAAAATCTTCTTCACAATATGAACCGTATTAATACCCATATTTATGCTGCTTAATTCCCTATCACGGCGGAGATGATTAGACTAGCTTGATTCAACTTATTATCCGGCATTACGGAATATTGCCGCCAGCCAGATTTCCCGTGGGCCGCCGGCCGTACTGCCACCATATTTTTCAAAACGGAAATATCTTTAGACGTTTTATAATAAAAAGTATAAATATGTATGGATACTTTATCGATACTTGTTACTTCTCGTATTTATAGGAGGATCGTTTTAATTCTGATTTTGTTTAACAAACTGTTGCATATTTACCAATATTATAAAGTAGCAACTCTGTCGTATTTCCTTTATCTTAAATAACCTATATTGTTTTAAAATTGTCTGATCTTCTTCAGGGGCCTCTAATATCCTAACATTTGAAAAATTAGTCATTAATTTAATGTGTCTTATTTCTGTGCGACTGCCTCGGTGGCGTGGTTGTACTGCGGTATGACAAAACTGAGGTCTCGGGTTCGAATCCCGGGTCGGGCAAAGTGATATTGGATTTTTCTGTTAATTATCAGCCCGGAGTCAGGAATTTGTGCCCGATATGGCGATAGGCTCGCCCCCTATCACATCATGGGACGGAATATGCAAGGCGAAATGTGGGTGTCCTAGTGGCGCCTCTGCCTACCCCTTCGGGGATAAAGGCGTGAGTTTATGTATGTATGTATGTCTTATTTCTGGTGTAACCAATCCACTCTTGTTCACAGACGGCAAATGCCTGGCCTGCACATACAAAGCGAAGTTCATCGAAGTGTCAGTCGGAATCAACCACAACGTCGACGAGCTCCTAGTAGGAATCCTCAACCAAATCCGGCTGAAGAGGCAGCAGTACTCAGCAGAAGGAGGTCGGGAATCCTCGCCAGCCCACTGGTACAAATCCAGAGGAGTGGTCCGAGCTAGCATGAAGGCCAGACAGATGTTCACGTGGATCTTTGGCAAAGAAGACTCCAAGTTTAAGAACTGTGAGAATTTACACGTCCTGTGAGTGGAGAACGACGGACCGGTGTTCGTCTAAACGGTTCATGTACTTAAGTGATGAGTGGAACGGAACGTGACTTCTGTGTTACCATTTAGGTTATTTTTTTGGTTGGCAACACAGCTTGTCAACTGTCAATTTTTATTTTCATTTATTAGTTGATATTTTAATGATTATAGTGCAGCTTTATTTATTTAAAATATTCGTAAACATTACGTGCACAAAAAAATACCAAAATGTTCGCCAAAACTTCAATGGCGGGAAGCTGTGTTGCCAACAATGGACGCCAACTGTATGGTATTTATATTATTAATGTGCCAATTTTTGAGAGAATTTAATATATTTAGATAGCGTCATGTTTAAGTTAGTTAATGTATACATAAGTTGTATCAGTATTGTCCCTAATGGTGCGAGTAAGCGAGTTGTAATTTGTTAAGTGTCGATTTAAATTAAACCTAGGACTTTAGACGGCCCTGCTGGATGTGAAAACAGAGCAAGTTAAATCCTCGAACCGAGACAAATAATATAATCTATACATACAATAAATTTGCAACCGATTTCTTTGCAAATTCAAAACGTCCCATTTCATAACAAAACTCGGATGGCCTTACTAGTGTTTGATTTTTATCGGCATCGATAACCGTTCGAGCACCGGCGTTGTCGAGAATATCAGCAATATATATAAGTGATACTTATCTTGTAGATTTATACGTTAATGTTATTGGACCATGAGCACGTGTATCGTACCTGTAGTGTATTGTAACATATGTATCATAAGCATTACGTTAGTGTTCATCGCTGTAATTGAATGCCTCGCTGTTTGTGTTATGTTACGCCTAAACTATGGAAATAATTTTGATTAATTCTGGTGGAACAATTGGGAATTGGACAAGATCATGGGGTATTTTTTGCTCCTAATTTGAAACCATAAGGAAAGGAAGTCTGTATGGGTAATTTTACTAAAATTTTACTTATAGTAAATTTGCTATCAAATTTTTGTGGACACCCACAATCATTAAAAAAGGCCAAAAAGCTTATTAAATTGAAGTTTATTTTTTTATTTTAATAAAGCTTTGCGTAGAAGTTTCGGCCTATATATGAAATTCACCTAACTAGACCAGTCTAAAAGCTGGCTTTGTTACTAAAAATGTCAGTTAATATTCTATATGCTAAAAGAGCTTAAATTATATACCGAAACAAAAAATCTATATCATAACGATAATGACTTAATAAGTGCTTATTGTGAAGATTTGAATTACAGCGATAAACTATATACTCGTAAACCTACGTAGTTATTTTTAATAAATGTTTCTGGGTCCATAATATTCCTTCCATCCCAAATATAAAATATATATTACAGTGTTTGTCATTTTTAATATATTTAGACGGCTTTTGCATTAGCGTGCATAAGGGATTAGCTTATATTACAAATAAACTGTCTTATCGCATGAAAATATAATCATTAATTTAGCGTGACAATTTTATTTCTTAAAAAGTAGCTTAAAGGACCATCATCCGGGATGTAAAAGTATTTACATACAAGTATGTCCGCCATATTTAAACCTGGAATAATAACGAAACGCCTTTTGCACGTTTTATTTTTTATAATTTTCTTCCACTAGTGCAAAAGCCTTCTCAAATAATAATGTCCATAAAGCGAAAAAGCACAATATTGTATATTTATCATGGTTAAATATGTCCAATCTACCCGCGTGTATTCCTCAAATTTATAGTGGAGTTGCGGATCTCTAATTCTGGATTTCATGGAATTATCTGGCATATTTATAAGAGATTCGCTTAGAGCTAAATTTAGTCCGTTTGAAAATATATCCATAATAATATCGCGTAACTACAGTTCCTTCATATACTAAACATACTGAATTAACAAAAACTTTTAAAATTAGCGTTCCGCCTTGTTCTAATTCCAATTCAATTTCTATCCAATTCCGAATCTGAGATCCGTAACTTTCCCAAAAAATGTATTAAATCCCAAAATGCTTGTAATCTAATTAATATCGATTTTATTCATGATATAAGAATGTAAATATAAAAATGCGAATGCACTTAAGGATTTGATGTGGTACATAAACTGTAGTTAATATTTTACTCGTAACGTATAAAAGTTAAATTTTATAACATTTTCGAAATTTTACATCTCTATAAATTAGTTTCATTAATCTCTCTATATTACTTCCATTATATAACCTAAAGTTATAAATGTAAATTAAAATATATTATTTAGTTGAAAAAATATCCAGCTTTTAAAATAGATGGTAAAACTATCAAAAAAAAATTAAAAGTGAGATTGACTTTAAATTAATGAAACATTTTATAGAACAAGTTTGCTTTTATTGTAAAGACATCATTATTATCATTACATTATTAGAAAATGTATAGTTTAACTTTAAACATTTAATACCCATAAACTATAGATGTTGATGAATTTTAATACAGGGGACCATAGGTATAGAGTATAAACTGCGTACCCAGCTGTCAAATGAAAATTGCGCGAAAGTGCGACAGAGAGCAAGTAAACATTTAACCAATTTTACAATATTGGTACAAATTCAATCTGTATCGACAGAATAACAAGAAAACCTGTATCTAACTAAAAAGTGGACCTCCTTATGACACTATTGCGCAATTTATGCCCTGTACATATGGTACCTAGCCATAGAGAAAACAAATTAAAATCTATAGACAAACTTCTTTAAATAACTTTTTGTCCCTTTCACATGTAACACCTTTTGAATTACTATTCAAAACAGTGCCTTTTTATTGTTAAAAATATACCTTTACTATTTCTGTTAAGTGTTTGTCAAAGTATCCTAGTTATTTAAATCCTCGTATTTATACGTTCATTATATTAATGTAATTTAACCAAAGAGTGGTTATATTAAGTAATTATAATGCATATCTCACTACTTAGGATATAAAAATACTTTATCAAACTTTATAGTTACTTGAAACCAGGTAGGTCCATATAAGCATATCTAAGAACGAAAACTTTAACATGTCATTACGACATAACCTCAAATTTTCTATTAAATATCTTTCAACTTTTGTAATACCCGAATGGAAATTGTGATGGAAAATAATCTAGAGTACTTATGGGTATCACTTTCAACTTCAACCTGATTTTCAATGGCAAGTTATTATAAAAATAATATATTATGCGGTACAAGACAATGCTACCCTACTGATATTTTTTATGGATTAGCAATAAAAAACAATTGTCGAATAATAACAATAAAGAACTTTAATCCACTAAATCCACTAACAAAATATTTTTACTTGTGGATTTGAAAGATCACAATTTTCTTACTTTATTTCACATTTTATCCAGCTGGTACTATAGCCTGATACATTGATGCAAGACCATCCTACAGAACGGGGGACAGTGGGGAAGGGTCATACGTCATTTTGCTATACAATTTGGTTCGGTGAATTTGGTACACAAAATGGCACTGTAGTACTGGTTATTATAAGTGCAACACCAAAAGTAGCCTTTATACCCATAGATACCAAATCCACGAAAAAAAATATCCGATTTACCATCAAACATTTCGTATATTACGCTGGATGCGCATTTTTGTAAATTGAAAAGAATATTATGGCCAGACTAGCGATAAATGTTTTATACTCTAACTTTAATAAAATTTTGTCAAAGTCATCCCCTCTGTACCTCTCATTCTGCAGGCGCGTCGTGCATCAAATAGCCAATCTATTGAAACTCGCAAAACTAACCGTAAATATAAGTAGTGGGAGTTATTTTGTACATAAATCTTCATAGTATATAAAATGTATGCATTTTGCAGAATGTATGAGCTTTTAATCTTACTAGGACCATATATTGGAGTTACTGCAGATTTTTTTTAAAATATCATAAGCGAAAAATTTTAACTGTTCTATTTAAAAATAGAATGATATAATATGATGGTTGAATATTTCAACGAGTTCTTTTTATAAATGGAACCGATATCATAGTTGCTTATTAATTGGAAGATTAATATAAATATATATTGATGTATGTATATTATAAATGGAATTTGAAGTAACATCAATATTGTGCAGTGGTCATTGAAATATCACAATTTCTGTATAAACGTAGCTAGAGTTTATTGTAAATATATGATTGACAATAAATTTGATTACTTTATGTGGTTACATTTTGTTTATATTTATTCATTTTTATGTTCATAATATCCTTGTTTATAAATTGAGACCTGTTGATTTTGTAATAAAACGAATGTGAATATAATTTCCAACAACACCCTAGATACATAACTTTTAAATAAATGTTAACTATTCGCAATTAGTATAATCAATATACACAGGTCAATAAAAATATAAAGTCCATCCCTTCACCTATCGTAGTAACTGATACTATGGTTTATACTTTAAATAATATAACTCCTAATAATCTATCTATCTATATCAGCCCATATACGTCCCACTGCAGGGCACGGGCCTACTCTACAATCGAGAGAATCGATTGAGAGTGGTAAGGCCGTATAGTCCACCACGCTGGCCTAGTGCGGGTTGGCGGACTTACATACCGTAGAAATTCTTTAAAATCGCTATATATTATATAATATAATATCTATAAAATAATACCTCCAAAATCCAATGACATCAATGATTTTGCCAATGCTAGTTTTTTACTTGTGCAACATGTTCTAATACCAATTTGTAGACTGTCATAATGTTGTTTATTGACACAGATAAAATCCATTTTAGAACAGAGTTCTGAGAACCAATGCGTTCTGAATTATCCAAAGTTTATACAACAAACGAAAAACATCACATCCAGTTTTATAAACTTTATTATTAAACTCTACAAATATGCATACAATATTTTTTTTAATATTGAAGAGGATCTCGTTAGATCGTTTTGAGACAAGCCCGGGAATTTGCATACAAAGTGTTTTCCTCGCCAAGTTACGTGGAAATAACTGTATTGTATACACACAAATTACATAAAGTCGTGTATACGAAGGAAATTATGAAATTAAAATGCATTTTGATCTAAGAACGGTTTACAGCATACATACTACATAAACTCACGCCTTTATCCCAGAAGGGGTAGGCGCCACCAGGTCACCCACATTTCGCCTTGTATGTTCCGTCCCATGATGTGATAGGGGGCGAGCCTATCGCCATATCGGGCACAATTCATAACTCCGGGCTGATAATGTATAGAAAAACCCAATATCACTTTGCCCGACCCGGGATTCAAACCCGAGGGATCAGCTTTGTAGCCGTACAGTAGTACAACTACGCCACCGAGGCAGTCTATAAAAAAATACACTAAAAAAAAAATTAATTTTCATCGAAGTACTTTTAAAACTATAAACACGTGACAGATAGTTAATGATATCGCTTAACATTTTCTCCAGACCTTGTCAAAGCCAGCGACAAATATAATTAAATACAGTTATAAGATACACACAAACCGACCACACATTCTTTTTCAACCATCATTGTTGCACTATCTTGTACGGTGGACGGTCTAAGTACAATTTCGCTTGAAGTACCAATTTTAGGATCTCCATCAATTTTATTTAAAACGAATATGCAAAGGCTAAAAAATCGGTTTTCTGTGAAGCAATGCTGCCAACCTGATCAAGCCGAACCACTTGTACTATAAGTTTTGAAGATAGCAAGGCTCTACCAAACTCAATATATAGTAGTCAAATAAATATTGATGCAAACACATCCAATTTTGTTAAACGTTTGACGTCAAACATCCATTTAGTATCGAAGCAGACAATGTAATCAATTCAGATCGTAAAAAATCATATTTAGGTCAACTGTGGCTTCACTCGTGTACCGATCATTCACGCTTGATGACGTCATAACGAAACCAGTTACGTTGACCCCTGGTAAAAGCAATGTATTTTATAAATGTAAACTGTAGCCATTCAAGCGAAGCTTTTAAATGGTGTTACAGATAAAGCCAACGGAAAAATAAGCTTCTTTTTATTACTTACAGTGAATGGCGAGACGAGCATGCCATTTGCCTGATGGGAAGCGATACGACCGCTCATGGACAGTGGAAGACCAAACAACACCATTAATTACAAAGCAATGCTTGGCATTGCACTGCTCTCGACAACCTGAGATATAAGATGTTAAGTCACATTATGTCCAGTAGTTACTTTGCGTACAATATCTTTCAAACCGGAACACAACACTGCTGTTTGGTGGAAGAAAGTCTTTATGATGGTACCTAACCAGGCGGCTTCTCACACATGAGAGACCGAGTCATATCTGACAGCCTCTGTGGCGCAGGTCTTCTCACAATACTTTCAGCTTAGCGAGGAATAATCAGAGGACAGTGTTCTGAGATCGTTCGACGTCTCTATAAGCTATCATCATAATTTTTTCAGGTCATATACTATTATAATTTATATACAGGAAGTCTTTGTTGTGAAATGTTTCGCGAAAAATAATCAGAAGCCGATTTAATCTTAAGTTAAATAACCCAGAAGAATCGAAGTTACATTCTCGCGTGGAAGGTACCTTACGTCTCGTAATCTAATTGACTATACAAAACATAATATCAAACAAGCAATTTATTAAACGAACAGTCAGATTCGTTTCAAGTGCCATTATTTCAAAGTTGTATTTTTGATAAAAAATGTTATCTAGTGAAGGGTAGTTATTTTACTTATCTTGCTGGACTAATAGTTCAGTTTCGCATGGCGCGTGCTACGTTGCTGCGCTAGAATTCTGGATTTCTTGATTGTTTTGTGGACAATATACATAGTTCAAGTGATCTTGAGTGCTACGAATTTGTACTACGGTCCGATTACTAAACTAAGGACTCGGGTTCGAATCCCGGGTTGGGCAAAGTGATATTGGATATTTTCAATGTATTGTCGGAATTAATGTCCGATACGGCGATGGGCTCGCCCCCCATCACATCGTAGGACGGAACATACAAGGCGAAATGTGGGTGTCCTGGCGGCACTTCTGCCTACCTCTTCTGGGAAAAAGGCGTGAGTTTATGTATGTATACCAACTTACCCACTATATTAAATCGCATTTTACCAATATACATTTAGTATTTTTCAGGAACAAAGGCCACTTTATAACAAAGGATGTTGGCTCATACATTTGTAAGTCGGATTTGGGGGTGTTTGATTGGCGCACAATGGTATAAATCTGAGGGGTCATGATATACTGGACGCATCATGACTGCAAACAAAACCGCGCGCGTCTCGTTCATAAAGACTATTGGGGATAAACGTCGAGAGTCGTGTTTCACGTTTATTCACGTTTTTATTCGATAAAAGTGTGTTGCTACAGTGTTTCTATTTATTTAAAATGGCCATCATAACATACGTGTATACATATTATGGATATTGAAAATGTAGATTCTATATAAAGTTACAGTTACCTACAAAGATTGCTATGATGGTTTCTTATATTTACGCGAATTCTACACATTGAAATAAAACTAATTTTTACGGATTATCGCGGATTTGGTTTAATGTTTTACATTTTTTATAAGTAATTAAACCAGTTTAAAATTAAAATTACACCTAATCTACGATAATATCCGTAAAACTAGTTTTATTTCAATTGGCATGATGTGTATTGGAGTCAAGTCAAGAAAAATAAATTAATAAAGTATAAAATCAGTTTACTTTTTATTGTATTCAAAATTAACTACTTACTTGAGTAGTTATCATACACAAAGTGCTGACCTAACATTCCGATAAAGACTTATCTTTAAAAATAACTTTTTTTACTGGCAAGTTGATGACAGTGGGCACAAGATAACCACATTTTCGAATCGTTTTTATGGCTGGCTGTCGACGGACAGAATGAAAGATGGAAAATTGCGGTTTGGCTGTCGTCAGAGCCACACGGCGGTTCATCAACATTCTCTGTTTTAATATTCCCTGTGTAGAACACGCAAACAGCTTATTTGAGAGCTGACAGGATTACAAATATTAAAACTCGAAACTATACAACTAACTGGACGTAATTACGATTGTGTTGGTAGTTGATTAGAATAAATTTTAACGGTGAAGCATATCGGCAAAAGTTGCGTAGGTACCTACTAGGCCGTAACTCAGTTTTTTTGCCGGGCGGTTACGCGGACGTATATCGGGGCGATTGTCGCCCTGGGATGTCCGGTGCCGCCCATAATGCGTGTGAAGGTCACCGAGGGTTTTTTAGTCAGTATGCTGGCGTAGGTTTTGTTAGGGTCCCAGCCCGACCACAATCCGCAATGTGACGGGTTGGAAGGCCAGAGACACTGACATACCCCTTTCGGCCTCCCCCGGGGTACCGAAAGGTGAGCTTAATAGCT